>JAUIMM010000901.1:1010000-2246806 GCA_031769625.1 Taudactylus pleione
AGCTGGAAAACCCGACTGCCCCCGACCCTCCCATACTGTAACTTTACCCTCTATACTGCCCCCGACCCTCTCATCCTGTAACTTTACCCTCTATACTGCCCCCGACCCTCTCATCCTGTAACTTTACCCTCTATACTGCCCCCGACCCTCCCATACTGTAACTTTACCCTCTATACTGCCCCCGACCCTCTCATCCTGTAACTTTACCCTCTATACTGCCCCCGACCCTCTCATCCTGTAACTTTACCCTCTATACTGCCCCCGACCCTCCCATACTGTAACTTTACCCTCTATACTGCCCCCAACCCTCTCATCCTGTAACTTTACCCTCTATACTGCCCCCGACCCTCTCATACTGTAACTTTACCCTCTATACTGCCCCCGACCCTCTCATCCTGTCACTTTACCCTCTATACTGCCCCCGACCCTCCCATACTGTAACTTTACCCTCTATACTGCCCCCGACCCTCTCATCCTGTAACTTTACCCTCTATACTGCCCCCGACCCTCTCATCCTGTAACTTTACCCTCTATACTGCCCCCGACCCTCTCATCCTGTAACTTTACCCTCTATACTGCCCCCGACCCTCCCATACTGTAACTTTACCCTCTATACTGCCCCCGACCCTCTCATCCTGTAACTTTACCCTCTATACTGCCCCCGACCCTCTCATACTGTAACTTTACCCTCTATACTGCCCCCGACCCTCTCATCCTGTAACTTTACCCCCTATACTGCCCCCGACCCTCTCATCCTGTAACTTTACCACCTATACTGCCCCCGACCCTCTCATCCTGTAACTTTACCCCCTATACTGCCCCCGACCCTCTCATCCTGTAACTTTACCCCCTATACTGCCCCCGACCCTCTCATCCTGTAACTTTACCCTCTATACTGCCCCCGACCCTCTCATCCTGTAACTTTACCCCCTATACTGCCCCCGACCCTCTCATCCTGTAACTTTACCCCCTATACTGCCCCCGACCCTCTCATCCTGTAACTTTACCCCCTATACTGCCCCCGACCCTCTCATCCTGTAACTTTACCCCCTATACTGCCCCCGACCCTCTCATCCTGTAACTTTACCCCCTATACTGCCCCCGACCCTCCCATACTGTAACTTTACCCTCTATACTGCCCCCGACCCTCTCATCCTGTAACTTTACCCCCTATACTGCCCCCGACCCTCTCATCCTGTAACTTTACCCCCTATACTGCCCCCGACCCTCTCATCCTGTAACTTTACCCCCTATACTGCCCCCGACCCTCTCATCCTGTAACTTTACCCTCTATACTGCCCCCGACCCTCCCATACTGTAACTTTACCCTCTATACTGCCCCCGACCCTCTCATCCTGTAACTTTACCCCCTATACTGCCCCCGACCCTCTCATCCTGTAACTTTACCCCCTATACTGCCCCCGACCCTCTCATCCTGTAACTTTACCCCCTATACTGCCCCCGACCCTCTCATCCTGTAACTTTACCCTCTATACTGCCCCCGACCCTCTCATCCTGTAACTTTACCCCCTATACTGCCCCCGACCCTCTCATCCTGTAACTTTACCCCCTATACTGCCCCCGACCCTCTCATCCTGTAACTTTACCCTCTATACTGCCCCCGACCCTCTCATCCTGTAACTTTACCCTCTATACTGCCCCCGACCCTCTCATCCTGTAACTTTACACTCTATACTGCCCCCGACCCTCTCATCCTGTAACTTTACCCTCTATACTGCCCCCGACCCTCTCATCCTGTAACTTTACCCTCTATACTGCCCCCGACCCTGTCATCCTGTAACTTTACCCTCTATACTTAACCCGACCCTCCCATACTGTAACTTTACCCTCTATACTGCCCCCGACCCTCCCATCCTGTAACTTTACCCTCTATTCTGCCTCGACTATCTCATCCTGTAACTTTACCCTCTATACTGCCCCCGACCCTCCCATCCTGTAACTTTACCCTCTATACTGCCCCTGACTCTCTCATCCTGTAACTTTACCCTCTATACTGCCCACGACCCTCTCATCCTGTAACTTTACCCTCTATACTGCCCCCGACCCTATCATCCTGTAACTTTACCCTCTATATTGCTCCCGACCCTCCCATACTGTAACTTTACCCTCTATATTGCCCCCGACCCTCCCATACTGTGACTTTATCCTCTATACTGCACCCTGACCCCTATACTGCCCCCGACCCTCTCATACTGTAACTTTACCCTCTACACTGCACCCGGACCCCCTATACTGCCCCCGACTCTCTCATATTGTAACTTTACCCCTATACTGCACCCTGACCCTCTCTACTGCACCCTGACTCCCCCCTTATATTACTGCACCCTGACCCCCCCTTATATTACTGCACCCTGACCCCCATATACTGCAGGATTACCATTTTATATGCACCCCCTGACCCCCTTATACTAATGCACACTGACCCCCTTATACAAATGCACACTGACCCCCTTATACTAATGCACACTGACCCCCTTATACAAATGCACACTGACCCCCTTATACTAATGCACACTGATCCCCTTATACAAATGGACACTGACCCTCTTATACTAATGCACACTGACCCCCTTATACTAATGCACACTGACCCCCCTTATACAAATGCACACTGACCCCCTTATACTAATGCACACTGACCCCCTTATACTAATGCACACTGACCTCCTTATACTAATGCACACTGACCCCCTTATACAAATGCACACTGATCCCCCTATACTAATGCACACTGACCCCCTTATAGTAATGCACACTGACCTCCTTATACTAATGCACACTGCCCCCCTTATACTAATGCACACTGACCCCCTTATACTAATGAACACTGACCCCCTTATACTAATGAACACTGACCCCCTTATACTAATGCACACTGACCCCCTTATACTAATGAACACTGACCCCCTTATACTAATGAACACTGACCGCCTTATACTAATGCACACTGACCGCCTTATACTAATGCACACTGACCCCCTTATACTAATGCACACTGACCCCCTTATGCTAATGCACACTGACCCCCTTATGCTAATGCACACTGACCCCCTTATGCTAATGAACACTGACCCCCTTATGCTAATGAACACTGACCCCCTTATGCTAATGCACACTGACCCCCTTATGCTAATGCACACCGACCCCCTTATACTAATGCACACCGACCCCCTTATACTAATGCACACCGACCCCCTTATGCTAATGCACACCGACCCCCTTATGCTAATGCACACCGACCTCCTTATGCTAATGCACACCGACCTCCTTATGCTAATGCACACCGACCTCCTTATACTAATGCACACCGACCCCCTTATACTAATGCACACCGACCCCCTTATACTAATGCACACCGATCCCCTTATACTAATGCACACCGACCCCCTTATACTAATGCACACCGACCTCCTTATACTAATGCACACCGACCCCCTTATACTAATGCACACCGACCCCCTTATACTAATGCACACCGACCCCCTTATACTAATGCACACTGACCTCCTTATACTAATGCACACTGACCTCCTTATACTAATGCACTCTGACCCCCTTATACTAATGAACTCTGACCCCCTTATACTAATGAACACTGACCCCCTTATACTAATGCACACTGACCTCCTTATACTAATGCACACTGACCTCCTTATACTAATGCACACTGACCCCCTTATACTAATGCACACTGACCTCATTATACTAATGCACACTGACCCCCTTATACTAATGCACACTGACCCCCTTATACTAATGCACACTGACCCCCTTATACTAATGCACACTGACCCCCTTATACTAATGCACACTGACCCCCTTATACTAATGCACACTGACCCCTTATACTAATGCACACTGACCCCCTTATACTAATGCACACTGACCCCCTTATACTAATGCACACTGACCCCTTATACTAATGCACACTGACCCCCTTATACTAATGCACACTGACCCCCTTATACTAATGCACACTGACCTCCTTATACTAATGCACACTGACCTCCTTATACTAATGCACACTGAACCCCTTATACTAATGCACACTGAACCCCTTATAGTAATGCACACTGACCCCCTTATAGTAATGCACACTGACCCCCTTATACTAATGCACACTGAACCCCTTATACTAATGCACACTGACCCCCTTATAGTAATGCACACTGACCCTCTTATACGAATGCACACTGACCCCCTTATACTAATGCACACTGACCCCCTTATACTAATGCACACTGACCCCCTTATACTAATGCACACTGACCTCCTTATACTAATGAACACTGACCCCCTTATGCTAATGCACACCGACCCCCTTATACTAATGCACACCGACCCCCTTATACTAATGCACACCGACCCCCTTATACTAATGCACACCGACCCCCTTATGCTAATGCACACCGACCCCCTTATGCTAATGCACACCGACCCCCTTATGCTAATGCACACCGACCTCCTTATGCTAATGCACACCGACCTCCTTATGCTAATGCACACCGACCTCCTTATGCTAATGCACACCGACCCCCTTATGCTAATGCACACCGACCCCCTTATGCTAATGCACACCGACCCCCTTATACTAATGCACACCGACCCCCTTATACTAATGCACACCGACCCCCTTATACTAATGCACACCGACCTCCTTATACTAATGCACACCGACCCCCTTATACTAATGCACACCGACCCCCTTATACTAATGCACACCGACCCCCTTATACTAATGCACACTGACCTCCTTATACTAATGCACTCTGACCCCCTTATACTAATGAACACTGACCCCCTTATACTAATGCACACTGACCTCCTTATACTAATGCACACTGACCTCCTTATACTAATGCACACTGACCCCCTTATACTAATGCACACTGACCTCATTATACTAATGCACACTGACCCCCTTATACTAATGCACACTGACCCCCTTATACTAATGCACACTGACCCCCTTATACTAATGCACACTGACCCCCTTATACTAATGCACACTGACCCCTTATACTAATGCACACTGACCCCCTTATACTAATGCACACTGACCCCCTTATACTAATGCACACTGACCTCCTTATACTAATGCACACTGACCTCCTTATACTAATGCACACTGAACCCCTTATACTAATGCACACTGAACCCCTTATAGTAATGCACACTGACCCCCTTATACTAATGCACACTGAACCCCTTATACTAATGCACACTGACCCCCTTATAGTAATGCACACTGACCCCCTTATACTAATGCACACTGACCCCCTTATACTAATGCACACTGACCCCCTTATACTAATGCACACTGACCCCCTTATACTAATGCACACTGACCCCCTTATACTAATGCACACTGACCTCCTTATACTAATGCACACCGACCCCCTTATACTAATGCACACTGACCTCCTTATACTAATGCACACTGACCTCCTTATACTAATGCACTCTGACCCCCTTATACTAATGCACACTGACCCCCTTATACTAATGCACACTGACCCCCTTATACTAATGCACACTGACCCCCTTATACTAATGCACACTGACCCCCTTATACTAATGCACACTGACCTCATTATACTAATGCACACTGACCCCCTTATACTAATGCACCCTGAACCCCTTATAGTAATGCACACTGACCCCCTTATACTAATGCACACTGACCCCCTTATACTAATGCACACTGACCTCCTTATACTAATGAACACTGACCCCCTTATACTAATGCACACTGACCCCTTATACTAATGCCCACTGACCCCCTTATACTAATGCACACTGACCTCCTTATACTAATGAACACTGACCTCCTTATACTAATGCACACTGACCTCCTTATACTAATGCACACTGACCTCCTTATACTAATGCACACTGACCCCCTTATACTAATGCACACTGACCTCCTTATACTAATGCACACTGACCCCCTTATACTAATGCACACTGACCCCCTTATACTAATGCACACTGACCCCCTTATACTAATGCACACTGACCACCTTATACTAATGCACACTGACCTCCTTATACTAATGCACACTGACCCCCTTATACTAATGCACACTGACCCCCTTATACTAATGCACACTGACCCCCTTATACTAATGCACACTGACCCCCTTATACTAATGCACACTGACCCCCTTATACTAATGCACACTGACCTCCTTATACTAATGCACACTGACCCTTCTTCTACTGCACACTGACCCCCTTATACTAATGCACACTGACCCCGTTATACTACTGCACACTGACCCCCTTATACTAATGCACACTGACCTCATTATACTAATGCACACTGACCCCCTTATACTAATGCACCCTGAACCCCTTATACTAATGCACACTGACCCCCTTATAGTAATGCACACTGACCCCCTTATACTAATGCACACTGACCCCCTTATACTAATGCACACTGACCTCCTTATACTAATGAACACTGACCCCCTTATACTAATGCACACTGACCCCTTATACTAATGCACACTGACCCCTTATACTAATGCCCACTGACCCCCTTATACTAATGCACACTGACCTCCTTATACTAATGAACACTGACCTCCTTATACTAATGCACACTGACCTCCTTATACTAATGCACACTGACCCCCTTATACTAATGCACACTGACCCCCTTATACTAATGCACACTGACCCCCTTATACTAATGCACACTGACCCACTTATACTAATGCACACTGGCCCCCTTATACTAATGCACACTGACCCCCTTATACTAATGCACACTGACCCCCTTATACTAATGCACACTGAACCCCTTATACTAATGCACACTGACCCCCTTATACTAATGCACACTGACCCCCTTATACTAATGCACACTGAACCCCTTATACTAATGCACACTGACCCCCTTATACTAATGCACACTGACCCCCTTATACTAATGCACACTGACCCCCTTATACTAATGCACACTGACCCCCTTATACTAATGCACACTGAACCCCTTATACTAATGCACACTGACCTCCTTATACTAATGCACACTGACCCCCTTATACTAATGCGCACTGACCCCCTTATACTAATGCACACTGACCCCCTTATACTAATGCACACTGACCCCCTTATACTAATGCACACTCCTTATACTAATGCACACTGACCCCCTTATACTAATGCACACTGACCCCCTTTTTCTAATGCACACTGACCCCCTTATACTAATGCACACTCCTTATACTAATGCACACTGACCCCCTTATACTAATGCACACTGACCCTCTTATACTAATGCACACTCCTTATACTAATGCACACTGACCTCCTTATACTAATGCACACTGACCCCCTTATACTAATGCACACTGACCCCCTTATACTAATGCACACTGACCCCCTTATACTAATGCACACTGACCCCCTTATACTAATGCACACTGACCTCCTTATACTAATGCACACTGACCCCCTTATACTAATGCACACTGACCTCCTTATACTAATGCACACTGACCCCCTTATACTAATGCACACTGACCTCCTTATACTAATGCACACTGACCCCCTTATACTAATGCACTCTGTCCTCCTTATACTAATGCACACTGACCTCCTTATACTAATGCACACTGACCCCCTTATACTAATGCACACTGACCCCCTTATACTAATGCACACTGACCTCCTTATACTAATGCAAACTGACCTCCTTATACTAATGCACACTGACCCCCTTATACTAATGCACACTGACCCCCTTATACTAATGCACACTGACCCCCTTATACTAATGCACACTGACCCCCTTATACTAATGCACACTGACCCCCTTATACTAATGCACACTGACCTCCTTATACTAATGTACACTGACCTCCTTATACTAATGCACACTGACCCCCTTATACTAATGTACACTGACCCCTTTACTAATGCACACTGACCTCCTTATACTAATGCACACTGACCCTTCTTCCTAATGCACACTGACCCCCTTATACTAATGCACACTGACCCCCTTATACTAATGCACACTGACCCTTCTTCCTAATGCACACTGACCCCCTTATACTAATGCTCACTGACCCTTCTACTGCACTCTGACCCCCTTATACTAATGCACACTGACCCTTCTTCCTAATGCACACTGACCCCCTTATACTAATGCACACTGACCCTTTTTCCTAATGCACACTGACCCCCTTATACTAATGCACACTGACCCTTCTACTGCACTCTGACCCCCTTATACTAATGCACACTGACCCTTCTTCCTAATGCACACTGACCCCCTTATACTAATGCACACTGACCCCCTTATACTAATGCACACTGACCCCCTTATACTAATGCACACTGACCCCCTTATACTAATGCACTCTGACCTGATCTTAAAACTGTCATCTCTTCTGTATGAAATCTTCCTTTCTATACTGCACGCAATCCAATTCCCATTTCTCCCACTTCAACTGTCTGCCCCCTCATTATATTCCCCAGTCTCTTCTATTGCTGTATCTGTCCCATGTACAGTATGGTCCTGCATTATTAATCACCCCCATCTGAAGTGTGAAATTAATTAAATCTGCCATATCTAATAGCTAAATGACCGGCAACCACTATACTGTGACTGTATCTACAACTTGCTATAGGATATGTGTTGCTCTGACTGTATCCTATAGGTTATGTGTTACTGTGACTGTACCTACTATAGGATATGTGTTACTATGTATCTTCTGTACCTGCTATAGGTTATGTTACACTGACTATCTACTGTACCTGCTACAGGTTATGTTACACTGACTGTATCTACTGTACCTGCTATAGGTTATGTTACACTGACTGTATCTACTGTACCTGCTATAGGTTATGTTACACTGACTGTATCTACTGTACCTGCTATAGGATATGTTACACTGACTGTATATACTGTACCTTCTATAGGATATGTGTTACTCTGACTGTATCTACAACTTGCTATAGGATATGTGTTACTCTAACTGTATCCTATAGGTTATGTGTTACTGTGACTGTATCTACCTGCTATAGGATATGTGTTACTCTGACTGTATCTTCTGTACCTGCTATAGGTTATGTTACACTGACTGTATCTACTGTACCTGCAACAGGTTATGTTACACTGACTGTATCTACTGTATCTGCTATAGGGTATGTGTTACACTGACTGTATCTACTGTACCTGCTATAGGATATGTTACACTGACTGTATCTACTGTACCTGCTATAGGATATGTTACACTGACTGTATCTACTGTACCTGCTATAGGAAATGTGTTACACTGACTGTATCTACTGTACCTGCTATAGGATATGTTACACTGACTGTATCTACTGTACCTGCTATAGGGTATGTGTTACACTGACTGTATCTACTACCTACTATAGGATATGTGTTACACTGACTGTATCTACTGTACCTGCTATAGGGTATGTGTTACTGTGACTGTATCTACTGTACCTGCTATATGATATGTGTTACACTGACTGTATCTACTGTACCTGCTATAGGGTATGTTACACTGACTGTATCTACTGTACCTGCTATAGGATATGTTACACTGACTGTATCTATTGTACCTGCTATAGGTTATGTGTTACTGTGACTGTATCTACTACCTACTATAGGATACGTGTTACTCTGACTGTATCTACTGTACGTGCTATAGGGTATGTGTTACTGTGACTATCTACTACCTACTATAGGATACGTGTTACTTTGACTGTATCTTCTACCTACTATAGGATATGTGTTACACTGACTGTATCTACTGTACCTGCTATAGGGTATGTGTTACTGTGACTGTATCTACTACCTACTATAGGATACGTGTTACTGTGACTGTGTCTACTGTACCTGCTATAGGGTATGTGTTACTGTGACTGTATCTACTACCTACTATAGGATACGTGTTACTGTGACTGTATCTACTGTACCTGCTATAGGATACGTGTTACTGTGACTGTGTCTACTGTACCTGCTATAGGATACGTGTTACTGTGACTGTGTCTACTGTACCTGCTATAGGATACGTATTACTGTGACTGTGTCTACTACCTGCTATAGGATACGTGTTACTGTGACTGTATCTACTGTACCTGCTATAGGGTATGTGTTACTGTGACTGTATCTACTACCTGCTATTGGATATGTGTTACACTGACTGTATCTACTGTACCTGCTATAGGATACGTGTTACTGTGACTGTATCTACTACCTGCTATAGGATACGTGTTACTGTGACTGTATCTACTACCTTCTATAGGATACGTGTTACTGTGACTGTATCTACTGTACCTGCTATAGGGTATGTGTTACACTGACTGTATCTACTGTACCTGCTATAGGATATGTGTTACTATGACTGTATCTACTACCTGCTATAGGATACGTGTTACTGTGACTGTATGTACTGTAACTGCTATAGGATATGTGTTACTGTGACTGTATCTACTGTACCTGCTATAGGATACGTGTTACTGTGACTGTATCTACTGTACCTGCTATAGGATATGTGTTACTGTGACTGTATCTACTGTACCTGCTATAGGATACGTGTTACTGTGACTGTATCTACTACCTGCTATAGGATACGTGTTACTGTGACTGTGTCTACTGTACCTGCTATAGGGTATGTGTTACACTGACTGTATCTACTGTACCTGCTATAGGATATGTGTTACACTGACTGTATCTACTGTACCTGCTATAGGATATGTGTTACTGTGACTGTGTCTACTGTACCTGCTATAGGGTATGTGTTACACTGACTGTATCTACTGTACCTGCTATAGGATATGTGTTACTGTGACTGTATCTACTGTACCTGCTATAGGATACGTGTTACTGTGACTGTATCTACTGTACCTGCTATAGGATATGTGTTACTGTGACTGTATCTACTGTACCTGCTATAGGATACGTGTTACTGTGACTGTATCTACTACCTGCTTTAGGATATGTGTTACTGTGACTGTATCTACTGTACCTGCTATAGGATATGTGTTACTGTGACTGTGTCTACTGTACCTGCTATAGGATATGTGTTACACTGACTGTATCTACTGTACCTGCTATAGGATATGTGTTACTGTGACTGTGTCTACTGTACCTGCTATAGGATACGTGTTACTGTGACTGTATCTACTACCTGCTATAGGATATGTGTTACTGTGACTGTATCTACTACCTGCTATAGGATACGTGTTACTGTGACTGTATCTACTGTACCTGCTATAGGATATGTGTTACTGTGACTGTATCTACTGTACCTGCTATAGGATATGTGTTACTGTGACTGTATCTACTGTACCTGCTATAGGATATGTGTTACTGTGACTGTATCTACTACCTGCTATAGGATACGTGTTACTGTGATTGTATCTACTGTACCTGCTATAGGATATGTGTTACTCTGACTGTATCAACTGTACCTGCTATAGGATATGTTACACTGACTGTATCTACTGTACCTGATATAGGATATGTGTTACTGTGACTGTATCTACTGTACCTGCTATAGGGTATGTATTACACTGACTGTATCTACTGTACCTGCTATAGGATATGTGTTACTGTGACTGTATCTACTACCTGCTATAGGATACGTGTTACTGTGACTGTATCTACTGTACCTGCTATAGGATATGTGTTACTGTGACTGTATCTACTACCTGCTATAGGATACGTGTTACTGTGACTGTATCTACTGTACCTGCTATAGGATATGTGTTACTCTGACTGTATCAACTGTACCTGCTATAGGATATGTTACACTGACTGTATCTACTGTACTTGCTATAGGATATGTGTTACTGTGACTGTATATACCTGCTATAGGGTATGTGTTACACTGACTGTATCTACTGTACCTGCTATAGGGTATGTGTTACTGTGACTGTATATACCTGCTATAGGATATGTGTTACTCTGACTGTATCTACTACCTGCTATAGAGTAACACACATACCCTATACCAGGTAGATACAGTCACATGTAACTTGCTGTCTAGCTACACCCATTATGGCGAATGTTTAGCTTTGCTTGTGCTCGTTTCGCTATACATTATTTAGATAGACGGTCAAAAGATTGACACCATCTGGTAGACAGGTAATAAGTTGACAGTTACAAAAGGTCGACAACACAAGGTCAACATGGATGAAGATTGGCATGTACAAAATGTCGACATAGTCAAAAGGTCGACATTTGGATGGTTGACACAAAAATGATCAAAAAATGATGAAAAATATTTTTGTGTTGACCATTCCATTTCGACATTTTAAGAATGTCGACCTTTTGTACCTGTCAGTCTTCATCCGTGTCGACATTTTATGTGACGACTTTTTGACCATGGCGACTTTTTTTTTCTATCTGTCGACCCATTGCCTGTCTACCAGTTGGTCTCGACCTAGACACTGTATCTATTGACTCCCATCCGTTTGCAGTTATGAGCAGGATCTCTTGTCAATCATTCTGTGGGCTTTGCATATTATACGTGCATCACTTTAAGGCTAGCTGTACTTGGTACGCATCAATAAAAAAGGTAGGTTCCCTCCACTGCGAGTGGAGAACGCCAAACACAGCAGCCTCAAGGAGGTAAAGACCTAAATGAGGCTTTTCCCAAAACCTCAGAAAGTAATAGTGAAAAATTCGGTAAAAACTTCCCCCTGGCGGTCAGAAGCAAATGTATACAGTATATAACAAAGATATATAATCACGTTCCATCTATTTCGTAGTAATCTATGTATATTTCAGTATGATGACAATCCATCACATTTGGTTATCAGATTCTGTCCAAAAAAAAGTAAAACCATCCACTTCCAGAAGATGTAATCACTCTCGTTATAATTCACATGTGAATAAAAAAATGGAAGGAAGGATAATATAGTATAATACCGTTCTTTAATGGCTAAACAAAACATCAAAGATAAAAATTATAACATGAGTCCCCATAAGAGCTGAAGTAATTACCAGCAGGGCTATTAGAACTTAAAGTAACATAAAAGTTGCCGGTTCTGATGTTATATCATCCTAATGGGGTCCCAGGTCTCCTCCTGGATCTGGTTAGTGTCCTCTCTTCAATTCAGTGGGTGGCACAAACTCCAGCCGACGCGTGTCCACCCGTACTCGGCTCTTTCCTAGAAAGTTACAAATACATTAGGGCTTCCACACTGCACGGTCGCCGTGTTACAGGCGTGATAACCGCTGACTAGGACAGCTGCCGTTCAGGGTTTCCGTGTTAAAGATTGAAAAGCGATTAAAATGCAATTTTTTTTTTTCTGTCCGGACAAAAACGTTGTGTGTGTGAAAAGGACCTTAGGGTCAATTTACAAAATGTGTACCTGCGGGTGGCTGCTTTTTTTCTAGCGCTTGTAATTATCTGATAGACTCGCGTCCAAGGTTCACACCCAATGTCATTTATCTGGAAACACATCCTGCCTGAAGAGGGGATCATTACTACTAAGTCCAAACATTAGTATCACTCTAGGTCGATCATTCCTTTAATCATTAACCGTTTTCCAGTTTTGTTTTGTTTTTTAATAAGATACTATCCCGAGTGGGAGGCGGTACGGGGCAGCTGTCATCACATGTATCACTTTTGTTTTATGTGAAGGTTCTTCTTGTCAATAGCAGGAAGAGATTTATCAAACCTTGGAGAGAAAGTACCAGCTAATCCGCCACTAACGGCTATTTTACAGGCTGTGTTTGAAAAATGACAGTTAGGAGCTGAGTCCTTGGTACTTTTTCTCTCTCCACTTTAGCTCTCTCCAAGCTTTGATACATTTCCCCCATAGTTTGGATTGTGCCTAGGATTGGGAAGGGTAGAGTGAACCCATCAAAAGTTTAGGATGAGGGTTTAGTTGGGGGGGGGGAGTCATGGCGGCCCACCTGGAAATCACCAAAAGTCTCGCTAATCGTGTCTTCTTCCGCCTTGGTTGCTAACGGAGGCGATGTATCAAACCTTGGTGAGAGATAAAGTGCTACCAATCAAACAGCTTCTTAAGCCGGGTACACACTGTGTACCCACCTCACTCGCAACGGGACCCGGCGGGGTGCCAACATCGCCAAGTGCACACACACTTGCCGATGCCGGCAGCAATGGAATGACGGCGGGGGCCATGCTGCATATCGTCCATTGGCACGTCAGCGTTTCTGCAACCACTCCCCCATCACCACCCCCCAAACGCTGACAGCCTGTCACTCTGCGAAGGATTCCTATCTGGCTGCGTAACCGCAGTGGGATCGCAGCGCACGTAAAATGCGGCCGATCTGTATACACGGTTGCAATTGCCGCCGTGCTGAATCCAGCCCATAGTCCTAAGTTAATTTAAGACTATAAAGAATGTTGATCAATGAGGATAAATAGGTGGAATAGAAAACCTATTGCTCAATCAATGAGACAACTGTACTTGTTTTGACGTGTCTAACTGTTAATCCAGACTTGGCTGCACAGAATGTACTGTTTGCGGTGGCAATTGTGGTTTCACACTCATCGTCCCTGGGGTTCACTAAATGTGTCCGTCAGTCAACAAGCAAAATGGAAATCAAAGTGTAAGCGTAGACCATTCTTCTGTCTCCCAGTGATCAGCGTTGTGTCATAGTGCGCTTTATTGTTCTGAGTATTTACTTGGACTGGGGGCCTCATGTATTACAGAACAAAGGGCCTGATTCACTACGGATCGCAATAATGCGTACGCACGCAGTTCCACTGCGATAGCAAACCAAACCACTGCGATCGCAGTGCAAACTCCGCACTACATAAGGACGTCCACTTTACCATACGCACATCCTTAACACTTGGCAGAATAGCGAAACCATCGGTACAATCGAGTACGCACACTTGCACAAGTCCTGACCTTACTCAGAAATTGCTAACAGCCACGCACGCTACGAGACCTCACACTGCGTATGGCATTGCAGTGGATGATGCACGCCCCTGAAACGGCGTGCAAACGCACTTGCACGCCTGCGTTTGGCCAAACAGCCCCCCCCCCCCCCGCCACCACCCACAAATGGCACTTCCTGTCAATCTCTCTGCTATGGGTCTGCGTAGCCTCTATGATCGCAGTCCTGATCGCAATAGCTAGTTCGCGCACGGACACTGCGATGCATGCACAGCACACAACAATCGTCTCCGTGCGCATTAGCAACTGCGATCCAAGCTTAATCAGGCCAAAAGACCTCTACTATTGGCCAAAATGGGTGCTTTTGCTGTCGATAGGGTTTTTTTCTCACATTGTCCCATACAGCAAGTTACCGCTGATGAGGACACTGCTACAGCTGGCAGTATCAAAATATTTTTTTAGGTATTTTTATGACACTTTCTTTTTTTGCTTTTTTAGTGGAACTTAAAGTCCAAATTTGAGCTTTTAGTTTCCCCGCCCTTATGCAAGAAAGTTATCCCTTATCCAGGCCAGTATCACTAGGCGTACCAGCGATCTTTTTTTAATAACTTGCGTCAATGAGGGACACCTACCTATCGGCTAGTTGGAGCTGGAGGGGGTTAAACTGAAATATTAATCCTGGGTGGAGTTGTTTGTTACTCACGTTCACCCCTCACCTCTTCGGGTGTCACCATACCTCAGTGACATCCCTGGTTCAAGTGAGTTTTGAATATAATTGTTTTGGTCAGGCAATAAAGCTGCCTCAACTGTCTGAAGGTCATAGTTACTTACTCCCGGAAGGGACAGGAGACTCCCGATTTATTCAGATCGTCCCCGGAATAGTGAGTGTATCTCCTGCATCCCTTCCCAGTGAATGGGCAGGATGGGCAAATAATATGGGGAAATCGCATTATCAGGGAGGGGGCGTGGCTAAAATTACATGTATCACGTGAGTTTTATGCCTTGATAGCCCCCGAAGTGGCCATTTCCTATCCGGGCTTCTCCCAGAGAGGAGCAACAAAAATTAGGCAAGTATAGTGGAGGTGATGGGTACAAGGCATACTTTCCTACCCTCCCGATTTGGCCAGGAACCTCCCGAAAATCAGGTGCAGCTCCCGGGCCCCCCGGAAAGGCAGGCACGTCTCCTGGCGATGCCGACCCCTCTGTCAAGTATATTCTATAAAATGATAGGAGCTGATTGGTTGCTATAGGCAACATCTCCAAGTAACAAAACGTGGTATTCTGCTGACGCTATTATTATTTCTTTTGGAGCTAATGTGTATCTATCATAAATGAATATGATAACATAGAAATGTAAAAGTCTGTGTCCACTCCCCATAGACATACATTATAGTATAGCTGGTACGTTATCACTGCTTTATTTCTGTCTATAACCTTTATTACGAAGAATGTACTATACAGGCGTTGGTGTGTTTTGAGTTGCTGGCAGATAAATAGGTGACTCTTTGGAGGCTTTGGGTACTGTTGAGCGTCCTGTGATGGTCGCAGTCAGAAATGAGGCCCTGATTCAGAGCCGGACGCTCTGACAGAGCGCTCGCTCTGAATCAGGGCCGTCCCTCTTAGTGTTTGGAGCAGCCTCCTGGCCGCTCGCATAGCTGTGGGTGACCACCCACAGCTATAGCGAGCGGGCAAAATGATGGTCGCGATGGTCAAGACCATCGCGACCATCGGGCTTGCGACGAGACCCTTGTGGTAGGGTGCATTCTCTGTAGCCTCCCCCCTCAGGCGCATTCTCTGTAGCCTCCCCCCCCTCAGGCGCATTCTCTGTAGCCTCCCCCCTTTTCAGGCGCATTCTCTGTAGCCTCCCCCCCCTCAGGCGCATTCTCTGTAGTCCCCCCCCCCTCAGGCGCATTCTCTGTAGTTTCCCCTCCTGAGTCGCATTCCCTGTAGCCTCCTTCCCCTCAGGCGCATTCTCTGTAGCCTCCCCCTCCCCCTCAGGCGCATTCTCTGTAGCCTCCCCCTCCCCCTCAGGCACATTCTCTGTAGCCTCCCCCTCCTCAGGCGCATTCTCTGTAGCCTCCCCCTCCTCAGGCGCATTCTCTGTAGCCTCCCCCTCCTCAGGCGCATTCTCTGTAGCCTCCCCCTCCTCAGGCGCATTCTCTGTGGTTTCCCCCCCTCCTCAGGCGCATTCTCTGTAGCCTCCTTCCCCTCAGGCGCATTCTCTGTAGCCTTCCCCCTCCCCCTCAGGCGCATTCTCTGTAGCCTCCCCCTCCCCCTCAGGCGCATTCTCTGTAGCCCCCCCTCCCCCTCAGGCGCATTCTCTGTAGCCTCCCCCTCCCCCTCAGGCGCATTCTCTGTAGCCTTCCCCTCCCCCTCAGGCGCATTCTTTGTAGCCTCCTTCCCCTCAGGCGCATTCTCTGTAGCCCCCCCCCTCAGGCGCATTCTCTATAGTTTCGCCCCCTCAGGCACCTTCTCTGTAGCCTCCTTCCCCTCAGACACCTTCTCTGTAGCCTTCCCCCTCCTCTGTAGCCTTCCCCCTCCCCCTCAGGCGCATTCTCTGTAGCCTCCTTCCCCTCAGAGCATTCTCTGTACCCTCCCCCCATCAGGTGCATTCTCTGTAGCCCCCCCCCTCAGGCGCATTCTCTATAGTTTCCCCCCGTCAGGCGCATTCTCTGTAGCCTCCTTCCCCTCAGACACCTTCTCTATAGCCTCCTTCCCCTCAGACACATTCTCTGTAGCCTCCTTCCCCTCAGACGCATTCTCTGTAGCCTCCCCCTCAGGTGCATTCTCTGCAGCCTCCCCCTGGCGCATTCTCTGTAGCCTCCCCTCATATGACAGTGAGCATGTACGTAGAGGCTGCATGATGGCGTTTTTATTTTTACCTGTAGACACATTACCATTATATGTGATTCTGATCTCCATTGTCATTGCAGCCTGGTAATCGCACATCATGGACGCGTGGGGACACTGAATTAGGTTTTTTTGTCGCCTGATCACACAAACATGGAACATTTTAATACATTGTTCATTCAAGCAGATATTCATAGATGTTTTTAAATCACAATAAATATTCAGCCCCAGCTGCCATTGTAAAACATCTTCTAGAAAAGAATTATTTTGGAAACGTGCAAATCCTTGTACATCAGAATGGGGTGAAAATAACTATTTAAAGCTCATGAATGACCCCATTCCAACTTGCTCACCTAGCCGCTTATGGGGCATATTCAATTAGCCGCGAAAAGTCCCGTCCTTTTCGCCTGCCGGACTTTCCTTTTACATCGCGTGTTTTTGGAGAGAACATGTGCGCGCAGCCGCTTTTCGCACTATTCGATTCCAAAGGACACGGAAACGCGTCCCAGCGAAACTCAAACAGGTGAAAAGTGCTGTCAGATTTGGGGAAATCAGCCTGACACCCCCCAAAAGATGCACTGACATGGGGATCATTATGGATACCCCTGAATAGCCCTGCTGAAGGTATTTGGGGTGCTTAAATGCTCTCAATAGCTGCTATTTAGCGTCTTTGCACAAGTGGTGAAGAATAGCATTTAGCAGGTTTTTTTGTCAAAAATAAGTAGCCCCAGCAAATTTGGGGTACATGAAAATGGGGGCTAGCATGGTTAAAAATTGCTAAAGTGAGGTTTAAAAAAACACACCTTCAGGAAACACCTGAAATCAAAAAAACACCTGGGGCATACTTGGGGAACCCCCTGGAGTCTATTTCGCTAGGTTTTAAGTTTGTCCCCCAACTTTGGACTTTTTTGCCCCCAAAACAAAAGTACTTTTTTGGGGGTGATATAAACTATTTTTTAAACTTTTTCTGATACAGTTTACCTTTGGGGGACTGTCCCAAGGCTGCAGGGGTGTTCCTCCAACTTTGCACCCCAAACCACCAATTCTGCACTTTTTTCCGCCTGCATTCAGAGGCAAATCTTTTCCGCTGGTTACAAGGCGCAGACTTTTCGCATCGGCGTAAAGTCTTTAGAATTGAATACGGGGATAAGTTCTCGCCTGGCGAAATGACGTCACCCGCTTTTTGAATACGGCCCTATGTATTATTAATCGAGGCACTGCCGCAATTATTAACACTCGCGGTGGATATTTTAATTTTGAATGAAAATATCCCGCGCTATTTATGAAACAGAAACCACAGGGACAGGAGTAGCGATAACCGCTGTCCCCGGCATTTTGGCGGAATATTTCAAATTTGTTAAAGACTTGTCTGGGGAATCTGACATTGCACGTGCGCACACTGGTCCTGATTCAGCACGGATCGCAATTGAAACTGCGTACGCAGATCGAGCAATTGTTAGCCACTGGGCATGCGTATGCACTGCGCCTGTGCGGCGATCGCACTGCGACTATGGACGCAGAGAGGAATCCATAGCAGAGTGATTGAAAGACTGAGCATTTGGGGGTGGTGACGTGGGAGAGGTCGGGGAAACGCAGGCGTGCCTGTCCGTTTGAACGCCGTTTCATGGGCTTTAATAAATTAGCCCAGTGTCGGCTTCCGGAACCGTCCAGAGGATCTGAAGATCTCTCTCCTGCGAGTAAGTTTCCATAGGCTTCAATCTGTCTGAAGATGGTTTAAACTAACAGGGTCATAGAGGTATAGTTACTAAGGTGCAGGTTTTTAGAAGTGGAGATGTTGACCAATCAAATTCTAACTATTATCTTAAAGAAGGTGACTGATTGCTATGGGCAACATCACTTCTAAAAACCCGCAGTTTAGTAAATATACCCCTATACGCAGTGGCGCATACCTCCCAACATGACCCTCTCCAGGAGGGACACAATGCTCTGGTCCTGGACTTCCCTGGTAAGAGGCGGGGCTGCAGCGCAGTTCAAAATTCAAATAGGGGAGCCACACCAACTGTCATTTCACACGCTGCCAAACATCACTGGCTGGGACTCACTGGCAGTTGGTGTGACTCCCCTATTTGAATTTTGGACTGTGCTGCAGCCCCACCCCTGGAGCCTCCACCAATCATAAATTACCAGGGAAGTCAAGGACCAGAGTATTCTGTCCCTCCTGGAGAGGGTCATGTTGGGAGGTATGGTGGCGTATCTATAATGGGTGCAGTGTTGGCCCCCGGGGCTAGGGGGGCCCTGCACCGCACACACTGCACCCATATTTTTTTTTTAAACTTACCTGCCCGAGGTCCCGCGTTGGGTGTCACTGCTGCTCAGAACACCGGAAAAATGGTCGCCGCTGCCATTTTCCGATGTTCTGCGCATGCGCAGTAGACTCCGGGCACTAGAGTGAAAATGTGCGCACGTGCAATGTCAGATTCCCCAGACAAGTCTTTAACATGCGCTGTAGTCTACTAATGCTCCGGTGGCTGGCCAGCCGCGCCAGTTGGCTGCCAGCCACCAGGGAGAGAGGAGGGGGCCCCGCACGAGGAGTGCACACGGGCCCCCTCCTCTCTTAAAACGCCCCTGCCTATACGTATGTTTTCTGTACTGCCAAGTGATTGGTGATAACAGGTAATAAACCTAGTTACACCCTATGCAATAGTCTGGCTAATCTCCCAATTTTCAATAATCTCAGGGTGTGCCCGATTATCGTTCTGGAAGCAGTTTGATCGAATGATTGGATCTTACTGGCCGGCCGCACAATATTTCTCCAAAATTATGAGCCGATATTGTGTATATTTTGTAGTGTGCATGCGTTTCCCATCATCTGTCCGACATTTCTGCCCATAGTTTATTTAAAAACTTATAGGGGCACATGACGAGAGTTCCGCCATCATTCTGCGCTGTATGATGGGAGAGATAGAGGGACCTAAAGTTCTTTATCCCACCGTTCATCCATTCTCTTTTCTACAAAAGCATTCCCCCAATGACGTTGCCTCGCCCCTCATCCCCACATTGCCTGGACTGGAGGGGACAATGTATTTTCTTTTGTTTTTGGATCCCGACCCCCATCGCTGTTGAGGTTGAGTGGGACTCATCCACCTCAGTTTGTAAGTTTGCTCAAACTGTAGATGAAGTTAGAATCGCAAATTTATAAGGGGAAGAGTTCAGCAGTGCTATGAAATACTAATGATTCTGTGGGCCCTAGTGAGACCTGTTCACTTGGCTCTAGAGGAACAGCAAGAATTGAGAATGCACCAGAATTCCGGATGACTGTATATGGGATCAGATTCATGAACCAATTGGGAGTCTTCCCTCACTCTGCATAATTTATTGTGGTACCCCACTATTCTGTTGGGTAGACTTAGGCTGCCCATACTATATAATAAGCATTCATTTATTGTATGAAAAGGGGGCTGTTTGCATTTAAGGTAAAATATTGGACTCTGGGCCTAATTCAGACCCGCTCGCGAGCGCAGGACGCTCGCAAGCGGGTCGATGGTGCCCTAATGCGCATGCGCACGACGGCGGGAGCTCCGTCGTGCGCATGCGCGAGACCCGCATAGCGACAGCCAAGCTGTCGTTATGGGTCTCGCACCAAAGGGGGCGTGCTGTCGATGGTGACTGACAGCACGCCCCCTTTGGTGTGCGTGCCGGGGGCGTGGCTGCCAGACGGAGGCGTTCCCATGGGAACGCCTACCGTCTGGGTCTGGCCCCACTGACATCACTAGTGATGTCAGTGGGAGTGATTTTGGCTCTGATAGAGCCAAAATCACTCCAGGGCTTGCGGCAGCGAGACCCTGCCGCGGGGTCTCGTCGCAAGGCCGATGGTCACGATGGTCTTGACAATCGGGACCATCATCATGGCCGCTTGCTATAGCTGTGGGTGGTCACCCACAGCTATGCGAGCGGCCAGGAGGCCGCTCCATTTTCAGGTAGGAGGGCCCTGATGCCCTCTGCACTAATGCTAACTATTTGGGGTAATGGACACAATGTATTGCCACCCCACTTCAGCGGCCAGCACCTAAAGACTCTTTTTATAGGATGCGGTTTGCATGGCCAGAAATTTCTGGATGCCTGGCATTCTGCGCATGGGTCAGGTGGGCAGGAGCCGGCATGGGCAGCAGCCGTTAAACTGCCACAGACTCCCTGACTGTAGTGCTGACGGAGGCGTGAGGAGAGTGGGGAGACGCAGCACACTATCCTGAGACATAAGGTGCGTACACACTGGGCGATAAAGTGGATGACTGAACGATAGCGATATCGTTATCGTTCAGTCGTCCACTTTATCGTCCATTTTTAAGCCCAAAAAGATGAACGATAACGACGACGCGCGTTCCCGCGGGTTGTTCGTCATCATCGTTCATCGGGCTGACATGCAGGGCAACCTGACGATCTCGTCAGGTTGCTGCATGTCAGGGAACGGGGGAGAGAGCCCGGCGCTGAACGATATCGTTAATGATATCGTTCAGCGGCTGTGCTCAATGACATGAACGACATTGAGCACAGCCTGCCGGGGACACACTAGACGATATCGCTCAGGGAGCATATCATCTAGTGTGTACGCACCTTCAGAGGTGTTCCCGGTGACCAGAGATCGTCAGAGCGGCTCTTGGACAGCAGTGGCGATTAGTAGCAGCGGGTCCTGGGTGAAGCTGGTCCCAGTGGCATCTTCCGGCCAAGTGAGCAGCTTCTTCCCTCCCAGTGGAGGCAGACAGAGAGGTGCTCCCTTCTACAGTACAGCTGCTGGTGAGCAATATACCGTATTACAGGGCACTTCTTCCTACGTAATCAGCTACCAAAGGGAGGAACATCAGATCATTGGGCAGATCCTGCCAGCTCAGGGGGTAAAGCCAACGCCTAGATGGAGGTTAGTAAGCCCCAGTTACTGACTACACCTTCCTGCATCACTAAACAGTGAGAGCCCCAGCGATTAGCAACAGACTGTGCTACAGACACCTTACTGCAGGATCTGAGGACTAGTATACCAGCATACAGGAGTGAACTCTTTAAAACTGTATTATAAGGCAGCCGGCCATCTTACTACCAGCATAGACTGTGAAGTTAACAATTGCTAATGACGAGGAGTAGTCACCCCCCCAGTATAGCCTCAGTCAGCCCCATTGGCAGCAGCTCTCCTCAGTCTCTGCCATCCCTACCAGCATGGCCTCAGCATCTTATGGGATGTAAAAGACTTGTGTGGCAGAGAGCTGCAACTCTTTCCTTTCAGGAGCGCAAAACATTAACTACTGCAAGAGTGAAAGTTATCCACTTCTTAAACTTTGATGACTCTGGATTGATAATTCATATAGTTAACCCCGAAAAGCTCTCAGCTTTATAACGTGCACCACCGTGGACAAGTCAGCTGAACTGAGTTATACAGTATATCTTTATGGGGACCCGTGTTAGCCAGTATACAGTATGTGATTTAATGTATATATGTATGAACCTGGTAATGAATAAACGTCGTTAAAGTGTTACATTTACAGTTTAGTACCTAAGGTGATGTTCCTTGCAATTTTATGCTATTGTAACAAAGTGTTTTGTGTGACTTGCAGAGCAACTTTAAATATCCTGCAAAATAGAAGTGTCAGTAAAGTTGAGTTCTCAATGGTAAAGTCCAATTGTGACTGTTTCTGAGTTAAAGTAGACCTCTTACTATTCAACTGGAAAATAAAAGAATTTGTGTTGGAAGGAAAGGCCACCAAGTCCTGGGTATCACATTACAATGTCCCGAACATTGGGACCTTTCCAGGCCGAACAAAAAAGTGTGCACAGTCCTACATTTATTTTCTAGTCCACGGTAACGGAACTTTGCCGTTGGCTTCTTTCTTGTGCAAAGAAATCGTCCACGTCCTGACGAGCTGCGCTATGCGGCTGGGACACTTAAGCCGAGGTCACAACAGTTCAGCTGTAACTCATTCAGTGCCAGATCTTCTACCACATCTCCAAACTTGGGGCAAGTGAAGTGTCCCGTAGGTGACAACACAAAATGGGGAGAGCCAGGAAAAAAGACCCGACTCTTCTGACGACCCCCCCCCACTCCCAACATGGTGTCAGGTGATGAGCTCACCATTCAGTTTGGCCACACACGTAGCTGGCGTATTTGAATGGGATAAAATCATTCTCATGTTGGTTTCGAGCAGCTGGATCACTTCATTGAGGTCAGTTTGGGTGATTGGAAGATGGCGCCCACTGACCGTTAATAGTTTGACTGCTGGACCAATACCATCATCAGACCGCTTTGCCGACTATGGGCCTGATTCAGAGCTGAACGCTCTGACCAGAGCGCTCGCTCTGAATCAGGGCCCTCCTCCATGAAAATGGAGCGGCCTCCTGGCCGCTCGTATAGCTGTAGGTGACCACCCACAGCATATGCGAGCGGCCAAAAAGATGGTCGCGATGGTCTTGACCATCGCGACCATCGGACTTGCGACGGAGACCCTGTGGTAGGGTCTCCCTGCCACAAGCCCTGGAGTGATTTTGGCTCTATCAGATTAGATTGGTCATGCGCAGTAACACTGACGGGACAAGACCCGGCAGTGTAAAGTTTTGCTGCTACTATTGGCGGCGAAAGTGTTGGCGTTAGGGCCACGCGGAACAGCTGCTTTTTTTTGTTTTTAGGTGTTTGCTATTGTATTTTTTTATTATTATTTTTTGAGAATCCTGTTTAAGTGAACTGAGACGCCTGATGAGGATTATTCGGGTCTGATTCAGGTACGTACATGAACCCGTTGGTTTACGTAAATCACCGATTTTTGTGGGTCTGCGCATGACCTGTTTTGAACAGAACGAGTCCTGCGTGTTAGCACGCAGTGCCCCCACGACGTGGAATTATTGACATGCTGCGGCCATTTGGGGACGGGGAGAGGGTGCCGCCGGCCAGCGTTCCTGTAAACGGGGTTGCCGAAGCCAGTGTCTTTGTCGGAGGATGCCGATTTCCTTGCTTTGCAAGCGGCAGGCGGTGGCCGGTCTGAGTGCGCTTCCGCTTACTCAGACGGCCGATGCTACAACCGTTGTGACCGATGGTCGCAATGTTGATCCGATGTCGCCTCTTCGGACGCAGCTCTCGGATCTGCGATGCCGGCTGGAGGTGCCTTCTTCCCTCAGATGCCTCCTGCATGCATTAGCATATTAGTTCCCTGCGACTGTGCAATATCGTACATAACTGAACCAGGCCCATACATAGGGGAAAATGTTATAGCCTGTGATTTTGGGACGATTACCCACTTTTTTTTTTACTTTTTTTTTTTACCTCGACAGTAATCATTAATGGAACCAGTCTCTGAGTATCATCAAAGCTCTCCTGGCCAGAAAATCTAATCCTCACAACTGCATGATGCGTTGTGGCCTCTGCACTGGCCAAAAGCTTACCGGTTACTGGAGTGGACAAGATATTTATTATCGGTTATTTGGACGCATATATTACGCAACACTCTTACAGACCCATTTCGCACCATACCCTGCCTCACTGGAGCCTACAGTCTGTATCCCCTATCACAGTGGTTCTCAAACTCTCGGGATCCCAAAACAGGTCACGTTTTCCAGGTCACCCAGTAGGTGCACAGGTGTATTAATTACTCACCCACACATTTTAAAAGACCCACAGGTGTAGCTAATTATGTCAGTTGTGATTCTTTGAGGAGACCTGGAAAACATGTACTGTTTGAGAACCTATGCGTCTATCACATGGACGTACATACACACTAGGGTTATTTATTTATCATTTTTGTCAGGTGCCATTTAACCTACCAGGTGTCAGGTCCCATTTAACCACCCTACCTTCTGGGTGCTCCGGAGGATACTGGAGCACCCAGAAGAAATCCAGGCAAACACAGGGGAGAACATACACACCCCACACAGATAACGCTTTGGTCAGGAATTGAACTCATGACCTCAGGACTGTGAGGCAGTCATGCTAGTAACTGTGTTGGTGTCGGTCAGTGTTTGGGAGAACCCAAAACATGGTGGTTACAGTAAGTTTTTTTTTTTTTTTTTAAATAGCATAATAATACTTGTATAAGGGTCTTTCTGCAAAGAATTTTTTTTATATAAGTTGAAAAGTTAAATTAGTACAGTGTACTGTGGCCTTTCCCTCCTTTATGCAAGCCTCTGTTATCCCAGAGATATTAATGCGATATATAAATAAGCCTCACTGGCTGGTAAAAAGATATCGTAGGAAAATAATATCATATACCGTAGTATCATACAAAATATCATGTACCTTTGAAAAAAAAAAAATAGAATTATTTATCTTTCCATAGTGGCTGAGTGTCGTAGCGTCCATGTGGCACTCTGATTAATTAATACTTTTATTATATATAGTCTTGTAGTAAAGTTTTCAAGAACTTTTTGAACTCCATGACTTTCACCCACATGATTTCACTACATGCTCCAGATAGTCTCAAGATGTTTGATTTAACTGTAATTACAGAGTTTAGTAAATACCCTGTGGTTTCTTTGTTTCTGCTACATGAACAAAACCTCTTAAATTCTTTAAACAGCCCAATTCTATTTTATTCTAGAAAATCCTACAGTTATTTTTTAAATATTTTGTTCTCTGTTTTCCACCTGGTTTGAAACTGTTTTTCACATTTTGTTTATCCCTGTCTGCTCCTTCCTTCTCTCTTCCTTTAAATTTTTCCTGATAAAGAAAAAAATCCAAAAGTTTTTTTCATTTACTTTTTTACCCACACACATTTGCGGCACTTTTAAAAAAAAAACCACGGCAATTTAACAAAAATTATCTATATTCATTTACAGCATCTTTACAGATTAACACACACACGTGAGCCAGATTCGGGCTTTCACTTAATAGAAAAATGAAAATGGAAAATAAAAATTAGTTTAAAAAGTTTAAGAACACATAATTTATTATTATTATTAATAATAATATTTTGTTAAAATATTTTAAATCCTGTGTATGCAAAAAAATGTTTTATTAAAATTTTCTAAACATTTATTTGATTGATTTTGATCTGTTATCGTTATCCTGAGGTGGCAATAAGAAAACAGGTATTGCAGCACATTTCGCCACGACACCTAATAAGCGTCACCATGCAGTGACGTGTTACTGCTATTGGTAAGACTGGTTGGTAAATATGCCACATAGAATTCCTCTGCATATTTGCCTCCGAACAAAGAATACCTATACTATGACATTGGAGGTAGCTATGTTGAAGTTTGAGCCAATGGCCTTGAGGATGCAGCCTATCAATTCTTTGGGAAATTGTGACAACGGTGAGGCATGAGGCAGAACATGACCTCATGCTTCAGTGGAGATACTGGTTCCCAAGAAAGAGAACCTGTATGTTTCCTCCAATCAGTGTAGGAAATGGGTATATTGAATTTGGTAGTTAATGTCAAGTAAAGTATTCTGAATGAAGATGAGGACCTGACTTTTTAAGGGCTGTTTTATTATATATATTAATATAATATAATTTATAATATTATTATTTATTTATTTCTGCCTAGTGATTTCTTTGTTTGGAAATAATAACTCTTTTGCAACTTGTAGACCCCTAAAGGTACCTGCTTGGAATCTGTAAAACTGGCCATAGACATTGGATACCGTCACTTCGATGGGGCCTACGTATATTATAATGAGCATGAGGTCGGAGAGGCCATCAGAGAGAAGATTGCAGAGGGGAAGGTGAAACGAGAAGATATCTTCTACTGTGGAAAAGTAAGTGGACCACATAAAGAACACATCTTCCATTTTGTTGAGCCCACATTCCAGGAGTCAGCCATTTTGTTGGCTGGATCAATAGTCATGACAGTGTGACCCCATGGAGGTATACATTTTGTTGACTTTGGCAAATGTAATATCTATGACAATACAACCTACAGGATATATGTACGTGTGTATATATATATATATATATATCACTTCTAACCAGTGCTTCCTACATATTGGTTATAAAGAGTCTCAGGGATGTTGGTTGTGGCTAGAGAATTACCAGTTTGCATTCCCATGAGTAGTGCTTGAGCCCATTCAATGGATCCTTCCGCCGCATGTCGACCATTAATGCAGCTTAATACCTCCAAAAGAAATTATTTTTGCACCCGATTTTCCCTTCTCCCACTTTCTTTCTAAGTTGTCCCTCTTCTGGCCCCCATGTAGAGCACTATATGAATAACCACATTAACTGGAACAAAGCTTTTAGGGCTATTAACCTGACTTTCCATTGCTGGTTTCTGGAAAAAAGCCACTGACCTAAATTAAACTTAGGTATAAATCTATAACTAACCAACCGCCATATTTACCCGTATTTGCCATAGGCCAGATTTTTGGCCGCGTACTCACTAGCCTTCACCTTGAATATAATTCAATGTGACACGGATGATCTAAGCTAGGAATTTCATATATATCCAACTAATAGTAACGTTTAAAAATAAAATAAGTAGCTTTGTCCTTGGCCAAGGTAACTCCTCTTTCCCCCAGGAATTACTCCTGTTATTTGGAACTTGGAGCTTTAGAGAACTTTTTTTAATAAACTAATGAGTAATTGAATATTCTCCTGGCAGATGGTTCCATGTTGTGATCTCTCCCAAGAATAGGGAACACGACCGGTTTGTGGTTGGAAGGACTCCTGGTCCTAGGAAGTTGTGGCAGATCCTCCTGTATTTCCAGGAACTTAAGGGGCCTACCAGACACCTCTTGGCTCCGTCGCCTGGCTTCCGTCCACAGGCACAAATAGCCAAGTGGTTTTTCAGCAAAGTTCCCTTTTCAGTTATGAAATGTGCATTGGAGCCTGATTTAGATCCCACCAGCAGTTATCGATTCAACCTACTTGTGGTTAGAAAAATATCTAAAGGGACATTTTTAACATGAGAACAGCTAAGATTGTTCTATATCAGGGTCTATGGGCCTGATTCAGAGCCGGACGCTCTTTAAGAGCGCTCGCTCTGAATCAGGCGTTTTTGGGGGTTTTTTGGGTTCCCTCCTGGCCGCTCGCTAAGCTGTGGGTAACTACCCACAGCTTTTGCGAACGGCTAGGTGATGGTCGCGACCATCGGGGCTTGCGACGAGACCCTTGTGGTAGGATCTCGTCCGTCGCAAGCCCCAGAGAGCTTCCTGCTCTAACAGAGCAGGAAGCTCTCCACTGACATCACTGGTGATGTCAGTGGTGCCTCCCACAAACGGCAGGCGTTCCTCCAGGAACGCCTCCGTTTGTGTAGCCACCCCCCCTCCCTACCTACAAAACGGTGCAAGCTGTCTATCAACATCGACAGCCGCCCCTTTTGTAGTGAGAATTTCTCTCTCGCTCCGGGGCATGCGCGCGGCGCGTGCGCAGTACCCCACCATCGACCATCGTCTGAATCAGGCCCTATGTTGCTACCGAACGCCATAAGTGCATTGAGAGGCTATATATATATATATATATATATATATGTGTGTAATTATATTATAATATAAAATTATGTTATAGTTTTTGTGAAAGCAAGTTCACTTGTGATTTTTTTTTTTTCCTTCCTCCTAGCTCTGGAACACGTGCCACCCTCCAGAACTGGTTCGACCAACGTTAGAGAAGACCTTGAAAACATTAGGGCTGGATTATGTGGATTTGTACATAGTTGAGCTGCCGATGGCCTTTAAGGTAAAGAGCTGAGAAATCTGTCATAACTATTCCTACACTGCCACGGCGTGCATCTGTCACATGAACGTCTTGTAGGGGCCTATTTATCGAAAATGAAATACCCCCAACCATGATGCTCCTTTCCTTATCGACCATTTTCCCTGCGATATGGTAAAGGGGTGATTCTGCATTATACAGCTGTGGCCTTACTGAACTTGGCTAAAATTGCGCAAAATACCCCACTGTCTCTCGCCACAGTGGTGCACCATTATAGTCTGTCTGTAATGTGCGGATATGTCTGTCTGCCTGTACGAAATATGCAAGAAAATAGCACTTTCAGTTGCGCAAAATTAGTTGCTCAAAATGAGCACAAATATTTACGTAAAAGTAGCATAATATTCGGGGAAAAGAAAAAAGCATGAAGACTAATCAACATTATCTATACACTAACAATGCGGCTAAATGTGGAAAATCATGTTGAAATACAGGGCCTGATTCAGAGCCGGACGCTATTTGCGCTCGCTCGTTCAGAAAAAGGGGCCGGATATTTAAATAGAGCGCTCGCTCTTTGCGGTCTGTTGACGCCTCTATGTCTGAGCGAGTGAAATATCCGCTCGCTATTTTGTAAAGACGCCCCCTGGCCGCTCGCATCATACGTCATCTCCGCTATTTATTAGATTAATCGAGTACATCGAAAGGCGTCTGAACTGCTCGCAGTGCTTGTGGTTGGATTTTCCTACCGCAATCATGCGAGCAGTTCAGGCTAAAAGACAACCAAGTGACGTGGTCGATGACGCTGCTTTGTTAATTATGCACACCCTTAAAACGCCCGTTTTGACCGTTTGGCACGCCTGCGTTCGGATCACCACTCCCCGTTTTCAAGCACCTTCCCCTGTTACCACCCACAAACGCCTCATTCTGTCACTCAAATTAGCAGCCACTCGCTATTTTGCGAACACACGATTTCCGACCGCACTGACTGGTTGGCGCATGCGCATTACGACCCATACGCATGCGCAGACATGCGAACATCGCTCGGAGCGAACGAGCGGCTGCTTACGAGCGGCTCTGAATCAGGCCCACCGTACGTTGTTTGTGAAGTAGGTCCTACCTGGGATGTAGTCGGCATCCTTGCGCCCACAATGCGGCGCACACGGCAGTCAGAATCCCGGCTCTAGCATCCCTCAAATTCAGTCAAGTCATCGGCTGCGATCCCGTCGGTGATTATTGCGGTTAGGGGTTAGGCACTAGGGGGGAGGGTTAGGCTTAGGCCGTGGGGAAGGAGACGGACGGTTAGGGTTAGGCTGCGGGCGGGGAGGGCTAGGATTGGGCTGCGGGAAAGGCGGGTTAAGGCTTGGTTAGGGGAAGGGCTAGCATACTGACCTGCATGTGTCGGGATTATGGTGCCGGGATTCTGACCGTCGGTCTTATCAGCGCTGGGATCGCTTCCCCAACCAACATTTATACTGTATGTATGAAATGATTTCTCCACGTTTAGCCGCACTGCTAGTGTTATGTATAGACAGCAATGGTGATTGTGATGCTACTTTGACACAATTACTTGCAAATTTTACGTAACAGAAAGTGCTATGTTAAGTATAGTGCAGTAGTTCCGGCAGTGTGAAACCTTAGCTCCAGATCTGGCGCCTCTCTAGTAAATATGTCACGCTGAGAGCAAAGCTGAGTAAGGACACGTCTGTAGGAAATCTCTGTGTCCGCTTCCCCCAACCTATAAAATGCCGCAGTGACCTTTTACCTGTCACACGATGTTTCCGCTAGTCTCCAAGGGAAACGCCTTGTGCTGCTGATGCCAACAGGGAACTATAACAGTATTTTGGATTTCCGTTTATAACCGTAGAGAACATGGGGCCTCATTCCGATGCGGGCGCTCATGCATTAGTGGCTGCGATGTTGGACGAAGCTGCTGTGCGAAATTATGCTAATGCTACAGCCGCATGGGAATGTACTGCCCACCGGCGGCCTCGCAGATCCCAGCAACTGCCTACAAATACGGCACAGTGATCACAGATCCTTCCATAATCCACCCTCTGAGGTCTCTTAGAATGGTTGTGGGAGCTGTGACGCTGGCCCCATATTTTCTGCGTATGGGATCGCAGATGTGTGTTTTGCCACCACACCGTTACCGCCCCCGAAACGGCCCCTGTTTGTCAATCACTTACGAATAAATCCCTAGTCGCATTTGATCGCCATTCAGTTGCCGCATGCGCATTGCGGCTAAAGTATTCGCAAATACGCGCTATAGCATGTATTTTACCCGATATCGAGCACTGGGGACTCACTTTTATAAAGTAGCCGGGTCCCCGGGGATGCGCTGTGCTGTGGCCAATCCCTGACAATGTGTTTGTTCCCAGTGCTGGGTAAGCCACCGTGTCGGGTACCGCCTGGTCCCTTCCACCAGTGGCGGCGGTAAAGTGGCGGCGGGAGAAGCTTGGCTCCGGCCTCAAGCTAAGCGGAGCTCGTTGCCCGGAAGCCAAGTAGCAGCGGCGGTTGTTTGGCACTGGCCGCGAGCCAAACACGGCTCGCCGCGTCATAACCCCACCCACTCACGGCATCTTGAATTAGACGCAGATGAGCGGGAAACTTCAGTACCGGCGGCGGAGGGGAGGACTGAAGACCTCCCGAAGAGCAGAGCGGCACGACAAGAGTTCCGGCAGCCGTGCAAGAGGCCAGAAGACCGCGTGATTAAGAAGGAAGAAAGGAAGAGGCAGTGCCGCTGGCCAGGACGGTCCAGCGGCAGAAGAATGAAGCTGAGGACCGAGGCTGCTTTTACAGTCCTCCGTTAATCGCTCATCTCCGTGAACATGGGAATAGAGGGTCTCATTCAGACCCACTCGCGAGCGCTGAGAGCTCGCAAGCGGGTCGATGTTTCCCAAATGCGCATACGCACGACGGAGACGCCTCCATCGTGCGCATGCCCGAGACCCGAATACGGGGTAGCCGTCGTTATGGGTCTCGCACCAAAGGGGGCGTGCTGTCGATGGTGGTTGACAGCACGCCCCCTTTGGTGGGCGTGCCGGGGGCGTGGCTGCCCAGACGGAGGCGTTCCCGTGGGAACGCCTACCGTCTGGGTCCGGCCCCACTGACATCACTAATGATGTCAGTGAGAGTGATTTGGCTCTGATAGAGCCAAAATCACTCCAGGGCTTGCGGCAGACGAGACCCTACCGCAAGGGTCTCGTCGCAAGCCCGATGGTCTTGACCATCGCGACCATCATCATGGATGCTCGCATAAGCTGTGGGTGGCAACCCACAGCTTTGCGAGCGTCCACGAGGCCGCCTCGCAATAAAAAAAAAACGCCCTGATTCAGAGCGGGCGCTCGTTCACATTGTCCGGCTCTGAATCAGGCCCAGAGTCCACATCTAAATCTGTCCCATAATACAGAAAACCATAAATCGCTGTCCAGTAGCTCCCACATTATACAGGGCCTTTGCAAAAGTATTCACCCCCTTTGCATTTTTCATGTTTTGTTGCCTCACAACCTGGAATTAAAATGGATTGTGTGAAGGTGTGCATCATTTCACCACAGAACATGCCTACAACTGTAACGTTGTGTTTTCTTTTATAATGTGAATCAAACAACATTTAGGACAACATAACAGAAAACGTCAGCGTGCATAACTATTCACCCCCCCTAAAGTCAGTACTTTGTCGAGCCACCTTTTGCGGCAATTACAGCTGCAAGTCGCTTTGGATAAGTCTCTATGAGCTTGCCACATCTCGCCCCTGGGATTTTTGCCCATTCCTCAAGGCAAAACTGCTCCAGCTCCTTCATGTTGGATGGTTTCCGCTTGTGAACAGCAATCTTCAAGTCTGACCACAGATTCTCAATTGGATTGAGATCTGGGCTTTGACTAGGCCATTCCAACACAATTAAATGTTTCCCCTTAAACCACTCGAGTGTTGCTTTAGCAGTATGCTTCGGGTCATTGTCCTGCTGGTACGTGAACCTCCGTCCCAGTCTCAAATCACAGGCAGACAGAAACAGGTTTTGCTGAAGAATATCCCTGTATTTAGCACCATCCATCTTTCCCTCGACTCGAATCGGTTTACCAGTCCCTGCTGCTAAAAACCATCTCCACAGCATAATGCTGCCACCACCATGTGTCACTGTGAGGATGGTGTTCTTGGGGTGACGGGATGTGTTGGGTTTGCGCCAGACATTGCGTTTTCCTTGGTGGCTGAAAAGTTACATATTAGTCTCATCTGACCAGACCACCTTCCTCCATACATTTGGGGAGTCGCCCACTTGCCTTTTGGTAAACTCAAATCGTGTCTTCTTATCTTTATCACTAAGTAATGGCTTTTTTCTGGCCACTCTTCCATAAAGCCCAGCTCTATGGAGTGTACGGCTTATTGTGGTCACATGCACAGATACACCAGTCTCTGCTGTGGAACTCTGCAGCTCCTTCAGGGTTACCTTTGGTCTCTGTGCTGCCTCTCTGATTAATGCCCTCCTTGTCCGGTCTGTGAGTTTTGGTGGGTGGCCCTCTCTTGGCAGGTTTGTTGTGGTACCATGTTCTTTCCATGTGATGATGATGGATTTGATGGTGCTCTGGGGGATCATCAAAGATTTGGATATTTTTTTTATAACCCAACCCAGAACTGTACTTCAACAACTTTGTCCCTGACTTGTTTGGAGAGCTCCTTGGTCTTCATGGTGTGATGCCTCTTGCTTAGTGGTGTTGCAGCCTCAAGGGCCTCTCAGAAAACGTGTCTTTATACTGACAGATCATGTGACACTTAGATGTCACACAGGTGGACGTCATTTCACTAATTATGTGACTGCTGAAGGTAATTGGTTGCACCAGAACTTTTGAGGGGCTTCATAGCAAAGGGGGTGATTACATATGCACATGCCATTTTTCAGAATATTATTTATATAGAGTCTTTTTTATATATATTTTTCTCATTTCACTTCACCAAATTAGACTATTTTGTGCAGATCCATCACATAAAATTCAGATTAAAAAAATAAATACAGTACAGGTTGTAATGTAACAAAAAAGGTAAAAAGCCAAGTGGGGGTGAAGGCACTGTACATTTGTGCGTGTGTGTGATGTCCTATACTCCCAATGTCTTTCTGATGTCACCTCGCACCCCAAGTCAGTCCGTGCTATAATTACGCCCCCGCTACAGCTTTGCTTTGTTCTCTCTCTCGCAGCCGGGGGATGACATTTACCCGCGAGATGAAAATGGAAAGTTCCTTTATCACAAGACGGATCTCTGTGCTACTTGGGAGGTAAGGAAGAAGGCTACATGAATAGTAATGTTAGTAACGTAATATCGGTGAGTGGATTGTTTCACGCTGCTGTGGATTTGGTATAACGGCTGATTTCCGTTGTTAAGTAGAACCCGGCTTCAGATATATTTAACTTGTTTTGCTGCTGCTATATCATTTGATTAGTCAGTCTGTTTCTGGAGTGCCGGGAGGGGGGGAGGGGTACGGGCACTAATTACCCGGGCCTGGACCTCTTGGAGTGGCCGAGACCAAGAACTGAGGGGGACAAATGTCCCTCATTGCAGCGCACGGTTCAGCATCTAGGCACTGAGCATAGTATATACCATAATCTATTTCCTGAGAGGGCCCCGTGTCTGTCTCAGTGGCCCTGGTCTGGATCCATCTGCACATCGTATAAAGGGGTAAAGCAATAAAATGATCCACAAACTGAAACATTGGCTTCACACGTATGTGTATATGTGTAGAGGACCCGTGACCTACTCTACACACACGTCTGCATTAAGCAGATATTTGATCAGACAATGAAAAATAAATATATAAATAAAGCAGGAGTTCGTTATTGTACGTTACCGCTTTATCCTTTGTTCTGTAACCACTTTTTCAGTTTCCACCTGTCTGAGCAGATAGCAATACTTCAGATCCGAGTGTGAACACCCCACGAGCACAGCCGGGGGCCTGGGAATAATCCTGTTGTGCAATCATAATGCAGGATGTCCTCCAGATCTTCCTGCATTGTCCTACGGATTAGTGTCACAAGATCTTCTGCCCACGGGACATCCCGCACCCAGACTCATCATATTAATGCCTAAGCTATTTGATATCTGCTTTGTTTGTTTGTGTTTTATCCCCAGCGTGTTACAACCTGTACATTGTAATTAGGGTCTTATCCAGACTGTACTATTAATGCATTTTTTTTTTTTCATAAATGTATGAGAGACCTGCTTTCATATTACCAGTTTGTTATTGCAGACAGACCTGTGTCTGGTCATCTCCAGATTGGACTACTGTAACCTCCTCCTATCGGGCCTGCCTGACTCCCAGCTCTCTCCTCTCCACTCTGTCCTCAATGCTGCTGCCCGGCTCATCTTCCTCTCCAAACGTTCTACATCTGTCTCCCCTCCTACAAGCCCTACACCGGCTCCCCTTCCCCTTCAGAACCCGATTCAGACTCCTCACTCTTACATACAAATCCTTTGACCCAATCCTCTCCCATTTACTCCCACCCGCCCACTTCTCTCGACAAATGCCGCCTCTCCTGCCAAGTGATTTACTTCCTTCCACTTCCGCCTCCAAGATTTTGCCCGTGCTGCTTCCTACCTCTGGAACTCTCTACAAAACTTCAAAACGGGTTCTCAAGACCCACTGCTTCATCAAAGCCTTCCAGCTCTCATCCTCACCCGCTGCTCCATGTTCCTTCCTCACTACCCCATCTGTGTCACCCCTGTCTGCCTGCCCCTCCCCTTCAGAATGTAGGATCTCACGAGCAGGGCCCTCTTCCCTCATGTGCTTCTCCTTCCCTCGCTCATACGATCGTCTACTCCAAACTCCCCACAAGGGCACCTAACACTTGGTTGCTAACGCCCTGCTGCTTATTTGAGTGTTATGATCGCTAATGCAGCAATGTGTATAAACCTTATCCTTGTCCTGCATTGTTTTGTACTTTAAGTCGCTGTTTTCTTGTTTGCGCATTTGTTTATGTACTTTGCAAGGCGCTGGGGAACCCTTGTGGTGCAATATATATAAAGGATGATGATAATAATGATTGTTACGCAAACCATGATGTAATTAGCGCAATGCAGAAATGCTTTCGGTCATTAAGGTTTGGTAAAGAGTTTTCTTTCTGTACTGTAGGCTTTGGAGGAGTGTAAGGACGCCGGCCTTGTGAAATCTTTGGGCGTCTCTAATTTTAACCGCCGGCAGCTGGAACTGATTCTGAACAAGCCTGGACTGAAACACAAGCCCACCAGCAACCAGGTGAGACCATGGCAAAATCACTATGGGGGCCTAGCCATCATCCCTTTTGTACCCGTTACACTGGCGATAACACCTGTTAAGTAACGGCCTCATTAGTTATCAGAGCCCCCCGCCCCCTCATGTTCAGCAAAATCCAAAAGCTGAAAGCTTTCGTAGTTTGTTTGCGGCGAGTGACACCATCTTCATATGGTGTCAGTGTCCGATGGCCCGCTTCTTCCTACTGGAAGGAATTCTGGATGCCGAAGAGGGATCCAGCGGCCCTCTCTGCGCATACGTGAAATGTGTACGCACACGCGCACCTACACAGTCCAGCAGTGTAAACTTTCACCACAAGTAATTATTAGAGGTGGTGTCCGTGATGAGGACCCGTGGGACAGCTGCTGCTTTTCAGAGCAGCTGTCCCATTACCGGAGCACTACTGAATTACTTGCGGCGAGCCGAATACTTAATTAGCCGGGGGACTATTATAATGAATAGGCCCCTCTATGAATCATCACACTGATGCACAGTTAGGAGCAGAGCCAAAAAATTACTAACTTGGATAGAGCATGTGGCACTGCACTGAGTACAGACACATTTATTTCTCTATCTGATGTTGGTTGTGATATGATGTATTTGGCGTAAAGCGGCAAACTGGAACCGAAACATCTACTCGTAGGACATGTAGAAGATCCAGCAGGGAAACTGGTTATAGTCATACACAGATTAGTGCAGCAATTCCACCTCACGGCTGAGGGTCTTCTCAGCCCAGTGCTGAGCCTATTTTTTTATGTTTGCACCCAGCCATCACATTCGAACATCGATATCGGTAAAAAAATATTGCAGCAGCCACACACAAATTACACCTTTGTTATTACAGGTTGAGTCTCCCCATGCTTGGGACCAGCGGTATTTTGGATAACGGAATATTCCGTATTTTGGAATAATTGCATACCATAATGAGATATCTTAGGAATGGGACCCCAATATACACACACAATGCATTTATGTGTTATATACACCTTATACACACAGCCTGCAGGTAATTTTATGCAATATATTCAATAATTTTGTGGCTCAAGCAAAGTTTGTGTACAGAAATGAAATTAATTTATGTTTCATATACACCCTACACACACAGCCTGATGGTAATTTTATACAATATTTTTTAATAATTTGTGCCTTAGACAAAGTTTGTGTGCATTGAACCATCAAAAATCAAAGGTTTCATTATCTCAGTCATGCCAAAATTATTCCGTATTTCGGAATATTCCGTATTTCGGAATATTTGGATATGGGAGACTCAACCTGTATTAGCAGATGTTACATTTTCAGAAAATACTATCCGTCTTTTAGCTCTGACTAACACTGTTTTCAAACACAATATTTAATTTGATACGGAAATGACAAACTGTACTTCTGAGTAACGTTGTGGCTTATTCACTACTGTAATCACCTACGCTGTCCACATGCTTCTCTGTGAAGTGACGGCAGCCATCTTGAGTGCTGAACCAATACTCCTGAGAATACAACCAATCATTTCACTAGGTGCCAGTGACATCACTTAGCACCATGCCAAGGACAAGTCTTTGGTTTACCCCTTTAAAATGGCTGCAGGGAATGGTCTACTGTAGAATGCAGGAAATACTTTGCATTGCTAACGCTACCTTTGTTGGCGCAGGTGGAATGCCATCCCTATTTCACCCAGCCTAAGTTAATGGAGTTGTGCCAAAAACACGACATCGTCATTGTGGGTTACAGTCCGATTGGGACATGTCGTGATGAATCATGGTAAGGGGTTACAATTCACTTTACAGTAAGTCCAGTCTATAAATGCAACAATTGCTGTTGGAGTTTAACAAATAATTAATGTGTTTAATCTTACGTAAAAAATGTTTTTCACAAAGGCTCATTGATGACATCACACAACTCTTTTTTTTTTTTTTTTTTTAAATCTTTATTACATATATTTGTGGACCACGAAGGAGGTGTGCTGAGGGAGGCGTGTTAAAATGTAGCTCCTTGGAATGATGGCTCAGATCGGGCAGATGAACAAAAAATTCTACACTGACCTGTAACAATTTGATTTATTTTGCAGGTCAATGAGATAAAGAGTGGGTGGGCACTTATTTTTTTTGGGGGGGGGGGGGGGGGGTGGAAATGATCTGCTATACAGAATGGGGACACAGTCTTTGATTATCCACAAAGCAACTTTATTTTATCACCACCATTGAGGAGCCAGAGATCGCATTTCGGTCTGTACTTCTCATGAGACGCATTTCGCTCACTTTGTTGCCTTCTACATGATAGCACATTACTAGCTACCAACTGCCACTCACTCTTACCATTCACGTAAGACCTTAATGTAGCTAAACCGTGCAGTGTTTTAGGAGCAAAATGTAAGAGCTGAAATTGGTGACTGCAGTGTTAGTAGAGTTAACTTTGACAATGCGTTATGACATTTTGCATGTTTTCAATGGGTATCCAAAACCCCACCAAGCTGGGTCATTTCTAAGGGCAGTTACAAAGGCCGATGAGTGTTGCATGCCGCTGGAAATGTGCCTGGCTTATAAGTAGGTGTCATTGCGCAGAGAAAGAAGCCGTGCGATTTCTCCTGATTCTTAAATGAGTGTGTCCTCTCTGACTTTCGATCCTACCTGTAGTTATTAGGTGCCCTTTACAAATAGCAGAGCACAGCCCCATCTAGTGGTTGTGAGCAGCCACTGCCTTTCACTTGTTGAATTACAGCCAAGCAATTTCTCTTATTACATTTGAAAGATGCATTACCTGGCAATCCAGATTGGTTTTATTTTATAAGCGAATCCCATACCTTGTGTTTTTTTTGTTTTTTTTTGCAATTCATTTTCAAAGACTAATAATAAGATTTCTGGCAAATTATTGTTGATGGCTTTTCCGTTTCATTGTGGTAGAAAAATAAGTCTACTTTTCAAACAACACACATTCCGCATCGCTACTACTTCCCTTACTAATACTATCATTTACCTCTAACTCCCTACACGGCACCTAACACTTGGTTGCTGACACCCTGCTGCTTGTTTCAGTGTTATGCAGCAATGTGTACAAGCCATGTCCTTGTCCTGTATTGTTAATAACGGTTTGTCTTGTGTGCTCATTTATTTATGTACTGAGGACCTGATTCAGACCCGGTCGCAAGTGCTGATCACTAGCAACCGGGTCGATGGAGGCCACAGCGCATGCGCACGTCGGAGCCGGCTCCGTCGTGCGCATGCGTGAGACTCGGCTAGCGACGGGCAATCCGTCGCTCCGGGTTTCGCACCAAAGGGGGCGTGCTGTCGATGTTGAGTGACAGCTCGCCCCTTTGGTGGGCGGGCTGGGGGGGTGGCTGCCCAAACGGAGGCATGAGAACGCCTACCGTTTGAGGGCGGCCCCACTGACATCACGAGCTCTGTTTGAGCTGAAATCTCTCTGGGGCTTGCGGCCATGAGACCCTACCACAAGGGTCTCGTCGCAAGCCCGATGGTAAGACCATCGCGACCATCATCCTGGCCGCTCGCTATAGCTGTGGGTGGACACCCACAGCTATGCGAGCGGCCAAGAGGCCGCTCCAAAAAAAAAAAAGCCCGGCCCTGATTCCGAGCGAGCGCTCCGTCAGAGGGTCCGGCTCTGAATCAGGCCCTGAGTAAGGTGCTGCAGAACATTTTGTAGTGCCATATAAATAAAGGACAATAATAACAATAATATATGAAACCTGTTCATAGCTCACATATAGTACTTGTTACGTACCAGGTATAAGGTGAGTTAATCGGGGTGCTTTTCCACGGGCTCAATTTGAGCTTTATTCCCTTCAACAGCTCAATAACAAAACTTTCAAAAATGCTTTATTGATCCCTATTCCGCTCACACAGAAGCACAGACACAGCTTGCAGGACCTTTCCCTGAGTGGAAATGTCCTAAATTTATATACAGACCTAAAGAAATAACCTTTTCTCTTTGTGGCCATTACCTGACTGTTGGGGCTTATTCTGCTTTGTGCGCTTCTGCTTTCGCTTTTCCCTACGCCCGCGGCGGTGTACTCGCTTTCATATGCTAATGCGACAATCTGCCAAAGCAACTCGCAAATCGGTGTACCGGGCTAGATGCAGGAGATCCGCCAGAAACAGGCTTCACTTCCCCATTCGCAAGGCTCAGACGCGTGGATATATGGATACACGCCCACAGCACGTCCATCAGAGACAGCTGCTTGGTACTCGCCGCCTAGAAACGTCTACTTAACCTTGGTCATTGCTTACACACAATGCGGCACGCGTGCACCCACTTGCAACTTCCGACACAAATATATATACACACACACAATGATATATTTGTCGTAAAGCTGAATCTCTTCTTTTAAGTCATGAAGGGAAGTGAGAATGACATTTTCGTTCTTTTAGGGTGAATGTGTCCTCCCCTCCCCTTCTGGAGGATCCTACCTTGATTGGCATTGGCAAAAAGTATGGCAAGACCCCAGCCCAGGTGGCCCTGCGTTTCAACTGCCAGAGAGGGGTCGTGGTCATTCCCAAGAGCTTTAATCCAGAACGAATCAGAGAGAACTTCCAGGTAGGAAAACACAAATTTGAATGAAATTTAAAGGAAGACAAAAGCAAAACTATTTTTGTATCTGGATGTTGTAGGCTCTATATCATAAAATGGACTGCTGATAAAAATGATGTCATCACATTGCAATGTAATGACCGTTGGTATGATCTCTGACCACTCCCACCAGTGTCAGTGGTGCACAGGAGAGAGTGAGGGGGGAGGGGCAGAGAGGAGTGGTGGGGAGAAAAGTGTAGGGATGGAGAAGAGAGAAGGGGGCTAGAGTGAAGGAGGGGGATATAGAGAAAGTAATATGTGAGGCTTCTGTGAGTCTAATGCAGGAAAATCTGGTGTCAAGCACATCCCTATATAAAAAAAAGTTCATAGTTATGCTGGATAATACAGTTTACGGGGAGAACTTGGAATAGGATTTTACCTAAAATTGCAGGTTGAATCCTCAGAAACACACTGTTGACAAATATGTTGTGTATCACAGGTTGTTTTTTTTTTTTTTTTTTTGCTAGCACCATAAAAAGAGACTGTAGATTGCAGTGATTGTTTTAGGCGGTTACAGATTTTGCTAAGGAAGGGCCTTTTGTTCACAGCATATTTGTCAAATTGCAGTCACCGTGGGATTCTGCAGTTTCAACAGGTGATTGCAGGCAGAAGTCCTATTAAGTGTCACGAGCTATCATAAGTGGGGGGTGCGATCAGTAGTGTCGTGCAGTGCTCTGTGGACGGCGCCATGTGTATATATGTGTGTGTGCTATGTTGCGCTTATATGAAGAGATAATAGCAACACCAGCGGATTTGCATACACACCAAGCAGTCCAGGTGCATAACCAGGTGCCAGGTGTATTGAAGTGTAGTAGTTACTGGTACAGCCGTACTATCAGTTATACACTGGTTGTTCCGAATTAGAGCGGAGCTTGTGCTGAGCTTACACATCACCAGCCGGTGGTGTATGTAGGTAATGGAGCTTGTATACACAGGATGCACAGTACAAATAGGCCAGCATGCAGGACATTTTGGCAGGGTCTCAGGAACTATGTAGAACACGTCAATATTCCACTGTGGCGCTCATACACAATGACAAGATGACACTGTGCATGCGCAGTAGACCAAGCGGTGGCCATCTTGGTTAGGTGAAATGCTTCACTTAGGTAGCAAACATGGAGGCAGCTCAGTAACTCACTCCATATTATAACACCAGGGCCCCTGCATCTGGTTAACATCATACCTCCCAACTGTCCCGCATTCAGCGGGAAAGTCCCGTTTTTGTGGGACTGTCCCGCTGTCTCACCCGAGGACCGCAGTGTCCCACGGTGGGGGGAAGCATACAACGCTGCTCTGCATAGCAGAGAATAAATGCTGTGCGCACAGCATCTATTCACAGTACTGGGGGAAGCCCAGCATCTCTGAGAGCCGCCCCTTAGTGATGCAAATGGGGGTGTGCCGCGAGGCCACGCCCCTTTCATATAGACCACACCCCTTTACGATCAGGTCACATCCCCTTTTCGGACGAGCGCGCCTCCGGTGCGCGGAGGTCCCGACTTTCTGGGTACAAAAGTTCGGAGGTATGTAGCATGGTGCCTGGAATGGCGACCTGCAGCCAGTATCACTGCTGTAGTGCCCCCCGGAGCATCATTTGGACTCTCGGGTTATGCAGCCTTTCCAGTGTGTCCTCAGGACGCTCTAAGCAGTGCTGTATTTCCCTATGCGCGCCATCATGATGTCATGCATTCATGGGGCGGGGTCAGCACAGGCCACACTGCCTCCCTGTTACGGCACTGGGAGCTATTTCAGTACATTAAAGCGCACATCTTTTTTAATTTGTAGTGGAATTTCCTTTTAATTGATCTTCTACAATACATTTTGTTGCCATGTAAATAGCTTTACTCTCACTATGCTGTATAGTCGTTTATATCAGTTATGCTGATGTAAACGTGTGGCTAACATTACTTATATATGTGCTTTATATTCTACAAACACCTTGTTTTTATTTTGTTGGAACAGAAGAATTGAACTTCTGAAGTGAATGCAAATCTTTTATCCTTCTTTCCCCGCCCCCCTCTGTAAATGCAGATTTTTGATTTCTCCCTGACTGAGAAGGAGATGAAGGACGTCGAGGCTCTGAACAAAAACATCCGCTACGTGGAGCTTCTAATGTGAGTGTGGCAGCCGGGCAAGTGCAGGAGTTTTATTGGGAGGAGGAGGGGGGGAAGTATCATCGCTCTCTGAAAATAAATATTGTCACCTCATACTCCTCACAGAAAAATAAATATTGTCACCTCATACTCCTCACAGAAAAATAAATATTGCCACCTCACATTCCTCACAGAAAAATAAATATTGCCACCTCATACTCCTCACAGAAAAATAAATATTGCCACCTCCTACTCCTCACAGAAAATAAATATTGCCACCTCATACTCCTCACAGAAAAATAAATATTGCCACCTCATACACCTCACAGTAAAATAAATATTGCCACCTCATACTCCTCACAGAAAAATAAATATTGCCACCTCACACTCCTCACAGAAAAATAAATATTGCCTCCTCACAGAAAACTAAATATTGCCACCTCATACTCCTCACAGAAAACTAAATATTGCCACCTCATGTTCCTCACAGAAAAATAAATATTGCCACCTCATACTCCTCACAGAAAACGAAATATTGCCACCTCATGTTCCTCACAGAAAAATAAATATTGCCACCTCACACTCCTCACAGAAAAATAAATATTGTCACCTCATACTCCTCACAGAAAAATACATATTGCCACCTCACATTCCTCACAGAAAAATAAATATTGCCACCTCATACTCCTCACAGATAATAAATATTGCCACCTCATACTCCTCACAGAAAAATAAATATTGCCACCTCCTACTCCTCACAGAAAATAAATATTGCCACCTCATACTCCTCACAGAAAAATAAATATTGCCACCTCATACTCCTCACAGAAAATAAATATTGCCACCTCATACACCTCACAGTAAAATAAATATTGCCACCTCATACTCCTCACAGAAAAATAAATATTGCCACCTCACACTCCTCACAGAAAAATAAATATTGCCTCCTCATACTCCTCACAGAAAAATAAATATTGCCTCCTCATACTCCTCACAGAAAAATAAATATTGCCTCCTCACAGAAAACTAAATATTGCCACCTCATACTCCTCACAGAAAACTAAATATTGCCACCTCATACTCCTCACAGAAAAATAAATATTGCCACCTCCTACTCCTCACAGAAAATAAATATTGCCACCTCATACTCCTCACAGAAAAATAAATATTGCCACCTCATACTCCTCACAGAAAATAAATATTGCCACCTCATACACCTCACAGTAAAATAAATATTGCCACCTCATACTCCTCACAGAAAAATAAATATTGCCACCTCACACTCCTCACAGAAAAATAAATATTGCCTCCTCATACTCCTCACAGAAAAATAAATATTGCCTCCTCACAGAAAACTAAATATTGCCACCTCATACTCCTCACAGAAAACTAAATATTGCCATCTCATGTTCCTCACAGAAAAATAAATATTGCCACCTCATACTCCTCACAGAAAACGAAATATTGCCACCTCATGTTCCTCACAGAAAAATAAATATTGCCACCTCACACTCCTCACAGAAAAATAAATATTGCCACCTCATACTCCTCACAGAAAAATAAATATTGCCACCTCATACTCCTCACAGAAAAATAAATATTGCCACCTCATACACCTCACAGTAAAATAAATATTGCCACCTCATACTCCTCACAGAAAAATAAATATTGCCACCTCATACACCTCACAGTAAAATAAATATTGCCACCTCATACTCCTCACAGAAAAATAAATATTGCCACCTCATACTCCTCACAGAAAAATAAATATTGCCACCTCATACTCCTCACAGAAAAATAAATATTGCCACCTCATACTCCTCACAGAAAAATAAATATTGCCACCTCATACTCCTCACAGAAAAATAAATATTGCCACCTCATACTCCTCACAGAAAAATAAATATTGCCACCTCATACTCCTCACAAAAAAAAAAAAATATACAAATATGAAGAATTATATATAATTTTTTTTATTTTGTGCACAGAAAAGCATTGGCATCATTATAATATGTTAATTTAAGGCGCAAAGATGGATACTGAAGATATTTTGCAGCGGGGAACCGCGTTAACCAGTAAAGGAGTTTTGATCATTTTGTGTGTTATTTAGGTGGAGCGATCATCCAGAATATCCCTTCAAGGACGAGTACTGAGCGACCAGTGGCGTGCAGGACGCCGCGTCTAGGACATGGTGTGATACTGTAGCTGCGGGTGGCCCTCCCACCTACATCGAAGAAAAACAAAGACGGATCAGGAAAGGAATCACCTCTGTTCCGTCAGACGTGCGACCAGCTCTTTTGGCACTGAATGACTTTCACAGCTGTTTTATATCACAGATACCTATTTGTATTTACAACTGAACAGTTATATTTTTAAACATATTCCACTTTTTGATTCAATATTTCTTCCGACTTGTTATCTCCCGATTCCTTGTCTCACTTTATAAAATAGCTACATAGTTTATCTGGTACCGTAGTTTATTGATTATTCAAATATATAACTGTGTCTTAGTCCTGTACATGGTCTTTAAAAATTAATGCAACAGAGCGGTGGTGTGGGTAGGTTACATGTAGACTTCTATTGCCAGATTAATGTCCCACAAGTGCCTCAGCTCACAGGCTATTATCACACATCATTATAGCAGCTTATATACACAGTCCTCGTCACCTAATATCGGTGCCTGATGCCTCATAGCATTAATGTCCCACAAGTGCCTCAGCTCACTGGCTTTTATTATCACACATCATTATAGCAGCTTATATACACAATCCTCGCCTCCTAATATCGGTGCCTGATGCCTCATAGCATTAATGTCCCACAAGTGCCTCAGCTCACAGGCTATTATTATCACACATCATTATAGCAGCTTATATACACAGTCCTCGTCACCTAATATCGGTGCCTGATGCCTCATAGCATTAATGTCCCACAAGTGCCTCAGCTCACTGGCTATTATTATCACACATCATTATAGCAGCTTATATACACAGTCCTCGTCACCTAATATCGGTGCCTGATGCCTCATAGCATTAATGTCCCACAAGTGCCTCAGCTCACAGGCTATTATCACACATCATTATAGCAGCTTATATACACAATCCTCGCCTCCTAATATCGGTGCCTGATGCCTCATAGCATTAATGTCCCACAAGTGCCTCAGCTCACAGGCTATTAACACACATCATTATAGCAGCTTATATACACAGTCCTCGTCACCTAATATCGATGCCTGATGTCTCATAGCATTAATGTCCCACAAGTGCCTCAGCTCACTGGCTATTATTATCACACATCATTATAGCAGCTTATATACACAGTCCTCGTCACCTAATATCGGTGCCTGATGCCTCATAGCATTAATGTCCCACAAGTGCCTCAGCTCACTGGCTATTATTATCACACATCATTATAGCAGCTTATATACACAATCCTCGTCACCTAATATCGATTCCTGATGCCTCATAGCATTAATGTCCCACAAGTGCCTCAGCTCACTGGCTATTATCACACATCATTATAGCAGCTTATATACACAATCCTCGCCTCCTAATATCGGTGCCTGATGCCTCATAGCATTAATGTCCCACAAGTGCCTCAGCTCACTGGCTATTATTATCACACATCATTATAGCAGCTTATATACACAGTCCTCGTCACCTAATATCGGTGCCTGATGCCTCATAGCATTAATGTCCCACAAGTGCCTCAGCTCACAGGCTATTATTATCACACATCATTATAGCAGCTTATATACACAGTCCTCGTCACCTAATATCGGTGCCTGATGCCTCATAGCATTAATGTCCCACAAGTGCCTCAGCTCACTGGCTATTATTATCACACATCATTATAGCAGCTTATATACACAGTCCTCGTCACCTAATATCGGTGCCTGATGCCTCATAGCATTAATGTCCCACAAGTGCCTCAGCTCACTGGCTATTATTATCACACACCATTATAGCAGCTTATATACACAGTCCTCGTCACCTAATATCGGTGCCTGATGCCTCATAGCATTAATGTCCCACAAGTGCCTCAGCTCACAGGCTATTATTATCACACATCATTATAGCAGCTTATATACACAGTCCTCGTCACCTAATATCGGTGCCTGATGCCTCATAGCATTAATGTCCCACAAGTGCCTCAGCTCACTGGCTATTATCACACATCATTATAGCAGCTTATATACACAATCCTCGTCTCCTAATATCGGTACCTGATGCCTCATAGCATTAATGTCCCACAAGTGCCTCAGCTCACTGGCTATTATTATCACACATCATTATAGCAGCTTATATACACAATCCTCGCCTCCTAATATCGGTGCCTGATGCCTCATAGCATTAATGTCCCACAAGTGCCTCAGCTCACTGGCAATTATTATCACACACCATTATAACAACTTATATACACCGTTCTCGCCACATAAGTTACCTGTATCCAATGTCTCACAGTTTTCCCATCAGCGCCTGAGCTTATTGGCAAATTACATTCATAATGAACAATTAGGGGAGTGGCATTCCGCATTTATTATTCAATCATTCTGATTTTTATGTTAAACAGCATTTGGTATATTCCATAGCTACAGACCAGAAGCTCATACGCTGACATGTATCCCCAACACTCTGGGAGGTTTGAGGGAGAGGGTTGGACCAATGTCTGTAAAAATGTAGTTTACTTGGAACTAGTGACAATACCTCACGCCTCAGTCATGTTACTAGTTCACTAGCTCTACTAGTAAATTCATAGTCTATATCCCCATTAATGTTGGTTCAGCCCTCAACATGGCTGCTGCCTCTGTGCCAAGGTGACGAGGGCACCGTGACAGGGTGAAAAGGGCTGTTCGTACACTAAAGATGGGTTATTAGTGATAACATTCTGCATCTGCTAGTCTCTCCTTACCATGAAGGAAGCATTTTACATGAATACAGACTTTCAAAGTGTTACTGTTTTTATCTAGTAAAGGGGAAATCCGCATTAATAATGGCTAAATCACTGTGTACAGTATATTGTATGGACATTCTTGCACCATTGTACTTTCTTACAGTTCACTGTTTTTTATTTTATAAAGTATTGTACTTTGTACAAGAGTCACAACCTACTATTCATAAAATAAAACCCAGTTTCTCGGTAACTTCGGCATTTTGTTCTGTGTCGTGTTCTCAAAATTGACTTGATGATGGGCGCAGACACTAATGTAAACAAGTCTAAATAGCTGGGATGCCCGGTGTTGCCCAAATTGAAGACTGGACCCTGAAGTACACCTGCAACCTCCATTATTTTACATATGTCCTCACCTATAACCTGGATAACTATGCAAATTAGGAGTACATGACCGTGCAGGCAGCATATCCTCGTACCGTTTTATTATGGGGTATATTAGGAACAGACTGACTTACAGAACCTAAATCGGTATCGCTTCCAAAATCACTTGAATTTCAGAAATCTCTGCAGAACAGAGGGGGTGATCCAGCTGCGGCTGGCTATGCTTATCACAGCTGCTAACATGATATGCAGCATCGGAACATCTGCAATCGTTCGGCCGTGCATAAAGGACAAATAGACCCGTTTGCGTTCCGTTTGGAGTACTGGTTAAGGACCTCATTCAGAGGCGGTCGTTAGTTGCAAGCGGTCGCGCTGAATCAGGGCGGCCGCTTGCATCCTGAACGACCGCCTCCTTGTCGATCGCTAAGCTGTGGGTTAACACCCACAGCTCTAGCGACCGACATGGGTGATGGCCGCGATGGTCAAGACCATCGCGACCATCGGGGCTTATGACCAGACCCTAAGGTTGGGTCTGGGCACTCGTAAGCCCCAGGGAGCTTCCTGCTCTGCTCGAGCAGGAAGTTCCCCACCGACATCAGCAATGATGTCAGTGGGGCCGCCCCCAAATGGCAAGCGTTCCGGCGGGAACGCCTCCGTTTGGGCAGGCACGACCCCTGCCTGCCCTCAAATGGGGCGAGCTGTCACTCACCATCGACAGCTCGCCCCGTCTGCTGCGAGACCCCTAGCGACGGAGCGTCCGTCGCTAGCCGGGTCTTGCGCATGCGCACCACGGACCCGGCTCTGTTGTGCGCATGCCCAGTGGGGCAACACCTGGTCGGTTGCGAGCGCTCAGCGCTAGCGACCGACTCTCAATAACCCCCCAAGTCCTCATGGGGCCCTCAGATAGATACTGGTTTGGGGGAAAAAGACACACCTAAAACCAGGTTGGAGTACTCTGGGCCTCTCCGTACCCACTGGGCTCAAAGCCAGAGCACGTGATGTTGTGGAGACCTTAAGCCTCCTGTTTTGTTGATACGAGTCTCACCATCAGGCATGAATTTGTCTACTTCCATTACGTATTTGTAGTAGCGATAGTTTCTGTTGAGGGTGTCGATGGCTTTCATTTCTTCCGGGCTGAGATGGAAGTCGAACACCTGATGTGAGATAAAAATAAAAAAAAAAGTGGAACGTAAACTCCTCCTGCAGTGTCACGTAGCCGTACAAGACAATATATAGCTGGAAGCCTGTAACATTCCCGGGATCTGGCCACAACAGTATATGTTCTAGGTTAAGGTGTTAATGTCTTCAAGGGTCTAGTTACTAAGCAGTGTTAGGAGAGAAAATGAACGGTGATAAGGTATCAGCCAATCAGCTCCTAGCTGTCATTTTTTAAACACAGCCTGTGAGATGTCAATTAGGAGCTGATTGGCTGGTACTTTATCTCCGTTCACTTTACCTCCATCCAAGGCTTCGTAAATAGACCCCAAGGTGAATGGAGATAAGGTACCAGCCAATTAGCTCCTGTCATGTCACAGGCTGTGTTTGAAAAATGACAGGAGCTGATTGGCTGGCACATTATCTCCTATGTAAGCTTAGTAAATAGACCCCTTAGTCCCTTATTCACAAGCAAACGTATTCACAGTGACTACATAAGGGTTAATTTGCCCATCTTCTTTAATAGTGAATATGATCCCTAAAAACAATATTTATGTGCTCACCTGTCCGTATTGCTACAAACATCACTATATAAAGGATATATATATATATTACTAACACCGGGCCTGATTCACTAACTGTTCACAATTCTGCTTATCCGTACGCACCGCAGTTGCTAATATCAGCGGTGCTACATTGAGAACGCAGCCTGACTTAAGGACGCCCACTTCCCCTTACATCCGTATACTAGGGGAATATAGCGAAACAATCGGTAACATGGGACCGGTATACACACTTGCACAAGCCCTGACCTTACTCAGAAATCGCTACCAGCCACGCACGCTATCAGTGTTATGGCTGCTTATGGCCAAATTTATGAACGCCCCTGCGACAGTGTTGAAACGCACTGACACGCCTGGGTTCCCCCCCCCCCCCCCCGTCACCGCCCACACACGGCACTTCCTGTCAATCACTCTGCTCTGGGTTTTTGTAGCTCCTGCAACCGCAATTCTGTTCGCATACGCAGAATGCAAAAATCAACTGATAGCGTGCGCCTTAGCAACTGCGATCCGTGATGAATCGGCCCACTGTCTAGGCATTAGAAGGGATGGTTAGGGTTATGCACCAGAAGGGAGGGTTAGCGTTATGCACTAGAAGGGATAGTTAGGATTATGCACCAAGAGGGAGGGTTAGGGATAGGCACTTACCGGAGGGTTAGCATTAGGCACTAGAAGGGTTGGTTAGGGTTATGCACCAGGAGGGAGGGTTAGGGATAGGCACTTACCGGAGGGTTAGCATTAGGCTATAGCAGGGACGGTTAGGGTTATGCACCAGGAGGGAGGGTTAGGGCTAGGCACTTACCGGAGGGTTGGGTTAGGCTCTAGAAGGGATGGTTAGGGTTATGCACCAGGAGGGATGGTTAGGGCTAGGCACTAGAAGGGATGGTTAGGGTTATGCACCAGGAGGGATGATTAGCGTTAGGCACTAGGAGGGAGGGTTAGCATTAGGCACTAGAAGGGAGGAAGGGTTAGGGCTAGGAACTTACCGGATGGTTAACGTTAGGCGCTAGAAGGGATGGATAGGGTTATGCACCAGGAGGGGGGTTTAGGGCTAGGCACTTACCGGAGGGTTAGCGCTAGGCACTAGAAGAGATGGTTAAGGTTATGTACCAAGAGGGGGGTTTAGGCACTAGAATGGATAGTTAGGGCTAGGCACTTACCAGAAGGTTAGCGTTAGGCACTAGAAGGGATGGTTAGCGTTAGGCACCAGGAGGGAGGGTTAGGGCTAGGCACTTACTGGAGGGTTAGCATTAGGCACTAGAAAGGACGGTTAGGGTTATGTACCAGGAGGGAGGGTTAGGCACTAGAAAGGACGGTTAGGGTTATGTACCAGGAGGGAGGGTTAGCGTTAGGCACTAAGAGGGATGGTTAGGGTTATGCACCAGGAGGGAGGGTTAGCGTTAGGTACTAGAAGGGATGGTTAGTGACCGTTTTGCTCCAAAGGTTTAACTCTGCCACGACAGCCAATCAGAAAGAGGATTTCTATCTCTCTAGAGCAAATCACACGATGAGAGAAAATGTCTGATTGGTTGCTCCGGGCTAGGGGCCTGATTCAGCACGGATCGCAGCTGCGTAATCGCACGCAATGAAGCTGCGAAAATATACTAATTCCTGCCACCGCTTGGCCAGCATAGAATCGCCCACTGCTGCCTTCTCACATCCGTAATACCTCGCAGTCCTGCGTATACATCGTTACCAGCGAAGCACATCCGCCCATCACGCACAGTTACATCAGGTCTGACCCGTCGCAGAAATCGCAAGTCTCTTCGTACGCAGTGAGTACACAAGCTGCGTAGGCAATCGCAGTGGCTAATTTATGCACGCCCATGCAACGGCGTTCCAACGGACAGACACGCATGCGTTTCTCCAACCACTCCCCCCGTCACCACGCCCAAACGCTGACGGCCTGTCACTCACTCTGCGATGGATTCCTATCTGTATGCATAATCGCAGTGCGATGTATGCGCAGTACTGAGCAATCGGCCGTTCTGCGTACGTAGTTGCAATTGCGATCGCTGCTGAATCTGGCCCTAGGTACAGAATTCAGTTTGAGCTCTTATTCCTGTATATAGTTCAGCTGGGGGAACTGTTTCAGAGTTGTACGCTGTTCCGATGTTTACAGAGTTGAGCGATTATCGGTAAACTGCGCATGTCTAAGTCGCAAAGCGCATGCATCAAGGCACACATTTGTAGTCTCTCGCGGTGTCTTTTTCTTTTACTCGCAGTGTGATTGACAGTCAACATTTGGGGGAGGTAACGGAGCGACAGCGAGGAATGCAGGCATTTTGCGAACGGTTTGGGTGTGTGCGTCTGCGATCCCATATGCAAGAAACATGGCTCCAGTGTCTCAATACCCACGGCCATTCTGCGGGATCATAGGCTTACTCCCATGCTACAATCCAGTGATCTGCGACGAGTGATGCGTCTTTGTAGGTAAGGGGGTGATTTTCCGTGTAACAAAAATATTATGTGTTCATGAACACTTTATAATATACAATAAGTAAAAACGGGGAACTCTCATTATGGGGAATTACTGTGTTGCAAACATAGAAAGCAAAGGGAAAACATTGATGATTTTACGGCATACTTCTCTCCATTCATCCAAGTTAGTAACTCGGAAGATGGGATGGATCGTCACAGAGATATGGCCAGGAGATGTTTTATGCCTTCTAGGTGGAGGTTTCCTATGTCAACCAATTGGATTCTAGCTATCAGTTTATATAATGCACTTTATAAAAGCTTGAATCTGATTGGTTGCTGTAGGCCACACCTCCATGGTGTCATGTAGTGAACATCTATTGCTGTGACATATAAGAGAAGGCAAGTCCGGATCCTTGGCCACCCCTACAACGTAATCAAATTATATTTTATACGTGATAAGTTCTTACTCCTGGGCGTAAATTGTGGAGATGTTGCCCCTAGTAGTAGCAACCAATCAGATTCTATTTAACATTTAAATAGAACCTTCTAGAACAGTGGTTCTCAAACTCGGTCCTCAGGACCCCACACAGTTCACATTTTCCAGGTCACCCAGCAGCCACACAGGTGTAGTCATTACTCACTGACACATTTGAAAAGATCCACAAGTGGAGCTAATTTTATCACTTGTGATTCTGTGAGGAGACCTGGAAAACATGCACTGTTTGGGACAAAGTTTGAGGACAAGTTTGAGAACCTGTGTTCTAGAAGATAATAGCTAGAATCTGATTGGTTGCTATGGGCAACATCTCCACCTCTAAAAACTCTCACCTTAGTATATTTACCTTCTACACTAAGGAGACGCCTTTTTGCTGCCACCTCATGGACAGTTACTGTATGAAAATACGGGGATGGGGGAATTTATCAAAACTTTCATAAAGGAAAAGTGGATGTTGGCCACAGCAACCAATCAGGTTCTAGCTATCATTTGTCTAGTACATTCTGGAAAATGATAGCTAGGTTGCTATGGGCGACAATTCCACTTTTCCATTTTGGAAGCTTTGGTAAACCTCCCCTGGACCTGTGATTGTGCGGAGGGCCGTGTAGTTTGTTCCCACTCCCTTATTACCAGACTGTGCATTAGTACAAATATGTCCATGGCTGGATACACTTTCCAACAAAACGTACACTTAATTCCTTCTCAGAGGACTGACCTCATCTCCGTCGCATGCTGTCCAAATAGCACGTCTCCTTGTAAACTGAAGTTGGCCAACTCTCATTGGACCTCCCCAGTAATCCTGCACCTTTTTCCTGCTCGGAACATGTGAGGACTTTAACTCTCATCTGGATCCACTTAAGTCACAATCAAAGGTGAGTTTAAATTAAATTGTTACTATGGCAACATCTAATGTTCTCAATACACTGTTCGCGTTATTTATTCCGGTTTCTCCAGCCTGTCAGTCCCTGAAGCTCGGGCCGTCAGCCGGCCAAGGACCGCGTGAGTGGTCACCACTAGTCAGGGAAAGGGGCTTTTATTATTAAAAGCATATTTGCCATGATTTATGATGTAACATTGCCTACAAGCTATTATAAAAATTAAGCAGTCTCTTATGCGTGTTGGGGGAGCGATCATCGTGATCGAACCCCCCTCCCTGATATGAGCTTGGCTGAGTGGCTCACAGCGCCCCCTTCCCCAGCGCACGGCGCTGCAACTATGTTTTTTTCTTCTTAAATGGGCGTGACCACGCCTCCCGCAATTAGGCCATGCCCCCTTCACCCAGGCCCGGCCCTTGGCAGTCCAGGCAAGGTGTGCGGTCCAGGGGGGACCCGCACACCCAATTAAATATACTTCCCCCTCCGTCGGCCAGGCGCTGGCTGCAGAAATCACCGGGAAAACGGCCGCTCTGGCCATTTTCCCGGTGATTCGCGCATGCGCAGTAGAGAGGTCCCGGGGACGCGGCTCAGGCGCCATTTTCCAGGAGAACCGTGCATGTGCAGTATACTCTGGCAGAATGCCAAAGTCTACTGCACCGCCGGAGAGGAGGGGGCCCGATCGGAGCCTGGACATGGGCCCCCTCCTTGCTTAAAGCGCCTCTGACTATGGGGCCTATGTACTAAGCCTTGAATATGAAGTGGGTGGAGATAAAGTACCAACCAATCAGCTGTTAATTGTCACTTTACCGGCTGTGTTTGAAAAATGACAGTTAGGAGCTGATTGGTTGGTACTTTATCTCTATCCACTGTATCTCTTTCCAAGGCTTAGTACATAGAGCCCTGTGTTTGCTTAAAAAAATAAATATATGTATATATATATATATATATATATATATATATGTGTGTATATATATATATATATATATATATATATATATACAATGTGTTAGAATAATTCATACCTACTGTATTTTCCCAATTTGGCTTCTGAGAGATTCGGGGAGGGCAAGTTCCATCCAGGAGGGGCGAGGGCCTGGCGACATTAATCGCGTCATCGATGTCTCGCTACCCATGAAATAATGCCACAAACTGCAGAGATACGTTACAGTGTGCGGCGATTCATAGTGAATTGAGTCATCATGTCCCCCCCTACCCACTTCATCCAGGAACTGGGACCATCTGGCGAAATTCGTGAGTCTCCTGGAAATTTCCATATGGAATAACGAATAATGTTTTTTTTCATATTCTTATTGCGCCAGCTACTGTACTCTGCTTGTGTTGTAGTTGTGTTATGTTGTTAATATATTAATGACCCTCTTTTCAACTACCTGGAAATGTCCTGAATTACCTGCTGCAGTCAGTGCTAACAGGAAGAGAGCATAACATTTCCTAGTAATCCTGTTCTAGGTTTCATCATAGTGCAGTAACCCAGGTCTGCCACAAGATGGAGCTGCAGTTCCTACCACGGATTCAGTATGGGTTGCTAGACACTTACCTCCCAACTTATCCTGGGCCAGGGACGTGTCTAGTGCTTATGAACGCTGTATCCCTTTCTCCTCCGCCATTCGTGGAGCTGGCGTGCTGTGCAGAGCAGTGGCAAAATGGGCAAAACCACCTATCATTCTCACCATCAAGACAACGGTGCAAACGGTCGCCACACTTAAGTGCTTTGCAAAAAAATGATTTAGCTTAGAGATAGGTAATGTGGTCTAGCAGCTATGGCAGAATTACATCCCAGCAACTCAACCAGAGGACCTCTGGGCAGTGGGGCATGCTGGGAACTAATCAGTCTCAGGCCCTGGTTCTGCTGCATCCTGTGCTTATCTACTAAAGGGGCCAGGATGAGGAGATTGCCCTCCTCTGCTATCTGTACATGCGAGCCCCAAGTAGGCCATTGATGGGCGCCGTTTCACAACCTTCGATGGATCGGGCCCAATGGCAAGTGTCTTTGCCATACATGGCATGAGGCCACCATCGATTGCTTCGTGTCATTTTTTTTTTTTGCTAACATGATGCCTGCAGTGTTACTGGGCCTGATTCAGAGATGTCTGCACTGCCAGCGGTGCTACAGATAAACAGGTCACTTAAACGCTAAATATAAGCAAAGCTGTGACCATTGGTTTAATAAAAAGAAAGGTTCCACTATATCACATTTTAAAGACTTCATTATATTGCTATTTTGATGACGTCAGACCTTTAGGCGCGTTACGCTACCTGTATGTTCTGCCGGATGCGCTCAGGGCTGAAGCTCTTCACAATGGCCACGCAGCCCCTCTGTACGGTATAGCGGATGGCTACCTGCGCAGGGCTTTTCTGGTATTTCTCACCGATCGATATGAGGACGGGATCTGTCAGTAGACTCGGGCAGGTATGATTCGCCCTGTAGAACGGAAACAAATTTGCAGTTGACCATTCGGTGAGCAAAGTGTTATTAAAGGGACCACGCACATTTTTATTTTTTTAACCACTTAATTGACAAAACAAATTTCCATAAACCGCTCAGAAATTGTTGTTTCATTTTATGATTGAAGTAGGTCAAGAACATCTATTTATAACTTATCCCACACAATTATATTTAAACATAATATATATATAGTTTTTTTTAAACATTAACATGGTTTTTTGTTTTTTAAATACCAGTCATCGATATATGGGACCATCGATGTTCGGAACATCGCGACCACCTCCGAGCAGCCGCCAGGTACATGGGGCTGTGGGGTTTATTTACATTTCCCCGGCGGCTGCTGCTCTTTGCAGCTGCCGGGTGGGGGGGTCCCTGTCTTGTCTAGTAACCACCAGAGAATGCTGTCTGTATTGTAAACTAGCCACCAGAGAATAGCTTCTGTCTTGTCTAGCAACCACCAGAGAATGCTGTCTGTATTGTACACTAGCCACCAGAGAATAGCTTCTGTCTTGACTAGTAACCACCAGGGAATGCTGTCTGTATTGTACACTAGCCACCAGAGAATAGCTTCTGTCTTGTCTAGTAACCACCAGAGAATGCTATCTGTATTGTACACTAGCCACCAGAGAATAGCTTCTGTCTTGTCTAGTAACCACCAGAGAATGCTGTCTGTATTGTACACTAGCCACCAGAGAATAGCTTCTGTCTTGTCTAGCAACCACCAGAGAATGCTGTCTGTATTGTACACTAGCCACCAGAGAATAGCTTCTGTCTTCTTTAGTAACCACCAGAGAATGCTGTCTGTATTGTACACTAACCACCAGGTAATAGCTTCTGTCTTCTCTAGTAACTACCATAGAAAGCTGTCTGTATTGTACACTAACCACCAGGTAATAGCTTCTGTCTTCTCTAGTAACCACCATAGAAAGCTGTCTGTATTGTACACTGGCCACAACAATGGGAAATGTGCACTGATTACCAGAATACACACTGCTGAGATAACAGTTGGAGGAATGTAGGAGTATACATTTCATCATATTGGCCTTGGGTGCTAAATCAGCATACCTGCTAATGAGTACAAAGGGTTTCTCTCATTTGGAGTATCACACCTAAAATCTGCAAAAACACATTTCAAAATAAACCCTTTCGCAGTGACTATAGCTAAATGCAATCATGTCTGTGTGTATTGCAGTGCTCCTCATAGTGCTGATAGAAGAAAGAGAAGGTCATCATGTCGGTGTGTCTGACCTATCCCTTCACATTAATATGCTTTGCAGTGCTCCTCATAGTGCTTGCAGGAGCAAGGCCATCACGTCTGTGTGTCTGACCAACTCCTCCACATTAATATGCATTGCTGTGCTCCTCATAGTGCTCGCAGGAGAAGCAAGGCAATCATGTCTGTGTGTCTGACCAACTCCTCCACATTACTTGGGTTGCAATAGTGACTAGAAGTTGGAGCAAGGCGATCATGTCTGTGTTTATGACATAACCAATAAAAGCAATTATTAAAATAAAATTACTTCTGGCATTCTGGGGATGGGGTCTCCAGATAAAAGATCCCCCACCTCTATTCAGGTACAGACAGCAGCACAACACGAGCAGCCATTTGTAGTGCTGACATAGGCCCTGATTCAGAGCCGGACGCTCTGACCAGAGCGCTCGCTCTGAATCAGGGCCCTCCTCCATTAAAATGGAGCGTCCTCATGGACGCTCGCATAGCTGTGGGTCACCACCCACAGCATATACGAGCGTCTAAAAAGATGGTCGCGATCGTCTTGACCATGGCGACCATCGGACTTGCGACGGAAACCCTGCGGTAGGGTTTCCCAGCCACAAGCCCTGGAGTGATTTTGGCTCTATCAGAGCCCAAATCACTCCCACTGACATCACTAGTGATGTCAGTGGGGCTGGCTTCAGACGGTAGGCGTTCCCATGGGAACGCCTCTGTCTGGCAGGCACGCCCCCGGCACGCCCACCAAAGGGGGCGTGCTGTCAGTCACCATCGACAGCACGCCCCCTTTGGTGCGAGACCCGGAGTGACAGCTTGGCTGTCGCAGTCCGGGTCTCGCGCATGCGCACGACGGAGCTCCCTCCGTCGTGCGCATGCGCAGTGGGGAACATCGACCCACTTGCGAGCGTACTGCCGCTTGCAAGTGGGTCTGAATGATCCCCATAGTCTGTGGGTTCAGCATTAAGTATAGTGTATTACTATCACCAATACAGCTTTACCAGTGACATTAGATTTGGCAATTACTTCTGAAAAACTTGATACGTTCTGTCATCTCCACTTACATATGCCGGCGCGGGTGCGAACGCAGTGCGCATTTCCACTCGTGGACGCATGCCTCGCGCCAACCATGGCGCAATTTGCTGTGCTCACAGCAAAGAAGTAGCAGGACACATCTGTAGGTTTAGATGTTACTCCTACGGAATGATTCAGCAAGGATTGCAACTGCGATTATGCACGCAATCGGACGATTGTTGCGTTCTGCATATGCATCTCATTGCGCTTGTGCGAACCAGTCACTGTGATCGGGACTGCGGTGACTATGCAGACCCATCGCAGAGTGATTGACAGGAAGTGCCGTTTGTGGGAGGTGACGGGGGGTGGTCGGCGAAACGCAGGCGTGCCAGGGCGTTTGAATGCTGTTGCAGGGTCATGCATAATTTACCCACTGCGATGCCCTACGCAGCTTTGCCTTTCACTGCGTGCGCTGAGGTTAGCAATTCCAGATTAAGATCAGAGCTTGTACAAGTGTGTGTGAGGCTGCGATGGTACTCCATGTTACCCATGGTTTCAAAGTCTTGCTAAACATTACGGACGTGTGTAACGTAAGATGGGCACCCCTATGTCGTGCTGAGACGGCATAGTGATCATCGCAGTGAGACTGCGTGTGTAATCTCAGCTGCGATCGCAATTGCGATCCGTAGAGAATTAGGCCCTAGGTTCCTATAAGCCACATGTTCTCAAACTCGGTCCTCGGGACCCCAACCAGGGCATGTTTTCCAGGTCTCCTCACAGAATCACAAATTATTACACCTGTGCACCTGCTGGGTGACCTGGAGACAACGTGACCTGTGTGGGGTCCTGAGGAACGAGTCTGCCGTAAACTGATTTATTATAACATCTCTCACCATGTGGCGGGTGCTGGCGATCCCATCACCCCATAGCACACAATAACGATGTCCTTAGATTTACAGAACTCCATCAGCTCATTCTCTGTCAGGTACGGGTGACATTCTATCTGCAAGGAGCAAGACACAAAACAGGCTCGTTTGTCACTAAACACAGGTGTCTCCTATTACCTATATAGGTTGTAAGCTCTTTAGCCCAGGCATTTATTTAATCTTATTTATGTACTGTAACTGTGTGTGTGCTTTTATCTATGTAGTTATGTGTTTAAGGCTACTTCCATAGACTTTCGTTCCAGCACATTAATTCTCTTAAGGTGCGTACACACTGGGCGATTAAAGTTGACGACTGAACAACAACGATATCGTTATCGTTCAGTCGTCCACTTTATCGCCCATTTTTAACACCAAAACGATGAACGATAATGACGATGCGCGTTCGTCATTATCGTTCATCGGGTAATCATGCAGGCCAATCTGACAATATCGTCAGGTTGGTGCATGCTGGGAAATGGGGGAGAGAGCCCAGCGCTGAATGATATTGTTAATGATATCGTTCAGCGGGTGTGCTCAATGTCATGAATGGCACTGACACACCCTGCCGGGGACACACTAGACGATATCGCTCAGGGAGCATATCGTGTATGTGTGCGCACCTTTACACTTTCATTAGTCAAAACGTCCAGTAATAAATTTCCTTGAGGAAACAGCTCAGGATCGACTTTCACACCCATCTATTGCATTCTGCCTGCATTTATTATTACACCATTGTAAAAAGCATGATTGCTACTTCTTTTTTTTATACTTTACTAATGTCTTTATTTACTTTTTCATTTATTTAAATAAATGTGTGTACATAAAAATAGAAACACTATAATATATCTATACTTTACTACAATTATTACTTTTATTCTTCTTTTCATTATAAGATTTCCTGCTGCCTCCATTCCACTCCTCACATCATGTCAAATGCAGTCCTGTCCTCACTGACACATCACTCATCTCCTGCTATACTCTGTGCTGCTGGGGGACCCTGCTCCTTCCACTATATAACTCTGTCTGTGGCTTCCTGCTGCCTCCATTCCCCTCCTCACATCATGTCACTGCCCCTGTCACATGCAGCCCTGTCCTCACTGACACATCCCTCATCTCCTGATATACTCTGTGCTGCTGGGGGACCCTGCTCCTCCCACTATATAACTCTCAGTCTGTGATTTCCTGCTGCCTCCATTCCCCTCCTCACATCATGTCACTGCCCCTGTCACATGCAGCCCTGTCCTCACTGACACATCATTCATCTCCTGATATACTCTGTGCTGCTGGGGGACCCTGCTCCTCCCACTATATAACTCTCAGTCTGTGGCATTCTGCTGCCTCCATTCCCCTCCTCACATCATGTCACTGCCCCTGTCACATGTAGCCCCGTCCTCACTGACACATCATTCATCTCCTGATATACTCTGTGCTGCTGGGGGACCCTGCTCCTCCCACTATATAACTCTGTCTGTGGCATTCTGCTGCCTCCATTCCCCTCCTCACATCATGTCACTGCCCCTGTCACATGCAGCCCTGTCCTCACTGACACATCATTCATCTCCTGATATACTCTGTGCTGCTGGGGGACCCTGCTCCTCCCACTATATAACTCTCAGTCTGTGGCATTCTGCTGCCTCCATTCCCCTCCTCACATCATGTCACTGCCCCTGTCACATGCAGCCCTGTCCTCACTGACACATCCCTCATCTCCTGATATACTCTGTGCTGCTGGGGGACCCTGCTCCTCCCACTATATAACTCTCAGTCTGTGATTTCCTGCTGCCTCCATTCCCCTCCTCACATCATGTCACTGCCCCTGTCACATGCAGCCCTGTCCTCACTAACACATCACACATCTCCTGATATACTCTGTGCTGCTGGGGGACCCTGCTCCTCCCACTATATAACTCTCAGTCTGTGGCTTCCTGCTGCCTCCATTCCCCTCCTCACATCATGTCACTGCCCCTGTCACATGTAGCCCCGTCCTCACTAACACATCACACATCTCCTGATATACTCTGTGCTGCTGGGGGACCCTGCTCCTCCCACTATATAACTCTCAGTCTGTAGCTTCCTGCTGCCTCCATTCCCCTCCTCACATCATGTCACTGCCCCTGTCACATGTAGCCCCGTCCTCACTGACACATCACTCATCTCCTGATATACTCTGTGCTGCTGGGGGCTCTGCTCCTCCCACTATATAACTCTCAGTTTGTGGCTTCCTGCTGCCTCCATTCCCCTCCTCACATCATGTCACTGCCCCTATCACATGCAGCCCTGTCCTCACTGACCCATCACTCAACTCCTGATATACTCTGTGCTGCTGGTGACGGTCAATGCTACAGATTGAGCTATCCCCTCGCACTTCAAAACTGTGGATACACGGACACACAGGAGATGAAAAATGGAAATAACAGGCCCCTCTGTCACCAGTTAAACACACTCTATAAACATCTACTTTGCTACCTGATTGCAGACCGGCTTGTATTTCAGTCCCGGCTTATTTAGGATGAGCTCCAGCCCATTGCGGTTAAAGTTGGACACTCCGATAGACTTCACCAGCCCGGCGTCTTTGCATTGTTCCAAGGCCTGGATTGGACACAATATGAAAAGTCTCAGGAGTGATGAAACGGCCACAGCTGGTTCTCGCAGCTGCCCAGAAAATCTGTTAAACTAATTACAAACACAGGTCCTGGTTTTAGCACTGACATAGCGCAGCAATAATAGGGGCCCCTTCGGCACAGCTGAGCCAAACATGAAGTATTGCACAATGCTTAATGCATCCAGTTCAGAAAAACTACAATCTGTACACGACCCCTGCAAGACCTGCAGGATCTCTCAGGAGAAGGGAGAGGGAGTAAAGGACTTATGGGGCACGATTCTATTCTACGCGATGTGAATAGCGCTGGGAATCAGCTCCCGGAGCTATTCAATATACCGCGCAGCTCACCCCGACTAAGGATTTCTTCTCGCAACCCTCCGGGGATGCGAGCAGAAATCCGACAAAAGTCCCGACGCGAGGCTGTTTTCTGCCCTTAGTGCCAGGAAAACAGCATCGCGCCGGGAAGTTAGGTTCGGGGAATGCCCGTTCCCGCGCCTTAAACAGGGTGTTTAGTTGCGAGAACGGGCATTCTCCAACTAAACACAGCGCACAATTGAATAGCTAAGGGAGCTATCTCCCGGCGCTATTTACATCGCGGGCTATTGAATCGAGGCCATGGCCTAAATCGTTAATAGCAGGATCTGCACAAGATAGGGGCCTATTCATGATCACTAACGGGTCCATTAATGTTTCTGCATGTTTTAAGTAACGGGCCCATTCAATGTCAGGGGCCCGATTGGCCCGTCTAATATTCAGCAAACTCCGACAACCTAAAATTTTCAGTTTGCTTGCGGGAACCGACGCTCTACTTTACTCAGATGGTGATGGTTCCAGGAGCCCCCCTCTTCTTCCTGTGGGGAAGGAGGTCCAAGGTTGTGAAGTGGGATCTCTCCACCTCCTCCACATGGTGACCCTGCGTCTGTGGGCATTTGTGATCGCAGAGCAGCTGTCCTCGCACAGGAGCAATAATTAAGTATACACAGCCGCAACTGGCGGCGAGTTGGATACTTAGTTATCGGAGACCACCCTACCCTCCCCGATGATGTATAGGCTCCCTAGTCCCTATAATTTATAATAACTATTTCTGGTGCAAATAATGCATTTACCAATATGAAAATGTTTAAATGTGGATTGGATTATACAGCGGTATTGGGAACAGTCAGACCAGGTCACGCTTCCATCTAAAGTCTCTGCAGCGCTCGGTCAGTAGCACGTTAGGAGAACGTGGCTGTAACAGATCGCTTATCCTGTGTGTTCACCACACAAAGGGATTTCCTCAGCTTCTCTCAATTTATCAAAAGGTTAATCCGGGGGCAATCAGAAATGTCTCCATTGCTCGACTATTTAGCGACGCATTACCGCTGTCACTGTTAGACCTCTATGGGAGCAGCGGAATCTTGCAATTCATCATGCAGCAAAAAGTTTTCCGTCGCTAGGTAACGCCAAGATGAAATGACGTTACCTGTAACCGGCAATGGGGGATCAGTATCTATACTCCAGTGACTGCATAGTGTTCATCTATTAGGTATCCTAGTAATCTTCCCAGGGCACAGTAACCAGATTACCCTGTTTTGGGGGTTTTATGTGTTCTTCTTTTTTTTTTGACAAATGGAAATTAGAAGGGGCCCTGCACCAGCATGTTGCTTTAATCTAATCTAAGAATGCTAATTTCCACTAAAATCAAGTGTATACAAGTGCTCGGAGCAATGTGCTGCACATGCCAAGATCATAGAGCTGGAGGGTGCATAACCGCCGACAGGCTGCCGGCACAGGCACAGCTAATGTATCAGCAAGTTGTAACACAGCGAGTTATCTACTCACCTCCCAGGTCTGGCGAAGGTCAACGCTATCAAATAGGAGTGATCCATTCTCATCGGTGGGAAGGGGTCCTCCTCTTGGCTAAACAAGCGAGACAGGAGCATTGATATTTTATTGATAATTATTGATATTTAACTACAGGGGTGTAACTAGAGGTATGGGGGCCACATAGCAAAATTTCCTCAGGGCCCCCATAGGTCTACCTATGCCCCCCATCGCCCCTCCCCCCCCCCCAACTACCACCCTCCAGCCCGGAACTACTTACCAGTCACGTGCTGTGAGGTCAATGGCTGGGGAGCATGACAGGGAGTGTTATAGGAAAGTGAGTTTGACAGGGGAGGCACCGCCTCCACTGCCTACCCTGACCGCACCTCCCTGCTACTTACCTCCTCCTGAGCCCGGCACGCCGCTCCATCTCTCCTCACTGAAGTTGGGAGGAGGCGTGGCCATGGTCCGGGGATGTCATCATAGCCACACCTCCCCCCAGCTTCTAATGAGAGACATATTAAAGGAGAGCAAATTGCATTTTTAATCAAGTGCCGGTCGCAAGCCAATCAGAATTCGTGGACCAGCAGCCGCTGCTGATTGGCTGCTGGTCCGCGAGTTCCTACTGGCTCGTGTCCGGGGCCTAATTAAAAATGACATCGGCTTGCTTGCTGGGCCGCGGGGGCCCCTAAGCCGCCGGGCCCCATAATAAACACACCCCTTGCACCCTCTGTAGTTACGACACTGTTTAACTAAAATAAACAGTTCGTTATTTTTTTGATGGGCACTGTGCTTTCCCAAATATCTTCTCAGCGTGATGCTTACTTATTCATAATCATATAAACAAGAAAGAAAGGCAAAAATATTGTAACATGGCACAATAAATACACCCAAGTGTTCAATATAAAAGTGTCTTTTAATTGCTGCCGCCACCAGTATACAATTAGGGTCTCATTCAGACCCGGTTGCAAGCGCCGATGCGCTCGCAACCGGGTCGATGGTCCCCACATGCGCGAGACCCGGCTAGAGACGGGCGCTCCGTCGCTAGGGGTCTCGTAGCAGACGGGGCGAGCTGTCGATGTTGAGTGACAGCTCGCCCCATTTGCTGGGCGGGCCAGGGGCGTGCCCGGCCAAACGGAGGCATTCCAGTCGGAACGCTTGCATTTTTCAAAAGAGCAGGAAGTTCCCTGGGGCTTACGAGAGCCCAGACCCAACCTTAGGGTCTGGTCGTAAGCCCCGATGGTCGCGATGGTGATGACCATCGCGACCATCACCCTGATCGCAAGCTAAGCTGTGGGTGGTAACCCACAGCTTAGCTTGCGACCTGGAGGCAGCACTTCAAAACAAGAAGAGCCTGCCCTCATTCAGAGTGAGCGATCGCTTCTTGCGATCGACTCTGAATGAGTGTCTTAGGGCCTGATTCAGACCCACACGCGAGCGGTTGTCCGCTCGCAAGTGGGTCGATGTTCTGCACTGCGCATGCGCACGACGGAGGGAGCTCCGTCGTGCGCATGTGCGAGACGCGCCGAGCGAAGGACTTTCCTTCGCTCGGAGTGTCTAATCAAAGGGGGCGTGCTGTCGATGTTGATTGACAGCACGCCCCCTTTGGTGGGCGTGCCGGGGGCGTGCCTCCCAGACGGAGGCGTTCCCAAGGGAACGCCTACCGTCAGAAGCCGGCCCCACTGACATCACTAGTGATGTCAGTGGGAGTGATTTTGGCTCTGATAGAGCCAAAATCACTCCTGGCCTTGCGGTTGAGAAACTCAACCGCAGGCTTCTGCTCGCAGTGGCGATGGTCGCGATGGTCAAGACCATCGCGACCATCACCCTGCACGCTCGTATATGCTGTGGAGGTGGGCCCTGATTCAGAGCGAGCGCTCTGGTCAGTGCGTCCGGCTCTGAATCAGGGCCTTAGTGCGCTCAGTGGCTCTTACTAGCATATCTCAGGCTCTTTAAACTTTTCAGTTGCAATTATCCTTTTGGGGACGATTCAATTCAGCGCAAAGTGAATAACGAAGGGAAGGAGTTCTCGGATCTATTCTTTTGACATCTGTTAAGTCCGACTAGAGGATTTCTGCTCGCACCCTCCTGACGCGTTACATTGCATCAGAATAGATCGTTGTTCTAGTCTGGTTCTCTATTCTGTGTAACATTCAGCCGCACTGTGGATCTGATTTTGATTTGGCCGCAAATCGCACTACGGACGGATTGTGCGGATATCATCTTACTGCGCATGAGCAAAATCAGACTTAAGCACACGGATAGCGTTTGCTAGTGCGAATGGATTGATCCATCTATTTCTGCAACACAACTCTATTTGTGCGAAATTCAGCTGCAGCTGCGCTCAACTGTACCGTGGATCTACTATAGGCGATAGCGCCATTCTTTATTAACGAACAATTTCCATGTCACTAGTTGTACTTTCATGAGCCAGTAACTAGACAACAGTCATTCATATATATATATCAAGAACATTATGATTATGTCTTGAATTTTCCTTTAGCTTATAGATTTATTATGAGAATACTGTTGCTGGTCTGTATTTGTAGAGGTTAAAATCAGAAGCGGCTCCTACCCTCTTCCAGTGGCGTCCAACCCGCAGTGTCACCCGGTGCGGGGAGGAATGCTGTGTGTCCGGCAAAGCCACGTGCTGCGGGGAGACGAATGCTGTGTGGGTGGCTAAGCCGAGTGCCGGCGTGGCCTCGCGGCCGAACCCCCGTGTTCCCATTATTACTGGGGGTGGGGCAGGGGGGTGCCGGAGGTGCGGACTGCCCTGTGTGCTGTGCCGGCCGCTTCCTCACAGTTGCCAGGAGCCGAATGCTGCACTTATTATACAGTGCAAGCACCTGGCTCCTGTCACCCTCGGTAGGTGACACCCGGGTGCTGCCCGCACCCCCCTTGTGACGCTACTGTCCTCTTGCATGAGGGGGCTGACGCTGCTGGTCCGGACGGCCAGGTCCTGGCACCTGCGCAATGCATCTGGAAGACGCCGGGACCAGCTCATGAACACGACGCATGCGCATAACACCGGTTTCTGAGGACCGCATTGGCTGGAGCCACTAGAAGCCGCATAGGGCTGGCCGAAGGGCAGAGCGACGGCTTCCACTGGAAGCCGCTCTCTTCTAATCGCAGCCCGGACTGGCAGTCCCTGGGGAATAAAACACCACCCCCTGGGGCTGCTTGTCCAGTGTGTGACGGGCAGGTGGTGCTTCCAATGGGAAGTCACTGCCAGTCACAGTGTAGCGGCTAGCCAATGCCATCAAGGACTGCAACTGGCTCACTGTGGTGACAGATTTTACTGGGTGGGGGAAGGGGGGGTTGCAGTCAGCAGGTAAAATCCACCACTGGTTAGAAGGATGAGGGGATGCTGTTCAGTTACTATGGGGCCTATTCATGATGTTAATTATCGGGGTCTGAACGGACCCCGATAATTAACATTCCAACTCGCAGCGACCACCGGAGCAATTCAGCATTGCTCCGGCGCGGTGGCAGCTGATGTGAAATCAGCTGCTCCCGCGAGTGGCTTCACTGCTCCTCTTCGGAGCAGTGAATCTTTTCACTGCTCCTGTCGGAGCAGTGATGGTGGTGCGCATGTGCGACCTACAGGTCACGCATGCACACAAGAGCCCCGACGTCCGGCGGAAGGAGCCGGACAGGGGCGGAGGGATCCGAAAGGATCTCTTCTCGCAACCCAGCCCTTCTTCCCATAGGGAAGAACGGGTTGCGAACTTCAAGCAGGTGTATTCTTCATCTGAAGATGGCGAATGCCCCCGCAGTGAAGCTCAGAAAATATAATATTTTCAGAGCTTGATTAATTCTGTCCCCATACTAGTGTATGGGGACAGCATGCCATTCCGAAAATAGAAGGTAAGTAGGAGATATCTGTGATACTAGTGTATGGGGACAGAGGGCCATTCCGGGAGAGAAAGGTAAGTAGGGGATATCTGTGATACTAGTGTATGGGGACAGCGGCCCATTCCGAAAACAGAAGGTAAGTAGGAGATATCTGTGATACTAGTGTATGGGGACAGCGGGCCATTCCACAAACGGAAGGTAAGTAGGAGATATCTGTGATACTAGTGTATGGGGACAGCGGGTCATTCCGCAAACAGAAGGTAAGCAGGAGATATCTGTGATACTAGTGTATGGGGACAGCGGGCCATTCCGGGAGAGGAAGGTAAGCAGGAGATATCTGTGATACTTGTGTATGGGGACAGCGGGCCATTCCGGGAGAGGAAGGTAAGCAGGAGATATCTGTGATACTTGTGTATGGGGACAGCGGGCCATTCCGGGAGAGGAAGGTAAGCAGGAGATATCTGTGATACTTGTGTATGGGGACAGCGGGCCATTCCGGGAGAGGAAGGTAAGCAGGAGATATCTGTGATACTAGTGTATGGGGACAGAGGGCCATTCCGCAAACGGAAGGTAAGTAGGAGATATCTGTGATACTAGTGTATAGGGACAACGGGCCATTCCGCAAACAGAAGGTAAGTACGAGATATCTGTGATACTAGTGTATGCGGACAGCGGGTCATTCCGCCAGAGGAAGGTAAGCAGGAGATATCTGTGATACTAGTGTATGGGGACAGCGGGCCATTCCTGGAGAGGAAGGTAAGCAGGAGATATCTGTGATACTAGTGTATGGGGACAGCGGGCCATTCCGGGAGAGGAAGGTAAGCAGGAGATATCTGTGATACAAGTGCATGGGGACAGCGGGCCATTCCGGGAGAGGAAGGTAAGCAGGAGATATCTGTGATACAAGTGCATGGGGACAGCGGGCCATTCCGGGAGAGGAAGGTAAGCAGGAGATATCTGTGATAATCTCGATAATCTCGGCATTGTGTAGCGGGGGCGTGGCCAAAATGACCATGCTCCTCGCTCCGCCTGCTAATGGTGGGTAATATGTCCGACTGCACCCCCCTATGCCGGCCACGCCTCCTGCTATGCCAACCTGGCTGCTCCCTCCTGGAAGGGGCAGCCAGAATGTCAGCAAGCATGCAGTTTGGAGCTGGTTGGTTGGTGCTTTATCTCCCTCCAGGGCTTAGTAAACAGAGCCCATATTTACTAAAGTGTGAGTTTTTTTTTCAGCAGTGGAGATGTTGCCCATAGCAGCCAATCAGCTTCTAGCTATTATCTTCTAGAGGCTGCTAGATAAATGTTAAGTAAAATCTGATTGGTTGCTATAGGCAACATCTCCACTTCTATATACTGACACTTTAGTAAATATACCCCTAAGAAACTGGTTGTTACTAACTTTGTGCAGTTACCTGTGTACCAGTGTTTCTAAATGTCTAAAAATAGATTCTTTGCAACAGACCTGGTCCATTCCGCATGAGGTCTTATTACCAGAGGCTGCCAGGGGGGATTCTTGTCCAGGCAATTCATCAGCAATCTGAAAAGAAATATAAGAAGGTTTATGGTAATTATCTATATAATAAGTGAGAAAGTGTGTCTGTCTGTCTGTCTGTCTGTTTGTCCTTTATGCACAGCCAAAGTTTCAGGCCTAGCTCCACCAAATTTGGCATGGCGGTGTAGTTTGACCAGGAATAGGTTTCTGCCTAGGTTTGAACTTCGTCAGGGCCACACACTGTCACACAATCCCTAAAAATGGGGGCGCAGGTTTTGGGGCTGGCTCAAGTGGAATTTGGCAGTCTGCCAAAAACCTGTGTGAAAGCTACAAAAGTTTTGTTTTTAACCTCATAGTCTGAGCATGTATCAAACTTTATGACTTATGCAAAGTCCCTATTAAATCCAGACTTTAGGGCCTGATCCAGCAGCGATTGCAAATGCAGCAATGTACGCAGATCGAGCGATTGTTAGGCATTGCACATGCATATAAACCGCAGGGCGCATGTGCGGCAATCACTATGAATATGTACGCACAGAGGAATCCATCGCAGAGTGAGTGACAGGCTGTGAGTGTTTGGGGCATGGTGATGGGGGAGCGGTCGGAAAAACGCAGGCGTGCCTGTCCGTTTGAACGCTGTTGCTTGGGCATGTGTGAATAAGCCACAGCGTTTGCCTACACAGCTTGAGAGTCCATTGCATGATTGGAGACTTGCAGTGTCTGCGGCTGAATGCTGCGTACCTGTGCCATGTGCGGCAGTGGTACCGATGTTTACGCAGAAGAGCGACATTGCACGGATATGAGAAAGCAGCAGCGGGCGTCTTTATGCTGGCTGAGCTTTGGGGAGCATTAGCATATTTTCGCTGCCGCTTTCCGTGTGAATTTGCAGCTGTGATTACTATTGTGATCAATACTGAATGTGCCCCATATAACGCATTATTCCACACAATAGTAATGCCCCTTACACATTATGCCCCCTCACCCAGCAACTCACCTCCCCATCTCTCTCCAGCATCCTCTCTTCTCCCCGGTCCACCTTGTGTGCGTGACTGGGTGCAGGGGGAGCGGCGGGCCAGAAGCAGCTCAGGCACCATAGCAGCCCGCACCCCTGGCACTCCCAGTAGTCACGCCACTGTTTGAATGCATGTTAACAAACTCCGGGGCTTGCGCACGCGCAGTGCGGCCGCTGCGCATGCGCGGGGCTAACTATCGACCCGGTTGCGAGCACATCGGTGCTTGCGACCGGGTCTGAATGAGACCCTCAGTCTCTGGTACTGGTAGCAGCAGGAGTTTAGCAGATGATGTAGCAGGAGTGCAGGTTACCATGACTAACACGCTTCTTTGTCTTGCATAGCTTCCTCAGAGCTCTGAGGAAGCTATCAAAGACAGAGAAACGCGTAAGCCAGAGTGTGACCAGATGTGACCAGTGACTGCCGGTGAACCGGAACACGCACATTGCTAGACAGCGCCTTTTCCCTAATTGGGTTTGATGACAGTGCACCTCCATTGACATCTTCCATGCTGTCAGACTGATGTCGGTTTGCGGGTGAGTTGGAACACAGACACCACCCAGTTACTTTCTTTTCCAGAGTAGGACACTGCTCTACTTTACTGATAATGCCAACATCAGCGCTGGCAGGGACACCGCTATATTATATTTCTCTGCAGAGTGTGAGTAAACAAATCTCACACTGCTGACCACATCCCACAGCATTGTTCAGTTTACCACAATACAACTATAGACTATAAAAAAAAGATTACATCCTATCAAAAAACAAAAAACATTTATTTAGAAGTCAGCCAATACAATATCTTCAGTGGACTAAGGGGTACATTTACTAAGAATCGAGATTGGTCGAGATGACATCTCGGGTGATTTTTAGGGTTGATTTTCATCTCGCAAATTTACTAAAGGTAAAGTCGGATGAGAGAGATTTCTCTCTTCTCGTTCGTAAAACTTGGGGGAGATAGCTAACTCAAATAAACTCACCATCGGCCAACTCAGAAGTACTTTTCACCTAACATATACATCTCTCAAATTTACCAAGAATCGGGATGACAAGCTCAGGTGAGATGACAGCAAACTCTCTGCCAAACTCACTTTTCAAACTCTCCACCCCCTGAGCTGCGAGTTTGGCAGAAACATACACAAATCATTGTGATTTGCACATGTTTCTGCCTTTAATTAGTTAAAAAAACGGGTTAATTCTCACCCCAAGCCGGTCAGGCCAAGCCAGGGATCTCAGGGGAGGTGGGGACCCCCCAAAAAAGGGGTCCCCCCTCTCCCGAAACCCCAGGCTTGGTTTGAAACCCGGGGCTCTTCCCCAAGCCCCTGGGCTGTGGGTACAGGTGTAATAAAGTGTAAAATCAAAACTACATGTGCCAGCATGCCTTCCCTTTGCATTTGACCGGCTTGGGGTGAGAATGCTTTGTCCCTGGAGACCGGTAATAGGGCCTCCTGACTGTGGCATTACAACCCAGTCGGTTTGGGTCCGGTGCTGGTTTTAAATATAGGGGGACCCCTACGCATGTTTTTCCCGCTATATTTAAAACCAGCACTGGCCCTGCAGCCTGGTGGTGGTTCCAAAATTACGGTGGAACCCTACTCATTTTGTTCCCTGTAATTTTTGGAACCAGGACTGGCTGACAAGTCCAGGTCTGGTTATGCTTTTGAGGGGGACCTTACATCATTTTTTTTTTAAATAAACCTTCTTTTACAGGTCTAACACACAAGCAGCCTGCACATATCTCACTGATATGTGCAGGCTGCTAGCTCGGGAGAGATTTGCAGAGAGAAAACACTGCAATCTAGGGTGAGTAATCTCATCTTCACTTGTAACTCGGGGGAGATATCTCGATCTGCTTCACCATCGGCCATCTCACTTTCAGCTAAACTCACTTCTTAGTAAATTTGAGAGATGAAAAATGGGAGAATCACCCAAGATTCGGCGATGCAAATTGAGATAAAAAAAAACTAAACTCGACCAATCTCGATTCTTAGTAAATTGACCCCAAGGTCTATCCACCTCATCCACCCGGATATAATCATCAAACCTAGGGCTCTATTTACTACAGTACAATCCGCATTTTGAATGCAGATTGTAGTGTGATATTCCCGACTGAATTCGCATTGCGAATTCAGGCAGTATCACAGGGATTTACTACAAATACCTTGCAGGGACAGAGCTTGCGATAAAGCTCTGTCCCTGCGAATCCCTCCGCACACTTATCACGGTATTTTCGGAAAAAATACAGTGACAAGTGCCGATACATGCGCCGACCGGCCAGTGCGAAGCCCCGCCCCCATGATTGCAACCCCCCATGAACCTCCCTCACCCCCTTGCAACCCCCTCCCTTAATTACACTTACCTCCGGTGATCGGTGCCCCTGTGATGTCCTTCGTGGCTCCGGTCAGCTGACATCCCATCATGCAATGGTACCCGGTCAGGTGACGACCGGGCACCAGTGCAAGATGGGAGACCAGCTGACCGGAGGGAGAACATCACCTGAGCCCCGATCCAGTCCCTGGACTCAGGTAAGTTTTTTTTTTTTACAAATTTTTGTATTTTTTATTTACAGTGTATCAGCATGTGGTCTGTTTAGATCACACAGCCGATCACTGGGGCGGGCTCCGGGCTGTGCCCGTTAGAGCAGGAGTCCGGGCAGAGCAGGAGTCCGGTAACCGGGGGAGACCCTGGATAACACCACCTCCAGGTGGCATTATTTTTACAGGGCTTTCCCCGGTATTTTTTCACAATTTATTCTAAGTAACTTTGGCCAGATCACATTTCCCATTACAATTATGGGAAATGCGATCTGCTTACTAAAAAATAAGTGATACTTAGGGGTTACTTAGGGGTTGCAGTAGAATTTTACGAATTCTACTCCAATTGCCCTTTAGTAAGTTTAGGTGATACTAAAATAATGTGAAAAGGGTGTGAAAACACCCTTCTTCACTTTATTTTAGTAAAAATAATGTTAATAAATAGAGCCCCTAATGAGGCTAAATTCACACTAAACCCTCTGTGTGATCTCTTGTTATCTTATTGCTAGCTACAATTGTAGCTAATATTGATTCTACTCAAATAGCAACTTTATTATTATTCTTTAAGATTGAGGCATGTGTATGGAGTTTTAAGATTTAGAATACCGCAAAGTGTCTAAAAGTAGCATTCCTTTTTAAATTGTGATTTATGATATATACATTTTTAATATTATATGCCAATAATAAATGAGGAGACATCCTGTTTAATGCTAAACACCTATACGGCTCTTTCTAGTTTTTATAAGGTTTCTATAAGGCTTGCATTTTTTTTTGTTTTTTGTTCACATTGTGTAGACTTATTAGCCCCACTTTTGTGTTTTTTACTGTGTATAAACAAACAAAGGCTGCAGGTGTACTTCATGGTCCAGTCTTCAACCCAGGCAACGCCGGGTATCCCAGCTAGTTATTTATAAATATCAGTAAGCTTCCCAGAATTTTGTTAAGCTATACAAACTAATCACCTTCGGCTTTATATATATATATATATATTTTTAGATTGCACGAACAGCCCCATTAGCTTTCTATAGGGGCTGCTATTTGTGAGAGCTTGGCCCCAGTAGCTAACGCCACCTTTAGATAGTGGGCTACTCAATTTTTACTAACCCCCACTGATGCATGGGCAGCCTGAATGCTGCTCCGAATTTGAAACCGGAAGCAATGTGATACCGTAGGCCAGTGGTCAGGGAACAGGGGTAAATTACCCCACATGGGGGTAAAAATGAAATTCCTGGGGGTAATGGACGGACAGCCGGGCATGCATATGAATCATTCTATAATATGGAATGATTCATAATTTCATATGCATGCCCAGCTGTGCCGCAGGGAGGCTCTAAGCCGGACGCCCGCTGAGATGTTATTACCAGCGGGCGCCCGGCTCCTTCCCTGCAGCGCCGCGTTAGACGGAGGCTGGAGTACTCTTCTGAACTCCAGCTTCTGCCTCTCTCTATGCACACTATGGGAGAGACATCATGACGTCTCTCCCATAGTTCCGAAAAGCAACCAGGTGGACAGGACGGCGGCGGATGCAGGAGCGGGGATTAAGGTAAGTGTTTTTTTTGTACAAGTGGCACTACAGGGGCATTATATGGGGGCACTACTACAGGGGCATAACTATGGGGGCACTACTACAGGGGCATAACTATGGGGGGCACTACTATACGATTTCCTTCCTTTCAAATCAAGGGGGTAACGTTGGCGTATCTAAATATTTTTGGGGTAAATGGTAAAAAAGTTCCCTGATCCCTGCCGGAGGCTGTCACTCTGCTTCCAGCTCTCAGCCGATAGGGGCTCTTATCTGAGCCCATGTCACAGCAGGAGAATATTGCGAAATTCAAAAGTAAATATTAATTTTCACTTCGCAAAGTAAGTTAAGATAATATGACAACCGCATTAATGCGATAAATGGGGCCTTTAGACTTCTGTTTGATATGTGAAACTTTGCATTAATTCCAGGCAGCATAAACACAAAGTGAGAGCATAAAAGGTCATATAAAATAAATACAGTAAATTACTTACGGTGTATGGGATATATGTGCCTAATCCTATCACCGGCATTTTGTTTCCATCGTTAAGGAGAACAAAGGAGTCTCTGGTGAGTTGGGGACCTGCGCTGGGCTTGCCCACGGCTGACATCTTGTGTGTGACTGATTTCCCTGGGACTGATCTGCTGTGAGAGAAACCTGATTCTTACATAAGCGGATCTTTCCTGAGGATGGTATTTTAGGTGTGGTTCCAGAGGGAGACACATTAGCTGATTACTAATTACCGATTCACTTTCACACATGCATGAATTTTTATTTGATACATTTTTTATTAATATACCTTTTGGTAACTACTGTAAGTGCTTTTGTTATAACAGGTAATTATTTCTGCTTTAAAGTTAATGCACATATGACAATGTTCTGTAAAGTAAAATGCATTTTCTTTTTTATCCATCTTTGTAAAAGTAGGAATGCAGCCTAAAGCGTAGCTGGCACAGGCAGCTGCCTAGGGCCCCAAGCCTCAAGGGGCCTTGCCAGTGTCAGAGTGTCCTGCCGGAGTGCTGGGGAGATCCCATGATAGTCCTAACTGCTTCAAAGCTCCGCCTTCACCAGCCCGTTCACACAGTCCCTTCATCTGTACGAAAAGTCGTCTTGTTAATTCAGTTGTGCAAGAATGGAGGGCTCACCAAGCACGCAGTTGCTGTAAATAATTATTGTCTGGTGTGGGATGTTGTTAAGAAATGGAAACTTAGCCTGTGGCTGTTTAATGAAATATTTATGGATAGAAGCATACTGAACTGGTACAACCTGTATTTCTGCTTCTTAAATTCAGTTATATTCATGACTCGTTGTTGCACGCATCTTGACCCATGATGAAATCGCTTTTGTCAACGTTTTTTATTTGAGGTGCTCTAGTTTTATTACTTTGCATAGGGGCCCTGTCGTGGAAGTGGCCCGTGTGACCAGCAGCGAAATACAGACTGGTGGCAGCAGCGCCTTCACCCACACCAATGTCATTGTGTGCCCTGTGCACAGACTGCTATGTAACCTCTCCTATTCACCCACCACTCACACCAATGTCACTGTGTGCCCTGTGCACAGACTGCTATGTAACCTCTCCTATTCACCCACCACTCACACCAATGTCACTGTGTGCCCTGTGCACAGACTGCTATGTATATTATCCTACCCTATTCACCCACCACTCACACCAATGTCACTGTGTGCCCTGTGCACAGACTGCTATGTAGCCTATCCTATTCACCCACCAATCACACCAATGTCACTGTGTGCCCTGTGCACAGACTGCTATGTAACCTCTCCTATTCACCCACCACTCACACCAATGTCACTGTGTGCCCTGTGCACAGACTGCTATGTAACCTCTCCTATTCACCTACCTCTCACACCAATGTCACTGTGTGCCCTGTGCACAGACTGCTATGTAACCTATCCTATTCACCCACCTCTCACCCCAATGTCACTGTGTGCCCTGTGCACAGACTGCTATGTAGCCTATCCTATTCACCCACCACTCACACCAATGTCACTGTGTGCCCTGTGCACAGACTGCTATGTAACCTCTCCTATTCACCCACCACTCACACCAATGTCACTGTGTGCCCTGTGCACAGACTGCTATGTAACCTCTCCTATTCACCCACCACTCACACCAATGTCACTGTGTGCCCTGTGCACAGACTGCTATGTAGCTTTATCCTATTCACCCATCACTCACACCAATGTCACTGTGTGCCCTGTGCACAGACTGCTATGTAACCTATCCTATTCACCCACCACTCACACCAATGTCACTGTGTGCCCTGTGCATAGACTGCTATGTAACCTATCCTATTCACCCACCACTCACACCGATGTCACTGTGTGCCCTGTGCACAGACTGCTATGTATATTATCCTACCCTATTCACCCACCACTCACACCAATGTCACTGTGTGCCCTGTGCACAGACTGCTATGTAACCTATCCTATTCACCCACCTCTCACCCCAATGTCACTGGGTGCCCTGTGCACAGACTGCTATGTAACCTATCCTATTCACCCACCTCTCACCCCAATGTCACTGTGTGCCCTGTGCACAGACTGCTATGTAGCCTATCCTATTCACCCACCACTCACACCAATGTCACTGTGTGCCCTCTGCACAGACTGCTATGTAACCTCTCCTATTCACCCACCTCTCACACCAATGTCACTGTGTGCCCTGTGCACAGACTGCTATGTAACCTATCCTATTCACCCACCTCTCACCCCAATGTCACTGTGTGCCCTGTGCACAGACTGCTATGTAGCCTATCCTATTCACCCACCACTCACACCAATGTCACTGTGTGCCCTGTGCACAGACTGCTATGTAACCTCTCCTATTCACCCACCACTCACACCAATGTCACTGTGTGCCCTGTGCACAGACTGCTATGTAACCTATCCTATTCACCCACCTCTCACCCCAATGTCACTGGGTGCCCTGTGCACAGACTGCTATGTAACCTATCCTATTCACCCACCTCTCACCCCAATGTCACTGTGTGCCCTGTGCACAGACTGCTATGTAGCCTATCCTATTCACCCACCACTCACACCAATGTCACTGTGTGCCCTCTGCACAGACTGCTATGTAACCTCTCCTATTCACCCACCTCTCACACCAATGTCACTGTGTGCCCTGTGCACAGACTGCTATGTAACCTATCCTATTCACCCACCTCTCACCCCAATGTCACTGTGTGCCCTGTGCACAGACTGCTATGTAGCCTATCCTATTCACCCACCACTCACACCAATGTCACTGTGTGCCCTGTGCACAGACTGCTATGTGACCTCTCCTATTCACCCACCACTCACACCAATGTCACTGTGTGCCCTGTGCACATACTGCTATGTAACCTCTCCTATTCACCCACCACTCACACCAATGTCACTGTGTGCCCTGTGTACAGACTGCTATGTAACTTCTCCTATTCACCCACCTCTCACACCAATGTCACTGTGTGCCCTGTGCACATACTGCTATGTAACCTCTCCTATTCACCCACCTCTCACACCAATGTCGCTGTGTGCCCTGTGCACAGACTGCTATGTAACCTCCTATTCACCCACCACTCACACCAATGTCACTGTGTGCCCTGTGCACAGACTGATATGTAACCTCTCCTATTCACCCACCACTCACACCTATGTCACTGTGTGCTCTGTGCACAGACTGCTATGTAACCTCTCCTATTCACCCACCTCTCACACCAATGTCACTGTGTGCTCTGTGCACAGACTGCTATGTAACCTCTCCTATTCACCCACCACTCACACCAATGTCGCTGTGTGCCCTGTGCATAGACTGCGATGTAGCCTATCCTATTCATGTGACCACAGGCCCAAAGCCCCTCCCCTCACACCTTTCCGGCCTCACACATGGTGCCACACCTATCTCACCAATGTCACTGTGTGCCCTGTGCAGAGACTGCTATGTAGCATATTCTATTCATGTGACTGTGGGCCCAAAGCACCTCTACCCCCCACCCTTTACCGGCCGCGTGCATGGGGCCACACCTATCTCTTGCACTGACAATGTCAATAAAGTTTGATTTTGTTTGCTCAGGTTAGAATGGCTGTGGGAGGGGAGAAGCCTGGAAGATAATGGCTGTGGGTGGGGGAGAAGCCAGGCAAATAATTGCAGTGGGAGGGGGGGGAGAAGCCAAGCAGATAATGGCTGTGGGGGGGGGGTGTTGAAGCCAGGTAGATAATGGCTGTGTGTAGGGGAGAAGCAGGCAGATAATGGCTGTGGGTGGGGGAGAAGCCAGGCAGATAATGGCTGTGGGAGAGGGGCCAAAAGCCAGGCAGATAATGGCTGTGGGTGGGGGAGAAGCCAGGCAGATAATGACTGTGGACGGGGGAGAAGCCAGGCAAATAATGGCTGTGTGTGGGGGAGAAGCCAGGCAGATAATGGCTGTGTGTGGGGGAGAAGCCAGGCAGATAATGGCTGTGTGTGGGGGAGAAGCCAGGCAGATAATGGCTGTGGGTGAGGGAGGAGCCAGGCAGATAATGGCTGGGGGCGAAGCCAGGCAGATAATGACTGTGGATGGGAGAAGCCAGGCAGATAATGGTTGTGGGTGGGGGAGAAGCCAGGCAGATAATTGCTGTGGGAGATGGGGGGCAAAAGCCAGGCAGATAATGGCTGTGTGTGGGGGAGAAGCCAGGCAGAGAATGGCTGTGAGTGGGGGAGAAGCCAGGCAGATAATGGCTGTGAGTGGGGGAGAAGCCAGGCAGATAATGGCTGAGGGTGGGGGAGAAGCCAGGCAGATAATGGCTGTGGGGGGGGGTAGAAGCCAGGCAGATATTGGCTGTGGGTGGGGGAGAAGCCAGACAGAGAATGGCTGTGGGTGGGGGAGAAGCCAGGCAGAGAATGTCTGTGGGTGGGGGAGAAGCCAGGCAGATAATGGCTGTGGGGGGGGGGGAAGGAGCAGGAGCCCGGCAGATAATGGCTGCGGGTGGGGGAGAAGCCAGGCAAATAATGGCTGCGGGTGGGGGAGAAGCCAGGCGGATAATGGCTGTGGGTGGGGGAGAAGCCAGGTGGATAATGGCTGTGGGTGGGGGAGATGCCAGGCAGATAATGGCTGTGGGGGGGTGGGGGAGAAGCCAGGCAGATAATGGCTGTGGGTGGGGGAGTATCCATGCAGATAATGGCTGTGGGTGGGCGAGAAGCCAGGCAGATAATGGCTGTGGGTGGGGGAGAAGCCAGGCAAATAATGGCTGTGGGGCGGGATAAGCCAGGCAGATAATGGCTGTGGGTGGGGGAGAAGCCAGGCAGATAATGGCTGTGGGTGGGGGAGAATCCATGCAGATAATGGCTGTGGGTGGGGGAGAAGCCAGGCGGATAATGGCTGTGGATGGGGGAGAAGCCAGGCAAATAATAGGTGTGGGTGGGGGAGAAGCCAGGCAGATAATGGCTGTGGGTGGGGGAGAAGCCAGGCAAATAATGGCTGTGGGTGGGGAGAATCCAGGCAGATAATGGCTGTGGGTGGGGAAAAAGCCAGGCAGATAATGGCTGTGGGTGGGGGAGAAGCCAGGCAGATAATGGCTGTGGGTGGGGGAGAAGCCAGGCAGATAATGGCTGTGGGTGGGGGAGAAGCCAGGCAGATAATGGCTGTGGGTGGGGGAGAAGCCAGGCAGATAATGGCTGTGGGTGGGGAAGAAGCCAGGCAGATAATGGCTGTGGGTGGGGAAGAAGCCAGGCAGATAATGGCTGTGGGTGGGGGAGAAGCCAGGCAGATAATGGCTGTGGGTGGGGGAGAAGCCAGGCAGATAATGGCTGTGGGTGGGGGAGAAGCCAGGCAGATAATGGCTGTGGGTGGGGGAGAAGCCAGGCAGATAATGGCTGTGGGTGGGGGAGAAGCCAGGCAGATAATGGCTGTGGGAGAGGGGCAGAAGTCAGGCAGATAATGGCTGTGGGAGGGGGGTAGAAGTCAGGAAAATAATGGCTGTGTGTGGGGGAGAAGCCAGGCAGATAATGGCTGTGGGTGGGGGAGAAGCCAGGCAGATAATGGCTGTGGGTGGGGGAGAAGCCAGGCAGATAATGGCTGTGGGTGGGGGAGAAGCCAGGCAGATAATGGCTGTGGGAGAGGGGCCAAAAGCCAGGCAGATAATGGCTGTGGGTGGGGGAGAAGCCAGGCAGATAATGACTGTGGACGGGGGAGAAGCCAGGCAAATAATGGCTGTGTGTGGGGGAGAAGCCAGGCAGATAATGGCTGTGTGTGGGGGAGAAGCCAGGCAGATAATGGCTGTGTGTGGGGGAGAAGCCAGGCAGATAATGGCTGTGGGTGAGGGAGAAGCCAGGCAGATAATGGCTGGGGGCGAAGCCAGGCAGATAATGACTGTGGATGGGAGAAGCCAGGCAGATAATGGTTGTGGGTGGGGGAGAAGCCAGGCAGATAATTGCTGTGGGAGATGGGGGGCAAAAGCCAGGCAGATAATGGCTGTGTGTGGGGGAGAAGCCAGGCAGAGAATGGCTGTGAGTGGGGGAGAAGCCAGGCAGATAATGGCTGTGAGTGGGGGAGAAGCCAGGCAGAGAATGGCTGAGGGTGGGGGAGAAGCCAGGCAGATAATGGCTGTGGGGGGGGGGTAGAAGCCAGGCAGATATTGGCTGTGGGTGGGGGAGAAGCCAGGCAGAGAATGGCTGTGGGTGGGGGAGAAGCCAGGCAGAGAATGTCTGTGGGTGGGGGAGAAGCCAGGCAGATAATGGCTGTGGGGGGGGGGGGGGAAGGAGCAGGAGCCTGGCAGATAATGGCTGCGGGTGGGGGAGAAGCCAGGCAAATAATGGCTGCGGGTGGGGGAGAAGCCAGGCGGATAATGGCTGTGGGTGGGGGAGAAGCCAGGTGGATAATGGCTGTGGGTGGGGGAGATGCCAGGCAGATAATGGCTGTGGGGGGGGGGGAGAAGCCAGGCAGATAATGGCTGTGGGTGGGGGAGTATCCATGCAGATAATGGCTGTGGGTGGGCGAGAAGCCAGGCAGATAATGGCTGTGGGTGGGGGAGAAGCCAGGCAAATAATGGCTGTGGGGCGGGATAAGCCAGGCAGATAATGGCTGTGGGTGGGGGAGAAGCCAGGCAGATAATGGCTGTGGGGCGGGAGAAGCCGGGCAGATAATGGCTGTGGGTGGGGGAGAATCCATGCAGATAATGGCTGTGGGTGGGGGAGAAGCCAGGCGGATAATGGCTGTGGGTGAGGGAGAAGCCAGGCAGATAATGGCTGTGGGTGGGGGAGAAGCCAGGCAGATAATGGCTGTGGGTGGGGGAGATGACTGCGGAACAGTAAGTAACTAAATATGGGTGCAGGGTGTGCGTTGTTGGTCCCCCTGGACCTAGGGGCCCATGTGCACCACACACCCTGCACCCGTTGTAGATACACACCTGCCTTGGAGAGAGATAAAGTGGGGGAATTGCCCACAGCAACCAATAAGTGTCTGTCATTTATCTAGCACAGTCTATGAAATGATAGTTAGAAGCTGATTGGATACTTTGGGTAACTTCTCCACTTTAGTCTCTCCAAGGTTTGTTACATCTCCCCCTAAAAGCCTGGGTGGAGGCACTTTCAGCTGAGACTAAACCAAACAACCTGTCCCCATTACCCCTTCATCAAACCCATCAATCCCAGCATTATAAAGCATGATATGTAAAAGGTAAGGAATTAATATAAAAGTGGCCACATATATTGCTGACAATATAGTGTATTTATCAATCTACGTCAGTAACCATATGTGGGAGGTACATTTGCCAAAATATGGCAGGATGAAGTTACCAACCTCCTAAAGGGATTCTCCACTTTCACACCTGGCTGTGGATGCCTGGAATTCACAGGTAGACAGAGAGAGACATGTGGCAAAAGAGAGATCACAACTTTATTTAACAAATGTTCTGCAACATTGCGGCACAGATCATCACTGCAAGCGCCAGATCCGCGGCAGACCATAATGATTACTGTTGGCATGGGATATTGCCAATGATATGCCAATTGATGGAGTAGGTGAAGTCAAACCAAACTATTACACCAGCAAAAACCTGCTCCATTCCCTTTGGCAAAGACAATGGGCCTGATTCAGACCCACTCGCGAGCGGCTGTCCGGTGTGCACTGCGCATGCGCACGACGGCGGGAGCTCCGTCGTGCGCATGCGCCAGACGCGACGAGCGAAGGACTTTCCTTCGCTCGTTGTGTCTGATCAAAGGGGGCGTGCTGTCGATGTTGATTGACAGCACGCCCCCTTTGGTGGGCGTGCCGGGGGCGTGCCTCCCAGACGGGGGCGTTCCCAAGGGAACGCCTACCGTCAGAAGCCGGCCCACTGACATCACTAGTGATGTCAGTGGGAGTGATTTTGGCTCTGATAGAGCCAAAATCACTCCGAGCCTTGCGGTTGAGAAACTCAACCGCAGGCTCCGGCTCGCAGTGGCGATGGTCAAGACCATCGCGGCCATCAACCTGCACGCTCGTATAGGCTGTGGGTGGTGACCCACAGCTATATGAGCGTCCAGGAGGACGCTCCATAATTATGGAGGACGGCCCTCATTCAGAGCGTGCGCTCTGCTCAGAGCGTCCGGCTCTGAATGAGGGCCAATGTCATTTGGTATCACAAGTCAAGAAGATAATATACGTTTATAAAAGGTTTTAAAACATGGCAGCATTTCCAGTGTGCTTGTGTCTTCCGGCTAGTCCCCTAGATATTGCCCAAACAACTTCACATCACTTTCAGTTTCTGGTTTGCGATATCTTAATATCACAAGAAAAGGGTCCATTAATATTCCTCGTGCAGTGGGTACTCCGGATGTTCCCCAAACCTGTAAAGATATAAAACGGTATTGTGAGATGACAGCGGACGTCCGTCCTGTCTTGTCTCCTACGTTTTTTTTGTTTTAAATTCTTTATTGAGAATGCTCACAGAAAAAGAAAACATGCAAGAACACAGATATAATAAACATTACAAATGAGCCATTTTTTTAAAAGAAATAATTAGCAATAAGCATATGAGGCTGGGGTCAGTAGAGGGGGTGGGAGTGTGTTGGGGGGGGGTACAGGACTACCGGGGGAAGCAAGATACCATAGAGAATACCAAATGCTAGACATGAAGCAGTATAAGGAAGAAAAACGTGCCATTTGGAGAACAGCAGAAGAAAATATTAAGTTAAGTAGGGGGGTTTGTCACAGAGGGGTCAGAGGGGGGAGCAGACTCAGCCATCGCGCATGGGTTACATATGGTGAGCAGAGGTGGCGAAGTGTTTTCGTATGAGAGCCACGGAGCCCAAACCTGAGAAAACATATGGCCTCTATCATGAAGATAGTAGGTAATATTTTCCATTTCCGCTATATGCCGGATTTGTGAGAGAGGGTTGGCGGAAGAAGGTTTTTCCAGTTACGGGCAATCAAACTTCTAGCAGCAACTAACATGTGGGACAACAATTTTACAGAACGGTTGCTAAGATCAGGAGGGGGGTAACTTAAAAGGAAAGTCCATGGGTCTTTCGGAATTGGGGTCCCAAATACAGTGTTCAGAAGGGCATGAACCGAGGTCCAAAAAGGTTCAAGAGTTGGGCAGGTCCACCAGATATGACTGAGGGTACCTCAGAGGCCACAGTTTCTTCAGCAGAGGGGTGAAGCAGCAGGGCACATATGGGAGAGCCGTACTGGGGTATAGTACCAACGGTAATACAATGTGTAAGAAGTTTCTTTAAGGTGGGTAGAGATAGAGGTTTTAGCAATTGCCAGTCTCATGTCGTCCCAAGCCTCTTCGCCAGGTGGAGGGCCAAGATCTATCTCCCAGGAGGATTCATGGGGATTATTAGTAGGCAGAGCAGCATCTATAAGAATGCCGTATATTTGAGAAATCATCTCTTTAGACATGGGGCAATATTTACAGAGTCGTTCAAAAGGAATGAGGTCACGGAGAAGTGGGGCCTGTGGCAAGGAGCCTAAAAAGTGTCGTATTTGGAAATATTCAAAGGGGTTTAGGGATTGGGTTGGACATTGCTTGCCTCCTACGTTTTATAATGTACTTAGGGCCTGATTTAAAGATTTTTGCAATGACGATATTTACGCAGGTCGAGTGGTTGTTAGATATTGCGCAAGCGTGAAAGCCGCACTGCGCACGTGCATTGATTGAATTGTGATTACGAGGAGGAGGAGTAAGTGAGTGACAGGTAGACAGCGTTTGGGGGAGATAACAGGGGGTGGCTAAGCAAACGCAGGTGTGTCTGACTGTTAAACGCCGTTTCATGGACGTGCATAAATTAGCCATTTACGATCTCCTCTGCAGCATGAGAGCTCTCTGTGTGTCAGGAAAGACGCAGTGTTTGAGACAGGTCAGATTTGACTCAGAAGCTGCGTGGCTGCCCGATGTGTGTCCATGTTCCCGATGTTTGTGCTGGTGCGCGTTGTCGGACGGATATGAGAAGGCAGCAATGGGCGCCCCTATGCTCAGGTAGGCTTTAGAAACCATAGCATACTGTATTTTAGCAATTGTGTTCCAGCTGCAATTGCATTAGTGTGCATTTTCAGAATCAGGTCTTTATTGTCTACAAACAGTGGTGGTCAACCCTGTGCGCGTGTGTCCATGTGCGCAGGCCAGGCTGAACTCATAGCAGCATATTATCTTAGCAATCCAGAAGGAACATTTTTAGGGAGCGTCTCTAACAGTGCGAATGGCATCACGGTCGTCTACACTCTGCCAGAAATACTAGATTTTTGCACCGTCTCAGAGCTTGTAGACTTCGGGTCTTTCCCTAAATTGGGACGCATTTTTGACCTTACACTTCAGTGGAGCGACTTCATAAACACACCAAAGCTCCGCATGTAAATACATACACGCCCGATGTGCCTTCACTGTCGTAATTCAGTTCAGCCATATACTGTATGAGGCTAAAATGGGCCCTTATTTTATAAAAAGGGACTGATCTAAAATGGAAACAGGCTGGGTGTGCGCGGCTCTGTAGGTTTTACAGACTCCATGCACGCTTCTACATTGCGCAGATATTTCCAAAGACCAGAATGTTAGGCTGCAACTTGGGGAGACCATCAATTGGCAGCTGGGAGAAACAAAGGCAATTTATGGCAGTCGTGGAACCAGAGATGGTGATGGAGGAGTTCGTTGGCCCCACCCCCTCCTGCGCTCTAATTGGTGTTTGAGGCATGTCATCCACCAATCAGCATGCTATCATGGGCGCATGCTGCAAGGCTGGTTGGGCAGGATCCTCTGTTGGTTGATGCTAGATCTAGGTTGGCAGAAGCACACCTGACGTCACAAGCATGTGACCTCTACGGCAGGGCCAGTCAGCGACCACTTTTTCTATCCACGTGGACCAAGAGTGGGAGTATTAACCTATGGTGATTGAAGCGAGCCCTCGAGGGTACACTTTTGATCTCATGTTCTGAACCTTGTTCCTCCCCCTGTTGTCGCGGGTCATATGGTTGTGACATCAGAGGTCCTGCAGCCCACTAAAAGCCTCATTTATCAATGAGCTTTATCGTTCACAACGAGTGATAAAACTCGATGCGTATGAAAAATGGTGCTCCAGCCAATCAGCTCCCAACTGTCACTTTTCAAACAGATGGCAGTTGGGAGCTGATTGGCTGGAGCACCATTATCATACGCAATGAGTTTTATCACTTGTTGTGAGTGATAAAACTTGTTGATAAATGAGGCTCTTAATTTTAGATCTAACCATCTTCTGTCTCCCTGTCACTCGCTAAGTACTTCCATATATGTATATTTGATCATAGGCAGCCCCCCCCCCTCTGCTTTGTCTCCATAGAATGCTTTAATACAAATTCCCTGACACCAACTACCTCATATTTAAGTGGCCCCACTACCACCACATCCCATTTTATACCAAACAACATTATATATATTTGTATTGTACCAGTATCGCTCATCACTGTTTATGCCGTCCTATATAAACAGCAAGATAATGAAAGAAAGTGGAGCCTGCTGTTCTCACAATTCTGCCCTTCACAAAAACACATCACAAGAATACAAGAGATTGAATATGAACTACTGACAAGACTGAGGCGCTTCATGCCTCATGCCTCAGCAATGTTCACACTTTTTTTGAGAATGGTTAGGATGTATTATCATAAATATTGATTAACCCACAAAATGCCTGTCTCCATTGTGTCTAGATGATAGGCACACATCAGACACAGGGCCTGATTCAGAGCCGGACGCTCTGACCAGAGCGCTCGCTCTGGATCAGGGCCGGCCTCCCTAAAATTGGAGCGGCCTCCTGGCCGCTCGCATAGCTGTGGGTGACCACCCACAGCTTATGCGAGCGGCCAAAAAGATGGTCGCGATGGTCGGGCTTGCGACGAGACCCTTGCGGTAGGGTCTCGTCTGCCGCAAGCCCGGAGTGCTTTTGGCTCTATCGAGCCAAAAACACTCCCGCTGACATCACTAGTGATGTCAGTGGGGCCGGACCCAGACGGTAGGCTTTCCCATGGGAACGCCTCCGTCTGGGCAGCCACGCCCCCGGCACGCCCACCAAAGTTGCGAGACCCCGAGCGACGTCTTCCCCGTCGCTCACCGGGTCTCGCGCATGCGCACGACGGAGCAGCCTCCGTCGTGCGCATGTGCATTTGGGTAACATCGACCCGCTTGCGAGCGTACAGCGCTCGCGAGCGGGTCTGAATGAAACCCACAGCCCCCATAGTAGGGACGACCATCGGTTGGGTGTCCATCGATGGTTACCATCGATGGGTCATTTAGTGTTTACCATCGATGGCACAAAAACCATCTATGGTGACTCATGGATAGTTTACACCCCTCGATAGCCACTGCTGCAGCGGGAATGGTGGACCACTGGCCAATCGAAAACAGGGGTGGGGCTTAGCGAGCGTCCCATCCAAAAAAAGAAAATAACATTAGCTCCCACTTGTCCATCGATGGCTAAGAACCATTGGCTCTCTGACATCGATGGTAAAAGCATTCGACATCGACCATAAACCTTCGATGATTTATAATCATCGATGGTCGGCCATCCCTAGGCAAAATAGTAGTTTCGGGCCCGTTTCTCCCCTTTGTTTATCTAAAAACCAACACATTGAAAACTGGTTTGAGTAACCTGGGGCCCTCTGTGTCCGATAGGTTGACGTGGGGTATACTAACTATTTTGTACAGAAACAATATGGCATCTTTAACATTTAATTGTTGGAGGAAAAGGTCACTAAACAGAGTCGCAGTCATTTATCTCCATAGCTTAATCTTATATTTTTTCAATGCCCAGTAAACTCCTCCGCAAACACTATATATCTTGTAAAACCTTTTAATATGTGGCGCAAACACTATATTCTCGTACTATAACTTATTGATGTGGCATTTTGTTTTCTTCTCCCCGAATATTACCTATATTTAAATACGCAGATGTACGTACTGTAATAACGGTGATCGATGAATGTTTGCTTCCTGATCTATGAAAATATATCTGTATTCTTAAAACCCAGGCCTCTGTTATTTGGCGATTGTGTTGGACTAGACACATATTTAGATATTTCAGCTTCTCGTGCCAGAAATGTCCCTGGCAGCCTTTCCTCCATCTTATTTCCATGTATACTTATACATCATGGATAATGGACACCAGACCTGTGTTTATATACAGAGATTATGTGACTGGATTTTTGCAATACTTCATGGAGTAAGAATACCTCAAACCTCGGTCACATGTGTGTTTTATTTTTCAATTAAGGCAAATGGGAAATTTTTATTATTATTATTTTTCCACTGAATTTTCTAGAATATTTCTTAATCTTGTAATAAGAGACACCGGGGGGAAATAATCGTGTTATAGTGGTCAATAGCTTTGTTTAATAAACCGTGCAATATTTATGAGGTAGAATAATACTTCTGTTTTACCAAGCAGTACAATGAGCCGCTCTGAAAGGAGAAAGGGGTTCTGGGTAATGCCACTTGCATGGAGGCCTTTATTGAACATTCAGTAAAGATCGCTATTGTAATGGCGATTACGCACGCAGTTCAACTGCGATAGTATGCTAATCCATTGCGACCACTATGCTGCCACAGCACAACATAAGGACGACCACTTTACCTTACACACATCCGTAATGTTTAGCAAGACAGTGAAACCATCGGTACAATCGAGTACCATCGCAGCCTCACGCACACTTGCACAAGCTCTGACCTTAATTGATAACTTCAACACACGCTATGAGACCTCACACTGCGTATGGCATCGTAGTGGCTAATTTATGCACGCCCCTGCAACGGCATTGAAGAGCACTGGCACGCTTGCATTTCGACGACCCCCCCCATCATCTCCCTCAAACGGCACTTCCTGTAAATCACTCTGCTATAGGTCTGCGTAGCCACTGTGATCACAGTACCGATCGCAGTGGACAGTTTGCGCACGCACACTGCAATGCATGCGCATATCTTAACAATCTTCCAATTGCGTGCGCAATCGCAGTTGCAAATGGTAATAAATCAGGCCCTGCGACGCAGGGAATATTAGACCCTTGCCACAGGCTGCAGGTGCAGTAGGTGCTGTGGCAGACATGGGCGTCGAGAGGAAGGGGGGAGCGGGTACAGTTTACCCGGGCCTGGGCTTGCTAGAGGGGCCCGGCGTCGCCCCCCCCTCCCTCACAGCAGCTCAGCACACAGCTTGTGCTGGGCTGCTGTGTGAGACTGCTTGCGGCAGTCTCCTATGGCTGTGGGGGGAGAGCGATCACACTGATGAGTTTTTTTCTCCAAGGGGGCGTGGCCATGCCTCCCGCTAATAGGCCATGCCCCCTCCATTACCCGGGCCCGGACAGGCTCTCAACGGCCCTGGTGGCAGGTATTGTGCAGGCTGAGATGCAGGGAGTATTAGACCCTGGCCACAGGATGAAGGTGCAGTAGGTGCTGTGGCAGGTGTAGTGCAGGCTGAGAAGCAGGAAGTATTAGACCCTGGCCACAGGATGAAGGTGCAGTAGGTGCTGTGGCAGGTGTAGTGCAGGCTGAGAAGCAGGGAGTATTAGACCCTGGCCACAGGATGAAGGTGCAGTAGGCAGGGCCATCTCTTCCATTGGGCTTGTTGGGCAGTTGCCCAAGGGCCCAAAGCTTGTGGGGCCTGCCAACCTGCCCCCCTGCAGCTGCAGCCAGTTGGTAAATTTGTGATATATTTATAAGCCGACCACCGGTGCACTGTATTCTGATCTAACCTCCCCCACTCCATCTCCCCCGGTGATGAGTACTCACCTCAGTCCCAGTTTCACTTCATCCACCGGCTTCAGACCAGTCAGACAGAGTCTCTCTACATGTGTGGGAGGTCTGATGGGCATGCAGGAGGGTTTACTTTTATTGACCATTTACATTTTTTTCCTGTGAATGGGTGGGTAGGGGCCCCAGTGCATTGCTTTGCCCAGGGCCCACACTGCTGTTAAGACAACCCTGGCAGTAGGTACTGTGACAGGTGTAGTGCAGGCTGAGATGTAGGGGGTAGTAGACCCTGGCCACAGGCTGAAGGTGCAGTATATACTGTGGCAGGTGTAGTGCAGGCTGAGACGTAGGGAGTATTAGACCTTGGCCACAGGCTGAAGGTGCAGTATATACTGTGGCAGGTGTAGTGCAGGCTGAGGTGCAGGGAGTATTAGACCCCGGCCACAGGCTGGAGGTTCAGTAGGTGCTGTGGCAGGTGTAGTGCAGGCTGAGACGCAGGGAGTATTAGACCCTGGCCACAGGATGAAGGTGCAGTAGGTACTGTGGCAGGTGTAGTGCAGGCTGAGACGCAGGGAGTATTAGACCCTGGCCAAAGGATGAAGGTGCAGTAGGTACTGTGGCAGGTGTAGTGCAGGCTGAGACGCAGGGAGTATTAGACCCTGGCCACAGGATGAAGGTGCAGTAGGTGCTGTGGCAGGTGTAGTGCAGGCTGAGACGCAGGGAGTATTAGACCTTGGCCACAGGCTGAAGGTGCAGTAGGTACTGTGGCAGGTGTAGTGCAGGATGAGATGCAGGGAGTATTAGACCCCGGCCACAGGATGAAGGTGCAGTAGGTACTGTGGCAGGTGTAGTGCAGGCTGAGACGCAGGGAGTATTAGACCCCGGCCACAGGATGAAGGTGCAGTAGGTACTGTGGCAGGTATTGTGCAGGCTGAGACGCAGGGAGTATTAGACTCTGGCCACAGGATGAAGGTGCAGTAGGTACTGTGACAGGTGAAGTGCAGGCTGAGACGCAGGGAGTATTAGACCCCGGCCACAGGATGAAGATGCAGTAGGTGCTGTGGCAGGTGTAGTGCAGGCTGAGACGCAGGGAGTATTAGACCCTGGCCACAGGATGAAGGTGCAGTAGGTGCTGTGACAGGTGTAGTGCAGGCTGAGACGCAGGAAGTATTAGACCCTGGACACAGGATGAAGGTGCAGTAGGTACTGTGACAGGTGTAGTGCAGGATGAGAAGCAGGGAGTATTAGACCCTGGCCAGAGGATGAAGGTGCAGTAGGTGCTGTGACAGGTGTAGTGCAGGCTGAGACGCAGGGAGTATTAGACCCTGGCCACAGGATGAAGGTGCAGTAGGTACTGTGGCAGGTGTAGTGCAGGCTGAGATGCAGGGAGTATTAGACCACGGCCACAGGATGAAGGTGCAGTAGGTGCTGTGACAGGTGTAGTGCAGGCTGAGATGTAGGGTGTAGTAGACCCTGACCACAGGATGAAGGTGCAGTAGGTACTGTGGCAGGTGTAGTGCAGGCTGAGATGCAGGGAGTATTAGACCACGGCCACAGGATGAAGGTGCAGTAGGTACTGTGGCAGGTGTAGTGCAGGATGAGACGTAGGGAGTATTAGACCCTGGCCACAGGCTGAAGGTGCAGTAGGTACTGTGACAGGTGTAGTGCAGGATGAGACGCAGGGAGTATTAGACCCTGGCCACAGGATGAAGGTGCAGTAGGTTCTGTGGCAGGTGTAGTGCAGGATGAGACGTAGGGGACATTAGACCCTGGACACCGGCTGAAGGTGCAGTAGGTGCTGTGGCAGGTGTAGTGCAGGCTGAGAGCCACAGGGGACATTAGACCCTGGCTGGTTTACTATACGGTGATCACTGGGACGCTCTGTTTACTGTATGGTGTTCTGCTGTGTTGTTTTATACTGTCTCTGTAGTAAGTGGGGGTATTATTGTAATGTTAGGGGGTAATCATAGATTTCATATGTATACAAGTAATGTATTTAGATTTTGATATTTGAATTTTGAAACATCTGAGCCTGAGGTGCTTATTATTTTCATCTCATGCTCCCCCTCATGTGAAAAGCTGTCTATGCCACTGGTCTGTCTGTCTGTCTGTCTGTACAGTAGGTCACATGTTATGACATCACTGGGAGAATGGTCACATATGGAAAAGACCATATAGAACACACACGCCAGGATGTACTAAGGTTGCCGGTCACCGCAACCTTACTAATCGCATATGTACTAACATATGCGATTAGATTCGCAAAGGACAGCTCTTGCTATAAGAGCTCCCCTTTGCGAAGCAGCTGACGCTGGGTGAAGGGGTCCCCGTAGGACCCCGCCCCCTCCGAGCCCCGGGAACTTCCTGCACAGGTCACAAGCAGGTAGTTCCCGGGCTCCTCCTCCTCCTCCCTGCACCCGGAAGAAGATTAGGAGGAGGAGGTGGCGGAAGACCCAGGAGGAGTGCGGTCTGGCGACCAGGACACTAAGTTGAGTGGGGACGAGTGCTCGGCGACAGCGGGGCGGCAAGGCGGCAAAGCGTCAGGTGCGGAAAGAAGCCCTTAGGCTTCTATAGGGTAATGCCAGGTTTTTCTGCCGCTACCCTCCCCACCGATAAAAGGGCGGCCGGCGCTTAATACATATTGAAGTGCAGTAAAAACCCCGAAAATGGGGGTTTTACCGCACTTTTCCTTTAGTACATCCCGTCCACAAAGATATGGCATGTCCACCTTACTGTCTCTTTTAGGGGCCTATTCATGATGTTAATTATCGGGGTCTGAACGGACCCCGATAAGTAACATTTTAATTCGCCGTGGCCACCGGAGCAATTCAGCTTTGCTCCGGCGCGGTGGCAGCTGATGAGAAATCAGCTGCCCCCGCGAGCGGCTTCACTGTTCCTTTTCGGAGCAGTGAATCTTTTCAGCAGTGACGGCGGTACTCATGCGCGACCTACAGGTCACGCATGCGCACAAGAGCCCTGACGGAAGGTGCCGGACAGGGGCGGAGGGATCCAAAAGGATCCCTTCTCGCAACCTGGACCTACTTCATTCGCCATCTGAAGATGGCGAATGCCCCCGCAGTCAAGCTCCGAAAATATCAGTTTTTCGGAGCTTGATGAATTCTGACCCCATACTAGTGTATGGGGACAGCAGGCCATTACGCAAACGGAAGGTAAGTAGGAGATATCTGTGATACTAGTGTATGGGGACAGCGGGCCATTCCGGGAGAGAAAGGTAAGCAGGAGATATCTGTGATACTAGTGTATGGGGACAGCGGGCCATTCCGGGAGAGAAAGGTAAGTAGGAGATATCTGTGATACTAGTGTATGGGGACAGCGGGCCATTCCAGGAGAGGAAGGTAAGCAGGAGATATCTGTGATACTAGTGTATGAGGACAGCGAGCCATCCGCAAACGGAAGGTAAGTAGGAGATATCTGTGATACTAGTGTATGGGGACAGCGGGCCATTCCGCAAACAGAAGGTAAGCAGGAGATATCTGTGATACTAGTGTATGGGGACAGCGGGCCATTCCGCAAACAGAAGGTAAGCAGGAGATATCTGTGATACTAGTGTATGGGGACAGCGGGCCATTCCGCAAACGGAAGGTAAGCAGGAGATATCTGTGATACTAGTGTATGGGGACAGCGGGTCATTCCACAAACAGAAGGTAAGTAGGAGATATCTGTGCCACTAGTGTATGGGGACAGCGGGCCATTCCGCAAACAGAAGGTAAGCAGGAGATATCTGTGATACTACTGTATGGGGACAGCGGGTCATTCCGCAAACAGAAGGTAAGTAGGATATATCTGTGATACTAGTGTATGGGGACAGCGGGCCATTCCGCAAACAGAAGGTAAGCAGGAGATATCTGTGATACTAGTGTATGGGGACAGCGGGCCATTCCGCAAACAGAAGGTAAGTACGAGATATCTGTGACACTAGTGTTTGGGGTGTATATCTGTGATATCTCCTGCTTCACCTTCTTAACGAATGGCCCGAATACTTAATTGTCACAATTGCAGGTGAAAATGTGCTTTTTCACCTGCTTTTGTGACAATTAAGTGATGATGAATAGGCCCCTTAGACATGAAACATCTAGATACTGTATTTGGCTGGATAACCAGGTGACACCAACCAGTGGTCTCTGAAGTATAAACATTTACCAGCATCATATAACAATGATACATACAGAGGAATATCCACATAACGCAGGTTCTTGTTGAGTCCATCAATGATTTTCATTTCGTCAGACGTCAGCTCAAAGTCAAACACCTGCAGAGAGATACAGCTTGCTGAGCACATGATGATAATGAATCCATATAAGAAGTACTGAGAAATAAGTATCTAAATGAATGTAACTTTGACGATAAACACTGCTGTATGTGGAATTGGACACTCTTGGGCCTGATTCAGAGTTGGGAATAGAGTGAGATATCTCTCTCAACTGATCATCTTGGTGACACCATGCTGCACTGCAGGTGGGGCAGATTTAAAATGTGCAGAGAGATTTAGATTTGGGAGGGAGGTGTCCAAACTGACATCTAAATTGTAATAATAAAGCTGTGCAGTATTTGTGGGCTACATGCAAAAGCAGCCAGTATTTACCCTACATGCATAAAAAAAAAAAAAAATGTATTTACACCCTTTGCATTGCAACATGGTCTGTCCAGGTTCACAGTTAAGTGCTATCTCTCTCTCTATTCCCAACTCTGAATCAGGCCCTTAGTGCACATACTTCAACTAATTCATGTGATTGGTCAGCTAGTATCACATGCTTACTGACATCACCTTCTGGTTACATGGGGAATCTAAAATAGATTAAATAAGTTCTGAAGAACTTGTTGATTAAAAGTCAGCAGATCATTGACACTGGAGGTGCCATGTGAGTGGGATTCTGAAAATAAATAGTTGTTCTTTATGAAATTTACAAGATGGCAGCTTTATGTTGCTCCAGATGTTTCAGGTCACTGGGGTCTTGTAGATTCAGATCAGGACCCTTGGAGTTAGCTTTGTATATGGGAGAGTAGTTGAATCTTTGGGCCTCGATAAAGTTCCTAGTCAACTGGATCACTACAAGAAGGACATGTATGGGTCACAAGGTGGGTGCGGGCCGCATCCGGGTGTCACCCGCCAAGGGTTGACACCAAAGTGCAGACTCTCCCTCAGTGACAGGAGCCAGGTGCTGCACTGTAGAATTACTGTACGTGCAGCACTCGGCTCCTGCCACAGTGAGGGAGCCGGCACTACAAGTAGTGAGACTAAAACCGGGGTTCAGGTGTGTGGCCCCACCCCCATCCATCAGAGACCACGCCCCTTCACACGAGGTCACACCTCCTTTTTTCTGGCGCACGGCGGTGCCGCGCTCACTGCTACATTACCACCGCACCAGGTACATCAGCAGGTAGGGACGCCACTGGTATGGGTGCTTGTGAATGAACCAATATAATATAGTCTTCAGAAGAATACTGGATAGAGTGCCCGAAGTACGACAGGTATAGTCTCTTCATGGTACTGTACTCGGGAACTGTAGTGAGCAGAGACGGGCAGTAGATGTGACCAGTGAGTGCCTTAGTACTGGAGGCAGCCTGCAGGAGATGAAGATTCTGGAGTGCTGCACATTACTGAGAGTAGGGGGTAAATGTACTAAAGTGAGAGTTTTTAGAAGTTGAGATGTTGCCCATAGCAACCAGATTCTACTTAAACATTTAACTAGAACCTTCTAGCAGATAATAGCTACCATCTGATTGGTTGCTATGGGCAACATGTCCACTTTTAAAAATGCTCACTTTAGTAAATGTACCCCTAGGATGTAGATGGTTGCACCAGTGTGTAGGGGATGCAATCGGGAAACCGACTGTCTTAATCCCGACAGCCGGCTTCCTGACTGCATTATCCCGGCGGGGGTTAAATAACAGGCGTCTATTTGTAGACGCCTGTCATTTTCCCGACGCCGGGACACCGGCGCCCGGCATCCCGATCGAAGGGATGCCGGGCGCCGTGAGCGAACAGCCACGGGGGGGGAGGGTTAGGTTTAGGGCATCTGGGGGGGACTTAGGGGTAGGCACCTCCCCGGAGGGTTAGGCTTAGGCTAGGGGGAGGGAGGGTTAGGGTTAGGCACCCCCGAGGGGGCTTAGGGTTAGGCACCCCCCCGGGGGACTTATGTTTAGGCAGCGGGGAAGGGGGGGGTTAGGGTTAGGCACAGAGGGGGGATTAGGGTTAGGCGCTTGGGGGGAGGTTAGGGTTAGGCACCCCTAAGGAGGGTTAGGGGCTTAGGTTAGGTTAGTTTATACTTACCTTAGTGACGATCGGGATTTCCAGCGCTGTCGGGCTTCCGCTGCCGGGAACTCTGCTTTTGTCGGCCAGGCGCTGCCGGGAATCGAACTGCCGGCCAGAGGGCTGGCGGTATTTCATACCGATCCCGTGTGTATTGAGACAACTGCTGGAAATGGGAGCGAAGTTCAGAACAGCCCAGTTGATAGATGCTTGTGATGCAGACTGAATGGATGCAGGATACACTTATACGCAGATAGCTGGAGATTGGTTCTGAACAATATGCAGTTTGAATGCAGAACACTGGATGCTGAGTCAGATGTAAATACACTTTGTAAGCGCAGATCACTGAGGGGCCTATTCATCAACACTAAAATAAAAATTTTAAGGACATTTTCCTTAAATAATGTTATTTTGGTATTCATGAACAGACTTAGCACAGGAGATATCACAGATATCTCCTTGCTAAGTTCCCCTGCGTTAATTTCCACACTCCCCATACATTGTGGAAATTGTGGTATTCATCAAATTCCGAAAATTATGAATTTTCGGAATTTGATGCAGTTACTATTCGCCACTGTGAGGTGGCGAATAGCAGAATTGACTTACCTGTATCCGCATGTGCAGGTCCCCCGACGAGTCCCTCCGGCGCTCTGCTCCGTCCTCAGGCTCCGGAGGCTGGTCGGACATGTGTGCTCCCCAGCAGAGCACAAGAAAGTTTAGGGAAAAAAAACAAAAACATTTTTTTTTCTAATCGGTCATGTGGTCTGCTGGGAAACCACATGACAGACCAGCAGGACGGAGCCGGAGGCTGCTGCGCGGACAGGTAAGTCGGGGGGGGGGGGTACACAAACTTAACACATCTGTAGGCAGTGCTGCGCATGCGCTGGTTTTACAGATGTAACAGCGCATGCGCAGCACTGTTTCCAGATGCGATAAGGTAGTGTAGAGAGGGAAAAGTATCTATTTCCCGAAAAGCTGTCATCGCAAAAATGACAGCTTTTCGGAATAGATACTTATGGAGAGGAGGAATGATGAATTCCACCTATAATTAGCTAGAACTCCATGAGAGTTCTAAACCTAATTATCTCTAGAGAATTTTTAGGTTTAATGAATAGGCCCCTGAGTCAGATGCAGGGACTGGTACATACAGTAGCTGGAAGCCATTGCAGCCAGGAGGCTGTTCTCTGTGAGAGAGTGTTGTTGTGGTAATGAGCTGGACACAGGAGAGGGTTTAAATTAGGGGTGTGCACTGGCCACTTTTCGTGCTTTGGTTTTGGATCTGGATCTTTCTTCGTGTTTTGGATCTGGATTGGTTTTGCCAAAACCACCCTTCCGTGTTTTGGGTTCTGGGTTTTGTGTTTTGGATCTGTATTTTTTTTTTAAAAAGCATAAAAACAGCTAAAATCACAGAATTTGTAGGTTTTTCTGCTACTATGCTATTATTAACCTCAATAACCTTAATTTCCACTCATTTCCAGTCTATTCTGAACACCTCACACCTCACAATAGTGTTTTTATGTCCAAAAGGTTGCACCGAGGTAGCTGGATGACTATGCTAAGCGACACGAGTGGGCGGCACAAACACGTGACCCATCTAGGCGTGATACTGCAGTGGCAGACAGGATGGCAGTTTGAAAAACTAGGCCCCAAACTGTACATAATGCAAAGAAAAAAAAGAGGTGCAAGATGGAATTGTCCTTGGGCCCTCCCACCCACCCTTATGTTGTATAAACAGGACATGCACACTTTAACAAACCAATCATTTCAGCGCCAGGGTCTGCCACACAACTGTGGCTGAAATGATTGGTTCGTTTGGGCCCCCACAAAACAAGCTGGCAATTAATGTGTCCCTGCACAAACTGGCTCTACGGAGGCAAGATGTCATCCTCATCCTTCTCATCCACCGATTCCTCACCCTCTTCAGTGTGTACATCCTCATCCTCACAAAGTATTAACTCGTCCCCACTTGAATCCACCACCACAGGTCCCTCTGTACGTTCTGGAGGCTGCTCTCCCTGGAAGAGCTGATAATTCATTTTGATGAACATCATCTTCTCCACATTCTGTGGAAGCAACCTCCTACGCCTTTCGCTGACAAGGTTCCCGGCTGCACTAAACACTCTTTCGGAGTACACACTGGAGGGGGGGCAACTCAGGTAAAATAGAGCCAGTTTGTACAGGGGCCTCCAAATTGCCTCTTTTTCCTGCCAGTACAGGTATGGACTGTCTGACATGCCTACTTGGATGCTGTCACCGATGTAATCCTCCACCATTCTGTCAATGGTGAGAGTATCATATGCAGTGACAGTAGACATGTCAGAAATTGTTGCCAGGTCCTTCAGTCCGGACCAGATGTCCAAACTTGGTCCTGCCTGCCCTGCATCACCGCCAGCGGGTTGCTTAGGATTCCTAAGTTTTTTCCTGGCAGCCCCAGTTGCGGGAGAAAATGAAGAAGGAGCTGTTGACGTGTCACGTTCCGCTTCAGCTGACAGTGTGTTCACCAGCAGGTCTTTGCACCTCTGCAGGCTTGTGTCGGCCGGAAAGAGAGACACCACATAGGCTTTAAACCTAGGATCGAGCACGGTGGCCAAAATGTAGTGGTCTGATTTCAACAGATTGACCACCCTGGAATCCTGGCAAAGCGAATGAAGGGCTTCATCCACAAGTCCCACATGCCGAGCGGAATCGCTCTGTCTTAGCTCCACCTTCACTTTCTCCAGCTGCTTCTGCAAAAGCCTGATGAGGGGAATGACCTGACTCAAGCTGGCAGTGTCTGAACTGACTTCACGTGTGGCAAGTTCGAAGGGCTGGAGAACCTTGCACAACACGGAAATCATTCTCCACTGCGCTTGAGTCAGGTGCATACCCCCTCCTTTGCCTATGTCATAGGTGGATGTATAGGCTTGAATGTCCTTTTGCTGCTCCTCCATCCTCTGAAGCATATAGAGGGTTGAGTTCCACCGCGTCACAACCTCTTGCTTCAGGTGATGGCGGGGCAGGTTCAAGAGTGTTCGCAGTCGCTGAATGGTGAAAGTGGCCTGAAATTTTTCGGGCCACCCAAAGCGTCTCCTGCACGCCCCTGTCGCTTTTCAGAAAATTCTGCACCACCAAGTTTATTGTGTGAGCAAAACATGGGACGTGCTGGAATTTGCCCAGATGTAATGCCCGCACAATATTGGTGGCGCTGTCAGATATCACAAATCCCCAGGAGAGTCTAAGTGGGGTAAGCCACTGGGCGATGATTTCCCTCAGTTTCTCTAAGAGGTTGTCGGCGGTGTGCCTCTTACTGAAACCGGTGATACACAGCGTAGCCTGCCTTGGAACGAGCTGGCGTTTCTGAGATGCTGCGACTGGTGACGCTGCTGCTGTTGCTGCGTAAGGTGATACATCTACCCAGTGGGCTGTCACAGTCATATAGTCCTTAGTCTGCCCTGTTCCACTTGTCCACATGTCCGTGGTTAAGTGGACATTGGGTACAACGGCATTTTTCAGGACACTGAGGACACTTTTTCTGACGTTTCTGTACAGTCTCGGTATCGCCTGCCTAGTGAAGTGGAATCTAGACGGGATTTGGAACCGGGGACACACTACCTCCAGCAATTGTCTAAACCCACTGCACTAATGGCGGATACCGGATGCACGTCTAACACCAACATAGCAGTCAAGGCCTCAGTTATACGTTTTGCTTCAGGATGACTGCTGTCGTACTTCATCCTCCTCGCTAAGGACTGTTGGAGGGTCAATTGTTTAGTAAAAGTAGTGGTGTTCCTACTTCCTCTCTGGGATGATGAACGACTCCCAGCAGCAGCAACAGCAGCAGCGGCAGCAGGAGGCGTAGCAATGCAGGATCCTCCGGAGGAATCCGGGATAGGAGAGTCAGTCATGCCAGTGACATGGCCTGCAGGACTACTTCCGATCCTGACTAAGGCGGAAATTGACGAGGAGGGAGTTGACGGTGTGGTTTGCAGGCGCTTGGATACAACAGGACAACGGGATTTAGGTGTCCCTGGACTGCTTACGGTCTTAGCCAAAGTTTCTGAACTTGACAGTAACTTATTATGAACGCGCTGCAGGTGCCGTATAAGGGAGGATGTTCCTAGGTGGTTAACGTCCCTACCCCTACTTATTCCACCTTTACATAAGGTACATATGGCAAGACAGTTGTTGTCCGGATTTGGATAGAAATATTGCCAGACCAAAGAGGTGGAATGTTTGGTCTTCTGCCCAGGCATGACCGTGATGGGCTTTTTCATCCCACGGACAACAACTGTCTCCCCCGGAGCCTGATTTAAACAAACCACATCACCATCAGAATCCTCCTCGCCAACTTCCTCCTCAGCGCCAGCTACACCAGTATCCTCATCCTGTTGTACTTCAACAGTGACATCTTCAATTTGCATATCAGCAAGTGGACTGTGGGTACTCCTTTCAGCACTTGCAGGGGGCGTGCAAATGGTGGAAAGAGCCACCTCTTCCCGTCCAGTGCTGGGAAGGTCAGGCATCGCAACCACCACCACACTTGGACTCTCCTTGGGGATTTGTGATATCTTCTTAGAAAGCACAGTTCTTCGCTGTGCTTTTGCCATTTTAACTCTTTTGATTTTTTTAGTGGGAGGAGGGCTTCCATCGTCATGTGAAGCTGAACCACTAGTCATGAACATACTAGGGATCGACCTTAGCCGTTCCTTGCCACTCCGTGTCGTAAATGGCATATTGGCAAGTTTACGTTTCTCTTCAGATGATTTAAATGTTTTTTTCAAGGTCATTTTCCTGAACTTTGTCATTTGGGATTGTATGTGCCCTCTATTATGACATTGGGCATCGGCCTTGGCAGACGACGTTGATGGCATGTTATCGTCTATGTCATGACTAGTGGCAGCAGCTTCAGCACTAGGAGGAAGTGGTTCTTGATCTTTCTCTATTTTATTTTTATCGGAGAAAGTTTGGTCCTCCATTTATGTTATATCGATTTGATATATACGTGCGGCTAAACACAGAAAATATTTCTTTATTTTTGCTGGAGAGTAGTGCACTTTGTGGGTTACACCAGCCTTTAAGAAATGAGCCAGCCGTCTCTTTACTTATGGGACACAGGCGCACGCTTGGCGCTGCTCCTTTGTTGATGCACGTGCGGCTACTGCGCACACAATTCACAAACACAGAAAATATATATTTTTTTGGTTTGGACTGGAGTGTACTTTGGGGGTTACAGCACCCTTTAACGGTCAAGCCAGCCGGCCCTTTACTTATGACACAGGCGCACGCTTGGCACTACTTTGTTGATGCACGTGCGGCTACTGCGCACACAATTCACAAACACAGAAAATATATATTTTTTTGGTTTGGACTGGAGTGTACTTTGGGGGTTACAGCACCCTTTAACGGTCAAGCCAGCCGGCCCTTTACTTATGACACAGGCGCACGCTTGGCACTACTTTGTTGATGCACGTGCGGCTACTGCGCACACAATTCACAAACACAGAAAATATATATTTTTTTGGTTTGGACTGGAGTGTACTTTGGGGGTTACAGCACCCTTTAACGGTCAAGCCAGCCGGCCCTTTACTTATGACACAGGCGCACGCTTGGCACTACTTTGTTGATGCACGTGCGGCTACTGCGCACACAATTCACAAACACAGAAAATATATAATTTTTTTAGCACTTGGGGGGGAGCACCCCTGATGGACAGAGCACCCCCTGGACAACACTACAGCACCCCTTTAAGACTGGGACACTGCACAGGACTTTGGAGTGGACACAGCCCCTATGGAGAACTGACTGCACAACACAGTCCAGGCAGCCCCTATGGACTTTGAAGTAGTGGACACAGCCCCTATTAACAACAGCAGCACAGCACAACACAGCCAGCCCCTATGGACTTTGAAGTAGTGGACAACAGCAGCACTACACTACACAGCCCAGCCAGCCCTAACTCCCACCCTCCCTCTTCACTGTCCACAGCCGAGTGAGAAAATGGCGCCGACGCGGGTACCTTATATAGGATCCAAAACCCGCGAGACTCGGAAGGCGGGATGATGACGTTTTGCCTCGATTTCAGATCCGAGTCAGGCGGGAAAAGTCGAGCCTGACTCGGATCGGACTCGGATCGGGGGGGCTCGGGGGGGTTCGGATTTCAGAAATCCGAACCCGCTCACCCCTAGTTTAAATAGGTCTCTCCCAGCACCTATTGGCTGAGCAGGTCATGTGGCAAAATTCCAAGATGACCGCACCCATGCTCTGGTGCCAAGGGAACTGACAGGAGGGTAAATGCCAGGCACACATGCAGCAGTGCCAACGCAGGTCACAGGGATGCCAGAAGTGACCAGGGAGGGAACGGAGGGCAGTGACTTGACACCGCCGGACCCGGTATCTGAGGCTAAGACCCCGATGCGTGACAATAAGCAAATGTTGCCCACTGAAGGGGGGTAATCCATTTTCTGTTGCGCTTTTTGCCTACTGTTGTCTTAAAATAGGTTCCTACGTCTTTTGCACCCAGGCAGCAATAACTAACAATGGCCCTCATTCAGAGCCGTACGCTCTGAGCAGAGCGCACGCTCTGAATGAGGGCCGGGCTCCATTTTCATGGAGCGTCCTCCTGGACGCTCGTATAGCTGTGGGTCACCACCCACAGGCTATACGAGCGTGCTTTGTGATGGCCGCGATGGTCGAGACCATCGCGACCATCGAAATTGCGAGCCGGAGCCTGCGGTTGAGGTTTTCAACCGCAAGCTCCGGAGTGATTTTGGCTCTATCAGAGCCAAAATCACTCCCACTGACATCACTAGTGATGTCAGTGGGCCGGCTTCTGCCGGGAGGCGTTCCCGTGGGAACGCCCCCGTCAGGGAGGCACGCCCCCAGCACGCCCACCAAAGGGGGCGTGCTGTCAATCAACATTGACAGCACGCCCCCTTTGATCGGACACAACGAGCGAAGGACTTTCCTTCGCTCGTCGCGTCTGGCGCATGCGCACGACGGAGCTCCCTCCGTCGTGCGCATGCTCAGTCCATAACATCGACCCACTTGCGAGCGGACAGCCGCTCGCGAGTGGGTCTGAATCAGGCCCAATGTTCACATCTTAAAAACAATAGTAATATTTTCATTTAATAGTTTACTGATTATATACAGTACATATAACTAGATTTCTAACTAACTATCAGTTACTCTCACACCCCTTAAACTAAGCAACATGTAGAGGACAACGCTGCAGGTTAAGAGGATCGATGGCGCTGCCTCGCCGAAGGATTCAGAAATAATTGGCGCAATGAGTTTGTACGAAAGGTCAGGGTTCAATTTCATTTTATTGCAGTTTTAAATTACTGGGTCAAAATCGCTGAGAATCGTCAGCTTGCAAAAGCCGCCAATAGTAAATCTAGCCCGTCTCTTGATTAATGTAAACCGGGGATTTGACTTAAGCTGCATACACACACAACGATTTTGTTACCAACGATTTTGTGAACAATTTTATGAACGATTTTCTGTCAGATTATCTGTCAGATTTTTTACAATGTAATGAACGATTTTTTTGAACTACAAACGAGTTTTGCATATTCCCTTAATGAAAATCGTTCAGTTGATAAGTCTGACTGAACTACAAACGTGAACGCGCATGAACGATTATCGTTCATCGTTTGACTCAGAAAGTGAACGATTTTTTCAAACGATTATCGTTAAACGATATCGTTTAACGATAATCGTTCAAAAAATCGTGTGTGTACTATGCAGCTTAAGACTTGCATCAAAATAGTTTGTACAAATATATTTGAAAGTCTCTTCACAGTATACGAGACCTGTGTAAAATTCAGAGATCAAATTCTGTGGCAAAATTTCTGGCGCTTCCTTTACCTTGAAGTTTTCCGCGATCCTCTCTGGAGTGTAACTTTTGGTGATAGCCACAACTCCGCGCTGAATCTGGTAGCGGATGGCGACATGCGCTGGTGATTTATTGTACTTCTTGCCTATTTCAGCTAAAATAGGATCTTCCAGCAACACCGGTAATCTCTGATCCACCCTGAGGGCAGAAAATGTGAATGGTAATATTGTATGAGAATACAGTCTATCCTATCGCCATGTTATGCCCATCGTATTATTATTGGCATTCAAAACATCATATAAGCCTTGTTTTGCTGACTTCTATAATTACTTTATGCTACTACTTACTTATTATATTTGGTGGTAGATGAATTAAGCCTCCCAAAGAGGACATGTGGGGGTGATGGCCAAAGCAACCAATCCGATTCAAGTTAGTGTTTATCAGATGCTTTCTATAAAATGATAGCTATAAGCTGATTGGTGGCTAGGGGCTACATCTCTTAATCTTAACATCCTCTTTTCATCATTTAATCATTGGGCTTTTTAAGCTACCAGCTGGCCTGCTGAATTGGTCTCCTCTTCCTTATTAACATAGGAGCATAAACCATGACATCGCCAAACATCGGGGAACCACCATCGGAACAAAGGGGTCTATTCACAGAGCCTTGGTGAGAGATAAAGTGGAGAAAGAAAAGTACCAACCAATCAGCTCCTAACACTGTGTTTGAAAAATGACAGTTAGGAGCTGATAGATAACTACAGGCTGAGTCTCCCATATCCAAATATTCCGAAATACGGAATATTCCAAAATACGGAATATTTTTAGCATGACTGAGATAGTGAAAACTTTGATTTTTGATGGTTCAATGTACACAAACTTTGTTTAAGGCACAAAATTATTAAAAATAAAGTATAAAATGACCTATAGGCTGTGTGTATAAGGTGTATATGACACATAAATAAATTTCATGTATGTACACAAACTTTGTTTGAGCCACAAAATTATTGAAAATATTGTATAAAATTACCTGCAGACTGTGTGTATAAGGTGTATATAAATCATAAATGCATTCTGTGTTTAGATTTGGGCCCTATACCTTAGACATTTTAATATAATATGCAATTATTCCAAAATACAGAATATTCCGATATCCAAAATACCCCTGGTCCCAAGCATTTTGGATATGGGAGACTCAACCTGTACCACAAAATCAGCTCCTAACTGTCATTTTTCAAACACAGCGTGTACAGTGACAGTTAGGAGCTGATTGGTTGGTACTTATCTTTCTCCACTTTATCTCTCTCCAAAGCTTATGGAATAGACCCCAACGTGTAGAATCGAGTTGAAAAAGCTTCTTCATCTGAATGAAAACATCAATGGCGGACTTGTGTGTGCTGCCACTGACATTTACGGCAAGGGGGATAATGAACCAGCTGAACACCTATAACAGCTGTCAGCACCATACCAGTCTTTGTGTCTGTGTGATCCCAGCACACTGTACCCGGCCAGCAGGACGTCTTTAGACTTGCAGTACTCCAGCAGTCTGCCCTGGTTCAGGTAAGGGTGACATTCTACCTGCAAAATGCCACAATTACTCCCTCATTAAATACAAACCGTATATTCTGCAACTGTTTCACTTGTGGATGATTATCCCACTATATTATATTTTCCATTACCATGATAACTTTAATAAGCTTTTTTAAAAAAAAAACTGCACAAAATATGTGGGCAATCCAGAAAGTAAGGACCATTTGCCCATTCTCGACGCGCAAGTCTTTCACCCTCCCCGATTCACGGTTGGGCGATCTCCCTATCCTGTTATGCAAGTGCTCTGTGAGTGGCGGCTGTAACTGTTGTTGTTGGCGACTCGCGTTGTTAAAGTGAACGGTTATTTGATCACTGAATGCGTGGAAAGTGAGGACCCGCCGAAATGCACCGTCGGTGATAGCAGGTGTGTGGTGATGTGAGAATGCGGTGTGGAATGTTAAATAATGGACATTATTTATGGACATACCCTATAGTCCTGTCCAAGGCCGTAGCTAGTTAGTGCGGCCGGTGCCATCACACAGGGCACCACAGATCGGGGCACTGTTTGGGCCTGTCAAACTTCTGTTTATTATCATTCTTGCTTGAAGCTTCCTCTCATTTCATCCCCAGCATCTCCTGGCCTCTCCCCTTGCCGTTCCCCATGAAGCCATGGCCCTTTTTTGGGTGCATTATGTCCCTTTGAAAAATGAGGGGGGCACCAATGCTCTTTCTGGCACAGGGCACCAAAAAGGCTAGTTACGGCTCTGGTCCTGTCCTTGCTCCAAGTGATTTTCACCTATTCACTAAGCTCAAAGAGTTCCCGGGCGGATCCCATTTTGGAAGTAATGATTAGTTGAATCTTACAGTCAGCAACTGGGTCAATGGACTGGCAGCAGCAGAGTACAACAAGGGGATTCAAGGGCATATTCAGAGAGGAGGGGATCGGTATGCAGGCTCCGTCCGAGGCCCCCTCCTCTTTCCCCAGCGGTCGGCAGCACACTGAGCGCAGCAGCAGCAGACGCTGGGCGGTAGTCTGTGCCCAGAGTCTACTGCGCATGCATAGGTCACCAGGGAGATGGTGCGGCAGCCATTTTCTTGGTGATTTATGCAGCGAGGCTACAGCTGACGCGGGACTCCGGCAAGGTAAGCAATAAAAATATGGGTGCAGGGTGTGCGGTGCGGGCCCCCCATGGACTCAAGGGCTCGTGTGCACTGCACACATTATAGATACGCCCCTGAGGGGATTCTAGAGCTCGTGGACAGATATGATAAAGGCCTAAACGAAGGAGGTGATAATGTGGAGAGATAGACAAAAGGTCTCTGGACCTCATTCAGAGTCGGTCGTATGCCACCAATGTTTGCTAAACTGCGCATGCGTAAAGTTCGCAATGCGCAAACTAGCTGCTATGATCAGAAATTTCTCTCTCCTTGAACACAGCCAGGTCGGTAGTTTGAGTGACAGGATGAGGCGTTTGTGGGTGGTAACCGGGGAAGGTGCTTGAAAACGGGGGTGTGGAGATTCGAACGCAGGCGTGCCTAATTATGCGAACTGCGTTTTATGGGAGTGCATAAATTACAAAGTAGTGTCATGGCACACGTGACATGGGAGGTTTTACACTGACGTGATCGTAGAGCTTAAGAGAGGGTATGGTCAACCTTTAGCTCTACGACCAGTTCCGATGGTTTCCGACGCTCGCGATTAATCCTTATATGGCCGGAGATGACGTGTAATGCGTACGAGATGGGGGCGTTTTTTTAGCGATCCGACCGCATCCTCCCCTTGGTCGGCCAGCTAACGATCTGACCTTAGGGACGCAACATGCGTGTGCATCATTTGCATATCCGGCCCCTTTTCCAGTACGACCGTGCGGCCGCAACGACCGACTCTGAATGAGGTCCTCTGTGTATAAAAAATAAAAACAATTACCACATTTTTTTTTTTACAGCCAAATGGTCTGTACATTCTGGATTCCCCTTGTATACAGGCTGAATACATTGTACATTCTGGATTCCCCTTGTATACAGGCTGAATACATTGTACATTCTGGATTCCCCTTGTATACAGGCTGAATGCATTGTACATTCTGGATTCCCCTTGTATACAGGCTGAATGCATTGTACATTCTGGATTCCCCTTGTATACAGGCTGAATGCATTGTACATTCTGGATTACCCTTGTATACAGGCTGAATGCATTGTACATTCTAGATTACCCTTGTATATAGGCTGAAGGTACACATATATTATTTACACCTTCATGAAGCATTCTTGGCCTGCACTGCATAGTTATCGGATAGGAAAAGGGTCAGGCAGCTGAGGCAGTTGTCTCGGGTGCAAGGAGTACGTGCGTGTGTGGGGGGTTGGGGGGGAGGGTATTTAACGAAACACAGCTTTTTACTCTTCTCCTCTCAGAATCATTTATAGTCAATAGAAGGCAAAAGGGTAATAAAATAATACGGTGACCACACAATAACAGTCTTGTGATCAGTTTTGCCTCCATCTTTGCTGTACTGACTATATGGCATCCCAGTTAGTAATTATCATTGTACACAATAATGACCTTACAGAGTGTACATAGGACATGGAGCTTGGTGGTTTCGCATCACAAGGAGAAGGAATCAGGGAGTACCTGGTTGCAGACGGGTTTATACTTCAGTCCGGGCTTATTGAGAATCTTTTCCAACTGGCGGCGATTAAAATTGGAGACTCCGATAGATTTTACCAACCCGGCATCTTTGCACCTCTCCATGGCCTGCACAGCACATGATGGATGATCATCGGTCAGGGAATGGGAAGCAAGGTCTTGGTATGTACAATGCACCAGATAAAATATTTACCTAAGAGTTCATTAACCATTATAAATAACGCTTTAAAGCCCCTCAATGAAAACACATACAGTAGGTCCTGATTCTGAGTCGGACGTATCGGTGATGCCGGACGCAGTGGATCAATGTTTGTCTTGCGCACATGTGCCTGAGTCTCACCGCCCCTGCGTCACGATCTTGTAGGTACAGAGTCGCAGTACAGATTTGGACGCCCAGTAGCAGAAATGGATGGTGACTGGGAGGTAATGGGTGGGCGGCTAAAAAGAGGCAGGGAGAAGTAGCATCTTACGGGAGTGTCGCGGCGTGGCGCTGAAAGCGTTTGCATACAGAGACAATCAACCGCTAACATAGATGGCTACACTCGCCGGCAATAGGGTTGGCACAAGTTTCAATGTTGTGTTTACTTTAAAAGATGCACCAAGTGCTATTTTCACGCCTGTGGGCGCTGACAGTGGGCATCTCAGTCTTTGCACATTCGGATGCACGGCTGTATACCAGGGAAGGGGCTTTGTAGCGTTATTAGTATAAAGTCACAGATGCGACTGCGTCAAAAAGACGCAAGGACGGCCGCGACCGTGTCTGACTCAGAATCAGCACGAACTCAATCTCTGGAGCTAAATGAAATAAGTATTATGGTATCCAGTCAGGTAGTCGGCATTTAGAAGGTCAGCATTCATGTTGACACCAGAATGCCATTAGGTTCAGAATGTCGACTGGAAGAATGCCGCCCTGGACGTTAGGTCGACAACCAATATTTCGACAAACAATTAGGTCTACAGGGTTAAAATGTCTAGTGTTGACATGGTAAAATTGACCATGTCGACACCAGACTATCAACATATGTTTTTTCGGTTGATTGTTAGGGTTAGGCTTGGGGTTGGGGTTAGGTTTTGGGTTAGGCAAAAAGAAGCAAAAGATCACATGTCGACATTCATGTTAAATGTTGACATTTTAATGTGTCAAAATTTTTTAACCAGGTCGACCTAATTGTATGTCTACATATTGGTTATCGATCTAACATCAATGTTGACATTCTGACTGGTGACGATCAGAACCTGTCGACATGCTGGTGTCGGCCTTCTGAACCCAGTCTCACCACACCCAGTAATATTTGTCGGAGTTGTGCTATAGTATATACAGAAGAAAAAAAAACATTTGGATTTAATGTTGAAAGTGACCCAAGATTGCTCTTATCGGCTATCGGTTTCCATGTTTCCGCCTGCGCCGCACAGGCACCATTACTTACCTCCCACACGACGCACAGGTCCGTACTGGTGTCCAGCAGCACTTTCCCATTCTCACCCATAGGGATGAGATCGCCTCCAGCCTAGGAAATAGGAGTAATTCATCAGGTCTCTGACACCCCCTGAGGAGTTTACACATAATAGAGAGATATTGGAAGGAAACTCTGCCTCTCCTTCCAGCTGGTCGCTTCCCAAAGACATCCGTACAGCCGAGGTCTCATTTATAAGTTACATTAAGTAATGTTACTCGGTCACAGAGTCTTATGGGAAGTATAAAGGTCCTTCAGCCATAGGATCAGTGGGTAAGTAACCTCATGACAGTTAAAGAGATAGAGACAGACTCAAACAGGTGAGACCCCCGGTTATTGTGACAGCTCCAAATCAGATTAGGCTAAGGGGGAGATGTATCAAGCCTGCTAAAGAGTGGAGGATAAGTTGAAGAACAACCAATAAGAGTCCAGTTAGCTTTATCAACTACTTATTTATAAAATGATAGGTAGAAGCTGATTGGTTGTTATGGGAAATATCTACACAACACTTGCGATGCGAGTGCATTATCCTGTGCCTTGTCCCATCCTCCCGATGACATGAATAGCGCTGTTATATGGTCGTGGTGAAAACTGTTGCGTCAGCAAATTGCCTTAGTCTAACACACTGACACGAACGCATAACGTAATGGCCGTCTTTAGTTTTTTGTTTGGTCTCCCTACCCCTCTGACGGCAGATGGAAAACTTGGGCGAGTGCGAGGTTGATTCAGTCTGCGAGTCCCGCTCTTCCATACGGGATGTAGTTATATTAGACCGCCGGATGACATGCCAAAATGCCTACGGTTCATGCCCGACATTATCTTAATCCCGACGCCGGAATCCTGACAGACGCCATTCCGAACGAAGTCCGGGGTATCTTAGGAGCTTGGCGCGGGGGGGGGGGGTGGAGGGTTAGGTTTAGGCACCCCAAGGGGCACCAAGAGGGAGGGGAGCGGGTTCAGATTACCCGGGCTTCCTGATGGGCCCGGGTCCGATGCCGCCCCACCCTCCCTCACAGCAGCCCAGCACACAGTGGGGTTTAGGGATAGACACCGGTGGGAGTTAGGGGGCAAGAGGGGAGGGTTATGATACTTACCGTCCGGCATCGTGATCTCCTCCTGTCGGGTTTCCACAGTCGGGATTTGAACCAGTGGCTGAACAGCCGCCGGTATTTTAATCCCATTCCTTCCATACTGTGGTGGGGAATTCTATCAAACCTGCTAAAGGGGACAAAAGGAAAAGTTGCCCATAGCAATCAGATTCTAGCTAACATCTTCTAGAATGTACTAAATAGATGACAGCTGGAAGCTGAGTGGTTGCTATGGGTAACACTTCCACTTATCCTCTGTAGAATAAATCGCTGTATCTGGGGGGCAGCAGCATCGAAATGGTCCCTATGGGCGGGATGTACTAAAGTGAAAAAATGCAGTAAAACCACCGAAAATGCAGTTTTTCGGGGCTTTACCGCATTTCCTATATGTACTAAGCACTGAAATGCATTGTCCCAGTGGGTGACGCATAGGTCCGCCAAGAGCCATGGCGGGCCTGGGTAGCAGGGGGCGTGGCCTAATTGTGGGCGGCATGGCCACGCCCCCTTCAGGGAAAAAAAGTTCAGTGCCGCAAAGCGACGCTGCACGCTGGCAAAGGGGGTGCTCTGAGCCCCCTCAGCCCGGCGCAAAGACAGGGGGGGCGCGATCAGTGTGATCACCCCCCCCCCACAGGCATAGGAGACTGCTGTGGCTGCTGCTCAGCACATGCTGTGGTCCCTCAGGAAGCCCGGGTAATCTGTACCCGCTCCCCCCCCCTCTCTGCGCCTCTGGTGACGCCATCCCGGTGGGTAACGCCTATGGGCTTCTTATCGGGACGCCCCCTGAGAGGGATCTGATCAGATTCCTTCCCCCTCCCCTAGTGGTGCTAAACACAGAAATCCCTCTATCCGAGGGCATCGTAAAGGTCAGCTCTTATCGGGAGACCGTGCTTAGTACATTCCGCCCACTAAGAGCAGCAAGAGAGAGGATTTAGCTGCGAGTGGTCCGGTCACTGTGCCGCCAGCTTATGTCTTTGGGAATCAGATATTTAAAAAAAAAAAAAACTTGTCTATCACAGGGAATTTTTTACATCTACATTAAATGATTACAGCTTTTTAAAGTCACCTTGGAGTTGAGTGACCTGTGTAAAAGCAGCCTGGTGTTAAATTACATGCTTCAGAATTCCAGCTTGTTGTAACCTTATAATGCAGTATAGGTGGAGCATAGGGTCTCATTCAGACCCGCTCGCGAGCGTAGGACGCTCGCAGGCGGGTTGATGGTACCCAAATGCGCATGCGCACGACGGAGGCGCCTGCGCAAGACCCGGCGAGCGACGGGGAAGCCGTCGCTCGGGGTCTCGCACCAAAGGGGGCGTGCTGTCGATGGTGATTGACAGCACGCCCCCTTTGGTGGGCGTGCTGGGGGCATGGCTGCCCAGACGGAGGCGTTCCCATGGGAACGCCTACCGTCTGGGTCCGGCCCCACTGACATCACTAGTGATGTCAGTGAGAGTGCTTTTGGCTCTGATAGATGATAGAGCCAAAAGCTTTTGGAGTGCTTTTGGCTCTGATAGAGCCAAAAGCACTCCAGGGCTTGCGGCAGCGAGACCCTACTGCAGGGTCTCGTCGCAAGCCCGATGGTCGCGATGGTCTTGACCATCGCGACCATCATCGTGGACGCTCAGATAAGCTGTGGGTGGTCACCCACAGCTATGTGAGCGGCCAGGAGGCCGCACCAATTTTAGGTAGGCCGGCCCTGATTCAGAGCGAGCGCTCTGGTCAGAGAGTCCGGCTCTGAATCAGGCCCATTATCCCATATAATAAACACAAGACCTACCTTGCAGGAAAAGGGCCAGTGGATGAGAAAGAGATCCATGTAATCCAGCTGCACGGTTTCCAGAGACTGTCTCACATTTGGTGCCACTAGTTCTGGCTGGTGGAACGTGGACCATAACTGAAAGATAAAGCAAAGAACGTGCTAATGTGCAAATACAGACTCCTTATGTCTGAGTCATGGAAATGAATGGATTTGAGTTAGTTGGTAGGGCACGTGCAAACAGTGTCTGGGGCGTGAAGGCCCCCCAGGGGGATGCAGTGGTAGGGGGCCTATGCTTAAGGGGTGTGGCCAGTCACTGCAGGGGGTGCGGCCAGCCCCCATGGAGACTTGACCAGTCATTACAGTGAACTGTAATGGCTGGCCAAGTCTGTGGGCATTGGGTGCACAGTAACTGACCCTCTAATACAGTGGTTCTCAAACTTGGTCCTCAGGACCCCAAACAGTTCATGTTTTCCAGGTCACCCAGCAGGAGCACAGGTGTAGTCATTACTCACTGACCCATTTTAAAAGATCCACAGGTGGAGCTAATTATTTCACTTGCGATTCTGTGAGGAGACCTGGAAAATATTAACTGTTTGGGGTCCTGAGGGCCGAGTTTGAGAACCACTGATCCAATAGAGCACAGGTTCTCAAACGCTGTCCTCAGGACCCCAAACAGTGCATGTTTTCCAGGTCCCCTCACAGAATCGCAAGTGAAATAATTAGCTCCACCTGTGGATCTTTTAAAATGGGTCAGTGAGCAATGAATCCACCTGTGCACCTGCTGGGTGACCTGGAAAATGTGACCTGTGTGGGGTCCTAAAGACCGAATTTGAGAACCATTGTGATAGCATACCTCCCAACTTTTAAAAATGAGAAAGAGAGACGTCTGTGCGCGGCTTAGGTGCACGTCAACCATTCACCGGTGCTCAGCTATGCAGAGCAGCGGTGTTAGCGTGTCTTTCCCAACTTCCCCCCCACCCGTGGGACACTGCGGCCCGCGGGTGGCATAGCAAGACCGTGCCTGTAAAACGGGACTGTCCCGCTGAAATCGGGACAGTTGGGAGATATGTTATAACACTTTTACACCTAGATTCCTGGTCTGACCCGGAGTTGGAACGGGGTTCCAATTCGGATCAGACCCGGAATTTAGCCAGCGCCGACCCAGGATATTCCCGAGTCGGTGCCGTTCACACCGGAGCCATGTCTGCATAGACCCGGCTTTTCCGGCGTTGAAGTGGACGCTTGGAGATGACGTCATCTCCAAGCGCCACTGAAGCTGGACCAATCGGCCGGCATGCGGAGCACTGCAGGTCATCAAGACCCAGAGTGCGCACTCCAGGTCATTGTGACTCGGAGCGCGCCGTTCACACTGCAGGGTTTCACGGGTTACTCCGGTGTTAAACCTTGCAAGTTACCTGGGTTGGATTGCCGGGTCACTCGACCCAGAGATCCAACCCTTTCCCTTTTTACACCATGGAGCTTCCTGGGTTAACCCTGCAATAACCCTGGTTTTAGCTCCGTTGTAAAAGGGGTATAAAAAAGTAACAGTGTATAATTCAAGTGCACGGTCTTGAACATGACATTACATTAAGGGGTGGGGCCCTGAGTCAGTGGGGTCCACAGGGGATTTCCCCTGTACCACTGTGGGCCAGTTAGACTCTGCATGCAAGTGTGACAACCCCAAATGTTTACTTGTCAATTGGTGAAGTAATAAACAACAACAGGTTTTGAACTTTAAATGGTTTACATAGAGATAAGGTAGTATCACGTGCAGCCTCAGGGGAATTAAGTATATTTTTATTCAAAGAAATTCTCCAGATAATTAAGATACCAACAACAATACATAATATTATACAATAACGAGATCATGGACACCTATGTAACGCTCTAATGTTTTATTTTATAGGAACTCGATCTCGATGAAGGCTATCAGAAACAGCTGGAGCACTGTAGAAGGTGAGTAAAATAATAATCACATCACAATAACAGGTTAACTATTTGTTATTTGTTAATAACTCTTGCCAATGTTTAGGTATACTAATTAACAATGTTAATAACTATGCTATTTTCCTTAATCTAATAGTAATCCTATGCTGGCCAGCATTTACATAAACTAAAGTCAAAGTTTAATGGCTCAGTTCAGGGTTAACCACTCTGATGCGTTGGACAATGCAGCTCGGATACGTAATGCAGCAGGAGGCGTGATGACTCCTGCAGCATTACCATAATTGCAAGGATCGCAACTGCAAACTTCGCTGCGTGCATACATCATATCTATAGCCTGAGTGCATATACATCATATCTATAGCCTGCGTGCATACATCATATATCTATAGCCTGCGTGCATATATCTATAACCTGCGTGCATACATCATATCTATAGCCTGCGTGTATACATCATATCTATAGCCTGCGTGTATACATCATATCTATAGCCTGCGTGCATATACATCATATCTATAGCCTGCGTGCATACATCATATATCTATAGCCTGCGTGCATACATCATATCTATAGCCTGCGTGCATACATCATATCTATAGCCTGCGTGCATACATCATATCTATAGCCTGCGTGCATACATCATATATCTATAGCCTGCGTGCATACATCATATCTATAGCCTGCGTGCATACATCATATATCTATAGCCCGCGTGTATACATCATATATCTATAGCCCGCGTGTATACATCATATCTATAGCCTGCGTGCATACATCATATATCTAAAGCCTGCGTGCATACATCATATCTAAAGCCTGCATGCATACATCATATCTATAGCCTGCGTGCATACATCATATATCTATAGCCTGCGTGCATACATCATATATCTATAGCCTGCGTGCATACATCATATATCTATAGCCTGCGTGCATACATCATATATCTATAGCCTGCATGCATACATCATATCTATAGCCTGCGTGCATACATCATATCTATAGCCTGCGTGCATACATCATATCTATAGCCTGCGTGCATACATCATATCTATAGCCTGCGTGTATACATCATATATCTATAGCCCGCGTGTATACATCATATCTATAGCCTGCGTGCATACATCATATCTATAGCCTGCGTGCATACATCATATATCTAAAGCCTGCATGCATACATCATATCTATAGCCTGCGTGCATACATCATATCTATAGCCTGCGTGCATACATCATATATCTATAGCCTGCGTGCATACATCATATATCTATAGCCTGCGTGCATACATCATATATCTATAGCCTGCGTGCATACATCATATATCTATAGCCTGCGTGCATACATCATATCTATAGCCTGCGTGCATACATCATATATCTATAGCCCGCGTGTATACATCATATCTATAGCCCGCGTGTATACATCATATCTATAGCCTGCGTGCATACATCATATATCTAAAGCCTGCGTGCATACATCATATATCTATAGCCTGCGTGCATACATCATATATCTATAGCCTGCGTGCATACATCATATATCTATAGCCTGCGTGCATACATCATATATCTATAGCCTGCGTGCATACATCATATATCTATAGCCTGCGTGCATACATCATACTGTATATCTATAGCCTGCGTGCATACATCATATATCTATAGCCTGCGTGCATACATCATATATCAATAGCCTGCATGCATACATCATATCTATAGCCTGCATCCATACATCATATATCTATAGCTTGCGTGCATACATCATATCTATAGCTTGCGTGCATACATCATATCTATAGCCTGCGTGCAGCTTTGCAATTGTGGTCCTTGCTGAATCAGGCCCCTAGTGCCCACAGAGCAGTAATACTGGGCTACCAGTGTTATGATGTGCACAATTAGTTTTGTATTTCAGCTAAGGTCCATGTAAGACTCACGTCTGTGTAAATGGACCCTCTTCATAAGGAGAATGCTAGAAAAGATTAATAACAAAAATTTCCACCAAAAATTTGTCGAACTAAAGCAATTTGGAGAACGAATTACCTATTTCCGACGTGAGTGGATTAGTCTATATCAGTGGTTCTCAAACTCGGTCCTCAGGACCCCAAACAGGTCACGCTTTCCAGGTCACCCAGCAGGAGCACAGGTGTAGTCATTACTCACTGGCAAATGTTAAAAGATCCACAGATGGAGCTACTTATCTCACTTGTGATTCTGTGAGGAGACCTGGAAAACATGCACTGTTTGGGGTCTATATGCTCTATCATCAAGCAGGGCTTGCCACAACCCTACCACATTCTACAGGTAACCCAACTAGGGAGGTGTACTGTGCAACTAGGACTATCTATGACAAAAATGGATGACTAGCGATACAGTTCCAGAGGCAAATGACATCACAATGTTTACTTATATAATTCTTTTAAAAGTGGAATTATGGTCACATCATGAAGCTAAGTTACATAAGTAATAATGTCAGATGTCCTTCATCCAGTGTATGATTTAGCATCAGTCCAGGAAAATTATATTTTCTGACACAAATAATGAAAATCTCCATCATGTAATCATCTAGGGTCCTCACCTTCCCAGTGTAGAACATTTCTTCCCGTTTCACTGTGCCATCTGCAATCTTCTTCTGAATGCCCCGACCGACCTCTTTCTCATTGCCATAAAAATGAGCCCCATCGATGTGACGAAACCCGACCTCAATAGCAACTTCCATGGCTTTTTCACCCAGGGATACTGGGATCTAGAACACAGGAGGGAGCAGAAAAGAGTTGTGAGTAGCCTAGAACATGGGAGGAAATATAGGATGGAAGAACAACCTAGAACGCTGGAGAATGGACAGAGGAGCTCGCTGTACTGGTGGAAGAAAAGCCTAGAAGGACAAGATTATGGCAGAAAATCTTGGAACTTATTTTAATAAAAGTAGGAATGGGAAGAGATGTACAGAGCAGAACCCAGACTGTGTCCCCCATCATTAAATGTAGAGGAAAACCAAGTCCTTTTGACCACAACATAACAATGACCTCTCCATGTTGTGGCCAGTTAGTTACCGCACTTCCATGCTCGTCAGAGTCACAACTTGGACTTGAGTAAAGAAGGCAAACAGCACCTGGAATGTGTTATAAAATATGAACACTTTAATGTAAAACCAACGCCACAGAAGAAACTGGAACAGAATGAGCCCTAAAATAATGCTTACTTGTAAAACTCTGTCTATGAATCTTGATGTATCGTGTAAGTTTTTAAAAATATTTTTTTACACAGCACAGAATTATTACAATAGACAATTAGATGCCAATGCATGTCACTTAGGGCCTGATTCACTATGGATCGCAACTGCGGTTGCAATAGCAATTACGCACGCAGTCTCATTGCGATAGTATGCTAATCCATTGCGATTGCCTTGCTGTTGTAGCACTACACAAGGACGCCCACTTTACCTTACACACATCCATAATCCTTAGCAAGACTGCGAAACCATCGGTAACATCGAGTACCATCGCAGCCTCACGCACACTTGCACAAGCCCTGACCTTACTCAGGAATTGCTAACCTCATCGCACGCTATGAGGCCTCAGGCTGCGTATGTGGATAATTTATGGACGCCCCGTAACAGCGTTCGAACGCACTGGCATGCCTGCATTTCGCAAACCACCCCCTCACCTCCCACCAACAGCACTTTCTGTTAATCACTCTGCGATGGGTCTGCGTGGTCTCTGCAATTGCAGTCCGGTTCGCAAATGGGCACTGTGATACATACGCATGCACAGAAGGTAATAATCAGCCGGATGTGTGCGTAATCGCAGGTAAACCGAACCACACATCCCTAATTTTTATCCATGTGCGCAAAGTAATTACACAATATTTGCACTCGTCTGCATCAGCCCCACAATGTGCGTTCAGAATTGCGCGGTGGCCAACCATTAATAGTTCACCCACTGCCTGACTCCTATTGATTGTTAGAAACCATCGACCTTTGAAGGCCTGTGAATCGATGAACAATCCTACTGCAAGGGCACTTGTCTGGCTGCACACAGGGCGGAGATGGGCTGTGAGGATGTACACAGTCATCAAGCCACGCCCACCTCAGTTAGGGGGAGATGTACCAAGCCACGCCCGCCTCAGTTTGGGGGAGATGTACCAAGCCACACCCACCTCAGTTAGGGGGAGATGTACCAAGCCACGCCCACCTCAGTTAGGGGGCAATGTTCCAAGCCTTGGCTTGGAGAAGCTGAGCAAAGCGACTTCCAGCTTTCATTTATCTATCACAGTGAAATAACAGTTACAAGCTGATTGGTTGCTCTGGGCAACTTCTCCACTATATCTCTCTCCAAGGCTTGGTACATCTCGCCTCTAGGGCCGTATTCAATTAGGTTCGATAAGTGCCGATATCGCGGTAAATGATCGCACCCGCAATAATATTGTTATTGCACCCATGATTTTGCAGGAAATTATCCCCGCGATAATCGGAGAGTGTGAAACGGGCAAAAAGTTTTCACCATCTCAAACCAGGTAAAAAAAATAAAATAATGCAAAATCCCTATTTTTGCCTAAAAATGTGTGGATTTCTTTCAGAACCCTTTGGACACCTTCCCCTCCCCGCCCCCCCTCCAATGATAAGTTACCCCGAACGTTTTTTGTAATTTGCGTAATTTGGACAAAAATGACCGGTCAAGTTTTGGATGAAAAAAATAAAATGGTTGAAAATGGGTTTAACGTATTGAGGGCCTGATTCAGACCCGTTCGCTATCTGTGTACGCTCGCTGGAGGCGTATTCAAATTTGTAAAAGTGATGCCACGGGAAGCGATCACTCGCCAAGGCATAAGCATGCTCACCATGTCTTAGTAAGCGCCCACTTTGTGTATGCGTACGCCCAATCGCACAGGCAGAGCCGCCCACCAGCAACACGTCATCTCCAGGAAGTGTATTAAAACATTGGTACATCGAGCACCATCGGATGTGCACGCAGTGCTTGAGGTAGCTTTACCCTAAAAGGCAAGTGACGTGTACTATGACGCTGGCTGTTAATTATGCTCGCCTCTAAAACTGCGTTGAAACACTCAGGCACGCCTGCGTTTGCAACTCCAAACCCCCCATTATTAGTGTCCTGCCCCTGTTACCACCCACAAACGGCCTCTCCTGTCACTCATTAACCTGGGCTGCCTTTGCTGGGCGAGCGAGAGCGATGCGATCGCAGTGTGTAATTCACGCACGCGCAGAACGAAGCGTGCACATGCACGTACACAGAACATTGGGCCTCTTGCGAACGCACACTGCGAGCGAGCGGCTCTGACTCAGGCCCTGAGTCTGGTATTTTCGGGGGGCTATGTGGATGCGACAGGTGTTTTAAACATTACACACGGTTGCTGCAGGCGTTTTTAAAAATGCGCTTTTACGACATGAAAATATACTTGCACCCATTTTAACGTACCCCCAATTTACGTGCAGCAGTAATTTCCTGGAAAAAAAATTGCTGTCCATCATTTTTTTTTTTTTTTCCCAAATACGCAAATTACAGCCAACCGACACAATTGAAGTACCCTAAATACTTTTATTACGGCCAATATTACACTTCTAAATTGACTTCCGATGTACGTTAGCCATTTTTTGGGGTACAGATGCATTTTCCTAAATGTCCTTACATTTTCGCCTGTTAAATTATCGCACCTACCCATTTTCCCCTGTGTTTTGTGGAAAAACGGAAGCGCGCATGCCGGAATCCGCGATATCGCACAAAAATCAGCAAAATCGGATGATAATATCGCCACTAATTGAAATCGGCCCTTAGTGTGTAGGGGTGAGAGGATACAGGGCCTGAACGAGCGCCCGCTCTGAATCAGGGTTTTTTTTTTTCTTTTGTAGCGGCCTCTTGGACGCTCGCATAGCTGTGGGTTACCACCCACAACTTATGCGAGCGTCCATGATGATCGTCGCGATGGTCAAGACCATCGCGACCATCGGGCTTGCGACGAGACCCTTGCAGTAGGGTCTCATCTGCCGCAAGCCCTGGAGTGCTTTTGGCTCTATCAGAGCCAAAATCACTCCCACTGACATCATTAGTGATGTCAGTGGGGCCGGACCTAGACGGTAGGCGTTCCCATGGGAACGCCTCAGTTTGGGCAGCAACGCCCCCGGTACGCCCACCAAAGGGGGAGTGCTGTCACTCACCATCGACAGCACGCCCCCTTTGGTGCGAGACCCATAACGACGGCTTGACGTCGTGCGCATGCGCACTAGGGCACCATCGACCCACTTGCGAGCGCCCAGCGCTTGCGAGCAGGTCTGAATCAGGCCCACAGTCCCATTTTGGACTGTCCTGCAGACATACAGTCAGCACGGACATTAATAATAAGCAGGAACCACACCCCGGAGGCAGGTATCTGTGCTGTGCTCTGTAGTTCACCGGTGTTTTTAGGGTTAGGGGTGAGGGCTTGATGGTGTCATAGAGAGGCACTAGAGATGGGCACAGCCTCGTTTCAGTGCCTGCGTCCTGCGTTACCATTTATCAGCACAACAAAGCTTGAATGAGAAATGTATACTATTCTATCGCAGTTTGCTATTACTCCTTATGTTACTTCATAGAGTTTTGTAACATTAGTAATCTACTTCTTATATCCACAGGTCATAGAAATAAACGCTACTGTAATTGCTGCCATAGGAGCTTTAGTGCCATCTTGTGACAGCTAGAGGTTACTGCAAATGTAGAAATCTGTGTAACCAGTAGTACTAGGATGACAACTCCAGTAGGGATGTAGTCAGCTGACCGGCGGCCGCAAGGCCGGGCATCCGTCCATCTGTGCTCCAGCGTCGGGATTAAGGTAGGTGTCGGTATTTCAATGCCTATCTTAACTCCCTTGTCTGTATATCAGAGTTGGCATTTAGGCCGGCGGCCGCGACTGACTACGTACTTCTAGATCAATAAAGCATCTTGTTGCCGTTTAAAATCTTCACTCTTTCACAATCACCGGGCCGTATTCAATTTGGAGCGAAATGCCGTTCTTCGGCGAAACTTTTTAGCGGATGACGTCATTTTCGCCGATTCCACTTTTCCCCGAGTTCAATTCGGGCGACTTTTCGCCTGTGCGAAAAGTCAATGCATCTGACCCAGCAAAAAAGTATCCCCTAGGAATAGGTGGCGAGAAAAAGTGCAGAATTGGGGTTTTGGGGTGCACACTACCAAAAACCACCCTGGACAGTCCCCTAAAGGTAATCTGTGTCAAAACATTTTTTTTTAAAGTACCTTAGGACACCACAAAAAAGTACGTTCGTTTTGGGGGCGATAAAAACCAAAGTTGGGGGGCAAACTTTAAAACTAGCTAAATAGACTCAGAGGGGGTCCCCAAGTATGCCCCAGGTGTTTTTGTGATTGCAGGTAGTTGCGGAAGGTGGATTTTTCTCATTTTTAAAAACTACATATTAGCAACTTTAAAATATGCTTGCACCCATTTTCATGTACCCCAAATTTGATGGGACTACTTATTTAGCCAAAAAAAGTAGCAAAATGCTATTCTTCACCACCTTCTTAAAAACGCAAAACAGCAGCTCTTGAGACCGTTTAAAGACCTCACATACCATAAGCAGGGCTATTTGGGGGTACCCAACGTTAACCCCCATGTCAGAGCATCTTTTGGGGGGTGTCAGGGTGATTTCCACAAAAATGACAGGACTTTGAGGATTTTGAATTCGCCGGGTCCTGTTTTTGCTGATTTCAAATTGAATATGGGAATACGCAGGGATACGCAGGGACTTTTTCGCACCCATAACCTCCCATCTGGGTCATGCCTAAAATGAGCTGATTGGTGGTTGTGGAGTAGTCACCTCCCACTTTTCATGACCTCACAAGTTTAGCAGGGCAGACCCAGGATCAGGTGCCTATTCATCAACACTAAATTAGTTTTTAAGGACATTTTCCTTAATTACCGTTATTTTAGTATTCATGAAGATACTTAACACAGGAGATATCACTGATATCTCCTGGTTAAGTCCCCCTGCGTTAATTTCCACACTCCCCATACATTAGTACATTATGGGGATACGGAAATTAGGCTATTCATCAAATTCCGAAAATTATGTATTTTCGGAATTTGATGGAGTTATCATACGCCACTGTGAGGTGTCGTATAGTAGGTGACACTTACCTGCTTTCATCTGGGCAGGTCCCCCAGCGTCTCCCTCCGTCGCTCTGGTCCCTCCTCTGGCTATGGTGGCTGTGCTGACACTGTGTTCTCCCAACAGAACACAATAAAGTTTAGAAAAAAAAATGTTTTTTGGTTTTTTTTCTAAACTGTACTGTGCTCTGCTGGGAGAACACAGTGGGCGTGATTCAGAGCCGGATGCTCTTTCAGAGCGCTCGCTCTGAATCACGGCAGCATTTTTTTTGTGAGCCGGCCTCCTGGCCGCTCGCTAAGCTGTGGGTGACCACCCACAACTTTTGCGAGTGGCCAGGAGATGGTCGCGACCGTTGGGCTTGCGACGAGACCCTTGTGGTAGGGTCCCGTCCATCGCAAGCCTCTAATAGAGCCGGAAGCTCACTACTGAGGCTGCCCCCAAACGGCAGACGTTCCTTCAGGAATGCCTCCGTTTGGCCAGCCACCCCCCCCTGCCCGCCTCCAAAATGGGGCGAGCTGTCAATCAAAATCGACAAGCGCCCCGTTTTGGTGCGAGACCCGTAGCGACGGAGCGCCCGTCGCTGGTTGGGTCTCGCGCACGCCGGAGCCGGCTCTGGCGTACGCATGTGCAGTGAGGAACCATCGACCCGCTTGCGAGCGCTGTGCGCGAGAGGGTCTGAATCAGGCCCAGTGCCAGCATAGCAGACGGAGCTGGAGGCTGCTGCGCAGGCAGGTAAGTGCGGGGACGGGGAGGAGGTGAGCGGAGAGTGGAGGGGGGGACACACAAAATTATCACAGCTGTAGGTAGTGCTGCACATGCGCTGGTTTTACTGATGTAACAGCGCATGCGCAGCACTGATTCCAGATGCGGTAAGTTAGTGTAGAGAGGGAAAAGTATCTATTTCCCGAAAAGCTGTCATCGCAAAAATTACAGCTTTTCGGAATAGATAGTTATTATGGGGAGGAGGAATGATGAATTCCTCCGGTAATTAGGTAGAACTCCATGCCAGTTCTAAACCTAATTACCTCCAGACAAAGTTATGATGAATAGGCCCCTCAGTGAGAACGGGGCTGACTTGAGAATAACCCAGTTCAATGGTGCTGAGTAAACGGTGTCTGACCTGGGTTGGAACCATGGCCCTCATTCAGACCCGCTCGCAAGCGGGTCGATGGTGGGGCTCTGTGCACGCACCACGCGTGTGCAAGCCCTGCAGCGAGTGAGAAATTCACTCGTTCCGGGGCCTGCTACAAACGGGGAGGCTGTCCATGTTGATCGACGGCTCGCCCCATTTTGTAGGCGGGGAGAGGGGGTGGCTGGACAAATGGAGGCGTTCATGAAGGAACGCCTGCCGTTTGTGGGCGGCTATAATGACTTGACTCGTGATGTCAGTAGTGAGTTTCCTACTCTGTTTGAGCAGGAAGCTCACTGGGGCTTGCGGCAGACAAGACCCTATCACAAGGGTCTCGTCGCAAGCCCGATGGTCGCGATAGTCGCAACAATCACTTGGCTGCTCGCAAAAGCTGTGGGTGGTCACCTACAGCTTAGCGAGCGGCCAGGAAGCCGGTTTAAAAAAAAAAAAGCGGCCGCTCTCATTCAGTGCGAGTGCCTCTGAATGAGGTCCCATGTCTGAACACTCAGGTCGGACTCGGGTTTTTGGTGGAAAAGAGGTATTAAACAGAAGCTTCAACTAAAAGTTTTGTAAACCAGTATACAGCAAGCAGCGAGTAGAAGCAAGAGCTCCAGCTATAGAGCAACCCCGATAAGAAGACATGCATGGGTGGTGTACATATTACAGTGTCTAATGACCATCTCCTTATATGAATATATATGAAAATATAATGTGTGCCGGTATATATTCACACTTGTTTTCAGGGATTATCCTGCAAATATTACTTCATAAATAAATAGGTCCTGTGACGTTTTGCAAGTCTAATATTATCATTTAGAACTAAGGGCCACGAAAAGCAGAGATCCGCGAAAAAGTATCGCCGATTGCGACTTTTCACCTGTCAGAAAATTATCGCCATATTCAATTCCATCCGCTTTTTGCATACGCGGAATGTCAGTGCAATGTAATAGGCGAAAAAAATTCACCTCTGAATAGCAGGAGAAAAGAAGTAAGACATTTTCGTTTGGGGGTGCAAAGGTGGGGAAACCACTCAGGACTCTTGGCACAGCCCCCCAATGGACAACTGCATCAAAAAATTCATGGAAAAAAAATTATGAACACCCCAAAAAAGTACTTTAAATTTGGGGGCGAAAAAGCACAAAGTGGGGGGACAAGTTAGCAAACTAGCGAAATAAGGTTCTGGGGGTGCTCTAAGAAGGGGTCAAGTGTTTTTGGGGTTGCAGGTGCTTTTATGGGGATGGAATTTTACTTTTATTAGAATTTCACTTTAGAGACAATAAAAGATGCTTGCACCCATTTTCAGGTGCCCCAAATGTGCCAGGACTACTTATTTTCTCCCAAAAATCCTGCTTTATGCCATTCTTCACCACTAGTGCAAAGACGCTAATTAGAGGCAATTGTACCAGCTTAAGTGCCCCAAACAGTTTTATTAGGGCTAATCGGGCACTACTACATTGATCCCCAATGTTGCTGCATCTTTTTGGGGGGTCCAGGCTGATTTCCCCAATTCTGACACCACTTTCCACCTGTTTTGACTTGGCGTGTCTTCGTTTTAGCGTCTTTTTTAATTGAATAGGGCGAATTGCGGGGACGCGCACGATAAGTTTCTGCGGCCAAAAGACGCAATGTAAGCAAGAAGTCCGGCATGCAAAACTTTATCGCAGGTGCGAAACTAATTGAATGCCGCCCTAAATGGGAAATACAATTAGCACAAACCATTTATATCCAGCCCTAGGCATGTATTCAGTTGGCCCAATTAGAAGAATGGCTTTTTTAATTACTTTTAAATTAATTGCTTTGTGTATAACTCGTGCAGATTACACTGAAGCTACGATCATTTATGGTGTCTCACATCTCACAGAGCTTTTCTTGTAAAAATAAAGAATAAAAACAAAAATCATCATTTATAACGGGTTGGGTATGAAATCCCGGCTGTAGGGATGCCGCTGGCCAGAATACAGATAGCCAGAATCCTGACACCCATGGGGAAGAAAGGTACCGTAAGTGTTTTCCTAACCCCTACCCTAACCCGTCCTCCCCGGTGTCTAACACTAACCTCTCCCCCTAGTGCCTAAGCCTAACCTCCCTCTCCCTGCACCCTAAACCTAACACCCCCTCCCCGGTGCCTAAACCTAACCTCCCCCTCCCCGCACCCTAATCCTAACCCTACCTCCCCGGTGCCTAAACCTAACCTCCCCCTCCCCGCACCTTAATCCTAACCCTCCCTACCCGGTGCCTAAACCTAACCTCCCCATCCCCGCACCTTAATCCTAACCCTCCCTACCCGGTGCCTAATCATAACCGTCCCCCTAGTGCCTAACCCCGCATCCTAACCTCCCCCTAACACCCCGATACTTACCTTCGGGTTGTTGCTGTTGGTCTGGATACCGGTGCCGGGATCCCGACCTGACAGGAATATCGACGTGGCTATTTAGACCGTCGGCATCCCGCAAGCCGGGATGCAGACTACATCCCTTTATAATACCCCTTAGCAAGGTTGAATTAAGGGTCAGTTTTTTGTACTGCGTCCCGATGGTTACTGTCAAACAATGCAGAACGAATTTGGATGCAGAGAGAGGTCATTTCAGTGGGTGTTCCTGAGTGGTAACGGGGGTTTGGCTGCCCAGACGCGGGCGTGTCGCGGTCAGCGACTGCGACTTTTTCCGCAGTTGCACTAATTTCGGCAGCATGTTTCTGACGGACATTCTGTGCCTTCATGGGGATGGTGCACGGTTAGATGATCATTCTTAATACGCAGCGGATTAGCGCCACAGCTGGTGGGCAGGTCTGTGTGAACTTTGGCATTAGCATAAAAGCGCAGTTGCACTGCGGAATAAGACGCGGTCTGGGTTGCATTAGCGTCCACCTCTGAAACAGCTCCTAAGAAACTTTTTTTTATTGAAAGTGGATAATTTTTTTTTTGTAAATGAACAATATTAACTCTCCTGCTCCCTACTTAGCATCTAAAAGGGTTTCCTCACTGACACATTGAAGCAAACGGACAGATCCACCCGAATTTCATGACTCCGGACAGATCTGAGTGGCCGTTCTGATCTTCCCGCGGTTCGGAATTCGTATTTTAAAACCGAATTTTCTGGTTTTGGGTTGAAAAAAATTGCATGATTTTAGCTGTTTTTAAAAACTTTATCAATTCATAAAAAAAACAAACAAATAAATAAAAAAAACCAGATCCAAAACCAAAACACTTGAGGGTGGTTTTGAAAAAGGCAAAACACGAAGATTAATTCATATCCAAAACACGAGGGGGTCAGCGCACATCGCTACGTGTTAATATCCAGAGTAGGGGCAGTTACCCATTTTTAAGAGAAGATCTTATTTTCAACATTGAGGCTGGGGGTACATTTAATTGACACCAGATAATTGACACCAATTGTTTAAGATCTAGGGGGCTGATTTATCAAACAGAGAAACGCTCTCTTACATGGTGATAACGGGAACTGTTATAGGTGTAATGGTGCAAACTAAAGGCCCCCATACATCAGAGATTGATTGCAGCAATCGTGCAATTTGCAGTCGATTGTGTATAAAAATCTTACCCTTTTTCAATCGATTGTGGCAATTCTGCAATCGATTGAAAAAGGGAAAAAAAATTATACACAATCGATTGCACGATTGCTGCAATCAATTGCTGATGTATGGGGGCCTAAACAGTCCTGGTTTTAGTGATATCCATAATTGTGCACAGATGGTTAAATCAAAATAACTGAAGAACTAATTAAGTCACTTGCGCTCAAGTATGGCTATCCATAAAACCTGGACTGTTAGTGTGCCTTGAGGACTGTGGTTGGGAACCCCTGCTCCAACACATTAGTGCAGGGGTTCTCAAACTCGGTCCTCAGGACCCCACACAGGTCATGTTTTCCAGGTCACCCAGCAGGTGCACAGGTGTGTTCATTACTCACTGACACATTTTAAAAGATCCACAGGTGGAGCTAAGTATTTCACTTGTGATTCTGTGAGGAGACCTGGAAAACATGCACTGTTTGGGGTCCTGAGGACCGAGTTTGAGAACCTGTGCATTAGTGAAACACTATAGGGTGCAGAGCCTGGCTGCTCCTCCCAATATTCTGCAATCCGCAGCAGCCACTTTCCCGGCGTCCTGCGCATGCGCACTAGGGAAATCGCCGGGAAAATGACGCGGCATGCGCAGTAGACTCCGGGCACAGACTAATGCCAGTGCGCCGCTGCCGCCAGAGAGAGAGGAGAGGGCCCCCAGATGGTGAGTGAACACGGTCCCCTCCTCTCTAAATACGCCCCTGGTCTGCCGGAATGTTTTGGCGAAAGCATTTGGAGACCAATCACGTCACTAATTCTCCCATATAGGCGCACAGGCAAAACTAGCCATTTTGGGCTGTAGTATTCTAGTGTGATGTGCGCAGCTGAACATTGTGGCTAAACATGGTGGAGCATTGAATCTCCCACTAAAGCAGTCGATTGAATTACCTCACCCCTCGCTGTATGTACGGTAGCTCCGGACCTACTGATTTTTGTTTGCAGCTCGCAACCAAAAACTATCAGCGAGTCCCGGGCAAAATAGGGCCAACAGGAGGGTGAGATGAGGTGCCATTGCTGGAGTAGTCAGCAAATCCCCCCCCCTCCCCTTGTGGCTAATTGAATTGACCCCTAAAAGACTGTAGTGAAGGTCAAACTAGGGCCATAACAAGTTTTCAGGTTCTTATAACAAACTGTTTTCTACCAGCCATTCTATATGTTTGCATCAATATTATATTTGTATATGAACTTTGAATCTGGATTCTGTACTCACATATTCTGGGGCGTAGGTCCCAAAGCCAACAATTGGGATCCTGTTCCCATCATTCATCAGGAGAGAGGTATCTGTGCCGGATGCCATGTCTGTAGCTGAATAGCCACAGCTAGGGAGTAATGGATGTGTGCGTGCTGGGTACACAGGAGGTGTGTCCGTATTATAGCTGGAGGGGGTGTGAGGCACACGCATTCAAGACAAACTATAAACTACAGTAGGATCATTATACCAGTGCCAACACGTTTCCTCCCTATAATACACAGGCTGGTTATCTTGTAGCATAAAGGGTGTTACATGAGCTTCTGCTGTATCGTCATATAGGTATGGTCAGACAGACAGCCTACCCCATACCTCCCAACATGACCCTCTCCTGGAGGGACACAATGCTCTGGTCCTGGACTTCCCTGGTAATTTATTATTGTCATCACCTGTGGGGAAACACCTTTCTTATCAATTAACTAGTTCAACATAGGTGATAGCAATCCTAAATTACCAGGGAAGTCCAGGAACAGAGCATTGTGTCCCTCCTGGAGAGGGTCGTGTTGGGAGGTATGCTACCCTCCAACATGACCCGTTCCATTAGGGGCAAAACACTCTGCTCCTGGACTTCCCACCTAATGTATGATTGTAATCGCCTGTGCTGAACTAGGTCATTGATGAGACAGGTGGCTGCAATCATACATTAAGGGGGAAGTCCAGGAGCAGAACATTGTGTACCTAATGGAACGGGTCAGGGCTGGAGGGTCCTAGACAGCTGCCCTGCTGGGTTTTGCCTTTTGTACAGTACACAGCAGAAAGTGAGAACCTGGGAGCTGGTGCAACAACACAATGTTATAAGGGCTCCACTTACATGTTACATAAGACATTGCACAATAGGTTGTGTAACTAATAAGGGACATTCCGAACCTGAAATGGGCGCTGGGGGGAGGAAGTTCACTTCTGAGTACCCAGAAACACCGCCTGACAGGCTGATCCCCCCGCCCCCCCTCCTACACTGATGGTTGCAGATAGTATGACTTTGCCTAACAAAGCGAGGTACCCCTCCCCATCAGTAACCCTGTATGTGTATATCTATATATAATGTGTTAGTATGTGCTGTCCCCTCATAGGCAAACGCAGGGGGGGTTTCTGTCTGCCTGGAAACCCCCGCCCCCTCTCCAGCCCACACCATGACCACAATAGAAATAGTAATGTAATAGAATGTTACTAGTGCTTCATGTTCTTCACAGTATTACAAATGAAATAATTAGCACCACCTGTGCAACTTTTAACATGCATCAGTCAGTAATAAATAACCTGTGCACCAACTAGGAGATCTGGAAAACGTGCACTGTTAGGGATGTGCTGATAGAGCCCAATATGTACATATATGTCCAGGGTAGTGCTAGGTTCTTCTGCTGCTCCCCCAGACTCCCGGACTTGCTCCCATGCCCTGGAATGGTGCCCACATCTAACATAAATACATTCAGCTCAGGCAGGATGGCCCTACTGCCGCATTTAATGGCTACTGTGATTGCTGGTCCTGTATATGCTGAAATTATGACACACAATACACTTTGTATGACGCATATTAAAGCTGGTTAAGTGCTAATTCTGCCCTCTTCAGGGACTGGCCACACTCACTCTAAAATCACGCATTTGGAAACCCCCCTCTAGAAATCCTGCGTTTGCCACTGTGCGGCAGAGCAAGTTGCACTCCACTAGTTACGGCCCTGTGTATTAGTTTGTATATATATATATATGTCATACTTGAGATTGTGAAAGCGGCGTGGTGGTAAAGTGGGTGTGTACTGCTACATCTGTGTCATATAATTGATTGACAGTCAAATGTAAATGAGCCCCAAAGCAGTTAATAAGATCAACATGTTGATAAAAACACACTGATACTTATCATAAACTGCATGTAGCCATAGGGATCATTGTGCCTTATAACCAATGCAGGGAAATGGTACTAATGATTCCATTTGAATGTACTGTATATATCTGTTTTTTTTTTGTATATAACAGCTTCATCATGGGGGTAAGGTGCCAGGGCCATAGCTAGGGTAGTGCGGCCGGTGCCATCGCACAGGGCACTGCAGGGCAGGGGGCGCTGTTTGGGCCTGTCAAATTTCTTATCATTCTTACTTGTAGCTTCCTCTTATTTCATCCCCAGCATCTCCTGGCCTCTCCTATCACTTCCCTGGCCCTTCCCAATAAGGCCATTCCCCTTTTTTGGGTGCATTATGTCCCTTTTAAAAATGAGGGGGGTGCCAATGCTCTTTCTGGCACAGGGCACCAAAAAGTCTAGTTACGGCTCTGTAAGGTGCAATCAGGGAGATTACTACCATCAAACTCCCCATCGCCTGATGAGTGTTCCCTCCTAACAGTGTAGAGTAAACCATCAACCATAATCATAATGAAATAACGACACAGAGACTTATATAAGGGGAAAGGAAGGTCAGCTTTATTTAATTTTAAACTAATTAAACTATTTAATGTATAAGTGAACTAACTAATAGAAGAATAAAGAAAGACAGACAGAGTATGGTGGCGCAGAAAGAACGGCCCCACAATGCAAGATCACCAACTACATACTCACATCGATCTTCTAAATGTGAGGCGAGCAGCCAGCCCATTACCACGCCCAAGGTATCCACCTCCCACCCCAATGACACGATGTGAGGCCCATCTGGTTAGGTGGTTGTCGCTGACCCCAGTATGGTAAAATCAGCCTAAGCCATGTATTGGAAGGGAGAGCACCTCAAGCTCCAAAGACAGATGGCGACTGCTACCGTTCTTTCCCGCCACAAGAAAAGCCGACACCAAACAACTCAATGAATAAGGGAGGGAGGGCGGGAAACAGCCGACCAGATACATTTCTATGAAATGGCTGCCACGCAGCAACTCTGAGATAGCACTGACCCACCCTCTGCCAATCCTATAGGCTAACCAAACCTAACCCCACCCCCTGCCCAATCCTATAGGCTAACCCCACCCCCTGCCCAATCCTATAGGCTAACCAAACCTAACCCCACCCCACAACACTACCTCACTAATCAACTAGCCCCTTCTTGTCCAGAGGCCGACACCCACAGGCTCAGGTGTTTAATGACCTCCCTGCATATGAAATGCACTCCGTCCTACTTCAGGGAGTCTCCCTGACAATCAGGGAGAGTTGGCAAGTGTGGTTATAAATTTATAATATATATATACTGTATATATATATTTTTAATATTATATATAGTGCTTTATATTATATATATATACTTACTATCTATATATTAAATGCACCCCTCTGATCTCCATCCTGGCCCCCTAGTCGTTGGGTGTTGCAAGTTGTCTTAAAGAAAAAATATGTACTGCAAAAAATAAAAGAGGGGCATATGCACAGATGAAGTGCAAGTTGAGGCCGAAAAAAAGCTGCCCCTTACATTTGCTCCAGACTCGGCGAGATTTATCAAAGTTTGGAAGGAGATAAAGTGGAGAGAGATAGTACCAACCTATCTGCTCCTATGTTTGAAAAATGTCCAGGAGCTGATTGGTTGGTATTTTATCTCTCTCCATTTTCCCTCTCTCCAAGATGTGATAAATCTCCTCCTAAGGGGTATATTCAATTGGGCGCGAGGTTTAGCAAGGCTAAAACCTTGCGCCCCTCGCGCCCAATTTCGGAATCCCGCGGGTATGCGCGCTCCCGATACCCGCGGGATTCAATAAAAAAAAACAGTGGACGTGGGGTTTTCATCACTGAAAACCACGCGCCGCGTGAATTAAAAAAAAAAAAAAAAAAGGTCACTTACCTGCCCGGGTCTCTGCGGCTCCCGGTGGCCTCCCCTCTCTCTTCTTACTGGAGAGGGGGCTGCTGGGAATCTGTCCCGGGGCCTGGTGGGAGGAGCAAGGGCTGCTGGGAGATGTAGTTCTCCCAGCGCCCATTCCGGGGGGCCACACTAGCACTGCGGAGGCACACTGACACCGGGACACACACACACACACACACACACTCATACACACTTACATACAGCACACACACTGACATACTCACCACTGCTGCAGAAGAGCCGGCTCCCCATCCAGGATGAAGAAGATGAGAAGACAGCGCTGCAGAAGGTAAGTAATTAAGGACTAATTAAGCTAATTGGTAACTTCCAATTGCTTAATTAGTCCTCAGGGGGGGTGCCGCGGGGGTATCAAAGCAAGTCCTGGTGATTTCTCCTGAAATCATCGATTTCAGGAAAAATCACGCTTGCTCAGGAGGTGCGCAAAACAATACCTCCCGTCGCGTGTATTAAAACAAAGCACGCACCTAATAGAATAGCAAAAAAACGGAAATACCTCGCAGGTGCGGGTTTTTTGCTTTTCTCGCAGCCTATTGAATATGCCCCTAAGTGTCACTACCTCTCACATTGGCGCTCTGCACTGTTCCCTACACAGCGTGCCTTGGTGTCATCAATGGGCCTGATCACTACGGATTACTATTGCGATCGCAGCTGCAATTACGCCCGCAGCCCTGCTGCGAAAATACGCTAATGACTGCTATTGCAAGTCCATTGCACAGCCAGCATAGAGATGCCCACTGTCACTATCTCACATCTGTAATACCTCACAGTCCTGCGTATACATCGGGAACATCGAGTAACATCGGCCCCTCAGGCACAATTACAGCAGGTCTGACCGTACTCAGTAATAGCTAACCTCGTCGCACGCAGTGAGAACACAAGCTGCGTATGCCGTCGCAGTGGCTCATTTTATGCACGCCCATGCAACGGCGTTCTAACGGACAGGCACGCCTGCGTTTCTCCGACCACTCCCCCCGTGACCTTCCCCAAATGCTGATTATCTGTCAATCACTCTGCAATGGCTTACCATGGTCTGCATGATCGCAGTGTAGACGTTGTGCACATTTACTGCGATCCATACACATGCCCATCCCCCTCTTGGTGTCCTTGCCCCCTATACTGTAAGCTATGACAAGCAGGGCCCTCTACCCCGTCTCATGTCGGCACCTCTTTTGTCTGTCTCGCTTTAAGTTTGTTTATTCAGTATTTAATATTATATGGCTTGTTGTAATACACCTCCATCATCTAATGTGTACTTGTTATATGTTATGTACGGTATATGATCATCATGTAGGATTTTCACAATGTAAGCATTCAGGATGTCGGCATGGTCTTAGAGATATGGTTAGGCTGCGGTTAAGGTCAGGTTTAGGCTTGCAGTTAGGGTTAGACTGCAGTTAGGGTAAGGCTATGGTTAGGGTTAAGCTGTGGTTAGGGTTAGGCTGCGGTTAGAGTCAGGGTTAGGCTGCAGTTAGGGTTAAGCTGTGGATAGGGTTAGGCTGCAGTTAGGCTCAAAGTTAGGCTGCAGTTAGGTTTAGGCTGTGATTAGGGTTAGGCTGTGATTAGGGTTAGGCTGTGATTAGGGTTAGGCTGCGGTTAGGGTTAGGCTGCGGTTATGGTTAGGCTGCGATTAGGGTTAGGCTGCGGTTAGGGTTAGGCTGCGGTTAGGGTCAGGGTTAGGCTGCAGTTAGGGTTAAGCTATGGATAGGGTTAGGCTGCGGTTAGAGTTGGGCTGCAGTTAGGCTCAGTGTTAGGCTGCAGTTAGGTTTAGGTTGCGGTTAGGGTTAGGCTGCGGCTAGAGTTAGGCTGTGGTTAGGGTCAGGGTTAAGCTGCAGTTAAGGTTAATCTGTGGTTAGGGTTAGGCTGCAGTTAGGTTGTGGTTAGGGTTAGGCTGTGATTAGGGTTAGGCTGCGGTGAGGGTTAGGCTGCGATGAGGGTTAGGCTGCGGTTAGGGTTAGGCTGCGGTTAGGGTTAGTTGATAACACTCATAATGGCAATTTCAACATTATGTCAGTGTTGATATTTGACGTGTTGACATTCTAAATGTTTACATTATATACCTCATCCATCTGTACTTTAACACCTGATGCTGATTGTCCGGCACTGAGGAGTCTGGAGCTTAATAAAGAAACAATGCTGATATGTACATGACATCAGGTTGCACACTATTAGTATACGCGCTGGCTCTTCTTTAGTGTCTGAGCACAAAGAGGTCTATTTACTAAGCCTTGAATGGAGAAAAAGTCCCAACCAATCAGCTCCTGTCATTTTTCAAACACAGCCTGTTAGGAGTTTACTTTATGTCCATACAAGGCTTAGTAAATAGACCCCTAAGTTGTGTTTGTATTGTGTGGGAACAATGCAATTCCAAGCGATGTCCGGTTACGTTGTTTGCTCGCAATGTGCAGATGCGCACATCTCTCAGAATTACGGCAGAACAACAGCGCTCATTTTCATGTGCACCGCTATGAGATAAATGGGGAGATGTACTAAATCTTGGAGAGAAGTAAAGTGGTGACCAATCAGCTCCTAACTGTCACTTTACAGGCTGTGGTTGAATAATGACAGTTAGGAGCCCCCTCCCCCATAATCAGCAGTGTTGTAGTCACGTTGTGCCGCCATTACCAGCGTTCCGACATCACAGCTCCCACGTCTCAGAATTGTATATCCCACTTTCTGTCTCTAGACTTGGATCATTTGCTTGTGACCCTGACCCCAGCGTTTGCATTAGATTCATACCTAACCAGGGCCAATTGTCTTTCATCCTTTACTAATCCATCACCATCTGTGTGTACATGCATTACATTGCATACAGTATATAGGCTTCTTTCCTTTTAATTCAATGATGATGTTTGTTTTATGCGATCGCGATCCTGCTTCCTTACCATAGGAAAGGCATTTTACAGAAACAAATGACTAATTTGAAAGCGCCAAGGTTAGAAGTTCAGTGTGGTCTAGACGTTAGTAACGTTACAATGTTTGCTGCCTAATATATACCGTATAATCCTTATCTCTGCAGTTACTGACTTTACATTTGCGGCTTCATCTAAAGGAAAGTGTAAGATAAGATGTAAGGACGCCCTTCCGGAGGGAGCTGCACCATGTGACTCTGGATAAACGCGATGTTACAATGACACTGCTGTTTCAAAGGCCGATTTTAAAATATGCTGTCTAACTTCACAGTCACTTGCCTAACTGTGCATAATGCATTCATAACACTGCCAAAGGCAACGGCTGAGAATTACAACTTACTGTAATGTTGAAGGCAATTAACCATTATTAGCGTAATGGAAACTGAGACTTAAGCTGCATACACACGTTAAGATTGTCTGTCCAACCATCCAACTAGGTGATTGGTTGGAATGAAAATCTGGTAACGTATGGGAGTAACTGATGATCAGCAATTTGCTCCTAAATGCCAGAAAACAGATGAAAATGGCGTCAGACAAGTTTGTTAAATGTTTGATCTAAACAATTTGTTCAAACAACAGTTTTTGTCCATTTTCCGGCGTTTGGGAGCAAATTGCTGATTGTCATTTGCTTTCATCCCTTACCAGATTTTCATTCCAACCAATCAACTAGTTGGATGGTTGGACAGAAATCTTTACGTGTGTATGCAGCCTTACCTCAGTCACTCATTAGTTATCGTTAGCATAAAGGTGTGCAAAGTCGCCCAGTACCTATCACACGAAACAATGAAAAAGCATAAACATGGGGGAAGCATGGTGGTGCAATGGATAGCATTGCAGCATCACAGCACGGGGGTCATGGTTTTGATTCCAACTCTGGCCATATCTGTGTGGAGTTTGTATGTTCTCACGACGTTTGTGAGGGTTTCTTCCCACACTCCTTTAACATTTTAGTAGATGAAATGGCTTCTGATAGAAAGAAAATATCTAGGGCCTGATTCTGAAGTGGGCACAATGGTCAGTGTTCTTGCATGCATCTAAGTGGTTAAAGGTCGCACCATGCATGTATCCAGGGGCGTATCTATAATGGGTGCAGGGTGTGCGGGGCCACACACTCTGCACCCATATTATTACTTACCTCTCTGGTGTTACACGTCGGTGCGGGGTCCGGCGCTGTAAAAACGACGGGAAAATGACCACTGCTGCCATTTTCCTGTAGTTTGCGCATGCGCAGTACAGGGAAAATGGCCGCCACTGCCATTTTCCCAATAACCTGCGCATACTCTATAGACTCTGGGCGCACTCTAGTGCTCAGAGTCTATAACTCCGGTGCTGGCCACGCACAGCTCAGTGCACTGCCGGCCGCTGGACAGAGGGGGCCCGTGTCGGAGACTGCACACAGGCCCCCTCCTCTCTAGAAATGCCCCTGCATGTATCCCATGGCATGCGTGCGCAGATTCGCAGAAGCAATAGAGAAACACAGTATCGGAAACGTACTGAAAATGTGCCAGGCGTTCCTGGGCGGTGACTGGGAGGTAGCTATTCGGATGCACCGTCTGATGGGTGTGTTATGGGAGTGTTGCTTATGTGTCGCATAACTGGTTGGAAACTTAGACGCTTAATTGCACGCATTGGCTGCCATACTCTGACAGAGAATTTGCGCCTAGCATGGGGCTGGCGCAAGTTTCTATGGTGCTTCCTATGTTGGCGTCTAAAGACGCACAAAGTGGGATTGTTATGCCTAAAGACGCACCAAGTAGTATGGCAGGGTATAAAGTAGCACCAATTGGTATTACAGGGTATAAAGTTGCATTAATTAGACGTCCCAGTCTTTGCACAGTCAGACACACAGCTGTACACCATGGGAAGGGCTGATAATAGCATTAACAAAAAGGTTGCACAGCAGACTATGGCAAAAGACGCAGCAGCTTGCAACTCAGAATCGGCCCCCTAGTGAGCGTGTGGTTCCATGTAATAGGGAATATTGGGCATGATTCAGACCCACTCGCGAGCGGCTGTCCGCTCGCAAGTGGGTCGATGTTCTGGACTGAGCATGCGCACGACGGAGGGAGCTCCGTCGTGCGCATGCGCCAGACGCGACGAGCGAAGGAAAGTCCTTCGCTCGTTGTGTCCGATCAAAGGGGGCGTGCTGTCAATGTTGATTGACAGCACGCCCCCTTTGGTGGGCGTGCCTCCCTGACGGGGGCGTTCCCACGGGAACGCCTCCCGTCAGAAGCCGGCCCACTGACATCACTAGTGATGTCAGTGGGAGTGATTTTGGCTCTGATAGAGCCAAAATCACTCCGGAGCTTGCGGTTGAAAACCTCAACCGCAGGCTCCGGCTCGCAAATTCGATGGTCGCGATGGTCTCGACCATCGCGACCATCACAATGCACGCTCGTATAGGCTGTGGGTGGTGACCCACAGCTATATGAGCGTCCAGGAGGACGCTCCATGAAAATGGAGCCCGGCCCTCATTCAGAGCGTGCGCTCTGCTCAGAGCGTAAGGCTCTGAATGAGGGCCATAGATTGCAACCTCCACTGGGACAGGGACTGATGTGACTGACTCAATACTCTGCACAGCGCTGCGTAATATGTGCGCGCTATACAAACAACTGCTAATAATAAATAAATCATCATAGCTATAAACTAAATACTGTGGAGTATTACGAAGCTTCTGGTAGTTTAACAATTCTCCTTTCAGCCACACTCAAAGGTAATATTTCCAGGAGTTACCTTACGATGAAGTATTGTGCCTCTCGTTCTTCTTACAATGTATCAAGTCAATTGGTACTTTAACATGTTTCTTTTTATTAACAATTACCTTAATAACGATACAGGGTTTGAACAAAGGTACTTATACTTTTATGAACACATACAGCTTAGATAAATACACACAACCACAGTTTAATGTACATAAAATAGGCAGAATAATCTAAGGTTTTATTATACTGAAATTATCTCGTTTCTGTGCTGTGCGCAGGGACAGACTAGGGCTGTACATTAGCCCTGGCAGTCCGCCCTGTGCACGAGCGCGTGCTCATGAAGGGGGCTTGGTTTAGCTTCAAGGGGTGTGTGCCACGAGTCACTGGGGTCTGCCCTCTCGGCACCCCCCCTCTCTTTCCGGCCCACTGCCGCCACCCCTTTCCTCCTCCTGACTGCATATCATGTATCCAGCGGCGTTGGGTGGGGGGCAGGGGTACTTCCACCTTCCTCGACCCGGTCCTGACACCATCGGCCCTTCTAGCAAATGCCAGAAGTGCCCGATGACCAGTCCGGCCCTGGCTGTGTGTCTGTGAAACCAAAAGGGTTAGTTCAAGGCATACAATACAAATCAGAACACATCAGACCAGACCCTATCATCATATGTAACATATAATCTACCTAAACATTGTACCTACTTATACTTGTTCAAGTCAAAACATTACACACGGTGCTGGCCAGCAGAGGTGGTGCACGCTTGTACTGGCATAACTCTATGCTCTGTTAATAAGCTGTCTCCTTTGTCAAGGCCACACTGCATAATGAGGCATTGTTTACTCCCTATTGCCAATGAGGCAGAAATACTTTGTCACAATTGCGTAGTATAGCGCGAAGGTATTCCTAGAATAGCAACTGAGTTTCTATTTCTGAATGTTTGTACTAATCTGCACAACGTGGGTTGGCGAAACTGCTGAGCTTACAGAAATAACAATGCAGACCAACTAATCTCCAACTGCAGTAACTTAGTCTATGCAACAATACAATTAGTGTCCTCTGCCCTTTAAGTAAGTCCGTCCCCGATGTTCTGGCTCCGCCTCCAGCTCCCTCTCTCCTCTATGGCCGCAGATCCCCGCGGTTGCTCAGGTAAGTGCTCTCTGACATAGCCCTGATCACAGGGCCGGCTTTTGGGGTGTTCGACCAGTGCGGTCGAACAGGGGCACCACCCCATAGAGGGCGCACCTCTCCTCAACATCCCGATTTTAGAGGGTCAGCACTGTCCCGCTGTTCCGTCCGTGGGCCGAACTGGCCTGCAGGTGGTCAAATCGGAAGGTTGGGTACCCCCACTGCCGCAGCTGTGCGGCAGTGCCAGACCCCGGAGTCTTAATGGATGCTGCGCACATGCGCACATCATCCATTTAGTGCCGGGAGAGGGCAGGTGGAAGCCCAGCTAGTGACGGAGTGCTGGGCTCCCCTCAGCCTGACGTTACATGGAAGGCGTGCCATGCGGGCACGGCCCCAAATAATGTCATTTAGGGGCGTGGCCTATGGTAAGTAGGCCATGCCCCCATTTTCGAGGTGCCCATCACTCGGTCGGCACAGGGGCACAGCTGACCCCTCTCACCAGCACCTCAAGACTGCACAACGGTCTGTCGGGCAGCTCCTTTTATCACTTTCCTCCGGGTCTCCTGCATGCGCCGGCTACCTACTCGCCAGTCCAGCGTGCTAAAGTACTGGTTCGTGGACATGCAGGGCTCCCCTCCCAAGTCCATTGGGGGAGTCCTTGCCTTGTGCCCAACTATTATTAGTAGTTCAAGGCAGGTGGAGAAGTCCACAATCCGGGGGGGGGGGGGTGTGGTGACGATGGGGCACAGTCTCTGGCACACAATGAGGTGTGCAAATGCCAGTCCTGGGCATAAATACGATTCAAGGTACAGTAATAGGACACCATGAATACATATAAACAGCGGTACTTCAACCGCAATAGTGCTCAGAAGTGGTACTCCCAGAACTAGGGGTACCACATATCGATGACAATTCAATCAACCTAAGTTGTTACTTGTTTGTAACAAACAGCAGCGGCACAGACAGAACCGAAGGCTCAGATCCCAAACTGCGGCTTATACGCCAAAGCTTTCCTGGCTTATTGGGATCAGCAGTTTTGCAGCTGTGCTACTGTGATTTGCAAAGATGTAACTAGACTCTTTGGTGCCCTGGGCCAGAGAAAGCATTGCCGCCACTCAGGGGCTGGCTGGCAACTTTCAGCCTGGGGGACAACACAAGCAAGTGGCCCTGGGGTTGTTAACCCCGACTAGAGGTTGCATGTAAACACAATAGCCCTCACAGGAAAAAAAATAAAACACATATTCATTACCAAAGTCTGACCTGACGTGTCAAATGCACACAGCAAAATTACTATTTGCAGGTGCTGAAGAGCGGAATAGAGAGAGGAGATCCCAGTCTCCCCCTTGCCCTCAGCCACTGGCAGCATCGGCACACTGCAACATCAGTGACTGAGTGACTGCAGATCACAATGCACAGTACTAAGCCCTGGAGAGAGTTAAAGTGGATGAAAATAAAGTACCAACCGATCAGCTTCTGTCACTTTTCAAACACAGCCTGTAAAATGACAGGAGCTGATTGGCTGGTACTTTATCTCCATCCACTTTATCTCTCTCTAAGGGGCACATTTATCAAAGATCATTTGAGGTAAATTCCCCGAAAACACCTGTTTTCGGGGGTTTACCTCAAATACTTAGTATCCCCCGAATGTATGAAGGAGGGACCGCAGCAGGTATCTCCGATACCTGCTGCGATCCTTCCATTGCCGCCGGCAGCCGCCTCCCCCATAGGTTTCTATGGGGGATGCGATGCTGCCAAATGTATCAATATCGGGAATGCTTCGCATTCCCGATATTGACCCCAGCAGCTAACGCCATCTGCAGATAGCGTTAGCCGCTGTGTCCTATGGGCACTTACCGCATTTGAGCCGGCGGAGGGATCTTCCAGATCCCTCCGCCGGCAATGGGCGCCGCTCATGTGCACTCCGCGGGACTGCGCATGCGCAGCAGCCCGGAATGCGCTCCGGCCACATCGCAGGGACGGGCTCTTTTCGGAGCCCGTCTCCGTGCATGTGCCGGGTCATACATTCGGCCGGTATGATCGCATTTTGCAATGTGATCAAGGGCGATACTGCATGCCCTGATCGCATTGCAAAATGCAATCCTTAATAAATGGGCCCCTATGGCTTAGTACACAGACCCCTTAGAGTCGATCTTGCATGTGTGTGTGTGTATCGGCATTCAGTATTCAGAATGGATTCGGCTATTAACCTTTTCTCAAAACACACAACATTACAGCAAAAAAATATCCACACAAGAATGCCCCCAATAGTGCCCTTTATGCAGTGCCTTCAGTAGTGCCTTTTATACAGTGCCCCAGTAGTGCCCCTTAAGCTTTACTAGTGCCTGTTATGCTGTTCCCCCACAAATGCCCTTTATGCTGTGCCCCCTCCCCTGTGCAGTACTTACCTCTCTTCATGCTGGTCAGCGCTCCAGCATAGACGTCCGCAGCCTGCCGCTGACTGAATCTAATTAGATCCAGCAGGCGCAGGCTCTTCACATCATGGGAGATGCGGGTGGCGTCATCCGTGCACTGCATTACTGGGAACGCTGGCCTCTGAAACGATAAGAGGCTTCTTTAGTCTCTGACCACTTTAGAGACCAGCATTCCCAGTTACTGCAGCAAGTCGGTCGTGATCTACATGCAAGAGCTCTGCGAGCTACTGGTAGATTGCGATCGACGTATTAACCGGCCCAGTGGTGGAAGTGGGAATTTAGAAGTGTGTGTGTAGGGGGGGGGGGTATGTAAAATTTAAGGATGCAGGGGATGTGACCCCTCAGATGGGCGTGTCCGTAAGATGCGCCCCTTTTCATCAGTGTAGTGCACCACACTGTAGTACCCCTTATACACATTATGAAATTCAGTAGTAATACTCCCTTATACATTATGCACATTGAATTCCCCCCATAGGATTCACATAAAAAAACACACACATTAAAAGGAAAACTTAAACAAACACATAGGGCCTGATTCAGACCCACTAGCGAGTGGCTGTCCACTCGCAAGTGTGTCGATGGTGTGCACTGCGCATGCGCACGACGGAGGTAGCTCCGTCGTGCGCATGCGCGAGACACGACGAGCGAAGGACTTTCCTTCGCTCGTTGTGTCTGATCAAAGGGGGCGTGCTGTCGATGTTGATTGACAGCATGCCCCCTTTGGTGGGCGTGCCGGGGGCGTGCCTCCCAGACGGAGGCGTTCCCAAGGGAACGCCTACCGTCAGAAGCCGGCCCACTGACATCACTAGTGATGTCAGTGGGAGTGATTTTGGCTCTGATAGAGCCAAAATCACTCCGGGCCTTGCGGTTGAGAAACTCAACCGCAGGCTCCGGCTCGCAGTGGCGATGGTCCATCAACCTGCACGCTCGTATAGGCTGTGGGTGGTGACCCACAGCTATACGAGCGTCCAGGAGGACGCTCCATAATTATGGAGGTGGGCCCTGATTCAGAGCGAGCGCTCTGGTCAGAGCGTCCGGCTCTGTATCAGGGCCATAGAACATAAAAAATAAAAACAAATAGGCTTCACACAAAACAAAACCACACACACATAGATAAGAAAGAAAACAAACATATTACATTACCCACAGGCAAAAACACACATACATTGTCCCCTGCAGATAAAGCACACACAGACATAGGCCCTCATTCAGAGCCGTACGCTCTGAGCAGAGCGCACGCTCTGAATGAGGGCCGTCCTCCATAACTATGGAGCGTCCTCCTGGACGCTCGTATAGCTGTGGGTCACCACCCACAGCCTATACAAGCGTGCAGTTTGATGGCCGCGATGGTCTTGACCATCGCGACCATCGAAACTGCGAGCCGGAGCCTGCGGTTGAGGTTTTCAACCGCAAGGCCCGGAGTGATTTTGGCTCTATCAGAGCCAAAATCACTCCCACTGACATCACTAGTGATGTCAGTGGGCCGGCTTCTGACGGTAGACGTTCCCTTAGGAACGCCCCCGTCAGGGAGGCACGCCACCGGCACGCCCACCAAAGGGGGCGTGCTGTCAATCAACATCGACAGCACGCCCCCTTTGATCAGACACAACGAGCGAAGGACTTTCCTTCGCTCGTCGCGTCTGGCGCATGCGCACGACGGAGCTCCCTCCGTCGTGCGCATGCTCAGTGCAGAACATCGACCCACTTGCGAGCGGACAGCCGCTTGCGAGTGGGTCTGAATCAGGGCCATAGGCCCCCACTGGAATAAACACAAACACACACAACACACACATAGGCCCCCACTAGATTAAACACACACATAGACCCTAATAGGAAAAACACACCATACTTGCCGACATTCAGCTCCCTCCTTCCGGGAGGGGGCTGAATGTCAGCTTACAGCGGGGGGCGTGGCCGCACGATAACGCCGTTTTGGGGGCGTGGCCAGTGCGGGCCAGGGGTGTGGCCGCGAGATCGCGTCATCGCGGCTCCGCCCCCTCATCACAATGCCGGAGTAAACGGCATTGTAAAGCGGGGGACGGGGCCACGATGACGCGATTCAGCGCGAATCACGTCACCGGGCCTCTCCGCTGCGGGGGTTTCCCTAGTAACTCTGCAGGCGGGTAGGAAGGGATGGCGGCTTGCGGGAGGCTTGCCTGCCTTCCCGGGGGGCCGGGAGCGGCAGCCGAAAATCGGGAGGCTCCCGGCCAAATCGGGAGGGTAGGCAAGCCTGAAACACACACACATAGACCCCCATAGGAAAAACACACACACATGTAGGCCCCTACAAGAAAAATCCACTCACCTATATGCCCCAAAGAAAATACATACACACATCTAGGCCCCCACAGGAAAAACACAGTCACCTATAGGCCTCCCACAGGAAAAACACTTACATAAGCACCCTGGATTATATTACTCAGAGCTGAGAGAACATGCTCCTGGTAGGCAGGCTATCTGCTAGGATGGTGTCTGTGGGTGGCAGCGTAGAGAGGGATGCAGAGGTGGTGTAAGAAAGTCACAGGAGTGGAGATGAGAAGTGGAGCAGGGAGCGGAGTCCCGACCATCGATAACCCGGGAACCCCAAGGAAGCCAGAAGCAGCAGCAGTCGAGTGAGGAGCAGGGGAGGTTAGGCACAGCACAGAGGGAGTGGAGATGTGTTCGGGAGCAGGGACTTCCATCCAGCGACAACCCGCACCCCCACGGAGGCCAGGAGCAGTAGCCGTCAAGTAAGGAGGAGGTGAACGGGGCAGTGTCTGCAGTTCCGACTATCATTAACATGCAACTCCGCGGGAGCCAGGAGCAGCAGTCAATTGATGAGGAGGGGAGGGGACACACAGAGGGAGTAGTGATGATGAGAGGAGGAGCCGGGACCAGAGATCCATCCAGCCGCAGCGGCAACCCAGGAGCAACAGTAGCGGTAGTCAAGGGCTGGCTAGCCAGCAGAACTTCCGGGGAGGCACATCATTATATAGAAGTGCGGCATTGCAAGGGCTCTGGAATGTGTGGCTGTGGGAGTCACACATGCAGCATTAGCATCTCACCTGCTATACAGACACTTCCGGGTCTACGCAAATCGTATGTGCCGGTATGTCACACACTTCGACCACTGGACCGGCCCCATAACATTGAAACTATACCGGCCCGGGGGGGCAAATGGCACCCTGCCCCCCGGCCCAGTCCGCCACTGCCCCCCCTCCCCACTTTTTTCAAAAAGAGGACATAAGACGCACACCCAAGAAAGGGGCATGGCCTCACGGGGAAGGGGCATGACAAATCTGATTTGTCCTTTACGATGGTGAAGGGTTACCGATCCCTTCATACCACTGTTACCCAGGTGTCACTGCTAAATACAGCATGAATCCAATGGCTGCAGTGATGATACACAGTAACTACGCAGTATAACGCGCCAGCACTAGATGTAGGAGAGTGCTGGTGAGGCTGCATCTGCAGCAGGATTTATCCATCAGAGCAGCCGTACACAAGCCTGGAGCCGGCAGTGCAGATCACTGACTGAAGGTATAGAAAGTGCGCTGCTTGTAGTGTGTATGCAGCAAATATCAGCAGTGAGTAAAGGGGCCTATCATTAGCAGATAAAATGAACGACTGAACGATATATCTGCTAATGGATAGGCCCTGAACGATGACAGATGCGCCCTCCCGCGGCCGATAAATCGCATCTATCATCTCTCCAAAATGTTGGTCAATTATCGCATATATGACGAAAGATATTAACAGCAGCTACAGAGTGCTGCAGAGAAAAAATCACAGCCTGTAACATGACAGTTGGGAGCTGAGTGGCTGCTGGTTTATCACTTTTCAGAGCTTAGTACATCTCCCCCCTGGACTGAGAGGGGCAGTCCTGACACCAACATGATGTGGCTGCGTCTCATTATTTTAGAAATGAAGCCTGAAATTGCAAAGCGCCATGGCCGCACGCACCACCTGTGTACACGGAACAATGCCCCTGCTACCCACATGAATATATAATGATTGTAGTTCCATACCCAAAAAAAGCAGTCAGCAATAGAAACCAAACTATCACGACCAGGGTATCTCTTTCCAGGAGCCTGTGGTGCTTACCAGTGCGGACGCTGTGGCGTGGCTCTTCCGGGCGGGGGAGCTGGTACTTGGAGACTGGCACTAGCTGCGCGCGGGGGTCTGATGTCTGTGAGTCCTGCTGGCAGGGTAAGGCTATCAGCATCACCATTTTGCGGGTGTCTGGGCACAGCCATCTTGCCTCAGGTCATGTGACATAGTGGGCCTATCCTGATGCATCAGGTGATCTCTTCCAGCCACTCACGCTCTGCTGCTGGGTACTTAACGGGGTTTGGAGCTCCCTGTAGTTGCCAGTGCAAAGTGTTTCACAGCTTGCTGTGAGAGAGTTCCCTGTGCTCCTAAGCCTTGTTCCTGCTCCAGTGCTACCTCTGCCTCCTGTCAGCTAATCGGCTACCACAGATCTCCCAGCACCGCTCTGACCACTTCCACAGCCTCCAGTCCTGTGGTGACTGCCCTGTCTCCCACAGGGTACCCACCCCTGTGTTCTGAAACTGTCATTAACCCCCTGTTCAGCCATTCATCAAGGATATCTCAATCAAGCCAATCTACAGCATATCAGGATATCTCATTCAAGTAATTCTACAGCATATAAGGATATCTCATTCAGCCATATTTGCATCATTTCTGGATTTCACTTTAGACACTTTTCTGGACATTGACTTTGTTCTCTCCCACTACAGTGACCTATCATCCACATACCGTACCCCAGTTCTAAGTTTATTTACATTGGGACTCTAGTTACTATCTGTATATTTTCATGTCTACTAATATCCATATAAAACAACCAACTTTCCAATTTAAATCTGTTCCTGCTTCCACTTCTGTTTCCACCCCGGGTCCACAAAACAAGACAAACTGGCCAATCAAATCTGTGTGTGGGGAGGAGTGGGGGCGCATAAGTGTTCGATGAAGACCCATTGAATGTGCACTAGCAATTTTTGAACTACACAGTTATATAATTAAACTCCAGCTTTGGGGGTATGCAGTCGGGATGCCGATGGTCGAAATGCTAACCGCCGGCTTCCCGACTGTCAAATCCCGGCAAGGTACTAATGACAGGCTTCCAAATCCCGAGGCATGTCATTAGACCTACACCGGGAGCCCGACGCCCGGCATCTTGAACGAACGTAAGCTGGGCGCCAGGCGTGGATAGACAGAGGGGGGAGGGTTAGGTTTCAGGGCTCCCGGGGGGACTTAGGGATAGGCACCACCCCCCAGGAGGGTTAGGGTAGGGAAGGGGGGGTTAGCGTTAGGCACCCCCCTGGAGTCTTAGGTTTAGGGTGTGGGGAAGGGGGGGGTTAGGCACTAGGGGTGGAGGTTAGGGTTAGGCACCCCTAAAGGAGGGTTGAGGGGGAGAGGGTTAGCAATAGTTAAAATACTTACCATCGGGATTTTCAGGGCTGCCGGTCAGGATTTGAACCGTCGGACATAGGGTGTCATCCTGTCACTTGTTGGGGTTAGGGGGATCATTCCTCAAAATATAAATGTTTCCTCTAGTTATTCTAGTTATCCTAAAAAAATTTGTATTATTTTATATAAGTTTTTGTTACATAAAACTTGGTATCCACTAGAGATGAGCGGTTCGGATTCTGTGGAATCCGAACCGCTCCGAACATTGGGGATCCGAGTCCACCCGAACCCTGTTCGGGTGTTCACCGCCTGACTCGGATCCCCGTTCGGGGCCGAACGGCGGCCGCCTGATGTCGGATTCTTACTAGAGAATCCGACATCAGGTCTCCTCGCGTGTAGGGCAGAGCGCAGTGATAGCGCTCTGCCCTACACAGACACAAACACACAGCCGCCAGCGGCAGCTGTGTGTTTGTTACAGCAGCCAATGAGAGTCACACAGACTCTCATTGGCTGCTGCACGGAGGGAGCCGGCTGGAACTCACACATGAGCTCCGTCTTCCGGCTCCCTCCTCAGCGTGTGACAGAGCGGACGGCGCGGGAGCGGGGATACAGGTAAGTTTTTATTTTTTAATTTGTGCAAGGGCCAGGGGCGCTACTGGGGGGGGTCTGCACTACTGGGGGGGGTCTGCTACTGGGGGGGGGCTATACTACTGGGGGGGCCATACTACAGAGGGGCCTGCTACTGGGGGGGCTATACTACTGGGGGGGTCTGCACTACTGGGGGGGGTCTGCTACTGGGGGGGCCATACTACAGAGGGGCCTGCTACTGTGGGGGGCTATACTACTGGGGGGGGCCTGCTACTGGGGGGGGGGCTATACTACTGGGGGGGGGGTCTGCTACTGGGGGGGCCATACTACTGGGGGGGTCTGCACTACTGGGGGGGGCTATACTACTGGGGGGGCCATACTACAGAGGGGCCTGCTACTGGGGGGGCTATACTACTGGGGGGGTCTGCACTACTGGGGGGGTCTGCTACTGGGGGGGCTATACTACTGGGGGGGGCCATACTACAGAGGGGCCTGCTACTGGGGGGGGGCTATACTACTGGGGGGGGGTCTGCACTACTGGGGGGGGGTCTGCTACTGGGGGGGGGCTATACTACTGGGGGGGGCCATACTACAGAGAGGCCTGCTACTGGGGGGGGCCATACTACTGGGGGGGGCCTGCTACTGGGGGGGGGGCTATACTACTGGGGGGGGTCTGCTACTGGGGGGGGCCATACTACTGGGGGGGGGTCTGCACTACTGGGGGGGGGTCTGCTACTGGGGGGGGCTATACTACTGGGGGGGCCATACTACAGAGGGACTTACTACTACTGGGGGGGGGGCTGCTACTGAGGCAGCCTACTACAGGGGGGCCATACTACAGGGGGGGCCCATACTACAGGGGGGGGCTACTACTGGGGCAGCCTACTACTGGGGGGGGGCCTGCTACTGGGGCAGCCTACTACTGGGGGGGCCATACTACTGGGGGGGCATACTACTGGGTGGCATGCTAATGGGGGGCATACTACTGGGGGGGCCTGCTAATGGGGGGCATACTACTGGGTGGCATGCTAATGGGGGGCATACTACTGGGGGGGCCTGCTAATGGGGGGCATACTACTGGGGGGCATTCTACTGGGGGCACTGCATAGTGGACCCTACTACTAAGGGGACTGCATAGGGGGCACCACTGCTGGGGGACATTGTGTAAGGGACACCGCTACTGTGGGCATTGTGTAAAAGGGTCACTACTGTGGGCATTGTGTAAAAGGGGCACTACTGTGTGTCGTAACATAAATAAGAGACACTACTTTATGGTGTAATGTGAATCAGGCCCTATGTGCGGTGTAATGCTAATAAGATTGTGCACTGTGACTCCTAGGGCCGTAGCCCACTTTGTAAACAAGTACTGTGACTCTGCTGGCCGTACCCCACTGGGTGGGTGCACTACTTTTCATTTCTGCCACTGCTGTGTGGCAATGTGTCATAGATGTGCTTTATACTGTGGCGACTGTGTCGTTGTGCCGCTGCTTTGTCGCTTAGTAACCAGTCAGCTCACTGCAACCTTTGGCCAATAATGTTGAAAACAATATTATAAGCTGTGATATGGTCTAAATTGACTGGAAATTAATGTTATTGAGGTTAATAATACTCTAGGAAGAAAAAAAAGACCAATTTATGTGATTTTAGCTTTTTTTGTCAATTTTTGTAAAAAAATCCAAATCCAAATCCAAAGCCAGTCACCGCAGTTTGGCAAATCCAAATCCAAATCCAAAGCCGGACGACGAATTAGAACCAAATCCAAATCCGGCAAAAATGGTCCGGCGCACATCCCTAGTATCCACACAATCCTACAGTTCAGTACTATCACTTTTTTCTTAATATTCTTATTTTGTAGGCTGCAGGTGGCAGTATTTGCCAATCTAAAGAGAGATGTACTCGCTGTGAGGCATACTTAAGTATACAACTCACAGCAGGGGAAACTTTACACCGGAGCAATTCATCATTGCGCCGCTGTGGGGACATCTGCTCCGAAAAGCAGCTGTCCCCGCGGTTAGTAGCACAGCTACAGAGGTAGCTGCATTACTTCCCTCTCCATCATTGGCACGGCTACGTATGCCGCCGGGGAGGTAGTAAGATCGCGGCGGAGGGATCCGCTCGGATTCCTCCTTGCACCCCCGGAACTCCTTCCCATAGGAAGGAGCAGGGATCCGAGAACAAGCACCATCTGAAGATGGCGCTTGTTCTCACACACAAACTCCAAAAACTTTCAGTTTTCAGGGTTTGTTGGATATCAGGGGGTCCACTTGGGACCCCTGATGATGAATGGCCTGGTAACTTAAATATAAAGTTTCCGCATTGTTGGGCCATTTATCGTTTGATGAATAGGCCCCTAAACACTTTACATTACACAGTGGGCCTGATTCAGAGGTGGACGCTAATCCCATCGCGATTACGTATCCATGCGCAGTGGTACTGTGAAAATATGCAAATGCCGCAGCCGCTGGGATTAGTACAGAGACCACCATAGGCATCATCGCACATCCGCTGCTAGCGTAGAAAGACCCACCACCATTTACACATTGGTCATGCCAGCAATCCTCTGAGCGACCCTATGCCCATCGGAAGCCAGACACTGGAGCCATTGTACCTGCATACGCAGTCACTGGCCAAGGGTCGTCCACAAAATGCTTGCCACGCTCCTGCGTTTGTCTAGCCGTGATGTCAGTAGGTGGACTTCCTGCTCTTTTAGAGCAGGAAGTCCACTGGGGCTTGCGGTCACGAGACCCTACCACAAGGGTCACGTCGCAAGCCCGATGGTTGCGATGGTTTTGACCATCGCGACCATTACCTGGCCGCTCGCATAAGCTGTGGGTGGTCACCCACAGCTATGCGAGCGGCCAGGAGGCCGTCTTTAAAAAAAAAAAAGGGACGCCCTGATTCAGAGCGAGCGCTCTCAAAGAGCTTCCAGCTCTAAAACAGGCCCAAGGTCCACTGTTGTTCAAAATATAAGCAGGTGCAGGAAGGGGCGTGAAGGCAAAGGGGGGAGGAAATCACAAATTGTAGCTACAGAGGTAAAGAGAAATAGTGACCAAGAGAAACCTATAGTCTAAAGCTGGCCACACACTAGACCAACTTACATCCAACCAGCCAACTAGTTGATTGGTTGGAATGAAAACCTGGTAAGGTATGAAAGCAAATGACAATCAGCAATTTGCTCCCAAACACCGGAAAATGGACAAAAACTGTTGTTTGAACAAATTGTTTGGATCAAACATTTAACAAACTTGTCTGACGCCATTTTTATCTGTTTTCTGGCATTTGGGAGCAAATTGCTGATCATCAGTTACTCCCATACGTTACCAGATTTTCATTCCAACCAATCAACAAGTTGGCTGGTTGGATGTAAGTTGGTCTAGTGTGTGGCCAGCTTAACTCCCTTTGGTTGACCAAGGTGGACATTAGACTCAAAGGGAGGTTCTAGGCGTGAGAAAGGCAGTTACTGGTCAGATGATAAGGAGTTTGGTCCATGCATCATGTGACATACCTGATACAGGCCTTCACCAAAGTGTGGGGCAAAGGATCTACTTCTTCCCAGTGGGAAGTTAGTTTTGAAAAGTGACTAGACTCACAGAGTCCCGAATTCTATGAATGGGCCCCTGTCTCCGCAGCAGTTGTTAAGTTGATGTCCCATAATAGTGCCCTCATTTATTTCATGGGCCATAGTAGTGCCCCAGTTCACATTCTGTCACATGGATGCTAGTACACATTATGCCACACAAAACCCCCTATGCAATGCACTCTGGGACTTGGTTGCGGTGATGTCATCTTCCTGATGGCGCTACCCTATAGAAGCCTATGGGCTTCTATCAGGAGAGTGCTGTGAGAGGGATCCAATCAGATCCCTCCCATTACCCCCCGCAGCACGCATGTCCGTCTGTGCATGCGCAGAAGGACACCAGAGAGGATTTTGGGTCATAGACCTGGAAGCAGTGACGTATCTATAATGGGTGCAGTGTGTGCGGGGCCCCGCACCGCACACCCTCCACCCATATTATTTTAAACTCACCTGTCCGTGGTCCCGCGTCGGGTGTCAGCGCTGCTCAGAACACAAGAAAATGGCCGCCGCCGCCATTTTTCCAGTGTTCTGCGCATGCTCAGTAGACTCCAGGCACACTCTAGTGCCCGGAGTCTACTAACGCTCCGGTGGCTGGCCAGTCACGTCAGTCGGCTGCCGGCCACCGGGGAGAGAGGAGGGGGCCCCCCTCTCTTAAGACGCCCCTGCCTGGAATTCCGTCCATCGCAAAGGGACACTCTTACCGAGAGAGCGGCGCTTTGCGGTGATCGTCATCGTCCACTGTGTGAAGCCTGGACTCTTTTCAGAAAGCGAGTGAGAAGTTTGCAGTTTTCGTATAGACCCAAATCAAGTTTGTTTGTTTTTTCCTGTACAATCTTCAGCTGTGAAATCTCAGACACAGTATATAGCTCGTTGGCTGCGGCCACTCCCTCAGATGTTATCAGCTCACTGCACAAAGCAGTAACTATATATCCAGGGAAGCCGAGTGTTCCCTCACACTCCCAGCTACAGCATGGCCCTCACCAAGGACGCCCGTGTCACTCTCAGCGATGGCAACACCATGCCCGTTTTAGGACTGGGCACTTACGCCTCCCCTGAAGTAAGTCTCTCTTGAAATACCTTCTCATCTTATTAGAGATACAAGTTAGTAAGGGTGAAAAATAAAAATAATAATAAAAAAAATAATAATTTAATGAAAACCGTTAACTTCTAGTGTTATAATCTACATCTGGTCATCTAGGTTTTCTTGTTATAGTTTAAGGGTCAATGATAAATGAGATCAGTTGTTGTTGAGAAAACGCAAAATATAATACCGTTATATTTCGATAGGCGCTGACTTTTGTATTATCCCTAATGATGCATTGAAATTAAATATGACATTTTGAGTGATAATATCCTATAATACAAAAACTGCCCCCTCAGGTTGCTGACACTTGCAGCGACGTTCTTTACACTTTATTTTTCTTAACTCTTTTCCTGACTAACCACTAATTTAGCATAATATCTGCAAAGCAGGATCTTTAAGTGGCCCATACACGGTGCGATAAATAAGCCGATCCGATGGAATGGTACGATTTGGCTGCTATATCTCACCGTGTATGGGCATGGTATCGGACCTAGCGTGCACCCGTGGGGTCGTACATCGCAGCCCCAGATCTTACTGCAGGTTCAGTCTATCAGGGGATGTGATGTGCGATCCCATGCGGCGCTCTGCGGATGGGGAAGGGCGGAAGCCGGTATATCCGGCGGTCGGCCATCCGATCGCACCGTGTGTGGGGATATGTCGGACGTCGGATCCCCCGTCGCGTCGCACGGTGCCTATCGCACCGTGTATGGGCCGCTTTAGTGCCTGATGATTATCCAGCCATGTATATAATATATTTCCAAGTTGCAGAAAACATCAACAGCATGCGCCGCAACCCACCAATCAGAATTGCTTTCATTAGCCAATCACTGCTTAATGCTGTTATCTAGTATAATTAACGGAACATTGCTGTTTTATAATAATATGTATGGATCCAAACTCATAATACAACTCCATAAATGATGTAAATATAAATATTATCCATATGTCACTGGCTGTTTAGTACATAGGAACAGCTTGTCAGTATTGATGTCATTTATAGTGTAAAGCAAAACTGCTATCTTCCCAACTAAATTGGATAACAAAGTCCAAGGAAAACTGAAGAATTATAACAGCAGTAACAAGTTGCTTCTATAGAGACAATTTTTTTTAGTTCCATGCAACAAAAAGGCACATTGCGGCCTACAGTGACAGCCTGACGCTTTATTCAGCTCGCTCATCCAGAGCTTACTTGCCGACTGGCTGGCTGCCCCCTCTGTGAAGTGACAGCCAGGTCAGCACAACAAGGGGTGTGGCAGTGGCATACAGTAGGTGGGTGGTGCTGGTGCGATTACATCATCGTAGCCACACCCCCGGCTATGCAGTGTCGAGATCACAGGCATTGTAAAGTGGGGGGAGGGGCCATGATTCGTTCAGCGCAAATCACGTGAACGTTTCCCCCCCCCCTTCCAGAGTGACCACTTAAGTGGGCAGCTGTAGGGAGAGTGCCTTAGAGATCGGCTCAGGGAGACTGGCCCACTCTTCTGGGCAGCCTGGAGCGCCATCCGATTTTCGGGAGCCTACGGGTTGAACTACAGACCTTAACATTATGCAGGAGTTTTTTTATGAGAGGAGGAGGCCCGTGTGCAGACTCAGGGTGGGCCCCCTCCTCTCTCCGGCGGTCCCGCGGTACAGTAGATTCTGGCTCAGTGCCAGGACCTACTGCGCATGCGCAGATCTCCGGGAAAATGGCATCTGCACCAGTTTCCCAGGGAAAACAGTACTGCACATGCGCTAGTCACCAGGAAAATGGTCGCCGTTATATTTCCGTGATTTTTGATGGTCTGCAGCGCTGGCTCGGCAATGCTGAGCAGCACTACGGATGGGTAAGTATAAGACTATGGGTGCAGGGTGTGTGGTGTGGGTCCCCCTGCACCCATTATAGAAACGTCCCTGACATTATGGATTTTAACAAAGTGATTTGTTATTTCTGAATTGAGGGGCTCATGCTGACTTGGATGGAAATTACGTCTGTATGGCAACTGCATTTTGCCTATGCTACAAAGATGGCAGTATATACAGTACAAGATGAGTTCAGTTCAGCAAAGGTTACATACAGTATATGATTGGGCTGCTCCTGGAGAGAACAGTAGTATATGCGCCTGGGTTACACCAGGAGAGAACAGTAGTATATGTGCCTGGGTTACACCAGGAGAGAACAGTAGTATATGTGCCTGGGTTACACCAGGAGAGAACAGTAGTATATGTGCCTGGGTTATACCAGGAGAGAATAGTAGTATATGCGCCTGGGTTACACCAGGAGAGAACAGTAGTGTATGTGCCTGGGTTACACCAGGAGAGAACAGCAGTATATGCGCCTGGGTTACACCAGGAGAGAACACTAGTATATGCGCCTGGGTTACACCAGGAGAGAACAGCAGTATATGTGCCTGGGTTACACCAGCAGAGAACAGTAGTATATGTGCCTGGGTTATACCAGGAGAGAACAGTAGTATATGTGTCTGGGTTACACCAGGAGAGAACAGTAGTATATGCGCCTGGGTTACACCAGGAGAGAACAGTAGTATATGTGCCTGGCTTACACCAGGAGAGAACAGTAGTATATGTGCCTGGGTTACACCAGGAGAGAACAGTAGTATATGTGCCTGGGTTACACCAGGAGAGAACAGTAGTATATGTGCCTGGGTTACACCAGGAGAGAACAGTAGTATATGTGCATGGGTTACACCAGGAGAGAACAGTAGTATATGTGCCTGGGTTATACCAGGAGAGAACAGTAGTATATGTGCCTGGGTTACACCAGCAGAGAACAGTAGTATATGTGTCTGGGTTATACCAGGAGAGAACAGTAGTATATGTGCCTGGGTTACACCAGGAGAGAACAGTAGTATATGTACCTGGGTTACACAGGAGAGAACAGTAGTATATGTGCCTGGGTTACACCAGGAGAGAACAGTAGTATATGTGTCTGGGTTACACAGGAGAGAACAGTAGTATATGTGCCTGGGTTACACCAGGAGAGAACAGTAGTATATGTACCTGGGTTACACCAGGAGAGAACAGTAGTATATGCGCCTGGGTTACACAGGAGAGAACAGTAGTATATGCGCCTGGGTTACACCAGGAGAGAACAGTAGTATATGTACCTACCTGGGTTACACCAGGAGAGAACAGTAATATATGTGCCTGGGTTACACCAGGAGAGAACAATAGTATATGTGCCTGGGTTACACCAGGAGAGAACAGTAGTATATGCGCCTGGGTTACACCAGGAGAGAACAGTAGTATATGTGCCTGGGTTACACCAGGAGAGAACAGTAGTATATGCGCCTGGATTACACCAGGAGAGAACAGTAGTATATGTGCCTGGGTTACACCAGGAGAGAACAGTAGTATGTGCGCCTGGATTACACCAGGAGAGAACAGTAGTATATGTGCCTGGGTTACACCAGGAGAGAACAGTAGTATGTGCGCCTGGGTTACACCAGGAGAGAACAGTAGTATATGCTCCTGGGTTACACCAGGAGAGAACAGTAGTATATGTACCTGGGTTACACCAGGAGAGAACAGTAGTATATGTGCCTGGGTTATACCAGGAGAGAATAGTAGTATATGCGCCTGGGTTACACCAGGAGAGAACAGTAGTGTATGTGCCTGGGTTACACCAGGAGAGAACAGTAGTATATGTGCCTGGGTTACACCAGGAGAGAACAGTAGTATATGCGCCTGGATTACACCAGGAGAGAACAGTAGTATATGTGCCTGGGTTACACCAGGAGAGAACAGTAGTATGTGCGCCTGGATTACACCAGGAGAGAACAGTAGTATATGTGCCTGGGTTACACCAGGAGAGAACAGTAGTATGTGCGCCTGGGTTACACCAGGAGAGAACAGTAGTATATTCTCCTGGGTTACACCAGGAGAGAACAGTAGTATATGTACCTGGGTTACACCAGGAGAGAACAGAAGTATATGTGCCTGGGTTATACCAGGAGAGAATAGTAGTATATGCGCCTGGGTTACACCAGGAGAGAACAGTAGTGTATGTGCCTGGGTTACACCAGGAGAGAACAGTAGTATATGCGCCTGGGTTACACCAGGAGAGAACAGTAGTATATGCGCCTGGGTTACACCAGGAGAGAACAGTAGTATATGTGCCTGGGTTACACCAGGAGAGAACAGTAGTATATGTGCCTGGGTTATACCAGGAGAGAATAGTAGTATATGCGCCTGGGTTACACCAGGAGAGAACAGTAGTGTATGTGCCTGGGTTACACCAGGAGAGAACAGCAGTATATGCGCCTGGGTTACACCAGGAGAGAACACTAGTATATGCGCCTGGGTTACACCAGGAGAGAACAGCAGTATATGTGCCTGGGTTACACCAGCAGAGAACAGTAGTATATGTGCATGGGTTACACCAGGAGAGAACAGTAGTATATGTGCCTGGGTTATACCAGGAGAGAACAGTAGTATATGTGCCTGGGTTACACCAGCAGAGAACAGTAGTATATGTGTCTGGGTTATACCAGGAGAGAACAGTAGTATATGTGCTGGGTTACACCAGGAGAGAACAGTAGTATATGTACCTGGGTTACACAGGAGAGAACAGTAGTATATGTGCCTGGGTTACACCAGGAGAGAACAGTAGTATATGTGTCTGGGTTACACAGGAGAGAACAGTAGTATATGTGCCTGGGTTACACCAGGAGAGAACAGTAGTATATGTACCTGGGTTACACCAGGAGAGAACAGTAGTATATGCGCCTGGGTTACACCAGGAGAGAACAGTAGTATATGCGCCTGGGTTACACCAGGAGAGAACAGTAGTATATGTACCTACCTGGGTTACACCAGGAGAGAACAGTAATATATGTGCCTGGGTTACACCAGGAGAGAACAATAGTATATGTGCCTGGGTTACACCAGGAGAGAACAGTAGTATATGCGCCTGGGTTACACCAGGAGAGAACAGTAGTATATGTGCCTGGGTTACACCAGGAGAGAACAGTAGTATATGCGCCTGGATTACACCAGGAGAGAACAGTAGTATATGTGCCTGGGTTACACCAGGAGAGAACAGTAGTATGTGCGCCTGGATTACACCAGGAGAGAACAGTAGTATATGTGCCTGGGTTACACCAGGAGAGAACAGTAGTATGTGCGCCTGGGTTACACCAGGAGAGAACAGTAGTATATGCTCCTGGGTTACACCAGGAGAGAACAGTAGTATATGTACCTGGGTTACACCAGGAGAGAACAGTAGTATATGTGCCTGGGTTACACCAGGAGAGAACAGTAGTATATGTACCTGGGTTACACCAGGAGAGAACAGTAGTATATGTGCCTGGGTTACACCAGGAGAGAACAGTAGTATATGCGCCTGGGTTACACCAGGAGAGAACAGTAGTATATGTACCTACCTGGGTTACACCAGGAGAGAACAGTAGTATATGTGCCTGGGTTACACCAGGAGAGAACAGTAGTATATGTGCCTGGGTTACACCAGGAGAGAACAGTAGTGTATGTGCCTGGGTTACACCAGGAGAGAACAGTAGTATATGTGCCTGGGTTACACCAGGAGAGAACAGTAGTATATGCGCCTGGGTTACACCAGGAGAGAACACTAGTATATGTGCCTGGGTTACACCAGGAGAGAACAGTAGTATATGTGCCTGGGTTATACCAGGAGAGAATAGTAGTATATGCGCCTGGGTTACACCAGGAGAGAACAGTAGTGTATGTGCCTGGGTTACACCAGGAGAGAACACTAGTATATGCGCCTGGGTTACACCAGGAGAGAACAGCAGTATATGTGCCTGGGTTACACCAGCAGAGAACAGTAGTATATGTGCATGGGTTACACCAGGAGAGAACAGTAGTATATGCGCCTGGGTTACACCAGGAGAGAACAGTAGTATATGTGCCTGGCTTACACCAGGAGAGAACAGTAGTATATGTGCCTGGGTTACACCAGGAGAGAACAGTAGTATATGTGCCTGGGTTACACCAGGAGAGAACAGTAGTATATGTGCCTGGGTTACACCAGGAGAGAACAGTAGTATATGTGCATGGGTTACACCAGGAGAGAACAGTAGTATATGTGCCTGGGTTATACCAGGAGAGAACAGTAGTATATGTGCCTGGGTTACACCAGCAGAGAACAGTAGTATATGTGTCTGGGTTATACCAGGAGAGAACAGTAGTATATGTGCCTGGGTTACACCAGGAGAGAACAGTAGTATATGTACCTGGGTTACACAGGAGAGAACAGTAGTATATGTGCCTGGGTTACACCAGGAGAGAACAGTAGTATATGTGTCTGGGTTACATAGGAGAGAACAGTAGTATATGTGCCTGGGTTACACCAGGAGAGAACAGTAGTATATGTACCTGGGTTACACCAGGAGAGAACAGTAGTATATGTACCTGGGTTACACCAGGAGAGAACAGTAGTATATGCGCCTGGGTTACACCAGGAGAGAACAGTAGTATATGCGCCTGGGTTACACCAGGAGAGAACAGTAGTATATGTACCTACCTGGGTTACACCAGGAGAGAACAGTAATATATGTGCCTGGGTTACACCAGGAGAGAACAATAGTATATGTGCCTGGGTTACACCAGGAGAGAACAGTAGTATATGCGCCTGGGTTACACCAGGAGAGAACAGTAGTATATGTGCCTGGGTTACACCAGGAGAGAACAGTAGTATATGCGCCTGGGTTACACCAGGAGAGAACAGTAGTATATGTGCCTGGGTTACACCAGGAGAGAACAGTAGTATGTGCGCCTGGATTACACCAGGAGAGAACAGTAGTATATGTGCCTGGGTTACACCAGGAGAGAACAGTAGTATGTGCGCCTGGGTTACACCAGGAGAGAACAGTAGTATATGCTCCTGGGTTACACCAGGAGAGAACAGTAGTATATGTACCTGGGTTACACCAGGAGAGAACAGTAGTATATGTGCCTGGGTTACACCAGGAGAGAACAGTAGTATATGTACCTGGGTTACACCAGGAGAGAACAGTAGTATATGTGCCTGGGTTACACCAGGAGAGAACAGTAGTATATGCGCCTGGGTTACACCAGGAGAGAACAGTAGTATATGTACCTACCTGGGTTACACCAGGAGAGAACAGTAGTATATGTGCCTGGGTTACACCAGGAGAGAACAGTAGTATATGTGCCTGGGTTACACCAGGAGAGAACAGTAGTGTATGTGCCTGGGTTACACCAGGAGAGAACAGTAGTATATGTGCCTGGGTTACACCAGGAGAGAACAGTAGTATATGCGCCTGGGTTACACCAGGAGAGAACAGTAGTATATGTGCCTGTGTTACACTAGGAGAGAACAGTAGTATATGTGCCTGGGTTACACCAGGAGAGAACAGTAGTATATGCGCCTGGGTTACACCAGGAGAGAACAGTAGTATATGTGCCTGGGTTACACCAGGAGAGAACAGTAGTATATGTACCTACCTGGGTTACACCAGGAGAGAACAGTATTATATGTGCCTGGGTTACACCAGGAGAGAACAGTAGTATATGCGCCTGGGTTACACCAGGAGAGAACAGTAGTATATGCGCCTGGGTTACACCAGGAGAGAACAGTAGTATATGTGCCTGGGTTACACCAGGAGAGAACAGTAGTATATGCGCCTGGGTTACACCAGGAGAGAACAGTAGTATATGCGCCTGGGTTACACCAGGAGAGAAAAGTAGTATATGCGCCTGGGTTACACCAGGAGAGAACAGTAGTATATGCGCCTGGGTTACACCAGGAGAGAACAGTAGTATATGCGCCTGGGTTACACCAGGAGAGAACAGTAGTATATGCGCCTGGGTTACACCAGGAGAGAACAGTAGTATATGCGCCTGGGTTACACCAGGAGAGAACAGTAGTATATGCGCCTGGGTTACACCAGGAGAGAACAGTAGTATATGCGCCTGGGTTACACCAGGAGAGAACAGTAGTAAATGCGCCTGGGTTACACCAGGAGAGAACAGTAGTATATGCGCCTGGGTTACACCAGGAGAGAACAGTAGTATATGTGCCTGGGTTACACCAGGAGAGAATAGTAGTATATGTGCCTGGGTTACACCAGGAGAGAACAGTAGTATATGCGCCTGGGTTACACCAGGAGAGAACAGTAGTATATGTACCTACCTGGGTTACACCAGGAGAGAACAGTAGTATATGTGCCTGGGTTACACCAGGAGAGAACAGTAGTATATGTGCCTGGGTTACACCAGGAGAGAACAGTAGTGTATGTGCCTGGGTTACATCAGGAGAGAACAGTAGTATATGTGCCTGGGTTACACCAGGAGAGAACAGTAGTATATGCGCCTGGGTTACACCAGGAGAGAACAGTAATATATGCGCCTGGGTTACACCAGGAGAGAACAGTAGTATATGCGCCTGGGTTACACCAGGAGAGAACAGTAGTATATGTGCCTGGGTTACACCAGGAGAGAAGAGTAGTATATGCGCCTGGGTTACACCAGGAGAGAACAGTAGTATATGTGCCTGGGTTACACCAGGAGAGAACAGTAGTATATGTACCTGGGTTACACCAGGAGAGAACAGTAGTATATGCGCCTGGGTTACACCAGGAGAGAACAGTAGTATATGTGCCTGGGTTACACCAGGAGAGAACAGTAATATATGCGCCTGGGTTACACCAGGAGAGAACAGTAGTATATGTGCCTGGGTTACACCAGGAGAGAACAGTAGTATATGTACCTGGGTTACACCAGGAGAGAACAGTAGTATATGCGCCTGGGTTACACCAGGAGAGAACAGTAGTATATGAGCCTGGGTTACACCAGGAGAGAACAGTAGTATATGCGCCTGGATTACACCAGGAGAGAACAGTAGTATATGCGCCTGGGTTACACCAGGAGAGAACAGTAGTATGTGCGCCTGGGTTACACCAGGAGAGAACAGTAGTATGTGCTCCTGGGTTACACCAGGAGAGAACAGTAGTATATGTACCTGGGTTACACCAGGAGAGAACAGTAGTATATGTGCCTGGGTTACACCAGGAGAGAACAGTAGTATATGTACCTGGGTTACACCAGGAGAGAACAGTAGTATATGTGCCTGGGTTACACCAGGAGAGAACAGTAGTATATGCGCCTGGGTTACACCAGGAGAGAACAGTAGTATATGTACCTACCTGGGTTACACCAGGAGAGAACAGTAGTATATGTGCCTGGGTTACACCAGGAGAGAACAGTAGTATATGTGCCTGGGTTACACCAGGAGAGAACAGTAGTGTATGTGCCTGGGTTACACCAGGAGAGAACAGTAGTATATGTGCCTGGGTTACACCAGGAGAGAACAGTAGTATATGCGCCTGGGTTACACCAGGAGAGAACAGTAGTATATGTGCCTGGGTTACACCAGGAGAGAACAGTAGTATATGTGCCTGGGTTACACCAGGAGAGAACAGTAGTATATGTACCTGGGTTACACCAGGAGAGAACAGTAGTATATGTGCCTGGGTTACACCAGGAGAGAACAGTAGTATATGTACCTACCTGGGTTACACCAGGAGAGAACAGTAGTATATGAGCCTGGGTTACACCAGGAGAGAACAGTAGTATATGTGCCTGGATTACACCAGGAGAGAACAGTAGTATATGTGCCTGGGTTACACCAGGAGAGAACAGTAGTATATGCGCCTGGGTTACACCAGGAGAGAACAGTAGTATATGTGCCTGTGTTACACTAGGAGAGAACAGTAGTATATGTGCCTGGGTTACACCAGGAGAGAACAGTAGTATATGCGCCTGGGTTACACCAGGAGAGAACAGTAGTATATGTGCCTGGGTTACACCAGGAGAGAACAGTAGTATATGTACCTACCTGGGTTACACCAGGAGAGAACAGTAGTATATGCGCCTGGGTTACACCAGGAGAGAACAGTAGTATATGCGCCTGGGTTACACCAGGAGAGAACAGTAGTATATGCGCCTGGGTTACACCAGGAGAGAACAGTAGTATATGTGCCTGGGTTACACCAGGAGAGAACAGTAGTATATGCGCCTGGGTTACACCAGGAGAGAACAGTAGTATATGCGCCTGGGTTACACCAGGAGAGAAAAGTAGTATATGCGCCTGGGTTACACCAGGAGAGAACAGTAGTATATGCGCCTGGGTTACACCAGGAGAGAACAGTAGTATATGCGCCTGGGTTACACCAGGAGAGAACAGTAGTATATGCGCCTGGGTTACACCAGGAGAGAACAGTAGTATATGCGCCTGGGTTACACCAGGAGAGAACAGTAGTATATGCGCCTGGGTTACACCAGGAGAGAACAGTAGTATATGCGCCTGGGTTACACCAGGAGAGAACAGTAGTAAATGCGCCTGGGTTACACCAGGAGAGAACAGTAGTATATGTACCTACCTGGGTTACACCAGGAGAGAACAGTAGTATATGTGCCTGGGTTACACCAGGAGAGAACAGTAGTATATGCGCCTGGGTTACACCAGGAGAGAACAGTAGTATATGCGCATGGGTTACACCAGGAGAGAACAGTAGTATATGTGCCTGGGTTACACCAGGAGAGAACAGTAGTATATGCGCCTGGGTTACACCAGGAGAGAACAGTAGTATATACGCCTGGGTTACACCAGGAGAGAAAAGTAGTATATGCGCCTGGGTTACACCAGGAGAGAACAGTAGTATATGCGCCTGGGTTACACCAGGAGAGAACAGTAGTATATGCGCCTGGGTTACACCAGGAGAGAACAGTAGTATATGCGCCTGGGTTACACCAGGAGAGAACAGTAGTATATGCGCCTGGGTTACACCAGGAGAGAACAGTAGTATATGCGCCTGGGTTACACCAGGAGAGAACAGTAGTATATGCGCCTGGGTTACACCAGGAGAGAACAGTAGTATATGCGCCTGGGTTACACCAGGAGAGAACAGTAGTATATGCGCCTGGGTTACACCAGGAGAGAACAGTAGTATATGCGCCTGGGTTACACCAGGAGAGAACAGTAGTATATGCGCCTGGGTTACACCAGGAGAGAACAGTAGTATATGTACCTGGGTTACACCAGGAGAGAATAGTAGTATATGCGCCTGGGTTACACCAGGAGAGAACAGTAGTATATGCGCCTGGGTTACACCAGGAGAGAACAGTAGTATATGTACCTACCTGGGTTACACCAGGAGAGAACAGTAGTATATGTGCCTGGGTTACACCAGGAGAGAACAGTAGTATATGTGACTGGGTTACACCAGGAGAGAACAGTAGTGTATGTGCCTGGGTTACACCAGGAGAGAACAGTAGTATATGTGCCTGGGTTACACCAGGAGAGAACAGTAGTATATGCGCCTGGGTTACACCAGGAGAGAACAGTAGTATATGCGCCTGGGTTACACCAGGAGAGAACAGTAGTATATGTGCCTGGGTTACACCAGGAGAGAACAGTAGTATATGTGCCTGGGTTACACCAGGAGAGAACAGTAGTATATGTGCCTGGGTTACACCAGGAGAGAACAGTAGTATATGTACCTACCTGGGTTACACCAGGAGAGAACAGTAGTATATGAGCCTGGGTTACACCAGGAGAGAACAGTAGTATATGTGCCTGGATTACACCAGGAGAGAACAGTAGTATATGTGCCTGGGTTACACCAGGAGAGAACAGTAGTATATGTGCCTGGATTACACCAGGAGAGAGCAGTAGTATATGTACCTGGGTTACACCAGGAGAGAACAGTAGTATATGTACCAGGGTTACACCAGGAGAGAACAGTAATATATGTGCCTGGGTTACACCAGGAGAGAACAGTAGTATATGTACCTGGGTTACACCAGGAGAGAACCATAGTATATGTGCCTGGGTTACACCAGGAGAGAACAGTAGTATATGTGCCTTGGTTACACCAGGAGAGAACAGCAGTATATGTACCAGGGTTACACCAGGAGAGAACCGTAGTATATGCGCCTGGGTTACACCAGGAGAAAACAGTAGTATGTGTGCCTGGGTTACACCAGGAGAGAACAGTAGTATATATGTACCTGGGTTACACCAGGAGAGAACAGTAGTATATGTGCCTGGGTTACACAGGAGAGAACAGTAGTATATGTGCCGGGGTTACACGAGGAGAGAGCAGTTGTATATGTGCCTGGGTTACACCAGGAGAGAACAGTAGTATATGCGCCTGGGTTACACCAGGAGAGAACAGTAGTATATGCGCCTGGGTTACACCAGGAGAGAACAGTAGTATATGCGCCTGGGTTACACCAGGAGAGAACAGTAGTATATGCGCCTGGATTACACCAGGAGAGAACAGTAGTATATGTGCCTGGGTTACACCAGGAGAGAACAGTAGTATGTGCGCCTGGGTTACACCAGGAGAGAACAGTAGTATATGCTCCTGGGTTACACCAGGAGAGAACAGTAGTATATGTACCTGGGTTACACCAGGAGAGAACAGTAGTATATGTGCCTGGGTTACACCAGGAGAGAACAGTAGTATATGTACCTGGGTTACACCTGGAGAGAATAGTAGTATATGTGCCTGGGTTACACCAGGAGAGAACAGTAGTATATGCGCCTGGGTTACACCAGGAGAGAACAGTAGTATATGTACCTACCTGGGTTACACCAGGAGAGAACAGTAGTATATGTGCCTGGGTTACACCAGGAGAGAACAGTAGTATATGTGCCTGGGTTACACCAGGAGAGAACAGTAGTGTATGTGCCTGGGTTACACCAGGAGAGAACAGTAGTATATGCGCCTGGGTTACACCAGGAGAGAACAGTAGTATATGCGCCTGGGTTACACCAGGAGAGAACAGTAGTATATGCGCCCGGGTTACACCAGGAGAGAACAGTAGTATATGTGCCTGGGTTACACCAGGAGAGAACAGTAGTATATGTACCTGGGTTACACCAGGAGAGAACAGTAGTATATGTGCCTGGGTTACACCAGGAGAGAACAGTAGTATATGAGCCTGGGTTACACCAGGAGAGAACAGTAGTATATGTGCCTGGATTACACCAGGAGAGAACAGTAGTATATGTGCCTGGGTTACACCAGGAGAAAACAGTAGTATATGTGCCTGGATTACACCAGGAGAGAGCAGTAGTATATGTACCTGGGTTACACCAGGAGAGAACAGTAGTATATGTACCAGGGTTACACCAGGAGAGAACAGTAATATATGTGCCTGGGTTACACCAGGAGAGAACAGTAGTATATGTACCTGGGTTACACCAGGAGAGAACCGTAGTATATGTGCCTGGGTTACACCTGGAGAGAACAGTAGTATATGTGCCTTGGTTACACCAGGAGAGAACAGCAGTATATGTACCAGGGTTACACCAGGAGAGAACCGTAGTATATGCGCCTGGGTTACACCAGGAGAAAACAGTAGTATGTGTGCCTGGGTTACACCAGGAGAGAACAGTAGTATATATGTACCTGGGTTACACCAGGAGAGAACAGTAGTATATGTGCCTGGGTTACACAGGAGAGAACAGTAGTATATGTGCCGGGGTTACACGAGGAGAGAGCAGTTGTATATGTGCCTGGGTTACACAGGAGAGAACAGTAGTATATGTGCCTGGGTTACACCAGGAGAGAACAGTAGTATATGTACCTGGGTTACACCAGGAGAGAACAGTAGTATATGTGCCTGGGTTACACCAGGAGAGAACAGTAGTATATGTACCTACCTGGGTTACACCAGGAGAGAACAGTAGTATATGAGCCTGGGTTACACCAGGAGAGAACAGTAGTATATGTGCCTGGATTACACCAGGAGAGAACAGTAGTATATGTGCCTGGGTTACACCAGGAGAAAACAGTAGTATATGTGCCTGGATTACACCAGGAGAGAGCAGTAGTATATGTACCTGGGTTACACCAGGAGAGAACAGTAGTATATGTACCAGGGTTACACCAGGAGAGAACAGTAATATATGTGCCTGGGTTACACCAGGAGAGAACAGTAGTATATGTACCTGGGTTACACCAGGAGAGAACCGTAGTATATGTGCCTGGGTTACACCAGGAGAGAACAGTAGTATATGTGCCTGGGTTACACCAGGAGAGAACAGCAGTATATGTACCAGGGTTACACCAGGAGAGAACCGTAGTATATGCGCCTGGGTTACACCAGGAGAAAACAGTAGTATGTGTGCCTGGGTTACACCAGGAGAGAACAGTAGTATATATGTACCTGGGTTACACCAGGAGAGAACAGTAGTATATGTGCCTGGGTTACACAGGAGAGAACAGTAGTATATGTGCCGGGGTTACACGAGGAGAGAGCAGTTGTATATGTGCCTGGGTTACACCAGGAGAGAACAGTAATATATGTGCCTGGGTTACACCCGGAGAGAACAGTAGTATATGTGCCTGGGTTACACCAGGAGAGAACATTAGTATATGTGTCTGGGTTACACCAGGAGAGAACAGTAGTGTATGTGCCTGGGTTACACCAGGAGAGAACAGTAGTATATGTGTCTGGGTTACACCAGGAGAGAACAGTAGTGTATGTGCCTGGGTTACACCAGGAGAGAACAGTAGTATATGTACCTGGGTTACACCAGGAGAGAACCGTAGTATATGTGCCTGGGTTACACCAGGAGAGAACAGCAGTATATGTGTCTGGGTTACACCAGGAGAGAACAGTAGTATATGTGCCCTGGTTACACCAGGAGAGAACAGCAGTATATGTACCAGGGTTACACCAGGAGAGAACCGTAGTATATGCGCCTGGGTTACACCAGGAGAAAACAGTAGTATGTGTGCCTGGGTTACACCAGGAGAGAACAGTAGTATATATGTACCTGGGTTACACCAGGAGAGAACAGAAGTATATGTGCCTGGGTTACACAGGAGAGAACAGTAGTATATGTGCCGGGGTTACACGAGGAGAGAGCAGTTGTATATGTACCTGGGTTACACCAGGAGAGAACAGTAGTATATGTGCCTGGGTTACACAGGAGAGAACAGTAGTATATGTGCCTGGGTTACACCAGGAGAGAACAGTAGTATATGTGCCTGGGTTACACAGGAGAGAACAGTAGTATATGTGCCGGGGTTACACAGGAGAGAACAGTAGTATATGTGCCTGGGTTACACCAGGAGAGAACAGTAGTATATGTGCCTGGGTTACACCAGGAGAGAAAAGTAGTATATGTGCCTGGGTTACACCAGGAGAGAACAGTAGTATATGTGCCTGGGTTACACAGGAGAGAACAGTAGTATATGTGCCTGGGTTACACCAGGAGAGAACAGTAGTATATGTGCCTGGGTTACACCAGGAGAGAACAGTAGTATATGTGCCGGGGTTACACGAGGAGAGAGCAGTAGTATATGTGCCTGGGTTACACAGGAGAGAACAGTAGTATATGTGCCTGGGTTACACCAGGAGAGAACAGTAGTATATGTGCCGGGGTTACACGAGGAGAGAGCAGTAGTATATGTGCCTGGGTTACACCAGGAGAGAACAGTAGTATATGCGCCTGGGTTACACCAGGAGAGAACATTAGTATATGTGCCTGGGTTACACCAGGAGAGAACAGTAGTGTATGTGCCTGGGTTACACCAGGAGAGAACAGTAGTATATGTGCATGGGTTACACCAGGAGAGAACAGTAGTATATGTGTCTGGGTTACACCAGGAGAGAACAGTAATATATGTGCCTGGGTTACACCAGGAGAGAACAGTAGTATATGTGCCTAGGTTACACCAGGAGAGAGCAGTAGTATATGTGCATGAATTAATTGAATATGATCTTGTATAGACCTCACTGTCTGACAAATCATTGTTTAGAATGATTTGACTACTACATTAATACATTCAGTGTCTCAGAATCTGTCTGTACAAATCGCGCATTAAACTGTCACGTAACCCTGATCAATGATATGTCAGGCTTTGAAAATCTGTCATTTAAATAAGATCAGTATATGTAGAAAAAATGTTTCTTTAAACGAAAACCGAATACATACGCACAGTAGCGCCACCCCTGGTTCCATAGCAGGTGTCACTTCTTACAGGTACCAGAGAGAGAGAGAGCGTACTATCTATATGTCCTGTAAAACTTCAATATTTATTTCTGAATTTGTTACTTTTTTTTGCCTCTTATCTTTTTTTGTAGGTCCCTAAAAGTGTTGGAGAGGAAGCCACGAAAATCGCCATTGATGTTGGCTATCGACACATTGATTGCGCTTACATCTACGGCAATGAGGTTCAGATTGGGAACGCCATTCGGGCAAAGATTAACGACGGCACAGTCAAGAGAGAAGACATATTCTATACGGGGAAGGTATAAAATGCAGATAATCTTCCCTCACTATTCTTTTCTACTCATTTAATTGGGTGATATAATCCCTTCATGAAACTATACCAGAAACAGATACTAGTGCAACTCACAAGTAACCGATAACCGATACTAGTTTATGGCTCACCAGCCTTTATCAAAATGACAACAGATCTTATTAAGTTTTGCTTTGACCATTTCTACAAACTTCACCATCTGAGAGTGATCTGAGGCCCTCATTCAGAGCCACTCGCTAGCGGCAGTACGCTCGTTCCGAGCGATGTTCGCACATCTGCGCATGCCTACGGTTTTTAGTACGCATGCGCAAACCAGTCAGTGCGGCCGAAAATCGTTTGTATGCAATATAGCGAGTGCCTGCTATTTTGAGTGACAGGAGGAGGCGTATGTGGGTGGTAACAGGGGAAGGTGCTTGAAAACGGGGAGTGGAGATCAGAACGCAGGCGTGCTTAAAGGTCAAAACAGGCGTTTTATGGGTGTGCATAATTAATATAGCAGCATCAATGACCACCTCATTTGTTTTTTTATAACTCAGAACTGCTCGCAAAATAGCGGTTGAAAAAACCAACCACAAGAATAGCGAGCAGTTCATATCCTGTTCGATGTACTCGATTAATCTAATAAATAGCGGACATGACGTATGGTGCGAGCGGCCAGGGGGCGTTTTTAAGAAATAAAAGAGCGTATGTTTTGCTCGCTCATTCAGACTTAGAGGTGTGAACAGACTGCAATGTGCGAACGGATCATTTGAATAGCCACCCCTTGTTTTTGAACGAACGAACGCAAATAGCGAACGGCTCTGAATGAGGGCCTGAATCTTCTACTGGTAATTACACAGAATTCTGTCCCCTTTATCTCCTAGCTCTGGTGCACGTTCTTCTCTCCTGAGCTTGTCCGCAAAGGTCTAGAAAAGTCTAAGAGCGATCTTCAACTGGGATACCTGGATCTCTTCATAATGCACTGGCCTTTCTCTCTCAAGGTACGGGAATTTTATATACGGTATATATGTATTACTCCTATGTGAGCATGTGATAGGGAATATAGAGTGTAAGCTCCACTGCGGCAGGGACTGATGTGTATGGCCAAATATTCTCTGTACAGCGCTGCGGAATATGTGTGCGCTATATAAATAACTGGTAATAATAATAATAATATACTGTATACACTGTGCATGCTTCAAATTTAATTTTCATTGTAGCTCACAGTGGAGATTTATTCACAAAGTGACTGACAGACCGGGAACCTCTTGTGGGTGGCAACAGGGGAGGGACACTGAAACCTAGGCGTGTGGCGGCCATATTCGGGGAGCCTCTCAGCCTGTGACTGCGATCCCGTACTCAGTATAAATGTCTCAGATCCCGCCACCATTCTCAGTAGCCATAGAGTTACTCAGAACTGCGATAATCAAAGTATCTGGGAGCGCTGCTGCATTTTTTAAAGCAGATGCTTGGATTTGCAAAGCCTTCAGTGGGCATCTGATTACATTTCTCAGCATAGGGGATCGCAGCAGCGTTGGCATTAGCGCCCATCTCTGAACCAGTCCAAGTGTTAATAGAGACAGATAAGCAATCAGAGCAATGTTCAGGCTGATTAAGCTGCACAAGCAAAAGTTAATGTAATAGTTAAAGGTACCTTTGACAAAGTCGTGCCTCCACACCCAACGATGAAACACGTCGTGGGCACAGGCCCACCGGGAGAATCAGAGTTTCCGTCAAGCTGCTACATCAGCACAGATGACTGTGCACCATCGCTTACTTCCGGCAGCATTGATCATAGTATCGGCACTTAACGAATACGGTACCACAGGTGGACCTGGACTCTCTATGTAGGATATCTGCTAAACCCCAGAACTTGAGCCCATATTTCCTGGAAACAAAGTGGGACTTTCAATTTAATTTCAATTAGAGATGTGTGCTGACTCCTGTATTTTGGTTTTGGCAAAACCACCCTCAAATGTTATGGTTTTGGTTTTGGCAAAACCACCCTCAAGTGTTTTGGTTTGGTATGGTTTGGTTTTCTTTTTTAACCTTTTTTTTTTTCTTATAAACACAGCTAAAATCATGTGACTTGATACTGTCTTTGTTCCTATAGTATTATTAACATCAGTAACATTCATTTCCAGTCATTTCCAGTCTATTTTGACCAATTTTGGCACCTAAAATTACAATGGAGGGTCTTGGGCTGTAGAGAGCCCGGCCGGGCCACAGTAAAGGAGGGGGCATGGCCTAATTTCAGAAGACGTGGCCATGCCCCCTTGGCAAAAATAAATCACAAATTACTTTCGTGGCGCTGCGCACTGGGGAGGGGGGAGCTGTAAGCCCCCCCAGCCCGGCGCTAAGCGGTGGGGGCGCGATCAGTGTGATCGCTCCCCCCCACAGCCATAGGAGACTGCTCCGGCTGCTGCTGCAGCCGCAAGCAGTCTCACACTGCAGCCCAGCACAAGCTGTGTGCTGAGCTGCTGTGAGGGAGGGGGGGGGCGACGCCAGACCCAGGCCCCGCCGGGCCCCTCTAGCAAGCTCGGGCCCAGGTAAACTGTACCCGCTCCCTCCCCTCTCGGCGCCCATGCTTGCATGCAATCAAAAACATGCGAGATGCATGTGCAGCAGATTCTGGCAAACTGCTAATATAATAAGAACATTGTGTCTGTCTATTTGTTTCAAGTTTTCACAAAATCTATTGAACTGATTTTCATTAAAATTGCATCATTTTGTAGAGGAAACTCCTAGAAATAACCAGCACTTTGTTCCATCTCCATCCGTCAAGTTAAAGCTGAGCAATAACAAAAACAAAATTTATTGACATCATCAATGCAAGAGATAGGGGTGGCACCATGTGCACGACTGGTAAGGGGCGGGGGGAGAGGTGCTGTGGCCCCGCGGTCACATGAATAGAATAGGTTACATAGCAGTCTGTGCACAGGGCACACAGTGACATTGGTGTGAGAGGTGGGTGAATAGGAGAGGCTACATAGCAGTCTGTGCACAGGGCACACAGTGACATTGGTGTGAGTGGTGGGTGAATAGAATAGGCTACATAGCAGTCTGTGCACAGGGCACACAGTGACATTGGTGTGAGAGGTGGGTAAATAGGAGAGGTTACATAGCAGTCTGTGCACAGGGCACACAGTGACATTGGTGTGAGTGGTGGGTGAATAGGAGAGGTTACATAGCAGTCTGTGCACAGGGCACACAGTGACATTGGTGTGAGAGGTGGGTAAATAGGAGAGGTTACATAGCAGTCTGTGCACAGGGCACTCAGTGACATTGGTGTGAGAGGTGGGTGAATAGGAGAGGCTACATAGCAGTCTGTGCCCAGGGCACACAGTGACATTGGTGTGAGTGGTGGGTGAATAGAATAGGCTACATAGCAGTCTGTGCCCAGGGCACACAGTGACATTGGTGTGAGTGGTGGGTGAATAGAATAGGTTACATAGCAGTCTGTGCACAGGGCACACAGTGACATTGGTGTGAGTGGAGGGTGAATAGGAGAGGTTACATAGCAGTCTGTGCACAGGGCACACAGTGACATTGGTGTGAGTGGTGGGTGAATAGGAGAGGTTACATAGCAGTCTGTGCACAGGGCACACAGTGACATTGGTGTGAGAGGTGGGTAAATAGGAGAGGTTACATAGCAGTCTGTGCACAGGGCACTCAGTGACATTGGTGTGAGAGGTGGGTGAATAGGAGAGGCTACATAGCAGTCTGTGCCCAGGGCACACAGTGACATTGGTGTGAGTGGTGGGTGAATAGAATAGGCTACATAGCAGTCTGTGCCCAGGGCACACAGTGACATTGGTGTGAGTGGTGGGTGAATAGAATAGGCTACATAGCAGTCTGTGCACAGGGCACACAGTGACATAGGTGTGAGTGGTGTGTGAATAGGATAGTCTACATAGCAGTCTGTGCACAGGGCACACAGTGACATAGGTGTGAGTGGTGGGTGAATAGGAGAGGTTACATAGCAGTCTGTGCACAGGGCACACAGTGACATAGGTGTGAGTGGTGGGTGAATAGGAGAGGTTACATAGCAGTCTGTGCACAGGGCACACAGTGACAGTGGTGAGATAGGTGTGCCACCATGCGCGCATTCGATAAAGTGTCAGGGGGGGGGAGGCCCTGTGGCCCCGCGGTCACATGAATGGAATAGGTTACATAGCAGTCTGTGCACAGGGCACACAGTGACATTGGTGTGAGTGGTGGGTGAATAGGATAGGTTACATAGTAGTCTATGCATGGGGCACACAGTGACATTGGTGTGAGTGGTGGGTGAATAGGAGAGGTTACATAGTAGTCTATGCATGGGGCACACAGTGACATTGGTGTGAGTGGTGGGTGAATAGGAGAGGTTACATAGCAGTCTGTGCACAGGGCACACAGTGACATTGGTGTGAGACGTGGGTGAATAGGAGAGGTTACATAGCAGTCTGTGCACGGGGCACACAGTGACATTGGTGTGAGAGGTGGGTGAATAGGAGAGGTTACATAGCAGTCTGTGCACAGGGCACACAGTGACATTGGTGTGAGTGGTAGGTGAATAGGATAGGTTACATAGCAGTCTGTGCACAGGGCACACAGTGACATTGGTGTGAGAGGTGGGTGAATAGGAGAGGTTACATAGCAGTCTGTGCACAGGGCACACAGTGACATTGGTGTGAGTGATGGGTGAATAGGAGAGGTTACATAGCAGTTTCTGTGCACAGGGCACACAGTGACATTGGTGTGAGTTGTGGGTGAATAGGAGAGGTTACATAGCAGTCTGTGCACAGGGCACACAGTGACATCAGTGTGAGTGGTGGGTGAATAGGAGAGGTTACATAGCAGTATGTGCAGAGGGCACACAGTGACATCAATGTGAGTGGTGGGTGAATAGGAGAGGTTACATAGCAGTCTGTGCACAGGGCACACAGTGACATTGGTGTGACTGGTAGGTGAATAGGAGAGGTTACATAGCAGTCTGTGCACAGGGCACACAGTGACATTGGTGTGAGTGGTAGGTGAATAGGAGAGGTTACATAGCAGTCTGTGCACAGGGCACACAGTGACATTGGTGTGAGAGGTGGGTGAATAGGATAGGTTACATAGCAGTCTGTGCACAGGGCACACAGTGACATTGGTGTGAGAGGTGGGTGAATAGGAGAGGTTACATAGCAGTTTCTGTGCACAGGGCACACAGTGACATTGGTGTGAGTGGTGGGTGAATAGGAGAGGTTACATAGCAGTCTGTGCACAGGGCACACAGTGACATCAGTGTGAGTGGTGGGTGAATAGGAGAGGTTACATAGCAGTATGTGCAGAGGGCACACAGTGACATTTATGTGAGTGGTGGGTGAATAGGAGAGGTTACATAGCAGTCTGTGCACAGGGCACATAGTGACATTGGTGTGAGTGGTGGGTGAATAGGATAGGCTACATAGCAGTCTGTGCACAGGGCACACAGTGACATTGGTGTGAGTGGTGGGTGAATAGGAGAGGTTACATAGCAGTCTGTGCACAGGGCACACAGTGACATTGGTGTGAGTGGTGGGTGAATAGGAGAGGCTACATAGCAGTCTGTGCACAGGGCACACAGTGACATTGGTGTGAGTGGTGGGTGAATAGGATAGGTTACATAGCAGTCTGTGCACAGGGCACACAGTGGCAATGGTGTGAGTGGTGGGTGAAGGTGCTGCTGCCACCAGTCTGTATAGCGCTGCTGGTCACGTTGGCAACTACCGCGACAGGGCCCCTGTGCAAAGCAATACAACTAGAACACCTCAAATAAAAAAAGGAAGCCGTAGGCAACAGCTAGTACTATCAAGTGTGATATTACAAATAATAATCAATCAGATGTTAGCTTAAGTAATACAAGAATAAGTTAAATTAAAGGTGACATCTGATTGGTTGAAATGGATAATAGCGCTTGGGTACTATTTAGTAAAGCGGCAATGAAATGTTTTGGCTTACCGTTTGTCGCCGGGGAAAGCGCCATGCAACCCAAAAACGCATGGAGCAGCCCATGGGAGAACCTATCACCCTATCTGGGTGTGCTAAATTCAATACGTCTAGAAAAGGTTAAATATAACGGTGACACATGCAGTCTATCCCCTCCCCTTCAGTACAATAGTAACATTTAATATTACGCAACATTCTACAAATATTTGTTATCTGCTATTGATTTGCTGTCTCCTGTTTTATAGCCCGTGGGCGCCGAGAGACCCAGCAATTCAGAGTCTTTTCAATATGATGATGTCGACTTTTTTTCTACTTGGGAGGTGAGTTATTCAGTGATAAATCCGTTTGTAGTAAAGCATCGAACTTGTTTTATTTGATTGTATCACTTTACTTTGCATTATATAATTATGTCTAATGGGAGCTGCCAAGTCGGTAACAGCCATGCCGGGCCTAGAAATCCCACAATGAGACAATAACCAGCTTAAGGGGCCTATTCATCAACACTAAAATAACGTTTTTAAGGACATTTTCCTTAATTAACATTATTTTAGTATTCATGAAGCCACTTAGCACAGGAGATATCACTGATATCATTATATATACATAACTGATATCTCCTTGCTAAGTCCCCCTGCGTTAGTTTCCACACTGCCCATACATTAGTACATTAGTATGGGGATATGGAAATTATGCTATTCATCTACTTCCGAAAAAGAATGATGTATTTTCGGAATTTGACGGAGTTACTATCCGCCACTGTGAGGTGGCGAATAGCAGGTGACATTTACCTGGTCCGTCCTCTGGCTCCTGGGGCTGTGCAGACAAGTGTTCTACCAGCAGAACACAATAGTTTAGTTTTTTTTTTCTAAACTGTACTGTGGGCTGCTGGGAGAACACGTGACAGCACAGTCGCCGGAGCCGGAGGCGCTGCAGCGGGCAGGTAAGTGCGGGACGGGGGGGAGGTGAGCGGGGGGGGGGAAGGGGGTTGGGGGGGACACAAACTTACCGCCGCTGTAGGCAGTGCTGCACATGCGCTTGCTTTACGAATGCGCAGAACGGATTCCAGCTGCAGTAAGTTAGTGTGGACAGAGATAACTAGCTATTTCCCAAAAAGCTGTCATCGCAAAAATAACAGCTATTCGGAATAGATAGTTATGGGGAGGAGGAATGGAGAGGAGGAATGGAGAGGAGGAATGGAGAGGTGGAATGGAGAGGAGGAATGGAGAGGAGGAGTGGAGAGGAGGATGGAGAGGAGGAATGGAGAGGAGGAATGGGGAGGAGGAATGGAGAGGAGGAATGGAGAGGTGGAATGGAGAGGAGGAATGGAGAGGAGGAATGGAGAGGAGGGATGGAGAGGAGGATGGAGAGGAGGAATGGAGAGGAGGAATGGAGAGGAGGAATGGAGAGGAGGAATGGGGAGGAGGAATGGAGAGGAGGAATGGAGAGGTGGAATGGAGAGGAGGAATGGAGAGGAGGAATGGAGAGGAGGAATGGAGAGGAGGATGGAGAGGAGGAATGGAGAGGAGGAATGGAGAGGTGGAATGGAGAGGAGGAATGGAGAGGAGGAATGGAGAGGAGGGATGGAGAGGAGGAATGGAGAGGAGGGATGGAGAGGAGGATGGAGAGGAGGAATGGGGAGGAGGAATGGGGAGGAGGAATGGAGAGGTGGAATGGAGAGGAGGAATGGAGAGGAGGATGGAGAGGAGGAATGGAGAGGAGGAATGGGGAGGAGGAATGGAGAGGAGGAATGGAGAGGTGGAATGGAGAGGAGGAATGGAGAGGAGGAATGGAGAGGAGGAATGGAGAGGAGGATGGAGAGGAGGAATGGAGAGGAGGAATGGAGAGGAGGAATGGAGAGGTGGAATGGAGAGGAGGGATGGAGAGGAGGGATGGAGAGGAGGATGGAGAGGAGGGATGGAGAGGAGGAATGGAGAGGAGGAATGGAGAGGTGGAATGGGGAGGAGGAATGGGGAGGAGGAATGGAGAGGAGGAATGGAGAGGTGGAATGGAGAGGAGGAATGGAGAGGAGGAATGGAGAGGAGGAATGGAGAGGAGGATGGAGAGGAGGAATGGAGAGGAGGAATGGGGAGGAGGAATGGAGAGGAGGAATGGAGAGGTGGAATGGAGAGGAGGAATGGAGAGGAGGAATGGAGAGGAGGGATGGAGAGGAGGATGGAGAGGAGGAATGGAGAGGAGGAATGGAGAGGAGGAATGGAGAGGAGGAATGGAGAGGTGGAATGGAGAGGAGGAATGGAGAGGTGGAATGGAGAGGAGGAATGGAGAGGAGGAATGGAGAGGTGGAATGGAGAGGAGGAATGGAGAGGAGGAATGGAGAGGTGGAATGGAGAGGAGGAATGGAGAGGAGGGATGGAGAGGAGGGATGGAGAGGAGGAATGGAGAGGAGGAATGGAGAGGTGGAATGGAGAGGAGGAATGGGGAGGAGGAATGGAGAGGAGGAATGGAGAGGTGGAATGGAGAGGAGGAATGGAGAGGAGGATGGAGAGGAGGAATGGAGAGGAGGAATGGGGAGGAGGAATGGAGAGGAGGAATGGAGAGGTGGAATGGAGAGGAGGAATGGAGAGGTGGAATGGAGAGGTGGAATGGAGAGGAGGAATGGAGAGGAGGAATGGAGAGGAGGAATGGAGAGGTGGAATGGGGAGGAGGAATGGAGAGGTGGAATGGAGAGGAGGAATGGAGAGGTGGAATGGAGAGGAGGAATGGAGAGGAGGAATGGAGAGGTGGAATGGAGAGGAGGAATGGAGAGGAGGAATGGAGAGGAGGATGGAGAGGAGGAATGGAGAGGTGGAATGGAGAGGAGGAATGGAGAGGAGGAATGGAGAGGAGGGATGGAGAGGAGGATGGAGAGGAGGAATGGAGAGGAGGAATGGAGAGGTGGAATGGAGAGGAGGAATGGAGAGGAGGAATGGAGAGGAGGATGGAGAGGAGGAATGGGGAGGAGGAATGGAGAGGTGGAATGGAGAGGTGGAATGGAGAGGAGGAATGGAGAGGAGGAATGGAGAGGTGGAATGGAGAGGAGGAATGGAGAGGAGGAATGGAGAGGAGGAATGGAGAGGAGGATGGAGAGGAGGAATGGAGAGGAGGAATGGGGAGGAGGAATGGAGAGGTGGAATGGAGAGGAGGAATGGAGAGGAGGAATGGAGAGGAGGATGGAGAGGAGGAATGGAGTGGTGGAATGGAGAGGAGGAATGGAGAGGAGGAATGGAGAGGAGGAATGGAGAGGAGGAATGGAGAGGAGGATGGAGAGGAGGAATGGAGAGGAGGAATGGAGAGGTGGAATGGAGAGGAGGAATGGAGAGGAGGGATGGAGAGGAGGGATGGAGAGGAGGATGGAGAGGAGGAATGGAGAGGAGGAATGGAGAGGAGGAATGGAGAGGTGGAATGGAGAGGAGGAATGGAGAGGAGGAATGGAGAGGAGGAATGGAGAGGAGGATGGAGAGGAGGAATGGGGAGGAGGAATGGAGAGGAGGAATGGAGAGGTGGAATGGAGAGGAGGAATGGAGAGGAGGAATGGAGAGGTGGAATGGAGAGGAGGAATGGAGAGGAGGAATGGAGAGGAGGATGGAGAGGAGGAATGGAGAGGAGGAATGGAGAGGTGGAATGGAGAGGAGGAATGGAGAGGTGGAATGGAGAGGAGGAATGGAGAGGAGGATGGAGAGGTGGAATGGAGAGGTGGAATGGAGAGGAGGAATGGAGAGGAGGAATGGAGAGGAGGAATGGAGAGGAGGATGGAGAGGAGGAATGGAGAGGAGGAATGGAGAGGAGGAATGGAGAGGAGGGATGGAGAGGAGGAATGGAGAGGAGGAATGGAGAGGAGGAATGGAGAGGAGGAATGATGAATTCCTCCGGTAATTAGGTAGAACTCCATGCCAGTTCTAAACCTAATTACCTCCAGAGAGTTTTAAGGTATGATGAATAGGCCCCTAAATCATGAATATATTATACTGAGATATAAATGACTGTTACAATATACATGTAAGAGTTGTGTGTAACTTTTTTTCTCTTTTAATTATCATTTTATTATTGTGTAGGTATCCTGTGTGGATATCTGTGTGCTTGTAATTTGTCAGTAATTTGGGGATAATTCCTGGCTCGTAATCCAAAGAGAGAGAATATTAGTACTGGCTCGCTTATCTTATGTAGGAATGGAGGATATTTGTTCGAACATATTCCATATATTTAATTTCCCAAAGGAATTGTTAGGAGCGTCGGCTGCATAAAGTTCAAGATATTGGGGTATATTTACTAAACCAATGAGATTCTAGCTATTAGTTTCTAAAAGGTGCTAGAGAAATGATAAGTACACTCTGATTGGTTGCTATGGGCAACATCTCCACTTCTATAAACCCGCAATGTAGTAAATGAATATACCCCGTTACTTTTAGTAAGTTTTGAAGTGACTCTTGTGAGTTTAATAATGTTCTGCTCTATTATGTATGTTATATGCACATCACATGCATGTAAACCAACTGTTATGGTGCATACACACGATCAGATTTTTCCTTCAGATATGAACGATAACGATTAAAAAATCGTTCAGTCGTTCATATCTGAAGGAAAATCGTTCATATCTGACATGCCTGAACGACGGACGATCAACGATGCGCGTTCCCGTTTGTCAGATAACGATATCTGACATCTGATGGGTTTGCAGTCAGACCTGGACGATTCCATTCATTTTAATGCAGTCAAAAATCGTTCAATCGTTCAAATCGTTCAAAACTTTCAAATCGTTTAATCGTTCAGTCGTTCATCTGACAAATCTGACAAGTCTGACAAATCTGACCGTGTGTACGCTCCATTACGCTGCATACACACACAACGATTTTTTGAACGATTATCGTTAAACGAAAAATCGTTCACTTTCTGAGTCAAATGATGAACGATTTTCGTTCATGCGCGTTCACGTTTGTAGTTTGTAGTTCAGTCAGACTTGTCAACTGAACGATTTTCATTAAGGGAATATGCAAAAATCGTTTGTAGTTCATAAAAATCGTTCATTAGACTTTAAAAAATCTGACAGATAATCGTTCATAAAAATCGTTCATTAGACTTTAAAAAATCTGACAGATAATCGTTCATAAAAATCGTTCATTAGACTTTAAAAAATCTGACAGATAATCGTTCATAAAAATCGTTCATAAAATCGTTGGTAACAAAATCGTTGTGTGTGTATGCAGCTTTTGAACTATCTTGAAATGAAAGAGTTAACAATTTAGGGGTCTGTTTACTAAGCTTTGGATGGAGATAAAGTAAACGGACATAAAGTACCAACCAATCAGCTCCTAACGGCCATGTCACAGACGGTGTTTGAAAAATGACAGGAGCTGGTTGGTTTATCTCCATCCAGGACTTAGTAAATAGACCCCTTTATCTAATGACAACGTCCCCCTCAGTGGCTCCTTGCAGATCAGCTGGACCCATCCATCATACCAGTAGGGTCCAGGAGTCTCCCTCTGGGACCTCATACTTGCTGAAGACTGGAGAGCGCTATTGCGCGGTCTCCATGATGCTCCTCCGGGGCGCAATGGCCTTTGCAGCAGCTGAGCCCAGCGTAATGGCCCTTTCAGAATTTTCTGTCTAAATAGGGACATCTGATCCCGAAGCCTGTATATATTACAAATAATGGAATATTTGCTGTCTACTCCCCCAAATATTGGGGTGCCTTAGCAGTGCACCCAGGGCCATAACTAGGGGTGCGTGAGAGGTGCTGCCACCCAGGTTGTAGTGCTCTGCAGGTGGCACCATCGTGCCAGTGGAGCTGCAACAAAGCCACCAGAAGCATCTAACTAAATTATTCTCCAGACAGTGCTCTTCTTACTGGTGCTGGTGGCAATGTCCCCTCAGAGTGACATCGTCAATGAACCCAAATTAGTTCACTGATAGTGTGTGGTAGAGTACTCGTGGGTGTCACAGCCAGATGAAGTCAGTAGTACAAGAGCATATTGCCCTGCAGAAGGTGCGTTTCCGAGAGCCTTTCAATGGAATCAGTTACATCATGGTACACTTGTCACAGATGGCGGGTTCAGGAGACATTACTATACACAGGCAGCCATTGGTCTAGTGATTTGCTAATTCTGTTTGCTGGTGCTGATCCTCCTGTAGGCACTGGAGGCGTGCAAGGATGCCGGCTTGGTGAAGTCCATCGGAGTGTCAAACTTTAACCACAGGCAGCTGGAACGTCTGCTAAACAAACCAGGACTGAAATACAAGCCCGTCTGTAACCAGGTGCGTTATCATTATCTTATTATTTACACGGCGCTGACATATTGCGCAGCACTGTACATTGAGGGGACAGACACGTTACATACAGTGGCATGAAACAGATGGTGAAGATGGCCTGGCCCCAATGAGCTTACAATCTAAGAGTGACACACGTTCAGTGCAGGCTGATCAATCATCTGGAAACATGCTGAACCTGCCGATATTGTCAGATTGTCCAGCATGTTTGCACGATGATAGATGTCTGGACGACCAGCGGGCACGCGCATCGCTGATCGTTTAAGACATTTTTTCCAAATGATTTGCAAACGATTGAACGATAATGATATCGTTATCGTTCAATCGCTCACATAAATCGTCTAGTGGATGGGCACCTTTAGTCGCATTGAATTGTCTGTGTGGCCCAGCCCCCCTCTTTCCGATGCCAGGAATCACAGTTTTCTATAGAGGGGGCATGGACACTGTACTACCTACTTGGCAGCATTACGAAAAAATTAGCATGTATGACTTTATTAGTGAACATTTATACATTTTGTGGAGCATATTCCTGTACTGTCTGTATATATATATATATATATATATATATATATATACACATACACTATGTATGTATGTATGAGTATACGTTCAGGAAGCCGGCGGACGCAATGCCGACCACCGGCTCCCGACAGGCGCCTAAATCTAGACACCTGTCATTTTACCGACGCCGGGAGGCCGTTCGAAGGGATGCTGGGCACCGGGCGCGGACAGCCGCGGGGGGGAGGGTTAGACTTAGGGCTCCTGGGAGGTTAGGGTCAGGCTAGGGGAAGGAGGGGGTTAGGTTTAGGCACCACCTGGGGGAGATTAGGGATAGGCACCCCTCCGGGGGACTTAGATTTAGGCGGCAGGGAAGGGGGGGTTAGGTTTAGGCACTTAGAGGAGGGATTAGGGTTAGGCGCAGGGGGGGAGGTTAGGGTTAGGCACCCTAAAGAAGGGTTAGGGTTAGAATTAGGTCAGTTTATACTTACCTTTAGGACGATCGGGATTTCCTCCTCTGTCGGGCTGCCGCTGCTGAGATTTGAACCATACGGCCGGCAGTAAATCATACCGAATGCGTATGTATGTATGTGTGTATATTATGCTATGTTTCCAAAAATGACACAGGTTCATTTAGCTTCCAAGCTTCAGTCACATTTAATAATTAACAGTAATGTCTCTATAATTTGCGTGGACCAGTGATAAGCCCAGGCTTATCTTACAGTGATGATCCCACGATACACAGCTGCTGGTTAATATTTTTAATACATTACATATTTTATCTTTTCCTGAAAGTAATTTAAACAGACAGTAAATTGGCACAGCATTTTTTAGTTCTATAACAAACAGTTCTATAAATGTATAGACGGAAAATGTCTCCACTGCGCCCAACATCACCAGTGTGCGCGATTCACCATCGAGGCCATTGTTGCTTAAAGTAGCTGCCACCTCCAGATTACTGTCGCTTATTGGATTGCGCAGGCCCTACAGCCACGTTAATCAAACACATTGTTTTGCTCAACTGATGTTCTATTGTGACCCCAGTATAATGACGCATTATATCCCGCAGGTGGAGTATCATGTATATTTAAGTCAAAGCAAACTGCACGCATACTGCAAGTCCAAGGATATTGTTATAGTGGCGTACAGTGTCCTGGGGTCACACAGAGACAAGGACTGGTAAGTACAATCCATCACTACTATGGTGTACATGTCCCAAAGCCGCAACGCATTTCAGGGCAGCGGCAGGGCCATATTATTACATTAGTAACACAGCGCCATACAGAGAATATAATGTACATAGTAACAGTTGTAATGTGACATATTATAAGTACCGAAAATGTAAATTGGTGTATTTTACAAACAACAAATAGCAATAAAACCAACAGAGTAGGTAGAATGTGGACAAGGAGTGAGGGTAGACTAACCGGGATGCAGTCAGGAGGCCGGCGGTCACAATGCCGACCGCCGGCTTCCCGAATGTCAAATCCCGGCGAGGTTCTAATGACAGGCGTTGAAATCCCTACGCCTGTCATTAGAACTACGCCAGGAGCCCGACACCCGGCATACCGATCGAAGGTAAGCCAGGCGCCAGGCGTAGACGGCCGTGGAGGGGGAAGGGTTAGGTTAGGGGCTTTCGGGGGGGACTTAGGGTTAGGCAGCCCCCTGGGAGGGTTGGGGTTAGGCTAGGGGGAGGGGGGTTAGGGTTAGGTACCCCCGGGAGGAGGTTTAGGGTTAGGCACCCCCCCCCCGGCAGACTTAGGTTTAGGCTGCGGGGAAGGGGGGGTTAGGTTTAGGCACTTAGGGGGGTGTTAGGGTTAGGCACTAGGAGGAGGTTAGGGTTAGGCACCCCTAAACGAGGGTTAGGGGCTAGAATAGGGTTAGTTTTAATTAACTTCGGGATTTTCACCCCTGCCGGGCTTCCGCTGTCGGGATTTGAAGCATGCGGCCGGCGATATTGCAAACTGATCCCGACTAACCCTCTGCAACTTATAGGGCAGTGGTTCTCAACTCCAGCACTCAAGGACCCCCAACACGTTATGTTTTCTGGATTTCTTTAATCATGCACAGGTGAAGGAGGGCCCTGCTCGATAGAGCTTACATACTTAATCACCCACTCTACATTTACGCTGCCCGCAGGGTGGACCTGAGCACACCGGTCCTGCTTGATGATCCAGTCCTGGCCAGCATGGCTGCCAAGTACAACCGCTCCCCAGCGGAGATCGCCATGCGCTTCGTCCTCCAGAAGGGAATCGTGGTCTTAGCCAAAAGTTTCAGCGCCGCCCGCCTCAAGCAAAATCTCGGGGTAACTACAGCTTGTTATTACTTGTTTGTGTGTCTTGTCTTTGTCAGCGGATATATAATATAAAATCATCTACATTTACCATAAAAATATAGGCCCTCATTCAGAGCCGTACGCTCTGAGCAGAGCGCACGCTCTGAATGAGGGCCGTCCTCCATGAAAATGGAGCGTCCTCCTGGACGCTCGTATAGCTGTGGGTCACCACCCACAGCCTATACGAGCGTGCAGTTTGATGGCCGCGATGGTCGTGACCATCGCGACCATCGAAACTACGAGCCGGAGCCTGCGGTTGAGGTTTTCAACCGCAAGCCCCGGAGTGATTTTGGCTCTATCAGAGCCAAAATCACTCCCACTGACATCACTAGTGATGTCAGTGGGCCGGCTTCTGACGGGAGGCGTTCCCGTGGGAACGCCCCCGTCAGGGAGGCACGCCCACCAAAGGGGGCGTGCTGTCAATCAACATCGACAGCACGCCCCCTTTGATCAGACACAACGAGCGAAGGAAAGTCCTTCGCTCGTCGCGTCTGGCGCATGCGCACGACGGAGCTCCCGCCGTCGTGCGCATGCACAGAGCACAACATCGACCCACTTGCGAGCGGACAGACGCTTGCGAGTGGGTCTGAATCAGGCCCATAATTACCAGAAAATTATGGTATAAATGAAATGAAATAGAAAGATGTGTTACTTTCTTCTTGAAATATCAGCTGGTAGTTTCCTTCCTGCCACAGTCCAAATAGAATTATCAATTAGGAGAGGGAAGTAGACACCGGGACTACATATAATACAGCTGCCACACTAATGAATGAAGTACTACCAGTGGGAGGAGTCACTCGGCAATCAGCCAATCAGAATTTCACAGCTAGTGCTGCTTATCGCCATGGTGACTTGTTGCCCCTGCCCTCCAGCATCCGCAGGCGACACGCTTGCTGACAGTCGTACATGTATCTGCGTCCAGGTCTGACGCACTCGCAATTAATGTGAACATGTCCTTTGCTTACGCTTGCCGACCCCTTGTAACCACAGTTGGTCTGTTGCCGTAAGGACGTGTTATGCCGCGTATCCACTAGCAGACATTAATGAGCGATTGCACAATTACTACATCGTAATCGTGCAATCGCTCATTAATCGTGCACAAATCGTGCACTATAATGTCGGAAACGACCAGCGATGCGCGCTCCGGCTGGTGGTTTCCGACATCAATCATCGGCTGAACATGCCGGTCAATCTGCCGATAACGACAGATTGGCCGTGTTCAGGGATGATGGAGGGTGCCTGCGCTGAATGACTAATCGTTCAGTGTAGGCACTGCAGGGGATGCGGAACGACGGTACGATTACGATGTCGTTCCGCTATCATTAGTGGACTGGATACGCACCTTTAGATCCCAAAAAAGCTGAGGGCCTGATTCATTAAGGATCGCAATCTCCATAATCGCACGCAGGTCTGCTGCGAAAATATGATAATGAATTCAATCGCAAATGCCGTCGCGGTGCCAGCATAGAGACGCCCACTGCCTTCCACTACCGCCATCTCACATTCGTAATACCCTGCAGTCCTGCATATACATCGGTAACATAACATCGGCCCCTCACGCAGAATTACAGCAGCCCTGAAATTGCTAACCTCGTCGCACGTAGTGAGTACACAAGCTGCGTAGGCAGACACGCCTATGTTTCTCCGACCACTCCCCTGTCACCACCCCAAAACGCTTACAGCCTGTCAATCACTCTGCGATGGCTCTCTGTGGTCTGTGTGATCGCAGTGGTGCCTGCGCACTGCGTACACTTTAGCTGTTGCGATCGTTAATGAGTCAGGCCCTGGGTACGTTTAGTTGGTGAGGTTGTGCACCAAATACATAAATATGTGTTGTACAATTCTTACAATGTATTTATTTACATTTAATTTAGACTTTTATTTTGGGTTTGAGTCTGTACTTTAAATGACACTTAATTACAGTTATATTGTGTCACATCCAAATGTGTTCTTAAATTATTACATTTACACCCATGTAATGAAGTCAGGCATTTAATAAAGTTATTATTTGTTTCCTGCTTCCAGTCTGCCTGACTGACATAAATCTTCAGAGAGAAGCCATTTTGAATGGCTACAGGGCTCAGCTGAGGTAGAATGCCAGGATAGATCCCCTTCAGTATTTGTACCCTGACATAATCAGTTACTGTCCAACGTCATTCCCTACTATCCACGTGGGCATAGAGGGGGAATATAATCCTGTGGCGAACGAAGCGAGTCACCGTGTTGGGACGGGACAAATTTCTTCTTTTGGTGGCCTGTATGAGCATGGAACCGCACTTCCGCCCTCACTCCATGTCACTTCCAAGTACAGTTATATATATATACCTTTCACATAATACTCTAATGGTGCATACACACGGTCAGATTTTCCTACAGATCTGAACGATAACGATTTTAAAAATCGTTCAATCGTTCATATCTGAAGGAAAATCTGACATGTGAGCCTTCAACGATGAACGATGCGCGTTCCCGATGGTCAGCTAACGATATCTGACATCTGATGTGTTTGCAGTCATATTTGGTCGATTTCAGTCATTTTAATGCAGCCAAAAATTGTCCAATCGTTCAAATCGTTGGTATAATCGTTCAAATCATTTGTCAAATCGTTCATCTGTCAAATCTGACCATGTGTATATGCACCATAACTGTTGATGCAGCCATTTTGTGGGCTGGACCAGTATTCAGCCTATCACTTGTGTCGCCACTGAGGTGCGAGGTGTCATGCCTCATCATGCCTGAGTAATGTCTCTAACTGCCAATGCATGGTTAGGCTCTACAGAAACATTCAGTCCATACAATGGCTGCCTCCAATCTGCGTAGGAGTTGGCTCAGTTCTAATTTACAGTACATTAAATTCATAAGTGTAATTTGCGTATAATGACTACAAATAGATGCTCCACTTTGAAACAGAATTTTACTTATTCACCCCAAATGGTCAATAATATTATACTTATTGTTACCTAACGTGAGGTCTCCTCATTCCATTCCCAGATCTTTGATTTTGAAATAAAGCCTGAAGACATGGTAACGCTGGATGGCCTGGATAAAAACCTCCGTTATGGACCTTTCAAAGAGTAAGTGGCCTCTTCTACAAATGGGCAAATATAAGGGTGGGTGACGGGGTAAATGAGCTTCCTTTAACATAGCACGTGGGTAGTGGGATTATTTTAAGAGTTGGAAATCATTGGTAAGTAAAGGGTTAACACAAAAAGTTGAATTCCTCTATTTTTTTCCTCACAAAGGCCCCCATTTACTAATGAGTTTCATCACCAAAACGAGTGATAAATGTCACTGTGTATGATAAATGATGCTCCAGCCAATCAGCTCCCAACTGTCATTTTTCTAATAGTTGACAGTTGGGAGCTGATTGGCTGGAGCATCATTTATCATACACAGTGACATTTATCACTCGTTTTGGTGATAAAACGCGTTAGTAAATGAGGCCCAAAATGGTATATTATATAAATAATTCTATATATGTGTCTGACATGGGTTGGTTGGAGCAGGGCCGGCTCTAGGGGTGTTCGACCAGTGCGGTTGCACAGGGGCACCACTCATAGAGGGTGCAGCCCTCCCCAACATCCCGATTTCAGCGGGACAGCACTGTCCCGTCCGTGGGCCGAACTGGCCTGCTGGTGGTCAAATCGGGAGGTTGGGTACCCCCACCGCCGCAGCTGTGCGGACCCCGGAGTCTTAATGGATGCTGCGCACAAGCACGCGGCATCCATTTAGTGCCGGTAGAGGGCAGGGGGAAGCCCAGCTAGTGATGAAGTGCTGGGATCTCCCCAGCCTGACGTTACATGGGAGGCGTGCCATGCGGGCACGGCCCCAACTAATGTCATGTAGGGGGTGTGGCCTAGGGTAAGCAGGTGACGCCCCCATTTTCAGGGTGTCCATCACAGTACTGTCCTGCTGTTCTACTCGTGGGCCGAAGTGGCCCGCAGGTGGTCAACTTGGGAGGTATGGGGGAAGCCCAGCCAATGACGGAGGACTGGGCTTTACCCCCAGCCTGACGTTATTTGGAGGCATGCCATGCGGGCAATAAGGCCACGCCCCCAATTCCAATCGCTATGTACCGGGCCGGCACAGGGTGCTCAGACCCCTGGAGTCGGCCCTGGGTTGGAGCAGGAAATGCTCTGTAGGTCTCTCAGAGAGCAGAGATGCTCAAGGTGGTTTTTATTTAATAATATGAATTTATTAGGCGAGATGCATCAATAGGAAAAATGCGGTCAAACCCTGAAAATGCATTTCTCATATGCACCAAGCCCCGGAGTGCTATGCACCAAGCCCCGGAGTGCTATGCACTCCGGTGCTTTGTTGCGGTCAGTAATGCCATCTTCCTGACGGAGTTACCCATAGAAGCCTCTCAGCACCCCCGCGGCACGCGCCTCCCTCTGCGCATGTGCAGAAGGACGCTGGAGTGGCTTGGTCATACACCCGGAAGTCCCTCCACCGCAAAGGGCCGCTCTTACCGACAGAACGGTCCTTTGCGGTGATCTTCATGCATACCGGTGTTACCAACGACGGCATGCATGCAATGACTGGCCGAATGCATCTCGCCCACTACCTTTAACGTATTTCGCAAACTCAAACGGCGAACAACGAAAAACCACATATTTTGTACTGCAAATTTTAATCAGAATCTAAAGACGATTGTACCGCAAACATGTTAGAGACCATCGAACTGGGGAAATCCGTTCAAACTTTTGTATTCAGGGCCTGATTCAGACCCGGTTGCAAGGCTGCGTTCGCACGCAGCCTGCCGATGTTTGTCTGCGCATGCGTACAAGATGCAGTGCGCGTGCGCGAACCAGTCGATACGAATGGGAAGCGCTCGCAGCCAGTACACAGACGCTCCGCAAGCATGAGTGACAGGACGTGCCGTTTGTGGGTGGTGAAAGGGGGTGGTCGATGGTAACGGGGGGTGTCTGTGCATCTGAACGCCGTTTCAGGGGCGTGCATAATTAAGATGCAGCGTCAGCATACACGTCACATGGCTGAATTACACACAGCAGCACTCGCAGTGCTTGAGGTAGGGTATGGTCAGCCACAAGTGCTGCGTATGGCTCCGATGTTATCGATTGTTTAATACACTTCCTGGAGATGACGTGTGTTACTAAGGGAAAGTGGGCGTCTTGTGTTAGGCTGGTGGGCGTCTAATTTCATACCGCGATCGCACGGCCAAACATAGTGGTCGTGCTAATGTCTTGCTAGCGATCGCAGGATTTGCATACCTTTACTGCCAACGGCTGCATGTGAACGCAGTCTTGCGACCAAGTCTGAATCAGGCCCTCAGTTCCTACAACAACAAGAATCTACTTACTCAGGTGCATTCTGTCAGATGTAGGAAAATTGCAGAACTGCAGCTGTCTCATCCTGTCTGACCAAACTAAAGTCACTTGCATTACCAACTCTGAACAGCAGGTGGCAGGTCTGATCTCTCCCTTTCTTAAGCTGCCCATCCACTAGGCTATTAAACCTAGCGATTGAGCGATAACGACCGTCGTTATCGCTCAATCGCTTGGTAATCACCCGCAAATCGTACAGTTTAATGTCTAATATGACCAGCGATGCACGTGCCCGCTGGTCGTATTGGACATCTATCATCGGGCAAACAAGCTGGTCAACGTCGGGTTCAGCATGTTGCCAGATGATTGATGAGGCTGCACTGATCGACTGCTCGTTCAGTGCAGGCACATCACAGACATAGGCCAGGATGTACTAAAGGAGAAATGCGATAAAAACCCTGTTTTGGTTTTTTTTTACTGCATTTCCATATGTACTAAGGCCCGGACGCCCCCCCCCCCCGTCGCCCAGAGCTGGCCCCCACTCACCTGCTGTCCATGGTCGTCGGCCCACGCTCCTCCTGGATCCTCCACTTCCTCCTCCTCCTAGTCTTCTTCCGGGTGCAGGAAGGAGGAGGAGGAGCCCGGGGCTTCCTGCACATGTGACCAGCAGGAAGCTCCCGGGGCTCGGAGGGGGCGGGGTCCCACGGAGACCCCCTCACCCGGCGTCTGCTGCTTCGCAAAGGGCAGCTCTTATCACAAGAGCTGCCCTTTGCGATACTAATCGCATATGTTAGTACATATGTGATTAGTAAGGTTGCGGTGACTGGCGGAATGGAAACGACAGCACAATTACAATGTCGTAATCGTGCTGCCGTTTCTATGTCGTGTAGTGGATGGGCAGCATTACTCTACCTTGCACTCGACATTCCAACTTGAGCAGTATTCTAGAGCAGGTGCAATGTATAATGTGCTTTGTCCATATCAACTTGTCATTTACATTTACGTGTGCATTTTATACATATGCTCTGTATATGACACCAGCACAGTCATTTTTATTATTTTGACTGAAGTAAAAATCGAAACACACTCCAGCCTATCTCAACGGAAAAGCTTTACCCTTGTAATTCACCTTGTAATACCCCTGTAGCGCTCTATGTGAGGCAGTCACCATCACTAGGGTCTACAGCAACCAATCAGCTTCTAACTGTCATTTTATATACTGTGCTAAGTAAATGACGGCTAGTAGCTGATTGGTTGCTATAGGCAACTTCGTCAATTTATCGCTCTCATGGCGAGATGTGCTAAGCTCTGGAAAGTGATAAACTACCAGCCAATCAGCTCCTAGCTGTCATCTTACAGGCTGTGTTTGAAAAATTTCAGCCACTGATTGGTCGGTAGTTTATCACTCTCCAGATTATCACTTTCCAGAGCTTAGTACATTTGCCCCTTAAAGATTTGATACATCTCCCCCCCAGTGACAAAACACAGACTTTGAGCACAGTTTGATTTATTTACTGTTTTTTTTCTCCTCTTGCAGATTGAAGCAGCACCCAGAATACCCGTTCCATGACGAGTACTGAAGAACGTAATGGAAATTACACCGTCAGTCCCTAAAAAGTTCATTTGTTGTGTCTGTGACACTTTAGCACGAGGTGCACTGGAAGCAATGAGAAAAAGCTATTGTGTGGTAAACAAGCCTAGTATGTATAATACATACACAATGGGAGGGATGAGCTGTGTATCTGGAATTGTTTATGCAATAAATGAGAAGCTGTACGAATGTAATTGTATTTCTCCTTTGTAGATGTGTGATGTTAAGGTGGGTACACACTATACAGAAATATCTGCAGATGATGGTCGTTCATACACACTGAACGGCCATCATCTGTGTCTTACTGCGGGTCGGGGGCATGTCCTGGTGGGCGGGGGCGTGTCCCGCCCTCCTCCTCGCGGCTGCCGCTGTGTGTGTACGGGCAGTCTGCAGGCCGCCCGTACACACCTGCAGATGGACAGATATGTCTCCTATAGCTGGCACTGGGCTATGACATCACAGTGTGACTGAAAAAAATGCATTACACTACAAGTATTGGACTAGACACTCACCATATCCTCAGGGGAGGTGAATGAGACAAGAAAATTGTTCTGCGTCACGTCCTTTTAGGGGTCCATTTATCAATGTATATCTGAGGTATAATCCCCGAAAACACCCGTTTGGGGGTTAACCACAAATATTTAGTATCCCCCGGATGTATGAAGGACTGGACCGCAGTGTGATCCCCTCCATTCCTGCAGGCAGCCGCATCCCCCACAGGTTTCTATGGGGGAAGCGATGCTGCCAAATTTACCAACATCTGGAATGCAATGCATTCCGGATATTGATCCCTGCAGCTAACGCCATCTGAAGATGGCATTAGCTGCTGTAGCCTATGGGCTACACTGCGCATAATTAGCCGGCGGAGGGTTCCTCCAGAACCCTACCGGGCAATGTGACTGCACATGTGCAGCATTGCCGTCTCTTCCATTGGGCTTATTGGGCAGTTGCCCAAGGGCCCTAGGCTTCAAGGGGCCCGCCAGCCCTCCTGCAGCAGCAGCCAGTTGGTAATTTTTTATTTTTTTCCAAGTACTGTGTCCCGATCCGCCAGCCCTCCCCCGCCCGCGACGAGCGTCCCCCCCCCCTCCGTGGTTGACGCGTACTCACCATCCCGTTACACTGTCCTGTCTGTGACTTCCGGCAACTCCAGTCAGACAGTCTCTTTGAGAGACGACTGCTGATTGGTTGTCTTGATGCGCGAGCAGCAGCAGCTCCGGCCAGACCAGCTGCTGCTGGCTCCTTCGAGTGCGCCGCTCAGCCGCCTGCCGCGTGTCTGGTGCCGGACCGAATCTGATCACTGGAGGATCCGCCCAGTCCATCGTCGCCTCCGAGTCCTCAGGAGTCAGGACTCCTCAGCCAGGCGAGCCACTGCCTCCCGACCCGGCAGGTAAGATAGAGCCAGGCTGTTTTCTGCGACAGGGTCTCTGACTGGGCATTGGATTTGGGAATGGATGTTTTTCACGTGAATGGGTGGGTAGGGGCCCCAGTGCATTGCTTTGTCCAGGGCCCACACTGCTGTTAAGACAGCCCTGATATGCAGGACCCTCTGCACTGGCCGGGAGCTCTCCGGGCACATCGCGGGGACGAGCTCCTTTCAGAACCCATGTCCCTGCATGTGCTGGATGATCGCATATTGCAATGCAATCATGGACGGTAATGTTATGCCTTGATCGCATTGCAATAGCGATCATTAATAATTGGGGGCCATAGTCAAATAAGGAACCTCTCCCAAATGTCCCTTCCCCACATCTTTATATCATTTACATAATCTTGTCCCACAAAAGAGCTGCTGTACCTTCAATCCACAGAAATGCACAATACAGCGGCCATTACTGTCATCAAAATGGAAAATTATCCCAATTTTCATGAAATGTTCCTCAGACACCGCATCGGTCGGTGATGATATTATAGGCTGCGTTCTCGCAAGTAGTGGTTCATGTGATGCAGGGGGAGATGTACTGTATGAAGCCTTGGAGAGAGATAAAGTGGAGAGAGATAAATTACCAACCAACCAATCAGTGTCTGTCATTTTATAGCAGGTTCTAGATAAATTAGAGCTAGAAGCTAATTGGTTGCTATGGGAAACTTCACTTACAAGGTTTGATGCATCTCCCCCCATGTGTTTTGTGTGTGGCTTGCCATTTAGTAAGTTGTGATGACAGGCGTTGTTTTGGAGGTGACAGACACAAAAGGAACAAGGATGGTGATATCAATGAATTAGAGACTGCAGGATGAAGCTTCCTGTGATTTGTGTCACTGTGCACTTCCTCCTGCAGCCAGTGACCGTATCATGGAGCATAGAGGACCTGGACTGTGCCTGTCTACGGTGCTAGGCATGTACATTACTCATTGTGAGGATATGGGGTCCGCAGATCACCCAGACATGGTAGAGTATGAAACACTTGAAAGGGAGGGATGAGTCCCAGATGAATAAGGTGGCTCAACGTTTCAAATAATCCACTGCAATGAGTTCCACAGCAATCAGCTTAGCCTCAGAACAGCAATTCTGCCTTGTACACTGAACTACTCCTCCTTATACCCCCAGAATAGTCTCAGGCTGCAGGGATGTGTTTGGCTTTCTTCTGTGTCATGGGATACTAAGGCATAGGAATACAATACACATTTCCTAATTAAGGTGATTAAGTCAGACACAGAGAGCCACCCTGTCTGGTTAGATGCAGAACAGAGAGGGGGATACTACACCGAGCTTGGGGCCTGATTCAGAGCCGGACGCAATTAGCGCTCGCTCGTCCAGAAAATAGGGTTGGCTATTCAAATGAACCGTTCGCTCTTTGCGGTCTGTTCACGCCTCTAGGTCTGAACGAGCGAACAAAACTTGCGGTCGTTTTTGGATAACTACGCCCCCTGGCCGCTCGCATCCTACGTCATGTCCGCTATTTATTAGATTAATCGAGTACATCGACCAGGGTATGAACTGCTCGCTATTCTTGTGGTTGGTTTTTGCTACCACAATTTTGCGAGCAGTTCTGGCTATTAAATAACCCAGTGACGTGGTCAATGACGCTACTGTATTAATTATGCACACCCATAAAATGCCCGTTTTGACCTTTAAGCACGCCTGCGTTCGGATCTCCACTCCCCGTTTTCAAGCACATTCTCCTGTTTCCACCCACATACGCCTCTTTCTGTCACTCAAATTATCAGGCATTCGCTATTTTGCGAGCACATGAATTTCGACCGCACTGACTGGTTCGCGCATGCGTATAACGATCCGTACGCATGCGCAGTTGGGCAAACATCGCTCGGAGCGAATGAGCGGCCGCTTACGAGCGGCTCTGAATCAGACCCTTGATCTCCTGTGGTTTAGGCAGTGCAGTAACTATAAATGTTCCTCCCTTCTGCCAAAAAATGTTGGCTCCCAGTGCGAGCAGTTACAAATGCGCCCCCACCCCCTATAGACAGTTTTTACATTTGTCATATTTCCACCTTATAATAATGCCCCTTACACATTATGCCACACATCGTGATGCCCCTCTCACAGTATGCCACACATTGTAATGCACCTTACACATTATGCCGCACATTGTAATGCCCCTTACACATTATGCCACACATCGTAATGCCGTTAGACATTATGGCACACAACATAATGCCACATACCATCATGCCCATTACACATTCTACACACCTTAATGTCCCTGACACATTATGCCACACACTGTAATGCCCCTTACACATTATGCCACACACTGTAATGCCTATTACTCATTATGCCACACACTGTAATGCCGCTTACACATTATGCCACACACTGTAATGCCTATTACACATCATGCCACAGATTGTAATGCCCATTACACATTCCACACACCGTAATGCCCCTGACACATTATGGCACACACTGTAATGCCTATTACACATTATGCCACACACTGTAATACCACTTCCACATTATGCTACCCACTGTAATGCCTATTACACATCATGCCACACATTGTAATGCCCCTTACACATTATGCCACACATTGTAATGCCCCTTACACATTATGCCACACACTGTAATGCCTATTACACATTATGCCACACATTGTAATGCCCCTTACACATTATGCCACACATTGTAATGCCCCTCACACATTATGCCGCACATCGTAATGCCCCTTACACATTCTGCCACACAGCATAGTGCCACACACCATAATGCCCATTACATATTCCACACACCGTAATGCCCCTGACACATTATGCCACACACTGTAATGCTCCTTACACATTATGCCACACTGTAATGCATATTACACATCATGCCGCACACCATAATGCCCGTTACACATTATGCTACATACAGATATGCCCTTGACACCATTTTATGCCCCACAGTAATACCGTGTATCCACTAGCAGATAACGGAACAACAGTACGATTACAACATTGTAATCGTACAGTCGTTCCTCATGCACTGTGTGCCTACACTGAACGATATGTCGTTCAGTGCAGGCACCCTACCTCATCCCCGAACATGGCCAATCTGTCATTACCGGTAGATTGACCGGCATATTCAGGTGATGATTGATGTCGGAAACGACCAGCGTGAGTGTGCATCGCTGGTCGTTTCCGACATTATAGTGCACGATTAATGAGCGATTGAATGATTACGATGCTCGTTGTCAGGGGTTTTGTGCTCTGAGTTCCATGCTTGTTGCCAGGGGGTTCATGCTATGGGTTTCCATGCTCGTTGTCAGGGGTTCCATGCTTGTTGCCAGGGGTTTCATGCTTGTTGCCAGGGGTTTCATGTTCATTGTCAGGGGTTTTACGGCAGAATATGCACACTAGTGAACTTCTAAATGCAGAATCAGTGCCGGCGCCTGACCCGTTCTGCGCATGTGCAGTACAGGTATGCGATTCCACACGCAGACTGGCAGCAGACTGTCATTAATTGACAGTCTGCTGCCGTTTGTGGGCGGGTGGGCTGCGGCAACTGCTTCCGTTTCCCGAAACTAAGGCGTATAGCCACTGTTGGGGAGGAGGGAAGATGCCAGGATCTCCGTCGGTTGATGGAGGTTTTCTGGCCTCTTCCTGTCGACTGCAACGACCTGCTGCGTGACCCCATGGGTCACTTAGCCGACCGATGTTCCCACAGATTATTCGATGCGGCGCTGTCTAACGCGGCTCGGATAACTGATGCATGTGGGAGGCGTGATGTCTCCTGCTGGATTACCATAATTGCAAGGACGGAATTGCAAAGCTGTTTGCGTGCAGCTTTGCAATTCCGTCCTGTGCTAAATCAGGTCCTATGTGCGCTCCCACTGCGTCATCCGTCGCATCTTCAGATATGCCGTATATGCTGCTCAATCTGAAGATATCGTCAATGATTTTCCGCAAATCACGCAGTGTGTATGCACTACTATCCGATCGGGCGATATGTATCATTAACGACCGAACAATGGGCATGATTAGGATCCGTGCGCGAGCCCCGGAGCGAGTGAGAACTTCACTCGCTCGGGGCTCGCAGCAAAACGGGGTGGCTGTCGATGTTGATCGACAGCTCGCCCCGTTTTGTAGGCGGGTTGGGGGGGGTGGCTGCAGAGATGGAGGCGTTCCCGAAGGAACGCCTGCCGTTTGTGGACGGCCCTACTGACATCACATTATTATTAGACACATTATTATTATTATTATATATTAGAGCAGGAAGTTCACTGGGGCTTGCGGTGGATGAGACCCTACCACAAGGGTCTCGTCGCAAGCCTGATGATGGTCGCGATAATCACGACCATCTCCAGCTATGCAAGCGGCCTGGAGGCCGATTTTTTTTTTTTTAATACGCCCTTATTCAGAGCGAGCGCTCGCAAATAGCGAGCGCCTCTGAATCAGTACCAATGCACGATATGTTAGATTGCATAGCGAGTATGCACTATATCATTTGCGCAGCGTCTAATGTGTACCCAGCGTTACTCCTTTGGCATAAGTTAACAATAGGAAGTATTAGGGCTAACACGAATACCTCACCTACAGTGTAACAGATAACATAACACAATCTCATATGTTACAATTATATTAGGGCTGACATTCATACAATATGAGCAGAGATGTGCTGCTGTGGAGACTGAAAAAACACATACTGACCTTAGATAGCTATAATGTGAGCTAGGGCAGGTGCTCTTGGGGGACATGAGGATAATAAGTACATGTTCAACTGATTTTGGCACACTCATACATTTAATACATAATTATTATTTTTTTTTTAAAGTTTTTATTGTCAACACTCAAAAGTGATATAATTGTAGCCCAAAGCAGTATATCTGGAAAGATCAGAGGGTATTACATAGTGTGAGGTTTATGCACATTATAATATAGCCTAAAAACATATGTATAACACGTTATAATGATGGCTAAGTGTGGCAGTAAGAGAGCACGGTACAGTTGCGTTGGTCGTGTTTTTACCTACGCAATATAATGAGTGTGAGATATTGCATGTAGGGAAGTCTATTAAAGAGAAGTCAGCACTAGGGGAATTGCCCAGTGTTTCCCGAAAACATCTAAATAGTCTATAGTCTCTCTGGTTAATCATGCCGGTATCATTTATTTAATTAGCTCCGTACGTGCGACATCCCGTGTGATACTTTATTTTAAAATCTAAGCAAAATTTCTGACTTTTTTGCGGCAGGACAGGTTTTACGTTGGTCTTCAGTATTCATCGTGGAATGGATACTCAGGGTGGTTAACCCATCTGAAAGAAAACGTAAGTGCTTTGTATTAATCTTCCTAGCAGCTAGGGCGCTTGGTTTGGCTGCTTCGCTGACCAACATACCCCAGACATATATATGTGTATATATTAGCAAACAGGAGGGGGGCGATATGACTTGTTGACATTCAGAAGACCGATATCCAGGATGTCGACACCAAAATGTCGGCAGGTTCTGAGTGTCAACAGTTAAAAGGTCGTTAGGTCGACATGCTTACACTGTCGACCTGTTTAGAATGTCGACATTTAACATATGTTATTTTAGCTTAAAACTAACCCCTAAGCCTAACCTTAAAAATCAACAAAAAATCTATAGGTCAACATGGTGGCACGGCGTACTAATTTCCTAATGGTACGCTGTACGGGCCTGTACAACCTTACTTTTACCACGGGATCCATTCCAAATATCCTTGGATACTCATTGGCAGGGCCGTAGCTAGGGTAGTGCGGCCGGTGCCATCGCACAGGGCACCACAGGTCAGGGGGCGCTGGTTGGGCCTGTCCAATTTCTGTTTATTATCATTCTTGCTTGTAGCTTCCTCTTATTTCATCCCCAGCATCTCCTGGCCTCCCCTATCTCTTCCCTGGCCCTTCCCCATGAAGCCATGGCCCTTTTTTGGGTGCATTATGTCCCTTTGCTCTTTCTGGCACAGGGCACCAAAAAGTCTAGTTACGGCTCTGCTCACTGGCCATCAGCCCGCGGGGTGTATCAGTATAATCTTTCCAGGACAACTTCTTGATAAATTGCTGTCTCATCAGAGTCTTAATATCTGGGTTTCGGTTGCTATATCTCCCCCTTATGCCGGGTACACATTAGACCAGAGGTTCCCAAATGCGGTCCTCAAGGTTCCCCAACGGTTCAGGTGTTAGAGATATCCATGGTTGAGTACAGGTGACTTAATTAGTACCTCAGTCAATTTGATTTAACCACCTTTGCTCAACCATGGATAGCTCTAAAACGTGATCTGTTGGGGTGCCTCGAGGACCGCGTTTGGGAACCTCTGCACTAGACGATATGTCGTCCGATCTGGCCGGATGGGACGACCTATCAGGCACATCGACTAGTGTGTACCCTCTGTCACGGACGATGCAGGTCCGAAGGGCGACATTGTCAGCATGGCCAATCTGCCAAATGCAGAAAGGCCCCCAGTGCCGCGAGGTCGCTCCCGACATCGGCAAGTGTGTATGCACTTGCTGACGCCAGGACCCCTGCCGGATCCCGTCACACGATAGGTCGCCTTCAGTGCGTTAATGTTATATCACACCCTGTGATATAACACTGTGTAACGTGCATGACCCACTCATTTTACTCACTGCTTGGCCCCAACATAACGATAATTTCTATTGAGGGCTTCCAGTTCTTTCAGATCTTCTGGTGATAGGTGAAAGTCGAACACCTGCAACAAAATACAAAATAGACAGATTAGATAGAATGAGACAACCTGCGTCGTCGTTAGAACATAATAAACATGTTACAAACACTCTGCTGCAATTTATACAGGAAATACTAGAAAAAAACAATTCCTCTCTATCCTTGGTAAGAAGTTGATCGTGATATAGTAAAGAGAGTGTTACGGGAATAATCGTTCAGTGTTATTTCCGGCTTTGAAGACTAGACCATCAGGAGAGGAGCACATTAAATATTTCTCTAATAGGGGCCTATTTATTAAACAGCAGTAACGGCAAAAAGTGACGTTTTGACAGGATTGTGGCAAAATGAAATAACTGTGCTATTTTTTTATTACCAGTTATTTATATAACGCACACATATTCCGCAGCGCTTTACAGAGAGTGCTATAATTCCGGAGAGGTCACCGATATCTCAGACACGGACTTTGGGGACAGCGAAATGGGGCTACAGTATATAACAAGCTTTTAAAAGCAGATGGCGTTATCCAGCTTTCCCCATGAGGAAAGCCAAGCTGGAGAGGGACCTTCTGATCCTACCTGGCAGGCTGGACGCTGCTCCCCTCCCTCGTCTCCCTAATGTTTCTATGTGTGACTTGATAAATGAGGAGGCTGAGTTGGTGCAGGGAGGGTGTAATGGGATGAGTGAGAGATACTGCACATTGGGAGACAGTGAGAGGAGTTTAGAGGGGGTTATAGCAGTAGGGTTGTTCCTGGAGATGTTGAAGTCCACTAGAAGAAGAGTTGGTAGGTCAGCGGAAAGGGAGGGAGAGAGCCTGGGGGCTTAGGTAACTGGGCCTAGGAGGCTATAAAAGACGGCACAGAGAGAAGAGACTTATTGTATGGCCTAATCTAGGTAGCTCTACTGATACTGGTCATCTATACTGGTAAGAAAGGGTCTAGGGAAGAAACACTGGGGAAAGATAAGTGCAATCTGCATATATTATTGGACACGTACAGTAGTGTAGTAATGGGGGTATGCAGCTATCCCCGAGGTGTCATCAATGTGTGTTATGATGGTGACAGATATTTAGGTGCAGGGGTGTTCAGGGGTGTCAAGAGCCGCAATGGGCCCGGGTAAAGGGGGCAGGGCCTAATCGCAGGAGGCGTGGCCACGCCCCCTTAGGTTTATTTATTTTTTCATTTTGCAGCGTCGCTGTGCGCTGGGAAGGGTGCACGTAATGTCGATGCCGCACGCAAGGGGAGGGGACATTGACATTAAGTCTGCGCATGTGTTTCCCGATGGTTACTGCCGAGAGACGAAGAATGAATTTGGACGAGGAGAGAGAGGCAATTTCGTTGGGCGTTTCTAGGACGGTAACAGGAGGGGTGGTTAGCCAGACATGGGCATGTTGTGTGCGTGTCACAGTCAGCGTCTGCGCCTTTTGCCGCAGTTGCACTGATACCGGCGGCCATGTTCGAATAATCTGCGCCTCCAAAAGGGAAGGTGCAATGTCTGATAGTGCGAGTAATGGTGCGAGCGTTGGCGTGCGCTGCTGATTGGTTGCTTGGCAGCTTCCAGGAGGACAAAAATTTTTTTATTGGTTACATTTTTCAAATAACAATATAGATTGTGCAGGTATCAGTCACCTGAGCTTTGCTTTGCACAGTAATATAATATAAACCTTCTCCAATGTGGTAGCATTTGTTTGTTTTTTTCCCACCGTATTAGATACCTGAACATTTTCTTTGATCCTCATGGGGTTGAAGCTCTTTGCCAGGACAACAACACCGAGCTGGAGGAAATATCTTAGGGCCACCTGAGCAGGAGACCTATTGTATTTCCTGGCGACAGCGACCAATACGTCATCTTCAAGGACAACCGGCGAATTTTGGTCAATCCTACGAAAATGAACAGTCATGGTGTAAGAAAGGAGAGAGATCGTCTTCTGCACTAGGAGATTCTTAATAGTTAATGTATTGAAATTAACCCCTATGTATTATGATTAGATTGGGTCAATTATTTGTTCAAAAATAGGGGGGGGGGTGCTACCACGGACAATAGAGGAATTGTTTAAAGTGTACAAATAGAAACAGTCTGCAAAGGGTGCACTGATCAAGGAAATATTACTTTATTAAATACTGTGTCATTGTTCTGGTATCCCGGGTGTCAGTGTGTCATTGTTCTGGTATCCCGGGTGTCAGTGTGTCATTGTTCTGGTATCCCGGGTGTCAGTGTGTCATTGTTCTGGTATCCCGGGTGTCAGTGCGTCATTGTTCTGGTATCCCGGTTGTCAGTGTGTCGTTGTTCTGGTATTCCGGGTGTCAGTGTGTCGTTGTTCTGGCATCCCGGGTGTCAGTGTGTCGTTGTTCTGGTATCCCGGGTGTCAGTGTGTCGTTGTTCTGGTATCCCGGGTGTCAGTGTGTCCTTGTTCTGGTATCCCGGTTGTCAGTGTGTCGTTGTTCTGGTATCCCGGGTGTCAGTGTGTCCTTGTTCTGGTATCCCTGGTGTCAGTGTGTCTTTGTTCTGGTATCCCGGGTGTCAATGTGTCATTGTTCTGGTATCCCGGGTGTCAATGTGTCATTGTTCTGGTATCCCGGGTGTCAGTGTGTCGTTGTTCTGGTATCCCGGGTGTCAGTGAGTCATTGTTCTGGTATCCCGGGTGTCAGTGTGTCGTTGTTCTGGTATCCCGGATGTCAGTGTGTCATTGTTCTGGTATCCCGGATGTCAGTGCGTCATTGTTCTGGTATCCCGGGTGTTAGTGTGTCATTGTTCTGGTATCCCGGGTGTCAGTGTGTCATTGTTCTGGTATCCCGGGTGTCAGTGAGTCATTGTTCTGGTATCGCGGGTGTCAGTGTGTCATTGTTCTGGTATCCCGGGTGTCAGTGAGTCATTGTTCTGGTATCGCGGGTGTCAATGAGACATTCTTTTGGGATCCCGATATACAAGTGTTCTGGTATCCTGGGTGTCAGTGTTCTATTGTTCTGGTATACTGATATACAAGTGTTCTGGTATCCTGGGTGTCAGTGTTCTATTGTTCTGAGATCCCAATATACAAGTGTTCTGGTATCCTGATGTACAAGTGTCACATATCAAATGAATCAGCATAGTCTCATGGTGCATCCTAGTCGCATTGTATTGCAAACAAAAGACGCCCAACGCTAGCAGAGTTGCATGGGACCTGGCGGCTCACTCACGCAAGGCATATCGCGCTGAGTAGCATATTGGAGGCTAGATGAGAAAGGACACAGCTGTACATTTTTATAACAATAATAGATCACCAATTGTAAACAATAAATAATGGATTTATTGTGAAGTTATCCATTACCATTTCTCATCCCTGCTGGACCCCAGTACGCTATATCCGACCAGGACGATACCGTGAGATCTGCAATACTCCAGCAGTTTTCGCTGACTCAGATAAATATGACATTCCACCTGTAGGGGGCAGAAGTTACCGGATAAATCCAGACCCTGAAAGAACAAGCAAATCTATCACAGGCAGCAACTGGCTCAGGAATGTTACTGTGTTACTGAAAGACAAGCAAAGAGTTGCACCAGTATTTGTAGCTAATATTACAGCAGTGGTTCTCAAACTCGGTCCTTAGGACCCCAAACAGTTCATGTTTTCCAGGTCACCCAGCAGGTACACAGGTGTAGTCGTTACTCCCTGACACATTTTAAAGATCTACAGGTGGGGTTATTTATATAATTTGTGATTCTGAGAGGATAGCTAGAAAACATGAACTGTTTGGGGCCTTGGGGATCAAGTTTGAGAACCTATGTATTAGAGATTAGCATTTGACAGTCAGATGATGGGCACTCCTATGCAGGTGCAGTATACAGAGCAGGACGTATCTATAATGGGTGCATGGTGTGCGGGGCACACGGGCCCCTGGGTCCAGGGGGGAACCGCACCACACACCCTGCACCCATAGTATTACTTACCTCTCTGGAGTCCCACGTCGGTGTGGGGGTCCGGGCGTTGCAAAAACAACGGAAAAATGCCCGCCACGGCCATTTTCCCGTCGTTTGCGCATGCACAGTACTGGGAAAATGGCCGACGCAGCCATTTTCCCGGTAACCAGTGCATACTCTATAGACTCTGGGCGTAATCTAGTGCCCAGAGTCTACAACTCCGGCGCTGACCGCGCACAGCTCAGTGCGCGGCCGGCCGCCGGACGGAGGGGAGGGGCCCGTGTCGGAGACTGCACATGGGCCCCCTCCTCTCTAGAAACGCCCCTGATACAGAGAACATGCAGGCACAATTTAAGCACACGCCCCTTTGAGATGGGTCTTATTTTGGGTTCCAAGTATCCTACCAAAGGTAAACTCTGCACCTACATCACCACAGGGGCAGTTTTTTTAGTTGATAATGATGATTAATGTATACGGACGGTATTGGGTTGGCTGCACTTCGTTTCAAGTCACTCATTAGAAAATCACATAACAAAAAATATGACCTAGAAATTAGAAATGCTCTATAACAAGTCATTAACCAATACGGGAAATGTTCTCTTCATGTGATGTAAAATGTCTGTTCTGGTGGGAACATGCGATGACTGGTTCTCTATAGGGGGCACGGGCCGGTGTTATATAAATCTGGCTGTTCTGTGCTGAATGCAGAATCACCACAATAAAGCTCTGGGTTCTGCACCCAAGTGAAGACATTAGATTTTGTTTTTGCTGTATAAAATATTAAAATAAGTTTCAAGGCAGCCTGAATTTGCATTTTGGGCCATGTTTCAGGCTCGGCTGGAAACTTAACGGCCTTTGGAACATGCAAAATTACATACGCTTATACGTACTGCCAGAGTCGTAACTACTGCCCTGTGCCAGAGAGAGCATTGGCCCCATTTTTAAATAGGGACATAAGATAGTGCACCTTAAAAAGGGCCATGGCCTCATGGGGAAGGGCCAGAGAAGATATGGGGAGGCCAGGAGATGCTGGGAATAACAGAAGAGAAAGCTACAAGTGATAATGGTAATAAACAGGAAAACTGACAGGACCATACAGCGCCCCCTGCCCTGCGGTGCCCTGTGCCATGGCACTGGTCGCACTACCCTAGTTACGGCCCTGCGTACTGCAGTGTTACCCAAACGCGGTCCTCGAGGCACTCTAACTGTCCAGGTTTTAAGGATATCCAGGCTTGATTGCAAGAAACTTAATTAATACTTAATTTATTTTGAGAAAACTATCTGTGCTCAAGTATAGCTATCCTTTCCTTAATAGCCGAACAGTTAGGGTGCTTTGTAAGCTGAGTTTGGGGATCACTGCAATACTATATGAACACCCAAAAAAATTGTACGCACATGTCTGTACGCAGATTTGGTTGCAACTTCCACGTGCGTTTTGCTTGGAGAGGTGGAAATGGGGAACGGTGGTGAAGCGTTGGTCGAACAGAATGAAACCGTGTTCACGCAATTGCGACTGAAGTAGACCTGGACAGATTCGCACATACACCTGACAGGAGTCAAATCCTTACCGCGTACCAAACAGCTGATGCAACAAGTGTGGATGATGCTGATGATATCTAGCTGCCTCTGATTGGCTGATTGCACTTGACCCCTCCCTCCTGCTACCTGATTGATAAGCGTGGCTGTTATATAAAGTTGCAGCCATCTATTTGCATTACTTAATTCATATTTTCATTTGGACTGTGGCAGGAAGGAAGATTCACATCTGATTTTTAAACTGGAAAACAACTGCGAGTAGTATATAATATTATATAATGTAATTTCATTTGTATTTTATATTAGTGTGTGTAGTTAGTGACATTTTATATGGAAAACCTGTCTTTGGTATTTATTAATAAGACTGTTCATACCCTCTTGCAATACAGTATATGACACATCACTGCAGTATTGCATTGTGTACAAATACAGTAATGTCACTTATGTATTTACTACTAAGATTGTGAAGCCACATGTCTAAGCGATCCCTACACTTTCCCTTTTCCATGTGCGGGGATGTTCTTGCTCACGTTCTGGGAATAAATGCGCCCCAAATGCACGCAAGCCCCTGAAAGTGCTCAAAGTAACAAAATAATTCATTTTACCTGGTTACAGACCGGCTTGTACTTCAGTCCTGATTTGTTGAGAATCAGCTCTAGTTGTCTGCGATTAAAGTTGGAGACTCCGATAGACCTCACCAGCCCAGCATCCTGACACCTCTCCATAGCCTGAAAAGGCAAAAGAACTTAGGATATATGGACAGAACTATTTAAATTTGTTTCTCCTCCATCCGATGTTTAACAGATAATAGTGGAGATAATAATTACTTAGTACAAAAACTACTGACCTATTACCGGGTTATTCTACTGTACAGTTCATGTGTATATTATTGGCAGATGCCTACAAGTTGGTAGGTGTATAGTGTGTATGAACAAGGAGGGTAGTCCACACGTTGATTCCAAACCAGAGTAGGTTTTATTGAAGATAACAGGATACAGGTGATAGAAGATAAACAGCAGTCTGTATGATAAGGTATCAATTCCTCTTGAGCTAAGTAACGTACAGTCGTACAGCACTGTGACGCTCCATAGCACAATATGCATGTTTATGTCACTCACCTCCCAAGTGTCCCGTAAATCTGTATTGTGAAAAATGAGTTGACCGTTTTCATCCGTAGGGAATGGACAATCTCCAGGCTACAAAACACAGTCACAATGGGTAGATAAATAGTAGAAGTTACATGGGGCACCCCAAAATCTTCAGAGATGGAACTGAAGCTATAGGGCCTGATTCCGAGTCGCACCCAATGCCGAGATTCATGTCGTTGAGTGATTATTTGCAACAGCGCATGTGCGAAAAAATTATAAAATGTCCTACGGCGCATATCCTAACCCAGAGTGTACTTTCAAAGGTGCCGCTGTAATCGGGACAGACGGTACCAGATAGTGTGGTAGAAAAGTGATGGCCGTTGACTAAGAGGTGGTTAGAAATGCACGTTAAAAATAGTCTATTCAGCGTGGGTGTAATGGGAGTGTCACAAGTACATCAGTGTAAGCGGTTATGTTCACAGAACATTCTTATACTTACCTTTGTGGAGTCCGGAATCGACCATTTCCGCAGACTGAAATCACTGGGAAAATGGTGCAGCGACCATTTTCCCGGTGATTTGCGCATTGGCGCACTAGAGATGTCTTCAGGAACATAGCACGGGCGCCATGTTTCTGGAGACCTGTGCATTTGCATATAGTCACAGATGGGGCGACCGCCAATAGACGCTGCTGCGTGCGACTAAGCATCAGGCCCATAATGTGGAGTGTGGTAGACTGTGTGCAGAACCAGGACCAATAGACAAACCAGCCTAAATTTGCATATGCACCCATACTACTGTGTGTAACAGAACTGAGGGAAATATAAAACTATATATGCAAAATGTTCCCCTGTAAACACTATTTAAGTAGGGGTGGACTGCAGCATATCCCTCTGTTATCTGCAGCCTTCCCTCCATTTCCGACCGCAGAGCAGCTCTCGTTGGATTCTATAGTGGCTGCTATGCTGTCGGATTTACCAATATGAAGATGGCATTAGCCAATAGTCGCCTATAGGCTACTTTTTTGCAAAATTTACCAGAGAGGGATCTTCTGTATTCCTATCTGCACACGGGCCCCTGGGTCCAGGAGGGCCCACACACCGCACACCCTGCACCCATTTAAAATATACTTAACTCTCCATCGGCCCAACACTGGCTGCAGACACTACAGAAATCACTGGGAAAATGGCCACCGTGGTCATTTTCCCATGATTCGCTCATGTGCAGTAGAGATGTCCAGGGAACGCAGCGCGGGCGCCATGTTCCAGGAGACCTGTCCATGCGCAGTAGACTCTGGCACATTGCGGGCCCCTTAAAGCGCCTCTGAACGGTAGTGCAGGGTGTTACACTCGCTATTGGCCCCAAAGTTTTACTTATAACTTTTAAAGTAAATAACGTAAGTTAGTGAAATGTGACACAGACATATTGTACCTTGGTCTATGAGAAACATGAGGAAGTCATAGCAAGTGTAGAAAGTTTTCGCCATTAGCATCCAGGCAAGTGAGAACGCGTCACTCCATGTTATGGGAGGTTTTTAACCAACATATTGGGAGTCACAGTCTCAATATCCCACTGAACGATTTCTCTCAGTGCCTTGACATCCCCCATAGGAAGATAAACGCATTGTTTAGCTGTGTACCGGTTCATATCGGCACGTAACACACAAACACAATGAGTGTGGATGCCACAGTACACAACACCACTGTCAGAAGCAGAAATACCTACAGACTAGCAGTGGCGGCTCCAGAGGTGGGGCTGCAGCAAAGTGCAAAATTCAAATAGGGGAACCACACCAACTGCCACCCTCACTGGCATCACACCAACTGCCACCCTCACTGGCTGTTGATGTGGCTCCCCTACGTGAATTTTCGGCTGCGCTGCTGGCAAGGAACAGTTGGCCTTCACTGCGCTCATGCGTGAACAGCTTGTCTGGATGCTAATGGCGAACACCTTTAACACTTAGGCCCGTATTCAATTTGAAGCGAAAAGCCGTTTTTGCGTGTCTTTGGCGAAAACTTTTCGCCGATGACGTCATTTTCGCCTGTTTTGGTTTTACTCCGTATTCAATTTGAAAGACTTAGTCAATGCAATGTAATAAGTGAAAAAGTATCGCCTATGAATAGGAGGCGGAAAAAAGTGCAGAATTGGGGTTTTGGGGTGCAACATTGCGGGAACACCTGTGCAGCCTTCAGACAGTCCCCCAAAGGTAAACTGTGTCAAAATTAAAAAAAAAACACTTAAGGACACCCCAAAAAATCACTTTGAATTTGGGGGCGAAAAAAAAAACAGTTGGGGGACAAAGATAAAAACTAGCGAACTTGACTCTGGGGGGGTCCCCAAGTATGCCCCAAGTGTTTTTTTCAACTTAACTTTAGCAACTTTAAAATATGCTGACCCCCATTTTCAAGTACCCCAAATTTGCTGGGATAAGTTATTTTCTGCAAAAAAATTCTGCATCACGTATAGAAAAACGCTATTTAGCAGCTATTGAGCCCGTTTAAAAACAACAAATACCTTCATCAAGCCAAATTGGGGGGTACCATAGCTAACCCCCATGTCAGAGCATCTTTTGGAGGGGTGTCAGGATGATTTCCCCAAATCTGACAGTACTTTCCACTTGTTTAAGTTTCGCCGGGTCCTGTTTTCGCCTACTTTCAAATTAAATATGGGGATACGCGGGAATGTGCGCGATACATTTCTCCCTGCAAAACAAGCGAAGTAGGCGAAAAAACCGGGAGGCGAAAAAGTATCGCGGCTTGGCTCAAATTGAATACAGTTCTTACTATGACTTCCCTCATGTTTCTCATAGACCGAGGAATATCTGTGTCACATTTCACGAAATTATGTAAATTACTATAAAAGTTATAAGAAAGACTTTGGGGCCAATAGCGAGTGAAACACCCTGTATGATGAGTTGGGGGCCACATTTTCATACAACATATACTGTACATATATAAATGGTGGTAATCTGCTTGGCGTGTGCTACAGGTGGTACCTTGAGCTCCATAGGCATGTGTATAAGGTACAGGTCCATGTAGTCCAGCTGTAGCGTTTGCAGTGACTTTTCCAGGGCCAGTCGGACGTGCTCTGGGGAGTGGTATGTGCTCCACAGCTGCAGTAATAGGAAAGGAGACTGTCAGTAAGCAATGTCTTATATGCATGTGTGATGAAATATTGATTTATCATAGAATGCATTGATAGTATACAATAAGCGGTTATACCTCCCAGTATCCTGTGGCTGGGAATTAGGACACAACCACTCCGAAAAGGGACGTGAATGCGTCCTATTAGGGGAATCGGTCTGTAATGCCGGCTGTCGAGATGCCTCCTGTCAAAATACCGACAGTGGCATCACGATGGTTGGTATGTCGCCAGGAGTCGGGTAAGTATACTTACCATCCTCCCTTCTCACCCTAACCCTCCCTTCTTGTAGCCTAACCCTAACCCTCCCCACCATGCACCCTAGCCATCCCCGTTAGTGCCAAAACCTAAGTCTCCCCCCTTCATGCCTAAACCTAACCCTCCCCCCCTAGCGCCTAAACCTAACCCTCCCCCCCTAGCGCCTAACCCTAACCCCCCCCCTAAAACCTAAACCTAACTCCCCCCGCGGCGATCAGCTAAGGGCACCCCGGACTTACCTCGTTCGGGCTGGCGTCCGTCTGGATTCCAGCATCAGAATTAAAATAGGTGTTGGTATTTTGGCGCCCATCTTAAGTCCCATGTCAGACTTTCAGCGTCGGAATTCAGACCGGTGGCATGCCATCCACCATGCTGATAACTACATCCCCTATTAGGAGCATGGTCACATCAAGTTGTGGACGTACCACGGGAATATGTGTTTGTATGTAAATATAGTTTATATGGTAAATGTCATTTTTACATTTATTAATAATTACTGACCACTGGGCCTGATTCAGACCCGCTCGCGAGCGCTGAGCGCTCACAAGCGGGTCAATGTTGGGCCAATGCGCATGCGCACGACGGACCCGGCTCCGTCGTGCGCATGCGCAAGACCCGGATAGCGATGGGCACTCCGTCGCTATGGGTCTCCCTACAAAGGGGGCGTGCTGTCGCCCCTTTGGTGGGCGTGCCGGGGGCGTGGCTGCCCGGACGGAGGCGTTCCCATGGGAACGCCTACCGTCTGGGGCCGGCTCCACTGACATCACAAGTGATGTCAGTGGGAGTGCTTTCGGCTCTGATAGAGCTGAAAGCACTCTGGGGCTTGCGGCAATGAAACCCTACCGCAAGGGTCTCGTCGCAAGCCCGATGGTCGCGATGGTCTTGACCATCGCGACCATCATCATGGACGCTCGCATAAGCTGTGGGTGGGCGCTCGCATAAGCGGTGGGTGGTAACCCACAGCTATGCGAGTGGCCAAGAGGTCACAACATTAAAAAAAAAAAACGCCCTGATTCAGAGCGGGCGCTCGTTCAGAGCGTCCGGCTCTGAATCAGGCCCATTGTTCTCTCTGGTGCACATGACACTTTACATTACATATACTGTGTACAATAAGGGAAATGCCATTTTTTGCATTTACCGCTAACACTTACAGCTTGCAAATCTAGGTTTTCTCTGCACCACTAAGTCCAAGTATTCTTTGTCCAGGTTTTTATAGCTATTGCATCTTATACCTGCACAATATGGGTCAGGTGGGGCTACAGCGCAGTCCAAAATTCAAATAGGGGAGCCACACCAACTGCCATGCCACACAATGCCGTTGGGTGTGGTTCCCCTATTTGAATTTTGGAATGCGCTGCCGTCAACCCCTGGAGCCGCCACTGGTCAGGAATGAACAGAATATAACTCTCTGTCTACCTTCCCCGTGTAAAACAGCTCTTCCCTTCTCACTGTCCCGTCTGCAATTTTCTCCCAGATGGCTCGCCCAACTTCTGCCTCATTGCCATAGATATAGGCGCAGTCAATATGCCGATATCCAGCCTCAATGGCCACTTTGGTCGCTTCCTCTGCCAGACCCTTAGGAAACTGGACACACAGACAACAGTGTCAAACAAGAAGTACAGAAACATAGAGCAATCAGCAAATGCTGTTCCGTGACGCCACTAATATATATTTTTGGCAAAAGTGCCTGTGTTTACAGGAAAGACCACTGATTGGTGGGTCAAGGTTGCTACGTCTGATGGGAGGAGCAATGAGGATTCCCTGCTGAGTGTGGCCTAGGAACATGAAGAACCCACTTACACATCAACATGCAAAACCAATATTTATGTTGCAAGATGAAGTTATTTAGATGAGATCTGAGGGATGGAGAAGGTGTATTTAGGGGAGCGTGGCTGGCGTATTTATCAAAAGTGCTGGCTGTGGGCATGGCACATAGGCTTGTGACTGGATGCTTTGGAGCACAATTAGACTCTGATTGTTGTGTGACCACATTAAAGACCAGTAACCATGGATACGTTGGGATCAGACATTGATTGGGATTGGTAGTTAATTTGGACCATCCCAGCTGCAAATTTTCAACTATGTCTAGAGTAGGACATCGGAGTAACAGCTTGTATGGGAACAGTAATGGCGGCTGCAGATCCTGGCTCAGACCTGAAGTTGGGCATTTCTGAGCGGATTAGGCCAGGGTTTTGGCTGATCAGGGTGGTAGCCTATTTTGTCATGTGTAGATGACATGTGTAAGTGTTGGAAATTATGGGTGGGGGAATGTACCAGGGAGACAGGTAGGGCTGCCTCTACCAATTAAGTGCTACCATTGGGAGTGTGACAATGGGCTACAAAATCACAGACAGCAGGTACCACGCTCCCATTGCCAGGAGCAAGTGGGGGATTTGTTACTGCAGATGTGATGGAGGGGATGTGTTACTGCAGAGGTGATGGAGGGGATGTGTTACTGCAGAGGTGATGGGGGATGTGTTACTACAGAGCTGACAGGGAATGTGTTACTTCAGAGGTGATGGAGAGGATGCATTACTACAGAGGTGATAGGAGATGTGTTACTACAGGGGTGATGGGGGAAGTGTTACTACAGAGGTGATGGGGGGATGTGTTACTACAGATGTGATGGGGGATGTGTTACTACAGAGCTGATAGGGAATGTGTTACTACAGAGCTGATAGGGAATGTGTTACTACAGGGGTGATGGGGGATGTGTTACTACAGAGGTGATGGGGGGATGTGTTACTACAGAGGTGATGGGGGATGTGTTACTACAGAGGTGATGGGGGATGTGTTACTACAGAGGTGATGGAGGATGTGTTACTACAGAGGTGATGGGGGATGTGTTACTACAGAGGTGATGGGGGATGTGTTACTACAGAGGTGATGGGGGATGTGTTACCACAGAGGTGATGGGGATGTGTTACTACAGAGGTGACGGAGGGATGTGTTACTACAGAGGATGTGTTACTACAGAGGTGATGGGGGATGTGTTACTACAGAGGAGATGGGGGATGTGTTACTACAGAGGTGATGGGGATGTGTTACTACAGAGGTGATGGGGGAATGGGGGAATGTGTTACTACAGAGGTGATGGGTGATGTGTTACTACAGAGGTGATGGGGAATATGTTACTACAGAGGTGATGGAGGGATGTGTTACTACAGAGGTGATGGGGGGATGTGTTACTACAGATGTGATGGGGATGTATTACTACAGAGCTAATAGGGAATGTGTTACTACAGAGTTGATGGGGATGTGTTACTACAGAGGTGATGGAGGGATGTGTTACTACAGAGGTGATGGGAGGATGTGTTACTACAGAGGTGATGGGGGGATGTGTTACTACAGATGTGATGGGTGATGTGTTACTACAGAGGTGATGGGGGGATGTGTTACTACAGAGGTGAAGGGGGGATGTGTTACTACAGAGGTGAAGGGGGGATGTGTTACTACAGATGTGATGGGGATGTATTACTACAGAGCTAATAGGGAATGTGTTACTACAGAGGTGATGGGGATGTGTTACTACAGAGGTGATGGGGGATGTGTTACTACAGAGGTGATAGGGGGATGTGTTACTACAGATGTGATGGGGATGTATTACTACAGAGCTAATAGGGAATGTGTTACTACAGAGGTGATGGGGATGTGTTACTACAGAGGTGATGGGGGGATGTGTTACTACAGAGGTGATAGGGGGATATGTTACTACAGATGTGATGGGGATGTATTACTACAGAGCTAATAGGGAATGTGTTACTACAGATGTGATGGGGATGTGTTACTACAGAGGTGATGGAGGGATGTGCTACTATAGAGGTGATGGGGGGATGTGTTACTACAGATCTGATGGGGGATGTGTTACTACAGAGCTGATAGGGAATATGTTACTACAGAGGTGATGGAGGATGTGTTACTACAGAGGTGATGGGGATGTGATACTACAGAGGTGATTGAGGGATGTGTTACTACAGAGGTGATGGGGGATGTGTTACTACAGATGTGATGGGGGATGTGTTACTACAGAGGTGATAGGGAATGTGTTACTACATAGGTGATAGGGAATGTGTTACTACAGAGGTGATGGAGGATGTGTTACTACAGAGGTGATGGGGGATGTGTTACTACAGAGGTAATGGGGGATGTGTTACTACAGAGCTGATTGGGAATGTGTTACTACAGAGGTGATAGGGGATGTGTTACTACAGAGGTGATAGGGGATTTGTTACTACAGAGGTGATGGGTGATGTGTTACTACAGAGGTGATGGGGGAATGTGTTACTACAGAGGTGATGGGTGATGCGTTACTACAGAGGTGATGGAGGGATGTGTTACTACAGAGCTGATGGAGGATGTGTTAATACAGAGCTGATGGAGGATGTGTTACTACAGAGGTGATGGGGGATGTGTTACTACAGAGGTGATAGGGGATGTGTTACTACAGAGGTGATGGGTGATGTGTTACTACAGAGGTGATGGGGGATGTGTTACTACAGAGTTGATGGAGGATGTGTTACTACAGAGGAGATGGGGGATGTGTTACTACAGAGGTGATGGGAATGTGTTACTACAGAGGTGATGGGGGAATGTGTTACTACAGAGGAGATGGGGGGATATATTACCACAGAGGTAATGGAGAGAATTTGCTAATACATGATGGAGAATGTGTTATTCTATGATGTATACAGCTCGATATAAAAATTTACTAACAATTAATACACAGTCTAAAGTGAGGCATCTCGGGCAACTCAAGAATGGCCAACGACCAACAATGTTTTCAAAACATTGATGGTTTCCAGCTGATTAACTAGTCTTGGCATCGATGGCAGAGAACCAATGGTTTGCCACCATCGAAGGATGAATGGGAGCCGATTTGTGTTTTTTTTCCAGTAGCAGGACAGAGCTTAGCCCCTCTCATGGCGGCCACTAAGCCCTGTCTCCATTTTTTAATGGTCCGCCGTGCCCGCAGCAGAAGTGACCATCGAGGGGGTGCAAACCATGGATGATTCACCATTGATGTGTTTTTTTTTTACCATCGATGGTAATCACTGATGGGCCCATCAATGATAACCATCGATAGACACCCCACCGATGGCCATTCCCTACCATGCACCAGTTTATAAAAATTCACAAAACTTCATTTAATGCATAAAAAAACTCTCAATTTCAGCATCTGATCTTGAGTTTCATATTTTTTAAAATGTTTTGTGGCTTTTACAAAGGAAATCAGGCATGGGAAAATAACGGCAGGGATGATGCCCCTTTGAGTTACAGATTTCAACTTGGGAAAAGCAAATCTTAAAGTTTTGGTTGTAAAATTAATTTCAGACCTACCTTACTGTAAATATAGTGTCAGGTTTGATACAGAAATCGTTTAATTGATTGATAGATTTTGAATATGAATAATGTTAATACTTTCATATTCTTATTGCTACAGACCATCTCCCTTTATTAGTACAAGTTATTCCTATGGCTGCAGACCATCTCACCCTCCCCGTCTGATGATACAGCTCCCCGTGTATCTAAATACATACAGCCACTGATGCTATAAAAGTGCAGTAGACTGAAAGAGTAATAGATTATGATATATATTTACTAACTGTTATTTTGTAAAAACATGTCCTAGATTAAAATGAGTTTGTTTTTAAAAATGTGTAATACAAATATTTGTATAGACTACCCTGATATTTAATCATTGTAATTATCACTATGCACTCACGTGTTCTGGGGCATAGGTGCCAAAGCCGATGACTGGGATTTTCTGTCCATTATTCATGACGATGGAGGATTCTGCGCGGAGGTCCATGCTTAATCCTAACTTCACGGGTAATTTGGAGATATGTATGCTTCTGTAACATTGATGGCTTTTATAGAAGTAGGGAGGAAATTACTGATATTCCTATGAATATCATTCATTTCCTCCCCCTCAAAAAATGAAGAAGACACATTACATTGTGTCCAGTCCCGACTGGTCTAAGCAGGAGATGTGCTAAGCCTTGTCCAGAGAAAAAGTGAAGAGAGAGATAAAGTACCAACCAATCAGCTCCTAACTGTCACATTACAGGCTGAGGTCTATGTACTAAGGACAGAACAATGCCAGTCAGGGGTTACAATCCATGATATTTCTCACAAGCTTTGAATGTTTGAAACGTTTTTCCAGTGTTCTAAAAATGTTACTTTTTTTTTTTCCTCTTTTTATGTTTTAATTTATTTTTAATTTATTTAGTGAGAGGGAAAAGCCCAGCGCCGGCTCAGGCACACACATGCCGCAGAGACTGGTCAGCAAAGCAATAATTTAACTCTTTTTTGCCTGGGGTCAGTATCTGCGATGCAGCCGATTAGCGCTCAACCTCCCTGGAGACATTTTAGTGACCAATTGTAGTAAGAAATTATTTTTCTTGTTATAAATTGCGGAGATAAAATTCTCATACACATAACAATTCACCCTTGATATATTGGCCCATTGTTGATTCGATCAGGGGCGGATTCTGATTTGGAAGCAAGTCCATAGGCGGACGGATGCTGCGGGTATCCGCTGACTGCGTATACGCCATGATCAGCAATCGCTGACTGACCGTACTTACGGAGAGTGAAAGAGTGGACGGTTCCATCTGTCTATTGATGGGTTGCACTTTCCGAGAAGAGGGCGTTTCTGGGTTGTCACTGGGAGGCTACAATGCGATGGCATGAAACAGTTATATGGTCCATATATGGTGCGATAAAAAGACGTACAACATGTCATAAGATTTCCCTTGAAATTTTAGATACGATGGGCAAAATTTACTAAGCGGCGATTTGACGGCGGCTTCTATTCTATTCTAAACCCCGGTGGTTTGGTGGCGGTTTCTATTCTATCCTAAACCCAGGGGGTTTGGTGGCGGTTTCTATTCTATTCTGTAACCCCGGCGGTTTGGTGGCGGTTTCTATTCTATTCTAAACCCCGGTGGTTTGGTGGCGGTTTCTATTCTATTCTAAACCCCGGTGGTTTGGTGGCGGTTTCTATTCTATCCTAAACCCCGGTGGTTTGGTGGCGGTTTCTATTCTATCCTAAACCCCGGGGGTTTGGTGGCGGTTTCTATTCTATTCTGTAACCCCGGCGGTTTGGTGGCGGTTTCTATTCTATTCTAAACCCCGGTGGTTTGGTGGCGGTTTCTATTCTATTCTGTAACCCCGGCGGTTTGGTGGCGGTTTCTATTCTATTCTAAACCCCGGTGGTTTGGTGGCGGTTTCTATTCTATTCTAAACCCCGAGGGTTTGGTGGCGGTTTCTATTCTATTCTGTAACCCCGGCGGTTTGGTGGCGGTTTCTATTCTATTCTAAACCCCGGGGGTTTGGTGGCGGTTTCTATTCTATTCTAAACCCTGGGGGTTTGGTGGCGGTTTCTATTCTATTCTAAACCCCGGTGGTTTGGTGGCAGTTTCTATTCTATTCTAAACCCCGGGGGTTTGGTGGCGGGTTCTATTCTATTCTAAACCCTGGGGGTTTGGTGGCAGATTTGCAACGGTTTCTAAATGACAGCCCTGTTCTATTCTATTATAAAATGTGTTTGGCAGTTTTGCAGCTGTTTTGGACTTAGTAAATCTATTCTGCAGATAGCAAAATCGGCGCCAAACCACAGTCAAAACACATTTTAGAATAGAATAGAACAGGGCTGTCATTTAGAAACCGCTGCAAAGCCGCCACCAAACCCCAGGGGGTTTAGAATAGAATAGAAACCCGCCACCAAACCACCGGGGTTTAGAATAGAATAGAAACTGCCGTCAAACCGCGTAGTAAATTTTGCCTGATGTGTTCAAAAGGTGTCCGATTTTTCATAAGATCCGATGCTTTGTTTCACGATTACAAATCGTAAACGAGCGATCGGTTGTGCACATAACGAGCGATGCTGCTGCTCGGAACGCCGTCTCTCATTACAAAATGCAGGAGGGGAGTGGCTAGGGATTTTATACACCTCGTAATCAGACATCGGATCGTATTACCTGCCAAAAATGATACGATGTGTGTCACATCGTGGTAAAATAGGTCGCCCTCGTACGGTTTTCTAGTACGAGAGGCGATCCGATTATGACTGCGGGGATGCGCATCGCCACCGTATGTACACCAAAACAACATACCATGTGTACGATCGATTGTTACTATCGATCGAAATCGTACACATCGTATAAAAATATCTTACCGTGTATGGGTGGCCTTACATCTTGTGGGCGTGACATGGACTTGTTGTGGGCAGGTCATGGGCGTGTCGTCCATTCCATACTTGTTTGCGGTGTGTGAATATAGGGCCTGATTCACTAAGGATCGCAAATGTGATTGCAGCTGCGATTACGCACACAGTCTCACTGCGATGATATGCTAATGTCTGCGATCGCAATGTAATCTCAGCACAACATGAGGACGCCCATTTCCCCTTACATTCGGAGCCACATGCACACTTGCACAAGGTCAGAGCTTACTCAGGAATTGCTACGCAGTGGTGTCCCTCTCCGCGGTGTCAGTTGGCGCGGGGAGGGATGCTGTGCTCGCGGCGTAGCCGTGCGCAGCTGAAAAGGGGCGTGACCTTGCAGACAGGGGGCGTGGCCACATCGGGTGTGGCCTCATGGACCGAACCCAGTAGTCCAGACTCCCGTGCTTTTTACTGGGAGGGCCAGGGGGGTGCAGGAGGTGCGGAGTGACTGCCCTGTGTGCAGTGCCGGCTCCCTCACAGTGTCAGGAGCCGAGTGCTACACTTAATACTACAGTGCAGCACCCGCCTCCTGGCACTGAGAGGGAGTCTGCACCTTGGTGTCACCCATCGGCCCGCACCCCCCTTGTGACGCCACTGATCGCACGCAGTGGGAGCTCAAGCTGATATGGCATCGCAGTGGCTAATTTATGCACGCCCCTGTAACGGCGTTCAAACGCACTGACACGCCTGCGTTTCGCCGACCACCCCCCCTGTCACCATCCCCAAATGGTACCTCTTGTCAATCACTCTGCGGTGGATCTGCGTAGACTCCTGATCGCAGTGGAGTCTTTGCGCACTACGATGCATACACATGCGCAAAACACAACATTCGGCCGATTGCGTGCGTAATCGCAGTTGCGATCGGTAGTGAATAAGACCCAGAATCAGGTCCCAAATCTAAAAATCGTTACAGTTCATCTAAATTTATTAAATTCAAAATTAGCCGCAGCTCTGAGAAGTCTCTGATCCATCTGACCGACCAGATCGCTCTCAGAGGGGCTCCATCGGCTTTTCCCAAATAACTTTTACACGCAAATTAGAGATTTAAGGGTCTATGTACTAAGCTTTGGGTAGAGATAAAGTGGATGGAGGTAAAGTACCAACCAATCAGATCCTAACTGCCATTTTGCCATCTCTTTATCTCTCTGCAAGGCTTAGTACATAGTCACCTTAGATCCTATTGTATTTACCTATAATTGGTAAGTTTTCTACACATGAATCCCTGGTATATAAATTTGTGCCAGAACCCGCTCCTAAGCCACAATATTGGGATGAATGTGACTCTTGTCTAGCCATTGCTATGCCATACACAGCTTGGGCTTTTACTGCGAGCGATGAGATTAGCCAGGGCCGAAACTAGGATATCTGTCACCCGGTGCAAGGCAGCAATTTTGCGCCCCCCTCCCTTCCCGTACCTGGATTTTGTCCTTGCTTCTCCAAGGCAGTGCATTACTCAGACGTCCCTGGTATAGTGACTTACATTATTCCATACACCATAATGCCCATTACACATTATGCCACTGTAATGCCTATTACCAAAGTGCCACTTACATATTTGCCCGACACCATTTTATGCCCCACAGTAATGCTTCTAATTACTTTAAAATTACCTGCTCGTTGCCATGGGGTTTCATGCTCGTTGCCAGGGGTTACATGCTCATTGCCAGGGGGTTTCATGCTTGTTGTCAGGGGATTTATGCTCATTGCCAGGGGGTTTCATGCTTGTTGTCAGGGGTTCCATGCTCGTTACCATGGGGTTCCATGCTCGTTGCCATGGGGGTTTATGCTCAGCCAGGGGGGTTTGAAGGGAGAAGATGCAGCTCTCAGCATCCTCTCCCTGCAGCGCCAGCGTTCCCGGCAGTTCCGGGAACGCTGTGTGCATTGCGCTTTGCTAACAGACACTAGAGGTCCAGTAGGACCTCTAGCATCTGTCTCTTCCTTGGCGGCGGCCATTTTTTGATGGCCGTTTTCAGCAGAGTCCATGCGGACGGCTAGTCCGCATGGAATCTGCTGAAAACGGCCATCCAAAAATGGCCGCCGCCAAGAAAGAGACAGACACTAGAGGTCCAGTAAGGACCTCTAGCATTAGTCTCCTCTTCGGCGGTGGCCATTTTCAGATGGCAGAGTCTGCTTTTTCACCCCCCCCCCGCAATCCCCTCCCGGTGCACGTGCACCTCTAGCCCCCCCCTAGTTGCGGCCCTGGATTAGCGATTCCCTGAGTAAGGTCAGACCTAGAGCAAGTGTGCATGAGGCTGCGATGGTACGCCATGTGAACGATGGTTTTGCAGACTTGCTAAGTTTTACGGATGTGTGTAAGGTAAAGGGGGCATCCTTATGTTAGGCTGCGACAGTATTGCGATTACAATCATTAGCATATCTTCGCTGTGAGACTGCGTGCGTAATCGCTATTGCGATCACAATAGCGATCCTTACTGAATCAGGCCCCCTGTACTGTACATATATAGCAATGATCCTTTCCCTTCATGTCTGCTGTACCCTTAATCCCTTTATATTGCAAAGACAAAACATTTGCGGACTGTTGGGTGCTGGAAAGAAACAGCCTTGAAGTTGTATCACTTGCTCCCGGCACTGTGAGCCGGCATTGTCACAATTATCTCTATACAAAGTTACAACAACACAGCACCATCCACAATGGGTCTTCTGTTGTTACCCTGTGGAGCATTAATAATTACAATCTCATTGGAATTTCAATTATTTTAGTCCCCCCTCCCAAAACCATGAGTAACAAAATAAGCAAACAAAATGTTGACACTGTGTTGTTGACAATCTGAACGGGTCGGCATTTTACCATACAGTAAGTGTATGTCAGCATATTGTGCATCAACCTAATGGCCATGTCGCCATTCAGAACCTGGCAACATTCCGTTTTCTTTTTCCGACATCTGAATGTCGACAAGTCATAACACACCATTTTTTATTTATTACAGTACTGACTGAGTAGTTCACAAGTGAAGTACTCATGTTCTAGCAGAACAGGTTTTAAGGATACCCATGCTTGGGCAAAGGAGGTTGAATCAAAACAACTGATGTACTAATTAAGTCACATGTCTGTCGGATATTCCTAAAACATGGACTGTTCTTTGGGTGGGGTTTATGGGGCTTGAGAAGCAGAATTGGGAAATATTGCCGACTACATCCCAGCCGGAATGTCTGATTAGAGCATTAATAAAGAAAACTAAAAATAGTTATTGCGGAAGATTATAGGACCTATTTATCAAACAATATTTGTGATATATTCCTCGAAAATGGGTGCACCTGCAAATACCAAGGATCCCGTGGCTATATGTATTTAATAATATATGTATTTTCGATCACAAAACCATAAGTTTCTATGAGGGCTGCTGAATTGTGGAATTTACCAAACTTCGGAATGAGCGAGCCTGTCAATCCCTCCCTCCTTCTTCATGTGATGTATACTTCTTAGTGTATGATTGTTAGCCTGTTGTGCACAGGAACCAGCTTTGTCACCATCATCATCAGTTCTCATTGGGAGCATGGACATGTGATCCGCCTCCAAACAAAGGGCCTGATTCAGAGACGAACGCTCTGACCAGAGCTCTCGCTCTGAATCAGGGCCCTCCTACCTCATTTTGGAGCGACCTCATGGACGCTCGCATAGCTGTGGGTGACCACCCACAGCTATAGCGAGCGTCCATGATGATGGACGCGATGGTCAAGACCATTGCGACCATCGGGCTTGCGACGAGACCCTGCGGTAGGGTCTCGGTGACCGCATGCCCTGGAGTGATTTTGGCTCTATCAGAGCCAAAATCACTCCCACTGACATCACTAGTGATGTCAGTGGGGCCGGACCCAGACGGTAGGCATTCCCATGGGAACGCCTTCGTCTGGCAGCCACGCCCCTGGCACGCCCACCAAAGGGGGCGTGCTGTCACTCACCATCGACAGCACGCCCCCTTTGGTGCGAAACCCCGAGCGACGACATCCTCGTCGCTCGCCGGGTCTCGCGCATGCGCACAACGGAGCTCCCTCCGTCGTGCGCATGCGCACTTCGGCACCATCGACCCGCTTGCGAGCGAACAGCGCTCGCGAGCGGGTCCGAATCAGGCCCAGAGGCATATGCGTCATTCTTGCAGTCAGCACAATCAGGCCCTTATTGTACTCTGGACGCGGTTACACATCCCCGCCACCCAGTCACCATAGGGACAGGTGCTTCATTAAATTCTGAGCGCATGCGCAGTAGGAAAAAAACACAAATTAAGTTTACATCCAAATGTGCGTTTTATAATTCGTTTTGTTTTTTACTAACATTGATAACTGATCTGAAGACGCCTTATCTGCATTTTCAATCCGTTTTGAACACGAGGTTAAGGTGCAACATACAATAATGCACACAGTAAATGAAGACTTAAAAAAAAAAAAAAAGAGTAAAATACTATAAAAAGGCAGTATTATTATTTACATGGGAAATAAACATCCAAAATGGTTTTTAAAAAAGTATGCGCTACAAGAAGCTTTTTTTTTTCTACAAAATTTTTTTTCTTTTAAAACCACCCATGTGCGCATACTATAAGACTTCATTTCATCTACATGAATTTTGGACATTGTTACTACTATGACACAAGAATTGACGGCAGTTTAATATTCTCCAGCGAATGGGAATTTGGGGTGATCCTTCCACCTGCAGAAACAAGGACAGTATATTTGTGAACGTGTTCGTTTAGAGTTCCCCAAGTGTCCTCACATTTTAGCCACTAAAAATCTCTACATTCATATTTTCCTATAATTCAGACTGCAAAGGGATCTATATTATAAAGAGTAGTCCAGTTTATACTCCCTCATAAGGCGGCAACCCCCACCCTTGGTGGTAGATCTCAGTAGAGGTCCCAGGGACATTTATGTTTGTGGTGTGTGTAATGCAGGCAGAAAATGATTGGACAGGAGATCGTCCAATCAGGTGTCACATTCACGCACGCACCCTGCATCCCTGGCTATTTAAAGCTCTTAGCAGTCCAGGACCAGGACTCTTTATACATCAGCGACAGCCATTGTAAGGTGGAATTTAGTTTTATTGTAATCCAGGGGTTCCCAACCACAGTCCTCAAGGCACACTAACAGTTCAGGTTTTAAGGCTAGCCATATTTGAGCACAGGTGACTTAATTAGTACCTCTGTTATTTTGATTTAACCATCTGTGCTCAACCATGGCTATCACTAAAACCAGGACTGTTAGTGCGCCTTGAGGACTGAGGTTGGGAATCACTGATGTAATCCATTGTAACAGAGAGGAGGTAATTCAATATTGGAAGTAATTCAGTATTGATAAACCTGGTGGCCAGCATTGGGGGACCTTCCACCTGTTCCAATCCCCATAAATATGTATAACTGCTGCATAGGATTATAATTTGTGATCACGTATTTGTGCAGGGCGGATGATGAGATCAAATTGCAGCCTGCAGGATATATATTGGTGTGGTTTTGTATCATAATTATGTATTAAGACACTGCAATTCCTGGTTAATATGCTCTATTCAAACTTCTGCTTATTCATAATTTAACTGTTTTGCTGCTGGAATGTGACCAGCGCAAAAATAGGCCCAACACAGGGGTGAGAGAGCCCTCAGGGGCAAAGGTGTTAAATTATACTGCGCTTTAATCGTGTGTGGGGGGGGGGGGGTGTATTACAGAGTAATGTGGTTATTTAATACTGATGTACTTGAAATAGAAAATATACAGGTATCACGGCACTTACACATCCAGAGGCAGGTAGTGATAGTTTTGGTTGCGTTCGTCAAGAGCTTTTATTTAATTGTCGCTTAACTCAAATTCAAAGACCTGAACAATGAGATAATTATAACGAGTAGATTTCAGAAGGAAGCTCCTCACATTTTGCACAAAAAGTAAAATTATTTAGATTTCTTTCATGGCCCAAAATACAAAAAAAAAAAAAAAAAAAAAAAAAAAGATCTGTATACATATTATGTTCTAACAATGCATCAACGGAAAGGGGTCAGGTGCCCAAACCCGGTACAGAACGTGAGCCAGGTTTCTTACGAAGATTCTTAGCCACAGTAAATGCCAACATGGACCTCAAAGGGTCCTAGTCACGGCCTCCTAAATGTGGGACAGCTACCGCTCTATATTCTACAGCTGTGGCATTTAAAGCGTTAATGCAGTTTTCAAGCATTTTCTAATATATCCGTCATGATAATTGGGTCTGCGCTGTAGGAGGACACACTTGCTATGTAGTAAATAGTACAATGAAAAAGAGCTCGCAGTCCGGCCATTAACAACAAGCAATCAATTTTCTATAAAAAAAAAGGTCCTAATTCGGAGTCGGCTGAGTCCGTGGCCACTTTTGCGCCCGGCACGGCAGCCTACTTGCTAAATCGTAGGCCTGGAAACAGTCAACAATAAAACAAATGTCTGCAGCATTCTGGAATCCTAACGCTGATATTAGAGCGCGCTTCTCAAACTGCAGGCGATATTGTGCGCTGTCTAAGTGGTGTAGTGTCTGGAAAACCAATGGAGCATTAAAAATAGGTAAAAATCTAGTAATTATAAGTTTACTGAAAATCCGCAGTGCATGACAAGTGCAAGAAAGTGTTTTGAAAACGTAAAAATTTATCTAAAGTGTATATTAGTGACCATGCATTATGGCTGCCAGCGCATAGGAGTGATTGTAAGCTTACAAACGATTCTACCCCTGTTAGTTAGTTTTTAAACATGCCCTTGCACACGTTGCCAGCCTACATGCATGCTTGTTAAAAAAACATATTTCATTTATTTATTTTTTACATGTTACTTCACAGGCAAAAGTCAAAAGCAAATTAATCACACCCACCCTTAAGGCAGAATGTGGCTCGGGCAGGTACATACATTTCTGGTGTACGGTGTGTATAGTCTCAGAACAAAATCTTGGAAACAAAAAATATTATTTAATTTTTTTGTGAATTTCCATCTTCAGCATGCCAATCCATCAGGCAAAAACCAAAGCCTTCCAGCCGAACCCAGGCAACAATTGCCGCAGACGAGGCATACACCTCCATGTGCACAGCCAAACCCCATCAATCATGTGACACAACACACAAAAAACATACAAATGTGTGGTGAAGGTGCAAATAAAAAAAGTGCAAACACGTAGAAAATAAGTAAATATATAAGACTCCAGCCTTACAGGCTGCGAGAAAAATAAAAATTGTCCTTGCCCTAGCCAGAAGGCCGGGGCACAAGAAAAATGTGCAGACAGAAGTGAGTGAAGTGCAAAGTGCCGAACTAGTGCAATGGGTGTGACCAATACCCGTGCATTTTCAGGCACCCCTGGCTCTGCCAGTACCAGGGGCACAAGCACCTCGGGCTTCAGGCTGCTCCCGGCCCCTGACCAGACCAAGTGTTTCTCCGTTCCATGCCAGGGTACCGGACCAACCCCCCTTTGAGAGAGCAGGTACTACTCCCCGGCCGTTCTCTGCTCCACACAAGGGCCTCATTCATCCTCTCTTAGGATCACGGATACTAGCGCCAAGTGTTTCCCCACTCTCTACCAGGAGTCAGTCCAACACCAGCACGGTACTCCACAAGGTTTTTCTACATTCTTCCCCAGAGGCCCAGACTACCCCTGAAGGAAGAACAGGTACTCCACCCCATGTTTCCCTAGAACAAATTTTTTTCTTCTAACCATCAGGTTTAAAAAAAACTTTGTTGCTTTTCCCTTAGAGAGATAGCAATCAGTCTACCATCAACCAAACAAAGTTTTTTAACTCGTCATATTGGTTTTCCTTTATTTTTTTCCCCATTTTTAACCACACTTTGTTATAAAGACAATAATTTAACTTATAGTGACTGTAACAAATCAGCTAATTTACATAAACCACTCCCTCATATTGCCCTCCATTTTCCAAAAATACAGGCCCCAAAGACAATGCTTGGGGGCCATTTTAAAACAAATTCAAAGTATAACACTCTCTGTAAAAAGGAGCCTCCCACTCCTTATCTGGTACAAAAAAAATTGGTACCACCAAAAGATTTCATTTTCTTTCAAATTCAACAAAACCCGGATGGGTCAAATCCTCCTCTTAGAAAAAAAAGCTCTTATTTCTATATATATATATATATATGACTTGATTTTCTCTTTTTCCATTTTCCACAAAAAAAAGGTTCAGTTCTTAATTTTTTAGCACTTTCAGCAGGCACTCCAGGTTTTGCATCTACCTCAGGGTCAAGCTTAGTCCTTTTACCACACTTTTGGCTTTCACTTTCCTCCATTTTCTCTTCCTACCTTTAACTCCTGCACAACTTTCCCATCCTCCTCCTCCTACTTCATTACTGTAGCAGCAATGGTTTCAGCCACACTTCCTTTTTCTTTAGTCCTTGTACTAGACTTGGCTTTCTGCTTTTTAATTTCTGGACAGTCTTTAGCAATATGGCCTCTCTTAGCACAAATATCACAAGGCCTAGGCTGAGGACACTCTCCAGCCTCATGTCCAGTTCCCTTACATACACGGCACCAACTACCTTTAGGACAGTCCTCTTTCACATGCCCAAATTCACAAAGTAATCGACAGTATTTTGGCTATCCTGGATAAAACAAAAAGCCTCTGTTACCAGCAATAGAAAAATTGGAATGGTTATGTGTTACCCCACCAATCCCTCCTGGGTCAGTTTTCAAGACCACAAAAAACTTCCATTTCCCATTGAAAAAATACCAAAATAATTTTTCAACTTAAAACCACCTTTTATGCTGCTACAGTACATTGTCAGAAAAGCCTTCAGCAAGTCCAGCTCAATATAAGGCTTGTACATGTGTATAGTCAGGGGTCTTTCCCGGGTCAGCAAAAGAGGTACCAGGGTAACCCCTTCCATCCTGGGTCCTGGAGCTTCTCCCGGATTTTCTCATAGGCTGCATAACAATGATCTTCAACTATCAAAGGGAAAATCCTGCATGCAGAAAACATGCTTCTTCTTCAAAAGTGTCACCTCCAACAGAACTTTCTGTACCAAGAACTCCAATCCCTTAGAGGACCTCCTTTCTGCATTGACTAAAAGTATTCTTTATGCCAGCAATGATTACTGCCAAAAATATAGCCACAAATCACCTTCTTGTTATCCTAGGTGCCCAACACAAGGAAGGACCTCTGAGTACCCTCTGGCCAATACCATGTGCATCCCTTTCAGGACAGATTTTATTTATTTTTTTACTTGAAGCCCGAGGTGCATGGCTTCAAACACCCAGTGAAAATAGTGCTCGGGGCATAGGACTTTGGACCCTCTCCAAAAGAGACAGGCCCCGTTACTCCCCATCTCCTCAGAGCCAGAAGGCCTACTGAGGAAAATAGAGTCCCCCTTGCCGAAGCTTGGGGAGACCCCTTGAGTCCCTGACCCCGGAGCCAAAAGGCCCCTTAGGGGGTAAGGGTCTTCAGACTTCCCTCTGCCTCATGGATCGGGGTCATCTCTTTCTCCCCAGGGTTGGCCGAAGCTTCCCCCTGGGGAACTCAAAAACCTTCAGCCCTCCCCAAAAGGAGAGAGCCATGGCTACAAGGGGAGAGGGTGGCCCATAAGGGTCTCTCGCCTAAACCCCATCAATCACGTGAAAAACATACAAATGTGGGGTGAAGGTGCAAAAAAAGTGCATACACACGTGGAAAATAAGTAAATAAATAAGACCCCAGCCTTACAGGCTGCGGGAAAAATAAAAACTGTCCTTGCCCTAGCCAAAAGGCCGGGGCAAAAGGAAAGGTGCAGACAGAAGTGGGTGAAGTGCAAGTGCAAATTGCTGTACTAGTGCAATGGGTGTGACCAATACCCGTGCATTTTTTTCAGACACCCCTGGCTCTACCAATACCAGGGGCACCAGCACCTCGGCTTCAGGCTGCTCCCAGCCCCTGGCCAGACCAAGTGTTTCGCCGTTCCTTGCCAGGGTACTGGACCAACCACCCTTAAGAGAGTAGGTACTACTCCCCAGCCGTTCTCCACTCCACACGTAAGGGCCTCATTCGCCCTTTTTTAGGATCACGGATACTAGCACCGAGTGTTTCCCCACTCTCTACCAGGAATCAGTCCTACCCCAGCACGGTGCTCCACAGGGTTTTTCCCTATTCTCCCCCAGAGACCCAGATTATCTCTGGAGGAAGAACAGGTACTCCACCCCATGTTGCCCAAGAACAGATACTACACTTATGCTGGGCATACACTATGCAATTATCTGTCAGATATCTGTTCAATCTTGCTGGTTGGAATGAAAATCTGGCAATGTATGGGACCAAATGACACTAGAAAACAGACCAGATTTTCCTTCCCATCAGACAGATTTGACAGATAATTGTAGACTTAGGGATGGACATCAATGTTTGTCAACCATCAATGTTTTCCATCCAATGTGTTTTTACCATTCAATGGCAGCATTCCGATGTTCACTGCCATCAAATGGTAATCATTCAATGGTGTTTCAATGGTGGCGTAAGCTTAGCTGATAACAACATCCCATAAGTGACATGTCCAATCCACCACATTAGGTTAATTTAAACATACTTCAATTACACTTGGGGTAGTTTCATTCAAACACCTGTAGCGATAGGGAGATAATTTTTTTTGTATTTTTCATTCCAATATATTAATTTACAGTATAACACTTACTATATCGCAAACCACTGGTATTAATTTATTTATGCAAAGAACACAGGTAAAGAGCACAAACACTGAATCAATAACAAACAAGATGCATTCTGGGTAAAATAATTAACATATCTGGAAATTATGCTACCAATAATGCACTATGCTTTTATTTTAACAACTTGCACATCAATAACAAGATGCATTCTGCGTTTAATAATTTACATATATCATAATTATGGTATCTATGATGCACTCTACTATATCACTGCTGTCATGGCACTTAGATAACCATCCTTGAAGTGACAACAGCTCCTAAGGATCATATCGTACCCATTTCATAGGAAAAATGACAGCCCATAAGGGTCATACCCAACTGTAATCTCCATATAGCAGTGAAAACAGCCCATAAAGATCATGTCCATTTCACCACTTTGGGGAGAGTTTAATTCACACACCTGTAGAATTAGGGAGACTCATATATAATTTATTTTTTGTACACTTTAAATATATACAGTATATATATATATATATATATATATATATATATATATATATAATTTATTTATTTATTTTTCAATAGAGATGAGCGGGTTCGGATTTCAGAGGTTCGAACCCACCCGAACTTAGGTGATCCGGGTCAGATCCGAGCCGGCTCGGGTTTTCCCGCCTGACTCGGATCTCAAAACGAGGCAAACCGTCATCATCCCGCTGTCAGATTCTTGCGGGTTTTGGATTGTATAAGAGGTCACATGATTGCTGCCATTTTCATTCTGGCTTTGGAGAGTGAAGAGGAAAGAGGGGGCTGGGCTGGGCTGTTGCTGACTGTGCTTAAGGGGCTGGCTACTTTTGTCATTTGTCAGGGGCTGGCTGCTGCATAGGGGCTGACTGACTGGCTGTTGTCCACTCCATACTAAGGCTGGCTGCTGTGCTGTGCCTGTGTTACTCTATCTCTATGCTATGAGCTGTGCTGCGGGGGGGGGGGGGGCTTCAGTGGCTCCTGACTCACTGCAGTCCATAAGGGGTGCTGCAGTGTTGTCCAGGGGGTGCTCTGTCCATCAGGGGTGCTCTTCACCCCCAGTGTGAAAAAAAAAATGTAATTCTGTGTGTGAGCTGTGCAGGGGTGCTGCCTGTGTTTATCAAGGGGCTGCTGCCTTGTTCAGGGGTGCCCTCCCCCCCAAGTGCCCCCCAAAAATGTATTAATCCATCAATCAATGTGTTTTTTCTGTGTGTGTGTGTATGCGTTAGCCACACTTATCACCAGCAAACGTAGCTGCGCAGGGGTGCTGCCTGTGTCGTTTATCAAGAGACTGCTGCCTTGTTCGGGCGCTCTACCTTCTAAGTGACAAAAAAAAATATCAATCAATCAATGTGTTTTTTTTCTGTGTGTGTGTGCGCGTTATCCATGACATCACGAACGTCTCAGCTGAGATTTGCATAAACATTTTCAAAAGGTGAAAATAGAGGATATGGTTTAAAAAATGGAATAAAGCAGCAAAAACTGTGTCCTCTGATTGGTGTCTTTACTCCCTACCCATGGCCCGAGGGGCAACTCCATGCAAAGGTATTCCAGAGTGCAGCTGCTCTTCCTGTAGCCCAGGTCAGAAGATGTGTAGGGAGTGTGGTGATGATATGGACTAAAATGGAGCTCACATCCACTAATGTGAACAATGAATCCCCAATCTAACAGGGAGCGCAGCTGTAATTTATACACAACACAGGAGGGGATGACGATATAGGCTTGGGTGATGGTATAATCTGGGGTGATGTATACATCATCTTCTTCACATATTAATTTGTCCCCGCTGGAATCTACCATTACAGGTGTCTCTGTAATTTTTGCACGGAAATGACGGTAGAGATCTTTCTCGTAGAATTTGTAGTTCATTTTGATGGACATCATCTTTTCCACATTTTGGGGAAATAGTCTCAGGCCGATCACTGACAAGGTTCCCGGCTGTGCTGAAATCTCTTTCTGAGTACACACTGGAAGGTGGGCAGCACAAGTAAAGCAAAGGCAGTTTGTGTAAGGGCCTCCAAATTACCTTTTTTTCCTGCCAGTTGTTCTTTACATCTCTTCAGATCTGAGGGCCTGATTCAGAGCCGGACGCTATTTGCGGACGGTTGTTCTGAAAAAGGGGCCGGATATTTAAATTAAGCACTCGCTCTTTGCGGTCTGTTGACGCCTCTATGTCTGAACAAGCGAATGAAACATGCGCTCGCTATTTTGTAAAGACGCCCCCTGGCCGCTCGCATCATATGTCATCTCCGCTATTTATTAGATTAATCGAGTACATCGAAAGGCGTCTGAACTGCTCGCTATTCTTGTGGTAGCATTTTCCTACAGCAATCATGCGAGCAGTTCAGACTAAAAGACAACCAAGTGACGTGGTCGATGACGCTGCTTTGTTAATTATGCACACCCTTAAAACGCCCGTTTTGACCGTTTGGCACGCCTGCGTTCAGATCTCCACTACCTGTTTTCAAGCACCTTCCCCTGTTACCACCCACAAACGCCTCATCCTGTCACTCAAATTAGCAGGCATTCGCTATTTTGCGAGCACACGATTTCCGACCGCACTGACTGGTTCGCACATGCGCATTACAACCCATATGCATGCACAGATGTGCGAACATCGCTCGGAGCGAACGAGCGGCCGCTTACGAGCGGCTCTGAATCAGGCCCTGTGTCCATTGGGAAGATGAAACAATGTCTTCATCCCTTCTGGGATGAAAATCCACTCCCAGCAGCAGGCATGGCGCTCAAGAATTCTCAAGAAAGACACAACGTAAGACTTAAACCTTAAATCTGAAATGTTGCATTTGCTGCTCTGTTCCACTTGTCCACATATCTGCTCTGGTTAAGTGGACAGTGGGTACAATGGCAATTTGAAGGCCACTATGTTTTTTTAATGTCCCTGTACAGGTTAGGAAATTCTTTTCATGTGGAAGCTTTGCAAAGGATTATTTAACAGTCAATTGTTTTGGAAAGCACTACTAGAAGTCTTCCTGGTCCCCTTCTGGGATGAAAAAAAATCCACTCCTAGCAACAGGCATGGTGCTCAAGGATTCTTCTGGGGCAAGGACTGATGTGAATGAGTAAAACATTTTTTGTAAATGCCTCCCCTCCTCCCTCATAAATTTACTTTGGAATCAAAAAATGTAATTAAATTTACTACCAATCAACTCTTCCTGTCCCTGCCTTCAACTACATACATACTCCAACTCCCTCAGGCCTCTAATAAAAACATTTGTTTACTGATGTGCCATGTTGGAAGTTGAACTGCCACGTGTTTGTGCTGCTCACTGCTGCCGCTTAGCTTAGTCAGCCAGCTAGCTTGGTGCAAATTTTGGGCCTAAACTGGATAAAAACAATATAGTGAGCTGTGAGGTGGTCAAAATTAACTGGAAACGAGTGGAAATAAATGTTATTGAGGTTATTAATAACGTAGAAACAAAAACAGGCCCAAATTATGTGATTTTAGCTGTATTATGATTTTTTTTAGGAAAAATACAGATCCAAATCCCCAAGGGTGGTTTTGGCAAAACAAATCCAGATCCAAAACCAGGGGAGATACAGATCCAAAACCAAAACACGGGGGTCGGCGCACATCTCTAATTTTCAGTTATAACCCTTACTACAAGGAAAGCATGGTTTATTACTTTCTATATGTCAAAAACACAAGAAAAGTGCATCAACAACAAACAAGATGCATTGTGGGCAAAATAATTTGGGCTAGGAGAGAGCTGCACATTAATAACAACCTGTACATCTGCGGTGGCTGACTGCCCCTCCCTGTCGGCACCCAGGGCATGCGCCCCGCTTGACCTCCCTAGATATGCCACTTTCATGTGTTGAAAAATGACAGTTAGGAGCTGATTGGTTGGAGCACCATTTAAGATTAGTAACAAGTGATAAATAGAATATCCTTGTTGATAAATCTGGGCCTATATCTATAGTATAATATCTATCGATAAATATGTCTATAAAGAGACATATCTATCTGTATTTATCTAAGTTAGATGAATAGATATTTCGTCAAGTTTTCAACAAAACTAAATAATTTCACTTGGGGTGTGTATAATCTGTTTAGACAGCAGGCAGACTACTTGCTTCTCTAGAATGTAGTCTCTCTACTAGAGGTGCGCAATAAGCGGCCCTCCAGCTGTTGATGAACTACAAATCCCAGCATGCATTGCAACATTTTTAGCATGGCCAAATATCAAAACTGTGTTTAGGCATTCTGGGATGTGTAGTTTTATAACATCTGGGGGGGGGGTGCTTATTGCCCAAACCTAGGTCTAGCCTATGCTCAGCCTCTGCACCAAAGGGAGGCAAACACTGTCAGTTTGCCACTGACTTTTTTCTTTAGACTGCCGCCAATAGCAGCTTCAGCTCAGCCTCACGGCCATTGTCTTGCAGGATGATAACATCATCCTCTCGTGAGACTCTGCCTGTGGGGAAGCTTTTCGGCAGCTGCTGTCTGACACAGCTGAGGTGCAGACGAGTACTGCAGTGCAGCTAGTGGGGGAGACAGTGCAGACAGTGTTGGGGTCCCAGGGTGCCCACTCCTGCCATGCCGGACCAGACATCAGTGCACCCTCCCCCAATTGCAGCACTGATCTGGGGAAAAAAAGCAGATATAGTAGCCGATCAATTCATCAGCCATTTTATCAGGTGCCTGTCGGCCAGTGTATACCAGTGATATATCTGTCAAGTGTGTACCCAGCATTAGTGGGTGTTATGCTGGGTACACACTTAACAGATATATCTGCTGGTAAACACTGGCTGACGGGCACCCGATATATTGGCTGATCAATATATCTGCCAGTGTGTACCCAGCATTAGATGAATCTCTTTATTTACTGGCAAAGTGTATAATGTAAACAAAGCAAACAGTCAACTTGTAGTGTCTGTACCTACTACATACCTGCCGACATTCAGCTCCTTCCTTCCCGGATGTTTGCGTCATCGTGGTCCTGCCCCCTCTTCACAAACGGCATTGTGAAGCAGGGGGTTGTTAGGCCACAATGACGCGATTCAGCGCGAATCGCATCAACGCCCCCAACCCCCCCAGATCACCCCGCTGCGGGGGCTTCTATATTTACTCTGGGGAGGTTCGGGAGGGATGGCTGGCACCGGGTGGCCTGCCTGACTTTCTGAGGGGGTTTACTTACTAACCCGACCCCTATCGGGATACCAACCTTCGGGATGCCGCATTCTGTATTCTGACAGGAGGCATCCCGGCAATACATACCCATTCCGTATAATGTGCAGGGAGTACTGCTGGTATAATGTGTAGGGAGCACTGCTGGTATAATGTGTAGGGAGCACTGCTGGTATAATGTGTAGGGAGTACTGCTGGTATAATGTGCAGGGAGTACTGCTGGTATAATGTGTAGGGAGTACTCCTGGTATAATGTGTAGGGAGTACTGCTGGTATAATGTGCAGGGAGTACAGCTGGTATAATGTGCAGGGAGTACTGCTGGTATAATGTGCAGGGAGTACTGCTGGTATAATGTGCAGGGAGTACTGCTGGTATAATGTGCAGGGAGTACTGCTGGTATAATGAGCAGGGAGTAGTGCTGGTATAATGTGCAGGGAGTAGTGCTGGTATAATGTGCAGGGAGTACTGCTGGTATAATGTGCAGGGAGTACTGCTGGTATAATGTGCAGGGAGTACTGCTGGTATAATGTGCAGGGAGTACTGCATACATGCCTACCCTCCCGGTTTTCGCGGGAGGCTCCCGATTTTTCGGGTAACCCCCCGCACCCCCGGAAGGGTAGGCATTTCTCCTGCATTCTGCCCACTTCCTAGTGAAGTGGGCAGAATGAGGAGAATACCCGCGGAAATCGCGGAAATTTACCCCTATGTAAATTTTAGCCAATCGCGGCAGTTTTGCCGCGAGGGGGCGGGGCTTAATGACGCAAATCATTAGGCCCCACCCCCATCGGCCCCCTGCTGCTTCTCTTACCCGGGCTTCTCCCGGGAAGATATTATAAAAGGTAGGCAAGTATGGAGTACTGCTGGTATAATGTGTAAGGAGTACTGCTGGTATAATGTGCTGCTGGCATAATGTGCATGGAGTACTGCTGGTATAATGTGCAGGGAGTACTGCTGGTATAATGTGTAAGGAGTACTGCTGGTATAATGTGCTGCTGGCATAATGTGCATGGAGTACTGTTGGTATAATGTGCAGGGAGTACTGCTGGTATAATGTGCAGGGAGCACTGCTGGTATAATGTGCAGGGAGCACTGCTGGTATAATGTGCAGGGAGTACTGCTGGTATAATGTGCAGGGAGCACTGCTGGTATAATGTGCAGGGAGCACTGCTGGTATAATGTGCAGAGAGTACTGCTGGTATAATGTGCAGAGAGTACTGCTGGTATAATGTGCAGGGAGCGCTGCTGGTATAATGTGTAGGGAGCGCTGCTGGTATAATGTGTAGGGAGTGCTGCTGGTATAATGTGCAGGGAGTACTCCTGGTATAATTTGCAAGGAGCACTGCTGGTATAATGTGTAGGGAGCACTGCTGGTATAATGTGTAGGGAGTACTGCAGGTATAATGTGTAGGGAGCACTGCTGGTATGTGCAGGGAGCACTGCTGGTATAATGTGCAGGGAGCACTGCTGGTATAATGTGCAGAGAGTACTGCTGGTATAATGTGCAGAGAGCACTGCTGGTATAATGTGCAGGGAGCGCTGCTGGTATAATGTGTAGGGAGTACTGCTGGTATAATGTGCTGCTGGCATAATGTGCATGGAGTACTGCTGGTATAATGTGCAGGGAGCACTGCTGGTATAATGTGCAGGGAGTACTGCAGGTATAATGTGTAGGGAGCACTGCTGGTATGTGCAGGGAGCACTGCTGGTATAATGTGCAGGGAGCACTGCTGGTATAATGTGCAGGGAGTACTGCAGGTATAATGTGTAGGGAGCACTGCTGGTATAATGTGCAGGGAGCACTGCTGGTATAATGTGCAGGGAGCACTGCTGGTATAATGTGCAGAGAGTACTGCTGGTATAATGTGCAGAGAGCACTGCTGGTATAATGTGCAGGGAGCGCTGCTGGTATAATGTGTAGGGAGTGCTGCTGGTATAATGTGTAGGGAGTGCTGCTGGTATAATGTGTAGGGAGTACTCCTGGTATAATTTGCAAGGAGCACTGCTGGTATAATGTGCAGGGAGCACTGCTGGTATAATGTGCAGGCAGTACTGCTGGTATAATGTGCAGGGAGTACTGCTGATATAATGTGCAGGGAGTACTGCTGGTATAATGTGCAGGGAGCACTGCTGGTATAATGTGCAGGGAGCACTGCTGGTATAATGTGCAGGGAGTACTGCTGGTATAATGTGAAGGGAGCACTGCTGGTATAATGTGAAAGGAGCACTGCTGGTATAATGTGCTGAGAGTACTGCTGGTATAATGTGCAGAGAGTACTGCTGGTATAATGTGCAGGGAGTACTGCTGGTATAATGTGTAAGGAGTACTGCTGGTATAATGTGCAGGGAGTACTGCTGGTATAATGTGTAGGGAGCACTGCTGGTATAATGTGCAGGGAGTACTGCTGGTATAATGTGCAGGGAGTACTGCTGGTATAATGTGAAGGGAGCACTGCTGGTATAATGTGAAGGGAGCACTGCTGGTATAATATGTAGGGAGTACTGCTGGTATAATGTGTAGGGAGCACTGCTGGTATAATGTGTAGGGAGCACTGCTGGTATAATGTGAAGGGAGCACTGCTGGTATAATGTGTAGGGAGTACTGCTGGTATAATGTGTAGGGAGCACTGCTGGTATAATGTGCAGGGAGTACTGCTGGTATAATGTGCAGGGAGTACTGCTGGTATAATGTGAAGGGAGTACTGCTGGTATAATGTGAAGGGAGCACTGCTGGTATAATGTGAAAGGAGCACTGCTGGTATAATGTGCTGAGAGTACTGCTGGTATAATGTACAGAGAGTACTGCTGGTATAATGTGCAGGGAGTACTGCTGGTATAATGTGCAGGGAGTACTGCTGGTATAATGTGTAAGGAGTACTGCTGGTATAATGTGCAGGGAGTACTGCTGGTATAATGTGTAGGGAGCACTGCTGGTATAATGTGCAGGGAGTACTGCTGGTATAATGTGCAGGGAGTACTGCTGGTATAATGTGCAGGGAGTACTGCTGGTATAATGTGAAGGGAGCACTGCTGGTATAATGTGAAGGGAGCACTGCTGGTATAATATGTAGGGAGTACTGCTGGTATAATGTGTAGGGAGCACTGCTGGTATAATGTGTAGGGAGCACTGCTGGTATAATGTGAAGGGAGCACTGCTGGTATAATGTGCAGCAGGGCCGGATTATAGGGAGGGCGAAGGGGGCGGTCGTCCAGGGGCCCCCACACATAAGGGGCCCCCACACACTGCCCAGTGCAGGGAGCGCTGCTGGTATAATGTGTAGGGAGTACTGCTGGTATAATGTGCTGCTGGCATAATGTGCATGGAGTACTGCTGGTATAATGTGCAGGGAGCACTGCTGGTATAATGTGCAGGGAGTACTGCAGGTATAATGTGTAGGGAGCACTGCTGGTATGTGCAGGGAGCACTGCTGGTATAATGTGCAGGGAGCACTGCTGGTATAATGTGCAGAGAGTACTGCTGGTATAATGTGCAGAGAGCACTGCTGGTATAATGTGCAGGGAGCGCTGCTGGTATAATGTGTAGGGAGTACTGCTGGTATAATGTGCTGCTGGCATAATGTGCATGGAGTACTGCTGGTATAATGTGCAGGGAGCACTGCTGGTATAATGTGCAGGGAGTACTGCAGGTATAATGTGTAGGGAGCACTGCTGGTATGTGCAGGGAGCACTGCTGGTATAATGTGCAGGGAGCACTGCTGGTATAATGTGCAGGGAGTACTGCAGGTATAATGTGTAGGGAGCACTGCTGGTATAATGTGCAGGGAGCACTGCTGGTATAATGTGCAGGGAGCACTGCTGGTATAATGTGCAGAGAGTACTGCTGGTATAATGTGCAGAGAGCACTGCTGGTATAATGTGCAGGGAGCGCTGCTGGTATAATGTGTAGGGAGTGCTGCTGGTATAATGTGTAGGGAGTGCTGCTGGTATAATGTGTAGGGAGTACTCCTGGTATAATTTGCAAGGAGCACTGCTGGTATAATGTGCAGGGAGCACTGCTGGTATAATGTGTAGGGAGCACTGCTGGTATAATGTGCAGGGAGTACTGCTGGTATAATGTGCAGGGAGTACTGCTGGTATAATGTTTAGGAAGTACTGCTGGTATAATGTGCAGGGAGTACTGCTGGTATAATGTGCAGGGATTACTGCTGGCATAATGTGCAGGGAGTACTGCTGGTATAATGTGCAGGCAGTACTGCTGGTATAATGTGCAGGGAGTACTGCTGATATAATGTGCAGGGAGTACTGCTGGTATAATGTGCAGGGAGCACTGCTGGTATAATGTGCAGGGAGCACTGCTGGTATAATGTGCAGGGAGTACTGCTGGTATAATGTGAAGGGAGCACTGCTGGTATAATGTGAAAGGAGCACTGCTGGTATAATGTGCTGAGAGTACTGCTGGTATAATGTGCAGAGAGTACTGCTGGTATAATGTGCAGGGAGTACTGCTGGTATAATGTGTAAGGAGTACTGCTGGTATAATGTGCAGGGAGTACTGCTGGTATAATGTGTAGGGAGCACTGCTGGTATAATGTGCAGGGAGTACTGCTGGTATAATGTGCAGGGAGTACTGCTGGTATAATGTGCAGGGAGTACTGCTGGTATAATGTGAAGGGAGCACTGCTGGTATAATGTGAAGGGAGCACTGCTGGTATAATATGTAGGGAGTACTGCTGGTATAATGTGTAGGGAGCACTGCTGGTATAATGTGTAGGGAGCACTGCTGGTATAATGTGAAGGGAGCACTGCTGGTATAATGTGTAGGGAGTACTGCTGGTATAATGTGTAGGGAGCACTGCTGGTATAATGTGCAGGGAGTACTGCTGGTATAATGTGCAGGGAGTACTGCTGGTATAATGTGAAGGGAGTACTGCTGGTATAATGTGAAGGGAGCACTGCTGGTATAATGTGAAAGGAGCACTGCTGGTATAATGTGCTGAGAGTACTGCTGGTATAATGTACAGAGAGTACTGCTGGTATAATGTGCAGGGAGTACTGCTGGTATAATGTGCAGGGAGTACTGCTGGTATAATGTGTAAGGAGTACTGCTGGTATAATGTGCAGGGAGTACTGCTGGTATAATGTGTAGGGAGCACTGCTGGTATAATGTGCAGGGAGTACTGCTGGTATAATGTGCAGGGAGTACTGCTGGTATAATGTGCAGGGAGTACTGCTGGTATAATGTGAAGGGAGCACTGCTGGTATAATGTGAAGGGAGCACTGCTGGTATAATATGTAGGGAGTACTGCTGGTATAATGTGTAGGGAGCACTGCTGGTATAATGTGTAGGGAGCACTGCTGGTATAATGTGAAGGGAGCACTGCTGGTATAATGTGCAGCAGGGCCGGATTATAGGGAGGGCGAAGGGGGCGGTCGTCCAGGGGCCCCCACACATAAGGGGCCCCCACACACTGCCCAGTCACCGCTGCTACTAACACTGGCGCCGGCACTGTCTCCGGCGCCGGCGCAGCTATTGTCCGTCGGCGGCTCAGCTGTTCCCAATCCCTAACAGCAGCCGCCGAGGAGCTTCCTACAGTCAGAGTCTCGCGAGATTTGACGTCATCATCTCGCGAGACTCTGACTGTAGGAAGCTCCTCGGTGGCCGCAGTCAGTGACAGACAGAGGGAGCCGAGGCTCCAACATAAAGAAGAGTTGTCGACTTGACTCAGGCCCTCATGGTTCCCTCTTGGTGCACCTGTGCACCTCAGCGGTGCAGAGCGCTGGCGGGCAAGTACTGTAGCCCTTAGTGTGTGTGTGTATGTTTGTGTGTATATATATATATATATATATATATACACACACACACAGTATATATGGCTATATATACATTATATATAGCTATATATACAGTGTGTATATACACACACACATAATGTGTGTGTGTGTGTGTGTATATATTAGGGGTGAGCGGGTTCGGATTTCTGAAATCCGAACCCCCCCGAGCCCCCCCGATCCGAGTCCGATCCGAGTCAGGCTCGACTTTTCCCGCCTGACTCGGATCTGAAATCGAGGCAAAACGTCATCATCCCGCCTTCCGAGTCTCGCGGGTTTTGGATCCTATATAAGGTACCCACGTCGGCGCCATTTTCTCACTCGGCTGTGGACAGTGAAGAGGGAGGGTGGGAGTTAGGGCTGTGTAGTGTAGTGTAGTGTAGTGCTGCTGTTGTCCACTACTTCAAAGTCCATAGGGGCTGGCTGTGTTGTGCTGTGCTGCTGTTGTTAATAGGGGCTGTGTCCACTACTTCAAAGTCCATAGGGGCTGGCTGGACTGTGTTGTGCAGTCAGTTCTCCATAGGGGCTGTGTCCACTCCAAAGTCCTGTGCAGTGTCCCAGTCCTAAAGGAGTGCTGTAGTGTTGTCCAGGGGGTGCTCTGTCCATCAGGGGTGCTCCCCCCAAGTGCTAAAAAAATAATATATTTTCTGTTTGTGAATTGTGTGCGCAGTAGCCGCACGTGCATCAACAAAGTAGTGCCAAGCGTGCGCCTGTGTCATAAGTAAAGGGCCGGCTGGCTTGACCGTTAAAGGGTGCTGTAACCCCCGAAAGTACACTCCAGTCCAAACCAAAAAAAAATTATTTTCTGTGTTTGTGAATTGTGTGCGCAGTAGCCGCACGTGCATCAACAAAGTAGTGCCAAGCGTGCGCCTGTGTCATAAGTAAAGGGCCGGCTGGCTTGACCGTTAAGGGTGCTGTAACCCCCGAAAGTACACTCCAGTCCAAACCAAAAAAAAAATTATTTTCTGTGTTTGTGAATTGTGTGCGCAGTAGCCGCACGTGTATCAACAAAGTAGTGCCAAGCGTGCGCCTGTGTCATAAGTAAAGGGCCGGCTGGCTTGACCGTTAAGGGTGCTGTAACCCCCGAAAGTACACTCCAGTCCAAACCAAAAAAAAAATTATTTTCTGTGTTTGTGAATTGTGTGCGCAGTAGCCGCACGTGCATCAACAAAGTAGTGCCAAGCGTGCGCCTGTGTCATAAGTAAAGGGCCGGCTGGCTTGACCGTTAAGGGTGCTGTAACCCCCGAAAGTACACTCCAGTCCAAACCAAAAAAAAAATTATTTTCTGTGTTTGTGAATTGTGTGCGCAGTAGCCGCACGTGCATCAACAAAGTAGTGCCAAGCGTGCGCCTGTGTCATAAGTAAAGGGCCGGCTGGCTTGACCGTTAAAGGGTGCTGTAACCCCCAAAGTACACTCCAGTCCAAACCAAAAAAAAAATTATTTTCTGTGTTTGTGAATTGTGTGCGCAGTAGCCGCACGTGCATCAACAAAGTAGTGCCAAACGTGCGCCTGTGTCATAAGTAAAGGGCCGGCTGGCTTGACCGTTAAGGGTGCTGTAACCCCCGAAAGTACACTCCAGTCCAAACCAAAAAAAAAATTATTTTCTGTGTTTGTGAATTGTGTGCGCAGTAGCCGCACGTGCATCAACAAAGTAGTGCCAAGCGTGCGCCTGTGTCATAAGTAAAGGGCCGGCTGGCTTGACCGTTAAGGGTGCTGTAACCCCCGAAAGTACACTCCAGTCCAAACCTAAAAAAAAATTATTTTCTGTGTTTGTGAATTGTGTGCGCAGTAGCCGCACGTGCATCAACAAAGTAGTGCCAAGCGTGCGCCTGTGTCATAAGTAAAGGGCCGGCTGGCTTGACCGTTAAAGGGTGCTGTAACCCCCGAAAGTACACTCCAGTCCAAACCTAAAAAAAAATTATTTTCTGTGTTTGTGAATTGTGTGCGCAGTAGCCGCACGTGCATCAACAAAGTAGTGCCAAGAGTGCGCCTGTGTCATAAGTAAAGGGCCGGCTGGCTTGACCGTTAAAGGGTGCTGTAACCCCCGAAAGTACACTCCAGTCCAAACCAAAAAAAAATTATTTTCTGTGTTTGTGAATTGTGTGCGCAGTAGCCGCACGTGCATCAACAAAGTAGTGCCAAGCGTGCGCCTGTGTCATAAGTAAAGGGCCGGCTGGCTTGACCGTTAAAGGGTGCTGTAACCCCTGAAAGTACACTCCAGTCCAAACCAAAAAAAAATTATTTTCTGTGTTTGTGAATTGTGTGCGCAGTAGCCGCACGTGCATCAACAAAGTAGTGCCAAGCGTGCGCCTGTGTCATAAGTAAAGGGCCGGCTGGCTTGACCGTTAAAGGGTGCTGTAACCCCCAAAGTACACTCCAGTCCAAACCAAAAAAAAATTATTTTCTGTGTTTGTGAATTGTGTGCGCAGTAGCCGCACGTGCATCAACAAAGTAGTGCCAAGAGTGCGCCTGTGTCATAAGTAAAGGGCCGGCTGGCTTGACCGTTAAAGGGTGCTGTAACCCACAAAGTACACTCCAGTCCAAACCAAAAAAAAAATTATTTTCTGTGTTTAGCCGCACGTATATATCAAATCGATATAACATAAATGGAGGACCAAACTTTCTCCGATAAAAATAAAATAGAGAAAGATCAAGAACCACTTCCTCCTAGTGCTGAAGCTGCTGCCACTAGTCATGACATAGACGATAACATGCCATCAACGTCGTCTGCCAAGGCCGATGCCCAATGTCATAGTAGAGGGCACATACAATCCCAAATGGCAAAGTTCAGGAAAATGACCTTGAAAAAGACATTTAAATCAGCTGAAGAGAAACGTAAACTTGCCAATATGCCATTTACGACACGGAGTGGCAAGGAACGGCTAAGGTCGATCCCTAGTATGTTCATGACTAGTGGTTCAGCTTCACATGACGATGGAAGCACTCCTCCCACTAAAAAAATCAAAAGAGTTAAGCTGGCAAAAGCACAGCGAAGAACTGTGCTTTCTAAGAAGATATCACAAATCCCCAAGGAGAGTCCAAGTGTGGTGGTGGTTGCGATGCCTGACCTTCCCAGCACTGGACGGGAAGAGGTGGCTCTTTCCACCATTTGCACGCCCCCTGCAAGTGCTGAAAGGAGCACCCACAGTCCACTTGCTGATATGCAAATTGAAGATGTCACTGTTGAAGTACAACAGGATGAGGATACTGGTGTAGCTGGCGCTGAGGAGGAAGTTGGCGAGGAGGATTCTGATGGTGATGTGGTTTGTTTAAATCAGGCTCCGGGGGAGACAGTTGTTGTCCGTGGGATGAAAAAGCCCATCACGGTCATGCCTGGGCAGAAGACCAAACATTCCACCTCTTTGGTCTGGCAATATTTCTATCCAAATCCGGACAACAACTGTCTTGCCATATGTACCATATGTAAAGGTGAAATAAGTAGGGGTAGGGACGTCAACCACCTAGGAACATCCTCCCTTATACGGCACCTGCAGCGCGTTCATAAAAAGTTACTGTCAAGTTCAGAAACTTTGGCTCAGACCGTAAGCAGTCCAGGGACACCTAAATCCCGTTGTCCTGTTGTATCCAAGCGCCTGCAAACCACACCGTCAACTCCCTCCTCGTCAATTTCCTCCTTAGTCAGGATCGGAAGTAGTCCTGCAGGCCATATCACTGGCATGACTGACTCTCCTATCCGGGATTCCTCCGGAGGATCCTGCATTGCTACGCCTACTGCTGCCGCTGCTGCTGCTGGGAGTCGTTCATCATCCCAGAGAGGAAGTAGGAACACCACTACTTTTACTAAACAATTGACCCTCCAACAGTCCTTAGCGAGGAGGATGAAGTACGACAGCAGTCATCCTGAAGCAAAACGTATAACTGAGGCCTTGACTGCTATGTTGGTGTTAGACGTGCGTCCGGTATCCGCCATTAGTGCAGTGGGATTTAGACAATTGATGGAGGTAGTGTGTCCCCGGTTCCAAATCCCGTCTAGATTCCACTTCACTAGGCAGGCGATACCGAGACTGTACAGAAACGTCAGAAAAAGTGTCCTCAGTGTCCTGAAAAATGCCGTTGTACACAATGTCCACTTAACCACGGACATGTGGACAAGTGGAACAGGGCAGACTAAGGACTATATGACTGTGACAGCCCACTGGGTAGATGTATCACCTTACGCAGCAACAGCAGCAGCGTCACCAGTAGCAGCATCTCAGAAACGCCAGCTCGTTACAAGGCAGGCTACGCTGTGTATCACCGGTTTCAGTAAGAGGCACACCGCCGACAACCTCTTAGAGAAACTGAGGGAAATCATCGCCCAGTGGCTTACCCCACTTAGACTCTCCTGGGGATTTGTGATATCTGACAACGCCACCAATATTGTGCGGGCATTACATCTGGGCAAATTCCAGCACGTCCCATGTTTTGCTCACACAATAAACTTGGTGGTGCAGAATTTTCTGAAAAGCGACAGGGGCGTGCAGGAGACGCTTTGGGTGGCCCGAAAAATTTCTGGCCACTTTCGCCATTCAGCGACTGCGTGCCGAAGACTGGAGCGCCAGCAAACACTCTTGAACCTGCCCCGCCATCACCTGAAGCAAGAGGTTGTGACGCGGTGGAACTCAACCCTCTATATGCTTCAGAGGATGGAGGAGCAGCAAAAGGCCATACAAGCCTATACATCCACCTATGACATAGGCAAAGGAGGGGGTATGCACCTGACTCAAGCGCAGTGGAGAATGATTTCCGTGTTGTGCAAGGTTCTTCAGCCCTTCGAACTTGCCACACGTGAAGTCAGTTCAGACACTGCCAGCTTGAGTCAGGTCATTCCCCTCATCAGGCTTTTGCAGAAGCAGCTGGAGAAAGTGAAGGAGGAGCTAAGACGGAGCGATTCCGCTCGGCATGTGGGACTTGTGGATGAAGCCCTTCATTCGCTTTGCCAGGATTCCAGGGTGGTCAATCTGTTGAAATCAGACCACTACATTTTGGCCACCGTGCTCGATCCTAGGTTTAAAGCCTATGTGGTGTCTCTCTTTCCGGCCGACACAAGCCTGCAGAGGTGCAAAGACCTGCTGGTGAACACACTGTCAGCTGAAGCGGAACGTGACACGTCAACGGCTCCTTCTTCATTTTCTCCCGCAACTGGGGCTGCCAGGAAAAAACTTAGGTATCCTAAGCAACCCGCTGGCGGTGATGCAGGGCAGGCAGGACCAAGTTTGGACATCTGGTCCGGACTGAAGGACCTGGCAACAATTTCTGACATGTCTACTGTCACTGCATATGATACTGTCACCATTGACAGAATGGTGGAGGATTACATCGGTGACAGCATCCAAGTAGGCATGTCAGACAGTCCATACCTGTACTGGCAGGAAAAAGAGGCAATTTGGAGGCCCCTGTACAAACTGGCTCTATTTTACCTGAGTTGCCCCCCCTCCAGTGTGTACTCCGAAAGAGTGTTTAGTGCAGCCGGGAACCTTGTCAGCGAAAGGCGTAGGAGGTTGCTTCCACAGAATGTGGAGAAGATGATGTTCATCAAAATGAATTATCAGCTCTTCCAGGGAGACCAGCCTCCAGAAGGTACAGAGGGACCTGTGGTGGTGGATTCAAGTGGGGACGAGTTAATACTTTGTGAGGATGAGGATGTACACACTGAAGAGGGTGAGGAATCGGTGGATGAGGAGGATGAGGATGACATCTTGCCTCCGTAGAGCCAGTTTGTGCAGGGACACATTAATTGCCAGCTTGTTTTGTGGGGGCCCAAACGAACCAATCATTTCAGCCACAGTTGTGTGGCAGACCCTGGCGCTGAAATGATTGATTTGTTAAAGTGTGCATGTCCTGTTTATACAACATAAGGGTGGGTGGGAGGGCCCAAGGACAATTCCATCTTGCACCTCTTTTTTTCTTTGCATTATGTACAGTTTGGGGCCTAGTTTTTCTAACTGCCATCCTGTCTGCCACTGCAGTGTCACTCCTAGATGGGTCACGTGTTTGTGCCGCCCACTCGTGTCGCTTAGCATAGTCATCCAGCTACCTCGGTGCAACCTTTTGGACATAAAAACACTATTGTGAGGTGTGAGGTGTTCAGAATAGACTGGAAATGAGTGGAAATTAAGGTTATTGAGGTTAATAATAGCATAGGAGCAGAAAAACCTACAAATTCTGTGATTTTAGCTGTTTTTATGCTTTTTTTCAAAAAAATACAGATCCAAAACACAAAACCCAGAACCCAAAACACGGAAGGGTGGTTTTGGCAAAACCAATCCAGATCCAAAACACGAAGAAAGATCCAGATCCAAAACCAAAACACAAAACACGAAAAGTGGCCGGTGCACACCCCTAGTATATATATATATAAACATGTGTGTGTGTACTTATATAATGTATATATAGCCATATATACTGTATGTGTATGTATATATTATATATATATATATTACATTTGCTTTACAATGTAAAGTTACTGGAATATTGAGGTCTTTATATATATATATATATATGTTACATAGAGGCCCCCACAAGTTTGTCGCCCAGGGGCCCCCACAGACCTTAATCCGGCCCTGATGTGTAGGGAGTACTGCTGGTATAATGTGCAGGGATTACTGCTGGTATAATGTGCAGGAGTACTGCTGGTATAATGTGCAGGGAGTACTGCTGGTATAATGTGCAGGGAGCACTGCTGGTATAATGTGAAAGGAGCACTGCTGGTATAATGTGCAGGAGTACTGCTGGTATAATGTGCAGGGAGCACTGCTGGTATAATGTGCAGGGAGTACTGCTGCTATAATGTGCAGAGAGTACTGCTGGTATAATGTGCAGGGAGTACTGCTGGTATAATGTGCAGGGAGCACTGCTGGTATAATGTGCAGGGATTACTGCTGGTATAATGTGCAGGCAGTAGTGCTGGTATAATGTGCAGGGAGTACTGCTGGTATAATGTGCAGAGAGTACTGCTGGTATAATGTGCAGGGAGTACTGCTGGTATAATGTGCAGGGAGCACTGCTGGTATAATGTGCAGGAGTACTGCTGGTATAATGTGCAGGGAGTACTGCTGGTATAATGTGCAGGCAGTAGTGCTGGTATAATGTGCAGGGAGTACTGCTGGTATAATGTGCAGGGAGTACTGCTGGTATAATGTGTAGGGAGTAGTGCTGGTATAATGTGCAGGGAGTACTGCTGGTATAATGTGCAGGGAGTACTGCTGGTATAATGTGCAGGGAGTACTGCTGGTATAATGTGCAGGACAGTGTGGGACTGGGGCATGAAGGGCCCACCAGGGGAGTGTAGTAGTAGGGGCCCATGTTTAAGGGATGTGACCAGCAATCACAGACACTTGGCTAACCAATAGGCAAATCTTGTTGTAATTTCTATAGAAAGTAACCAAGCACCCATGTACTACACCACCCGGTAACTGACCATCTAATAGAGTAACAATGAATGATTTGAGGTCTGGAACCTGACACCTAAAGTAGGGTGGTGGGCCCTCAGGCAGTGGGGCCCACCGGGGATTTCCCCTGCACCCCTGTGGCCAGTCCAACCCTGGTGCAGGGAGTACTGTTGGTATAATGTGCAGGGAGCCCTGCTGGTATAATGTATAGAAAATTCTGTAAACATGGGGTATATCTTATGTACAACGTGTAAGAAGAGTGAGTATAACACCCATTCCTAATGTCCTGGTCCAGCTTTAATGTTGTCTGAACTTTGCTAAAGTATTGTTTTCTGCTTTTCTATTTACATACTTTGCAGCATCACAAAAGCTCCATTCAGTAAAAGCTGATCCCTGCCAGACCGATAGCACATGGAGAGAGGTGAATTCAGGTCAGACAGGAAACACAATCCACATGTAAACATGTATTGTTATAAAGTACAGAACTATGCACTGAATCCAGTTAGTACATGTGCTCGCAGTGACTTTGCAAATGCTGCTTTTTGGGTGCGGTCATTACAGTAACATCCAGAGAGTTAAAACTGAAGTCGCTCCCTCTCCCTCACTCTCTATGCTGTGGTTGGCTGCTTGGAGCTTTATATACAGAATGTAATGACGTTGCTGGTTGGAGAGTGTTCACTAAGTCTCTGAGAGATGGCACTGAAGAAAGATTCCTGCATTGTGCTGAACGATGGGCATAAGATACCAGTGATCGGCTTTGGCACGTACGCCCCAGAGACGGTGGGTGACTGGACCATACTTGCAGACATTTCGGGAGGGGGCTGGCAGGTCCGTCCAGCAGGGAGGGGGGGTACTGACTTTATAGCTGTTTGGCTGTGGTGAGATATCCTATACTTTTTACCACAAAGGTTTACAGACCGTGTTATATTTAGTGCATTAAAAAAATCTAAATAATTGCAATATAATACGAAAACATTCTATAAAATCTTATAGTTTATATTAAGCTGCCACCCTGTCTGCCACTGCTGTCATCCTGTCTGCCACTGCTGTGCCTCTATGATTTACAGATGTGCTGTATTCTTTATTAAACTGCCGCATGTTTGTGTAATCAATATTGTGAGCTGTGAGATGGTCAAAGTTGACTGGAATGATTAAGATTTTGGGCTCTATTTATTATCATTATTTTTACTAAAATAAAGTGAAAAGGGTGTTTTGTGTTTTCACACCCTTTTCACATTATTTTAGTTTCACCTAAAGTTACTAAAGGGCAATTGGAGTAGAATTCGTAAAATTCTACTTCAAGCCCTAATTATCACATATTTTTAGTAATAAGATCGCATTTCCCATAATTGTAATGGGAAATACGATCTGTCTGGTAGTTACTAAAAATAAATTGTGAGAAAATATCGGGGGAAGCCCTGTGATAATAACGCCACCTGGAGGTGGCGTTATTCAGGGTCTCCCCCGGTTACCGGATTCCTGCTCTGCTCTAACAGACAGAGCAGAGCCCAGAGCCAGCCCCAGTGATCAGCTGTGTGGTCTAAACAGACCACACGCTGATCTCTGCTAAAAAAAAAAAAGTAATAAAAAAATAACGTACCTGAGTCCAGGGACTGGAGATCGGGGCTCCGGTGATGTTCTCCCTCCGGTCAGCTGGTCTAACATTCTGCACTGGGACCCGGTCATCAACTGACCGGGTCCCAGTGCAGGATGGGAGATCAGCTGACCGGAGCCACAGAGGACATCACTTTGCAGCCCTCTATTCTAGACCTAACCATCACCGGAGCCCGATCACCGGAGATAAGGGTTATTAAAGGGGAAGGGGGGGGTCGCGATCATGGGGGGCGTGGCTTAGCGGCGGCCGGTCGTCGCGCGTATGCGCGGGCACTTGTCTCAGTATTTTTTGCGAAAAATTCCGTCATAGGTGTGCAGAGAGGTTTCGCAGGAGCAGAGCTTTATCGCAAGCGCTGTCCCTGCAAGGGATTTTTAGTAAATCCCTGTGATGTTGAATTAATTCGCAATGCAAATTCAGTCGGTAATATCACACTACAATCTGCATTCTAAATGTTGATTGTAGTAAATAGAGCTCTATATGTCTTAAACATTCTTTGGAATTACTTTCATTGGTGGATTCGTACACAGGAGACAATCTAAATCTGTAATCTGATAAATTTGGCAAATGCAGGGCACACAGAAAGAGACCACTTAATGCCAATCCGTTTGCACCCGGACACACCATGCTGCACTGCAAGGGGGGCTAATACATGTACAGTATTACTGTTTGCATGCAGGGTAAATACCAGCTGCTTCTGCATGTTGCCCACACATGCTGGCCAGTTTTCTTTTTAGGTAAATTGCTCACGGGATGAATCTAATTGTAGCAGGGTGTGCCGCAGGTGGATAAGAGGTGCCTAGAGCCTCTGATATCAGTAGAAATACAGAGCTTTATTTTTACACTGCAATTTACATTTTAGTTTGGACAGAAAAGGACATAAAATAAAATAAAGAATCTCAGTGAGCAGTTTGCACTCTACCTTCTAAGCTGCAGGACACTACCTGTCATGGCTCTCACGCAGGACTCCTATGTTGTATTAGAAGACGGATATAAATGCCAGCGGTTGGATTTGGCACCTATGCCCCAGAGACGGTGAGTGGGTGTAGGTTGGCGGCTGGCTGCCTATTATAAGAACCAGTTTATTGGGTGAGAAATTCAGCTGATATGATTTGGGATTGTGTACTAGGGGTCTGGTCTTTTTTTGGGGAATTCGCAGCTGCTGTTAATTTGTTAATATTTTAACATTACAATATACATAGTTTTTATTATGTTGTAATCACTTTTTCCACGAGCTGCAGGGATTATTTTAGTCTAGTGGTTTTTGAGAAATTCAGTGGTGTCATTTTTGTTTACTAACTAGTTTTCTGGAATCTGGCTAAATCAAAAAATTCCTATTTCCCTAAACCCCTCTGTCTCCTTCTAATAACTGACCCGTATTTTGGTTCTGATAGATCTGTACTGAGAATCTCTGCCAAAGGCTGTAAAGTGCCGGTTTGTCCCTATTGTATAACTGCTCCATCCTGCACCCTTAGTAATTCGGCTTTGTGCAGAAGTCCCTGTTTGTTTTATTATCTCTGTTGTACTTATTTATAAATTGTGTTCCACCTAAAACCTGTAGAGTAGTAATAGTGTGTCTTTTTCCCGGTGCGTAGATCTTTGGTCATTTTAAATGTTCAACGCTGTGAAACGTTTTTTTATGCGCTCTTTCAAGAATAGAAAACAAATAAGCCTTGGGCCAAGCAATTTGTACATAATTTTTTCTTTTAAAAGGAACGTCAATTAACGTCAGTAAGAATGCAAAAAATCTAAAGATAAAATATATAAATAAAAAAATATATTTTTGTCCTTTTTTGCGAGCTAGGAGCGGTCTCTTCCGGGCTCTGGGCAGCGCATGTGCCCGTTCCGAAGACTCCCCCGATGCATCATGGGGGACGGTGGCGTATCTATAATGGGTGCAGGGCACACTTGCCTACTTTTAAAAAAGCTTTTCAGGGAGACCACAACACACCCTACACCAATTTCTTGAATACTCACGTCTCCAGAGCAGAGTCCCGCGCCGGTGGTAGCAGCACTATACAATTCACCGGCAAAATGGTGCCGCAACTATTTTCCCTGGTGTTTTACGCATACGCAGTAGGGAAATCACGGGGAAAATGGCTGCCGCACCATTTCCCACCCCGGTGACCTACTGCTGCACTCAGTGTGCTACCAGCCACAGGGTTTAGGGGAGGGGGCCTGCGGACAGACACAGCACACAGCCCCACCCCCACCTCTCTTAATTCACCCCTGATGGGGGATATAGTTTTGTGTCAACTGTGGCTTCTGTGTCCAAACAGTCACAACTGAATTGGGGCACAGTGGTCAGCTGTGCCGCCCCCCCCCCCCAGCTACTGCCTGGGAAATCCACAACTGGTGCCCGCTCATGCGGGCTTTATGGCAAAGTCACAAACATGTAGAACACGTGTCTGATGAGCAGGGATGCTGAACGGGGAGGGAGCTGGCGCTAATTACTGGAATCCGGGTCTCTTATATTGATCTGCACCTTGTTAGCCCACATCACCTGGCTGATACCTGTCGTTCCAACATCACCTGGCTGATACCTGTCGTTCCAACATCACCTGGCTGATACCTGTCGTTCCAACATCACCTGGCTGATACCTGTCGTTCCAACATCACCTGGCTGATACCTGTCGTTCCAACATCACCTGGCTGATACCTGTCGTTCCAACATCACCTGGCTGGTACCTGTCGTTCCAACATCACCTGGCTGGTACCTGTCCTTCCAACATCACCTGGCTGGTACCTGTCCTTCCAACATCACCTGGCTGGTACCTGTCATTCCAACATCACCTGGCTGGTACCTGTCATTCCAACATCACCTGGCTGATACCTGTCATTCCAACATCACCTGGCTGATACCTGTCATTCCAACATCACCTGGCTGATACCTGTCATTCCAACATCACCTGGCTGATACCTGTCATTCCAACATCACCTGGCTGATACCTGTCGTTCCACAGCACGGCTCAGGCTTTATCTTGCTTTGTCTCATCTGGCTCCTCTCATCATACTGGATGTAAGCACGTCGGGGCTGATTCTGTGAAGGACATAAAGTTGACCTGCAGACCCATCTGCACCACAGAAAGAATTCGCTGATGCTTGTGCGCCAGGCAGGGCTTATGCATGCACATGGAGAACGCAAGCGTGGACAGACAGGGCGTATGCATGCCCACTAGGGCACCTAACACTTGGTTGCTTATTCTCTGCTGCTTATGTGGGTGTTATGGTCGCTAATGTAGCAATATATATTATCCAATGGGGCGTGGCCTAATCGCGGAAGGCGTGGCCATGCCCCCTTCCCGAAAAAAGAAAAAATGTTTTGCAGCGGCGCTGTGCGCTGGGGGGTCGCTCTGACCCCCTCAGCCCTCCTCGTAGCCAGGGGGGGCGCAATCAGGGTGATTGCTCCCCCCCACAGACAGCAGCCACGAGCAGTCTCCCACTGCAGCTCAGCACACGCTGTGTGCTGAGCTGTAGTGAGAGAGGGGAGCAGGCGGCGCCGGACCCGAGCCCCTCAGGAAGCCCGAGCTCGGGTAATTTTTACCCACTATCCCCCCCCCTCTCGGCGCCCCTGAGTCTGATATAGTTGCTGTGAGTTGATTGCCGGCTTCCTTGATGTCTCAATTTGGGGCACAAAACTAGTTAATGTATTTGGCGAATAGTGGTTGATTACAGACAGTGCTGCAAAGGGACCTTGTCAAAGTAATAATTTGGGGAGGGGTATTTTAATTTTTTTTAAATGTAAGCCTTTTTAATGTCTAGTAACTGGTGAAAGCCATGTCGCAGACAGTTACGTTATTCTCCCGTGTTCTGGCTGAATTTTGCTGTGGCATCAGAAAGATGCAACGCCTGCAGGTATACCTGTGGGTACATATCTCATTGATTAATGTACCTGTTGGTCTCAGCACATTCAATTGGAGAAGACAGGACTGGCAGTGGGAGGAGTAATACGTAGAGGGGGGAGGAGTCATGTTTAATTCTTAAATTCAAGAAACTATAGTGAACTCTGGTGCACACTGTGTCTGCCCAATCCTCTCTCTAAAACCTGCCCACTCAGGTACAAAGCAGTATATACTGTATACTGCCCTTCTATATCTACTGCTTATACATCTCCTGCTCTTTAGGGGGGGCGGATTCATTCTTAATTCGCCCCCCCCTAAAAGAAAAGTGTAGATCCGCCCCTGCATTAGAGAACTGTAACGCTGAACGTGATCTTTGTCTCATTTCTTGCAGTATACCAAGGAACAGGCTGGGGCCAGCGCAAAGGTCGCCATCGAAGTGGGATACCGTCACATAGACTGCGCGTTTATATACGGCAATGAGGTAGAGGTTGGCAAGGCCATTAGAGAGAAGATTGCGGATGGGACGGTGAAGAGAGAGGACATTTTCTATACTGGGAAGGTAACTGGACACGTGTGTGATATAATGTAGTGGCCCGGTCACCAGATCCTCTATCCATCCCGCTCCTGACACACCTGGAGCATTTTAGTATGAAAATAAAAATTTATTTATTCAGGCACACAGTAACATGTAGGCCCACGCGTACACAAACATGTATGCACACAGAAACATGCACATGTACGGACACACACATGCATGTATACACAGAAACATGCACACAGAAGCATTCAAGCACGCACACAAACAGAAACATGTGCATGCACGCACGCACATGGACACACACACAGAAACACACAAACACTGGGGCATGTTTAGCAATCTGTGGTGATAAGGATGATTTTGTTCTCAAGTGATAAATAAAAACACTTATTGATGCCGTTTAACATGCAAAAAATAAAATAAACAGGGCAACTAAGAAATGCTGACCTGCCCTAGAGATAATGGCACTAAGGGCTGGATTATCACTTGGCTGGGCCAGTCTCTGCAGGAGTATGATTTCCCTGAACTGGCTTTCCAGATAGAAAAATATATATATATATTTTTAAATTATAAATATGGTCAATCATTAAATAAAAAAGTTGCTTTACAGTATGTCTGATGCGTTCTCTGAAATATTGGTTATGTTCACAAAATAATAACTGCTGATCTACATGTGTACAGTAGGTGACTTGTTAAATCAAGTTACACTGTTCACTCTCAGTTTGTTTTGGCAGCTGTGGTGCACTAATCACAGCCCTGACAGGGTCCGTCCAGCTCTTGAGAAAAATCTGAAGGATGTCGGGATGGATTACCTCGATCTCTTCCTCATTCACAACCCAGTGGAGTTTAAGGTTTGTTCATATATATGGTTGCTATGGGTTACCGTGCATCACATCTTATATCTGTTCTTATGGAATGCAGCACACCTCAGTTTATATCTGGTTGCTATAGGTAACAGCACACCTCAGTTTATAGCTGGTTGCTATGTAATACAGCACACCTCAGTTTACATCTGGTTGCTATCAGATACAGCACATCTTAGTTTAAATCTTGTTGCTACTAGAGCTGTGCTGTTTGGTTTTCCTGAAAACGGATCCCAGTTTGACATCACTTTGGGGTACCGAGTAGAACCAAATGCAGGCTCGGGTGTGCTGTAAGTTCCTAACTCGGATTTAAATACCGAATCTGGAGTTTTGGATTGCATGTAATCAGGTCCAAATTACATGATTTTAGCTGTTTTTAGCAATTTTAAAGAAATTCAGAACCAAAACAGAAAAGACCCAAAACACTTGTTTTGGGCCTTATTCAAGTTGCAGGTAAGGCGGGCGCAATTGCAGCAGCCATACAAGATTTCCTTCTGCATGCAGAGATGGCCGCATCTGTGTGACCGCACGCTACTTGCGAGAGCCGCCGTCATCCCGGTTATATGAATTTGCACCAGCCATATCATTGGTACCGGATTTCTGCGTACGCTCACCTCTGAATAGCTGGCAATGCCGCCACCACGCCTTCAGAACATTTATCCAATGGGCCAACGCCGCTTTGCCACCCAGTAACACTCGCTCAGTCGCAGGTAGAGATCCGACTAAGATCTGTAAGGTGCTGAAACTCCCATGATTGCTCTAAGTTGCATACGGGAACCCCGACCTATGCGCAATTTACCAAAACCGTACACAGACGGGATTGCGTGCAGGCCTATTGCATTGAAGTTGATCCCATACCATGTATTATAGCCATAAAGTGCAATAACATGTTAGCTTCCCTTTGAGAAAGACATTGGTACATACTGGATGGTGCATTTATTTAGTAGAATTACCAGTATATTATATAATGGCAGCCTGTGATTGTCATTGGTGCGCTGTAGAGTCGTTCTGAGCATGACTGAGTGTTGTGTTTCCTGTCCCGATGCAGCCCGGCGATGATCCCTTACCCAAGGATGAGAACTGCAAATTGATCTTTCACAACACAGATCTCCGGGATACTTGGAAGGTACGGTATGAGAGCTGGTCACTCAGGTGATAAGGTGGGATGTTTACACCTGTCACCAAAAGTCACTTAACCAAGATTGCAACATTTGTACAGGTTAGAAATATAATCAAGATATTAAAATCCGTAAATTCATTTATCAGGGGGAGACGTACTAAGCCTCGGAAAGAGGAGAGTGATAAACTACCAACCAATCAGCTCCTAACTGCCATTTTTCAAATGCAGCCTGTGACATGACCATTAGGAGCTGATTGGTTGGTACTTTATCACTCTGCAAGGTTTAGAACATCTACCCCTTACTCTGGTTTTGTCCAACGTCTTTGGGAGAAATAGGACACATATGGTAATTGTCAAGGACTTCTCTATTACAGTGTGTGTGTGTGTATATATATATATATATATATAATATGGAAGGACGTTGCGATGACAGGGACCAGTACGGAATCCCTTTGGCACTTTCGTAGCCGCACTTTTCTTGGTCAAATTGCATTAGCATAATCTACACATATAAACTCTCTATTGTCAGATGGATGTAGCCATAAATTCTTTCAAACCATATTTTCTCAAAAATAAAGATACAGACCAAGTTAATGCCGTTCAAAAAATAATAGGTCAGCTTTATTTATTTACAATAATGAGTATGGTGGCAGAGGAAAGAACGGCCAATCACCGGCGCCAACTATCCCAATTAATGGTAAGTGAGATACTTGCAAGGGCCAACTCTCCCTTTATAGCAAGTAAGACGGTGTCCAACACCCATACCCATGCACCATTTCGGGCCACCCGGATGAGAGGCGCCGCTGACCCCAGTAGATTGAAATCAGCCTAAGCAGTGGATTGAAGGGGTGGGAACCGCTCCTATTGCAGCAATATGGACGCTATACAGATTGCTGGTCTTTCCCGCCATGAAATAAAGCCGACACACGACACAATAGGGAAGGGAGGGTGGGAGATCAGAATCAAAGAGGCGGGATAACCTACAGATATTACCCATACTCCCAGTAACTACCCTCCTTAACAACAAACAACCTATCCCTGTGACTTTAACAACTGCCAATTCTAAATCACCCCTCCTTTCACTTTATTTACCCCATCTATCCCTGTCTAGAGGTTTATATGCCCTCTGTTCTATGCAAACCTCGGTTATTTATTGTTGCAATGTATATTGCCACCTACTGGGTCCTACATGGTAGTGCAGCCTTATTTATTACTTGCGCCCTGGGCAAGATTACTTCAAAGGATGGGTTGCAGCAGAGGCGTCACCGGGGTCTGTTGACATCTGGCGCGCACTCTGGATAACCCCTGGCTAAAAGGAGACATGGCCTAATTTATAGAGGGCGTGGCCTCGCAGGGGATCCCGATAACATAACTCCGGGGGCAGCCCAGCATCACAGGAGATGCTGGGCTGCCCCCGGAGACTGAGCAGTCTGCACTGGTGGCTCCTCTCTACGACAGGAGTATGTCACACTCAGCACCCAGCTCCTGTCCATGCAGAGGAGCCAGCATTTTGGTGTCACCCCCCTCTGAGGGTGACACCCGGGTGCGGCCCATACCCCACGCATGACGCCACTGGGTTCCAGGCACCTCCATATTTCCTTAAATATGCCGGCAACTGGGGCATTACTTATGTATAAAAATATTTTATAATTATTATTCTAAGAAGCTTTATTCCCAGGATGACCCAGTAAAAGCACAGGACAAGGCCTGACCTAGGGAATTTAAGCTCTTTTTGGGTAGAAGAATTCTGTACACCCTCCTGTAAAAGAGGGGACACTTCCCTATATGAATCATTGTCAGTCTAGTGGGCCGATTTGGAATCTCAGTGGTCCACCACACAGTGTACTACCATAATGGGTGTGGCCAGAACAGTGGGCGTGGCAAGAACACAGTGGGTGTGGTTAGAACACATAGTGGGGTTTGCAAGCCCACTGAGGGTGTGACTAGCTTTGAACTAGTCTACTGTGCGTGTATAGAGCATAAGGGGTGTATTTACTAGAGTGCGGGGTTATACATAAAGTGGAGATGTTGCCCATAACAACCAATCAGATACTAGCTATTATCTTCTAGCAGGTGCGAGATAAATGTTAAGTAGAATCTGATTGGTTGCTATGGGGAACAGTTCCACTTCTAAAAACCAGTACTTTAGTAAATATACTCATTAGTCTGGGCCCTAAATCATTTTGGGTTCACCTGCGCATATATTCTACCGGACCACATCACACTTAAGATGGTGGATGGTACAGTGGACATGAGGTAGTGGTGGGGGGAGGTCGACGTCGACCCTTTACAGATAACTCAGATAGTCATAAGTCAATATGTAGAGGGTTGTGTTGTTGCAGACACAGTTTAGAGAAGAACCCTTGTGTTGAAATGTGTTTTGTAATTAATTTATTTTAAAAGATAGTGGTGCGAGTTTGGCATATAAAATAAAACAATTAGGTACAATAAAAAATCAGATAATTAAAAAAAAAATGCATACAGTACACAATAGTTACAGTATAAGACTATGACGTACATTTCACAGATAAATCCCTGATAGTGATATGAGCTATGTTGTTATAAAGTCCTTGAATAGGCATAAGTAATTAGTGTAGCTTTAGCGGGTAAGTTCCAGACGACCAATGGGAGACTGAGAAGTTGCAAACAAGTAAGCTTGTATTCCAGGCTTGAAAAGGCAGAGCCAGTGTAATGGCCTTTTTACATAAGGCAAACACAGTTCAGGAACAATAATTCATCTTACATGAGACAGCATTTCAAACGAGCAGAGTATTCACAGCACAGCCAGGTTGTCCAGCATAGAAAGAGCTGCTAAAGGTGCAACCTGTCCCTCACATTCCCCCTGACTAAAGGTTCCCCATACATCTGCGAAGGATCCTTGCGATCAGATTGGAAACGCCGATCCACCGGTCGGAAATGACGACCGACTGCCATCGAAGTTTTGCGATCCGTCGCAGGATCAGTGAATTTTACATTTTGAATTTCACCGATGTGCCAATCATGATAATTTTTTGATCCTGATCCGCATATCTGCGAATTCTAACATGTTGGATTTGACCGACCCTGCGATGCAAGGTTGAAGAATCGCTGCATCGATCTGACTCTGATGTATGGGGCCCTTTACTCAACTTACCAGGTTTATATACCTTAGCTGGTCTTAATTTTTGGTAAGGGTGTGGTCCCTCCCTGGCTACAGGAGGTTACCCCTTACCTCAGAATGTGGGAGAGACCCACTCTGGCACAGTAGCAATCTTCAATTGTAGTTTAGGTAATAAATGTAGCCATCCTCAATTGTTACATTTGTGTGTAATTCAATGCCAGTTGGATGTGGAGTGTAGTTCAGTTTTGTAAAAATAAATATAGTCTGTGTTTTTGTCTACTTACCTTCTTGCTGCAGGAAGTTTCATTGCAGCTGTGTTGATAAAAGTGAGCGGCCGCTGTTTATGGACGTTGTCCAGATAAGTGACCTACAGTGGTCGCATTTCAAAGTTTCTGGAAAATTTCAGATTGTCAGGAACAAAACAAGCCTGTGAGTGCTGACCCCAGCAAGTGGCGCCCCCTAGGCAGGCGTCACACAGGCCTAATGGGCAATGCACCACTGCTTGCTAGCATCATTTATGAACCTGACTAATCGAATAACAGTAATGGAAGAAATCTTTCCGCTCTTTAGGCTATGGAGGCCTGCAAGGACGCCGGGTTGGTCCGATCCATCGGGGTCTCCAATTTTAACCGCAGACAACTGGAGCTGATCCTCAATATGCCGGGGTTGAAGCACAAGCCGGTCTGTAACCAGGTAAATGTCACATGTCCTTAGTACAGGGATAGAACCCTGAGACCTGGGCGTGTATAAATATTACAGGTATCGTCCATCCCTATACAGGATCACATGGTCACCTTTTTGTCCCTCCACAGGTGGAATGTCACATATTCATGAATCAGGGAAAGATGCTGAAGTTCTGCAAGTCCAAAGACATCGTGCTGGTGGGATACAGTGTGCTGGGATCCAGCAGAGCCGAGGAATGGTAAGGGAGCACTGTGATTAGGGATGTCCATCGACCATTGATAGTTTACAAATATTGATGGTTTACTACCGATGGTCGATGGTTTTGCCATCGATGGCAGAGAGCCAATGGTTTCTTGCTCCGTGTTAGCCCCGCCCCCTGGGCCCTACACCATTTTCTTGCTGGAGGCTAGTCAGGCACCCCGTCAGCAGTGGCCATTGAGTGGTGCAATTCATTGATGGCTCACATAGATGGTTGTTACACCATCGATGGTGACCACCGATGGCCATCCCTAACTGTGGGTCTCATTCAGAGCCGCTCGTAAGCGGCCGCTCGTTCGTTCCGAGCGATGTTCGCACATCTGCGCATGCATATGGGTTTTAGTACGCATGCGCGAACCAGTCAGTGCGGCCAAAAATCGTGTGCTCGCAATATAGCGAATGCCTGCTAATTTGAGTGACAGTGTGAGGCGTTTGTGGGTGGTAACAGGGGAAGGTGCTTGAAAACGGGGAGTGGTGATCCGAACGCAGGCGTGCCAAAAGGTCAAAACGGGCATTTTAAGGGTGTGCATAATTAACAAAGCAGCGTCATTGACCACGTCACTTGGTTGTTTTTTAGTCTGAACTGCTCGCATGATTGCGGTAGGAAAAACCAACCACAAGAATAGAGAGCAGTTCATACGCTGTTCGATGTACTCGATTAATCTAATAAATAGCGGACATGACATATGGTGCGAGCGGCCAGGGGGCGTTTTTTTCAAAATAACGAGCGCATGTTTTGTTCGCTCGTTCAGACATAGAGGCGTCAACAGACCGCAAAGAGCGAACGGTCAATTTAAATAGCCAGCCCCTTTTTCTGAACGACCATCCGCAAATAGCGTCCGGCTCTGAATCAGACCCTGTGTTTTAATTCTCATTATATTCTAGCTCCTCCTCCTAGTTCTGGGGCTGCTGCACACATCAGTATAAACAAAGGTCCTAATTGGCTGCCGAAAGCAACCAATCAACAATGAGCTTTTGTTACTCTATTGCAAATTAGACAATGAAAGCAAATTTCTGATTGGCTGCAATGCCTTTAGTGCAAGTTGCACCTCACCTTTGAGCATTGTTAGTAAGTGACCCTCAGTAAGAATCATTTTTGAACTGTAAACAAGTGCAGATCCGCAGGGGTTTCTTTGCGTATGCAGGTGCGCCTACATTTTGCCTGATGCATTTCAAGGAACAGACCCACTTCGCAGTCTTTCAACCTACCCATGAAGAGTCAGTGGGCCTGATTCAGACCCGGTCGCAAGCGCTGAGTGCTTGCAACCAGGTCGATGGTGGCCCACAGCGCATGCGCACGACGGAGCCGGCTCCGTCGTGAGCATGCACGAGACTCGGCTAGCGACTGGCAATCTGTTGCTCCAGGTCTCGCACCAAAGGGGGCGAGCTGTCGATGTTGAGTGACAGTTCGCCCCCTTTGGTGGGCGGGCCGCTTGCCGTTTTTGGGCGGCCCCACTGACATCACGAGTGATGTCAGTGGAGAGCTTCCGGCTCTGTTGGAGCCGAAACCTCTCTGGGGCTTGCGAAAAACGAGACCCGACGGGTCTCGTCGCAAGCCCGATGGTCGCGATGGTCTTGACCATCGCGACCATCATCATGGCCGCTCGCTATAGCTGTGGGTGGTAACCCACAGCTATGCGAGTGGCCAAGAGGCCACTCCAAAAGAAAAACAGCCCGGCCCTGATTCAGAGCGAGCGCTCTGTGAGAGCGAGCGGCTCTGAATCAGGCCCAGTGTGCGCCTAGTTCTGTGGGGTTAGCAGATATACCTCAAAATACACATGGTGCAAAGTCTCACCTGTAACTGCTCCTTTTATTCATGTAAATTTAATCTGGGTACACGCTAGACGATGTGTGTACCCAGCGACGGTTGATGAGATGGCACGATATATAAGGTGGTCTGTAAACACTGCGCGATCTGGTGTACGTCTGCCCGCTATGTCGTTTCCCCGCAGCATCCAGAACCATGGTGTCAGAACTTCAGATTGGCCTGAACTGCAGGTAGATCTGAAGGTGCGACAGACGACAGAAGGGAGCACGCGATCGTGGGAAAACACTGGACGATGTGGACGATTTGTCGTTCCAATTCGTCCCGAGATGACAAATCATCCAATATATAGTTTAGTGTATACCCAGCATCAGATGTAACACTTTGTGTATTTGAAGCCTATTATTACAGGGAGCAATTAGAAGGTGTAAAATATTGGATGAGATCCTATCTTCCACACCTGCTTTGCGAGGGAAGCGCCCAACTGGACTATGAAGCTGCCTTGTACATACACATTTCTAAATAATGGCCTGCTATTTACTGAGGGTGTTGCTGTTCTCAAACTAACTGTGGTAGGAATATACTGGCATCAAACAGACGGACATTTGATAAGAACTTGGACACAATGCTCCCAATCTGTTAGACTCCACTATGGCAGCCACACTTTAACAGGTTCTGCACCCTCAGACGACTTTTGTCCTAAACGCATTTTATTTCTAATTTCCTTCTGTGCTCTGAAACTTTGTATTTATATCATCAGTCAGATGTTTATATCACTTCACTAGCGATACATCATAAAGTTGCTCAGGACGTCCGAATTTGTGCTGCGTCTAACAAAATCCCCAAAAAGTAAGGCGTCCTTCTGTATCCCGTCCGCTTCCTAGCAAAGTGGGCGGGACAGAGGCGTGATGAGGAGATTCTTAATGCCATGATACACGGAATTACATTGTGGTGGGTGGAACCCAAGGAAACTATCTGCATGTTCCCATTCCCCCACGTTGGCCACGTTTATCCCCCAACAATTGTCTGCACAGCACAGGAGACAGAGCTGGGTCATATCCCAGGGCAGTAATGGTGCCTCATGCCTCAGTCAGTATATATAAGTTCCTCTCCTACAGTGGGAGGCCCAGATGCACCCAGTTTCTGGTGACAGTCTTGGGGGTAAATTTACTAAAGTGAGAGTTTTTAGAAGTGAGTTTTAAAAGTGATGTTGCCTATAGCAACCAATTAGATTCTAGCTATTATCTTCTAGAAGGTGCTAGTTAAGTGTTAAGTAGAATCTGATTGGTTGCTATGGGCAACATCACTTTTTTAAAACTCACTTCTAAAAACACTCACTTTAGTAAATGTATCCCTTGGAGTGAATGGCTTGTCCTCAATAGGTATCTTATTTTGTATCAACTCATTAATTATAGGTTTAAGTCAGCGTCATAAGGAGGGTGGTGTTGTCGCACAGAGCCGGAGAGCCCTGTGGGCGGCACAACCACAGAAGGACGCCGGCCACAGATGAACCCTGGAGCATCCCGATAAGAAGCCCATAGGCTTCTATTGGGTAACGCCACCTGAAGGTGGCGTTACCCATCAGAACGGAGCACCGAAATGCATTGCATTCCAGGTGCTTAGTAAATCCAGGGAAATTGGTAAAACCCCCGAAAATGCAATTTTCTGGGGTTTTACCGCATTTTTACCTTTAGTACATGCCGCCCCCAATCCGTCCCTGCCTTTCAGTCTGAAGTGGAGATGCAAATGAGATTTGTATTAATACGTATTCGTATCAACTCATAGTTGTGCGCTCTCAAATCCGGAGGAGACGTTGTGCGGAGACCGGCAAGATATGCTCTGCAAATTACCTCTATGGGGTATATTTACTAAAGTGCGGGTTTTTAGAAGTGGAGATGTTGCCCATAGCAACCAATCAGTTTCTAGCTATTATTTTCTAGAAGGTGTTAGGTAAATGTTACGTAAAATCTCATTGGTTGCTATGGGCAACATCTTCACTTCTAAAAAACTCTCACTTTAGTAAATATACCCCTATGTCTTCCAAATAAGGGCTATTTGTTCCACCAACAATTAACCTGCCATTTTAAGGAAGCATTGTTCCCAATTCCAGTTACATAACTGAGCGGACCGCTTCCAGCCTGTATAAGGCAGACGTAGGGCCGGCCACGTACACCTGCAAACGCTCTAGCCACAGTAATGCTGATCCGCAGTCGCACTGTACACGTCCCTTTAAAATACACTATTTTGGGGCTATTGTAAGTGCGGCAGAGAAGTGCACTGAACCAAGAGGCATAGTCAGGTTCACCCGTAGTTGAATAGGCTACATATTGTTCTTACAGCCGACGAACAATATATCTTGCCAGCTTTCCAGATATATGTGCACCCAGTATATCTGTAAACAACGTCATTTAATATATACAGTATTGTATCAGCCGTGCAGCATGGCAAAGGCAGTATAGCTTTCAGATATATTGTGCACATCTGTCTGTGCGCACATACGGCCCGACTGACTGACTCATATGTCGGCAAAGTGTGTCTGCACCCCAGCATACACCAAATCGGTCTGTCAGCTGGCAAGGTCGTTTCAACCTGCAGGAAAAAAAAGGGAATCATTATTTTACTATTCAGCAGTGGACGGAACTGCAAAGCCGCGCACAAGCTGCTCTGCGATTCCGTCCTACTAAAATGTAAACACTGCAGGAGGCGTCTGAAGTGAAGAGACGCCTCCCGTCAGCATCTGCGATCCCAGCGCTGTGACCCAGCTCGCAGCCTGGGCTCACCATCGCCATCAGTGGTCATGTTGTGTTGCACCGGCCAGCTGAGTAAGCCTCAGCTTACCCAGACCATAACCTCTTCCCTCCCAGAAAATGGGGGCGACACTCCCCCGGTTTCCAGAAATAGGCTGTCCTCGCACCACCCCCAAACGCCTCTGCCTGTCAATCAGGCAGGGGCATAGGGGGACCACAGAGTGCTCTCACGAAATCTATTCTGCACATGAGCAGAACATGTCCTGCCAGGGCCGGCTCTAGGGGTGTTCGACCAGTGCAGTCGAACAGGGGCGCCACTCATAGAGGGCGCACCCCTCCCCAACATCACGATTTCAGCGGGACAGTACTGTCCCGCTGTTCCACCCGTGGGCTGAAGTGGCCAAATTGGGAGGTTGGGGACCCCCACCACCGCAGCTGTGTGGTGGTGCCGGACCCCGGAGTCTGAATGGATGCTGCGCGGTATCCATTCAGTGACGGGAGAGGGCTGGGGGAAGATAGTGAGGCTCCCCCCAGCCTGACGTTATTTGGAGGCGTGCCATGCGGGCACGCCTCCAAATAACGCCACATAAGGGGCATGGCCTATGGTAATTAGACCAAAACCCCATTTTCTGCATCCTCTATAGAATCAGACCCTAAGTGCAGAGATGTGTCATTCCTAGGGAAAGCAAGAAATATTGCACTGACCCGAGGACAGATGTGATAGCAGCATACAGTAACGCTGGTCCCATAGGGAAATGTATTACATTTAAAATAATGACACCACCGTGCATTCATACACGTTAATTACTGCATAATCAATGTTATCCTATGTAGGCAAATGTGATTTACCCTCAACCTTAAACTCCCCTCTCTCATCTACCATCTAACAGGGTTGAACAAGATTCTCCTATACTGCTGGAAGACCCCGTCCTGAACGCAGTGGCCAAGAAGCACAAGTGCAGCCCGGCGCAGGTAGCGATGCGTTACCTGATGCAGAGAGGGATTGTCGTCCTCGCCAAGAGCTTCAGCCCAGCCAGGATCAAGCAGAACCTACAGGTGACAGAAACGGGCTAGTGCCAAGCGCACAATGGAATGTTGCCAAGCGCACAATGGAATGTTGCCAAGCGCACAATGGAATGTTGCCAAGAGCACAATGGAATGTTGCCAAGAGCACAATGGAATGAACCCATTGAAATAGGTTAAATTTTAAATATCTGTAAAATATATTTTATTTCTTCTCACACCCTCCTTCCTCCCCCTTCTGAAGAACGCACAAGTGGCGGCCATATTCCGTCACCTTATCAGCCTCAATGTAGGCGGATTACATTTGTAGCTGACAACATTTTATCGATTTTATTCCAGGTCTTCGATGTTGAACTGAGTGCAGAAGACATGAAATGCCTGGATGGGGTTAACAAGGATATTCGTTACTCGTGTTATAGAGAGTAAGTTAGTAAATAAAATGCTTTTTTTAAAATAAATACATAAAAACAATACTTAACTAATCTCTATTCCCTCAGATGGAAGGAACACCCCAAATATCCTTTCCATGATGAGTATTAGGGGGGAGCGGATTCCCATCCTGGCACCACGGCACCTTAATTCGGGAAATTAGTTATCCCATAAATCCAGCGGACAACAGGATCGCCCCCTCATTGTGACTTCTACGTATCCTCATCTGAGACTGAAGATCACCTGCTCAGGGTGCATTGGGCGGTAACAGGAACATTGATGGCTTGGGTGTCACTAGGCTTACACAAATCAAATTCATTGTTACAAATGTGTTACTCAGTTTGGGCAGGGTGATATCTATGTAGATGAATATAATACGTCTTCCCCAATGCTAACATTACAATCAGATATTTCTCCCCAATCAGCTGTTAGATGTAGGATTTGAGCAGACGTTCAAGTAGGATGCGTTTCATGTAATGCAATAAAAGGTTACAAGATAACACTGTTTCCGTGTCAGGATTTTCCTCTGGGTACTACATGTGGAAACTACATAAAGGCACGCTGGTATTGGTCCTGCACTGTATATATTATTATGGGGATTTACCTGGTTGCTGCTACTTGTGTGTTGAAACACAAAAATGGACCTCTGGATGCTCCTCTTCCTCTCCACCCCTCCTCCCCTCATCGTCCTTAAACAAATGTCTGATAAGAGAGTAAAGTGACTGTCTGGCAGAGGCAGGGCCGGCTCTACGGGTGTTCGACCAGTGCGGTCGAACAGGGGCGCCACCCATAGAGGGTGAACCCCTCCCCAACATCCCAATTTCAGCGGGACAGTACTGCTGTTCCACCCGTGGACTGAAGTGGCCTGCGGGAGGTTTGGGACCCCCACTGCCACAGCTGTGCAGCTGTGCCGGACCCTGGAGTCTGAATGGATGCTGCTTGCATGTGCGCGACATCCATTCAGTGATGGGGGAGGGCTGGGGGAAGCCCAGCTAGTGAGGCTCCCCACCCAGCATGACGTTGTTTGGAGGTGTGCCATGCGGGCACACCTCCAGATAATGGCATGTAGGAGGCGTGGCCTATGGTAATTAGGTCACGCCCCCATTTTTGGTCGCGCATGGCTGCGCCGCGTGAGTGATGTAGGGGCGCAGTAGAGAGACCTGGAACAGGGTGCTCCGACCCCTGGAGACGGCCCTGGGCAGAGGTGTAGATAGAGGTAGGGGCATAGATTGTCAGATATGATATATATAGTCACATAAAGGTTATCTCATATCAAGGGTCGTATCTACCCAGGATGGCACTCGCCAGGGGCGCCGACCAAAGGGGGGGCGATCCCTCCGGCAGTGTCACCAGCAGCCAAGGGGTGGACTACCCAGGCTAGTCCCCCGACCCAACCAGTGTAGGGCAGACAGCAATGAGAGTGGTCTACTCTGCACAGTTTACAAACATACAGCCGCCAGCGGCGGCTATGTGTTTATTATAGCCGCCAGCCAATGAGAGTCAGACAGACTCTCATTGACTGCTGCGTCGTCCACGGAGGGAGCCGGCTGGAGCTCACTCATGACCTCCGTCTTCCGGCTCCCCCCGCAGCGGGTGATGGGAGAGATTTCATAGTGCAAGAGTAGAGCCGGGACTCGGAGCACACAGCAGCGGTCGCGTCAGGAGCTGGGATCAGGTAAGTTGTATTTTTTTTACTTCTGTGTGTGTAAGCTTGGCACAGCGGGGGGGGGCACTGTATAGGGGGTAGCCACTACTGTGGGCACTTTATGGGGGGGTGCCCGCTACTGGGGGCACTGTATAGGGGGGGCCACTGCTGGTGGGCACTTTAGGGGGGGATGGCCGCTACTGGGGGCACTGTATAGGGGGGACTACTACTGGAGGCACTGTATAGGGGGGACTACTACTGGGGGCACTGTATAGGAGGACTACTACTGGGGGCACTGTATAGGGGGGACTACTACTGGGGGAACTGTATAGGAGGACTACTACTGGGGGCACTGAATAGGGGGACTACTACTGGGGGCACTGTACAGGGGGACTACTACTGGGGGCACTGTACAGGGGGACTACTACTGGGGGCACTGTATAGGGGGGACTACTACTGGGGGCACTGTATAGGGGGGACTACTACTGGGGGCACTGTATAGGAGGACTACTACTGGGGGCACTGTATAGGGGGACTACTACTGGGGGCACTGTATAGGGGGGACTACTGGGGGCACTGTATAGGAGGACTACTACTGGGGGCACTGTATAGGGGGACTACTACTGGGGGCACTGTATAGGGGTGACTACTATGGGGGGCACAGCATAGGGGGGACTACTACTGGGGGCACTGTATAGGGGTGACTACTACTGGGGGCAATGCAGCATAGGGGGGACTACTACTGGGGGCACTGTATAGGAGGACTACTACTGGGGGCAATGCAGCATAGGGGGGACTACTACTGGGGGCACTGTATAGGGGGGACTACTACTGGGGGCAATGCAGCATAGTGGGGATTACTACTGGGGGCACAGCATAGGGGGGCGCCAGGCAATTACATTGCCAGGGGCGCTTGGATCCCTAGATACACCCCTGCTCATATCATATGGCAGTAAGATCTATTACGTATGACATTTGGGGTCTTATTCTGATTAGGGCGCAATGCCGATATTTGTGGAAATGGTCAATGTTTTTAAACTGCACGTGTCTGAGTTGCTAAAAAGCCGCTCAGCACATGCTTCCCACGGTGTGTACGCACAAAAGGCCTGATTCTTGCATGCACTGCTGATCGCAGATTCCCGATTATCAGGAATCTGTGCGTGCGCAGGACCCATTCTGCAAGTGTGCTGACTGGGTCCTGCGTAGTTGCACGCAGACCCTTCAATGCCTCTGCCCAGCTGACAGAGGCATTTAAGGGGCAGTGCAGGGTTGTCCGGCATTCGTGGAAACAGGGGCGTGTCTGTCCTGTTTTCCGGGAGTGGCAAGCCCAGGGACAGCATTGACCGACGCAGTGTCCTGGGCTCACAAGCTGGCCAGCCGGAGTAAGCTAAGGCGGCCTGGCGTCATCCACCATCACGACCATCGACCACCGATGGCCGCGATGGTGATCCCAGCCTGCAACCTCCGTCGCAGTGCTGGGATTACAAATACAGCAGGGGGTGTCATACACCCCCGAGCTGCCAGGTGATGGTCGCAACCATCGCGACCATCGGGCTTGCGACAAGACCCTTGTAGTATGATCTCGTCTGCCGCAAGCCCCAGTGAGCTTCCGGCTCTAATAGAGCAGGAAGCTCACTACTGACATCACGAGTGATGTCAGTAGGGCCGCCCCCAAACGGCAGACGTTCCTTCGGGAACGCCTCCGTTTGGCAAGCCACCCCCCCGACCCACCTACAAAACGGGGCGAGCTGTCGATAAGCATCGACAGCCGCGCCGTTTGTAGTGAGCCCCGGAGCGAGTGAATTTCTCACTCGCTCCGGGGCTCGCACACGCACAGTGCACACACCACGCATGCGCACTGCCCAGCCATCGAACCGCTTGCGAGTGGGTCTGAATCAGGCCCACAGTGTTCCCCTTCCCCATCCACATCCTCACCCCAGTGCTGCTTGACCTCTGAAGGTACTGGCGGTTGTCTTATTAAAGACAGTCACAGATGTTGATGATTCAGTTCCTGGGGTCGCCTGTGCACGAGCCGGCCCTGTATGTCTATGCAGTGTGCAGCCTCAGACAACTGGGCCTAAATCGTAACGGTTGTTTCCAATTATTTTTGGGTCAGAATCCGTGAATTGAGTTTGTCCAACATGTTGGATTTTGCCGATCGTCTGACCCTGGCATTGGCAGAACAGGGAAATGCCTAAATTACTTTCTGCTGTATGAACCGCATTAGCCCCAAAATCCAATAAATACCAAAGGGGTCATTAACAAGATGCGAGTGTGTGCTCCTCTTTATATTTTTAGGGGGAGGGATAGGGTTAGGCACCTCGGAGGGGGAGGTTAGGTTTAGGCACCGGGAAGGGTTAGGGTTAGACACTAGGGGGGAGGTTAGGTTTAGGCACCGGGGAGGGAGGGGGAGGGTTAGGCACTAGGGGGGAGGTTAGGTTTAGGCACCAGGGAGGGAGGGTAGGGTTAGGATACTGATTGACAGTTGTCAGTATTCTAACCCTGTCGAGATGCCAGCTTTGGGATTTTGATCGCCGGAATCCCAAGCGCTGGCATCCCGTACCCATCCCATAGACAACACTCATGACATGTAATCAGTGAGGTATTTTATCATACGTCACAAATGTCCCAATTTTGGGTTTTTGGACACTGTCCCGCCATCTCACCCGTAGGCCGCAGTAGGGTGTGGTGGAGGGGGGGGAGCACTCACTCGCCTGCTGCTTTGCGGTGCCATGATAGGCTGGGAGCAGCTCGGGAGCCCTGGACACGCCCCCTGTGTGAAGAGGATTTGGGGTGCCACGCTGCCACACCTCCTGTATGACACGCAGCTGGAGGCGTGGTGCTAAGCCCCGCTATGTTTCAGGTCACCTGATTCTACCTAATCCCTTATCCATATATGAGGGTGGTTCAATAAATAAGGTAACAAAGCCTCTCATTGTGTAAATGTATTCAACTCGTACACATACGTACAGTATAGTCACTAGTATGACCTTGGTACATATTACCCATAGTCCCCATACTTGTCTAAGCATCCCATCCGCACACTAGTGCCCGTGCATGTGCCGACCGGCCGCCGCTGCTACCCCCCCCACGGCGCTAAGCCCCACCCCCCGCGACCCCCCCCTGCCTTAATTACACTTACCTGCATGATCCGGGCCTCCGGTGATGTCCTCCATTCTTCCGGTCAGGTGATATCCCATACTGCACTGGGACTTGACCACCTGATGACTGGGCCGCAGTGCAGCATGGGAGACCAGCTGATTGGAGGGAGGACATCACCCGGAGCCCCGACTACCGGTCCCTGTAGTCAGGTAAGTTAATATTTTTTTTTACTATTTTTTTTTTTTTGCAGTGTATTAGCTTGCGGTCAGTTTAGACCACACAGCTGATTACTGGGGCCGGCTCCGGGCTCTGCTCTCCCCGTTAGAGCAGAGTAGGAGTCCGGTAACTGGGGGAGACCCTGGATAACGCCACATCCAGGTGGCGTTATTATCACAGGGCTTTCCCCGGCATTTTTTTACAATTTATTTTTAGTAACTTTGGTCGGATCACATTTCCCATTACAGTTATGGGAAATGCGATCTGCTTTACTAAAAATAAGTGATACTTAGAGGTTGGAGTAGAATTTTACGAATTCTACTCCAATTGCCCTGTAATAACTACAGGTGATACTAAAATAATGTGAAAAGGGTGTGAAAACACAAAACAGCCTTTTTCACTTTATTTTAGTCAAAATAATGTTAATAAATAGAGCCCTAGGTGAGGAAACCAACAAGTAGCACGCCCTTGTGGTCCCTAAACATGGTCGATATTTTTTCTTCATTAAACATAATATATTGTGGTAATGTTTATATTATGGTTACTAGATCAGGATAATGGGCTAGAGCTTCTGCAGCTATCTGTCCTCACAGCGTAAGCCCATCAGCTCCCACATCTCTCAGGCCTTTAGTCCGGCACAGAAGCCCTGTGGCCTCATCCCCTTATTATTCATCAGGAATTGGGAACTTGTGCTGCTCCTGCCATCTACAGAATATACAGCACACAGTGATCAGTAACCAAAGGCACAGTGACCAGGATCTGCTCTGCCAACCCTGATGCCTTCTGCATTCCCAGATGGATGTGTGCTCCCGTCTGCTGTCAGGGTGTAAGCTCTTGTGTACAGCAAGTCCTGCAGTGTCTCTCTGTGCCCATGCTATTGAGGATTAGCGGCATCCGGAGAGGTCACATTAATCCTTGTGCAGCATCCACACAGATAGACGCTGTTATATCACAGCTATTATTGTCATACCCAGAGAAGCCAGAAATAAGTGTGACAGGGCCTGATTCAGCAAGGAACACAGTCTCTTATACGCCCGCAATCAGTCAATGTCTGTGCTCTGCGAATGTATCGCAGAGAGCGCGAGCGAACTACCAATAGCAATGGGAACTGCGATTGCAGAGGCTACTCAGACCCAGAGCAGAGTGCTTGACAGGAAGTGCCGTTTGTGGGTGGTGATGGGGGGAGAAGTCGGGCGAATGCAGGCGTCCCAGTGCGTTTCAACGCCGTTGCAGGGGTGTGCATAAATTATCCACTGTGTGACCATAAGCAGCCATAGCACTGATAGTGTGCGTGGCTGGTAGCAATGTCTGAGTAAGGTCAGGGCTTGTGCCCGTGTGCATATGGATCCGATGTTACTGATGGTTTCGTTATGTTCCCCTAGTGTACAGATGTAAGGGGAAGTGGGCGTCCTTATGTCAGGCTGCGATCGCAATGTGAATGCAAAAACATTTAAATATCACCGCTGATATTACCAGCAGCGTTGCGTGCGTATAAGCAGAATTGCGATCCTTGCTGAATCAGGTCCTGTCGCCTGTACACAGTGAGGTCGCCCTGATAGGGGCTGTACCAATAGTCATGTGACTGCATTCCATGGGAAACCAGACGTCACTGAGGCATCACTGGAATGTCCCATTATATATGGGTTAGACATGTAGGGATGTAGCAGGCCAGACAGCCAGGGCCCTGAACCTTCCTGGTGATATGTATGGCCTAATTGTCTAATTGAACCTCACAGCTACGATCATTTAATTCAATCATGGAACCAGTATAGTGATCTAACTGGGGAGTCAATTGCTGATAAAAATGCTGCTCCCCAAAACGTACAGCTGAGATACAATGGAGAGTATGTACATAGCGCATATTTTTGTTGAGCTTATCCAAAGTTCTCATTTCTTCATTGTTTACCTGGAAGTCAAAGACCTGAAATGTGCAAGAGTTACTGTATGACTGTAACATGAATGTGATTCCCCCCAGACCTCAGCACATGCCATCAGACCTAACAAATGCACCTTACATTACCTCAGACCTCACCACATGCCATCAGACCTAACAAATGCCCCTTACATTACCTCAGACCTCACCACATGCCATCAGACCTCACCACATTGGTCTTATATGCCCTTTGCATGCACATCGGACCTAATGAATGCCCTTCAGACCTCACCACATGTCTTATATGCTCTTTACATGCCATCAGATTGTTCGTTAAAACTTAAAGATGTGAACTCCATTCACCACTACACTGCGTTATGGACTACCCCTTAGATTCCTTTATAACTGTCCTGGGGCCTGCAGCTGCCCACAGGTGGATTAAGACTTTGGAGGTCTGAGGCACATAAAAAAAGAGAACCCCTTAGAGGCACACATGGGAAAGCGTCTAGAAGTACACATGGGAAGGTGGTCAGAGGCACACATGGGAAGGAGGTCAGAGGCACACATGGGAAGGAGGTCAGAGGCACACATGGGAAGGGGGGGAGAGGCACACATGGGAAAGGGGTCAGAGGCACACATGGGAAGGGGGTCAGAGGCACACATGGGAAAGGGGTCAGAGGCACACATGGGAAGGGGGCCAGAGGCACACATGGGAAAGGGGTCAGAGGCATACATGGGAAGGGGGTCAGAGGCACACATGGGAAGGCGGTCAGAGGCACACATGGGAAGGGGGTCAGAGGCACACATGGGAAGGGGGTCAGAGGCACACATGGGAAGGGCGTCAGAGGCACACATGGGAAGGGGGTCAGAGGCACACATGGGAAGGGGTAAGAGGCACACAAGGGAAGGTGGTCAGAGGCACACATGGAAAGGGGGTCAGAGGCACACATGGGAAGGGGGTCAGAAGCAGACATGGGAAGGGGGTCAGAGGCACACATGGGAAGGGGGCCAGAGGCACACATGGGAAGGGGTCAGAGGCACACATGGGAAGGGGGTCAGAGGCACACATGGGAAGGGGGTCAGAGGCACACAAGGGAAGGGGGTCAGAGGCACACAAGGAAAGAGGGTCAGAGGCACACATGGGAAGGGGGCCAGAGGCACACATGGGAAGGGGGTCAGAGGCACACATGGGAAAGGGGTCAGAGGCACACATGGGAAAGGGGTCAGAGGCACACATGGGAAAGGGGTCAGAGGCACACATGGAAAAGCAACTATTGTCCCAGACACCGCATACACCTCCATGTGCACAGACATTTGGTGAGCATCTGGAGAAAAAAAACAAAAAAAACTAGAGATGTGCAGGCTTGGTTAAGATTTTCCAGCCAAAAATCGGATCTCAGAAAGAGGCAAAACGACACCTTTCATGGGAAAACATCATATTTCATGTATGTTTGTCCATGAAAGATGATGTTTTCCTTCTTTCTGAGACCCGATTTCTGGCCGGAAAATCCGAACTGAAACGAGCCTGCACATCTCTAAAAAAAAAAAACATGTTTTCATTCATAAAATGACATTTCCACTGCATTACACAAAGCAAACAGTCAACTTGTACCCAGGGCCGTAGCTAGGGTAGTGCGGCTGGTGCCATCGCACAGGGCACCACAGGTCAGGGGGCGCTGTTTGGGCCTGTCACATTTCTGTTTATTATCATTCTTGCTTGTAGCTCCCTCTTATTTCATCCCCAGCATCTCCTGGCCTCTCCTATCTCTTCCCTGGCCCTTCCCCATGAAGCCATGGCCCTTTTACGGGTGCATTATGTCCCTTTGTAAAATGAGGGGGGCACCAAAAAGTCTAGTTCCGGTTCTGCTTGTACCTACTACTTATTAAAGTGTCCTTGCAAAATGATTATGTGAGTCTATATCAGTGGTTCCCAAACTGTGCGCCGTGGCACCCTGGGGTGCCCGGGACACTTGCAGGGGTGCCTCAGGTTGGTGGTCCAGCAGCATATCATATTATTTATGGTCAATGTCATATAAATATATGGACAAATAGAAGCACAAACCTGTCCAACACCACATAACTGACCCTAAGGATGACAGGAGCACAATTTACCTCACTTTACTACATTACTACATTTTTTTTCTGAATTTCTCAATAACAAACTTTTGGCTTATGGGTGCTGTAAAAACAATGCTGATGTACTAGGGCATACCTCCCAACTGTCCCCCATTCAGCGGGATAGTCCCATTTTTCTGGGACTGTCCCGCTGTCCCACCCACGGGCCGCAGTGTCCCGCGGTGGGGGGGGGAGTTGGGGAGAGCACATAGCAGAGCAGCGGGTGTGCAAAAGGTGTACAGATGCCGAGCGCATGCCCACGCATCTGTTTACCAGTGTAGGGAAAGCCTGTGGCTGCCCAGCATCTCGGAGAGTGCTGGGCACGCCCCCTATATTGACATAAACAGGGGTTGCTGCATGGCTCCACCCTGTTTTCACGAGGCCCTGCCCCTAGTAAGTGGGCAGGATACGGGAGATATGTCTACTCTTCCGGGGGTACGGGGGGTTACCCGAAAAATCGGGAGCCTCCTTCGATTCCCGGGAGAGTAGGCATGTATGCATAAGGGGCACCACTACTGGGGGCACTGCATAAGGGGCACTACTGCTGTGGGCATTATGTGTAAAGGACACTACTGCTGTGGGCATTGTATAAGAGGCACTACTACTGTGGGCATTATGTGTATAAGGGGCACTACTACTGTGGGCATTGTGTAAAAGGGGCACTGCTGTATATCATAACATGAACACTGCTATGTGGTGTAATGTAAATCAGGGGCACTATGTGCAGTGTAATGTGAATAAGATTCAGTGTGGCGCATACTTGCCGACAATCAGCTCCAGCCTTCTGGGAGGGAGCTGATTGTCGGCTAATAGCGGGGGACGGGGCCGGCCATTGGGGGCGGAGCCGGGGCGACCATTTTGTGTCACACTGGGGGCGGAGCCGGGGGCAGGGCCGCACGATCGCGTCATCGTGACTCTGCCCCCTCTTCACAATGCCGTGATTTTCGGGAATTGTGAAGCAGGGGGCGGGGCCACGATGACGCGATGCTGCGCGAATCACGTCACCGGGCCCCCCGCTGCGGGTATTTCTGTTTTTTTCAGGGGGGGAGGTGGGGAGGGTCGGAGACTTCCGGGAGGCTTGCCTGCCTTTCCGGGGGGCCGGGAGCGGCACCCGAAAATCGGGAGGCTCCCGGCCAAATCGGGAGGGTAGGCAAGCTTGGTGTGGCATAATGTGATTTTGGAATACTATTGTGTGACCATGTCCCATTTTTGCTTGTCCCTTTATGGAAAAAGTGCCGAGGGTTTGAGTTCCACCACTTCCCTAGGAGCACTTTAAGCACTGAGAGTGAGTATAACATAAATTCCTAAATTTCAGAACCCTGGCCCCTATAATGTCGTGGTCCAGATTTAATGTTATCTGTGCTATAAAGTATTTTTTTCTACTTTTCTATTTACCTACTTTGCGGCATCACAAAAGCTCCATTCAGCAAAAGCTGATCCCTGCCAGACCGATAGCACATGGAGAGAGGTGAATTCAGGTCTCCGTGTCCATAATCCACAGGTAAACATGTATTGTTATAAAGTACAGAACTATGCACTGAATCCAGTTAGTACATGTGCTCGCAGTGACTTTGCAAACTGTTGTTTTCTGGGTGCGGTAATTACAGTAACATCCAGATATTAAACATTGTATGTACTGAAGTCGCTCCCTCTCCCTCACTCTCTAGGCTGTGGTTGGCTGCTTGGAGCTTTATATACAGAATGTAATGACGTTGCTGGTTGGAGAGTGTTCACTAAATCTCTGAGAGATGGCACTTAAGAAAGATTCCTGCGCTGTGCTGAATGATGGGCATAAGATACCAGTGATCGGCTTTGGCACGTACGCCCCAGAGACGGTGGGTGTCTGGACGGGTGAGGGGGTACTGACTTTATAGCTGTTTGGCTGTGGTGAGATATCCTATACATTTTACCACAAAGGTTTTCAGACCGTGTTATATTTAGTACATTAAAAATATGTAAACGATGGAAATATAAGAAAACATTCTATAGCATGGTATAGTTTATATTGAGTGCCATCCTGCCTGCCACTGCTGTGCCAATATGATTTCCAGATGTGCTATATTCTTTTATAAACTGCCGCGTGTTTGTGTAATCAATATTGTGATCTGTGAGGTGGTCAAAATAGCCTGAAAATGACTGGAAATGAATGTTATTAAGGTTATTAATACAGCAGGAACATAGGGACGGATTCAGAGATGAACGCCATTTGTGATTTTTATGTAGATTGAGCCATTGTTTGCCATTGCGCATGTGTATATAAGCTGCACTGTGCGTGCGCAGCGATCGCATTGCGATTACGGCATTATGCAGATAAATTGGGTATATAGAAATGGGCACGGACCCATGTATTTTGGTTTTCGTTCTAATTCATTATCAGGTTTCGATTTTGGATTCCTTTAAAATCGATAAAAAAAATAGATTAAAAGCAGCAAAAATCATATAAATTGGACGTGTTTACATGCGATCCCATACCAGAGTTCTAAACTGACAGCAGAAACAACCTGGTACTCTGTTCCACTAAGAACCCCAAAGCGATTCCGAACTGGGACTCGAGTCGATATAACACGGAACCCCTAAGCTCAGTGCGCTGCAGGCCGCCGGGCGGAGAGGAGGGGGCCCGTGTTGGAGACTGCAGACGGGCCCCCTCCTATCTGGAAACGCCCCTGTGTGGGAGCTGCTTTTGCGATCATAGAGCGAGGCAGGGGCATATTAAGAGGAGAGGGCCCGTGTGCATTCTAACTGGCGATCACAGCATCAGTAGACTCTGGACAATAGTCTGTGTCCAGAGTCTACTGCGCCATTTTCCAGGCGATTTCCTCACTGCGCATATGCGGAAAGCTGTCAAAAAAAGGCAGCGGCAGCCGTTTTCCGGTGTTTTGTGCAGGGCTGAGACACCCGACGCGGGACCTCGGTGAGGTAACTATTAGATAATATGGGTGCAGGGTGTGGGTTGCGCCCCTCCCCTGGACCCAGGGGCCTGTGTGCACCGCACACCCTGCACCCAGTATAGATACGGCCCTGGAGGGAGGGACAGCAGCAGATATCTCCAAAATCTGCTGCTTTACCCAATAGATAAATAGGACATATGGTAAAATACAGGGTGTATATAGTAGTTTTCTGAGGATTTTCTGAGGCCATTAGAGAACTGTAACACTGAACGCGATTTGTCTCATTTCTTGCAGTATACCAAGGAAGAGGCTGGCGCCAGCGTAAAGGTCGCCATCGAAGTGGGATACCGTCACATAGACTGCGCGTTTATATACGGCAATGAGGTAGAGGTTGGCAAGGCCATTAAAGAGAAGATTGCCGATGGGACGGTGAAGAGAGAGGACATTTTCTATACTGGGAAGGTAACTGGACACGTGTGTGATATAATGTAATGGCCCGGTCACCTGATCCTCTATCCATCCCGCTCCTGACACACCTGGAGCATTTTAGGGGCCTATTTACTAAGCAGTGTTAGGAGACAGAGTGACAAGTGATAAGGTGTCAGCCAATCAGCTCCCAACTGTCATCTCACAGGCTGTGTTTGAAAAATGACAGTTGGGAGCTGATTGGCTGGCACCTTATCACTTTTCACTCTGTCTCCTAAAACTGCTTAGTAAATAGGCCCCTTAGTATTGAAATAAAACTGTATTTATTTATTCAGACACACAGAAACATGTGTGCACACAGAAACATCACCTGCACAGAAACATGCACATGCATGCACACAGAAACATGTATGCACACAGAGACACGTAAATGTACACATACACAGACAGAAATATGTGCACACAAGGACATGCACAGGCACACTCATGCATGTATACACAGAAACATGTGCATGCACGCACACACATGGACACACATACAGAAACACACAAACACTGGGACATACTTAGCAATCTGTGGTAATAAGGATGATTTTGTTCTCAAGTGATAAATAAAAACACTTATTGATGCCGTTTAACAAGAAAAAAGGGTAAACAGGACAATGGAGAAATGCTGACCTGCCCTAGAGATAATGGCGGTAAGAACTAGATTATCATTTGTCTGGGCCAGTCTCTGCAGGAGTATGATTTGCCTGGACTGGCTTTCCAGATAGATAACAATGAATCAATCATTAAATAAAAAAGAAATTATTTATTCAGTGAATAAATTATGTCTAATGCGTTCTCTGAAATATTGGTTAAATTCACAAAATAATAACAGTGTCCTACATGTGTATTTCAATTTGTTTTGGCAGCTTTGGAATTCTAATCACAGCCCAGTCAGGGTCCGTCCAGCTCTTGAGAAAACTCTGAAGGATGTTGGTCTGGATTACATCAATCTCTTCGTCATTCACACACCTGTGGAGTTTAAGGTTTGTTCATATATATGGTTACTATGGGTTACAGCACATCTCAGTTTATATCTGGTTGCTATGGGTAACAGCACACCACAGCTTATATCTGGTTGCTAACTTGCTATGTAATGCAGCTCACCTCAGCTTATATCTGGTTGCTATGGGTTACAGCACATCTCAATTTATATCTGGTTGCTATGGGTAACAGAACACCTCAGCTTATATCTGGTTGCTATGTAATGCAGCTCACCTCAGTTTATATATGGTTGCTATGGGTAACAGCACATCTCATCTTACATCTGGTTGCTATGGAATACAGCACATAGCTTATATCTGGGTGCTATTGGATACAGCACATCTTAGTTTATATGTTGTTGCCATTAGCGATGTGCGGTTCAGTTTTCCTGAAAACGGAACACACCTAACTTTGAGGTTCCGACTTCCAAGTCGAATTGAGGGCCTGATTCAGAGCCGCTCGGAAGCGGCCGCTCGTTCGCTCCGAGCGATGTTCGCACATCTGCGCATGTGTATGGGTCGTAATGCGCATGCACCAACCAGACATTGCGGTCGGAAATCGTGCGCTCGCAAAACAGCGAGGGCCTGCTAATTTGAGTGACAGAATGAGGCGTTTGTGGGTGGTAAAAGGGGAAGGTGCTTGAAAACGGGGAGTGGAACGCAGGCGTGCCAAATGGTCAAAACGGGCGTTTTAAGGGTGTGCATAATTAGTAAAGGTGTGTCATCAACCGCGTCACTTGGTTGTCTTTAGTAAAACCTACCACAAGCACTGCGAGCAGTTCAGACGCCTTTCGATGTACTCGATTAATCTAATAAATAGCGGAGATGACGTATGTTGCGAACGGCAAGGGGGCGTCTTTACAAAATAGCGAGTGCATGTTTCGTTCGCTCGCTCAGACATAGAGGCGTCAACAGACCGCAAAGAGCGAATGCTCAATTTAAATAGCCAGCCCCTTTTTCTGAACGAGCGAGCGCAAATAGCGTCCGGCTCTGAATGATGTCCTGAGTTCCAGCTTGGAATCACTTTGGGGTTCCGTGCTCGGGTCTGCTGTAAGGGTTTTGGATTGCATGTAAACATTTCCAAATTACATGATTTTAGCTGTTTTTATTAATTTTAAAAACAATTCAAACTAAAACAGAAAATAACCAAAACACTTGAGGGTGGTTTGGCCAAAACCAAAACACAGCCCGCCACTTGTGAGATCCACCGTCATCCTTGTTTTGTGAATTTGCACCAGCCGTATTCTTGGTGCCAGTTCTCTACGTACGCTCACCTCTAAACAGCCTGGAAATGCCGCCCTCAGAACATTTATCCTACGGGCCTACGTCTCATTGCTGCCCTGTAACGCCCATTCATTCACAGATGGAGATCCGACTGTGGTCTGTAAGGCGCTGAAACGCCCATGATTGCTCTAAGTTGCATATGGAAATCCCGACCTATGCGCAATTTACCAAAACTCGCTAGATCCGTATACAGATGGGATTGCGTGCAGGGCTATTGTATTGAAATTGGCCACATGACATTTTTAATAGCCATAAAGTGCAATAATGTGTTTGTTTCCCTTTGAGAAAGACATTGGTACATACTGGGTGGTGCTTTATTTAGTAGGATTACCAGTATATTATATAATGGCAGCCTGTGATTGTTAGTGGTGCGCTGTAGAGTCGTTCTGAGCATGACTGAGTGTTGTGTCTCCTGTCCCGATGCAGCCCGGCGATGATCCCTTTCCCAAGGATGACAACGGCAAATGTATCTATCACAACACAGATCTGCGGGATACTTGGAAGGTACGGTATGAGAGCTGGTCACTCGGGTGATAAGGTCACCAAATGTCACTTACCCGGGTTTGGAACATTTGCACAGGTTATAAATATAATCAAGGAATAAAAATTCATAAATGTATCAATCTGGTCCAACATTCTTGGGAGAAATAGGAGACGCGGTACTCTCAGGGTCTCCTCTATGACAGTGATATATATTAAAGGGACGTTGCGATGACAGGGACCAACACGGAATTCTCTTTAGCACTTTTTTAGCTGCACTTTTTTTTCTTGTTAAATTACATTTTAGCATAATCTACATATATTGTTGCAATGTCTATAATCACCTACTGGTCCTGCATGGTAGTGCAGCCTGATTTGGTCCTCTCCGCCTTTGGCTAGACGGCCTCATTTAATGGGTTTGAGGCACGTATATATTTCCTAAACACCCTGGTGAGTGAAACATTACTGATGTACAAAATAGATTTTTTTATTATTAATAACAATAATAAGCCCATTCTCAGGATGACTCAGTAAAAGCCCAGGACAAGGCCTAACCTATGCCAACTATGAGGGAAACCAAGTTCTACTTGGGTAGAAAATTTCTGTACACCCTTGTGTAAAAGAGGGGACACTTCCCTTATCTGACCAGTGGGCCCATTTGGGAATAGTGAGCATGGCCAGAAAAGATTGTGGGCTTGCCGAGCCCACTGAGGGTGTGACTAGCTTTGGACTAGTCTACTGTGTATAGAGCATAAATCTGGGCTGTAAATCATTTTGGGCTCACTGGCGCATATTGTACCTATCCACATTCCACTTAAGATGGTGGACGGTACAGTGGACATGGGACAGTGTTGTGTCCTGTGCTCCCTCCTTATTTTTTGGTTATGTGGTCAGTAAGTTGTGGCGTCATGAGGGGTTGCGGGCCGCACCCGGGTGTCAATCCCGGAGAGGGGTGACACCAAAATGAGCCAGGTGCTGCAGTGCGACAATCTCCGGCAGCACCCGGCTTCTATCATAGAAGAGGAGCCGACAGTGCAGTCTCCGGGGGCAGCGCAGCCCCTTTACTTTGGGCCATGCCTCTTTTCGGACACGGACGCGCATCCGGCACGCAAGAACACTGGGACAGTCAGAGTACGCACCGGGTATCAGCAGACCCGGTGACGCCTCTGGTTACTAGATCTCTCTGGTGCGTTTAGTATATTTGGTGGTGCGTTTATTTTAGGTTAGCCCTCCTAAAAGAGAAAGAGTTAGGAGTAAACTTGTACTGGTCCACATAGTGTTAAAGTATATGCTCATTGTATATGCTCATTTAAAACAGCTTAATTGTTGGTGACAGAATTTCCTCTGCTGTGTTTATAAATTGAAAGGTAAAAGAGTTCATTACTGCATTTACTCACTAAAGCTAATGGGGATCAGTATGATTTACCGCCGGGTTCAAATCCCGACAGCAGAAGCCCGGCAGTGAAGATCCCGACAGGTACGTATTTTTTCTATTTACTAACCTAACTTCCCCCCCTAACCCTAACCTCCCCCCCAAGTGCCTAACCCTAACCCTCCCTTAGGGGTGCCTAACCCTAACCCCCTTTTAAGTGCCTAAACCCACCCCCCCCTTCCCCGCAGCCTAACCCTAAGTCTCCCGGGGGGGGTGGCTAACACTAACCTCCCCGCAGGGGGTGCCTAACCACAACCCTCCCTGCCCCTAGCCTAACCCTAACCTCCCGGGGGAGTGCCTAACCCTAAGTCCCCCCCGGGAGCCCCTAACCTAACCCTCCCCCCCCCCCCCCGCGTGGCTGTCCGATCGGTAAGCCGGGTGTCAGGCTCCCGGCATAGGTCTAATGACAGGCGTCAGGATTTGGACGCCGGTCATTAGACACTTGCCGGGATTAGACAGTCATTTAGACCGTCGGCATCCCGACTGCATCCCAGTAAATGTGTAATTGTGCCCGCTGTGGCTATTAGTGTTGTTATTGCATTAGGTAAAGGTGCTGTCTGTGGCTATTAGTGTTGTTATTGCATTAGGTAAAGGTGCTGTCTGTGGCACTTTCCCTGTTTTTATGTTATGTAAAATGCTGCATAGGTTTATTCTGAAAAGTTTACCTTGGCCTCGCCCTTCAACTACATTTGTTCAGCCCGGCAAAGCCCGTGTTATCCAAGTGGCCTGGAAGTGCCCTGTTAAATTTGTCTGTTGTGTATTAAAGTGTTGCAGTGGCAAAGTGTACTTCTACTTCTCTGCCGCACACACTGCTTCCCGCCATTTAAACCTGTCACTTTGCAAAAGTGTATATCGGTACTTCTGCCGTAACCATTGTTATTTCTGGAAAATTACATTACTGCAGCGTAGCAGAGATGGGGTCGATAGATCCGGCCTACAGGTGCTTTCCTCATTCACCATTCTTCTATTTGCGGTTTATCTTAATTCACAGGGAAATACACAGTAGTGTGCACACATTCACTGTAGTGTTGCTTATATCTGGATATAATCTGATTTATGTCACTAACCCATATCCTATAATACTGTAGCTTTGAGAATTGTGTGGTGCCTGGCAGTGGCTATATCCATTGTATTTACATTGTTTCTTTGTGCAATTATCTTGTTACAAATAATATTTATTATTGTATTGAATTGTCCGGCTCTCATGCAGCTACCTGTGTGTTCCACACTTTTCTTTTCCAATTGATATGAATCTACGCAGCTATAGTAAGTAAACAGCTCTGTTTTCAAAGAATGTTGTCTCAGGGCCTGAATCAGCGTTACACGCTAGTGCACTGATGAACGCAGATTTCCGATGTTTGGGAATCTGCGCAGACGCCAGACACGTTCTGCGCATGTGTATTATGGGCCTGCGAGTCCGCTTGCAAACTGTCAGTGATTGACAGTCTGCTGCCGTTTGGGGGCGGAGAGGGGGCGGCGACAGCCTCCGGTACCTGAAACGCAGGCGTGTCACCACCGTTGGGAGGTGGGGAGGGAAGAGGCCAGGATCTCTGTCGGGTGACGGAGATTTCCTGGCCTCTTCCTCTAAACTTAACTGCGGCAGCTGGCTGCGGGACCCTATGGGTCACCGCAGCCGGCCGATGGTACACAGATTAACCGATGCTGCGTTGAATAACGCAGCTCGGTTAAGTAATGCACAGGCGGCGTGATGCCTCCTGTACATTACCATATCTGCAAAGGATCACAATTGCAAAGCTGCCTGAGTGCACTACTCACCACAGCATATGCCTGAGTGCACTACTCACCACAGTATATGCCTGAGTGCACTACACACCACAGCATATGCCTGAGTGCACTACTCACCACAGTATATGCCTGAGTGCACTACTCACCACAGTATATGCCTGAGTGCACTACTCACCACAGCATATGCCTGAGTGCACTACTCACCACAGTATATGCCTGAGTGCACTACACACCACAGCATATGCCTGAGTGCACTACTCACCACAGTATATGCCTGAGTGCACTACTCACCACAGTATATGCCTGAGTGCACTACTCACCACAGTATATGCCTGAGTGCACTACTCACCACAGTATATGCCTGAGTGCACTACTCACCACAGCATATGCCTGAGTGCACTACTCACCACAGTATATGCCTGAGTGCACTACTCACCACAGTATATGCCTGAGTGCAGCTTTGCTATTACGATCCTTACAGAATCTACAGGTTTCTGCAACAAGGGGATCATCCCTCAGCTTCCCTCTCTACCACGGAGTGATAGGACGTCCTACGGCCACCAGACACTGTACCACAAACCAGGGGAAATCGTCACACCGAGAACCTATCCTGTAATATTCTCACCGCAGGGAAAAGTAGAGTGAATTACACCTGCTTACCTTCTTGCTGCAGAATGTTTCATTGCAGCTGTGTTGATAAAAGTGAGCGGCCGCCGTTCATAGACGTTTGTCCAGATAAGTGACTTACAGTGGTCGTATTTTGTAGCTGCTGGAAAATTTCAGATTGTCAGGTACAAAACAAGCTTATGAGTGCTGACCCCAGCAAGTGGCGCCCCCTAGGCAGGCGTCACACAGGCCTAATGGGCAATGCACCACTGCTTGCTAGCATCATTTATGAACCTGACTAATTGATTAACAATAGTAAAGGAAGAAATCTTTCTGCTCCTTAGGCTATGGAGGCCTGCAAGGACGCCGGGTTGGTCCGATCCATCGGGGTCTCCAATTTTAACCGCAGACAACTGGAACTGATCCTCAACATGCCGGGGTTGAAGTACAAACCGGTCTGTAACCAGGTAAATGTCACATGTCCTTAGTACAAGGATAGAACCCTGAGACCTGGGCGTGTATAAATATTACAGGTCTCATCCATCCCTATACAGTCACATGGTCACCTTTTTGTTTTGTAATTTGGTTTTAAAAGAAAAAACTTGGGAGCATTCCCGTACATAATGGGGTGATCCTTGTCCCTCCACAGGTGGAATGTCACATATTCCTGAATCAGGGAAAGATGCTGGAGTTCTGCAAGTCCAAAGACATCGTGCTGGTGGGATACAGTGTGCTGGGATCCAGCAGAGTAGAGGGCTGGTAAGGGAACACTGTGATTTCATTCTCATCATACTAGAACCACCTCCTAGTTGTGAGGCTGCTGCACACCTCAGTATAAAAATAAAGGTCCCAATTGGCTGCTGAAAGCAACCAATCAACAATGAGCATTTGTCTCTCTATTGCAAATTAGACAATGAAAGCAAATTTCTGATTGGTTGTGATGCCTTTAGTGCAAGTTGCACATCGCCTTTGAGCATAGTTAGTAAGTGACCCTCGGTAGGGCTTCCGTTGTGCATGCAAGTGGGCGTACTATTTGCCTTTTCTATTTCAAGGAACAGACCCACTTCACAGTCCTTCAGCCTACCCCTGGAGATTTAGGGCCTGATTCAGCAAGGAACGCACAGGAGAGAACGCACGCACTTGGCCGATGTTTCCATACTGCGTATACATTGCACTGCACATGCGCTAACTAGCCAGTGCGATCGGGTAAGCGTACGCAGACTACATGCAACATGAACGCAGACCCCTTCCGATATTGATTGAGAGGAAGTGCCGTTTGTGGGTGGTGACGGGGGGTGGTCGGGCGAACACAGGCGTGCCGGTGCGTTGGGACGTCGTTTTAGGGGCATCCATAATTAAGCCAGTGTGGCGACGGACGCAGTGATGAGACTCCATGCACACAGGAAGTTGCCAAGATCCTGCACGAGGTCTGGTCAACCATTATTATGCAAATGTGGTCGATGGTTCCCGATGTTACCGATGTTTACGCTATCTTGCGTGCTGATCAGGCTGTGAGTAAAGGGAGATGGGCGGCTTAATATGGGGCTGGGCATCTGCATTATATGCTGCGGTCTCTATGCGTATGCATTAATTAGCATATTCTCGCAGCGGCTGGGTGGCGTGCATCTGCTAGCGTGCGTTCCTTCCTGAATCAGGCCCTTAGTGTGCTCCTAGTATTATGGGGTTAGCAGATATATTTAAAATACACATGGTGCAAAGTCTGACCTGCAACTGCTCCTTTTATTCATGTAAACTTAGATGTAACGTTTTTGTGTATTTGAAGCCTATTATTACAGGGAGCAATTAGAAGGTGTAAAATATTGGATGAGATCCTATCTTCCACACCTGCTTTGCATGGGAAGCGCCCAACTGGACTATGAAGCTGCCATGTACATACACATTTCTAAATAATGACTTACTATTTACAGAAGGTGTTGCTGTTGTCAAACTAACTGTTGTAGGAATTTACTGGCATCAAATGGGACCTTCGATAAGAACTTGGACACAATGTTCCCAATCTGCTAGACTCCGCTATGGCAGCCACACTTAAAAAGGTTCTGCAAAGGTTCTGCACCCTTGAATGACAAAAAAATAACGTGGGGTCCCCCCTAAAAGCACAACCAGCACCAGCCTTTTTTGAGCCGATCTCAGTTATGAAAATTCTGGGGGAAAAAGACAGAGGGGTGCCCCGGTCCTGGTTGTGGAATTACGAGGGACATAATGAGTAGGGGTCCCCCCCGTATCAGCCACAACCAGCACTGAACTTTCTAGCAGGGGTGAAATGCTGCAGCTGTGGGACCCGGTCACATGGTCCCCCGGCCAAAGTATTTCCCACGCTAGTCAGCCCAGGCCGGAGATCCCCACTATCCAGGGAACCCCAGGCCCGGGCTGATAGCCCGGTGCTATCCCCGGCACCCATGGGTGGTGGGTGCCGGGTTGATTGTGCAAAAAATAGATAAAGTAATAATTACCTTTGCAGGAGAACTAGTGGTCCCAGTAAGCTTCCCCCACATGCTGGTACTTGGAGAACCACAAGTACCAGCATGCAGGGCATTAAGGACCCGCTGGTACTTCTACTTCACCTGCAAAAGAAATATTAAAAAAACACAGGACACACACCCCGAAGGTTTTAAACTTTTATTACACATACACTCACTCATTCACTCACACTCACCTGCGCTCACGCTACATACTTACCTTGTCCCTAGAGCCAGTCTGTCCCCTTTTCCAGTAGAATCCACATCGGTACCTGTAAAAAGAAAAAAAACATACTCACCTACCCCTTGGTTCCCGTCCTCTTCGTTCCCTGTAGGTATAAATATAATTAAGTTGTTTCATTTTAATTTTTAATTTTCACCTACGATTTACACAGGATGAAGTTAAATTAAAAGGGAGCCCTCCATCCTACCATATGTCATATAGGGGAAGTGTAAAAGAATATTTAAAAAAAAATCTTAATTAGTTTCAACCTGTGAAAGATAATTGAACTACAGGGAAAACAAGGAAAAATTGTTGTCCTTTGCTGCAGAACATCTATTATCCAAGTGCAGAGACGTGTTGTAGCCTGTAGGTGTCACTGCTACAGAAAGCAAGAAATATTGCACTGACCCGAGGACAGATGTGCTAGTACCACACGGCAACGCTAGTCCCATAGGCCGTGTATTCATTTAATACAATGACGCTACTCATTAATTACTGCATAATCAACCTTATCCTATGTAGGCAAATGGGATTTACCCTCAACCTAAAACTCCCCTCTCTCACCTACTGTCTAACAGGGTTAATCAAAACTCTCCTCAAGTGCTGGAAGACCCCGTCCTAAACGCAGTGGCCAAGAAGCACAAGCGCAGCCCGGCGCAGGTAGCGATGCGTTATCTGCTGCAGAGAGGAATTGTCATCCTCGCCAAGAGCTTCAGCCCAGCCAGGATCAAGCAGAACTTCCAGGTGACAGAAACGGGCTAGTGCCGAGCGCACAATGGAACGAACCCATTGAAATAGGTTAAATTTTAAAGGTCTGTTAAATATTTGATTTCTTCTCTCCCCTCCCTCCTTCTTAAGAGCGCACGAGTGGCGGCCATTGTCAGTCACCTTATCAACATGGATGTAGGCGGATTACGTTTGTAGCTGACAACATTTAATTTTATCGATTTCTTCCAGGTCTGCGATTTTGAACTGAGTGCAGAAGACATGAAAAGCCTGGATGGAGTTAACAAGAATCTGCGTTACTTTGGTCTTATCGAGTAAGTCTGCCCCATTAGTAAATAACATACATGTATGTCTTTTAATAAATACATCACAACAATAGTCAACTAATCTTTTACCCCTCAGATGGAAGGAACACACCAATTATCCATTCGATGATGAGTATTAGGGGGGTGCGGACTCCCATCCTGGCTCCACGGCACCTTAATCCGGGAAATCAGTTACCCCATAAATCCAGCGGACAACAGGATCACCCCCCCATTGTGAGTTCTACGTATCCTCACCTAAGACTGAAGATCACCTGCTCTGGGTGCATTGGGCGGTAACAGGAACAAGTGATGGTTTGAGTGTTACAATGCTTACGCAAATCAAATTAATTGTTACAAATGTGTTACTCTGTTTGGGCAAGGCGATATCGATGTAGATGTACATAATACGTCCTCCCCAATGCTAACATTACAATCAGATATTTCCCCCAATCAGATGTTAGATGTAGGATTTGTGCAGACGTTCAAGTACGATGCGTTTCATGTAATGCAATAAAAGGTTACAAAATAACACTGTTTCCGTGTCAGGATTTTCCTCTGGGTACAACATGTGAAAACTACATAAAGGCATGCTGTTATTTGTCACGCACTGTATATATTAATATGGGGGATGTAAGGATTTACCTGGGCGCTGCTACCTGTGTGATGAGACACAAGATGGACCTTCTGGATGCTCCTCTCCCCCCTCCCACCGTCTTCAAACAGATGTCTGACAAGAAAGTAAAGTGACTCCGTCTGTATTATGGCAGGGCTGTAGATTGAGGTAGGGTCAGGAATTGTCAGCATACACATATAAAATATCTGATATGTGTTGTGAACCTCTGGGAGATTCACAGTAGAATCATTACCAGGAATATGGAGCTCAATAAAGTAGTGAGTTGATTAATCAAAAGTCAATTTATAATAGATACTTGAAAAGTCAATTGATAAAGAATTGTGAGGATAAGATGGCTCCTAGTTGAAATGACCTTAAGAGTTGAAATGTGCTTGGCAAGTTGCAGTCTTGAGGACTGGTAGGCACTAGGCTAGTTGCAGCCTTAATAGCTGGTATGCACTTGGCAAGTTGCAGTCTTGAGGACTGGTAGGCACTTGGATAGCTGCAGCCTAAATAGCTGGTATACACTTGGCTGGTTGCAGCCTAAGTAGCTGGCATGCACTGAGGGATATCAGGAATAGCCGTAAAAGTTTATTGCTTGCTTGAAAATACAGACAATGAATTTGTACTGAAACTGAGAAGTTGTAAATTGGAGATAGAGCACATAACACTGAATTGCAGTGCAGACAGCTGGGTGTTATTAGCCGATTGGCCACATAGACACAGAGAAGCTGCTGAGAGTGCTGGAATGAATAAACAGAAAGTTCACAGTACTAAAGTGCAGCTGATACTGCTAAAATGTACTTGCTGGGAATCCACACAGAGACCTCAGTTAGGCACTGCTCTGTTGTCACTAGCAGGTAAATCATACATGCTGGGAAGCGGCAGCCACTGCTTAGATGTAACTTGCAGGGAGTACACAGACACTGAGGTGAGGCAGGCACTGCTCTGATGTCACTAGCAGGTAAATCACACACGCTGGGAAGTGGCAGCCACTGCTTAGATGTAACTTGCAGGGAGTACACAGACAGTGAGGTGTAGCAGCCACTGCTCTGTTGTCACTAGCAGGTAAAACACATATCATGCTGGAAAGCCACAGCCACTGCTTAGATGTAACTTGCAGGGAGTACACAGATGCTGAGGTGAGGCAGGCACTGCTCTGTTGTCACTAGCAGGTAAATCACACACGCTGGGAAGTGGCAGCCACTGCTTAGATGTAAATTGCAGGGAGTACACAGCAGCTGAGGTGAGGCAGGCACTGCTCTGTTGTCACTAGCAGGTAAATCATACATGCTGGGAAGCCACAGCCACTGCTTAGATGTAACTTGCAGGGAGTACACAGACACTGGGCTCTATTTACTACAATCCGCAAATTGAATGATATTACCGAGTGAATTCGCATTGCGAATTCAGGCAATATCACAGGGATTTACTATAAATCCCTTGCAGGGACAGAGCTTGCGATAAAACTCTGTCCCTGCGGATCCCATCCGCACTCTAATCGCGGTATTTTCGGAAAAAATACCGCGACTAAGAGCCCGCGCATGCGCCGACCCACCGTCGCTGCTAAGCCCCGCCCCTGGTGCTAAGCCCTGCCCCCCGCGATCGTGGACCCCCCGCGACCCCCCCCTCCCCCCCACGCGACCCCCCCCTCCCTTCATTACACTTACCTGCATCCTCCTGGCCTCCGGTGATCTTCTCCGGGCTTCCCGATCAGGTGATCTCCCATACTGCACTGGGGCCCGATCACCTGATGACCGGGCAGCAGTGCACTGTGGGAGACCAGCTGACCGGAGAGGAGCCATCACCGGAGCCCCGATCACCGGTCCCTGGATTCAGGTAAGTAAAAAAAAAATTATTCATTTTTTTTTTCTTTTTTTTACAGCAATCAGCTTGCGGTCTGTTTAGACCACACAGCTGATTACTGGTACTGGCTCCCGCCTCTGCTCTCCCCGTTAGAGCAGAGTGGGAGCCCGGTAACCGGGGCAGACCCTGGATAACGCCACCTCCTGGTGGCGTTATTATCACAGGGCTTCCCCCGGTATTTTTTTACAATTTATTTTTAATAACTATGGTCGGATCACATTTCCCATTACAATTATGGGAAATGCGATCTGCTTTACTAAAAATAAGTGATAATTAGGGGTTGGAGTAGAATTTTACTAATTCTACTCCAATTGCCCTATAGTAACTACAGGTGATACTAAAATAATGTGAAAAGGGTGTGAAAACACCCTTTTTCACTTTATTTTAGTAAAAATAATGTTAATAAATAGAGCCCACTGAGGTGTAGCAGGCACTGTTCTGTTGTCACTAGCAGGTAAATCACACATGCTGGGAAGTGGCAGCCACTGCTTAGATGTAACTTGCAGGGAGTACACAGACACTGAGATGTGGCAAGCACTGCTCTGATGTACAGTATTTGCAGGTAAATCACACTCATGCTGGGAAGCGGCAGCCACAGCTTACATGTAACTTGCAGGGAGATCACAGACACTGAACACGAGGAGCTGGAACACACAGGAGGATAACCTCTCAGTAGAACGGGAAGCCACAACAAACGCTATAGCCGGCATCAGAGCAGAGACCCAGCAGGGGTAAAGAAGGAAGGTGATCCAATCAGCGCAGGGAGGCGGCGATAGAACAGTCAGGTAGGAAGACCTTGTGGAGCAGAGCCCAGCATTCCTGTCTCCTAGCAACGGGCCTGAGAAAACCACCCAAAGCACCATTGTCAGACAGGCGCAGCGGTGGCTTGTGACAATATGGTAGTAAGTAGGGGCGTAATTCATACATGCCATACGTACAAGAGGTGGGCTGGATACTCTATACCCGAGCCCAGGCCAGTTGGTGGGCCCGGCGGGGTCCTGGGTCAGGCAGCCCCACATCTGCCCCCGTAACAAAATGCAGCATTTTGGGCAGGGAAAGAGAAGAGACTGCTGCTGTGTGCGGGGCTATGCTAGATTTTTTATGTTTTGTAAGAAGGGGGCCTGGCCACACCTACGCAACTTGACCATGCCCCTTCCCAGTACAGGGGCCCCAGCTATCGGCGGCCCTGTGTGTGTCTAATTTTCTAAAAAGTCGCAGATGCTTCCCAGGATGAATACGTACAGAGGGTCTCATTCAGACCCGCTAGCAAGCGCTTGAGCGCTCGCAAGCGGGTCGATGTTGGTCCCTGCGCACGCGCAGCGGCCGCACTGCTCATGCGCAAGCCCTGGAGCGAGAGAGAAATTCTCTCGCTCCGGGACTCACTACAAAAGGGGCGGCTGTCGATGGTGATCGACAGCTCGCCCCGTTTTGTAGGCGGAACGCCTGCCGTTTGGGGGCGGCCCCACTTCTGATGTCAGTGGTGAGCTTACGGCTCTAATATAGCCAAAAGCTCACTGGGGCTTGCGGTAGATGAAACCCTACCACAAGGGTCTCGTCGCAAGCCCCGATGGTCGCGATGGTCTTGACCATCGCGACCATCAACCTGGCCACTTGCTAAAGCTGTGGGTGGTCACCCACAGCCTAGCGAGCGGCCAGGAGGCCGGCTTAGAAAATGGAAGCAGCCACCCTCATTCAGAGCGAGTGCTCGCATTTTGCGAGCGCCTCTGATTGAGGTCCAGAGTCTCATTGGCAATTGAGACCCCCAGTCTCAGAGATGCATTGGGCGTTCCTGAGCTGTGACTGGGAGGTGGCGTTTCAGACGCACTGAGATGGTCATGGTATGAGATTGTCAATGAATGGTATGTGAACTCAGACACTGTTACATGACTTTAACACGCATGCCCAGACCTCTGCACATGCCATCAGACCTAACACATGCATCTTAAATTGCCTCAGACCTCACAACATGCCATCAGACCTCACCATATCGGCATACTTGCCTACCCTCCCGATTTGGTCGGGAGCCTCCCGAAAATCGGGTGCCGCTCCCGACCTCCTGGGAAGGCAGACAATACTCCCGGCTGCCGCCAACCGCTCCTATCCCCCCGCAATATCCTTCGCAACCCCCACCTGGGGGGGGGCAGTGACGCGATTCGTGTCATTTTGGCCCCGCCCCCTGCTTCACAATGCCTATATTATCGACATTGTGTAGCGGGGGCGGGGCCAAACTGACACGATCGCGTGGCCCACCCCCGCCACGCTCACAAGTGCCTGTCACCCGCCTGGCCACTCCCCCTTGTCCCAGCCACGCCCCCCCGTCCTGCTGATCTGGCTGCTCCCTCCCGGAAGGAGCAGCCAGAATGTCGGCAGGTATGCATATGGGTCTTATATTGAATGCACATCACACCTCCCCACATGCCATCAGAATGAATACATGCCCTTCAGAACTCACCACGTATCTTCTATGCTCTTTACATGCACATCAGATCTCTCCACATGCCATCAGACTGGACTCCACCCAGCAATGTTATGGGCTATCCTGGTGATTCTTTTATAAATGTCCTGGGTTCCACTGGCGCCCACAGCTGAACTGTGGAGGTCCGAGGAACTTAAGAAAAGGAACCCCTATGGTCCAAAAATCTTTACATGAGGATAGGGTCAGAGGCACATATGGGAAAGCGGTCGGAGGCACCCTTTGTGTTTACTATAGTGTATAATCTATGTATGTACCCTGAGAAGGGATGGGGAGCATCGGCCGGCTGATTGACCCACAGGGTCACGCAAGCTGGCCGCCTCAGTAACAACAACGGCGGCGACACGACGTTGTAAAATAATTTTTATCAGTGTGAATTATCATTACAGTCTTTACAGAGGTATGTCTTGAAAAATGTATAATGGAAAAAAAATATTTTTAATGTGGTCTCTTAAAAATCTTAAGACTTTAGTTAGCAAGGCCGGGTACACACTAGAGCTATATCGGCACAATATGTAGTTTTGAGGCTCCGCTTGTGTAGCCACTCCCCCCTGCCCGCCTCCAAAACGGGGCGAGCTGTTAATCACAATCGACCGTTTTGGTGCGAGACCCAGTAGCGACGGAGCGCCCGTCGCTGGCCGGGTCTCGCGCACGCCGGAGGCGGCGCATGCGCAGGGGGCAAACATCGACCCGCTTGCGAGCGCATAGCGCTTACCAGCGGGACTGAATCAGCCCCAGTTAGCACACTCAATATCGTTTGTTCTGGGATGAAGGGAAATTGGAATGACCATTGCATCGTTTTGGCATCGTTCTGATGTGTACCCAGCCTAAAGAACTTGGTCAAGGAGTTGGTGCATCTCCTCCACAAGACGCTGGCGATGGTTTATTACAGGCAAGTTACTGGCGGTGCGGTACACGGTCATTATGATTGCGCAAGGGCTTGAAACTTGCACCAGGTCGGAGCTCATCCTGCACTTTTATTGTGACCCTTTTGTGCTTCTATTTTGTACATTGGCAATTATATATCTATTGATATTATGGGGTAAATCTACTAAAGTGCGGGTTTTTAGAAGTGGAGATGTTGCCCATAGCAACCAATCAGATTCTAGCTATTATCTTCTAGAAGGTGCTAGATAATTGCTAAGTTGACTCTGATTGGTTGCTATGGGCAACATCTCCACTTCTAAATAAATACCCGCACTTTAGTAAATGTACTCCTACATATCCAATACAGTAAGAAGTTAGCAAAATGGTGCACGCTGGAGGGGGAACTGCTCTCTGCCTGTCTGCGCCAATCGCTCTCCCTTTTAAACCCACTTTAGATCTGGACGCGAGACCACTATCCCTCTCCCGCCGACAGCGCGAGCCTCTCCTAGAAGCTTCCTTGAGCAGCGCTCATGGTCATCCACTGAATCACCTCAGACTCCTGCTTACAAAGGAGCACACAGTTTCCATATACAGTATGTTCCCTTCATTAAGACATGAATTGCAAAACCAAATAAATGGCTGCCCTTTCTCCTCCTATATATATACTATATATATACTATATCTTATTAACATATATTAAACATTTTTATCACCCAAAACATGAATTCCATATTATAATTAACTGCCCCCCATCGCTTCTTAGGGTACATACATAGATTATATACTATAGTAAACACAAAGGGTGTTACACTTCCATTAGATGGCCATTACTGACTAGCACGGTGACCTAATAGAGTAACACGCATTTTGCTTACACTATTTCAAATGCAGGCTCTGACACCTGTGAAGCTGCTAAAAACCAGAAGATCTGTTCTTGGTCATCCATTAGTCTGGTCAGGCGGCTGGTTAGGACAGCAGAAATTAGGCGGCTCCGCTAAGGTCGCTGGGCACTTCAACTTAACTCTGATTCAGGCCTGGAGTACCCAAAGTACTCTGTATGAAGAATCAAAGGCAATCTCTAAATATATAATGTATTTGTCATTATACATGATGTACCTGTTATAAAACACCAGAGTATTTATAGAAGACCCCTAGAGCCACACTACAGAGATCTTCTGCCTATATAAACCGCCCGTTGTTCCCTTAGAGTAGAGCACACTCACTGGTACTTAGGATGCCACCAGGTCTTAAAACTCAGGACAATACACTGGTGATCACAGGATAGTTGGCTGAAGTAGTATGAATAAGAATTCCCTTGGGAGGACTGAGGCTATAGATGATAAAAGCACCCACAGGGTTAATCTGCAGAGCAGGGATCAGACTTGATTTCAAGCAGATGTTAAAACAACAGCAGAGGTGCACAATCACTGTGAATACCAGAGACAGCTTGCAAAAATATGCAACAGCAGAACTGGTAAACACTGTGGAGCAGGATACAAAATAGCTTGCAGATAGTAAATCACTAAAGGAATGCAGAGGCTTTAAGTATGCAATTGCCCACGAATAAAGAGGCAGGGACCAAGTTCCAGTTAGACTGGAGTCTCCAGGTACACAGACACAGCAAGGCACACACAGGGAAGACACCAGGACACAGGATTCCAGGATACAGACCACAAGCTTACACAGGAGCATAAACTATGACCGGCATTGGTGTGCAGAACTGGCTTCCTTATAAGAAGAACCTGCACCAATCACTGGGAGCCAGAGAGACCAGCCCCTTTGATTAACTAATTCTGTGCAGCTGTAGATCTGCATGCAAAGTCAGCGTCCCAGATCTAAATAAAGGCAGACCTAGCGTTTTCAAAGGCCGGCCAGTGTCCGGGTTGCCTAGCAACCAAAGGGACCAACAGGCAGTGCAGTGGAGTGACGCGATGTCCCAGTCGCCTAGCAATTACCGGGACGGTACAGCTTATTTCCCCTTCGCGCTAGGGACCTGGAAGTGACGTGAGTGAGGGCGGAAGTGCATTTTCATGCCCATAAAGGCCACCTAAAGAGGAAACTTGTCCCCTCACGGGCTCGCTCTGCTTGCCACAGTTCAGGCACGGTGGCTAGCTGCGCTAACCACAAGATTAGATTCCCCCTCTATGCCCACATGGATGGTAGGGAATGACGTTGGACACTATCTGATGACGTCAGGGTTCTGTCCGTGAAGGGAATCTAGACACTACCTTACCGGGACCTGTCGCAGAGATGAGCCGCTGTGGCAGTTCATAACAGTACCTGTGCATGACGAAGCAATTACTGGGGTAAGAAGACGGTTTTTGTGCTATCAATGGGCGCTACTGCGCATTTTCAATAAAGGCTATACCCGACGGGATTCGCTCTCCTTCAGATATCCCTCCCAAGTTTAACCATAGAGATCTTTGCTCCTTAAACATTGATAGGTTATGGCTTATAACAGTAACCAGTGCTAAGTCAGAAACAGGGATTGTGGCTATAACCAGTATGAAGACAAGAGCGTGGAGTGATTCCAGTGATTCAGCCACTAGATTTAAAACAGCAATAAGTTAAAAGGCAGACCAAGCCTGGGGTTACGGGAGAGGGGGGACCCCTTTTCGGGGGGGTCCCCACCTTCCCTGAGATCCACGGCTAGGCCTAAGCAACTTGGGGTGAGAATGCTTTGGCCCTGGAGACCCAGTAATAGGATTTCCGGGCTGTGGCATTACACCCCGGTCATTTTGGGTCCGGTGCTGGTTTTAATTATAGGGGGACCCCTACCTTTTTTTTCCCCCCTTTAATTAAAACCAGGACTGGCCCTGCAGCCTGGTGCTGGTACCTAAATTACGGTCAAACCCTACTCATTTTGTTCCCCGTAATTTTAGGAACCAGGACTGGCTGGGAAGTCCAGGGCTCGTTAGGCTTTTGGGGGAGGACCCTACGTATTTTTTTTTTTTATAAAAACACTTTATATTAGGTATACAGGCAGAAAAATACACAAATCACACTGATCTGTGTATGTTTCTGCCAAACTCGCAACTCAGGAGGTGGTCTAATTGAAACTTCAATTCACAGTGAGTTTGCTACAATCTCACACGAGATTGGAAACTCGATTGTTAGTAAATTTGCGAGTTGCATCTTTTTCATGTAAAGTACTTCCTAATTTGGCCGATGGTGAGGTTTTTGAAGTTTGCAAACTCACATGAGTTTTAACAGTGAAAAGAGAGAACTCACTTCCAAACTCACTCGAGTTTGTCTTTAGTAAATTTGCGAGATGAAAAACATGCATAAACTCACGTGAGATTGCAAACTCACCCAAACTCGATTCTTAGTAAATTCACTGTCTAGAGTCTACTTACCTGCGCTGCTGGGGAGAGGGGAGTGAGCTGGCACGGAGACTGCACACCAGCCCCCTCTTCTTCTAAGCTGCCTATAGTATCACAGCAGGGAATGTAGTCCCGGCACCAGTATCCCGACCGTCGGCATCCCGAAGGTAAGTATCGGGGAGTGTTAGGGGGAGGTTAGGGTGTGGGGTTAGGGTAAGGCACTAGGAGGAGGGTTAGGGTTAGGCATCGGGGAGGGGGTGTTAGGTTTAGGTGCGGGGAGGGGGATGTTAGGGTTGGCACCGGGGAGGTAGGGTTAGGGTAGGGGTTAGTAAAACACTTACGTCACTTCCTTTGGGTGTCGGGATTCTGGCTCTGACCAGCGGCATTCCGACAGCCGAGATTTCATACCCAAACCCCACAGCAGATATTGGAGATATTTGCTGCAATTCCCCCATTTTGGATGCGTGGTGTAAAGACTGGGTATGTGCAGCATTCTGGCCAGCCCCCAATCAGAAAGTAAAGTGATTTTACACATCGCAGGGACGAGCTTCTTTAAGAGCCCCCGTTCTTGCGGGTTTTTTTTATATATATATCTGGATATGAGAGTTACAGGAATGGATTATCTTCTTCTCCAACTGTGTTTTGCGGACCTACACTAGGGCATACCCTCCTGATCTGGCCGGGAGCCTCCCGAAAATCGGGTGCCACTACCGGCCCCCTGGAAAGGCAGGCAAGCCTCCCGGTGGCCACCCAACCACTCTGCCCCCGCCCCCCCCAAGAAAATATTTGCACTTTATTGCACACATCCTGGCAGGAAGATGCTCTGTGCTGCTGCTGCTGCTCATATTTGCCCACCCCATTAACTTGGTGGTTCAGATTTTTTTTTTTTTAAATAAAAGGGGCATGCAGGAGATGCTGTCTGTGGCCATTACAATTTCTGTACATTCATAAACTATAAAATTAAAAATGTCAGGCAGCAATGCCCCAAACAGCACATAATGCAAAGAAAAGAGGTGCAAGATGGAATTTGTATCTGATATTGTATTTTATTTTGTTCTCTTTGTCAATCTGTCAATAAAAATTGTTTTAAAAAAAAAAGGGTGGGTGGGGCCTCCCACCCACCCTTTTTTTTTTTTCAAACAATTTTTATTGACAGATTGACAAAGAGAACAAAATAAAATACAATATCAGATACAAATTTTAGATACAAAATATCCAATAACATACAAATAAATATCAATAAGATATACAGCAAAAAGGTAGGGGGAGGGGGGTGTAAACAAATATGAGTCCCATATATGAAACTTGGAAATTTGGTCATAAGGCCAACCGCATCATTTAGAAAGGTATTCCTGAACCCAAAACTTCCAATTGATACCATTCTGTTGAACCAAAGCACCGTCTTAATGCTTCTTTTAATATATCCGAAACTGTATGAATGAATATAGGGGAGCCATGTTTCAAAAAAGATTTCTGTCTGTTTTTCTTTATGTAAAGAAACTTCTGTCCAATCCATATAAAATAAAAAAGAAAGTTTAGTATAGAATAGATTTCCGGGAAGTGGATCAGTTGAGATCCATTGTGATAAAATGACCTTTTTAGCAGCTGCTGCCAATTTAGTAAGTAAGATGCGATTGCCCTTAGTCAGACTGTCACTACTCCCAATGAAGTAAATTCCCCAAAAGAACCATTCTTTAGTTATTTTAAACCTAATCTTCAAACCGTTAACAATATAATCCTGAAGGAACCCTCCGGAACACTTGAACCTGAGGGCAATACCAAAAACAATGTATAATATCTGCTTCCAGAGCACCACATTTGTAGCAGTTGGAATTTACTGCGTCTCCAATAATAAATTTTAATTTTGGGGTGAAGTATGCTCTATGTAAAATTTTCTGGTGCATTTCGGTGTAGGAAGATGAGGACAAAATTTTATTACGTTTTATATAGGCCTCTAATATACTTTTCATAGAAAGGTCAGGAAAGTCTAACTTCCATTTTAATAATCCTGTCAAACCAGTTTCTACATTTAGAGTAGAACGTGAATGTGCATAAATGGATGAGGTAGAGAGGGGGTCTTTAGGTTTAAAAAACAACATTCTGTCTAGGGAGCAAAGTTGATCTAGCTTTAAGCCTTGTGATACTTTTTGAGCATAACTCACGGCTTGTAAGAAAGGAAATAGTGGTATTGGAAGAAGAGGGAATTTATCTTGTAGCTGTGAGCTAGAAATAGGGGAGAGATCATCAATATTTAGGAACTGATTAATATAGCATAGTCCTGCTGCGTGCCACACCTTAAAGATTAATGAGGTTACATTTGGAATAAAATTTGGGTTACCCCACAGTGGTAAAAATAATGAGTAAAATTTTGACACCTTCAAACTAGATCTAATTAATCTCCACGCCATACATGTGGACTGTATTAGGATATTTTCCTTTATCGAGACTGGGAAAGATATTGAGGGGGTGTGCAACAAGGAGATCAGGTTACGATCAGGGATAAAGGCCTGTTCTATATGTCGCTTCGTATAAACATCAGAGCCTCCTATCCAATCAAGTGCTACTCTATAGTAGGGGTGTGCACCGGCCACTTTTCGTGTTTTGTGTTTTGGTTTTGGATCTGGATCTTTCTTCGTGTTTTGGATCTGGATTGGTTTTGCCAAAACCACCCTTCCGTGTTTTGGGTTCTGGGTTTTGTGTTTTGGATCTGTATTTTTTTGAAAAAAAGCATAAAAACAGCTAAAATCACAGAATTTGTGGGTTTTTCTGCTCCTATGCTATTATTAACCTCAATAACCTTCATTTCCACTCATTTCCAGTCTATTCTGAACACCTCACACCTCACAATAGTGTTTTTATGTAAAAAAGGTTGCACCGAGGTAGCTGGATGACTATGCTAAGAGATACGAGTGGGCGGCACAAACACGTGGTCCATCTAGGAGTGGCACTGCAGTTGCAGACAGGATGGCAGTTTGAAAAACTAGGCCCCAAACTATACATAATTCAAAGAAAAAAAAGAGGTGCAAGATGGAATTGTCCTTGGGCCCTCCCACCCACCCTTATGTTGTATAAACAGGACATGCACACTTTAACAAACCAAACATTTCAGCGCCAGGGTCTGCCACACGACTGTGGCTGAAATGATTGGTTCGTTTGGGCCCCCACAAAACAAGCTGGCAATTAATCTGTCCCTGCACAAACTGGCTCTACGGAGGCAAGATGTCATCCTCATCCTCCTCATCCACCGATTCCTCACTCTCTTCAGTGTTGTGTACATCCTCATCCTCACAGAGTATTAATTCGTCCCCGCTGGAATCCACAACCACAGGTCCCTCTGTACATTCTGGAGGCTGGTCTCCCTGGAAGAGTTGATAATTCATTTTATGAACATCATCTTCTCCACATTTTGTGGAAGCAACCTCCTACGCCTTTCGCTGACAAGGTTCCCGGCTGCACTAAACACTCTTTCCGAGTACACACTGGAGGGGGGGCAACTCAGGTAAAATAGAGACAGTTTGTACAGGGACCTCCAAATTGCTTCTTTTTCCTGCCAGTACTGGTACGGACTGTCTGACATGCCTACTTGGATGCTGTCACCGATGTAATCCTTTAACAGACAGACGCACGCTTGTCGCTGCTGCTTTGAGGATGCAAGTGCGGCTACAGCCCACACAATTCACAAAGACAGAAAAAAAAAGAAGAATATTTTTATTGTTTGTGGAGCGCACTTTGAGGGTTACACCACCCTTTAACAGACAGACGCACGCTTGTCGCTGCTGCTTTGAGGATGCAAGTGCAGCTACAGCCCACACAATTCACAAAGACAGAAAAAAGAAGAATATTTTTATTGTTTGTGTAGCACGCTTTGAGGGTGTCACCACCCTTTAACAGACAGATGCACGCTTGTCGCTGCTGCTTTGAGGATGCAAGTGCGGCTACAGCCCACACAATTCACAAAGACAGAAAAAAGAAGAAGAATATTTTTATAGTTTGTGTAGCACACTTTGAGGGTGTCACCACCCTTTAACAGACAGACGCACGCTTGTCGCTGCTGCTTTGAGGATGCAAGTGCGGCTACATCGCACACAAGTCACAAACACATTCAAAAAATAGTTTTTTCTTTTTTGGAGCACTTTGAGAGTTACACCACCCTTTAACAGACAGACGCACGCTTGTCGCTGCTGCTTTGAGGATGCAAGTGCGGCTACAGCCCACACAATTCACAAAGACAGAAAAAAGAACAATATTTTTATTGTTTGTGTAGCACACTTTGAGGGTGTCACCACCCTTTAACAGACAAACGCACGCTTGTCGCTGCTGCTTTAAGGATGCAGGTGCGGCTACAGCCCACACATTTCACAAAGACAGAAAAAAAAAGAAGAATATTTTTATTGTTTGTGGAGCGCACTTTGAGGGTTACACCACCCTTTAACAGACAGACGCACGCTTGTTGCTGCTGCTTTGAGGATGCAGGTGGAATCTAGACGGGATTTGGAACCGGGGACACACTACCTCCATCAATTGTCTAAATCCCACTGCTCTAATGGTGGATACCGGACGCACGTCTAACACCAACATAGCAGTCAAGGCCTCAGTTATACGTTTTGCTTCAGGATGACTGCTGTCGTACTTCATCCTCATCGCTAGGGACTGTTGGAGGGTCAATTGTTTAGTAAAAGTAGTGATGTTCCTACTTCCTCTCTGGGATGATGAACAACTCCCAGCAGCAGCAACAGCACTAGGAGGAAGTGGTTCTTGATCTTTCCCTATTTTATTTTTATCGGAGAAAGTTTGGTCCTCCAATTATGTTATATTGATATATACGTGCGGCTAAAGTGCACACAAACACAGAAAATATTTTTTTATTTTTGCTGGAGAGTAGTGCACTTTGTGGGTTACACCACCCTTTAAGAAATGAGCCAGCCGGCTCTTTACTTATGGGACACAGGCGCACGCTTGGCGCTGCTCCTTTGTTGATGCACGTGTAGCCACAGTGCACACAAGTCACAAACACAGAAAATATATATTTTTTTTGGTTTGGAGTGTACTTTGGGGGTTACAGCACCCTTTAACGGTCAAGCCAGCCGGCCCTTTACTTATGACACAGGCGCACGCTTGGCACTACTTTGTTGATGCACGTGCGGCTACTGCGCACACAATTCACAAACACAGAAAATATAATATTTTTTTAGCACTTGGGGGGAGCACCCCTGATGGACAGAGCACCCCCTGGACAACACTACAGCACCCCTTTAGGACTGGGACACTGCACAGGACTTTGGAGTGGACACAGCCCCTATGGAGAACTGACTGCACAACACAGTCCAGCCAGCTCCTATGGACTTTGAAGTAGTGGACACAGCCCCTATTAACAACAGCAGCACAGCACAACACAGCCAGCCCCTATGGACTTTGAAGTAGTGGACAACAGCAGCACTACACTACACTACACTACACAGCCCAGCCAGCCCTAACTCCCACCCTCCCTCTTCACTGCCCACATCCGAGTGAGAAAATGGCGCCGACGCGGGTACCTTATATAGGATCCAAAACCCGCGAGACTCGGAAGGCGGGATGATGACGTTTTGCCTCGATTTCAGATCCGAGTCAGGCGGGAAAAGTCGAGCCTGACTCGGATCGGACTCGGATCGGGGGGGCTCGGGGGGGTTCGGATTTCAGAAATCCGAACCCGCTCACCCCTACTCTGTAGTTTGCCGCCAAAGCATAGGTGCGGAGACATGGCAGATTAATACCTCCCAGGTCCCGTTTTTGCGCCAATTTAAATAACGATATTCTCGGGCGTTTACCGGCCCATATAAATTTTGTCAGAGCTCTGTTTAAAATTACTATGTCTGATTTGGATGGTATTATTGGGAGCATTTGTAAAACATAGAGAAATCTAGGAAAACAAATCATTTTATATAAGTGACATCTGCCCAGGTAGGACAAAGGAAGATGTGACCATTTATTAAAATCCGATATAGTCCGCGATAAAAGGGGAGAGAAATTGGTATCATATAGTTTGGTGGGGTGTAATGGTATCTTGATACCCAAGTAAGTGATGCAATCCTCGGTAGCCCATTTGAAAGGGAATTGATCTCCCCCGCTTAATTTAGCCTCCGGAAAAAAGGCCAAAGCTACAGTTTTTGTGCAATTAATTTTAAATCCGGATATCAATTGAAAAGAGTCAAATAGACTCATCAAATATGGTATTGATAAGTGTGGGTCCGCAAAGTATAGTAATAGATCATCTGCAAATGCAGAACATTTGATTTCCATTTGCGCTAGTTGAATAACTTTCCATCTAGTTTCATTGAAAAAGGATCTGATGAGGGGGTCCAGTGCCAAATCAAATAGCAACGGCGAGAGTGGGCAGCCCTGTCTCGTACCCCGAAAAAGTGTAAAGGGTTTAGTATTTAGATTGTTGACAGTTAGAAAAGCTCTCGGTGTATGATATATAGAGGGGTATTCAATATGAAACGTTAACTTCACTGCCGAAGTTAACGTTTTCATATCAGAGTTTTTTTCTGCGTTAAGTCTAGTGCGCGCTCCCGCTTATCCCCGTATTCAATATAAAATTATCGAAAACGGGAAACTCCGAAGTTGGATTTGCGTAAAGTTACGAATTTTTCCTTAAAATAATTGTAAGACCCCCCTAAAGTTGTAAAAACATGGGGGATCACTATGGGTACCCCCGTTTTAGCCTTTAATTGAAAGTCGGGGATTTAAATAGCCGCAGCAGGTGTTTTTTTCTCGACATTGAAGAAGTGATGCAGAAGAGCACTTAGGTTATTTTTTTAAGTGGTCCCATCAAATTTGGGGTACATGAAAATGGGTACTAGCATATTTTGATGTCCCTAAAGTAAGTTTTTAAAAATTCTGCATTTGTGCACCTGTCGCTATAATTCTATTCTTCAAAACACCTGCCGCATACTTGCAGAATAGCCCTGAACCTATTTCCCTATTGTTTAACAATTTTTTCCCTTTTTTTTTTTTGCACCCCAATTTTTAAGTAAATTTTTTGGGGTGTCCCTATTTTTTTTTTTTTTTTTACACAGTTCTTTTTTAAATGTCATTCTCAGGGGTGCAGGCTATTTTTTTTAAGCCTGCACCCCTAAACCCCAATTCTGCACTTTTTTTCCGACACCTATTCAATGGTGAAAACTTATCACCATTTTTTATCAAAGACTTGTCAAAACTGCGATAAGTCTTTGAAATTGAATAGGGTGTAAAAGTAAAACCTGCGATAATGATGTCATAATTGCGATATTAACGCAAAAACGATGTTATCGCACCCATATTGAATACCCCTAATAGTGTTAAAGATATGGATAAATTTTGAGACAAAGTTCTGATGGGAAAAAATTCTATTTAAATGTGCCCAGGAGACCCTGTCAAAGGCTTTGTCCGCGTCACTAATAACTATATTGCCCTTCTCTCGTCCTTGATGGGTTTTAATCATGGCTGCAATAAGAGTTCTAACATTATGTACCGAGCGACGATTTTTGAGGAAACCCATCTGGGCAGGGTGTAATATTTTTTGAAAAATCGATTGCAGTCTCATGGCTAGTAATTTAGTAAATATTTTTATATCTTGGTTCAATAGAGAAATCGGTCTATATGAAGTGACCAGTGTGGGATCTTTATTTGGTTTTGGAATCAAAATAATTCGTGCGGTATTGAAATCATGTGGGGCAGGTCCACCCTTAATAATAACATTAAATAGATTGGAAAGATGAGGAAGAATTTGTGGGGAAAGGAGTTTATAATAGGCTGCAGATAAGCCGTCTGGGCCTGGTGTCTTTCCCGTAGGGAGAGTTTTTATAATCTGTGTAATTTCTTGATCTGTGACTCGAGCTGTTAATGTTTCCCACCCACCCTTATGTTGTATATATGAAGCAGGACAGTCACAGTTTAACAAACCAATCACTTCAGCGACAGGGATTGCCACTTGTGGCTGAAATGATTGGTTTGTTTGAACCCCCACAAAACAAGCTGCCAAAGTGCAGTAGATATTGGTGGCAATGATCCCATACACAAACTGGCTTTACAACTTAGGTAAGATCAGATGTCGTCATAGTCATCCCCATCAGTGTGTACATCCTCTTCTTCACACAATATTAATTCATCCCCGCTGGAATCCACCATTACAGACGCCACTGTATTTTTTTTACTTAATTGCCGTTAAAGTTCTTCCTCGTGGAATTTGTCATTCATTTTGATGAACATCATCTTTTCCGCATTTTGGAGAAGTAACCTCCTACGCCTATAACTGACAAGGTTCCCGGCTGTGCTGAAAACTCTTTCAGAGTACACACTGGAGGGTGGGCAACTTAAATAAAGCAAAGCCAGTTTGTGTAAGGGACTCCAAATTGCCACTTTTTCCTGCCAGTAGTGAAATGGACTATCTGACATGTCTATTAGGATGCTATCCCTAAAATAATCATCCACCATTCTCTGAATGGTGACCGTATCAGACAAAGTCACGGTAGACATGTCACTAACTGCAGGCAGTTCTTTCAGACCCAACCAGATGTCTTTAGGTTTTGCTGACTGATCTGCATCACCAGCAGTGGGTCTCTTAGAAAAATTTAGTTTTTTCCTAACAGCCACAGAAACTGAAGGAGGAGAAGATGCCGTGTCATGTGCCGCATTGAGCTGACAATTTTTTCACCACCAGCTCTTTGCATCTCTTCAGATTTATGTCCGTCAGAAAGAAAGACACAAGGTATGACTTAAACCTAGGATCAAGTATGGTCACCAAAATATAGTGATCTGATTTCAAGAGATTGACGACCCTTGGATCCTGGAGAAGCGAATTAAGGGCTTGATCTACTGTACAAGTCTGACATACTTAGTGGAATCACTCCGTTTCAGCTCCTCCTTCAGTTTCTCTAGCTACTTTTGCAAAAGTCTGATTAGGGGAATGACCTGACTCAAGCTGGCAGTGTCTGAACTAGCTTCACATTTGGCAAGATCAAAGGGTTTGAGAATCTTGCACAACACGGAAATCATTCTCCACTGCGCTTGAGTCAGGTGCATACCCCCTCCTTTGCCTATGTCATAGGTGGATGTATAGGCTTAAATGGCCCTTTGCTGCTCCTCCATCCTCTGAAGCATATAGAGGGTTGAGTTCCACCGCGTCACAACCTCTTGCTTCAGGTGATGGCGGGGCAGGTTCAAGAGTGTTTGCTGGCGCTCCAGTCTTCGGCACGAAATTATGTCATAAACCATTGTGTAGCATTGGATGGCCTTTTGCTGCTCCTCCATCTGCTGAAGCATATAGAGCAGTGATTCCCAACCACAGTCCTCAAGGCACACTAACAGTTCTGGTTTTAGTGATATCCATGCTTAAGCACAGATGGTTAAATCAAAATAACTGAGGTACTAATCAAGTCCCCTGTGCCCAGCTATGGTTAGCATTAAAACCTGGACTGTTAGTGTGCCTTGAGGACCATGGTTGGGAACCCCTGATATAGAGGGTAGAATTCTACCTAGTTACTACCTCTTGCTTCATCTGATGGCAGGGCAAATTCAACAGTACCGGTGCTGCAATCTTCGACATGCAGTTGCTGAATGTCGAAAATTTTCCGAAATCTTTCGGGCTACCGAGAGCATCTCCTACCCCTGTCATTTTTAAAAAAAAATACTGCACCACCAAATTAATTGTGTGAGCAAAATATGGGATGTGTTGGAATTCGCCCAGATGTAATGCTCGCACAATATTGGTGGCATTGTCAGAAATCACAAATCCCGAGGAGAGTCCAAGCAGGGTAAGCCATTTTGCAATGATTTCCCTGAGTTTTTCTAAGAGGTTCTCAGAGGTATGCCTCTCAATGAAACCGGTGATACACAGAGTAGCCTGCCTCTGAATGAGCTGGCATTTGTTAGATGCTGTTGCTGTTTGCACTGTTGGAGGCAATACACCTGCCCAGTGGGCTGTCACAGTCATGTAATCTTTAGTTTGCCCTGTCCCACTTGTCCACATATCTGTGGAAATGTGGACAGTGGGCACAACGGCATTTCGGAGGACACTAATAAGGTTTTTTAATGTTCTTGTAGAGACTGGGAATTGCTGTTCTAGTGAAGTGGAATCTAGAAGGGACATGGTAGCGGGACACAGGACCTCAATTAACACTCTAAAACCAACTGCATTAATGGCAGATACTGGACACACATCTAATACCAGCATAGCTGTTATGGCGTCAGTAATCCGCTGTGCAACTGGGTGACTGCTGTCATACTTGTTTCCCCTTGCAAAGGATTGTTTGACAGTCAATTGCTCTGTTAAACTACTAAAAGTAGTCCCCTTCTGGGATGAAGAACCACTCACAACAGCAGCAGCAGCAACAGGCATAGCACTCAAGGAGCCTTCTAAGGAATCACGGATAGGAGAGAATTTAGTCATTCTTATGAAATTGGATGCAGGACTACTTCTGATCAAGATTGAGGACTGCGATGCTGAACTCACCCCGTGACCACTGGACTGCCTGAGCCAACGGCGATGTGGCCACTACTTCTGACTCTCCCCAACTGGGTCCGGCATTAGCTGAAGTTGAGCAGGGCTCAACCAGCAGGCAAACCCCATGAAAGCACCAGCAGCAAGCAATGTTACGCATCTCAATGAGGGGGAGGAGCTGTAGGGGCAGAGCTAAAGATACAGTAAAACACCGAATGCCAAGCTCCACTGTGCAAAATGCTGGGAGGGGCGGAGTTTAGTCACGGTCCCCAGCAGGCTCCGTTCAAAGAAAAAATAAAATGGTTAATCAGGGGGATGTGGCCGGGGACAGTGTGTGGGGGCCCCCTATATGTGACCGCCCCTGTCGCCCTGCCTATAATCCGGCCCTGGGGGTTGCTGTATGTGCTGGATGTTCGTCCCAGCACATGCAGGACGATCAGACAATGATCGTCTGATCGTTGTCTGATCGTTAAGTCGCTCCGTGTGTATGGAGCTTTAGGAATGTATAGTTTTACACAGCTCAGCCTGCTAGTTTGATTAGCAGCGGCACGCTGTGTGTGTTCCTCCTGTCAGAACTGCATACGGAGGACAGCCACTCATACAGCACAGTTTCACTGTTGCTGGAATTACAGAGACATAAGTATTTTTATATTACATCTGGTGGGAGGGATACAAGTGCCGTGCCTCGTCCATATTCATTACTGAGCTCCTATATTTAACTCCGTGTGCAGCACATTACCAACTATACACAGACATAATCATAACATTTAGATAGCAGCCACAGAAATGCACATTTCAAACTGTGCTGTATGCAGTTCTGACAGGAGAAACACACACACCGTGCAGCTGCTAATCAAACTAGCAGGCTGAGCTGTGTCAAACGATACATTCCTAAAGCTGCATACACACTTATACGATTGCAGGCTGATCGGGTAAAACTGTTCCGATCAGCCGTGCAGTCTGTCCCCAGTGTGACCCCGTCAGCCGCATACACACAGGGTCTGATTCAGACCTGCTCGCGAGCGCTATGCGCTCACAAGCAGGTCGATGGTGGCCCAGTGCGCATGCGCACGACGGAGCCGGCTCCGTCGTGCGCATGCGCGAGACCCGGATAGCGACGGCCAAACTGTCGCTCCGGGTCTCGTACCAAAGGGGGCGTGCTGTCGATGTTGAGTGACAGCACGCCCCCTTTGGTGGGTAGGCCAGGGGCGTGGCTGCCCAGACGCCTACCGTCCGGGGCCGGCCCCACTGACATCACAAGTGATGTCAGTGGGAGTGCTTTCGGCTCTGTTAGAGCCGAAAGCACTCTGGGGCTTGCGGCAACGAAACCCTACCGCAAGGGTCTCGTCACAACCCGATGGTCGCGATGGTCTTGACCATCGCGACCATCATCATGGCCGCTCACATAAGCTGTGGGTGGTAACCCACAGCTATGCGAGCGGCCAAGAGGTCGCAAAAAAAAAAAATAATACGCCCTGATTCAGAGCGGGCGCTCGTTCAGAATCAGTGGGCTCTGAATCAGGCCCACTGTGCGGACATAGGCTGTCCGTTCGCAAGTGGGTCGATGGTGTGCACTGAGCATGCGCATGACGGAGGGAGCTCCGACGTGCGCATGCGCGAGACGCGACGAGCGAAGGACTTTCCTTCGCTCGTTGTGTCTGATCAAAGGGGGCGTGCTGTCGATGTTGATTGACAGCACGCCCCCTTTGGTGGGCGTGCCGGGGGCGTGCCTCCCAGACGGGGGCGTTCCCAAGGGAACGCCTACCGTCAGAAGCCGGCCCACTGACATCACTAGTGATGTCAGTGGGAGTGATTTTGGCTCTGATAGAGCCAAAATCACTCCGGGCCTTGAGGTTGAGAAACTCAACCGCAGGCTCCGGCTCGCAGTAGCGATGGTCGCGATGGTCAAGACCATCGCGACCATCAACCTGCACGCTCGTATAGGCTGTGGGTGGTGACCCACAGCTATACGAGCGTCCAGGAGGACGCTCCATAATCCAGAGCGTCCGGCTCTGAATCAGGGCCATAGCCCAGTGTGTACAGGCTTCTATGGGATCGGGAGGTCGACCCGATAAATATTAAACAGTACATAAGTTGCGACTTCCCTATCCCGACCGTTGCAGCAGCGTTAAAAGCTGCATCAGGACAGCGGACACACCTATACAACCTAACGTCCGTTCTCTCGATATTGGATGAACGGCCCGATGATTGTATAGGTGTGTACCCAGCTTTAGACTCTGCAACATTGTATCTAGATGTATAAGAACTGTGGAATGGAGGTTTCTTGCTCAGATAGGATAGAGAAATACAGCGTGTAGCTGCTAATCTGATGAATTAACTGAACAGTTTACATAGGAAACATTCCTGACCCTGTACTGGACTCTGAAATTGGGATAGAAATACAGTGTATTTACTGTATATATTAGGAAGCTGCATCTGATAATTCTGGGCCTAATATTGTTTGTTGAATATAAGAGGCTTAAGGAATACTAAGTGAACAATACTATATTGTGACCATAAAGTGCATTTAGTATAAAACTTAAAAGCAAACAATACATGAGCACAGTTGAAATTCTTTTTATTAATGGAATAAAACATCATTATTGGAATATTAATAGAATTTCACCTGTTTACACATACCCAGAGTGATGATAATATAAAAGGGTTTCAGCCCTGAATATTGTATAACATTGTTGAACAGTAGCCACAGAATTTTATACATATTCATTTTATTACACTTTATATCCTATTACTTCACATTTTTCTTTTAAAATACTTTTGCCATTATATTGAGTTCCCAATTTATTTTAATATATATCAATAAAATGAATATTTTAAAATTGTTTATATACCCATGTCTCTAGTGCACCTAATACAATAACTCTTCTTCCTTTTTCTGTTTTGTGTTTGTACTTGTGAGTTGGTTTGGCCTATGTTGGTGAACAATATTGTGTGATGTGGTCAAAATGGACTGGAAACGAGTGGAAATTAATGTAATAACAAAAAAAGCCCAAATTATGTAATTTTAGCAGTTTTAATCAATTTTTGAAAAAAAAATACAGATCCAAAACCAAAAGGGCAGTTTTGGCAAATCCATTCCAGATCCAAAACACGAAGGAGATACAGATCCAAAACCAAAACACGGGGGTCGGCGCACATCCCTACTTGTAATGCACTCTTCATTTAATATAGTCACAGTAAGAATGAGAAAGCCGCTGATTGCGGTGAAACGCGTTAAGGATTAACAGACAAGTGCCAACACACCTCCAGATCAGTATCAGCAGGACTACACTTCTGGACCAGCCTCCAATTTGGATTTTCCCATATCCATTGTTGAACTGTGGCCACACCACCTCCACACTGGCTTAGTGCACCATCAAGCCATACCAAATCGCCAAGCCGCAGCCGAGCCTGACCTCCCAGCGCGACGTTCTACAACAGGGCTGGTGGAGAGACACAGCCGGCAGATGGATAGCCACAACGGTGACTTGGCTAGCAGGAGCAGCGATCCCACTGTGCTGCCGGACACGGACCTGCTGCAGCTATACACCTACTCTCGCAGTTGGTGACACGGCCCCTTTTTCACACAGTACATCATGTACCTTCAGTGACTCATTGGAATACCTTTTCGTCAAGGCCGTTGGGAACTATCCTTTATCCGTGCAGTCACTATCTTCCACAGGATGCAGTCATATTGCCGGCGGACAGAATGCCGGGCGTCGATATACCGCCGCCTGAATCCCGCCGCCCAGCAATATGCTGACGCCGATATCCCGAAGGTGAACAGGATACCTATGTCGGCATCTCGAAGTGCAGCAATTCCGATCGTCCAGACGGGTAAGTAACGGCTGTGTCCCCGGGGAAGGGGAGGTTAGGTTTAGCCACCACCAGAGGGAAATTAGGGTTAGGCACCCCCCCGGGGAGGGTTAGGGTTAGGCTAGGGGAAGCGGGAGTTAGGCACAACTGGGGGGGAGGTTAGCGTTAGGTACCCCTCAGAAGGGTTAAGTTTAGGGTGCGGGGAGGGTGGTTTAGGATTAGGCACCCTGGGGGGGAGGTTAGGATTAGGCACCCTGGGGAGGGTGGTTTAGGATTAGGCGCCCTGGGGTGGAGGTTACGGTTAGGCACTGGAGGGGGAGGTTAGGGTTAGGCACCCCTAAGGGAGGGTTAGGGTTAGAGGGGGGGGAAAAGGTAGGTTAGAATACTTACCTACTGCTGTCGGCATTCTGTACCATGCGGCCTTCCACTGTCATGATTTCAGCCGCTGGCATATCATACCGATTCCATCTTCCACCACTACACGCATAATTACTGGTTCTATACAAGAACTGATTTGTTTTCTAGCAATTCACCTTTGGACAGCATATATCTTTATTACAATCCATTGTTGCATTCTAGTAGAACATTTAAGCTGAATTTTCTTGCTTTATCATTGCCATTTTATATTATGTGGATATCTATGTTTATTTATATGGGTAGATTGCATGCAATTTAGATTGTTATTGATTTATATTTTACACTGGTAAATATTTTTAGCAGACTTATTAAATACCTATTTATGTTACAACCTCTGCAGTGACCTCTGTGTGTGCGGCACTTTTCCACCTGCTTTATAACTATTTTGGGTACTTGTGTACTTTACGAACTCATTGCAGAGAGAACCCAATGAATGTTTTAAATGGTATTTGTGTACTTTACGTGCACAAGAACCGAAAGTTGTCCCCACCTAAAGAAGAAAGCTACGCTCGCCACAAGGTTATATTCCCCCTCTATGCCCACTCGGATGGTAGGGAATGTCGCTGGACACTGGGAATGATGCTGGACACTGGCTGATGATGTCAGGGTCCTCTCCGTGAAGGGGATTTAGACATTACCATGATTGATAATAATAATAATGAGTATAGGACACTTGGGTTCTCTCTGCCATGACTCTATTTTGCACAGTAAGAATGACACTGCAGAACATTGTAAGAAGGGTCAGGGCTGGTTGTACACAGGACAGCTCCCTCCAGTTGCAGGGATTGGCGGGTTAAAGTTTCTTTTACTCCACATCAGTCCATGCAGACGGGGAGGGAGGGAGGGGCTGGTACTGTTTAAACATAAAATAAAGAATCTCAGTGAGCAGTTTGCACTCGACCTTCTAAGCTGCAGGACACAACCCGTCATGGCTTTCACGCAGGACTCCTATGTTGTACTAAATGACGGGCATAAAATGCCGCTGGTTGGATTTGGCACCTATGCCCCAGAGACGGTGAGTGGGTGTAGGTTGGCGACTGACTGCCAATTATAAGAACCTGTTTGTTGGTTGGGAAATTCAGCTGGTGTAATTAATTATGCATTAGTCATAGCGTACTTTATAGTTCAGTTTTATACTAAAGGTTTGAGGAAGGCTTTTCTTTACGAACTAGTTTTCTGGAATCTGGCTAAACCCAAAAAAATCTTATTTCACTAAACCCCTCTGTCTCTTTCCTTCTAATAACTGACCCGTATTTTAGTTCTGACAGACTTGTTACTGAGAGTCTCTGTCAAAGGCTGTAAAGTGCCGGTTTGTCCCCTATTTGTAGACCTGCTCCCATCCTGCATATTTAGTAAGTCGGCTTTGTGCAGTCTTTGTTTATTTTATTCTTTCTATTGTACTTTTTTATGAATTGTGTTCTACTCGTACATTAAAACTTGGAGACCGGCCACACGTGGGTAAAATGGCCACAGCGGCACTGAAGGGGTTAACCCCCAGGCTGCGAAGCCATATTTGAAATATACAGGCGCTAGGTGCCCATTGTAAATGTATAGCTGACGCTAGGCGCCGAGTGTTAAATGTTTTTTTTTATGTGTTTTGCCGAGGCCCAAGCCCTCTCCGGGGGCCGCAGCAATGGAGAGTGTTAAACCCCGTTGTGCTGCGCTGCACCGGGGGAGAGTGGGTAGAGTGTGGCTGCATGCTGGGGGACTGGGAGAGCAGCACCAGTACCACCAGCACTGAAAGAGTTCAAGTTCCAGCGTGGGCACAGTATAAAAAGCACAAACACTGCTCATGGTTTATAATAAACTGTATTAAAATGATCTATATGGCCATAAAACACTGCAGCTGGTCTGCAATGCATTGGTGTAAAGTAGAGTATATTTTATAGTCTATGACAAGTTTAGCCACTTGCCTGGCACGGTCGCATCAGAAGCAACCGCACCAGGCTGGGCTTTCCCTGACACCGACATGACGCGACCAGACAGAAACGCCCAGTGGGTGCCTGGCGGAAGATGATCTTCCATCAGCCTCCAATCTCAGAGGGACCTCTAAATACACACTAGCAGACGGCTGTCCTCACCTCCCCCCCCTATCTAGATGCAGCCTGGCACCGGTCCCTAGCGGCTGTACTGTCCTCTCTGCAGCCGCTGGATATGGGTCCCGCTGGACAGCAAGCAAGGTGCTCTCCCCCCACTCACCCTCCCACCCATGTATGCCCAGAGACAGCAGCTTCCATGGACAAATATACGGCAGAGCCCTGGCTAGATATATATATATATGTGTGTGTGTGTGTATGTATATATATATAATATATATATCTATATATCTATATATCTATATATCTATATACCATTAGTTGCAAAAAAGATGATATATTTAAATGTCCATAATAAGGTGCATTAGCATACCTAGCAGCAGATGTATACAGTACTTAATAGTAGATAGGCGTGTTACTTATCGATTGTATCAAAGCAGCCATATCCGTCACAGTATCAGATGGTCTGACGGCCGTTTTGGTGGATGCTACCACCTTGAGACAGTGGCCACACCTCCCAGATTTGACCACGCCTCCTTAAGTACCTGGCCTTAAGCTGGCCACACACTAGACCAACTTACATCCAACCAGCCAACTAGTTGATTGGTTGGAATGAAAATGTGGTAAGGAATAAAATCAGCAATTTGCTCCCAAACGCTGGAAAATGGACCAAAACTGTTGTTTGAACAAATAGTTTAGATCAAACATTTAACAAACTTGTCTGACGCCATTTTCATCTGTTTTCTGGCATTTAGGAGCAAATTGCTGATCATCATTTACTCCCATACATTACCAGATTTTCATTCCAACCAATCAACAAGTTGGCTGGTTGGATGTAAGTTGGTCTAGTGTGTGGCCAGCTTTAGCATCTATCTCAATGGCCCTGAAGATGAATGCAGTACATATGCGATCAGTAAGGATGCGATGTCAGGCGGGATGAACCGCACAATGTTAGTACATCCCGAAGTTGGGCGCGAGACCATCTCTTATCACAAAACACGGAATACTCTTTTTATTTAGATGTCCTCCAGCACATGACCTGTGCTACAAAGCAGAAGAATACATTCAGCTCCTTTGTCCCTTTTGCACTTACTTTAGCTTTAATAAGGCCGAGGTTACAGCACACTGGAGGTATATAACCTTCATTACTCCTGCTGTATTGCATCCTACCCTCCAACATCACCCCTTCCATCAGATACACAATGCTCCGCTCCTGGGTTCCCACCTAATTGATGATTGCAGCCACCTGTGTTGCAACTGGTTGTTTGATGAGAAGGGTGATACAACACAGGTGGCTGCAATCATAACTTAAGAGAGAAGTCCTGGAGCGGAGCATATTGTACCTGATGGAAGGGGTCATGTTGGAGGGTCTGATTACACCCCGTTACATAATCTCCCCTCACCAGCAGAAACACCTTGGCAGCCCACATCACGGGCTTGCGGACGGGCCCCCCCCTTTCTCTCTGGGGCCCGGGACTCTAGTCCCGGCAGTCCAGTCCTCCCCTGATGGTGGCCCGGCCTGGGTGTACAGTATGACCACCGCACACTAGTGTGGGGTTTGCGAGTCGTTCAACCGCAGGGATTGCCCGCCCCTAGAAACGGCCCTGTTTCCATGAAATGGGTGGTAACTGGATGGCAACTAAGCGATGGTTCTGAACTGTTCCATCTTTTGTAAGTGACATGGGCCGGTGTCTGGGGCTGATTCAGACCCGCTCGCGAGCGCAGGAAGCTTGCAAGCGGGTCGATGGTGCCCGGATGCGCATGCGCACGACGGAGGGAGCTCCGTCGTGCGCATGCGCGAGACCCGGCGAGCGACGAGGAATCCGTCGCTCGGGGTCTCGCACCAAAGGGGCGTGCTGACGATGGTGAGTGACAACACGCCCCCTTTGGTGTGCGTGCCGGGGGCGTGGCTGCCAGACGGAGGCGTTCCCATGGGAATGCCTACCGTCTGGGTCCGGCCCCACTGACATCAGTAGTGATGTCAGTGGGAGTGATTTTGGCTCTGATAGAGCCAAAATCACTCCAGGGCTTGCGGCAGCGAGACCCTACCGCAGGGTCTTGTCGCAAGCCCGATGGTCGCGATGGTCTTGACCATCGCGACCATCATCATGGACGCTCGCTATAGCTGTTGGTGGTAACCCACAGCTATGCGAGCGTCCAAGAGGCCGCTTCATTTTTAGGTAGGAGGGCCCTGATTCAGAGCGAGCGCTCTGGTCAGAGCGTCCGGCTCTGAATCAGGCCCTCTGGCATTGGTGTATGGAAGTAATCAGCCTGCCACGGCCTTACGGCTCAGTATCTGCCCCAATGACTCGTCACATTACAGAGCTGACATTACCCCACAGGGTAACTAGCAGCCGCCACTCAGCCCGTCACAAGGGTATGTCGCCCTTCTGCCCCTCTGTGCCCCTATTTGGGCAATATGCAGATAAATTGGGTATTTTTGCAGTGCCCATAGAAAACATACAGGAGCTGCTTTTGCTTCATAACGGGAGTTACAGCAGCAGATACTGTATCTCCCAAATCTGCTGTGTTGATAAATAGGCCATATGGTAAAATACAGAGGAAATCTGACTAATAAATAGGCCATTACAGAACTGTAACACTGAACGTGATCTTTGTCTCATTTCTTGCAGTATACCAAGGAACAGGCTGGCGCCAGCACAAAGGTCGCCATCGAAGTGGGATACCGTCACATAGACTGCGCGTTTATATACGGCAATGAGGTAGAGGTTGGCAAGGCCATTAGAGAGAAGATTGCGGATGGGACGGTGAAGAGAGAGGACATTTTCTATACTGGGAAGGTAACTGGACACGTGTGTGATATAATGTAATGGCCCGGTCACCTGATCCTCTATCCATCCCGCTCCTGACACACCTGGAGCATTTTAGTATGAAAATAAAAATGTATTTATTCAGGCACACAGAAACATCATGTACATAGAAACATGCACATACACAGAAACATGTATGCATTCAAACATGTATGTACACATAAACAGGCACACACAGAAACATGTATGCACACAGAATCATGCATATACAGCAATGCACGTGTAGACATGCACGCACACACAGAAACATGCAAACACACACACACAGAAACGTGCATGCAAACACATGCACTTACGCATACGTGCATGAATACACAGAAACGTGCAATAAGCACACACACAAACAGAAACATGTGCATGCCTGCACATAAAGACACGCATGAAAGTATACATAGTAGCATACTGTACATACGAACGCACATACAGAAACTCACAAATATCAGGTAACATGGAGGCACGTTTAGCAATCTGTAGCGATAAGGATGATTTTCTTCTCAAGAGATAAATGAAAAACACTTCCCCACGCAGTTTAATGGGGGGGGAAAGGGATAAACAGGGCAACTGAGAAATGCTGAGAAATATAGAATGAGAGGTTAGGGGGCGTGTTATGTGAGAGGGTGTGGTGATAGGATGAGAGGTTAGGGGGCGTGTTATGTGAGAGGGTGTGGTGATAGGATGAGAGGTTAGGGGGCGTGTTATGTGAGAGGGTGTGGTGATAGGATGAGAGGTTAGGGGGCGTGTTATGTGAGAGGGTGTGGTGATAGGATGAGAGGTTAGGGGGCGTGTTATGTGAGAGGGTGTGGTGATAGGATGAGAGGTTAGAGGGTGTGTTATGTGAGAGGGTGTGGTGATAGGATGAGAGGTTAGGGGGTGTGGTTATGTGAGAGGGTGTGGTGATAGGATGAAAGGTTAGGGGCATGTTATGTGAGAGGGTGTGGTGATAGGATGAGAGGTTAGGGGGCGTGTTATGTGAGAGGGTGTGGTGATAGGATGAGAGGTTAGGGGGCGTGTTATGTGAGAGGGTGTGGTGATAGGATGAGAGGTTAGGGGGCGTGTTATGTGAGAGGGTGTGGTGATAGGATGAGAGGTTAGGGGGCGTGTTATGTGAGAGGGTGTGGTGATAGGATGAGAGGTTAGAGGGTGTGTTATGTGAGAGGGTGTGGTGATAGGATGAGAGGTTAGGGGGTGTGGTTATGTGAGAGGGTGTGGTGATAGGATGAAAGGTTAGGGGCATGTTATGTGAGAGGGTGTGGTGATAGGATGAGAGGTTAGGGGGCGTGTTATGTGAGAGGGTGTGGTGATAGGATGAGAGGTTAGGGGGCGTGTTATGTGAGAGGGTGTGGTGATAGGATGAGAGGTTAGGGGGCGTGTTATGTGAGAGGGTGTGGTGATAGGATGAGAGGTTAGAGGGTGTGTTATGTGAGAGGGTGTGGTGATAGGATGAGAGGTTAGGGGGTGTGGTTATGTGAGAGGGTGTGGTGATAGGATGAAAGGTTAGGGGCATGTTATGTGAGAGGGTGTGGTGATAGGATGAGAGGTTAGGGGGCGTGTTATGTGAGAGGGTGTGGTGATAGGATGAGAGGTTAGGGGGCGTGTTATGTGAGAGGGTGTGGTGATAGGATGAGAGGTTAGGGGGCGTGTTATGTGAGAGGGTGTGGTGATAGGATGAGAGGTTAGGGGGCGTGTTATGTGAGAGGGTGTGGTGATAGGATGAGAGGTTAGTGGGCTTGTTATGTGAGAGGGTGTGGTGATAGGATGAGAGGTTAGGGGGCGTGTTATGTGAGAGGGTGTGGTGATAGGATGAGAGGTTAGGGGGCGTGTTATGTGAGAGGGTGTGGTGATAGGATGAGAGGTTAGGGGGCGTGTTATGTGAGAGGGTGTGGTGATAGGATGAGAGGTTAGGGGGCGTGTTATGTGAGAGGGTGTGGTGATAGGATGAGAGGTTAGAGGGTGTGTTATGTGAGAGGGTGTGGTGATAGGATGAGAGGTTAGGGGGTGTGGTTATGTGAGAGGGTGTGGTGATAGGATGAAAGGTTAGGGGCATGTTATGTGAGAGGGTGTGGTGATAGGATGAGAGGTTAGGGGGCGTGTTATGTGAGAGGGTGTGGTGATAGGATGAGAGGTTAGGGGGCGTGTTATGTGAGAAGGTGTGGGGCGATAGGATGAGAGGTTAGGGGGCGTGTTATGTGAGAGGGCGTGGTGGTAGGATGAGATTTAGGGGGGCGTGTTATGTGAGAGGGTGTGGTGATAGGATGAGAGGTTAGGGGGCGTGTTATGTGAGAGGGTGTGGTGATAGGATGAGAGGTTAGGTGGCGTGTTATGTGAGGGTGTGGTGATAAGATGAGAGGTTAGGGGGCGTGTTATGTGAGAGGGTGTGGTGATAGGATGAGAGGTTAGGGGGCGTGTTATGTGAGAGGGTGTGGTGATAGGATGAGAGGTTAGGGGGCGTGTTATGTGAGAGGGTGTGGTGATAGGATGAGAGGTTAGGGGGCGTGTTATGTGAGAGGGTGTGGTGATAGGATGAGAGGTTAGGGGGCGTGTTATGTGAGAGGGTGTGGTGATAGGATGAGAGGTTAGGGGGCGTGTTATGTGAGAGGGTGTGGTGATAGGATGAGAGGTTAGGGGGCGTGTTATGTGAGAAGGTGTGGGGCGATAGGATGAGAGGTTAGGGGGCGTGTTATGTGAGAGGGCGTGGTGGTAGGAAGAGATTTAGGGGGGCGTGTTATGTGAGAGGGTGTGGTGATAGGATGAGAGGTTAGGGGGCGTGTTATGTGAGAGGGTGTGGTGATAGGATGAGAGGTTAGGGGGTGTGGTTATGTGAGAGGGTGTGGTGATAGGATGAAAGGTTAGGGGCATGTTATGTGAGAGGGTGTGGTGATAGGATGAGAGGTTAGGGGGCGTGTTATGTGAGAGGGTGTGGTGATAGGATGAGAGGTTAGGGGGCGTGTTATGTGAGAAGGTGTGGGGCGATAGGATGAGAGGTTAGGGGGCGTGTTATGTGAGAGGGCGTGGTGGTAGGATGAGATTTAGGGGGGCGTGTTATGTGAGAGGGTGTGGTGATAGGATGAGAGGTTAGGGGGCGTGTTATGTGAGAGGGTGTGGTGATAGGATGAGAGGTTAGGTGGCGTGTTATGTGAGGGTGTGGTGATAAGATGAGAGGTTAGGGGGCGTGTTATGTGAGAGGGTGTGGTGATAGGATGAGAGGTTAGGGGGCGTGTTATGTGAGAGGGTGTGGTGATAGGATGAGAGGTTAGGGGGCGTGTTATGTGAGAGGGTGTGGTGATAGGATGAGAGGTTAGGGGGCGTGTTATGTGAGAGGGTGTGGTGATAGGATGAGAGGTTAGGGGGCGTGTTATGTGAGAGGGTGTGGTGATAGGATGAGAGGTTAGGGGGCGTGTTATGTGAGAGGGTGTGGTGATAGGATGAGAGGTTAGGGGGCGTGTTATGTGAGAGGGTGTGGTGATAGGATGAGAGGTTAGGGGGCGTGTTATGTGAGAGGGTGTGGTGATAGGATGAGAGGTTAGGGGGCATGTTATGTGAGAGGGTGTGGTGATAGGATGAGAGGTTAGAGGGTGTGTTATGTGAGAGGGTGTGGTGATAGGATGAGAGGTTAGGGGGTGTGGTTATGTGAGAGGGTGTGGTGATAGGATGAAAGGTTAGGGGCATGTTATGTGAGAGGGTCTGGTGATAGGATGAGAGGTTAGGGGGCGTGTTATGTGAGAGGGTGTGGTGATAGGATGAGAGGTTAGGGGGCGTGTTATGTGAGAAGGTGTGGGGCGATAGGATGAGAGGTTAGGGGGCGTGTTATGTGAGAGGGCGTGGTGGTAGGAAGAGATTTAGGGGGGCGTGTTATGTGAGAGGGTGTGGTGATAGGATGAGAGGTTAGGGGGCGTGTTATGTGAGAGGGTGTGGTGATAGGATGAGAGGTTAGGTGGCGTGTTATGTGAGGGTGTGGTGATAAGATGAGAGGTTAGGGGGCGTGTTATGTGAGAGGGTGTGGTGATAGGATGAGAGGTTAGGGGGCGTGTTATGTGAGAGGGTGTGGTGATAGGATGAGAGGTTAGGGGGCGTGTTATGTGAGAGGGTGTGGTGTTAGGATGAGAGGTTAGGGGGCGTGTTATGTGAGAGGGTGTGGTGATAGGATGAGAGGTTAGGGGGCGTGTTATGTGAGAGGGTGTGGTGATAGAATGAGAGGTTAGGGGGCGTGTTATGTGAGAGAGTGTGGTGATAGGATGAGAGGTTAGGGGGCGTGTTATGTGAGAGGGTGTGGTGATAGGATGAGAGGTTAGGGGGCGTGTTATGTGAGAGGGTGTGGTGATAGGATGAGAGGTTAGAGGGTGTGTTATGTGAGAGGGTGTGGTGATAGGATGAGAGGTTAGGGGATGTGGTTATGTGAGGGGGTGTGGTGATAGGATGAGAGGTTAGGGGGCGTGTTATGTGAGAGGGTGTGAGGAATCTGATGTTGTAACTCTGCCTCTTTGAATTTGATCTCCCACCCTCCCTCCCCTATTGTGTCTTGTGTCAGCTTTATTTCATGGCAGGGAAAGACCGGCAATATTGAAGCGTCTATCTTGCGGCAGTATGAGCAGTGCGCACCCCTTCAATGCACTGGTTAGGCTGATTTCACCCTATTGGGGTCAGCGGCACCTCTCGACCGAGCAGGATGAATGGTGCATTGGCATGGGTGTCGCAGGCCGCATCACTTGCTTTGAAAGGGATAGTTGGTCCTTGCAAGTTTTAAGATCACACTTACCCTCTTCTGGGATAGTCAGCCCTCGTGAGTGTTACATCCTTTGGCCTAAGACAAGTAGACGCTGGTTGTTTGCCGTTCTTTCTTCTGCCACCATACCTACCATTGTAACAAAATAAAGCTGACCACTTATTTTATTCAACTGCATAACTTGGTCTCGTGTGTTTATCTTAGTTAAGTATAGTTTGTTTATGGGTCACATCTATCATCTGACGATAGAAAGAGCTGCTTTTTGTCTGATATAGTTTCAAAAATATTGGATAAGTTCACGAAATATATATAACTGCTTCTACATGTGTACAGTAAGTGACACTGTAGGTCCAGTGTAAATTAGTAAATCAAGTTAAACTGTTCACTCTCAAATTGTTTTGGCAGCTTTGGAGCACTAATCAAAGCCCTGACAGGGTCCGTCCAGCTCTAGAGAAAACTCTAAAGGATCTTCAACTGGATTACATCAATCTCTTCCTTATTCACAACCCTGTGGAGTTAAAGGTTTGTTTTTACATATGGTTAGTTACTATGGGTTACCTCTCATCTCAGCTTATGGTCGAGATGCATCATGCATCCCGCCAATCATTGCATTATACCGGCGTTTAGTAACACCATATTCCTGATAAGAGCTGTCCTTTGTGGTGTGGGGGCTTCTGGGAGTCTATCTGCACATGGTTGGCCATGAGCCAGCGCGTGCACGAGCCATGGGGGACCCGGGATGGATTCTATTGGATCCCTCTCAGAGAAAATTCCAAATAGAAGCCCCTAGGCATCTATTAGGCAACACCAAGCTCTGGAATGTTTCGCTTTCCAGTGCTTAGTGCATACAGGTTTGACCGCATTTATCTGCATAGTGCATCCAGCCTATATCTGATTGCTTTGGGTAACAGCACATCTCAGCTTATATCTGTTTGCAATGAAATACAGCACACATCAGTTTTATATCTGGTTGCTACGGGTAACAGCACACAGTTTATATCTGGTTAGTATTGGATACAGCACATCTCTGTTTACATCTTGTAATGGGCTACAGCACATCTTAGCTGTTTTCTGTTGCAATCGGTTACAGCACATATTATTATATGGCCCAGATTTACCAACGAGTGATATTCTTGTTATCACTTGTTGTTACTAATCTTAAATGATACTCCAACCAATCAGCTCCTAACTGTCATGTGTTTGAAAAATGACAGATTGGTTGGAGCACCATTTATAATTAGTAACAAGTGATAACAAGAACATCACTAGTTGACAAATCTGGGTCTAAATCTGGTTGCTGCGGGTTACAACACATCCCTCTTTATGATAATGCCACAGCCGATGGGATTCCTACTGAGAACGCCCACTGGCTGCGCTGCCAATCCAACGTGGCGTTTAATAAGATGCACCATCGGATGCAGTTTCACCATCTGGACATGGTTGCCAAGGTCAGTGCGACTGCGTCTATGTATGTAATCACTGTCTATATATATGCCTAGCCACCACCCCCACCCCGTTACCTCTGATAAGGGCCCTATTTTAGAAGAACTTTTTTTTTTTTTTATAATTGACACATTTATATTAAACCTTCCCTTTGTCCATCCAGTCAACAACCTTCTCTCACATGTGTTTCACACTCTGCTGTCTAAAGCCTTATAGTGTTATTATTATGTGTTTTCACTTGGGACTTGGAAGTATCTATTCTTCCTTCAAGTGTTAATCAAAGTAATACTTGAAGTGAAAACCTTATTACACAAACAGGCCCCATGATGGCTGGCCCAAACATCTACAGACCCCATAAAGGCTGGCCCAAACACGTACAGACCCCATAAAGGCTGGCCGAAATACATACAGACCCCATAAAGGCTGGCCTAAACACATACAGACACTATAAAGGCTGACCCAAACACATACAGACCCCATAAAGGCTGGCCCAAATACATACAGACCCCATAAAGGCTGGCCTAAACACATTCAGACCCCATAAAGGCTGACCCAAACACATACAGACCCCATAAAGGCTGGCCTAAACACATACAGACACTATAAAGGCTGGCCCAAACACGTACAGACCCCATAAAGGCTGGCCCAAATACATACAGACCCCATAAAGGCTGGCCTAAACACATTCAGACCCCATAAAGGCTGGCCCAAACACATACAGACCCCATAAAGGCTGGCCCAAACACATACAGACCCCACAAAGGCTGGCCCAAACACATACAAGCCCATGATAGCTGGCCCAAACACATACAGACCCCATGAAGGCTGGCCCAAACACATACGGGCCCGTGATAGCTGGCCCAAACACATACAGGCCCCGTGATGGCTGGCCCAAACACATACTGACCCCATAAAGGCTGGCCCAAACACATACAGTCCCCACAAAGGCTGGCCCAAACACATACAGTCCCCACAAAGGCTGGCCCAAACACATACAGTCCCCACAAAGGCTGGCCCAAACACATACAGACCCCATAAAGGCTGGCCCAAACACATACAGACCCTATAAAGGCTGGCCCAAACACATACAGACCCCATAAAGGCTGGCCCAAACACGTACAGTCCCCACAAAGGCTGGCCCAAACACATACAGTCCCCACAAAGGCTGGCCCAAACACATACAGTCCCCACAAAGGCTGGCCCAAACACATACAGACCCTATAAAGGCTGGCCCAAACACATACAGACCCCATAAAGGCTGGCCCAAACACATACAGACCCCATAAAGGCTGGCCCAAACACATACAGTCCCCACAAAGGCTGGCCAAAACACATACTGACCCCATAAAGGCTGGCCCAAACACATACAGACCCTATAAAGGCTGGCCCAAACACATACAGTCCCCACATACACTCAATCATTCATACGATGGTCAACAAGGTTGTAACAGTCTTTTAAATAAACAGTAAAAGGAGATATTTTTGAAATTATTCAAGTCCAGAATTAGATAATAATAGTTTTACTTATACTTAACAATTCATGAACAGAAAATATGTAAAGTAGAAATACAAGATACTGTAGTACAAAGAAAACATTTTATAGTTACGTTCTCAGCAGTAGGCTATGCTGGAACTTCATAAGTTTCATATAAACCATTTTAAAAACTTTTCTAGAGCTTAGAAAAGATCTTATATTATTTCTATATTTTCCTATTCTTCAAAATCTATTTAAAACAGACAGTAACTACCTTAGTATTCACATGTTATTAATATATGTTCGTAAAGTATATCTTTTTAGCTGTAACATCAGTTATTGGGCCAAATGTAATAGGGTGAGAGTTTAGAAAATGTGGGAGTTTGGCAGTAACCTCTCACACTTTTTAAACTCGGCCAATGTAATAGAGACCGGGAACATGAAACTCACATGTTTTCCCATTTTGAAGATAAAACTCGAGCAATGTGATAGGTTACTGCTAAACTCTCACATGTTCTAAACTCTCACCCTATTACATTTGTCCCTATGGGCTCTATTTACTACAATCCGCATATTGAATGCGGATTGTAGTGTGATATTACCGAGTGAATTCGCATTGCGAATTCAGGTAATATCACAGGGATTTACTATAAATCCCTTGCAGGGACAGAGCTTGCGATAAAGCTCTGTCCCTGCGGATCCCATCCGCACTCTAGTCGCGGTATTTTCGGAAAAAATACCGCAACTAAGAGCCCGCGCATGCGCCGACCGACCACCGCTGCTACCCCCCCACCGACGCTAAGCCCCGCCCCCCGGTGCTAAGCCCCGCCCCCCGCGATCACGGACCCCGCGACCCCCCATCCCCCCCCCGCGACCCCCCCCTCTCCCTTCATTACACTTACCTGCATCCTCCTGGCCTCCGGTGGTCTTCTCCGGGCTTCCCGATCAGGTGATCTCCCATACTGCACTGGGGCCCGATCACCTGATGACCGGGCCCCAGTGCACTGTGGGAGACCAGCTGACCGGAGAGGAGCCATCACCGGAGGCCCGATCACCGGTCCCTGGAGTCAGGTAAGTAAAAAAAAAATTTTACATTTTTTTTTTCTTTCTTTTACAGCAATCAGCTTGCGGTCTATTTAGACCACACAGCTGATTACTGGTACCGGCTCCCGCCTCTGCTCTCTCCGTTAGAGCAGAGTGGGAGCCCGGTAACCGGGGGAGACCCTGGATAACGCCACCTCCAGGTGGCGTTATTATCACAGGGCTTCCCCCGGTATTTTTTTACAATTTATTTTTAGTAACTTGCACACAGATCACATTTCCCATTACAATTATGGGAAATGCGATCTGCTTTACTAAAAATAAGTGATACTGGGGGTTGGAGTAGAATTTTACTAATTCTACTCCAATTGCCCTGTAATAACTACAGGTGAAACTAAAATAATGTGAAAAGGGTGTGAAAACACCCTTTTTCACTTTATTTTAGTAAAAATAATGTTAATAAATAGAGCCCTATGTCTTTATTGGTACATACATATGTATTTATGTATCTAAATATATATACAATGACAGAGATTGATCAAAGTACTCAAAGCAAGTTTCGTATTTGTTCTTTAAAAGTGAAAGTAATTTTCTTATCACTTTCTTCATTCTGTCACCATAGCAATCTCGTTCTCTTGAGTGCTATGTTTAAACAGACAAGAAAGAATTTATTTCTCAAGGTTATTTTATTCTCCTAGAACACACTACATTATAATATTATCTAAAGTCGCTACATTACACAGCATTACAATTCTGTCTATTACGGTACAGTATAATACTTTATAAAAAATACATCAGAAATTAATTGAATAAATTTATAAGGACTAAAGAGATGCTTGCATCAATATTTTAGTAAAAGACATACTAATGATAATTACGGTCAGTTCATCTTTGATATCCAATTAATATTTGTTTAATGTGTATAAATAAGTAGACGCATATTTCTGCTTTATCACGTCCCAGAAACGACCACTGAAATTTAATCGATCTGTCTTTCTCGAAGGCATTAGTACTTTTAATATGTGACAGCACTCCACTAACAAAATACAGTGCCCTCCAAAGCAGATATATACCAAAAGACGGGAGAAGGCAGCACTCTGATGACCTCATTCAGAGGCGGTCACAAGAAGCGATCGCTCTCTCTGAATGAGGGCGGGCGCTTCTTTTTTTTTGGTTCGGCCTCCTGGTCGCAAGCTAAGCTGTGGGTTACCACACACAGCTTAGCTAGCGACCAGGGTGATGGTCGCGATGGTGATCACCATCGCGACCATCGGGGCTTGCGACCAGACCCTAAGGTTGGGTCTGGGCAATCGCAAGCCCCAGGGAGCTTTCTGCTCTGATCGAGCAGGAAAGTCCCCACTTTGATGATGTCAGTGCGGCCGGCCACAAAACGGTAGGCGTTCCTTAAGGAATGCCTCAGTTTTGGAAACCACCCCCCGGCCCGCCTACAAAAAGGGGCGAGCTGTCGATCAACATCGACAGCCGCCCCTTTTGTAGCGAGCTCCGGAGCGAGAGAGTTTCTCTCTCGCTCCGGAGCTTGCGCACGCGCAGTGCGGCCGCTGCGCGTGTGCAGGGCTACCCAACGACCCGGTTGCGAGCACATCGGTGCTTGCGACCGGGTCTGAATGACCCCCTGAGTCTTATACACCTTGATAAAGGAGCTCAGTGCTCCAAAACGCTGAATTTGTTTGTGACACTTTAATACAGGTATTTTTATGTAATACTCCGACTGCTGCCTTCTCCCTTCTCTTGGTATATATCTACTTTGGAGGGCACTGTATTTTGTTAGTGGAGTGCTGGACCTTTTGCATTATATATATATATATATATATATATCTCAAAATAACACCGGCACTCCACAGGTTAAATAACATACAAATGCCTGGGTGCCCTCTGATGGTCCAAACAGGCCAAAGGGCCTGATTCAGAGTCGCTCGTAAGCGACCGCTCGTTCGTTCCGACCGATGTTCGCACAACTGCGCATGCATACGGATTTTAATACGCATGCGCGAACCAGTCAGTGCGGCCGAAAATCGTGTGCTCGCTAAATAGCGAATGCCTGCTATTTTGAGTGACATGAGGAGGCGTTTGTGGGTGGTAACAGGGGAAGGTGCTTGAAAACGGGGAGTGGAGATCAGAACGCAGGCATGCCAAACGGTCAAAACGGGTGTTTTAAGGGTGTGCATAATTAACAAAGCAGCATCATCGACCACGTCACTTGGTTATTTTATAGTCAGAACTGCTCGCATGATTGTGGTAGGAAAAACCAACCACAAGATAGCGAGCAGTTCATATGCCGTCCGATGTACTCGATTAATCTAATAAATAGCGGACATGACGTATGATGCGAGCGGCCAGGGGGCGTTTTTTCCAAAATTCCGTTCGCATGTTTTGTTCGCTCGTTCAGACATAGAGGCATGAACAGACCGCAAAGAGCGAACGGTTAATTTAAATAGCCACCCCTTTTTCTGGATGAGCGAGCGCAAATAGCGTCCGGCTCTGAATCAGGCCCAAAGTGTACATATGCAAAAAACAGCGGCACTCACAGGACTTGTAAAGAAGACTCCAGACTCCCAAGGTCAAGTTCAACGTTTCAGTCAAACGACTTTGATCAAGAACCATGGAACAATGAAATGGGACATACCTATATACCAGAATACATCCCATAGTGACAAATCGTGTAGCCTGCCCAGCGTCTCCCGCCGGATGAAGTGACGTCATCAGAGCGGGACCCGCCTCCTAAGGATGACGCGGCTGCCGGACGTATCGCTACCATGGTGATGCTCCATAGCAACAGAGCTCACTGTGTGCGGGCATCCAGCTGATCATGTGACCAACCCCTCACATAGCGAGTATGGTCTGCGTGCTGTGTGTCAGATGTCATAGCGACGACAAAAACTGACAACACTACCTATGTTGCGCATGTGCCAAACGATCAGTGACCTAGTGTAATGAGATGTCCACAACGTACATAACGTTGGAGACAGGGTCAGCACACAAAGGTGCAACTAGAGCAAAAGCGCAAGAGATGTAAACATGTATGCTGGATCGGGTGCCTGGGCAGGCTATCATAAAATGTAATAAACTATCATGATGTGATCATAATGGTGGGTGCCCATTAACTATAGCAGTGACAAAACAAAATAAATCACAATAAAAAACACATATACACAAATATGACAAAGTGTACAAAAGTAAACAGAACACCTGCAATAAAGCTGCAATAAAGAATTAGATTATGCATATTAATAAATGGAACTGAAAAAACATGCAACACAAAGATAATAAATAATTACTGGAAACACAAGGATTCGATCACAAAGATCCAGAACCTGTGCTGGTTGAGAACATAGAGAGTATATAACATAATGTATTAAAATGTATATAGAACTGAATGCATCTAAGTGGGCTGAGCATGTGCAAAATATATAGCATGATGTATAAAAATACACAAAACCAGAAACATCCACATGGGCCCCCTGAAGCCATACAATGGATAATATAAACACCATACCAGTGTACATTGAATATTGAATATTAGTACACCAATCTCATTACGTTACTCCAATCTAAAGTATGGCCTGTGTCAAATAGGTAATAGTAAATCAAACTGTGCCAAACCCGTTGAGCAAGGATAAATGTCCATGCCACACCAATGGTAGCTAACCAGCCTGTGGAAAAAACTCTGTAATTAATAAAAACAAAAAAAAAAATATATGAGAAAGAAAATATAAAACCAGAAGAACAAAGCAAAAGGGACAAGAGGTAAATGATGGATGGAACAGATGAGGCATGACTGTGGATCACAGTATGTTATAGCACCAGGTATTCCATGGGGGTCTCCCACCCAAGTACTAGACTGGCCTACACTGCTTAGCTTCAAAGATCTGACGGTATAGGGCGTATCCAGTGTAGTATGACTGTAACAAAACATGTATACAATCCTGCTTGTTAAGTCCTGGATCACTCTGAACATACCATCTAGAATAACAAGACAGTGAAAAAATAAAGACAAGATATCAAAGAAAAGCAACAAAGAAAAGGAGGAAAAACGGAAAAAAGCGAAATAGATTATAAACAAATAAGAGAAAGAACATATGATAATGGGTAATGAATACCCGGTAAGTAGTTGCAGAGTCAATAGACTCTGACAAATGATTAATGTAATCTCACTTTCAAAAGAAACATGAGAAAGATAATTGTTCGTTAAGTCCATAAGGGGATACCGTGTTCATCTTATGGATCCAAACCGCCTCACGCTGAAGAAGTTTCTTTTCACTGTCTCCTCCCCTCTTGTTAGGTGGAATATGGTCAATGAATTTGTATACCAAACTGCATAAAGGATGTCTTAAATTCTTAAAGTGGCGAGCCACGGGCTGGTCAACTTCTTTGCCTTCAAAAGACTGTCTTATGGCGGATCTGTGTTGGGCCATTCTAATTTTCGCTGTGCATGTTGTTTTTCCTATGTAAACAAGACTGCAAGGACATCGAATCATATATATGATGTATTTGGAGGAGCATGTTAACACATAATTAATTTGTATACGCTTCCCTGAATGTGGATGTGCGACATCCGGACCTGTCTCCAAAAAGCCACAGGTGGTGCAACCAGTGCATCGGTAACATCCCGGTTTTTTGGCCAGAAAATGCTGTTCACTTTTGCGAGGACCATAATTGACGTCATTATGGACCAACTTAAGGTTCTTACCGCGTTTATATCCAAGCATGATTCTAGAATTCCTCAATGGTTTAATGGAGTTGTCTGTATTGATAATGGTTCAAAGACGTTTTGAAGTAGAATTAATGAATTTACTGGCAATATTATGTTGATTTATGAATAGCATGGTATTCATGTTTTTTGATGTGGAGACATTTGGTGCAGTAGTCTGTTTATTGCGTACAATGGCTCTCTGTTTAGCTAAATGAAGATCATTGTATTTGTATCCACGTTGTACGAATTTTTCAATCATATTGTCGATTTCTTTGTCAGCCAGCTGTGGATCGCTTGTGATTCTGAGTGCTCTTAGGAACTGCGAATATGGTAGACTCCTCTTGAGTGAAGTAGGATGATGGCTCTGTGCATGTAACAAGGTGTTGCTGTCCGTCGGTTTGTGATAAACAGACGTACTGAATTGGGAGCCCGACCAGTGAATATTGATGTCCAAGTAGTGCACATTACTGAAACTTTGTTCAAACGTAAACGTGATGTGATTGTGCATGGAATTTATATGGGTCATTGCCTCAATAAAGTCATGTTTCTTTTGAAAGTAAGATTACATTAATCATTTGTCAGAGTCTATTGACTCTGCAACTACTTACCGGGTATTCATTACCCATTATCATATGTTCTTTCTCTTATTTGTTTATAATCTGTTTAGTTTTTTCCGGTGTTTCCTCCTTTTCTTTGTTGCTTTTCTTTGATATCTTGTCTTTATTTTTTCACTGTCTTGTAATTCTAGATGGTATGTTCAGAGTGATCCAGGACTTAACAAGCAGGATTGTATACATGTTTTGTTACAGTCATACTACACTGGATACGCCCTATACCGTCAGATCTTTGAAGCTAAGCAGTGTAGGCCAGTCTAGTACTTGGGTGGGAGACCCCCATGGAATACCTTGTGCTGTAACATACTGTGATCCACAGTCATGCCTCATCTGTTCCATCCATCATTTACCTCTTGTCCCTTTTGCTTTGTTCTTCTGGTTTTATATTTTCTTTCTCATATATTTTTTTTTTTTTTTTTATTAATTACAGAGTTTTTTCCACAGGCTGGTTAGCTACCATTGGGGTGGCATGGACATTTATCCTTGCTCCACGGGTTTGGCACAGTTTGATTTACTATTGCCTATTTGACACAGGCCATACTTTAGATTGGAGTAACGTAACGAGATTGGTGTACTAATAGTCAATATTCAATGTACACTGGTATGGTGTTTATATTATCCATTGTATGGCTTCAGGGGGCCCATTTGGATGTTTCTGGTTTTGTGTATTTTTATACATCATGCTATATATTTTGCACATGCTCAGCCCACTTAGATGCATTCAGTTCTATATACATTTTAATACATTATGTTATATACTCTCTATGTTCTCAACCAGCACAGGTTCTGGATCTTGGATCTTTGTGATCGAATCCTTGTGTTTCCAGTAATTATTTATTATCTTTGTGTTGCATGTTTTTTCAGTTCCATTTATTAATATGCATAATCTAATTCTTTATTGCAGCTTTATTGCAGGTGTTCTGTTTACTTTTGTACACTTTGTCATATTTGTGTATATGTTTTTTATTGTGATTTATTTTGTTTTGTCACTGCTATAGTTAATGGGCACCCACCATTATGATCACATCACTTAGTTTATTACATTTTATGATAGCCTGCCCAGGCACCCGATCCAGCATACATGTTTACATCTCTTGCGCTTTTGCTCTAGTTGCACCTTTGTGTGCTGACCCTGTCTCCAACGTTATGTACGTTGTGGACATCTCATTACACTAGGTCACTGATCGTTTGGCACATGCGCAACATAGGTAGTGTTGTCATTTTTGCCGTCGCTATGACATCTGACACACAGCACGCAGACCATACTCGCTATGTGAGGGGTTGGTCACATGATCGGCTGGATGCCCGCACGCAGTGAGCTCCGTTGCTATGGAGCATCTCCATAGTAGCGATGCGTCCGGCAGCCGCGTCATCCTTAGGAGGCGGGTCCCGCTCTGATGACGTCACTTCCTCCGGCGGGAGACACTGGGCAGGCTACACGATTTGTCACTATGGGATGTATTCTGGTATATAGGTATGTACCATTTCATTGTTCTATGGTTTTTGATAAAAGTCGTTTGACTGAAACGTTGAACTTGACCTTGGGAGTCTGGAGTCTTCTTTAAAAGTCCTGTGAGTGCCGCTGTTTTTTGCATATATATATATATATATATACATACACATATTGTAACAGGACCAGATTAGGAGTCCCTCTCCTGGGGTAGATGGACTCCTTCTTCACACACACGGCAGCCGGGAAAATAGTACTCCAGTCTGGGTCTCGTGCTAGCCGGTCAGCACCAGTCTATATTGTGTATCAAAAAAGAAAAACAAAACATAAAAGTAAATCCTAGCCCTGTCTGGGCACTAACTAGACAAGAGGTTCCCTCTCTAAAGAAATGGTGGGGCCTACTGGCTCCACCATCAGCACAAGCACAAGCACAAGCCTTACAGGTAGTTTTCACCAAGTGTCTCTGAGCCAGCCAGTCTGCTTGCTCTCCCAGGTATGAGACACCAGCTTACAATCACACACAGGCTATATCAGCCAGTTCCAGGTGCAGATCTTAATGAGCCTGCTAACAGGCCAAAAAAAACAAAACCTGGAGTGGGTTGTGGATGGAGCCCTCACTCTCCTCACATCCACACCCCCAGGTCCCAAACCGGCTTTTCCAAAAGCCGAAACTCAAATCTGCTTCAGTGCAAACTTTCTCCTGGGGGCTTTTTTAGAACACATAGGTCAAAAACCTAGGGCAAATGAATCTACCACTGACCACTTTACCAGTGCTCCTATCACAATATATATAATATATATATATATATATATATCACTAGCGCACGCAGGGGGGGTTTCTGAGTACCTAGAAACCCCCCCTGACAGACCAATTTTTTTTTTCAGAGACGGAGACAGCCTTGTCTCCGTCCCTGCACCAGCCACAAGCAGGCCACCCTCCTCCATCGGAGCTGCTCGGGCACTACCTTACAGTCCTCCCAGAGCAGGGAGCGTGGGAGAAGGATGATCACTGACACCCAGCAGCCCGGCAGTAACACAGGCAGCCTGCATTCCTCACCCTTCACTTCTCCAGAGTCCCCTTCAGCCAGGCAAGCTGACTCGAGAATGATTAACTCCTTGGATGAAGGAAGTACAGAGAGGTGCGTGCTGTTTGCTGTGTGTGACAGTGTGTGTGTGTGTGTGTTGTTGCTGTATGTGACAGGGTATGTGTGTGTTGTTGCTGTATGTGACAGGGTATGTGTGCTGCTGTATGTGACAGGGGAAGGAAATGGAATGAATGGTGATATAATTGTTTGTGCTGTCCTGGTCGGAGTCACAGAGAGCCACTATCTCTGTTTATGTGCTGCTGGGGTTAAAATATGTCCTGGGTACCAGAATGGAGCCTGGAGTCTCCACTGTGTGAAGTGACAACAGTGGCAGAATTCCTATCCATACAACATTATCTCCTTCACCCTCTCCAAAAAAACAATCTGCTTTGCGGTCATTATTGTCTATGCATGGTATATATACTCGCCATTCCTAGGACTGGGGTGCAAGTGGCTTGTGACCACATTGCTTACATAAATAAAAACAGTTTTCTGTTTTTATTTATATATATGTGTATATATACTGTATATATTTATTATAGAGGGATGGGTACAGGATGCTGGCGTTTGGGATCCCAGCAATCAGAATCCTAACAGGGTTAGAATGCCTACGCTCGGTCAGTATTCTAACCCTCCTCCTCTTCCTACTCTAACCCTCCCCGGTGCCTGACCCTAACCTCCCATGTTGCCATGTTGGATACTTTTAATGGCTATGTCCTCCCTTTCAATTTAAACTATTGATGTCATGTTAGTTCTTTTGGCATGATTTACCTCTCGCCCCCCCCCCCCCCCCCCCGCTTTTTTATTTATATTTGCCAATTCTTTTTTTTTTTTTACTTTTTTCTTGCTTCTTTTTTTTGTCCCTCCCATCCCTCACATTTATAGTCCTACAATGTGACATTTTCTGGTTCAATTGCATGTTGTTGTCCAATATACTGCTTTGCTATTCCTGTTGTTATTTTTATTGCATCAATTTATGTACTTTTCTAATTCTCAGATTTATATATTTTTGAGTGATGACTTTGTATAATGTTTTTGAAATGTCACAATAAAATGTTTAAAAAAAAAACAAAACCTCAATGTCTGATTGTAATGAGTTAGAACAACTTTCCTCCTGTGCACCAATTCCTCTTCATGTTCCCACCCCTGTCTACAAACAAACTTTGGTTTATAAAAGAAATAAACACACTTTGGGCCTGATTGCAAGTTACAGGTAATAAATGCGGATTAAATGTTCAGAAATAAATGCGGAATTCGTTCTGTATGCAGAGATGGACGCGTCAATGTGTCCGCGCCGCCCCCAGCCTACTGCTTGCGAGATCCGCCATCACCCCTGTTATATGAATTTGCACTAGCCGTATCATTGGTGCCGCATCTCTGCGTACGCTCACCTCTGGATAGCTGCCGTCAGCGTGCCCTCAGAACATTTATCCTGTTACTGGGTGGCAATGCCCCATTGCCACCCAGTAACACCCGCTCAGTCATGGATAGAGATCCCAGTAAAATCTGTAAGGCGCTATAACTCCCACGATTGCTCCCCGACCTATGTGCAGTTTGCGAAAAAATATGCTAGATCCATACACAGAAGGGATTGCGTGCAGACCTATTGGATTGAAATTGATCTCATGCCATGTAATATAGCCATAAAGTGCAATAATGTGTTAGTTTCCCTTTGAGAAAGACATTGGTACATACTGGGTGGTGCTTTATTTAGTAGCATCACCAGTATATTATATAATGGCAGCCTGTGATTGTTATTGGTGCATTGTAGAGTCGTTCTGAGCATGACTGAGTGTTGTGTCTCCTGTCCCGATGCAGCCCGGCGATGATATCTTTCCCAAGGATGAGAACGGCAAATTGATCTTTCACAACACAGACATCCGGGATACTTGGAAGGTACGGTATGAGAGCTGGTCACTCGGGTGATAAGGTCACCAAATGTCACTTACCCTGGTCTGCAACATTGGTGCAGGTTATAAATATAATCAAGAAATGAAAATCCGTAAATTTATCAGCCTGGTTTTGTCTAACGTTCTTGGGTGAAATAGTACAGAAAAGGTCATGTCAAGGCCTCCTCGATGACAGTGTTAAATACATTTATAGAGACGTTACGATGACAGGGACCAACACGAAATTCCCTTTGGTGCTTTCATGGGCGCACTTTTTTTGTTGTTGTCAAATTGCATTTCAGCATAATCTTGTTACAATTTATATGGTCCCCTACTGGTCCTAAGTGGTAGTGCAGCCTTTTTTATTTCTCTGCGCCCTCAGAGACAGATTGCCTCAGTGGATGGGTTCCAGGCACCTGTATATTTCCTAAACAAAGAAAAAAAGGGGCTGGGATGCACATCTTAATCTTACACATAAATAAGAGGTGCTACCATGCTGAGACCTGTAGTTCTAATGCAGAAATAAAGGGAACATGCAGGTCCAACTCTAAGCGCTAAGAATTCTGATGATCAGATATTTATAATAAACTCCAACAATTAACATGACTTTTTAAGTAAAGTTTTTAGTATATGTTTGGTCAAAGATGTTTGCCCACCTACCACGTCATGGTGATCCTCATGGGGCGAGTCCCTAACATCCCTAATACTGGCATATTAAATAAATCTTTCTATTTAAATGGTGTGGTCACATACCACAGGCACCACAGATGGCCCAGGTATAATTAATCTAATTAATATGTGCTGCCTGCCCCTGTATAATTAATCTGTGCCACCTGCCTCCCCTGTACAATTAATTTGTGCCATTTACCCCTATAATTAATCTGTGCCACCTGTCTCCTATAATTAATCTGTGCCACCTGTCTCCTATAATTAATCTGTGCCACCTGCCTCCCCCTGTATAATCTGTGCCACCTGCCTCCCTCCATATAAATAATCTGTGCCACCTGTCACCCCCTATATAATTAATCTGTGCCACCTGCCTCCCCTGTATAATCTGTGCCACCTGCCTCCCCCCTATGCTTAATCGTTTCCACCTGCCCCTCCTTCTCCACTTCTTAACATTGCTTCTCCGCGCTCCACAGCTCCTCTTTTTGGGCAGCCATACGGGGCACAGCTCCTCTTTTTGGGCAGCCATATGGGGCACAGCTACTCCTTTTGGGCAGCACGGTCGGGAAATGAGACGTTCTGCATGCAGATTGCACAATAACATTGCAGGCAGAGGGGGAGCAGATGAGCACAGACATTGGGTTTGTCCTTAATCTCAGACTGAGGGCCTCATTTATCTACGAGATGTATCATTCAGAACGAGTGATACAACGCGTTCTGTATGATAATGGTGCTCCAGCCAATCAGCTCCCAACTGTCATCTGTGTGAAAAATGACAGTTGGGAGCTGATTGGCTGCAGCCATTTATCATATGTAACAAGTTTTATCACTCGTTTTGAGTGATAAAACTAGTTAATAAATGAGGCCTCACTGCAGTCCACGGATGGCGTCAGTTACTCAGTTTGGAAATGCCTGTCAGTCCCGCTGTGGCACCGGTCACGCCCACCATGTAGGAGAGCTGAAGACACGATACCTACCCACCCAAACCTTTGACACCTCCGGACACCCCACCCACCCAGTGATGCTCGTCCCGGCTAATTCCCCTCCCCACTATACCCCTATTGGCCCAGCTGCAGCTACCTCCCCACCTGATAGTGGCATCCGGCTACCCAGTTCCATGTTCCCTGCCCACCCCTTGACGGTCTGAAGCGGAAGTGGAGCAATCAGAGCAAATTGAGTTGGTAAACACCCGGCAGGATGTCCAGCAGCGGACACCCCACCAGATAAACTGCCCTAGTCTGAGGTGCCCCCCTCTGCCAGGCCTGTAACGGCTCCCAGGGCATGTGCCCCAGTTGGCCCACCCTAGTTACACCTCTGCAGGTCCACGAAACAGTGTACTACCATTATGGGCATGACAAGAACTCAGTGGGTGTGGCCAGAGCACATTGCGGGCATGCCGTGCCCATTGAGGGTGTAACTAGCTTTTAACTTGTCTTCTGTGCACGTATAGAGAATGGGTCTGGGCCCTAAATCAGGTTGAGCCCACCTGAGCCATGTCCTACTTGTCCACACTTCACTCAAGACAGTGAACGGTACAGTAGACATATTTTGTAGTTACTGGAATATTTCAGATTGTCATGAATAAAACAAGTTTCTGAGTACTGACCCGTGCAAGTGGAGCCCCCTAGGCAGGCGTAGCACAGGCCTAATGGGAAATTCAGTACTGTTTGCAAGCATAATTTATGAATCTGACTAATCGATTAACAATAGTAACGTAAGATATTTTAAATCTTTCCGCATTTTAGGCTATGGAAGCCTGCAAGGACGCCGGGTTGGTCAGATCCATCGGGGTCTCCAATTTTAACCACAAACAACTGGAACTGATCCTCAACATGCCGGGGTTGAAGTACAAGCCGGTCTGTAACCAGGTAAATGTTAGTTGTCATTAATACAAGGATAGAGCACTGAGACCGGGACGTGTGTAAATATTACAGGTCTCATCCATCCCTATACAGTCACATGGTCACCTTTTTGCTTTCACTTCGGTTTTACATAAGAAAAAACTAGACATGAGCGGGTTCGGATTTGTTCTGATTTTCCTGCCAACTTCGGATTTTTCCCGCCAAAAATTGGGTCTCAGAAAGAGGCAAAACGTCATGGTGTAATGGTTAGCGTTACTGCCTCACAGCACTGAGGTCGTGGGTTCAATTCCCACTACGGCCCTAACTGTGTGGAGTTTGTATATTCTCCCTGTGCTTGCGTGGGTTTCCCCCGGGAACTCCGGTTTCCTCCCACACTCCAAAAATATACTGGTAGGTTAATTGGCTCCCAACACAAATTGACCATAGTGTGTATGTGTGTGCGCATGTGGTAGGGAATATAGATTGTAAGCTCCACTGGGGCAGGGACTGATGTGAGTGGCCAAATATTCTCTGTAAAGCGCTGCGGAATATGTGTGTGCGCTATATAAATAACTGGTAATAAATAAATAAATAAAATAAATCTTTCATGGACAAACATCTTCATTCCTGGACAAAAATCAGAATTTGGCGGGGAAATCCTAACTAATCCAAACCCGCTCATCTCTAGAAAAAACTTGGGAGCATTCCCGTCTCTAATGGGGTGATCCTTGTCCCTCCACAGGTGGAATGTCACATATTCCTGAATCAGGGAAAGATGCTGGAGTTCTGCAAGTCCAAAGACATCGTGCTGGTGGGATACAGTGTGCTGGGATCAAGCAGAGTAGAAGGCTGGTAAGGGAACACTGTGATTTCATTCTCATCATACTAGAACCACCTCCTAGTTGTGAGGCTGCTGCACACACCAGTATAAATAAAGGTCCTAATTGGCTGCTGAAAGCAAGCAATCAAAGTAGACAATGGAAGCAAATTTCTGATTGGCTGCAATGCCTTTAGTGCAAGTTGCACCTCACCTTTGAGCATTGTTAGTAAGTGACCCTCAGAAAGAATAATTTTTGAACCATAAAAAAGTGCAGATCCGCAGGGGTTCCCTTGCACATGCAAATGCCCCTACTTTTTGCCTGTTGGATTTCAAGGAACAGACCCACTTCACACTCCTTCAACCTGCCCCTGGAGATTCAGGGCCTCATTCAGAGGCGGTCGTAGGATGCAAGCGGTCGTTCTGAAACAGGGCGGCCGCTTGCATCCTGAACGGCCGCCTCCATGTCGGTCGTTAGGCTGTGGGTTAACACCCACAGCTCTAACGGCCGCTAAGGGTGATGGTTGCGATGGTCAAGACCATAAGGTAAGGTAGGGTCTCGTCAACCTTAAGCCCCAGGGAGCTTCCTGCTCTGTTTGAGCAGGAAGCTCCCCACTGACATCACTGATGATGTTAGTGGGGCCGCCCCCAAACGGCATGCGTTCCGACAGGAACGCCTCCGTTTGGCCGGGCACGCCCCCGGCCTGCCCAGCAAACGGGGCGAGCTGTCACTCAACATCGACAGCTCGCCCCGTCTGCAACGAGACCCCTAACGACGGATCACCTGTCGTTAGCCGGATCTCGCGCATGCGCACGACGGAGCCGGCTCCGTCGTGTGCATGCGCACTGGAGCAACATCGACCCGGTCGCGAGCTCGTAGAGCTAACGACCGGGTCTGAATAAGCTCCTCAGTGTGCGCCTAGTTTTGTGGGGTTAGCAGATATACCTGAAAATACACATGGATAAACAATGTTATCCTGTGTAGGCAAATTTGATTTACCCTCAACTTAAAACTCCCCTCTCTCATCTAACAGGGTTGATCAAAACTCTCCGCAAGTTCTGGAAGACCCCGTCCTAAATGCAGTGGCCAAGAAGCACAAGCGCAGCCCGGCGCAGGTAGCGATGCGTTACCTGCTGCAGAGAGAGATTGTCGTCCTCGCCAAGAGCTTCAGCCCAGCCAGGATCAAGCAGAACTTCCAGGTGACAGAATCGGGCTAGTGCCAAGTGCACAATGGAATGAACCCATTGAAATAGGTTCAAGTTTAAAATGCCTGTAAAATATTTGATTTCTTCTGTCACCCTCCCTTTCTGAAGAGCGCACAAGTGGCGGCCATTATCGGTCACCTTATCAACATGGATGTAGGCGGATTACGTTTGTAGCTGACAACATTTAATTTAATTAATTTCTTCCAGATCTTCGACTTTGAACTGAGTGCAGAAGACATGAAAAGCCTGGATGGAGTTAATAAGAATATGCGTTACCTCGGTATTATCGAGTAAGTCTGCCCCATTAGTAAGTAAAATACATGTATGATTTTTTTTTTTTAATAAATACATGAAAACAATACTTAACTAATATTTTACCTCTCAGATGGAAGGAACACCCCAAATATCCTTTCCATGATGAGTATTAGGAGGGAGCGGATTCCCATCCTGGCTCCACGTCGTGGGAAATGAGTTACCCCATAAATCCAGCGGACATCAGGATCGCCCCCACATTGTGATTTCTATGTATCTTCATCTGAGACTGAAGATCACCTGCTCAGGGTGCATTGGCAGTAACAGGAACAAGTGATGGTTTGGATGTCACAATACTTACACAAAGTCATATTCATTGTTACGAATGTGTTACTCTGTTTGGGCAGGGCGATATCTATGTAGATGTACATAATACGTCCTCCCCAATGCTAACATTACAATCAGATATCCCCCCCCCCCCGACTAGTTCTTACGCTCTGTGCCAAATGCTGCCCATCGAGCTGTTAAATGTAGGATTTGTGCTAACTTTCAAGTACAATGCATTTCGTGTAATGCAATAAAAGGTAACAAAATAGCACAGTTTCTGTGTCAGGATTTGCCTCTGGATACAACATGTGAAAACGACATAAAGGCACGCCGGTATTTATTACTCACTGTATATGTGATACTCTGCCCAAGCAAGGTATCATAATTAAAGTGGCACACTTGGGATAGAAATACCAAAGTGACTGAAAGAAACTTCTTTCTTATTATATATTATTATGAACTGAAGGTGTACCTGTATTTTAATACTTGTTTATTATATGTACAAAACTACAAATGTACAGTATGTAAATTAACATAATTTATAAAATAAAAAAAATAGGCAAATGTATGACACGCCAGCGAGTACCTATAATAACACTTTGAATATCCCAGGCGGCTGCAGGAGGAGTCAGCATTAGCCAATAGATATGAAAATGGGAGGAGCCAACATGAGCCACTCTCTATAAAAAGGGGAGGAGAGAGCAGTTAAATGGTTTTTACCAGATGGTACCTGTAAAGGGAGCTGGGGATTTTTGCAGAGAGATTGACACAGTCAGAGGTGTATTATAGTGCGACTTCGGGAAACCGCATCAGCAGAACCAGCAGCGGTGTCCTGGCTGTGGAGTGACAGTGGGGAGACTGAAACCTAAATCATCCAGAAAAGTTGCTTCCAGGCGTGACAGTGCAGCACACCATAGATGGACACTGAAGGGCTGAAACCAGCATTAGCATATAGTCACAGACACACGGCTGTACACCAGGGGAAGGGCTGATACCAGCATTAGCATATAGTCACACACACACAGCTGTACACCAGGGGAAGGGCTGATACCAGCATTAGCATATAGTCACACACACACAGAGCTGTACACCAGGTGAAGGGCTGATACCAGCATTAGCATATAGTCACAGACACACGGCTGTACACCAGGGGGAGGGGCTGATAACAGCATTAGCATATAGTCACAGACGCACGGCTGTACACCAGGGGAGGGGCTGATACCGGCATTAGCATATAGTCACATACACATGGCTGTACACTGGGGGAAGGGCTGATACCAGCATTAGCATATAGTCACAGACACACGGCTGTACACCAGGGGAAGGGCTGATACCAGCATTAGCATATAGTCACAGACACACGGCTGTACACTGGGGGAAGGGCTGATACCATCATTAGCATATAGTCACAGACACACAGCTGTACAGTGGGGGAAGGGCTGATACCAGCATTAGCATATAGTCACAGACACACGGCTGTACAGTGGGGGAAGGGCTGATACCAGCATTAGCATATAGTCACAGACACACGGCTGTACACCAGGGGAAGGGCTGATACCAGCATTAGCATATAGTCACAGACACAGGGCTGTACACCAGGGGAAGGGCTGATACCAGCATTAGCATATGGTCACAGATGCACGGCTGTAAACCGGGGGAAGGGCTGATACCGGCATTAGCATATAGTCACAGACACACGGCTGTACACCAGGGGAAGGGCTGGTACCAGCATTAGCATATAGTCACATACACACAGCTGTACACCAGGGGAAGGACTGATACCAGCATTAGCATATAGTCACAGACACACGGCTGTACACCAGGGGAAGGGCTGATACCAGCATTAGCATATAGTCACAGACACACGGCTGTACACCAGGGGAAGGGCTGATACCAGCATTAGCATATAGTCACAGACACACAGCTGTACACCAGGGGAAGGGCTGGTACCAGCATTAGCATATAGTCACATACACACGGCTGTACACCAGGGGAAGGGCTGATACCAGCATTAGCATATGGTCACAGACACATGGCTGTACACCAGGGGAAGGGCTGGTACCAGCATTAGCATATAGTCACACACACACGGCTGTACACCAGGGGAAGGGCTGATACCAGCATTAGTATATAGTCACAGACACACGGCTGTACACCGGGGGAAAAGAGCTGATACCAGCATTAGCATATAGTCACAGACACACGGCTGTACACCAGGGGAAGGACTGATACCAGCATTAGCATATGGTCACACACACACAGCTGTACACCAGGGGAAGGACTGATACCAGCATTAGCATATGGTCACAGATGCACGGCTGTAAACCGGTGGAAGGGCTGATACCGGCATTAGCATATAGTCACAGACACATGGCTGTACACCAGGGGAAGGGCTGATACCAGCATTAGTATATAGTCACAGACACACGGCTGTACACCAGGGGAAGGACTGGTACCAGCATTAGCATATGGTCACAGACACACTACTGTACACCAGGGGACGGGCTGATACCAACATTAGCATATAGTCACAGACACACGGCTGTACACCGGGGGAAGAGCTGATACCAGCATTAGCATATAGTCACAGACACACGGCTGTACACCAGGGGAAGGACTGATACCAGCATTAGCATATAGTCACAGACACATGGCTGTACACCAGGGGAAGGGCTTATACCAGCATTAGCATATGGTCACAGATTCACGGCTGTAAACCGGGGGGAAGGGCTGATACCGACATTAGCATATAGTCACAGACACACGGCTGTACACCAGGGGAAGGGCTGGTACCAGCATTAGCATATGATCACAGACACACTACTGTACACCAGGGGACGGGCTGATACCAGCATTAGCATATAGTCACGTACACACGGCTGTACACGGGGGAAAGAGCTGATACCAGCATTAGCATATAGTCACAGACACACGGCTGTACACCAGGGGAAGGGCTGATACCAGCATTAGCATATAGTCACAGACACACGGCTGTACACCAGGGGAAGGACTGATACCAGCATTAGCATATGGTCACAGATACACGGCTGTAAACCGGGGGAAGGGCTGATACCGGCATTAACATATAGTCACAGACACACGGCTGTACACCAGGGGAAGGGCTGGTACCAGCATTAGCATATAGTCACATACACACAGCTGTACACCAGGGGAAGGACTGATACCAGCATTAGCATATAGTCACAGACACACGGCTGTACACCAGGGGAAGGGCTGATACCAGCATTAGCATATAGTCACAGACACACGGCTGTACACCAGGGGAAGGGCTGATACCAGCATTAGCATATAGTCACAGACACACGGCTGTACACCGGGGGAAGGGCTGATACCAGCATTAGCATATAGTCACAGACACACGGCTGTACACCAGGGGAAGGGCTGATACCAGCATTAGCATATAGTCACAGACACACAGCTGTACACCAGGGGAAGGACTGATACCAGCATTAGCATATGGTCACAGATGCACGGCTGTAAACCGGTGGAAGGGCTGATACCGGCATTAGCATATAGTCACAGACACATGGCTGTACACCAGGGGAAGGACTGATACCAGCATTAGCATATAGTCACAGACACACGGCTGTACACCAGAGGAAGGGCTGAAACCAGCATTAGTATATAGTCACAGACACACGGCTGTACACCAGAGGAAGGGCTGAAACCAGCATTAGTATATAGTCACAAACACACGCCTGAACACCAGGGGAAGGGCTGGTACCAGCATTAGCATATAGTCACAGACACACGGCTGTACACCAGGGGAAGGGCTGGTACCAGCATTAGCATATGGTCACAGACACACTACTGTACACCAGGGGACGGGCTGGTACCAGCATTAGCATATAGTCACAGACACACGGCTGTACACCAGGGGAAGGACTGATACCAGCATTAGCATATAGTCACAGACACATGGCTGTACACCAGGGGAAGGGCTGATACCAGCATTAGCATATGGTCACAGATGCACGGCTGTAAACCGGGGGGAAGGGCTGATACCGACATTAGCATATAGTCACAGACACACGGCTGTACACCAGGGGAAGGGCTGGTACCAGCATTAGCATATGATCACAGACACACTACTGTACACCAGGGGACGGGCTGATACCAGCATTAGCATATAGTCACGTACACACGGCTGTACACGGGGGAAAGAGCTGATACCAGCATTAGCATATAGTCACAGACACACGGCTGTACACCAGGGGAAGAGCTGATACCAGCATTAGCATATAGTCACAGACACACGGCTGTACACCAGGGGAAGGGCTGATACCAGCATTAGCATATAGTCACAGACACACGGCTGTAAACCGGGGGAAGGGCTGATACCGACATTAGCATATAGTCACAGACACACGGCTGTACACCAGGGGAAGGGCTGGTACCAGCATTAGCATATGATCACAGACACACTACTGTACACCAGGGGACGGGCTGATACCAGCATTAGCATATAGTCACAGACACACGGCTGTACACCGGCGAAAGAGCTGATACCAGCATTAGCATATAGTCACAGACACAGGGCTGTACACCAGGGGAAGGACTGATACCAGCATTAGCATATAGTCACAGACACACGGCTGTACACCGGGGAAAGAGCTGATACCAGCATTAGTATATAATATAGTCACAGACACACGGCTGTACACCAGGGGAAGGACTGATACCAGCATTAGCATATGGTCACAGACACACTACTGTACACCAGGGGAAGGGCTGATACCAGCATTAGCATATAGTCACAGACACACGGCTGTACACCAGGGGAAGGGCTGATACCAGCATTAGCATATAGTCACATACACACAGCTGTACATCGGGGGAAGGACTGATACCAGCATTAGCATATAGTCACAGACACACGGCTGTACACCAGTGCGAGGGGCTGATACCAGCATTAGCATATAGTCACAGACACACGGCTGTACATCGGGGGAAGGACTGATGCCAGCATTAGCATATAGTCACAGACACACGGCTGTACACCAGGGGAAGGACTGATACCAGCATTAGCATATAGTCACAGACACACGGCTGTATACCAGGGGAAGGACTGATACCAGCATTAGCATATAGTCACAGACACACGGCTGTACACCAGGGGAAGGACTGATACCAGCATTAGCATATAGTCACAGACACACGGCTGTACACCAGGGGAAGGGCTGATACCAGCATTAGCATATACTCACAGATGCACGGCTGTAAACCGGGGGAAGGGCTGATACCAGCATTAGCATATGGTCACAGATGCACGGCTGTAAACCGGGGGAAGGGCTGATACCGGCATTAGCATATAGTCACAGACACACGGCTGTACACCAGGGGAAGTGCTGATACCAGCATTAGCATATAGGGCTCTATTTATTAACATTATTTTTACTAAAATAATGTGAAAAAGGGTGTTTTCACACCCTTTTCACATTATTTTAGTATCACCTGTAGTTATTACAGGGCAATTGGAGTAGAATTAGTAAAATTCTACTCCAACCCCCAGTATCACTTATTTTTAGTAAAGCAGATCGCATTTCCCATAACTGTAATGGGAAATGTGATCCGACCACAGTTAATAAAAATAAATTGTAAAAAAATTAGGGATGTGCAGGCTCGGATAGGTTCCTGGACAAAAGTCCAGGAATGATGATGTTCGTCCATGTAAGATGACGTTTAGCCTCATTCTGAGTTCCGTTTTTTTGGAGGGAAAAATCCGAACTCAACGTGCAAACTCGAACCTATCCGAGCCTGCACATCCCTAAAAAAAATACCGGGGGAAGCCCTGTGATAATAACGCCACCTGGAGGTGGCGTTATCCAGTGTCTCCCCCGGTTACCGGGCTCCCACTCTGCTCTAACGGGGAGAGCAGAGTCGGGAGCCGGTACCAGTAATCAGCTATGTGGTCTAAGCAGACCGCAAGCTGATTACTGTAAAAAAAAGAAAAAAAAAATAAACATTTTTTTTTTCACTTACCTGAATCCAGGGACCGGTGATCGGGCCTCCGGTAATGGCTCCTCTCCGGTCAGCTGGTCTCCCACAGTGCACTGGTGCCCGGTCATCAGGTGATCGTGCCCCAGTGCAGTATGGGAGATCACCTGATCATGAAGCCCGGAGAAGATCACCGGAGGCCAGGAGGATGCAGGTAAGTGTAATGAAGGGAGGGGGGGTCGCGGGGGTCCGCAATCGCGGGGCGGGGCTTAGTGCCGGGGGTGGGGCTTAGCGTCGGTGGGGGGGTAGTAGCGGTGGTCGGACGGCGCATGCGCGGGCTCTTAGTCGCGGTATTTTTTCCGGAAATACCGCGACTAGAGTGCGGATGGGATCCGCAGGGACAGAGCTTTATCGCAAGCTCTGTCCCTGCAAGGGATTTATAGTAAATCCCTGTGATATTGCCTGAATTCGCTATGCGAATTCACTCGGTAATATCACACTACAATCCGCATTCAATATGCGGATTGTAGTAAATAGAGCCCTATATGCTAATGCTGGTATCAGCCCTTCCCCTGGTGTACAGCCATGTGTCTGTGACTATATGCTAATGCTGGTATCAGTCCTTCCCCTGGTGTACAGCCGTGATTCAGAGCGAGCACTCTGTCAGAGCATCCGGCTCTGAATCAGGGCCTTTGTTTTATAAAAGCTGGAAGAAATCATTGTCATATTGACATTTCTTCAGGTGGGATAAGGACGGTCTTCTCTAATGTACTCTGATAAATCACTATAGACAACATTCATGACATCATGACAATTAATTAGTGAGGTATTTGATCACACGTGCCAACTGACTGTCCCGATTGTGGGCCAGGTTCAGTACTTATCGCAGTTGCGATTGCAATAGCGATTAAGCTCACAGTCTCACTGAGAAGATATGCTGATCCTCTGCGAGCGCAATACCACAAGCAGCCTACCATAAGGACGCCCACTTTACCTTACACACATCCGTAATCTTTAGCAAGTCTGAGAAAACATTGGTAACAGTGAGTACCATCGCAGCCTCACGCTCACTTGCACAAAGTCTGACCTTACTCAGGAATTGCTAACCTCATCGGACGCAGTGACAGCCCAAGCTGCGTATGGCATTGTTGTGGATAATTTATGCACGCCCCTGTAACAGCGTTCAAACGCATCGACACGTCTGTGTTTTTCCAACCACCCCCTGTCACCACCCCCAAATGGTCACTGCCTGTCAATCTCTCTGTGATGCGTCTGTGTGGTCACTGCGATCGCAGTCCAGATCACAGTGAAGTGTTCGCGCACGCATACTGCGATGCATACGCATGCGCAGAACGCAACAATCTGCCAATTGCGTGCGTAAATGCAGATACGGTCCTGGCTGAATCAGGCTCTCTGGCAGGACAGTCCGACTTTTTGGGGTGCTGTCTCACCATCTCAGCCGCGGGCCCCAGTGTTCTTTGTGGGGTATTAAGGGGCACTCTCACTCACCTGCTGCTTTACATTGCCACGATAGCTCAGGGAACCCTGGGCAGGCACCTAGTGTGAGGAGGAATGGGAGGGGGTGCCATGCCCCCTGTATGACACGCAGCTGGGGTAAAGTCCTGCTACCAGGGCCAGGATCCAGGGTTCAGAGAACCCTGTGCCAGCTCCTCAAAGTGCGCCCTCACATCACGTAAACAAAAATGGGGGGGTGGCCTAATTACCATAGCCACGTCACCTGTGTGACTTTATTTGGAGGCGTGCCCGCATGGCACGCCTCCAAATAACGTCAGGCTGGGGGGAGCCTCACTAGCTGGGCTTCCCCCAGCCCTCTCCCATCACTGAATGGATGCCGCGCATGACTTCGGCCCACGGGTGGAACAGCGGGACAGTACTGTCCTGCTAAAATCGGGATGTTGGGGAGGGGTGCGCCCTCTATGGGTGGCACCCCTGTTCAACCGTACTGGTCAAATACCCTTAGAGTCGGCTCTGCCTGCTGCTGTATGTTTTAGGTCACCGAATTCTACCTAAAACTAACTTTTGGATTTTGGGTCTATCATTCCCTCAATTGTTTTTATTGAAACCAACACCAGCAGCAGACACAGAGGGCTCTATTTACTACAATCCGCATATTGAATGCGGATTGTAGTGTGATATTACCGAGTGAATTCGCATTGCGAATTCAGGCAATATCACAGGGATTTACTATAAATCCCTTGCAGGGACAGAGCTTGCGATAAAGCTCTGTCCCTGCGGATCCCATCCGCACTCTAGTCGCGGTATTTTCGGAAAAAATACCGCGACTAAGAGCCCGCGCATGCGCCGACCGACCACCGCTACTACCCCCCCACCAACGCTAAGCCCCGCCCCCGGCGCTAAGCCCCGCCCCCCGCGATTGCGGACCCCTGCGACCCCACCCCCCCCCCTCCCTTCATTACACTTACCTGCATCCTCCTGGCCTCCGGTGATCTTCTCCGGGCTTCCCGATCAGGTGATCTCCCATACTGCACTGGGACCCGATCACCTGATGACCGGGCCCCAGTGCACTGTGGGAGACCAGCTGACCGGAGAGGATCCATCACCGGAGGCCCGATCACCGGTCCCTGGATTCAGGTAAGGAAAAAAAAAATGTTTAATTTTTTTTTCTTTTTTTACAGCAATCAGCTTGCGGTCTACTTAGACCACATAGCTGATTACTGGTACCGGCTCCCGCCTCTGCTCTCCCCGTTAGAGCAGAGTGGGAGCCCGTTAACCGGGGGAGACCCTGGATAACGCCACCTCCAGGTGGCGTTATTATCACAGGGCTTCCCCCGGTATTTTTTTACAATTTATTTTTAGTAACTTGCACACAGATCACATTTCCCATTACAATTATGGGAAATGCGATCTGCTTTACTAAAAATAAGTGATACTGGGGGTTGGAGTAGAATTTTACTAATTCTACTCCAATTGCCCTGTAATAACTACAGGTGAAACTAAAATAATGTGAAAAGGATGTGAAAACACCCTTTTTCACTTTATTTTAGTAAAAATAATGTTAATAAATAGAGCCCTTAGGGGTTGGAGTAGAATTTTACGAATTCTACTCCAATTGCCCTGTAGTAACTATAGGTGATACTAAAATAATGTGAAAAGAGTGTGAAAACACAAAACAGCCTTTGGGCTCTATTTATTAACATTATTTTTACTAAAATAAAGTGAAAAAGGGTGTTTTCACACCCTTTTCACATTATTTTAGTTTCACCTGTAGTTATTACAGGGCAATTGGAGTAGAATTCGTAAAATTCTACTCCAACCCCCAGTACCACTTATTTTTAGTAAAGCTGATCGCATTTCCCATAATTGTAATGGGAAATGTGATCTGTGTGCAAGTTACTAAAAATAAATTGTAAAAAAATACCGGGGGAAGCCCTGTAATAATAACGCCACCTGGAGGTTATCCAGGGTCTCCCCCGGTTACCGGGCTCCCACTCTGCTCTAACGGAGAGAGCAGAGCCGGGAGCCGGTACCAGTAATCAGTTATGTGGTCTAGGTAGACCGCAAGCTGATTACTGTAAAAAAAAGAAAAAAAAATTAAACATTTTCTTTTTTCCTTACCTGAATCCAGGGACCGGTGATCGGGCCTCCGGTGATGGCTCCTCTCCGGTCAGCTGGTCTCCCACAGTGCACTGGGGCCCGGTCATCAGGTGATCGGGTCCCAGTGCAGTATGGGAGATCACCTGATCGGGAAGCCCGGAGAAGATCACCGGAGGCCAGGAGGATGCAGGTAAGTGTAATGAAGGGAGGGGGGGTCGCGGGGGGACGCGGGGGTACGCGATCGCGGGGGCGGGGCTTAGCGCCGGGGGCGGGGCTTAGCGTCGGTGGGGGGGTAGTAGCGGTGGTCGGTCGGCGCATGCGCGGGCTCTTAGTCGCTGTATTTTTCCGAAAATACCGCGACTAGAGTGCGGATGGGATCCGCAGGGACAGAGCTTTATCGCAAGCTCTGTCCCTGCAAGGGATTTATAGTAAATCCCTGTGATATTGCCTGAATTCGCAATGCGAATTCACTCGGTAATATCACACTACAATCCGCATTCAATATGCGGATTGTAGTAAATAGAGCCCTTTATCACTTTATTTTAGTAAAAATAATGTTAATAAATAGAGCCCAGAAAGAGAAAAGGCACATACAGGTCATACTGGTAGCAAACAAGGTCAATAAAACAGAAAGTGAACACAAGGTTCAAAACATATGCACAAATATCGACAATTATCAGTCCTAAGTCCAGTCTAAAGTAAGATGCGAGTTATTTCAGATTAGTGAGAATAAATAATAAAAATAGTAGCAAAGGAAACACAGGGGGGTCATGTTGTCAACCATATCTGTTAAGACATAATTGGAAGAGGGTACTTAAGGTGTAGTCTTGGGGTCTCCTTGAATTTCAACCAATCAGACAAGGTGTCAGTGAAGACAGAGGATGTCAAGTTAGAAGAGGATGTAAGGTCTTCCATGGTCATATAGAGATCAACCCCCTGGAGCCACTGGCACTGAAAGATAGGGGGCCAAATGGGGACTTCCAAAAGCATGGGATGGTCGCTCTCACCGCATTCAAGTGGTGGCGCAGTAGGGAATTCTTAAATTGGGAAAGGGGCCCATCCATAAGACCGAAAAGCCAAAATTCGGGTGTGTCAGGAAGCGGGAATCCAGGGATCTTCTCTGAGACCTCCCGAACCGTCCGCCAGAAGCCAGCCAGCGCAAATTTGGGTTTTTATCTGAGTTGTGACTTATATTCACCTAATGAAGGGGGTTAGGGACTGGTACAGATAGAATGGGTGACTGGAAAAAAAACACATGCCATCATTTTACCCCCGAAACACTTAATAATAAATATTGTTTAATACATTTTATTGAACACAAAACTGAAATCAGAGCAGACCGTTCTATAACACTTACTGTAATGCAGTTTCTATCGCCGCTGCATTTAATCCAAATGTCTTATATCTGCCTATATTTTAGAACAAATATGGGAGCTTTGTTGGAGATCTAAAGGTGACACACGATTCTTCCAAAAACAAACCGTATTTTGTTTTTTTTTATTGTTAATTTTTTTAATTAACTATAATGTGTGGCAGTTGTGTTTTATATTATGTTTACTAGTTCATAATAATGTGCTGGGGCTTCTGCAGCTCCTTGTCCTCACAGTGTAAGTCCATCAGATTCCACATAATTTCAGGCCTTTAGGGCTCTATTTATTAACATTATTTTTACTAAAATAAAGTGAAAAAGGGTGTTTTCACACCCTTTTCACATTATTTTAGTTTCACCTGTAGTTATTACAGGGCAATTGGAGTAGAATTAGTAAAATTGTACTCCAACCCCCAGTATCACTTATTTTTAGTAAAGCAGATCGCATTTCCCATAATTGTAATGGGAAATGTGATCCGACCTAAGTTACTAAAAATAAATTGTAAAAAAATACCGGGGGAAGCCCTGTGATAATAACGCCACCTGGAGGTGGCGTTATCCAGGGTCTCCCCCGGTTACCGGGCTCCCACTCTGCTCTAACGGAGAGAGCAGAGCCGGGAGCCGGTACCAGTAATCAGTTATGTGGTCTAGGTAGACCGCAAGCTGATTACTGTAAAAAAAAGAAAAAAAAATTAAACATTTTATTTTTTCCTTACCTGAATCCAGGGACCGGTGATCGGGCCTCCGGTGATGGCTCCTCTCCGGTCAGCTGGTCTCCCACAGTGCACTGGGGCCCGGTCATCAGGTGATCGGGTCCCAGTGCAGTATGGGAGATCACCTGATCGGGAAGCCCGGAGAAGATCACCGGAGGCCAGGAGGATGCAGGTAAGTGTAATGAAGGGAGGGGGGGTCGCGGGGGGACGCGGGGGTACGCGATCGCGGGGGCGGGGCTTAGCGCCGGGGGCGGGGCTTAGCGTCGGTGGGGGGGGTAGTAGCGGTGGTCGGTCGGCGCATGCGCGGGCTCTTAGTCGCTGTATTTTTCCGAAAATACCGCGACTAGAGTGCGGATGGGATCCGCAGGGACAGAGCTTTATCGCAAGCTCTGTCCCTGCAAGGGATTTATAGTAAATCCCTGTGATATTGCCTGAATTCGCAATGCGAATTCACTCGGTAATATCACACTACAATCCGCATTCAATATGCGGATTGTAGTAAATAGAGCCCTTTATCACTTTATTTTAGTAAAAATAATGTTAATAAATAGAGCCCAGAAAGAGAAAAGGCACATACAGGTCATACTGGTAGCAAACAAGGTCAATAAAACAGAAAGTGAACACAAGGTTCAAAACATATGCACAAATATCGACAATTATCAGTCCTAAGTCCAGTCTAAAGTAAGATGCGAGTTATTTCAGATTAGTGAGAATAAATAATAAAAATAGTAGCAAAGGAAACACAGGGGGGTCATGTTGTCAACCATATCTGTTAAGACATAATTGGAAGAGGGTACTTAAGGTGTAGTCTTGGGGTCTCCTTGAATTTCAACCAATCAGACAAGGTGTCAGTTAAGACAGAGGATGTCAAGTTAGAAGAGGATGTAAGGTCTTCCATGGTCATATAGAGATCAACCCCCTGGAGCCACTGGCACTGAAAGATAGGGGGCCAAATGGGGACTTCCAAAAGCATGGGATGGTCGCTCTCACCGCATTCAAGTGGTGGCGCAGTAGGGAATTCTTAAATTGGGAAAGGGGCCCATCCATAAGACCGAAAAGCCAAAATTCGGGTGTGTCAGGAAGCGGGAATCCAGGGATCTTCTCTGAGACCTCCCGAACCGTCCGCCAGAAGCCAGCCAGCGCAAATTTGGGTTTTTATCTGAGTTGTGACTTATATTCACCTAATGAAGGGGGTTAGGGACTGGTACAGATAGAATGGGTGACTGGAAAAAAAACACATGCCATCATTTTACCCCCGAAACACTTAATAATAAATATTGTTTAATACATTTTATTGAACACAAAACTGAAATCAGAGCAGACCGTTCTATAACACTTACTGTAATGCAGTTTCTATCGCCGCTGCGTTTAATCCAAATGTCTTATATCTGCCTATATTTTAGAACAAATATGGGAGCTTTGTTGGAGATCTAAAGGTGACACACGATTCTTCCAAAAACAAACCGTATTTTGTTATTTTTTATTGTTAATTTTTTTAATTAACTATAATGTGTGGCAGTTGTGTTTTATATTATGTTTACTAGTTCATAATAATGTGCTGGGGCTTCTGCAGCTCCTTGTCCTCACAGTGTAAGTCCATCAGATTCCACATAATTTCAGGCCTTTAGGGCTCTATTTATTAACATTATTTTTACTAAAATAAAGTGAAAAAGGGTGTTTTCACACCCTTTTCACATTATTTTAGTTTCACCTGTAGTTATTACAGGGCAATTGGAGTAGAATTAGTAAAATTGTACTCCAACCCCCAGTATCACTTATTTTTAGTAAAGCAGATCGCATTTCCCATAATTGTAATGGGAAATGTGATCCGACCTAAGTTACTAAAAATAAATTGTAAAAAAATACCGGGGGAAGCCCTGTGATAATAACGCCACCTGGAGGTGGCGTTATCCAGGGTCTCCCCCGGTTACCGGGCTCCCACTCTGCTCTAATGGGGAGAGCAGAGCCGGGAGCCGGTACCAGTAATCAGCTATGTGGTCTAAGCAGACCGCAAGCTGATTCCTTACCTGAATCCAGGGACCGGTGATCGGGCCTCCGGTGATGGCTCCTCTCTGGTCAGCTGGTCTCCCATAGTACACTGGGGCCCGGTCATCAGGTGATAGGGCCCCAGTGCAGTATGGGAGATCACCTGATCGTGAAGCCCGGAGAAGATCACCGGAGGCCAGGAGGATGCAGGTAAGTGTAATGAAGGGAGGGGGGGGGTCGCGGGGGTCCGCGATCGCGGGGGGCAGGGCTTAACGCCGGGGGCAGGGCTTAGCATCGGTGGGGGTGTAGTAGCGGTGGTCGGTCGGCGCATGCGCGGGCTCTTAGTCGCGGTATTTTTTCTGAAAATACCGCGACTAGAGTGTGGATGGGATCAGCAGGGACAGAGCTTTATCGCAAGCTCTGTCCCTGCAAGGGATTTATAGTAAATCCCTGTGATATTGCCTGAATTCGCAATGCGAATTCACTCGGTAATATCACACTACAATCCGCATTCAATATGCGGATTGTAGTAAATAGAGCCCTTTAGTCCTGTACAGGAAAATGTTGGCTCCATTCCCTTAATATTCATCATGAAACGGGAACTTGGGGTGGTCCTGCCATCTATGGAATATTCAAGACACAGTGATCAGTAACCAAAGGCACAGAGACCGGGACCTGCTCTGCCATCCCTGACACTGTGGCCATTATTGAGGATTAGCGGCATCCGGAGGGGACACATTAATCCTTGTGCAGCATCCACACAGATAGACGCTGTTATATTACAGCTATTATTGTCAGAGAAGCCAGAAATAAGTGTGACAGTCGTCTGTACACAGTGAGGTCGCCCTGATAAGGGCTGTACCAATAGTCATGTGACTGCAGTCCACGGGAAACCAGACGTCACTGAGGCATGACTAGACTGTCCCATTATATATGGGTTATACATGTACGGATGTAGCAGGCCAGACAGCCAGGGCCCTGAACCTTCCTAGTGTTATGAATGGCCAAATTGTCTACGTGAGCCTCGCAGCTATGATCATTTAATTCGGTGGAAAGAGTATACTGATCTAACTGAGGAGTCAAATGCTGAATAAAAGGCTGCTCCACCTGCCCCCCAAAACATATACAGTTCAGAGAACACAATGATACTTACTGGAGCGTATTTACAAAGCGCATATCTTTGTTGAGCTTGTCCAGAGTTCCCAATTCTTCATTGCTTAACTGGAAGTCAAAGACCTAAAATGTGCAAGAGCTAGGGGTCTAGTTACTAAGCAGTGTTAGGAGACAGAGTGAAAAGTGATAAGAAAGTGATAAGGTGCCAGCCAATCAGCTCCCAACTGTCATTTTTCAAACACAGCCTGTGAGATGGCAGTTGGGAGCTAATTGGCTGGCACCTTCCCACTTTCTTATCACTTTTCACTATGTCTCCTAACACTGCTTAGTAACTAGACCCCCTCAGTCTTTTACATGACTGTAACACGCATGTGATCCCCCCCCCCCCCCCCCAGACCTCTGCACATGTTTGGTGTTATGCTAGATTGTGATGCTGGGTATATTAGAAAGGTCTCCTGCATAGACTGTCATTCTGGCCAATGAGACTTTGGGTGGGCCTGAGTTAAGGGGGGGGGGGGGGGGTTTGCACCGAATGGGGCACAGTTACTTAATAATTTTAAGTCACTAAGACTACGCACTTGGAGGTTTTGCTTAATCCTGGCCGAGGTAAAGCTCTTTGCCAGGACCGCAATCCCCCTCTGCAGCAGGTATTTCATTGCCACCTGAGCGGGGGTCCGGCTGGACATTTAGGACAATCTAAGACTCTAATTCATGCCCTCAACATCTCTAGTAGTTGATAGTGCTGTACTAAACATTTTAAACAAGCGCTATAAACAAGTAACCCTATAATTTGCACAAGTGTATTTATAAAAAGTGACTTTATTCGCACAGAGAGAACCACCATCCTTTTAAGTATCATTATAAAAAGGGTGGAATCATCTCTAAACGATATGGGGGTCACCTAATAAAGTGATTACTAGAGCAGTAGTTTTTTGCTAATTATTGCCTACGGATATATACTATTATTGGTGGTCAGACACATTTTCTATACACTCTCATCAAAATTAAGGGGTCTATGTACTACTAATCGAGGTGACAGCAGCACAAGTTAGCTCATCCTGCCCAATGCAGGCACAGGTGGGAAAACATGCAGGGATTTCAGTAAACGTTAAGAGGAAAAAGCACAGTGAGATTGGCTGCTCCATACAGCCTTATGTACTGTAGTCTGCTTATATGTTTAATTGGAATAATGCTTGTAATAACTAATAACTGACTATATATGGTAGGGGAGTAATCAATTATCATTAGTCGCAATGTGCAGCTGTGCACAGGACCAATGATTACAGCACCTAGACATCGCAGATTGCACTGCGCACCTCTAGAGGGCGCAAGGAAAACTCTGCGATACTGGTGGCTGCGAGGTGCTGGAGAAATGGTGGCGATAAATGAATGCACCCCTATTAAGGCACAAAGATGATCACTAAAGAGCATTATTTAATATATATATGTATATATATATATATATATATATATAATTATATATGTATGTGACTATCAGTAATCAATAGCATGAACTAGCAGAAGTGTATCACACTATCTCTCCTATCACTCTACAGAAATCTGACATTTCTAGATGGGTTTTTGGTAGGGTCGTAGCCCCCTATATAACATCACTGAACACAGCCATGTACAGTATTACAGTTTCTTAATGGAGGCTCAGAACACGGCATCCTAATGACTGACATTGGCAATGCCCCCCATGTAATGCCAGACTTGTGTAATGTCATCCCTAACTCTGCTTGGCAAGTGTCATTGCCGAATTCCCCAGGTCACTATTATCTATAACAGTGGTTCTCAAACTCGATCCTCAGGACCCCACACAGTGCACGTTTTGCAGGTCACCCAGAAGGTGCACAGGTGTATTCATTACTCACTGACACATTTGAAAAGATCCAGGGGCAGAACTATGGGAGACAATGGAGGCGCCTGCCGCCGGGCTCCAGCTCTGATGGGGCACCTCCTTCATTGACCACAATATATTCACCCCACTTAGGGCTGTAACTATGTACCCGGAGTGTACCGTCACGGCCGCCCAATACATGGCACCTCTTCCCGGCACCTGAGGAGCCACCATACACTAGTGGAGAGCTCCATGTCAGACCATCAGCTGCTGCCTTTGTCTATCTATAGCCTGTCTGCATGCGAATTGCTACATTACAGTGTCAGCGGCTGTGACGGGGGGGGCACCACATTATAACTTGCCTCCGGGCGTCTGGGATGAATTTACGCCACTGAAAAGATCTACAGGTGGAGCTAATTATTTCAATTGCGATTCTGTGAGGAGACCTGTAAAACATGCACTGTTTGGGGTCCTGAGGACCGAGTTTGAGAACCTGTGATCTATAACACCCAGCATCCTAGAACAAGTCACTGACTCGATATATATATAATAGATACTGTACCTTCCAAGTATCGCGATTGTCGGTGTTGTAATAAATACATTTTCCATTTTCATCCAATGGGAAGGGATCATCTACAGGCTGTGGAGTAACCAGACAATAATACAGTATTAGTGCAGATAGCATGGGGGGGGGGGGAATTTAATTCAGTACGATGGCTGCATAGAACCTCCGAGACAGTCGGCCGAAGGTATTTAGAGAGTAGCAACCCCTAATTTTCCCTTGTACCCCATAGAAGTGTGCAGGAATAATTAGCAAACTTTTGGGTCTATTCAACAAGCAAATTTCTACTTATATCATGGAGAAATGAGCGTTTCCGGATAATTTAAGTATTCCCACTATGTAGCAAAGGGTTAACGGACAAGATAACACAATTATATTTTCTGTTAATACCCCGCTCCTACAATATGGCACTGTATATAGAGCCAGTCATTGCTATTCGAGAAATGACGTTATATGAACAAAGGGCCTGATTCAGCAAAGGATCGATATTCTGTTAACACGCACGCAGCGCAGTTGCTAATTTCAGCGGTGATATGCAAATATTACGTATAAGGTTTATACACAATCTCGGAAAACAGAGATCTGTGTAATATATGACATTACTGAACACACACACGGCTGCAATACAGAAGTTTTTAGGCTTATTTGTGTTGTACACATGATCTTGGTTGTCTGTGTGTACTAAACAAAGCAGAAGAAGCACAAAAAGGAAGGAAAAAGAGAGAACCCCCTTACACAGGCATCCAGAACAAAAGGCTGCTTAGAATTGTGATTATCACAATTAAAGAGCAGAGAGAACCCACATTTTTTGTTTTTTTGTGTTTGCATATTTATGAGATAGTACTGAGGAGATGTGTGGATAGATATGTGATTTACTGGATGCTTTATATTGGTATTACAAAACCATACATGCCTACTCTCCCGGGAATCGCGGGAGGCTCCCGATTTTTCGGGTAACCCCCCGCGATCCCGGAAGAGTAGGCATATCTCCCGCATCCCGCCCACTTCCTAGTGAAGTGGGCAGGATGGGGAGATTTTACCTGAGATTATCAGGTCCGTCGGGAAGGGGCGGGGCTAAATTAGGCAAATCGCGTCATTTAGCCCCGCCCCCTCCTCACGGACCCGCGAATCACGGGGGTTTTCTGCAAAGGGGGCGGGGCCTAATGCCGTCTATCGTCTGGCCCCGCCCCCCGAAGAGGAAAGCAGCAGGTCCCCTCCTGCTGCTCCCGGAAAGCTGCCCAGCAAAGTAGGTAAGTATGTACAAAACATGGCTTTAAGGGAGTTTTCAAAATGGAGGTTATCCTTGTGCCATGAGGTTTGGACAAAAGCTCATGTGCCATCCCACCCCCCACGCATCCACATCCCCATACACTCTTCTCTCTCCCTTTCTCTTGGTCTCTCTCTCTCTCATATTGTATTTTGACTAGTATTGTTAAAAATTAATACTGTTTTATGAGGATTGATTTCATGAATATAAAAACACTTTACTGTATCACATCTTGTGTGGGAAGCGGTATGAAATACCGCCGGCCGCATGGCCGGGAGTTCGAATCCCGGCAGCGTCAGGCAGACAAATGAAGAGATCCCGGCAGCGGCAGCCCGACAGCGCTGGAAATCCTGATCAGTCCATAGGTGAGTACTACTTACTAACCTAACCTCCCCACCCTAACCCTCCCTTAGGGGTGCCTAACCCTAACCCCCCCTCCTGTGCCTAAACCTAACCTCCCCTTCCCCGCTGCCTAAACCTAAGTCCCCCGGGGGTGCCTAACCCTAACCTCCCCCCGGGGGTGCCTAACCCTAACCTCCCCCCTTCCCCTAGCCTAACCCTAACCTCCCTCCAGGGGTGCCTAACCCTAACCTCCCCCCGGGGGTGCCTAACCCTAACCCTCCCTCCCCTAGCCTAACCCTAACCCTCCCGGGGGGGTGCCTAGCCCTACGTCCCCCCCGGGAGCCCTAAACCTAACCCTCCCCCCCGCGGCTGTCCGGTCACGCCACCCGGCATCCCTTCGATCGGGATGCCGGGCGCCGATCTCCTGGCATCGGAAAAATGACAGGCGTCTACATTTAGACACCTATCATTTAACCCTCGCCGGGATAAAGCAGTCGGGAAGCCGGGCTTACGTCAGCCGGCTTCCCGATTGCATCCCCTTGTGTGCCATGTTATTATCCAAATGATCCAAAGGGTATATTATTCTGGTTAAGCACTTTGCGAGTTCATATATTTATATTACTTATAACCTGATGTTAGTTATTTAACGAATAATAGAATATTTGCTTCAGATATATTTGGGTTTAAGCTGGCAATTGCCTGCAGGTACAAGAGAAACCGAAAGATTGCATAAGGAAAGAGGTGTTTTAAACCTCTAGGATGGGGGCAGGCATGTATGCAAATTACTTGTGGGAGTTAGCCTATGGCAAGCAGGGGCGGGTTTGTAACAGGAACATTATATAGTGGGATAAAAGTGTGGGCCAAAGCCTCTTTGTTCCAGATTCCTCCAGGACAGGGAAGTGCATTTTGTCAGTTGTCATTTTCCTTAATAAAATTCTCTTAGTGCTTCTCCTTCTTCTCTTCTTCTCTCCTCCTTTTCCTTATTGTATTTAGTCTCTTTTCATTTACTTCATATCATTGCTTTTACTTTTCCTTTCTGTCCTCAATCAGTGTCTTTTCTGATTTCTTGTTCTGCTGGGGGAGGGTGTAGCTATGTCCTGCCTAGTAATGAGCCTCCCCAGACCCTGGTCCCTGGCTCCACAGTGTCCCCATGTTATTAGGAGCTGCAGGTGTGGTTCCCCTATTGATAGTTCTATCCCCCCTCAGGCTGCAGCAGCTTTGTGGAAGGTGTGCCAGTGCGGGGGAGGGGTGCTTCCCTTTAGTCCTTAATGCCCCTGGTCAATATTATCTTTGTGGCTGCAATGGCCAGCACCATAGGCAAATGCAGGAGGGGTTTATGAGTGCCTTACCTGAACCCCCCCTCAGCCCACACCATGATGACTACAATAGAAATAGCATATAATACTAAAGTTGCATGTTTTTTAGGATCCCCTCAGTGTCACAAATGAAATAACTAGCACTACAGTCCCTGTTGATCTTTTAAATGTGTCAGCCAGTAGAAAAAGTTAAAAAGCCAGTAATGAATATTGTTGTGCACCAACTAGATCTGGAAAACATGCACTGTACGGGGTGCACTGATATGGATCACCTATTGGATCAATTATTAATACTGGATAATACACCATCCAGTACATAAGGGGACCAATCTGTGCATCTATGTCCAGGACAGTGCATGGTTTCTTTTTCTGCCCTCTCCCAGATTCCCCAACTTGCTCATATGATCTGTAAAGGAGCCGGCACATGAAATAAAAAGATTCAGCTCAGACAGGATGGCTCTACTTCTACATATAATTACTTACTGTGTTTGCTGGTCCTGTATATGCCAGAATTATATCATTCAGTACATTCGTATGATGTATTTTATAGATGGTCTAAGTGCTGATTATGCCCTCTTAATGGTAGAAAACAGTTGCAGCAAACAGTGTCAGTATTATGCTGGGCATTGAGGTATCATTGGGGGAATAGAATGCTTTAGTGATGCGTTATCTGACAGTAAGGGGTAATGGCTTTGACTCTGCTTTATTTATCTATAGCACCTAAGATCTAGCTTTTATCTCCTTTGAATCATTATTATCAGCCAATAGAGGAGATTGTATTATATACTGTATTCTGAGCATTTAACTTACAAAATAGACAGAATACATGTGCTACAGTGAATTTCTACAGGGTGCACAGCTTATTATTGCAATCACTGCCCCAAGCAGCTATCACCGGGAAGCTCCATTCTCAGCTATGCTCCTACTTCGACAAATATACATTGCTGGAGGTCACGCAGCCTTCGCGTCCTGCCTATGAGGGGTACAACGTGAGCAAAGCAGCTAGTTCAGTTCGTCAGGGCTAACAGCAGGCGTCTGGGGAAAATGCTTCGCCTTTAATAATTCCACATTAAAATGTCGTTTTCGTCACCTCTGCTTGCGATGTGGTGGCAATCACCCAGTTGCCAAGTGTTTCAAGGGGGGTGCCCAGCAGCAGCCTGCACAGCCAGCAAAAGGCACAAGTGCTAAGTAAAGTTCCATCCCCTGTCCGTGTCACAGCGATAGCAAAATGGTTGAGTTGGTACCCGGTTCTGCAGGACGCAGAATTTTTGTTAAAAGGCTTCAGTTTTGGTTTTCGTTTACCTATTTGCAGGGATGTCGACACATATCCGCCAAGAAATTTGAAGTCTGCCTTTGAATTGCCTCACATTCTTAGGGAAAAAGTGGCTGGCGAGGTTAGCGCAGGCGCATTGCTGGGCCTTTTGCAGAACCCCCATTAGGGATCTTGTGAATTCCCCGGTGGGAGTGGTTCCCAAGAAAATTCCAGGAAAATACAGGCTCATGCAACATCTGTCTTATCCGCCAGGCTCGTCAGTAAATTATGCCATACCAGTTGAGGTTTCCTCGGTGGTGTACCAGTCTTTTGACGATGCTTTGGACGTCATTAGGTGTTATGGTCCGGGCGCACTGATGGCTAAGATAGATGTTGAGTCAGCTTTTCGTCTACTTCCTTTGCACCCAGAGTCATTCCAGTTTATGGGTTTTTAGCTTGGACAACGGATATTGCATAGACAAATGCTTGCCTATGGGGTGTTCTGTGTCCTGTGCGTTTTTCGAGCATTTTAGCACCTTCCTACACTGGTGCGCGGAATTTATTTATTTAATTTTTGCGGTAGTCATGGAATAGCCCACTATCTCGATGACTTTCTGTGTGTCGGCCCTTCCGGTTCAGGCAGATGCAGTTATCTTTTGTTTTCTTTACGAGCGCTGTTTTTTCATTTGGAGTTCCCGTTGCTGTGGACAAAACGGAGGGCCCTTCCCCTTGTCATTCCTGGGTATCGAGATCTGTACCTCGGTGGGTTCTTGTCGCATTCCTCTCGATAAGCCTGTCAAGTAATGCCATAGCGGAATGCACGGCTTCCAGTAGAATTACCCTGCGGCAGGCGCAATCCCTCCTGGGCCTGTAAAGTAATTCCAATGGGCAGAGCTTTTTCACGTAAATTGGAAAGGGCCACGGCTGGTGTCACTAACCGAGACATTTGCTACGTTTATCCTCAGAGATTAAGCAGGACCTCTCTGTCTGGGTCTCGTTTCTTCGGGATTTTAATGGCGTTCGGTTGTGGATGTCTCCAGCCGCTGACAATTTGCAGCTGCAGCTGTTCACCGACGCAGCAGGCACCACGGGGTTCGGATGTTACCTTGATGGCTCCTGGTGCGTTGGCCGTTGGCTGGAAGAATGGGTGGGAAAGGGTTTGACTAAGGACTTACTCCTTCTCAAACTCTTTCCCATAATGGTTTCCTTGGAAATCTGGGGGGAATGGTTACGCAATCGCAGCATCATTATCAGGTGTGACAACCTGGGCATGGTCCATGCGATACAATCAGCAACATGCGGCTTCCCTGCTGGTTTTGCGCTTGCTAGCGCAGCTGTGCTCACATGTTTGCGCTGTAACATCATGTTTAAGGCAAGACACATTCCTGGGGTGGAGAATGATATAGACGATGCGTTATCACGTTTCCAGTGGGCTAGGTCCCGATCTGTGGCCCCTGGTGCTGACGTTGTGCTTTGCCCCTCTTATGTTTGGCAGGTGATCGAGCCGGCATGGAGGGCTAAGCAGAACAGTCTTTAGCCCCCTCCACGTTGCGAGCATATCGGCAGGCATGGAATGAATGGGAAGATTATTCCCGTAGCAGCAAACAGGCAGGTAAGAGTCAGCATCGTTCGATGCTTTCTTTTATTTGGAGTCTCCGTTTGGCTGGCAGATCCAGGGCTTCTGTTGCGCGCTCTTTGGGGGGCATTGCATTTTATTGTAAATTGAAGGGCCAACCTGACTTTACTAAAAGTTTTCTGATAGTGAAGGCTTTAAAGGGTTTGGCACGGGTCTCCCAGCCAGTAGCTGACCGTAGGAGACCTGTGGACGCTCATCTGCTTCCGGCAGTATTAGGGGCGGTTCTCGGAGTGGCTCTTACTGCGTATGAGGCGGTCCTGATTCAAGTGGTGTTTTCGGAGGCTTTTCACGGCACCTTGAGGGTATCGGAGCTGGTGGCATCATCCAAATGGGTTAATGCCGCCATGCTCCTCTCGGATATCCTGGTCAGTGAGAGGTCTGTTCTCTGTAGGATTCGGCAGTCGAAGACCGACCAGACTGGTAGGGGTAGGTGGATCTCGTTGGGTCCATCTAGGGACGAACAGATCTGCCCCGTGGCACTAGCTATGCGGTATGAGTTATTGCGGCCAGATGTTCCTGGTTCATGACTCATGCATATGGACAGGACTCCGCTTACCAAATACCAGTTTGGTTGGTTTTTGAAGAGGTGTGTATCAGTTTTAGGCCTCCCGCCTCAAGATTTTGGTACACACTAGTTTCTGATCGGAGCCGCAACTTCGGCGGCAGCTGCAGGTTTCTCGGCATCAGAAATTAAGGCCCTAGGACATTGGAAATTGGATAGTTATAAAGGTTACATTCGACCTAGGCATGAAGGCCCTTTGTTTAAAGTCATTTCACAGTCTGTTCCGGTTACGTTTAAATTTTATGCTTGCCTGGTTTTTGTCTTGTCTCATGTACTGTCCTGTCTTGTCTGTTACCCCTGTCCGTCCTACTTGGGATTAGCTACTCGCCATTGCTGGCAATGGGAGTCTTGAGGGATTTTACAATTTTTACCTGAACTGACGGATTCAATTCGGCTATTCTCAATCATTTAATTAGGCCATAGTCCATCCCTCAGCAGGTTTTTATTTTACCTCTTGCCGAGTTCACCTGTTTTTTCCCAATTCCCCCCCACCCATTCTTCCCCTTTGTGTCTTCTGTTTGTCTCAGCCACTTCAAATAGTAAAGTCGGCGACCAATAGAAAATTTTTCTTTTTGGCAGATACTCACTTATGTTCTATCAGATCCCACTAATACACCATAAAATTTTATTGTTTTATGACAATTACTAATTTTTTATTTACTGCTTTCCTCCACCTTTAGGATTGCTCTTTGACACGCAGGACATTTGGGTTATAGGCCACTCATATATTTTCTGGGCTGCTAGGTTTGAGTTCAGATCAAGCTCCAATTTTTGAATATTCAGCTAGGGTCCGTTGGATAGGTTCCAGAGGTATGAGATGGCATTCCTTTTGTCCTAAACTGTTAGAGTATGCAAGGCTTTTTGGTAGGCCACGTATTTTGGTGGCTTATTTAGGAGGCAACGACTTAGGGCAGAGGTCCACTGTAGAATTACGAGTTGATATTGTCAACGATTTGGCAAGGGTGCTATCGGCCTGGCCCTTGTGTAAATTAATTTGGTCTTGCATTGTACCTCGACAGGTCTGGCGTGGGGTTAGGAGTTTTCCTGCTAATGACGAAGCTAGGAAGAAACTTAATTTCGCAGTTGCCAAATTTGTGATGGCCAATTATGGCCGTTTCATTTACCATAATAACATTCAATTTCGATTTAGTTATATGTATAGACCTGATGGAGTTCATTTAACAGAGGAGGGTGTGTCATTGTTTATTGGGGATCTTTTTGAGGAGTTGGCGTTATTGGGGTAGTACTTGGTATGGTGGCGGTGCGGCGGTTCTATAAGCTGAACCTTGCTGTGGCGGGAAAGAACGGCAGGTCGCCAGTCCGGGTGCAATTATGATTTAAGGGCGCTCCCTTCGTTGACTGGTAGTTGGCTGTACCAACCTAACGGGGGGCAGTATCACCACCTAAACGGGTGGGAAGTCAAGATGGGGGTGAGCGTTACCTTTTGTTGATGATATGAGTTACATGGTTATGTGTATGCACTCTGGGCGATCTACGCCTGCTATGCCTTTTGTTGTTTGTGTGTGGGCATAGCAGATCTGGCTGATTTCTGGCCGTCCTTTCTTTGCCACCATACATCCTTAAATAAATAATAATTATTATTGCTCCAATAAATCGCCATCAAGTTATCTGCCAAATCCACGTCTCAGTGTCTTTATTTTATGTTAGTATGATAAGTGGTTTGCACACATGACAACACCTCATCCGATAGAAGGTTTAATAGAACCAAGCAGGTAAATACACAAGGAGGGAAAAAGAAAGCGCCCCCTTACATTTTGCGTTCGCATTGTGATCGCAGCCTGACATAAGGACGCCCACTTCCCCTTACGCACATCCGTATACTTTGGTAACATAGCGAGTAACATCGGACCCATACGCACAGGTAAGGCAGGTCAGACCTCACCCAGGAACTGCTTTCTTCAGCGCACACTACCAGACCTCAGGCTGCGTATGGTATCATAGTGGATAATATATGCACGCCCCTGCAGCGGCATTGAAATGCACTGGCACGCCTGCGTTCGCTCAACCACCCCCCGTCACCACCCACAAATGGCACTTCCTGTCAATCACTCTGCGATGGTTCTGCATGCTCATTGTGGTCGCCGTTTCCGATCGCAGCGGCTGGTTCGCGCACTGCGATGCGTACGCATGCGGAGTGCGATGCATATGCATGCGCAGTGTGCAATAATCGGCCAATTGCGTGCATATAAGCATCTGCGATCCTTGCTGAATCAGGCCCAAAAATTCTTATTTCAGTCGAAAACTACAGGGAAAGAGGGATCTCGTCTAATCAGTCCCTGCAGCTGGCTGAAACTCCGGCCACTCTCCGCCACGGGAATTAAATTATTAAACTGGCAGCGCTCGCCGCAGTGTAATTATACAGTTTTGGAAAAATGCATATATATATTTATAATATAGCAGTGGAGGGCGGCAATAGGGACAAATTAAACTGCTACCAGATACAGTTAATCTAACTAACTGCGTCTGGTAGCAATTTCATTTGTCCCTATTGGAAGACCCGGGAGTGCCGCCCAACGCTGTTATATTGTACTTAAGTGTGTTTGGGGAGGGCACCCAGGCGATGTTATTGGATTAACTGGGAGTTCCGGTTCACTGATTTATTATATATATTTTATTATATTATATTTTTTCATCCCCCTTGCCTTAGCTCAAAATTCCTCGATGACTTTGCTTCTTGGCTATTAATCTTGGGCTCTCAAAACCCATTTCTTCCTCAAAGCTTTCCAGTGCTCATCCTAACCCAGGACTCCATGCTCCTTCCTCACAATCCAGCCCAACTGCGTCACCCCATGTTTGTCTGCCCCTACCCTTAAGAACATACTTCCCTACACTCCCGGACTGGTATCGAAACTCCCGAAAATCGGGCAGCGCTCCCGACCACCCGGAAAAGTAGGCAAGTCTCCAGCACCTCCCTCCATTACCAGCATCCCCGCAGCCACCCATCCGCTCACTCGCAATCCCCTGCGGCCACCCGCATACACAGCACAAGTGGGCAGTCCAGGGGTCCAATTACGCATTTCGCGGTGAATCGAGTCATCATAGCCCCGCCCCCCACTATACAATGCCAGATTTCTCTGCACTGTATAGCGGGGGCATGGCCACTTTATGGACCACCACGCCCCCTCTCTGCCATCCTGTAGGCAAGTATGCTTTAGAATGTAAGCTCTCACGAGCAGGGCCCTCTTCCCTCACATGCTTCTCCTCGCCTTACTTATACTTTCATTTACAATGGCACCTAACACTTTTTTGCTGACACCCTGCTGCTTATTTAAGTGTTATGCAGCAATGTTTATAAATCATGTATTTGTCCTGTATTGTTTGTACTGTTATTAACATTTTTTTCGTGTCCTCACTTGTCTATGTACTTTGTAAGGCACTGCGGAACCCTTCTGGCGCCATATAAAGGATAATAATAATAATATTATTAATATATATCTCTATATCTCTACTAGACTAGTATCATGTTACACCACCTGTTTTGTTTTGTTTTTTAGAAAAAGACACCTTTAAAGATTTTCACTAGGTTATAGGAACCATCTTTAAATAATATCTAATATCCAGAAAATATATTTCTCTAGTGCGGAGAAAACGTGTACATTTCAGTAGTGATACAATAAATATAGTTTTGAAAATAAAAATATTATCATAAGTGTTTCCTATGGCACTTAGTATAACTGAGCCTGTAGCTATAATCTGAGTGACAGCCCAGCCTCGCCCTGTGTGCAGAATGTGACCTCACTGGTATCTGAGTGTCAGAGACTGTCACTTTCATTTTTCTCTCCTGCTGCCAGCGATGGCGTCTGCTGATCTGAGACAGGAGCTGGACTGTTCCATCTGCCTGAGCATTTATACAGATCCTGTAACCCTGAGATATGGCCACAACTTCTGCCGGGTCTGTATTGATCGTGCGCTGGATACACAGGAGGGGTCTGGAGTTTATACTTGTCCTGACTGCAGAGCAGATTGTCAGGAGCGTCCTGCACTGCAGAGGAACATAACTCTGTGTAACATAGTGGGGAGTTTCCTGTCTACTCGGCCAGATAAGGAGGAGACTGGGATCTTCTGCACTTACTGTGTGGACTCCTGTACCTGCTACTAAATCCTGTCTGCTGTGTGAGGCTTCTCTGTGTGATAATCACCTGAGAGTACACAGCAAGTCAGCAGAACACGTCTTATCTGATCCCACCACTTCCCTGGGGGACAGGAAATGCTCTGTCCATAAAAAGCTCCTGGAGTATTACTGCACTGAGGACGCTGCCTGTATCTGTGTGTCCTGCTGTCTGATTGGGGAACACAGAGGACATCAGGTGGAGTCGCTGGACGAGGCCTCTGAGAAGAAGAAGAGGAAGCTGAGAAATGTTCTGCAGAAACTGATCACAAAGAGAGAGGAGACTGAGAAAAGAGTCCAGAGTCTGCAGGAGTGCAGGAGAGAAGATCAGGGAAAAGCAGCTGGTGTAACAGAGACAGTCACTGCCCTGTTTAGAGACATCAGGAGACAGCTGGAAGACATGGAGAAGAGAGTCCTGAGTGAGATATCCAGACAGGAACAGCGCGTTTCACTCTCAGTCTCTGATCTGATCCAGCAGCTGGAAATAAAGAAGGACGAGCTGTCCAGGAAGATGCGTCACATTGAGGAGCTGTGTAACATTTCTGACCCAATGACTGTCTTACAGGAACCAGACACAGGTGACTTGTGTGATACTGAGGACACAGAGAGACATGATAACCAGGTCCATGGTGCAGGAGATCTGGATGTGGGTCTCATCTCAGGGACATTACACACATTATATGATATAATAACAGGTATAAATACAGGGATCTATGTGCAGGAAGCTACAGACCTATTACTGGATGTAACCACAGCTGGTAATAGTATACAGATATCAGGTGACAGGAAAACTGCATCATGGTCAGATATAAACCAGAGATATCCAGTAACACCAAAGAGATTTCAGTATAATCAGGTAATAAGCACCAGGGGATTCTTCTCAGGGCGACATTACTGGGAAGTGGATGTCAGTAAATCAGAGCACTGGAAGGTGGGGATGTGTTATCCCAGTATAGGTAGGAGAGGACGTCAGTCACTCATTGGAGGTAACAACAAGTCCTGGTGTGTGTGGAGGTGTAATAATCAGTACTCAGTGATACATGAGAGTACAGAGATCCGGTTACCTGACAGAGTGAGGGTATACCTGGATTATGGGGCAGGACAGCTGTCCTTTTATTCTCTATGTGACCCCATCAGACACTTACACACAGTCACTGCCATCACTGAGCCCCTTCATGCTGCATTATGTTTAGGGGAAGGTTCTATAACTATATCTGGGGGAATCAGGAGCTGGGAGATATACCATAAGAAATCTGCCCAGAGGCTGGTGACATCACAGGGAGGGGAATCTGACTGGGGGAATATTCAGCCAATAGAATGAAGCAGTGGGTGGAGCTACAGCTGAGCCCCTCTCCCTGTGTAACCACATGACCAGAACGTATGGATTTGTTCCCATGTTGGTTTGTTAGATACTGTTATTATAAATATATTAACACTAACAGTGACTGCCTGTCGTGGCCGAGTGATTATTAATTTTATTGAATGACAAGGAGACAGAGTGAGGGAGTTATCTCAAAGGAGCTCTGATCTCGTGACTTTGGGTCTGTGTAAGGACTTGTTAGAAATGTGCAACCATTGTGTTCAACTGTGTTCATTCTACATACAGATGGCATCAGTGTTCACCTTTTGATAAAAGTTAGTTTAAAAAGAAGGTGGCCCAGAGGTGTGTTTATCCAGACTCTGCTATAGAAGAAGGTGTTCCTTCTAGGGACGGCCTTGATGGTTTCACCCTCTGATGGTCATCCCTGCTCTATTACTCACTGGCAGCGGGGCAATCAGAAGTGGGGGTGGGGCTTCGTGGGTCGCGTTGAGGAGCAGAGCTAGGGAAATATGAATTGCGGGCCTCTGTGCTATCGATGGCACAGAACCATTGGATCTCCATCATCGTTGGCAACACTATTAGCCATCAGTGGTTAACCATTGATGGCTGTTAACCAACAATAGTTGCCGGCCATCCATAATTCTTTCCTTTCCTCTAGGTTAAGACAGCAGCGTAATTAAGATTACAGCACATGTTTGATCCTGTTTGTACAGAAATAAAGAGTTAGTGTTCGATTATACTTACTATACGTACCAATTTAGGTCAGGCCCCAAAGTACCACGCCTATTTAACAAAGCTAAAAAGCAGGAGATATCTCCTGCTTTGTGAGAAACTGCTGGCGACAGCCATCCCAATAGTTTCTTCTGGGGGCGACATTACTGCGGCTATTTAACAAGCTCCAAAGATGCCATTAGCCCAATTACCTCTATGGACCATCCCGGCCGGAGAGGGATCTTCTGAACGCTGGGCAGTAGACTGGAGCTGATGGCAATGCTCATTGCAGCTATTCCACTTTGCACATGCGCAGCCAGGCCCGAACCCAGAAGTGAAGCGATAGCGGAATAGTCTCATAGAAGAACCTGTATCCTAGCGACTAATCCATGATAAATTGCCTCAAGATAACATTCAACGTTACTGCTGTATGTGGGGGTAAGAAATCCCCAATTAAAGGGCATTAACAAGAATAATGATAAATAGGCTCCTTTTGTGCCTCGAACGACGACACTCGTAAAGGAAAATGCGTGGCAATTAAGATTGCATAGACACATAAAGATTATAACTGTTAGGATCTGCAGTTAGCAGATCCTATTGCTTGGACTTCCAGCCTTTGTTACGACTGAGGCACTGCACTAATTGCTGCCCCTGTGCAGTGTTAGGTGCACTAATTGATTCTCCTCTCTGGACTGCCCAGGTGCACAGTAATCTGTTATTAAGGGAAAGTTGCTTGGATTGGTTTCTGTCTCTGTTAAATTCCACCCAGCCCAGCAATCCATGCCGGTGATAGAAGTTTGTTCGTATTTCCAGTTCCTGTCTCCTGCATGTCAGTCGAGTACCTGTGTCAGTCTTGCTGTGTTTCGTGTGAGCCGTTTATTCCATCCAGGCGGCTCCACCTGCATCTCGTCCATACGTGCTGCTTGTACCATCTAGGCAGCACGGAACGCTTCCTACTCCAGAAGCATCTGTCATCATCCGGTGAATTGTGTCAGCTCAGCAGCACCAGTCGCAGTTTAGCCTTCCAGGTGCGCAATCCAGCACACCGTCGCCAGTGTCATCCCGGTGGCACTGGTAGCTACTCTGCGTTCCAGGTGCGCAATCCAGCACACCGTCGCCAGTGACATCCCGGCGACGCTGGTAGCAACTCTGCATTCCAGGTGCGCAACCTAGCACACCGTCGCCAGTGTCATCCCGGCGGCGCTGGTAGCAGCTCTGCGTTCCAGGTGCGCAATCCAGCACACCGTCGCCAGTGTCATCCCGGCGACACTGGTAGCAGCCATCAAGCCTGCTCCAACAGCCCCAAGGCTGCTTCACATCACCAGTCCCTTGGCCACGACTATAAAGGCCGCAACCAGCCCTCAAGGCTGCTTCACATCACCAGTCCCTTGACCACGACTATAAAGGCCACAACCAGCCCTCAAGGCTGCTCCTACTGCCCACAGGTGACATCTCATATTCTCTTACCTGATTAACTGTCCAACCCATAACATTATCACCAGCCAAACTAAAGTAGGTTAATCATGGAGCCCAGTCAGAATCCGGCGTAAATCCTCGCCGCCCAGATTCAGGTGTTAACTCAAAAAGTCCAGGAACTCTCCCTTAAAGTTGAGGAGTCACGGTCCGCTCCACTTCTTGCCACAGTTTGTGAACCCAAACTTCACTTGCCTGATCGCTTTTCTGGAAGCCGTAAAGACTTTCGCAATTTCAAGGATGCTTGTAAGCTGTACTTTAGACTCAGGCCTCACTCCTCTGATTCCGAAGTCCAGCGAGTCGGGATTATTATTTCCCTTCTGCAGGGGGACCCACAGACCTGGGCATTTGGGCTACCTCCCACTTCTTCTGCACTCCAGAAGGTGGATGCCTTCTTCACTGCCTTGGGACTGCTTTATGACGATCCCGACAAAACAGCTATGGCAGAAGCCTGCCTCCGCTCTCTGAAACAGGGAAGCCAGGCTGCGGAGGATTACTGTACAGAGTTCCGGAAGTGGGCCGTGGACTCTGGATGGAATGATCCTGTACTGCGTAGTCAGGCCCTGATTCAGAGCCGGACGCTATTTGCGGTCGTTCGTTCACAAAAAAGGGGTGGCTATTCTAATGAACCGGTCGCTCTTTGCGGTCTGTTGACGCCTCTATTTCTGAATGAGCGTACAAAACTTGCGGTCGTAATTTTGAAAAATACGCCCCCTGGCCGCTCGCACCATTCGTCATGTCCGCTATTTATTAGATTAATCGAGTACATCGAACAGCGTATGAACTGCTCGCTATTCTTGTGGTTGGTTTTTCCTACCGCTATCTTGCGAGCAGTTCTGACTATAAAACAACCAAGTGACGTGGTCAATGATGCTGCTGTATTAATTATGCACACCCTTAAAACACCCGTTTTGACCTTTAAGCACGCCTGCGTTCTGAATTCCACTCCCCGTTTTCAAGCACCTTCCCGTTACCACCCACATACGACTCCTCCTGTCACTCAAAATAGCAGGCATTCGCTATTTAGCGAACAAACGATTTTCGGCCGCACTGACTGATTCGCGCATGCGTATTACAATCTGTACGCATGCGCAGATGAGCGAACATCGCTCATAACGAACGATCGGCCGCTTACGAGGGTCTCTGAATGAGGGCCTCAGTTTCGGTGGGGGCTGTCTGACCAGATCAAGGACGTCCTTGTCCAACATCCCACCACAAGCACCCTGGATAACCTCATGAGTTTGTCTATCCGGATAGACCGTTGTCTTCGGGAGCGCAGGCTGGAAAGGAACCGGCTATCGCAAGCTCCTCATTCCTCTCTTCGGATTTCGGCCACCGAACAGGATGAGCCAATGCAACTGGGAGCCTACCGTCTTCCAGCAGAAGAAAAACGGAGAAGGCGCTCGCTGGGTCTGTGTATGTATTGCGGAGGCAAGGGACATTTGGCCCAACACTGTCCTGTAAAGTCAGGAAACGACAAGGTCTAGATGTTTGTGGAGAGATACATCTGGGCCTTGCATCCATCTCTCCAAAAACTTCAGTCCTTTTTCCTGCGTTGCTAATAACCTCTCATGGCCAGATTCCTGTCTCTGCATTTATTGACAGTGGAGCTGCAGAAAACTTAATGGACCAGTCATTTTTTGAGAAATTGAGTCTACTTCCCGAAACTCTAGATACTCCAGTTGCTGTCGTTGATCTGGATGGGAAGAGTCTGTCTTCAGTCCCTGTTACTTCCCGGACGCCACCTATTCAGTTGACAGTAGGTGCCTTTCATCAAGAAGAGCTTTCATTTCTTCTCCTCCAGTGTCCCATGGCTCCCATTGTGTTAGGCTTACCATGGCTGAAGAAGCACAACCCGGTTATTCAGTGGCAGATGGGGGAGATTCTTCAGTGGGGTCCTTCTTGTTTTGTCCATTGCCTGTCCCATCCGGTTCGTCTTGCCACTGTCATCTCCATGGACTCCCCTAAGATTCCTGCTCCATACCGCGATCTCGCAGAAGTTTTTTCTAAAAAAAAAAGCTGACGTCTTGCCACCTCATCGGCCCTTCAACTGTGCAATCGATCTGCTACTGGATGTCAGACTTCCTAAGGGTAGGCTGTATGCACTATCAATCCCTGAGGATAAGGCAATGCAGGAGTACATTCAAGATGCTCTTGAAAAGGGGTTCATTCGACCATCTAAATCCCCAGTGGGTTCAGGGTTCTTCTTCATTCAGAAGGACAGATCCCTCCGGCCCTGCATTGACTTTCGTGGCCTGAACAAAATAACAGTGAAGAATGCATACCCTCTGCCTCTGATCTCAGTCCTTTTCAATCAATTACGGGGGGCCTCAATCTTCTGCCAAAATTGATTTACGTGGAGCTTACAACCTCATTCGCATCCGCAAAGGAGATGAGTGGAAGACAGCTTTCAACACCCACTCAGAGCATTTCGAGTACTTGGTGATGCCATTCGGTCTGCCCAATGCCCCTGCTATCTTCCAAGATTTTATTAATGAGGTCCTGAGAGATTTTCTGGGAGTTCTTGCTGTGGTATACTTAGATGACATTTTTTCTAAGTCCCTGGAGAAACACCGACAACATGTCAGGCAGGTGTTACAAAGACTCCTGGAGATTAGTCTTTGCGCCAAATTGGAGAAGTGTGAATTTGAGGTGGAACAGATCTCCTTCTTGGGTTATATTATTTCCTCATCAGGGTTCTCTATGGACCCAAGTAAGGTGAAGACAGTTTTAGACTGGGAACAACTCACATCTCTCAAGGCCATTCAGCGGTTCCTAGGATTTTCGAATTATTGCCGCCGCTTCATCAGATCATTCTCGACTATTGTATCTCCGATTGTGGAACTTACCAAGAAGGGGGCAGATGTCTGTAATTGGCCTTCCAAAGCCGTATCGGCTTTCAAACAACTCAAGTCAGCCTTTGTGGGTGCACCCGTCCTTCGTCATCCTGATCCCGACCTCCCTTTTGTGGTGGAGGTAGATGCCTCGGAAGTCGGAGTTGGGGGCCATTCTTTCTCAGAGAGACAACAAACTACATCCTTGTGCCTTCTTCTCTAGGAAATTTCAAGCAGCTGAGAGAAATTATGACGTGGGCAATCGTGAGCTCCAGGCTATTAAGTGGGCATTTGAAGACTGGCGACACTGGTTAGAAGGGGCTAACCATGTAGTGTCCATCTTGACGGATCATAAAAATCTGGCATACATTGAGTCCACCAAGAGATTGAATGCCAGGCAGGCACGATGGGCCTTGTTTTTCACGCGGTTTAATTTCAACATCTCTTTTTGGCCTGGGTCTAAGAACATTAAGGCGGATGCTCTGTCCCGAAGCTTCCCCACTGACCTGTGTTCTTCAGATAAAGAGGAGACCATCATCCCTTCTACTCGGATCCATTTGGCCATAACAAGGACCTTGGCAGACTCTCTTAGACAGCATCAGGCTGAAGCCCCTCCAGAAATGCCTAGAGGGTTAGTGTTCATTCCTGTAAGGTCCCGCAAGGCAGTCCTTAAGGATTTCCATTCGTCCAAAGTTGGGGGTCATCCTGGTGTTGCCAAGACTCTAGATCTTATGTCGCTCCGTTTGGTGGCAGTCCATGTCTCGAGATATCCGTGAGTTTGTGGCTGCTTGCGATGTCTGTGCCAGGAATAAGACTCTCCGTACTGCGCCTACAGGTCTGTTGTGTCCATTGGACATGCCCCTTAAACCATGGACACACATCGCAATGGACTTTGTGGTGGATCTTCCATCTTCTGCTCACTGTACAGGGAATGGGTATGAAATACCGCCGGCCGCAGGGCCGGCGGTTCGATTCCCATCAGCAGCAGCCCGACAGGAGCAGAGTGCGACGCAGCGGAAGCCCGACAGCGCTGGAAATCCCGATCGTGGATAGATAAGTATCCACTAACCTAACCCCCCTAACCCTAACCCTCCTTAGGGGTGCCTAACCCTAACTTCCCCCCCAAGTGCCTAACCCTAATCCCCCCTCTAAGTGCCTAACCACCCCCTTCCCCGCTACCTAACCCTAAGTCCCCCCCGGGGGTGCCTAACCCTCCCTCCCCCTAGCCTAGCCCTAACCCTCCCGGGGGGTGCCCAACCCTAAGTCCCCCCCCGGGAGCCCTAAACCTAACCCTCCCCCCCGCGCGGCTGTCCGCTCACGGCGCCTGGCATCACTACGATCGTGATGCTGGACGACGGTCTCCCGGCGTCGGGGAACTGCGGGCGTCTACTTCTAGGTGCCCGGCATTTCACCCTTGCCGGGATAAGACAGTCGGAAAGCCGGCTGGCGGTATATAGGCAGTCGGCTTCCCGATTGCTTCCCCTGTACAGTTATCTGGACTATTTTCAACAGATTTTCTAAAATGGTGCATTTCGTCCCTCTTGGCAAATTACCCTCAGCCAAAGAATTGTCAAGTCTTTTTGTGCAACATGTCTTCAGAACACATGGACTGCCTTTGGATATCGTTTCTGACCGTGGTACCCAGTTTGTTGCTAGGTTCTGGAGGTGCTTCTGTGCTGATCTGGGTATCAAGGTCAGTCTCTCATCAGGATATCATCCACAGTCCAATGGGCAGACAGAGCGGGCCAATCAGTCTTTGGAGCAGTATCTCTGGTGTTTTATTGCTAAATGCCAGAACAATTGGGTGTCCCTCTTGCCATTTGCGGAATTCGCCTAGAACAATTCTTGCCATTCCACATCTTCTGTGTCCCCGTTCTTTTGTAATTTTGGAATTCATCCCAGAAGCAATTCTTTTGAGTCTTCATCAAATTCAAGTCCTTCATCTTCATCTGTTTCCAGATTTTGATCCGTCTGGAAGAAAGTGCATCAGTTCCTTCGGCAGGCAGCTGGTCGCTCCAAGGTCTGGGCAGATAAACATCGTAGGCCTCTCAAGTTCAATAGTACCTTCCACTGTTCTCTCCTCAAGCCAGTGTACTTCTCCACCAGATACACTCTCAGACTCTCAATCAGACCACCACCAGTTCTTGTTCAGGGACAACGAGAGTTTGTGGTAGAAAAAATCTTGGACTCAAGAATTTCCAGAGGCTGTCTTCAATTTCTGGTACACTGGAATGGGTATGGTCCCGAGGAGCGCTCCTGGATTCCGGAAGACTCCTATCCTGAGGAAGACATTATTTGTGGACTGTCCAGACAAACCTGGGTCTAGGGGTTCCTTAACCCCTCGTCAAGGGGGGGGGGGGTACTGTTAGGATCTGCAGTTAGCAGATCCTATTGCTTGGACTTCCAGCCTTTGTTACTACTGAGGCACTGCACTATTGCTGCCCCTGTGCAGTGTTAGGTGCACTAATTGATTCTCCTCTCTGGATTGCCCAGGTGCACAGTAATCTGTCATTAAGGGAAAGTTGCTTGGATTGGATTCTGTCTCTGTTAAATTCCACCCAGCCCAGCAATCCATGCCGGTGATAGAAGTTTGTTCGTACTTCCAGTTCCTGTCTCCTGCATGTCAGTCGAGTACCTGTGTCAGTCTTGCTGTGTTTTGTGTGAGCCGTTTATTCCATTCAGGCGGCTCCACCTGCATCTCATCAATACGTGCTGCTTGTACCATCTAGGCAGCATGGAGCGCTTCCTACCCCAGAAGCATCTGTCATCATCCGGTGAATTGTGTCAGCTCAGCAGCACCAGTCGCAGTTTAGCCTTCCAGGTGCGCAATCCAGCACACCGTCGCCAGTGTCATCCCGGCAGCACTGGTAGCTACTCGGCGTTCCAGGTGCGCAATCCAGCACACCGTCGCCAGTGTCATCCCGGCGGCACTGGTAGCAGCTCTGCGTTCCAGGGGAGCAACCTAGTACATCGTCGCCAGTGTCATCCCGGCGGCACTGGTAGCAGCTCTGCATTCCAGGTGCGCAATCCAGCACACCATCGCCAGTGTCATCCCGGCGGCACTGGTAGCAGCTCTGCGTTCCAGGTGCACTATTAAGCTCACCGTCGCCAGCGTCATCCCGGCGGCACAGGTAGCAGCTCTGCGTTCCAGGTGCGCTATTAAGCACACCGTTGCCAGTGTCATCCCGGCGACACTGGTAGCGGCCATCAAGCCTGCTCCAACAGCCCCAAGGCTGCTTCACATCACCAGTCCCTTGGCCACGACTATAAAGGCCACAACCAGCCCTCAAGGCTGCTTCTCAATCACCAGTCCCTTGGCCACAACTATAAAGGCCACAACCAGCCCTCAAGGCTGCTCCTACTGCCCACAGGTGTCATCTCATATTCTCTTACCTGATTAACTGTCCAACCCATAACAATAACTCACCGGGTAATGAAGCCAAGATTACAGCTGGGGCATCCTTGCGGCCACTCAGCCATGCTACTCCTTAACCAACTCAAGACAAGAACAATAAAGTAGAACTTAGCTGAAAAAAGTTGTATTCAACCAACGCGTTTCAGGCAGCACCAACCTTGACCATAGCTATACTCACCATAAATAGCTGCCGAAATGCGTCAGCTTCTGTCACTCATGTTTTACAGACAGAATTGAAATAAAGAGGTTACACTAAAGTTTGATGAAAGAGTTACAGTAGCATAACGACCTATATATGTTTGTCACATCCACCAGGAATGGAGCACCATAGCATTTCACTGGTGGACGAGTTTGGTTATAGGATCACGTGTGCTACTAGATATTTATGTGCAGTCCTCATAATCCCTACACCCCTGCTATTATAGCATTTATATAGAATAGGTGAGATGGCACCTAGTGATGCCTGAGACTTGGAGAGGACACTGGTGGAGGGGATGAGTAGGGCGCACTTGCTGGAAATGATGCCAGCACATATATGCATCAGGTAAGACAGAATTATTGGGGTACAAACCAGGTAGAAGTTGCAGACTTTCCGTGGGGCACAGGCTACTGGAAAAGAATGGTTGTAGGGGAACATTATTCTGAATTATTATAATCATATAACCCCTTTCCTGAGATTTTTGGAGATACAGAGGCCCAATAACATCACTCCAGCACCTTACATCATAACTACTACACACACTGGCCTCCTTTTCACTGTAATACTACAGCATTACTCCCATTCCTACTGCAATACTGCAATATGACGCTCCCTATAATGTAACATTACAACACTAGTACCCTCTACTACACTGCAACACAACATTACTCTGCTCTACACCATAACACTAATATACTACTCTCCCTTACTCTGTAACATCACAACACCACTCTCCTCTACACTGAAACACAACAAAACCACTCTCCTCTATGCTGTAACACTAAAATATTACCCACACTGTAACACAACAACACCTCTCTCTTCTACACCTTAACACTAATATACTACTCTCCCCTACACTGTAACACAACAACACCACTCTCCTCTACATCAGAGCACTAATATACTACTGTCCCATACACAGTAACACTAAATTACAACACTACTCTCCCATACTCTGTAACACTACATTACAACACTACTATTCCCTTCTCTCTAACACTACATTACAATACTACTCTTCTCTACTTTGTAACACTACATTACAACACTACTCTCCCCTACACTGTAATAGTATATTACAACACTACTCTCCCTTACTCTGTAACACTACATTACAACTCTACTCTTCCCTACTTTGTAGCACTACATTACAACACTACTCTCCCCTACTCTGTAACTCTACATTATAACAGTATTCTGCCCTACTCTAACACTACATTGTGATGCTAATCTCCCCTATTTTGTAACAAGAAATAACAACACTTCTCTCCCCTACTCTGTAACAGTACACTGCAACACTACTCTCCCTTTCCCTGAAACAGTACAACACTACTCTTCCCTACTCTGTAACTCTACATTACAAAATTACTCTCCTCTACGCTTGCAGCACATTGCAACAGTACTCTCCCCTAGACTCTAACAACACTACTGTCCTTTTTCTGTAACAGTATATTACAACACTACTCTTCCTTTCTCTGTGAAACTATATTACAACACTACTCTCCCCTACTGTGTAACTCTAAATTATAACACTACTCTCCTTTACTCTAAAACTACATTGCAAACCTACTCTCCCCTGTTCTGTAACACATTTCAACACTACTCAGTAACAGTATATTATAACACTACTCTCCCCTATACTGTAACAGTATATTATAACACTACTCTCCTCTATTCTGTAACACTACATTACAACACTACTCTTCCCTATTCTATAATACTACATTACAACACTACTCTCCATTACTCTGTAATACTACATTACAACACTACTCTCCCCTAGTTTGTAACAACAAATTACAACACTAATATCCCCTACTCTGTAACAGTATATTACAACACTACTCTCCTCTTCTCTGAAACAGTACAAAACTACTCTCCCCTACTCTGTAACAGTATATTACAACACTACTCTCCCCTACACTGTAACTCTACATTAAAACACTACTCTCCCCTACTCTATATACCACACTGCAACAGTACTCTCCCCTACCCTAATACTACATTGCAACAGTACTCTCCCCTAGCCTCTAACAACACTACTGTCCCCTTTTCTATAACAGTATATTACAACACTACTCTCCCCTTCTCTGTAACAGTATATTGCAACATTACTCTCCCCTTCTCTGTAATAATACATTAGAACACTATTCTCCCCTTCTCTGTAACATTACATCACATTACAACACTACTCTCCATTACTCTGTAAAACTACATTACAACACTACTCTCCCCTACTCTGTAACACTACATTACAACACTACTCTCCCCTACTCTGTAACATTACATTACAACACTACTCTCCCCTACTCTGTAACACTACATTACAACACTACTCTCCCCTACTCTGTAACATTACATTACATTACAATGCTACTTTCCCCTACTCTGTAACACTACATTACAACATTAATATAACCTACTTTGTAACATTACATTACATTACAACACTACTCTCCCCTACTCTGTAACACTACATTACATTACAACATTACTCTCCCCTACTCTGTAACACTACATTACAACACTACTCTCCCCTACTCTGTAACACTACATTACAACACTACTATTCCCTACTTTGTTACATTACATTACAACACTACTCTCCCTTACTCTGTAACACTACATTACATTACAGCACTACTCTCCCCTACTCAGTAACACTACATTACAACACTACTATTCCCTACTTTGTAACATTACATTACAACACTACTCTCCCCTACTCTGTAACACTACATTACAACACTACTCTCCCATACTCTGTAACACTGCATTACAACACTACTATTCCCAACTTTGTAACATTACATTACAACACTACTCTCCCTTACTCTGTAACACTACATTACAACACTACTATTCCCTACTTTGTAGCATTACATTACATTACAACACTACTCTCCCTTACTCTGTAACACTACATTACATTACAACACTACTCTCCCCTACTGTATATAGCTGTGTCTTCATTATCTAATGTATATAGCACTCTCCCCTTCCAGCCCGTCCTCCTTAGCTTTGTCATTGTCTAATGTATATAACACTCTCACCTTCCAGCCCCTCCTCCTTAGCTTTCTCATTGTCTAATGTATATAACACTCTCCCCATCCAGTCCCTCCTCCTTAGCTTTGTCATTGTCTAATGTATATAACACTCTCCCCTTCCAGCCCCTCCTCCTTAGCTTTGTCATTGTCTAATGTATATAACACTCTCCCCTTCCAGCCCCTCCTACTTAGCTTTGTCATTATCTAATGTATGTAACCCTCTCACCTTCCCGCCCCTCCTCCTTAGCTTTGTCATTGTCTAATGTATATAACACTCTCCCCTTCCAGCCCCTCCTCCTTAGCTGTCATTGTCCAATGTATATGACACTCTCCCCTTCCAGCCCCTCCTCCTTAGCTTTGTCATTGTCTAATGTATATAACACTCTCCCCTTCCAGCCCCTCCTCCTTAGCTTTGTCATTGTCTAATGTATGTAACACTCTCCCCTTCCAGCCCGTCCTCCTTAGCTTTGTCATTATCTAATGTATGTAACACTCTCCCCTTCCAGCCCCTCCTCCTTAGCTTTGTCATTGTCTAATGTATGTAACACTCTCCCCTTCCAGCCCCTCCTCCTTAGCTTTGTCATTGTCTAATGTATGTAACACTCTCCACTCCCAGCCCCTCCTCCTTAGCTTTGTCATTGTCTAATGTATATAACACTCTCACCTTCCAGCTCCTCCTCCTTAGCTTTGTCATTGTCTAATGTATATGACACTCTCCCCTTCCAGCCCATCCTCCTTAGCTTTGTCATTGTCTGATGTATGTAACACTCTCCCCTTCCAGCCTCTCCTCCTTAGTTTTGTCATTGTCTAATGTATAAAACACTCTCACCTTCTAGCCCCTCCTCCTTAGCTTTGTCATTGTCTAATGTATATGACACTCTCACCTTCCAGCCCCTCCTCCTTAGCTTTGTCATTGTCTAATGTATATGACACTCTCCCCTTCTAGCCCCTCCTCCTTAGCTTTGTCATTGTCTAATGTATATGACACTCTCCCCTTCTAGCCCCTCCTCCTTAGCTATGTCATTGTCTAATGTAAGTAACTCTCTCCCCTTCCAGCTTTGTCATTATCTAATGTATATAACACTCTCCCCTTCCAGCTCCTCCTCCATAGCTTTGTCATTGTCTAATGTATATGACACTCTCCCCTTCCAGCCCCTCCTCCTTAGCTATGTCATTGTCTAATGTATATGACATTCTCCACATCCAGCTCCTCATCCTTAACTATGTCATTGTCTAATGTATATGACACTCTCGCCTTCCAGCCCCTCCTCCTTAACTTTGTCATTGTCTAATGTATATGACACTCTCCCCTTCCAGCTCCTCCTCCTTAACTATGTCATTGTCTAATGTATATGACACTCTTCCCTTCCAGCTCCTCCTCCTTAACTATGTCATTGTCTAATGTATATGACACTCTCCCCTTCCAGCTCCACCTTCTTAGCTTTGTCATTGTCTAATGTATGTAACACTCTCCACTCCCAGCCCCTCCTCCTTAGCTTTGTCATTGTCTAATGTATATAACACTCTCACCTTCCAGCTCCTCCTCCTTAGCTTTGTCATTGTCTAATGTATATGACACTCTCCCCTTCCAGCCCATCCTCCTTAGCTTTGTCATTGTCTGATGTATGTAACACTCTCCCCTTCCAGCCCCTCCTCCTTAGCTTTGTCATTGTCTAATGTATATGACACTCTCCCCTTCCAGCCCCTCCTCCTTAGCTTTGTCATTGTCTAATGTATATGACACTCTCCCCTTCTAGCCCCTCCTCCTTAGCTATGTCATTGTCTAATGTAAGCAACTCTCTCCCCTTCCAGCTTTGTCATTATCTAATGTATATAACACTCTCCCCTTCCAGCTCCTCCTCCATAGCTTTGTCATTGTCTAATGTATGTAACACTCTCCCCTTCCAGCCCCTCCTCCTTAGCTTTGTCATTGTCTAATGTATGTAACACTCTCCACTCCCAGCCCCTCCTCCTTAGCTTTGTCATTGTCTAATGTATATAACACTCTCACCTTCCAGCTCCTCCTCCTTAGCTTTGTCATTGTCTAATGTATATGACACTCTCCCCTTCCAGCCCATCCTCCTTAGCTTTGTCATTGTCTGATGTATGTAACACTCTCTCCTTCCAGCTCCTCCTCCTTAGTTTTGTCATTGTCTAATGTATAAAACACTCTCACCTTCTAGCCCCTCCTCCTTAGCTTTGTCATTGTCTAATGTATATGACACTCTCCCCTTCCAGCCCCTCCTACTTAGCTTTGTCATTATCTAATGTATGTAACCCTCTCACCTTCCCGCCCCTCCTCCTTAGCTTTGTCATTGTCTAATGTATATAACACTCTCCCCTTCCAGCCCCTCCTCCTTAGCTTTGTCATTGTCTAATGTATATAACACTCTCCCCTTCCAGCCCCTCCTCCTTAGCTTTGTCATTGTCTAATGTATGTAACACTCTCCCCTTCCAGCCCCTCCTCCTTAGCTTTGTCATTATCTAATGTATGTAACACTCTCCCCTTCCAGCCCCTCCTCTTTAGCTTTGTCATTGTCTAATGTATGTAACACTATCCCCTTCCAGCCCCTCCTCCTTAGCTTTGTCATTGTCTAATGTATGTAACACTCTCCACTCCCAGCCCCTCCTCCTTAGCTATGTCATTGTCTAATGTAAGTAACTCTCTCCCCTTCCAGCTTTGTCATTATCTAATGTATATAACACTCTCCCCTTCCAGCTCCTCCTCCATAGCTTTGTCATTGTTTAATGTATATGACACTCTCCCCTTCCAGCCCCTCCTCCTTAGCTATGTCATTGTCTAATGTATATGACATTCTCCACATCCAGCTCCTCCTCCTTAACTATGTCATTGTCTAATGTATATGACACTCTCGCCTTCCAGCCCCTCCTCCTTAACTTTGTCATTGTCTAATGTATATGACACTCTCCCCTTCCAGCTCCTCCTCCTTAACTATGTCATTGTCTAATGTATATGACACTCTTCCCTTCCAGCTCCTCCTCCTTAACTATGTCATTGTCTAATGTATATGACACTCTCCCCTTCCAGCTCCTCCTCCTTAGCTTTGTCATTGTCTAATGTATATAACACTCTCACCTTCCAGCTCCTCCTCCTTAGCTTTGTCATTGTCTAATGTATATGACACTCTCCCCTTCCAGCCCATCCTCCTTAGCTTTGTCATTGTCTGATGTATGTAACACTCTCCCCTTCCAGCCTCTCCTCCTTAGTTTTGTCATTGTCTAATGTATAAAACACTCTCACCTTCTAGCCCCTCCTCCTTAGCTTTGTCATTGTCTAATGTATATGACACTATCCCCTTCCAGCCCCTCCTCCTTAGCTTTGTCATTGTCTAATGTATATGACACTCTCCCCTTCTAGCCCCTCCTCCTTAGCTTTGTCATTGTCTAATGTATGTAACACTCTCCCCTTCCAGCTCCTCCTCCTTAACTTTGTCATTGTCTAATGTATATGACACTCTCCCCTTCTAGCCCCTCCTCCTTAGCTATGTCATTGTCTAATGTAAGTAACTCCCTCCCCTTCCAGCTTTGTCATTATCTAATGTAAATAACACTCTCCCCTTCCAGCTCCTCCTCCATAGCTTTGTCATTGTCTAATGTATATGACACTCTCCCCTTCCAGCCCCTCCTCCTTAACTATGTCATTGTCTAATGTATATGACACTCTCGCCTTCCAGCCCCTCCTCCTTAACTTTGTCATTGTCTAATGTATATGACACTCTCCCCTTCCAGCTCCTTCTCCTTAACTATGTCATTGTCTAATGTATATGACACTCTTCCCTTCCAGCTCCTCCTCCTTAACTATGTCATTGTCTAATGTATATGACACTCTCCCCTTCCAGCTCCTCCTTCTTAACTATGTCATTGTCTAATGTATATGACACTCTCCCCTTCCAGCTCCTCCTCCTTAACTATGTCATTGTCTAATGTATATGACACTCTCACCTTCAAGCCCCTCCTCCTTAGCTTTGTCTAATGTATTTGACACTCTCCCCTTCCAGCTCCTCCTCCTTAACTATGTCATTGTCTAATGTATATGACACTCTCCCCTTCCTGCCCCTCCTCCTTAGCTTTGTCAATGTCTAATGTATATGACACTCTCCCCTTCCAGCCCCTCCTCCTTAACTATGTCATTGTCTAATGTATATGACACTCTCACCTTCCAGCCCCTCCTCCTTAGCTTTGTCATTATCTAATGTATATAACACTCTCCCCTCCCAGCCCCTCCTCCATAGCTTTGTCATTGTCTAATGTATATGACACTCTCCCCTCCCAGCTCCTCCTCCTTAGCTTTGTCATTGTCTATTGTATATAACACTCTCCCCTTCCAGCCCCTACTCCTTAGCTTTGTCATTATCTAATGTATATAACACTCTCACCTTCCAGCTCCTCCTCCATAGCTTTGTCATTATCTAATGTTTATAACACTCTCTCCTTCCAGCCCCTCCTCCTTAGCTTTGTCATTGTCTAATGTATATCACACTCTCCCCTCCCAGCCCCTCCTCCATAGCTTTGTCATTGTCTAATGCATGTAACACTCTCCCCTCCCAGCCCCTCCTCCTTAGCTTTGTTATTGTCTAATGTATATAACACTCTCACCTTCTAGCCCCCTCCTCCTTAGCTTTGTTATTGTCTAATGTATATAACACTCTCACCTTCCAGCTCCTCCTCCTTAGCTTTGTCATTGTCTAATGTATGTAACACTCTCACCTTCTAGCCCCCTCCTCCTTTGCTTTGTTATTGTCTAATGTATGTAACACTCTCCCCTTCCAGCTCCTCCTCCTTAACTATTTCATTGTTTAATGTATATGACACTCTCCCCTTCCAGCTCCTCCTCCTTAACTATGTCATTGTCTAATGTATATAACACTCTCCCCTTCCAGCTCCTCCTCCATAGCTTTGTCATTGTCTAATGTATATGACACTCTCCCCTTCCAGCTCCTCCTCCTTAACTATGTAATTGTCTAATGTATATGACACTCTCCCCTTCCAGCTCCTCCTCCTTAGCTTTGTCATTGTCTAATGCAGTGCTCGAAGTGGTAATTTAGAGGTGGGGGTATGGAGATTGAATCTTCCCCCCCCCCTATGGGCCCCTGCTTCCATATCACTCCATTGTACTTCTAACCCCCCCCCCACACACTTCTCCCTGCCTGCTCCCCTCTCTCACACCCTGCCCTTACTGATTCCCTCTCTCTTTCACCCCCTACAATAGCTAGCCTGCCTCTGTCTGCCCCTCTCTCTATTCCCTCTCTCACACCCTCCCCTCTCTCTAATTCTCTCTTACCTGCGCTGCTGGAGTGGAGCCACCGGGATCCTCGGGTCTTCCCTCCAGTTTATCTGGCTCCGCTGCAAGCCAATGAGAAGCTGCCATTTAGCAGCTTCTCATTGGCGCTGCTGCGAGCCAATGAGAAGCTGCCATTTAGCAGCTTCTCATTGGCGCTGCTGCGAGCCAATGAGAAGCTGCCATTTGGCAGCTTCTCATTGGCTGGCGGCTGCGAGTCCCGCGATTGGCTGGCGGCTGCGAGCCTCGTGATTGGCTGGCAGCCATCCAGTATGTGGTGCTTACAGTGCAGCCGAGACCAGATACTTTGTCCCGGCTACATGTCAGCGCCTACACTGCCCCGATTGAGATGTGTCCCCTGCGGGACACATCTTAACACATTGCCGCCGCTGTTCCAGCGCTGGGATCCCATACTGGATCCCAGCGCTGGTGCAATCTTTTCTACATCTAAAATGAAGTGGGGCCGGGAAGTGGCGGTATGTCATACCGCCGTATACCGCCACACTTCGACCACTGGTCTAATGTATATAACACTCTCCCCTTCCAGCTCCTCCTCTTGAGCTTTGTCATTGTCTAATGTATATAACACTCTCCCCTTCCAGCTCCTCCTCCATAGCTTTGTCATTGTCTAATGTATATAACACTCTCCCCTTCCAGCTCCTCCTCCTTAACTATGTCATTGTCTAATGTATATGACACTCTCACCTTCCAGCTCCTCCTCCTTAACTATGTCATTGTCTAATGTATATGACACTCTCACCTTCCAGCTCCTCCTCCTTAACTATGTCATTGTCCAATGTATATGACACTCTCCCTTTCCAGCTCCTCCTCCTTAACTATGTCATTGTCCAATGTATATGACACTCTCGCCTTCCAGCTCCTCCTCCTTAGCTATGTCATTGTCCAATGTATATGACACTCTCCCTTTCCAGCTCCTCCTCCTTAACTATGTCATTGTCCAATGTATATGACACTCTCGCCTTCCAGCTCCTCCTCCTTAGCTTTGTCATTGTCAAATGTATATGACACTCTCCCCTTCCAGCCCCTCCTCCTTAGCTATGTCATTGTCTAATGTATATCACACTCTCCCCTTCCAGCCCCTCCTCCTTAACTTTCTCATTGTCTAATGTATAAGACACTCTCCCCTTCCAGCCCCTCCTCCTTAGCTTTGTCATTGTCTAATGTGTATGACACTCTCGCCTTCCAGCTCCTCCTCCTTAACTATGTCATTGTCTAATGTATATGACACTCTCACCTTCCAGCCCCTCCTCCTTAGCTTTGTCATTGTCTAATGTATATGACACTCTCCCCTTCCAGCTCCTCCTCCTTAGCTTTGTCATTGTCTAATGTATATGACACTCTCCCCTTCCAGCTCCTCCTCCTTAACTATGTCATTGTCTAATGTATATGACACTCTCCCCTTCCAGCCCCTCCTCCTTAGCTATGTCATTGTCTAATGTATATGACACTCTCGCCTTCCAGCTCCTCCTCCTTAGCTTTGTCATTGTCTAATGTATATGACACTCTCGCCTTCCAGCTCCTCGTCCTTAGCTATGTCATTGTCCAATGTATATGACACTCTCGCCTTCCAGCTCCTCCTCCTTAGCTTTGTCATTGTCAAATGTATATGACACTCTCCCCTTCCAGCCCCTCCTCCTTAGCTATGTCATTGTCTAATGTATATCACACTCTCCCCTTCCAGCCCCTCCTCCTTAACTTTCTCATTGTCTAATGTATAAGACACTCTCCCCTTCCAGCCCCTCCTCCTTAGCTTTGTCATTGTCTAATGTGTATGACACTCTCGCCTTCCAGCTCCTCCTCCTTAACTATGTCATTGTCTAATGTATATGACACTCTCACCTTCCAGCCCCTCCTCCTTAGCTTTGTCATTGTCTAATGTATATGACACTCTCCCCTTCCAGCTCCTCCTCCTTAACTTTGTCATTGTCTAATGTATATGACACTCTCCCCTTCCAGCTCCTCCTCCTTAACTATGTCATTGTCTAATGTATATGACACTCTCGCCTTCCAGCTCCTCCTCCTTAGCTTTGTCATTGTCTAATGTATATCACACTCTCCCCTTCCAGCTCCTCCTCCTTAGCTATGTCATTGTCTAATTTATGTAACTCTCTCCCCTTCCAGCTTTGTCATTATCTAATGTATATAATACTCTCCCCTTCCAGCTCCTCCTCTTTAGCTTTGTCATTGTCTAATGTATATAACACTCTCCCCTTCCAGCTCCTCCTCCTTAACTATGTCATTGTCTAATGTATATAACACTCTCCCCGTCCAGCTCCTCCTCCTCAGCTTTGTCATTGTCTAATGTATATAACACTCTCCCCTCCCAGCCCCTCCTCCTTAGCTTTGTCTAATGTATATAACACTCTCCCCTTCCAGCCCCTCCTCCTTAGCTTTGTCATTGTCTAATGTATATGACACTCTCCCCTTCCAGCCCCTCCTCCTTAGCTTTGACATTGTCTAATGTATATGACACTCTCCCCTTCCAGCTCCTCCTCCTTAACTTTCTCATTGTCTAATGTATAAGACACTCTCCCCTTCCAGCCCCTCCTCCTTAGCTTTGTCATTGTCTAATGTGTATGACACTCTCGCCTTCCAGCTCCTCCTCCTTAACTATGTCATTGTCTAATGTATATGACACTCTCACCTTCCAGCCCCTCCTCCTTAGCTTTGTCATTGTCTAATGTATATGACACTCTCCCCTTCCAGCTCCTCCTCCTTAACTATGTCATTGTCTAATGTATATGACACTCTCGCCTTCCAGCTCCTCCTCCTTAGCTTTGTCATTGTCTAATGTATATCACACTCTCCCCTTCCAGCTCCTCCTCCTTAGCTATGTCATTGTCTAATTTATGTAACTCTCTCCCCTTCCAGCTTTGTCATTATCTAATGTATATAATACTCTCCCCTTCCAGCTCCTCCTCTTTAGCTTTGTCATTGTCTAATGTATATAACACTCTCCCCTTCCAGCTCCTCCTCCTTAACTATGTCATTGTCTAATGTATATGACACTCTCACCTTCCAGCTCCTTCTCCTTAACTATGCCATTGTCTAATGTATATGACACTCTCACCTTCCAGCTCCATCTCCTTAACTATGCCATTGTCTAATGTATATGACACTCTCACCTTCCAGCCCCTCCTCCTTAACTATGTCATTGTCCAATGTATATGACACTCTCCCCTTCCAGCTCCTCCTCCTTAACTATGTCATAGTCCAATGTATATGACACTCTCGCCTTCCAGCCCCTCCTCCTTAGCTTTGTCATTGTCTAATGTATATGACACTCTCCCCTTCCAGCTCCTCCTCCTTAACTATGTCATTGTCTAATGTATATGACACTCTCCCCTTCCAGCCCCTCCTCCATAGCTATGTCATTGTCTAATGTATATGACACTCTTGCCTTCCAGCTCCTCCTCCTTAGCTTTGTCATTGTCTAATGTATATGACACTCTCCTCTTCCAGCTCCTCCTCCTTAACTATGTCATTGTCCAATGTATATGACACTCTCGCCTTCCAGCTCCTCCTCCTTAGCTTTGTCATTGTCTAATGTATATGACACTCTCCCCTTCCAGCTCCTCCTCCTTAACTATGTCATTGTCTAATGTATATGACACTCTCCCCTTCCAGCCCCTCCTCCTTAGCTATGTCATTGTCTAATGTATATGACACTCTCGCCTTCCAGCTCCTCCTCCTTAGCTTTGTCATTGTCTAATGTATATGACACTCTCGCCTTCCAGCTCCTCGTCCTTAGCTATGTCATTGTCCAATGTATATGACACTCTCGCCTTCCAGCTCCTCCTCCTTAGCTTTGTCATTGTCAAATGTATATGACACTCTCCCCTTCCAGCCCCTCCTCCTTAGCTATGTCATTGTCTAATGTATATCACACTCTCCCCTTCCAGCCCCTCCTCCTTAACTTTCTCATTGTCTAATGTATAAGACACTCTCCCCTTCCAGCCCCTCCTCCTTAGCTTTGTCATTGTCTAATGTGTATGACACTCTCGCCTTCCAGCTCCTCCTCCTTAACTATGTCATTGTCTAATGTATATGACACTCTCACCTTCCAGCCCCTCCTCCTTAGCTTTGTCATTGTCTAATGTATATGACACTCTCCCCTTCCAGCTCCTCCTCCTTAACTTTGTCATTGTCTAATGTATATGACACTCTCCCCTTCCAGCTCCTCCTCCTTAACTATGTCATTGTCTAATGTATATGACACTCTCGCCTTCCAGCTCCTCCTCCTTAGCTTTGTCATTGTCTAATGTATATCACACTCTCCCCTTCCAGCTCCTCCTCCTTAGCTATGTCATTGTCTAATTTATGTAACTCTCTCCCCTTCCAGCTTTGTCATTATCTAATGTATATAATACTCTCCCCTTCCAGCTCCTCCTCTTTAGCTTTGTCATTGTCTAATGTATATAACACTCTCCCCTTCCAGCTCCTCCTCCTTAACTATGTCATTGTCTAATGTATATAACACTCTCCCCGTCCAGCTCCTCCTCCTCAGCTTTGTCATTGTCTAATGTATATAACACTCTCCCCTCCCAGCCCCTCCTCCTTAACTATGCCATTGTCTAATGTATATGACACTCTCACCTTCCAGCCCCTCCTCCTTAACTATGTCATTGTCCAATGTATATGACACTCTCCCCTTCCAGCTCCTCCTCCTTAACTATGTCATAGTCCAATGTATATGACACTCTCGCCTTCCAGCCCCTCCTCCTTAGCTTTGTCATTGTCTAATGTATATGACACTCTCCCCTTCCAGCTCCTCCTCCTTAACTATGTCATTGTCTAATGTATATGACACTCTCCCCTTCCAGCCCCTCCTCCATAGCTATGTCATTGTCTAATGTATATGACACTCTTGCCTTCCAGCTCCTCCTCCTTAGCTTTGTCATTGTCTAATGTATATGACACTCTCCTCTTCCAGCTCCTCCTCCTTAACTATGTCATTGTCCAATGTATATGACACTCTCGCCTTCCAGCTCCTCCTCCTTAGCTTTGTCATTGTCTAATGTATATGACACTCTCCCCTTCCAGCTCCTCCTCCTTAACTATGTCATTGTCTAATGTATATGACACTCTCCCCTTCCAGCCCCTCCTCCTTAGCTATGTCATTGTCTAATGTATATGACACTCTCGCCTTCCAGCTTCTCCTCCTTAGCTTTGTCATTGTCTAATGTATATGACACTCTCGCCTTCCAGCTCCTCGTCCTTAGCTTTGTCATTGTCTAATGTATATGACACTCTCCCCTTCCAGCTCCTCCTCCTTAACTATGTCATTGTCTAATGTATATAACACTCTCCCCGTCCAGCTCCTCCTCCTCAGCTTTGTCATTGTCTAATGTATATAACACTCTCCCCTCCCAGCCCCTCCTCCTTAGCTTTGTCTAATGTATATAACACTCTCCCCTTCCAGCCCCTCCTCCTTAGCTTTGTCATTGTCTAATGTATATGACACTCTCCCCTTCCAGCCCCTCCTCCTTAGCTTTGACATTGTCTAATGTATATGACACTCTCCCCTTCCAGCTCCTCCTCCTTAACTTTCTCATTGTCTAATGTATAAGACACTCTCCCCTTCCAGCCCCTCCTCCTTAGCTTTGTCATTGTCTAATGTGTATGACACTCTCGCCTTCCAGCTCCTCCTCCTTAACTATGTCATTGTCTAATGTATATGACACTCTCACCTTCCAGCCCCTCCTCCTTAGCTTTGTCATTGTCTAATGTATATGACACTCTCCCCTTCCAGCTCCTCCTCCTTAACTTTGTCATTGTCTAATGTATATGACACTCTCCCCTTCCAGCTCCTCCTCCTTAACTATGTCATTGTCTAATGTATATGACACTCTCGCCTTCCAGCTCCTCCTCCTTAGCTTTGTCATTGTCTAATGTATATCACACTCTCCCCTTCCAGCTCCTCCTCCTTAGCTATGTCATTGTCTAATTTATGTAACTCTCTCCCCTTCCAGCTTTGTCATTATCTAATGTATATAATACTCTCCCCTTCCAGCTCCTCCTCTTTAGCTTTGTCATTGTCTAATGTATATAACACTCTCCCCTTCCAGCTCCTCCTCCTTAACTATGTCATTGTCTAATGTATATGACACTCTCACCTTCCAGCTCCTTCTCCTTAACTATGCCATTGTCTAATGTATATGACACTCTCACCTTCCAGCTCCATCTCCTTAACTATGCCATTGTCTAATGTATATGACACTCTCACCTTCCAGCCCCTCCTCCTTAACTATGTCATTGTCCAATGTATATGACACTCTCCCCTTCCAGCTCCTCCTCCTTAACTATGTCATAGTCCAATGTATATGACACTCTCGCCTTCCAGCCCCTCCTCCTTAGCTTTGTCATTGTCTAATGTATATGACACTCTCCCCTTCCAGCTCCTCCTCCTTAACTATGTCATTGTCTAATGTATATGACACTCTCCCCTTCCAGCCCCTCCTCCATAGCTATGTCATTGTCTAATGTATATGACACTCTTGCCTTCCAGCTCCTCCTCCTTAGCTTTGTCATTGTCTAATGTATATGACACTCTCCTCTTCCAGCTCCTCCTCCTTAACTATGTCATTGTCCAATGTATATGACACTCTCGCCTTCCAGCTCCTCCTCCTTAGCTTTGTCATTGTCTAATGTATATGACACTCTCCCCTTCCAGCTCCTCCTCCTTAACTATGTCATTGTCTAATGTATATGACACTCTCCCCTTCCAGCCCCTCCTCCTTAGCTATGTCATTGTCTAATGTATATGACACTCTCGCCTTCCAGCTCCTCCTCCTTAGCTTTGTCATTGTCTAATGTATATGACACTCTCGCCTTCCAGCTCCTCGTCCTTAGCTTTGTCATTGTCTAATGTATATGACACTCTCCCCTTCCAGCTCCTCCTCCTTAACTATGTCATTGTCTAATGTATATAACACTCTCCCCGTCCAGCTCCTCCTCCTCAGCTTTGTCATTGTCTAATGTATATAACACTCTCCCCTCCCAGCCCCTCCTCCTTAGCTTTGTCTAATGTATATAACACTCTCCCCTTCCAGCCCCTCCTCCTTAGCTTTGTCATTGTCTAATGTATATGACACTCTCCCCTTCCAGCCCCTCCTCCTTAGCTTTGACATTGTCTAATGTATATGACACTCTCCCCTTCCAGCTCCTCCTCCTTAACTGTGTCATTGTCTAATGTATATGACACTCTCCCCTTCCAGCCCCTCCTCCTTAGCTTTGTCATTGTCTAATGTATATGACACTCTCACCTTCCAGCTCCTCCTCCTTAACTATGTCATTGTCCAATGTATGTAACACTCTCCCCGTCCAGCCCCTCCTCCTTAGCTTTGTCATTGTCTAATGTATATGACACTCTCACCTTCCAGCTCCTCCTCCTTAACTATGTCATTGTCCAATGTATGTAACTCTCTCCCCGTCCAACCCCTCCTCCTTAGCTTTGTCATTGTCTAATGTATATGACACTCTCCCATTCCAGCTCCTCCTCCTTAGCTTTGTCTTTGTCTAATGTATATAACACTCTCCCCGTCCAGCTCCTCCTCCTCAGCTTTGTCATTGTCCAATGTATATGACACTCTCCCCTTCCAGCTCCTCCTCCTTAACTAGGTCATAGTCCAATGTATATGACACTCTCGCCTTCCAGCTCCTCCTCCTTAGCTTTGTCATTGTCTAATGTATATGACACTCTCCCCTTCCAGCTCCTCCTCCTTAACTATGTCATTGTCTAATGTAAATGACACTCCCCCCTTCCAGCCCCTCCTCCATAGCTATGTCATTGTCTAATGTATATGACACTCTCGCCTTCCAGCTCCTCCTCCTTAGCTTTGTCATTGTCTAATGTATATGACACTCTCCCCTTCCAGCTCCTCCTCCTTAACTATGTCATTGTCCAATGTATATGACACTCTCGCCTTCCAGCTCCTCCTCCTTAGCTTTGTCATTGTCTAATGTATATGACACTCTCCCCTTCCAGCTCCTCCTCCTTAACTATGTCATTGTCTAATGTATATGACACTCTCCCCTTCCAGCCCCTCCTCCTTAGCTATGTCATTGTCTAATGTATATGACACTCTCGCCTTCCAGCTCCTCCTCCTTAGCTTTGTCATTGTCTAATGTATATGACACTCTCGCCTTCCAGCTCCTCCTCCTTAGCTTTGTCATTGTCTAATGTATATGACACTCTCCCCTTCCAGCTCCTCCTCCTTAACTATGTCATTGTCTAATGTATATAACACTCTCCCCGTCCAGCTCCTCCTCCTCAGCTTTGTCATTGTCTAATGTATATAACACTCTCCCCTCCCAGCCCCTCCTCCTTAGCATTGTCCAATGTATATGACACTCTCCCCTTCCAGCCCCTCCTCCTTAGCTTTGTCATTGTCTAATGTATATGACACTCTCACCTTCCAGCTCCTCCTCCTTAACTATGTCATTGTCCAATGTATGTAACACTCTCCCCGTCCAGCCCCTCCTCCTTAGCTTTGTCATTGTCTAATGTATATGACACTCTCACCTTCCAGCTCCTCCTCCTTAACTATGTCATTGTCCAATGTATGTAACTCTCTCCCCGTCCAACCCCTCCTCCTTAGCTTTGTCATTGTCTAATGTATATGACACTCTCCCATTCCAGCTCCTCCTCCTTAGCTTTGTCTTTGTCTAATGTATATAACACTCTCCCCGTCCAGTTCCTCCTCCTCAGCTTTGTCATTGTCTAATGTATATAACACTCTCCCCTCCCAGCCCCTCCTCCATAGCTTTATCACTGTCTAATGTATGTAACACTCTCCCCTTCCAGCCCCTCCTCATTAGCTTTGTCATTGTCTAATGTATATAACATTCTCCCCTCCAAGCCCCTCCTCCATAGCTTTGTCATTGTCTAATGTATATAACACTCTCCCCTCCCAGCCCCTCCTCCATCGCTGTCATTGTCTAATGTATATAACACTCTCCCCTCCCAGTCCCTCCTCCATAGCTTTGTCATTGTCTAATGTATGTAACACTCTCCCCTTCCAGCCCCTCCTCATTAGCTTTGTCATTGTCTAATGTATATAACACTCTCCACTCCCAGCCCCTCCTCCATAGCTTTGTCATTGTCTAATGTATATAACACTCTCCCCTCCCTGCCCCTCCTCCATAGCTGTGTCATTGTCTAATGTATATAACACTCTCCCCGTCCAGCGCCTCCTCCTTAGCTGTCATTGTGTAATGTATATAACACTCTCCCCTTCCAGCTCCTCCTCCTAAGCTTTGTCATTATCTAATGTATATAACACTCTCCCCTTCCAGCCCCTCCTCCTTAGCTTTGTCTAATGTATATAACACTCTCCCCTTCCAGCCCCTCCTCCTTAGCTTTGTCATTGTCTAATGTATATGACACTCTCCCCTTCCAGCCCCTCCTCCTTAGCTTTGTCATTGTCTAATGTATATGACACTCTCTCCTTTCAGCTCCTCCTCCTTAACTGTGTCATTGTCTAAAGTATATGACACTCTCCCCTTCCAGCCCCTCCTCCTTAGCTTTGTCATTGTCTAATGTATATGACACTCTCACCTTCCTGCTCCTCCTCCTTAACTATGTCATTGTCCAATGTATGTAACACTCTCCCCGTCCAGCCCCTCCTCCTTAGCTTTGTCATTGTCTAATGTATATGACACTCTCACCTTCCAGCTCCTCCTCCTTAACTATGTCATTGTCCAATGTATGTAACACTCTCCCCGTCCAGCCCCTCCTCCTTAGCTTTGTCATTGTCTAATGTATATAACACTCTCCCCTCCCAGCCCCTCCTCCATAGCTTTGTCATTGTCTAATGTATGTAACACTCTCCCCTTCCAGCCCCTCCTCATTAGCTTTGTCATTGTCTAATGTATATAACACTCTCCCCTTCCAGCCCCTCCTCCATAGCTGTGTCTTTGTCTAATGTATATAACACTCTCCCCGTCCAGCGCCTCCTCCTTAGCTTTGTCTAATGTATATAACACTCTCCCCTTCCAGCCCCTCCTCCTTAGCTTTGTCATTGTCTAATGTATATGACACTCTCCCCTTCCAGCCCCTCCTCCTTAGCTTTGTCATTGTCTAATGTATATGACACTCTCCCCTTTCAGCTCCTCCTCCTTAACTGTGTCATTGTCTAATGTATATGACACTCTCACCTTCCAGCTCCTCCTCCTTAACTATGTCATTGTCCAATGTATGTAACACTCTCCCCGTCCAGCCCCTCCTCCTTAGCTTTGTCATTGTCTAATGTATATGACACTCTCCCCTTCCAGCTCCTCCTCCTTAGCTTTGTCATTGTCTAATGTATATTACACTCTCCCCGTCCAGCTCCTCCTCCTCAGCTTTGTCATTGTCTAATGTATATAACACTCTCCCCTCCCAGCCCCTCCTCCATAGCTTTGTTATTGTCTAATGTATGTAACACTCTCCCCTTCCAGCCCCTCCTCATTAGCTTTGTCATTGTCTAATGTATATAACACTCTCCCCTCCCAGCTCCTCCTCATTAGCTATGTCATTGTCTAATGTATATGACACTCTCCCCTCCCAGCCCCTCCTCCATGGCTTTGTCATTGTCTAATGTATATAACACTCTCCCCTCCCAGCCCCTCCTCCATAGCTGTGTCATTGTCTAATGTATATCACTCTCCCCTCCCAGCCCCTCCTCCATAGCTTTGTCTAATGTATGTAACTCTCTCCCCTTCCAGCTTTGTCATTGTCTAATGTATATAACACTCTCCCCTTCCAGCTCCTCCTCCATAGCTTTGTCATTGTCTAATGTATTTGACACTCTCCCCTTCCAGCCCCTCCTCCTTAGCTTTGTCATTGTCTAATGTATATGACACTCTCCCCGTCCAGCTCCTCCTCCTTAACTATGTCATTGTCTAATGTATATGATACTCTCCCCTTCCAGCCCCTCCTCCTTAGCTTTGTCATTGTCTAATGTATATGACACTCTCCCCTTCCAGCTCCTCCTCCTTAGCTTTGTCATTGTCTAATGTATATAACACTCTCCCCGTCCAGCTCCTCCTCCTCAGCTTTGTCATTGTCTAATGTATATAACACTCTCCCCTCCCAGCCCCTCCTCCATAGCTTTGTCATTGTCTAATGTATATAACACTCTCCCCTCCCAGCCCCTCCTCCATAGCTGTGTCATTGTCTAATGTGTATAACACTCTCCCCTCCCAGTCCCTCCTTCATAGCTTTGTCTAATGTATATAACACTCTCCCCTTCCAGCCCCTCCTCCTTAGCTTTGTCATTGTCTAATGTATATAACACTCTCCCCTTCCAGACCCTCCTCCTTAGCTTTGTCATTGTCTAATGTATATGACACTCTCCCCTTCCAGCTCCTCCTCCTTAATTATGTCATTGTTTAATGTATATGACATTCTCACCTTCCAGCCCCTCCACCTTAGCTTTGTCTTTGTCTAATGTATATAACACTCTCACCTTGCAGCCCCTCCTCCTTAGCTGTGTCATTGTCTAATGTATATGCCACTCTCCCCTTCCAGCCCCTCCTCCTTAGCTTTATCATTGTCTAATGTATATAACACTCTCCCCTTCCAGCCCCTCCTCCTTAGCTATGTCATTGTCTAATGTATATGACACTCTCACCTTCCAGCTCCTCCTCCTTAGCTTTGTCATTGTCTAATGTATATAACACTCTCCCCTTCCAGCCCCTCCTCCTTAGCTTTGTCATTGTCTAATGTATATAACACTCTCACCTTCCAGCCCCTCCTCCTTAGCTATGTCATTGTCTAATGTATATGACACTCTCCCCTTCCAGCTCCTCCTCCTTAGCTTTATCACTGTCTAATGTATATAACACTCTCCCCTTCCATCTGCAGCGACAGAGCGAGACACCAGCAGGGGCTGAATACTTTCCTCTCTAATCTCTCGGTGTTGGTGTAACGACGGCTCCCACAGTCCATATGAAAAGATCATGTTTGTGCTGTGTCACTGGGAGCACATGCCATAACCAGATGAATTACATGTTAATAATCAGTTACCTGTAATTATTTTTTTTTCCTCTTGAGTGTGAGCAATGCGCCTCATTTTGAGATGGACGCAATGGCGATTATGTACGAAGGTGGAGCGATTGTTTGCCATCGCGCATGCGTATAAGCCGCACTGTGCATGCGCAGCGATCACATTGCGATTACAGATGCACAGAGGAATCCATTGTGATGTGAGTGACAGGTAGTCAGCATTTGGGGGAGGTAACAGGGGGGTGGTCAGATAAATGCAGCTGCGTCTGACCGTTTAACACCGTTACATGGGTGCACAAACATTAGCCATAGCCATCTCCTACGCAGCATGAGACCTCCCTGCTTGTCAGGAGAGCTGCCGAGTCTGCGGCAGGTCTCACCTCCGCAAGGGCAAGATGGCCACTCGATGTGCATCAATGTTACCCATATGCAGGGCCGCAACTAGGGGGGGGGCTGGAGGTGCACGTGCACCGAGTGCGCCGCTGTACACGGTGCCAGTGACCTCCAGCCCGGCGCTGCAGAGAGGCTCCAAGCCGGGCGCCCACTGGTAATATTTGTTACCAGCAGGCGCACGGCTTCTTATCTGCAGCTACGCGGGGTAGCCAGAGCCGGAGGCTGGCGTTCTCTCCAGAACTCCAGCTTCCGGCTCTCCCCACGGGCACTATGGGAGAGATGTTATGACGTTTCCCCCATAGTTCCGAGGAGCAGCCGGCGGACCGGACGCGATGCTGGATGCAGGAGCAGGGTTCAAGGTAAGTATTTTTTTTAATAAGCTGCACTACAGGGGCATTATTATGGGGGTATGGGCATTACCACAGGGGCATTACTATGGGGGCATGGGCAATAATGGGCATTACTAATGGGGCATGAGCACTACAGGGGCATTACTGTTGGGGCATGGGCACTACAGAGGCATTACCACAGGGGCATTACTGTGGGGGCATGAGCACTACAAGGGCATTACTATGAGAGCATGGACACTACAGGGGCATTACTATGAGAGCATGGACACTACAGGGGCATTACTATGAGAGCATGGACACTATAGGGGCATTACTATGAAAGCATGGGCACAACAGGGGCATTACCACAAGGGCATTAATATGGGAGCATGGGCACTACAGGGGCATTACTATGGGGGTATTAACATATGGGCATTACAATATGGGCACTACTACAGGGGCATTGCTATGGGGTCATTATCATATGGGCACTACTACAGGGGCATTACTATATGGGCACTACTACAGGGGCATTACCTCAGGGGGCATTACTATAGGGGCACTGCTGCAGAGGGAATTACCAGGGGGGGCGCCAAATTACTGTCTTGCCCCTGGTGACAAAAATCCAATTTTCGGCCCTGCCCATATTTACGCAGGTAAGCAACATTGTACACATGTAAGAAGGCAGTGGTCGGGGTCCTTATGCTCTTGTAAGCTTTGGAACTTTTTGCATTTTTTCGCAGCTGCGTTCCGTGCGCAATCCCAACTGCTTCCATTAGCGTCCATCTCTGAATCATGGCCAGTATATCTGAATAGCCTATGGGGCCCTGCAACTTGCCGTTGTGTCCTTCAGTCTGGGGCACATCCAGGTGGGATGAGGGTGGGGGGGAGCGATCAGTGTGATCACTCTTCACCCTCCTATCAGGTACAGGCAGAGGAGTCTGCTTCTGCACTCAGTGGCAACAGCCGCAGCCTCCCAATACTAACTGCAGCCCTGCACACTCGCTGCTGGCCTAGAGGGGGGAGCATCGGACCCTGCTCCCTCCAGCAAACCCAGGGCCTAATTCAGACCCACTCGCGAGCGTAGGACGCTCGCAAGCGGGTCGATGGTGCCCTAATGCGCATGCGCACGACGGAGGGAGCTCCGTCGTGCGCATGCGCGAGACCTGCATGTCGCTATGGGTCTCGCACCAAAGGGGGCGTGCTGTCTTTGGTGACTGACGGCACGCCCCCTTTGGTGGGCGTGCCGGGGGTGTGGCTGCCAGACGGAGGCGTTCCCATGGGAACACCTTCCGTCTGGGTCTGGCCCCACTGACATCACTAGTGATGTCAGTGGGAGTGATTTTGGCTCTGATAGAGCCAAAATCACTCCAGGGCTTGCGGCAGCGAGACCCTACCGCAGGGTCTTGTCGCAAGCCCGATGGTCGCGATTGTCTTGTCCAAGAGGCCGCTCCATTTTTAGGTAGGAGGGCCCTGATTCAGAGCGAGCGCTCTGGTCAGGGCGTCCGGCTCTGAATCAGGCCCCCAGGCCTGTGTAATCAGTACCCGCTCCCCCACCTCTCTGCGCCTCTGACTGTGCCCACTTTCAGCACCACTGTAAGGCGTTCGTAGGCACAGGGCAAAGAATGCAATACTGGGCAACGTATCCCAAAACTAGATGGTATCAAAAATGTTTCCGCTGGTAAAGGTTGGTTTACTAAGATTTTAGAATCCATGGGGAAAGGTTCCTCTATGAGCTCCCGGGAAGCCTTCCTGGGGCATCAGAAGGCTGAGACAGAATGGGCACATGTGTGAGAGGACATTACGCCATTCACAGACGGTGTTGTTTTTAACAACGTGTTCAGCCATCATTGGGTCATCTCTCATCGCTTATTGCCGCGATAATCGATGGTAAGAAATTAGAGTTTCTGGGTCTACAACCCGATAATAAATACGCCCCATTATGCTGTATGGGGCGACACAAGTTTGCAATGACAAATGATGAAGCCGAGAAGGCAGTGGTTTCCCAGCTGTTTAGCATTTGCTAAATAAGGATTTTTCCCGAAATGAACCTGGAGAAAAACCTTTATGTTTGTTCATAAACAGATCCGTGTCTCCATTTTATGTGCAATAGATTAATGCCAGGATTATAAGCGATACACTACAATGAGATAATATGTAATAGTAATTACGGTGTATCCTGCAGTCACAAGAGGGAAACTGAGTCACAGGAAACAACCAGCCAGGATGACACAACATCTGCATTTATTTACTAACAGAAGTGACAAAGTTACATTAATAAGAGTACATAGGAGCAAATCTCATACCGCGTATGAATTTAATGTGGGCGGGATGCATCCATCAATGCATTTTGTATGCGACACATCCAGCCGCATTCATATCGCCGTTAATAACGCCGGTATGCATGTACAATTAACATTACATTCTGGAAAGAGCTGTCCTTTGCGAAGAGAGGACTTCTGGGTTTAAGACCCTTCTGCGCGGCCCCTGGCCTATGCATGTGCCACCGTGGGGAAGCCTGGGACAGATCCTATTGGATCCCTGTCTGGGAACTATGGAAAAAAGAAGCTCACAGGCTATAGATGGTGTTGTCTATCGGGTACAAAAGTTTTGCTTTCTGGAGCTTTTATGGGAAATGCGGTCAAAACTCGTTTTCAGAGTTTTAACCACATTTTTCCGTTAGTACATCCCACCCTGTGTTACTGGGATTCGTGAGAATGAAAATTATGGGACACAAACTTTTGTATGGGGACAATCTAATAATCTGTTTTTTGTGAACAATCCACAGAAAACAACGGTTTGTTAAGGTTTCTAGCATTGGCAAGTTACGGTGGGGTATGTATTAAAAATGTGTCATAAAGTACTGAAGAGGCTAATAAAACACTGATGTTCCTCCCCTCTCTGCATTGTAACATTTGGGCTTTCCAGGTAGAAACATGACAGCCTGTACTAAAGACGCTCGGACAGTGCTGTACCATGTGATGCTGGCAGCCCCCCCCCTCAGTGTGATGTCATGATGATGTTCGGCGGCTGACACAGGGCTCAAAATCCTTCTGACCCAATATAGTATAAACGTGATAATATTGCTGTTGGATTTGGAATAGGGACACCATCAGGACGTAAACCCTACATAATTTAGGTCAACACAACAACCAACTTAAAAGATATATTTTCTTTGCACAATACTGTTAATCACTTTGCCACATATTCACTTAGTTTGACTGTCGCTATTACATTACTTTGGCCTAAGCATTATTTTATCTGTGAACCGATGAAGATAAACATTTTCGAATTAAATAGATTCCAGAGTGCCCAGACTGGAACATTAAGGGCATATTCAATTAGGTGCGAAAAGTCGGCAGCTTTTCGCATGCCGGACTTTTCGCCATCATCGCTGGTTTACCAGCGGAAAAGTTTTGACCGCGTCACCGCTTATCCCCGTATTCAATTCCAAAGGACGCGAAAACGGGACCCGGCGAAACTCAAACAGGCGAAAAGTGCTGTCAGATTTGGGGAAATCAGCCTGACACCCCCCAAAAGATGCACTAACATTGGGAATCACTATAGATACCCCCGAATAGTCCTACTGAAGATATTTGGGGTACTTAAATGCTCTCAATTGCTGCTATTCAGCGTCTTTGCATAAGCGGTGAAGAATAGCATTTAACAATTTCTATTGGTGAAAATAACTAGTCCCAGCAAATTTAGGGTACATGAAAATGGGTGCAAGTATATTTTAAAGTTGCTTATGTGACGTTTTCAAAAACGTAAAAACTCCACCTGCCGCAAACACCTGCAAACTTAGAAACACCTGGGGCATACTTGGGTGACCCCCCAGGAGTCTATTTTTTAAGTTTGTCCCCCATCTTTGTACTTTTTTGCCCCTTTTTCATTTTTTGGGATGTTCTTAAGTTTTGTAAAACTTTTTTTGACACAGTTTACCTTTGAGGGGCTGTCCCAAGGGAGCAGGGGGGTTGCCGTAAGTTTGCACCCCAAAACCCCAATTTTGCAGTTTTTTCCGCAATCTTTCATAGGCAAATCTTTTTCGCCTATTCCAATGCATTGACTTTCCGCACCGTCGAAAAGTCTTTGGCATTGAAAACGGGGATAAGTTTTTGCCTGGTGAAATGACGTCATTGGTGAAACTTTTTTGCCGAAAATGTATTTTCGCACCTAATTGAATATTCCCCTTAGTATTCTTCAGTTATAATAAATATTTTTTTTTTTCAAGAGATTTAGCTGAAAGAATATTTGCAGATAAATAGGCAAATAGAGACCAATACTGAAAGAGGGGAATGTTTTTGAGAGTTACTAACCTGGCCCCTTAGATAGAGAAGCGTTAATATAAAATTGCTGCATATCCAGCAGTAAAACTCTTTGCACTACAGTTGTGTAAACTTGCTACAATGTATCCACATAAAATCGCCACAGTATACACGTCTAAAGGTTATATAATTGTATGTAATCTGGATGCTAGTAATAATATATACTGCAGCTATTAGTTTCCTGTGACCTTTGAGCACACTCTGATTGCTGGTTTATAACATCATTTATATTTTAAATATTAACAATGTCATTGACACCTTAGTAAATGTATAAACCTTTACAATATTAGGAATGTGCTTATGCTATCCTAGGCGATGCTTATGGTGCATACACACGGTCAGATTTTCTGTCGGATCTGAATGATAACGATTTTAAAAATCGTTCAATCGTTCATATCTGAAGTAAATATCTGACATGTGAGCCTTCAACGATGAACGATGCATGTTCCCGGTTGTCAGATAACGATATCTGACATCTGATGTGTTTGCAGTCAGATTTGGTCGATTTCATTCATTTTAATGCAGTCAGAATTCATTCAAATCGTTTGTAAAATCGTATGAAAAATCGTTCATCTGACAAATCTGATAGTGTGTAAGTACCATTATTTTACAAGCTGAATACTGAGGACAAACGTTTTCTGAGCTATCTGAGTGCCCTCTAGTGGCCAGTGCTGGAATAGTGGATCAGCATTAGCTTATTCTACAGAGTATATTGGGCCTGATTCAGCAAGGATTACAATTACAAAGCTGCGCAGGCTATAGATACAGTATATGATGTATGCACGCAGGCAGCTTTGCAATTGCGATCCTTGCTATTATGCAATTGCAGCAGGTGTATGACATATGATTTACATGCAGTGCTGAATCAAGCCAATTGTACTTATTATTGAGCAAACAAATATAGCAGCGATTAATAGACAAGCGTGCATTTCAGTCATTTTATACTGGTGTTTGCTTTTCTTCCTGTTAGTAATAATAATAATAATAATAATAATAATAATGGCATTTTAGGACATAGAGAAAAGTCACAGGCCATCAAGACTTAGGGGTCTATTTACTAAGCAGTGTTAGTAGACAGAGTGAAAAGTGATGTCTGTGATAAGGTGCCAGCCAATCAGCTCCCAACTGTCATCTCACAGGCTGTGTTTGAAAAATAACAGTTGGGAGCTGATTGGCTGGCACCTTATCACAGACATCACTTTTCACTCTGTCTACTAACACTGCTTAGTAACTAGACCCCTTAGGGGTAAATTTACTAATAATCGAGCTTGGGTGAGTTTGCAATCTTACGTGAGTTTAGGCATGTTTTTCATCTCGCAAATTTACTAAAGACAAACTCGAGTGAGTTTGGTAGTGAGTTCTCGCTTTTAAAACTGAGATTGTAGCAAACTCACTGTGAAATTGAAGTTTTAAATGCTCACCTCCTGAGCTGCGAGTTCGGCAGAAACATACTCAGATCAGTGTGATTTGTGTATGTTTCTGACTGTATACCTAATATAAAGTGTTTTGATAAAAAGAGGTGCGGGGAAGAGCCCCGTGCTTCAGACCAAGCCTGGGGTTTCGGGAGAGGGGGGACCTCCCCTGAGATCCCCAGCTTGGCCTGAGCAACTTGGGGTGGGAATGCTTTGGCCCTGGAGACCCGGTAATAGGGTCTCTGGGCTGTGGCATTACACCCCGGCCGTTTTGGGTCCAGTGATGGTTTTAATAATAGGGGGACCCCTACGCATTTTTTTCCCCTATAATTAAAACCAGGACTGGCCCTGCAGCCTGGTGCTGGTACCTAAATTACGGTGGAACCCTACTCGTTCTGTTCCCCGTAATTTTAGGTACTAGGACTGGCTGACAAGTCCGGGGCTGGTTAGACCCTACGTAATTTTTTTTAAATATATTTTAACCTGTTTTTTACAGGTACAACACACAAGCAGCTTACATATATGTCACTGATATGTGCAGGCTGTTTGTTCGGGTGAGTTTAGCAGAGAGAAAACACTGCGATCTCGGGTGAGTAATTCATCTAAACTCGCAAATAGGGGGAGAAATCTCGATCTCCAAAACCATCGAAAAACTCACTTTCAGCTAAACTCACTTCTTAATAAATTTGCGAGTTGTTAAAGGGTAAACTCTCCCGAGTTTCGGTGAAGCAAAGAGAGTTTAAAAAAATAAAAACTTGACCAAACTCCATTCTTAGTAAATTTACCCCCTACAGTGCTTTAAGAAGAAGAGAAGGTGTTTCAGCACATTCTACAGCATTTCCCTTGGCTTAAGGTATGAACACACCTGGTAGGAATCGGTATGAAATACCGATAGACGGGATGCCGAAGGTTCAAATCCTGACAGGGGAACGGTGAGTACTGTTCCCCTGCCTATTTACCACTTAACCCTCCTTCCTGTACCCTAATACTAACCCTCCCTACCCTGCACCCTATCCCTACCCCCCCGGTAAGTGCCTAAACCTAACCCTCCCCCCTTAGTGCCTAACCCTAAACCCCCCAGGTGGTGACTGAACCTAACCCCCCCCGCCCGGAGTCTATCCCTAACCTCCCCGCTCCCATAGCCTAACGTTAACACCCCCCAGGTTGCCTAAACCTAAGTCGTCGTCCCCCGCGACTGATACTCACCTTTCCGCGGTGTCCTTATGACCGGGATGCCATTTGCCGGGATCCCGAAGTCGGCTTCCCGAGTCTTGTTGGGATTTCGGCGCCGGTGTTGTCTCGGCATTTGGGATTTCGATGTGGCATCCCATTGGTCGGGATCCTAACCGCATCCCCACCTAATAGATATACCTGATCTACAGGTATATCAGCAGATGATGGCTGTTCATACACACTGACCACCCATCATCTGTCATCTGGCTGCGGGTCCCGCTCAGTGGCGGTTCTAGGCACGGGCTCACAGAGCCGCCGCCCAGAGCGCAGCCCTGCCTGAACCTAACCACCATCATATGGGCAGCTGTGGTGTAAAACCCGCCCTCCCCCTTCCCACTGGCATTATTGGGTAAACGCTCAGGGAGAGGGCAGGGGCTGGGCGCAGGTAAGCCTAGCGCCAGCTCTGGTCCTGCTGGCTGGGGTTCGCATTACGCCCCCCTCCTGAGGTTTTTGCAGCAAATGTACGGGCGGTCGGCTGACTGTCCATACACTCAGCACGATGAGCAGCTGTAGTAGTATATCTGCCATAGGCTGTGCTGCACATCCCCCGCGATATGTCTGTGAACCATGTAATTCGCAGACATATCGTCTGTACACAATGACCAATGCACACATGATATTCAATTAAACAGCTGATATATCGGCCAGTGTGTACTCAGCATTACACTGTCAGAAATTGCTCTATACAGCGAAAGTCATTAATGTGCATCTTGTACCCGGCTTAGCTGTGGATGAGGGTGTTGGGTCTCTCAGTTCCCACCCCCGCAGAGCTGCACTTTAATTCACTTACAGAATGTCCCCTTACCACTGTGAACCATCGTTTGGAACTTTCTAGCTTCCCCAGGTTGGCACAGCAGGGGGCGGTGCGGAGGGGAATGGTGCCAAATAGGGTGTGGCACCGGAGTTGTGCCATGGCATAGCAGGCAGTGTGGGGGGCATAGCGGTGCGATCTCGTTACTGTGACCATGCCCCCACTGTACAATGCATAAATTATAGCGGGGGCGTGGCTATGGTGACGCAATTCAACACAAATTACGTCATCTGCCGCTTGAACCGCCTACTTCACCTGACAAGTAAGCGGGCGATGGCCTGCTTCGGGATACTTGCCCACTTTCCTGGGCGGCCGGGAGCGCCACCTGATTTTCGTGGGGAAAGTAGGCAGTTATGCTGGGAAGCATAGCCTAACAAAGGGGGAGATGTACCAAACCTTGGAGAGAGATAAAGTGGAAAACAATATAGGGGTCTATGTGCCAAGCCTTGGCTAGAGATAAAGTACCAACCAATCAGCTCCTAACTGCCATGTTACAGGCTGTGTTTGAAAAATGGCAGTTAGGAGCTGATTGGTAGTTACGGAATGATTTTGAAAAAGTTTGGAAGCTCCAAACGAAATGCGTCAGGTTACAGATATTTTCCATCACAGAGAGACGGACAGATCTAACTTTGCAGCATTCAAGCTACTAATGTGGATATTATCCCTATGAATAGTGGCCATTATTTTATTTGGAGGCAGATTTGTATTATGTATTTATTAGTGTAAAAAAACAGAACCATTGAACCATGTGTTCCTATACAACACACTACGAAATTGGGTTACAGCTATATTTTACAGGCCTTTTATCTGCCATTTCAATTGGAGATTTATTAAGATGTTAGAACAGAGAGACATCACCTATAAAGTTCCAGGCGCTCCGTGTTTCTGTAGCACTGAGATTGTATGATCCAGTCTTATAATATTATGAATTTTGGTTGATTCTGATTAGATCATGCGCTTTTTTTAGAAATGTGTTGTTTTATTGTATTATTGAATTTTATAGATTATTTTTTTTTCTTTCTCCAATATTAAATAGCGTATATATATTTTTATCAGTCGGCTTTCTCTTTTTGTTAACTGAAGGGTCTCTTCCCAGTTTTTTTTTTTTACTATTATTTTTGGGGGGGTATTTACTTTTTTATTAGGGTTGATTAGTCTGTAGTGCTTTAGAGTGATGATTTCTGTTTTATGCCTGCAAAGACGTCATTTTTTTTGTTTTTTGCGCTAGTTGATTTATTTTATTTTACAGGTCTATGCAAGTTATGTGGCTCTTGGACCAAAACAGGCTGTAGGTTGGCCTAAATAATCTCAGCCTGATTTATATAAGTGATTAGAGCAAGAATTATCCAAAAGTGAGACTGACTGCCCCCTACAGGGTCCCGCACACACAGAGAATGCACATGAATAAAACAGAGGGAAACAAATAAACGTAACATTTTATTTTGACACAATAAACGAACAAAAAGCTACTACTAATAATAATAATGATCATGAATCAGTGTTCAATATGCACGTTCTGTTTAACTATTATACCCATGTAACAGGATGAAGTGTCAGCCTATAGCTACCCTATATTTTCTTGTGCCCCAGGTCTCATAGCAAAATTATTATAAGCTACACTTATGCGGGGTTAGGCACTAGGAGGAGGGTTAGGGTTAGGCACCGGGGAGGGAGTGTTAGGATTAGGGGGCGGGGAGGGGGAGGTTAGACTCAGGCACTAGTGGGGGGGGGGGTTAGGGTTAGGCACTGGGGAGGGGGTGTTAGGATTAGGGTGCGGGGAGGGGGAGGTTAGACTCTGGCACTAGTGGGGGGGGGAGGTTAGGGTTAGTCACTGGGGAGGGAGTGTTAGGATTAGGGTGCGGGGAGGGGGAGGTTAGACTCTGGCACTAGTGGGGGGGGTTAGGGTTAGGCACTGGGGAGGGAGTGTTAGGATTAGGGTGCGGGGAGGGGGAGGTTAGACTCAGGCACTAGTGGGGAGGGGAGGTTAGGGTTAGGCACTGGGGAGGAAGAGTTAGGGTAGGGGTTAGGTAAACACTTACCGTTCGTCCCTATGGGCGTCGGGATTCTGGCTGTCGGGATTCTGTCTGTCGGTACTCTGACCAGCGGCGTCCCGACAGCCAGGATTTCATACTCAACCCAATTCAAGCTGGGACCAACATATGTATCAGTTGGCAAAGCAAGCATATTATGTGCCAGCTTTACACTAGGTACACGTCACAGACCCTTACAACCCACCTGCGTCCATGCTATAAAGCATTTCTTTTACGCCCAACAAATGCGTTTGTAGTTGAGCATCATTCAGCAGAAACAAGTCCCCGGCTTGGTCACACAGGTTCCCAAATGCATATTATATTCCCGAATAACCAATGCAGAACCGGTCTGTGTCAGGGGAGCATTCGCCAACAGCCAGTAACAAGCGATTTGCTAGATCCAGTGACCGCCATCATCCTCTGGTATTTGCACCAACCCCTGACCTTCACAAATAGCACGCCATTCCCGATCCGCTCTGCACATCCAGGCGGTAGACACTGGAGGCGGGGCAAAGCACCAGACTTATGGAAATCGTCACGGGCATATGTATACATACGCACACTGTTCCAGGCAATCGCGGAGCGATATCTTGTGCCAACTGGCGTAGCCCTCATTCTCCGTCAGCCCCATAGAGTCTCAGGGGTCTATTTACTAAGCAGTGTTAGGAGACAGAGTAAAAAGTGGTAAGAAAGTGATAAGGTGCCAGCCAATCAGCTCCCAACTGTCATCTCACAGGCTGTGTTTGAAAAATGACAGTTGGGAGCTGATTGGCTGGCACCTTATCACTTTCTTATCACTTTTCACTCTGTCTCCTAACACTGCTTAGTAAATAGACCCCTAATACATCCTGAGCGGCAGGAGATGGAGCACTGTGTCCTGCTGAGTTTATAATTTGCTTTGGAAATTAATACGGAACCTTCCGGAAAAAGCTTGGGGCGTGATACATCCTGTGAAGCGATACCGCAGTAATCCCTATGTTTTAGGGTCCTATATGAAGAATTGTGTTGGGAACACTCCATAACAGAGGCGATCAGACCTCACATATGGCAAATACATCAAGAGGTCCAATCTCAGGTTACCTCATGGTGTATAGGGGACCCGTATATAGGAAGTGCTCATGTTATATTAGTACTCGTCATGAAAGGGGTACTTTGGGTGGTCCGTCCACCTGTGGAAACAAAAGGAAATATTTTCTAATATTTTCTAAATCAAAATATATGTGAAACATCTTATACCTCCGACTCTACATGACTTTACTTTTAAAACTCTGTAAATAAATAGGAAAATGTATTTATCTCAATGTAGTCTGACCTCATGTTTTCAGCATGTTGGTGCCCACTGTCCCTGTGGGATGTAGTCTGGAACCCAACAGTCTAAATGCTGACCGCCGGCTTCCAGACTGCTTTATCCCAACTACGGACGAATGACAGGCGTCTAAATGTAATTTCCCCGACGTCGGGAGACCGGCACCCGGCATCCCGATCATGCGGATGCCAGGCGCCGCAGCGGACAGCCACGGGGGGGGGGGGGTAAGTTTATAGGTTTAGGGCACCCGGGGGGCACAGGGTTAGGCACCCCCCAGAAGGTTAGGGTTAGGCTAGAGGGAGGGAGGGTTAGGGTTAGGCACCCCCGGGGGGAGGTTAGGGTTAGGCTAGGGGGAGGGAGGGTTAGGGTTAGGCACCCCCGGGGGGAGGTTAGGGTTAGGCTCCCCCCCCTGGAGGACTTAGGTTTAGGCAGCGGGGAAGGGGGGGTTAGGTTTAGGCACTTAGAGGGGAGGTTAGGGTTAGGCACAGGTGGGGAGGTTAGGGTTAGGCACCCCTAAGGAGGGTTAGGGTTAGAGGGGTTAGTTTACGTTAATTGATACTTACCTTTAGGACGATCGGGAATTCCAGCGCTGTCGGGTAGTCGCTGTCGGGAATTGAACCGCCGGCCATGCGCCCGGCGGTAACACATATCACACCCGTCCCTGTCTGTATTAGGAATTGATGGTTCAGCCGAGCTTTTCTGGGACCTGTTAAGCGTCCTATATATGATTCCAGCAGTTCACGGGACACACATGTTAAAGGGGCCTACTTACCACCAGCCACATTTTTAATGCGGTTGTGACGTGGTAATTATGCCCCCAACTCGCATTGCGCAAATTACCGCTTGCATTGGTTGAGAATAGGCTGCTACGAGCTGATGCCATCTGAAGCCTGGTAAGTGTAACTGCTTAGACCTCAAAGAGATCCCCCTAATAACAGCTGCTTTCGGGGGGATTTCCCGCAAAATAATTACGGTAAAAAAAATCGGTTAAGATTTATGGGCAAAAGAAGAAAACTGTAAAATAACTTGAGACTACCCGAACAGGGACGATACCATTAATGATATCTTAATTACAAACTAAATAAATAAGCTGTAATTGACTTTCAAATTGATATTCCATCTTTTTATTTGTAATCGTAGATGCGGCACTAAAATATCATGTTAATTATCACGATTCATTTTAGACGTGAATGGCGCCATAGTAAGGGCCTAATTCAGAGATGAACGCAATGCAGATATTTTCACAGATCGAGCAATTGTTTGCAAATGCGCATGTGCGAAAGACACATTGCCCACGCGCAGTGATTGCGTTGCAATTACTCTCACACGTAGGAACCACTCGCAAAGTGAGTGACAGGTAGCCAGCGTTTGGGGATGGCAATAGGGGAGTGGTTAGAAAGACGCAGGGGCCCCTGGAAGGATTTGCGCAGACGTTGTGGTGATGAATCTGGCAGAGCTTCCTCCGCATAGCGCCGGTGCTACTTTTCCAGTTAGTCTTTTATAAATATGGAGCCGGCATCATATTTCTGAAGAAATCAGCAGGAAACTGGCACCGGAGGTTGCAATATTAGTACATGGCGCACAGTGCGTGGTGTAGCCCCTCCCCCTTAACCTTGGGGCCCGTGCACCCATTATATATAGACCAGTGACTGTGCAGGGGTCACAAAGTTTTTATTAGTCGGTATTCTCTCTTAAAGGGGCCCTATCATTTTTGATGAAAGAATCAACTAAATAGGTTATTAACCAAATGGTCTGATAGAGCGACCTAGAGAATGTGGCCTGACCTGTCACTACCGTAAGAAACGTCAATGAATTCTGCGTTATCCTACTCACATCGGCATGGTCTGATAGCGGATGTTTGTGTTCAGTCCCTCCAGAGACTTCATGTCCTCGGCGGAGAGCTGGAAGTCTAGAGCCTGGAATATAAGACACACACACCCGTCACATACACATGAGACCCCATAAGAAAGAGGGTTTGTCTGGTTGATTCCGTGTTAAAGATTGGGAAACATCAGTAATGACCGACTCATAGCTGTCACCATCTGTCCTTCTATCCAGGCTGCTGAGCCTGTCTCCTGCCACTGCTATGCATCGTACACTGAGCCATACAGAGATGGACACGGAATCGGTATGATCAGGATCCCGGCTGTTAGAAGAATCCCGATGTCAGCATCCAGAAAGGGCTAGCATACCGACACGGAAGCAGCTAGATCCCCTTCCGTAGATTGACCATGACGTCATCAGCCGGTGTCCAACATCATCATTCCCTACCATCCAAGTGGGCATAGAGGGGGAATATATTGTTGGTTGGTATGCTAACCCTCCCCCTCTCTCTACCCTAACCCTCTCTCTTTGGTGCCTAACCCTAACCTCACGCCTAGTGCCTAACCCTAACCTCCTCCTCTCCAGTGCCTATCTATAACCCCCCCTAGTGCCTAACCCTAAACCTAACCCCCCTCTAACAACCCCGATATTACCCTTCGGTATCCCGGCGGTCGGGATGCGGACGCAGGGCTTCTGACCGGCGTCGGGATTTCGGCACCGGTAATAGGAGCGTCGTCATCCAGACCACCGGGATACCGAATGCATACCATGGACACAATGCGGATATTTATACAGATTGAGCAACAGTTTACCATTGCGCATAAGCTGCACCGCACACGGAGCAGTTGAATTGCGATTACGCTCACACAGAGGATTAATTTGCAGTATGACAGATGGTCAGCATTTGGGATAGTGGGTCTGATTCAGAGCTGGACGCTATTTGCGCTCGCTCGTTCAGAAAAAGGGGGTGGCTATTTAAATGAACCGTTCGCTCTTTGCGGTCTGTTCACGCCTCTATGTCTGAACGAGCGAACAAAACATGCAGTCGTTATTTTGAAAAAAACGCCCCCTGGCCGCTCGCATCATACGTCATGTCCGCTATTTATTAGATTAATTGAGTACATCGAACGGCGTATGAACTGCTCGCTATTCTTGTGGTTGGATTTTCCTACCGCAATCATGCGAGCAGTTCTGACTATAAAACAACCAAGTGACGTGGTCGATGATGCTGCTTTGTTAATTATGCACACCCTTAAAATGCCCATTTTGACCGTTTGGCACGCCTGCGTTCTGATCTCCACTCACCGTTTTCAAGCACCTTCCCCTGTGACCACCCACATACGCCTCATCCTGTCACTCAAAATAGCAGGCATTCGCTATTTAGCGAGCACACAATTTTTGGCCGCACTGACTGGTTCGCGCATACGTATTACAATCCGTACGCATGCGCAGATGTGCGAACATCGCTCGGAACGAACGAGCAGCCGCTTACGAGCGGCTCTGAATGAAGCCCAGATAACGGTGGGTGGTTAGTAAAACGCAGGTGGGTCGGTCTGTTTAAACACCGTTTTCTGGGCATCCATAATATTAGCCGCTGCGTTCTTGCTGGCAACAGGAGAGCCATCTACGCGTCTGGAGACCCGCTGTACTTGCGGCAGCTTAGACTTAGGACCTCATTCAGAGGCGGTCATCAGATGCAAACGGTCGCTCTGAATGAGGGCGGCCGCTTGCATCTTGTAGTGCTGCCTCTTGGTCAATCACTAAGCTGTGGGTTACCACCCACAGCTCTAGCGACCGACCAGGGTGATGGTCGCGATGGTCAAGACCATCGCGACCATCGGGGCTTGCGACCAGACCCTAAGGTTGGGTCTCGGCACTTGCAAGCCCCAGGAAGCTTCCTGCTCTGATTGAGCAGGAAGCACCCCGCTGACATCACTGCTGGTGTCAGTGGGGCCGCCCCCAAACGGCAGGCGTTCCTTCGGGAACGCCTCAGTTTGGTCCGCCACGCCCCCTGCCCGCCTCCCAAACGCCTGTCGCTAGCCGGGTCTCGCGCATGCGCACGTCGGAGCCGGCTCCGACGTGCGCATGCCCAGTTGGGGAACATCGACCCGGTTGCAAGCTATCAACGCTTGCGACCGGCTCTGAATGACCCCCTTAATCCTGAGGGCTGATGGCCGCCGGATCAGCATCCGATGTCTCCGGTTTTGTGCGTGAGCGGCGGATGTGAGATGCTTTCAGTGGGCGTCTCTTAGCTCTGGACTGGGAGTGGCTCATTAGCATATTTTGCGCAGTTGCGAATCCGTGAGAGATTGCAGATGCGATGGCATTTGCGTCTACATATGAATAAGGCAAACTGATAGACGCAATCTGATACATTTCAGGGGCCACATGGACGGACCTCTAACCTTCAAATGGGGCCACATAATATCCTTACTCTCAGTGATAAGATAAAACAAAATTTTGTATCAATGAAAGAGACACAATAACACATCACTGAGAATTTCAGACAATTGTTACACATTATAGCGCACAAATCTGATAATAATGCAGGAAAGAGCTGGGGGCCGCTGGTGAAGGCTCGGGGGGCCGGACGTCGCCCCAGGGTCACCTGTTCCCCCTCACTGGCATGGAATGTACTGCCAGTGCCAATAGGAGTGGGTGCACACAGGGAGGAACATAAAACTGGAATAATTTTGAGAACAACTGTCTAGCATGATGTACCGTAGACTAATTCATTCTTGGTGACAGGTTTACTGTACGAGTATAGGAATGTTCTATAATGGGGACCTGGTTACAGAATGAAACGGCTGCTCAGTCATTTCGGCTCCCCATACAGTGAGGTGCCCCAGGCTGCTGGCTGGTCTGCCTGCTGCTTGGGTCAGCACTGCTGGTCTGTGTATTTGCAGGTGCACCTTGGTATCTTGGTTACGTATCTTCCACGGCTATGATCACCAGTTAGGAGTGGGCAGTGAGCGCCCACCCCCGCCTGTTGTAGAACTACACATCCCAGCATGCCCTGCAACAGTGTTGCTATTCGACCATGCTAAAACTGGTCCAAGGTATACTGGGATGTGTTCAACCCAACTGGAGGGCTGCCCACCCCTGATTGCTTCTAGATGCTACTATTATTATACCTGTCCTGGAACAATTGCTTTTCTATTGATCTCTAGTGATCGGTGGTTGATACATTTGTTTCCTACAATAGATACTTTAATGATCACCTATAATCAGGGATCCATCATCCTTTGATCCTTCCTCTGCCTCCTATTGGTTCGGCTAAATCATTCCTGTGTTCTCTGGCCACTAATGATTCTAATTAAATTAATCTGTACAGTCTATGGCGGGGGCTGTGGAGTAATGTCCTGGACCTTCTGTACCATGATTCCCATCTTACTCTGACATTATAGTTGCACAATCCCTACAAAATCCCCAAATACTGGTCCGGCATGGTTCCTGGATCTCCAGCTGCAATGGGCAGCTGGCACTTGTCAGTTCCGAAATCTATTGTTACCTGTAGGTTCTGTTTGATCCTGGATGGGGTGTAGCTCTTGGCCAGTATGACAATGCCTCGCTGTAGTAAGTACCGCATGGCCACCTGAGCCGGCGTCCGACCGAGCTTCCCCGCTACAGCATTCAAAACCGGATCGTCAAGGAGCACAGGGGTGTTCTCACCGACCCTGGATGTAGATAATAAAGACGGTGCAGCAACATGTTGAATTGCCCGGGATTACACGAAACGCAGCAGAATACTCCATCATTTTCTACCCATTGTTCACATTTAGCCTCTGAGCCAGTGATGCGCTGCCAGCATGCCAGGGCACATTTACCCCAGGCTCGCCTTTGTGCTGCAAGTCTTACAAAGCAGTTTTTAGAGTCTATGTACTAAGCCTTGGAAAGAGATATAGTGGGCAGAGTTAAAGTACCAACCAATCAGTTCTTAACTGTCATTTTTCAAACACAGCCTGTACCGTGACAGTTAGGATCTGATTGGTTGGTACTTTTATCTCCGTTCACTTTATCTCTCTCCGAGGATTAGTACATAGACCCAGGTGTGCTATCTTTGTATGACATCGCTCAAATCTCCGTAGGGCTTCTATATCTACCTCAACGTCTCGTCTCGGCTGGATCCCAGGACGCTGTACGCCACCAGCGCAATGTCATGTGACTTGCAGAACGCCAGCATCTTGCTCTGGCTCAGGTATAAATGACATTCCACCTATGCAGAGAAGGACTAAATGAGATTAGATTATATGCAGGAAACGGGTGTGTGTGTGATACATGTTGTAGACATTCGTCATGTTGACGTTCATATTGAGTGTCTTCCAAGTGAAATGGCCACGATGGGGAGATAATACTGTGAATCGCAAGTCCCTTGGGAAGGGGAGGGACTAAAATTATGCAAATCGCCTATGGACCCGCCATTCCCGGTATTATCTCCCCACCCAGCCCCACTAGGATGTGGGCAGGATGTTAGAGATCCATCCACTTTTCCGGGGCACCCTGAAAAATCAGGAGTCCCCCGCACCTTCTCAATCAGGCCCAGAGTGTGGGGAGCCACCGGCCACATTACCTGATTGCACACCGGCCACATTACCTGATTGCACACCGGCCACGTTACCTGATTGCAAACTGGCCACGTTACCTGACTGCACACCGGCCACGTTACCTGATTGCACACCGGCCACGTTACCTGATTGCACACCGGCCACGTTACCTGATTGCACACCGGCCACGTTACCTGACTGCACACCGGCCACGTTACCTGACTGCACACCGGCCACGTTACCTGATTGCACACCGGCCACGTTACCTGATTGCACACCGGCTTGTGCTTCAAGTCCGGCTTATTCAGGATCAGCTCCAGCTGCCGGCGGTTAAAGTTGGAAACGCCAATGGATTTTACAAGACCGGCATCTTTACACTTCTCCATAGCCTGAAAAAGAGATCATTTAAATGTAAACATCTATAGGACCCGAGTCAGTTCCTTGCACATGCTGCAGTCTGGGGCACACGACCCATATAACCTTGTACATACATGTTTTCAAAGCATCACCAGTCCCTCATACCGATAACTTGGTTTGAATCCATTATGTGTTAGTAGTAGGTAACTAATACTGCTTTCACACAGAAATACCGACTTTTACTCAGCATTTGAGCGCCGGGTGGGTTTGCCGGTTCTAGCCTTATAACCCTTTCACACAAGATGATCGCTCCCACCCACAGGCAGAGGAGACTGCTGCTTCTGCTATGCTGCAGCAAGCAGTCTCCATTTGCAGCCCAGCACACAGCAGCGCTTAGCTGACAGTAAGGAGGGGGGGCGGCATCGGACTCAGGCCCCCGCCGGGCCCCTCCAGCAAGCCCGAGCCCTGGTAATTAGTCCCCGCTCCCCCCCCTCAGCGCCCCTGTTTGCAGCATAACTGTATATTCAGTATAGCACTATTTTTTAAATTTTTTTTTAATACTACAGCATAAGGGGTACTAAGCCTTGGAGAGTGATAAAGTACCAACCAATCAGCTCTTAACTGTCATTTTTCAAACACAACCTGTTAGATGGCAGTTAGGAGCTGATTAGTTGGTACTTTATCTCTCTCCAAGGTTTAGTACATCTACCCACATGTGTGTAGATACTTGGGGCTCTATTTACTACAATCCGCATATTGAATGCGGATTGTAGTGTGATATTACCGAGAGAATTTGCATTGCGAATTCCGGCAATATCACAGGGACTTACTATAAATCCTTTGCAGGGACAGAGCTTGCGATAAAGCTCTGTCCCTGCGGATCCCATCCGCACTCTAGTCGCGGTATTTTCGGAAAAAATACCGCGACTAAGAGGCCGCGCATGCGCCGACCGACCACCGCTACTACCCCCCCACCGATGCTAAGCCCCGCCCCTGGCACTAAGCCCCGCCCCCGTGATCACGGACCTTCCCCCGCGACCCCCCTCCCTTCATTACACTTACCTGCATCCTCCTGGCCTCCGGTGATCTTCTCCGGGCTTCCCGATCAGGTGATCTCCCATACTACACTGGGGCCCGATCACCTGATGACTGGGCACCAGTGTACTATGGGAGACCAGCTGACCGGAGAGGAGCCATCACCGGAGGCCCGATCACCGGTCCCTGGATTCAGGTAAGGAAAAAAAAAATGTTTCCATTTTTTTTCTTTTTTTTACAGCAATCAGCTTGCGGTCTGCTTAGACCACACAGCTGATTACTGGTACCGGCTCCCGCCTCTGCTCTGCCCGTTAGAGCAGAGTGGGAGCCCGGTAACCGGGGGAGACCCTGGATAACGCCACCACCAGGTGGCGTTATTATCACAGGGCTTCCCCGGATATTTTTTCACATTTTATTTTTAGTAACTTTGGTCGGATCACATTTCCCATTACAATTATGGGAAATGTGATCTGATTACTAAAAATAAGTGATACTTAGGGGTTGGAGTAGAATTTTACTAATCTACTCCAATTGCCCTGTAATAACTACAGGTGATACTAAAATAATGTGAAAAGGGTGTGAAAACACAAAACAGCCTTTTTCACTTTATTTTTGTCAAAATAATGTTAATAAATAGAGCCCTTATTATTTTAATCATTTGTGAAATGTTTTCACTGATTTATTCCCGTTTCTGGAACTAGTTATATATATATATATATATATATATATAAAAAAAAAAAAAAAACAGCATATCCCTGAGTACCACCACAAAAAAAAGCGTCTCAGATTTCAGCAATTGAGCAGCCTGGAGGCCTGTTAGGGGCTAAGGACCTGATTCAGAGCCGGACGCTATTTGCGAACGGTCGTTCAGAAAAAGGGGCCGGCTATTTAAATTGAGCGCTCGCTCTTTGCGGTCTGTTGACGCCTCTATGTCTGAGCGAGCGAACGAAACATGCGCTCGCTATTTTGTAAAGACGCCCCTTTGCTGTTCGCATCATACATCATATCCGCTATTTATTAGATTAATCGAGTACATCGAAAGGCGTCTGAACTGCTCGCAGTGCTTGTGGTAGGATTTACTTCCCGCAATCACTGCGAGCAGTTCAGGCTAAAAGACAACCAAGGGACGTGGTCGATGACACTCCCTTACTAATTATGCACTCCCATTAAACGCCCGTTTTGACCGTTTGGCACGCCTGCGTTTGGATCTCCACTCCCTGTTTTCAAGCACCTTCCCCTGTTACCACCCACAAACGCCTCATCCTGTCACTCAAATTAGCAGGCCCTCGCTGTTTTGCGAGCGCACAATTTCCGACCGCAATGACTGGTTGGTGCATGCGCATTACGACCCATATGCATGCGCAGATGTGCGAACATCGCTCGGAGCGAACGAGTGGCCACTTACGAGTGGCTCTGAATCTGGGCGTTTTTTATATTTTTTTGGAGCGGCCTCCTGGCCACTTGCATAGCTGTGGGTGACCACCCACAGCTATTGCGAGCGGCCAGGATGATGGTCGCGATAGTCAAGACCATCGCTACCATCGGGCTTGCCGCGACACCCATGTGGTAGGGTCTCGTGGCCGCAAGCCCCAGAGAGCTTCTAGCTCTAATAGAGCCGGAAGCTTTCCCACTGACATCACTGGTGATGTCAGTGGGGCCGCCCACAAACGGCAGGCGCTCGCATGGGAACGCCTCCGTTTGTGAAGTCACCCCCACGCCACGCCTCCAAAACAGTGTGAGCTGTCGATCAAAATCGACAGCCGCCCCCTTTTGGTGCGAGACCCGGAGCGACGGAGCGCCCGTCGCTAGCCGGGTCTCGCGCATGCACACGTCGGAGCCGGCTCCGGCATGCGCATGCGCAGTGGCCTAACATCGACCCATTCGAGAGTGCATAGCGCGCACGAGCGGGTCTGAACCAGGCCCTAAATGCAATAGCTTACGTATTTTTACAGATGCAATCGTTTTAAAGGCTAAACCAAGCTGGTTTAACCTTTAAAATGACTGCCACTTTAAAAATACGGGGCAGCTCGCATAAATCCCCACAGTGGCTGAAGATCGTAATAAGCTATTACATTAAGCCCTAAGACTCTCAGCCTGTTGTGGGACTAGTTCTATAACATATAGAGAGCCATTAGTCCTCTACCTCGGGCCTAGTGCATACAGGGGCGCCGAGAGGGGGGGGGGAGTGGGTACAGATTACCGGGGCCCGGGCTTCCTGAGGGGCCCGGTGGGGGCCCGGGTCTGGCACCGCTCCCCCTCCCTCAGAGCAGCAGCCACAGCAGTCTCCTATGCCTGTGGGGGGGGGAGCGATCACACTGATCGCGCCCCCCCTGGCTTTGAGCAGGGCTGAGGGGGCCCAGAGCGCCCCCCTCCCCAGCGCGCAGCGCCGCTGCAAGACTTTTTCTTTTTTCGGGAAGGGGGCGTGGCCACGCCTCCCACGATTAAGCCATGCCCCCTATTACCCGGGCCCACCGCGGCTCTCAGCAGGCCTGAGTGCACGCACTGCTGTTATTATCCAAACGTCAGAAATACATGTAGTTACTCACTTCCCAGGTATCCCGGATGTCTGTGTTGTTATAGAGATATTTTCCATCCTCATCCACTGGTACCATGTCCTCTCCAGGCTTCAAAATAAAATGCAAATGTAAAGGTCACAGCTGAGGGCCTGTTATATCAAAGTCCCGGGTCTGACCCAGGATTTGGAACACGTTTCCAACCCGGATCAGACCCGTGACAGATATTCTTTTACACATGCGGTGCCTGGGTCGACACCGCGGCTTTCTGGCGCAGGTGAGCAGCGCTTCTTCCCCTCCCTCCCCCTCAACAACCCTCTCACCTCACTCCGCAGCGGTCCGGAGGCAGGGAGGGCAGGTGGGGTGCGCTGCTTCATTCTGGTCGGCCCAGCAGAGGACGCTTGGAGATTATGTCATCTCCGAGCGCCACTGAAGCCGGCCAATTGGGCGGCATGTGGCGTGACCCGGGTCATTGTGACCCGGCTCACGCGGTTTACACTGCAGGGTGACACAGGAATGACCAGTGCTCAACCCTGCAAGTTAGCCGGGACGGATCCCCAGGTCACTTGACCCGGGTTGATCCATTCACACCGACAACAATCCCGGGTTGATGCTCGCTCACGTGCATCAACCCGGGATTCTTAAATCAGTGTAAAAGGGGTACAAGCGGTACAAAACGCAGCGATCGTCTTGATCCTGACCGACATCAGACCAGAATATTTCATTTGTCAATAAGAGCCAGTGGGAAATGCAATGAATCAATTACAGCGATTAGACTATGCGTAGGACCACCTACACCACTATGCGGACCTAGGTGCTATGGTTTAGAGGGCGCCTAGATCACTGAATGATCGTCATAATTATACAGCTATAAAGAGAAATGGTGCCAGTCAACATGCGCATAAGATGCAGCCTGTGTCATGCCTTCCAAATAAGCCCCATTTAGCAAGCTTATTACATAGAATGAACAGTAAGACAATATATGAAAGCAATTACCGCTAGGTAGCCTTTAGTAACCTAGTGGTTCTCATCACTGAAGTCAATGGTGGGAACCGTTCATTGGCTGAGAGAGGTGGAGACTAGCGGTGAGGTTTAATGCTCTGGCCGGGGGACCCGGTGAAAGGGTTCCCCTGACTGCGACATTACACCCCCGCTAGAAAGAGTCCAGTGCTGAATATGGCAAATACAGGGGACCCCTACTCATTTTGTCCCCTGTATTTCCAAAACCAGGACCGTCTCGCTTTACAAAAGGCTTCAAACATTGAATTTTAGCAAATGTGGGATTTTGACAGGGATTTGTACATTCCATTTGATTTGATTTGAGGTGAGCTAAATCAAACTTTAAATTGAATGCAAAATCGAACTTTGATAAATATACCCCTAAGTATATAGGCACCCCTCCTTATCCTCATATCAGAGTGTGTGTGTGTATATATGTATATATATCGGTTCTTTCATCAGGATGCAAAAAAGTTTTGGTATCCTGATGAAAGAACCGATAAAGGTTCTGAAACGTTGATAAGCATCCTTAACGAGTGACTAGTTTTTGTTATTAAGTCGCCGGGAGTGTCACCTACATTTGCTGCATTATTATTCCTTTCCCTGCAAGGAGAGGTAAAAAGGAGGGCACCGGGAGCAAATTTCTTCTGTATGAAAGCACAAGGAGTGCCGGCAATTTGCAATATATATATTTTCAGGCACTAGAGGATAAGAATTTAAAAAGATCAAACTTGACCAATTTTGAGAAAGAGGCCCTAAAAAAATTGAAAAATAATGAACAACTTATTTTTAAGCCAGCAGATAAAGGAGGAGGCCTGGTCATTTTAAATAGGGATGACTACATTAAGGAAACCAATAGACTGCTGGGAGATGTGGTTTCATACAGGAAATTAGAGCAGGACCCGACCCCGGAGTTTGTGGATGAACTCCGTCACATATTAGTGGATGCATTACATAGGGGCATCATTACTAAGAGCGAGTATCAATTTCTTATCAAAAATAATCCAGTCATTCCAACTTTTTACCAATTACCTAAGATCCACAAGGGACTCACTGATCCCCCTGGGCACCCAATAGTGGCGGGAATTGATTCCCTAACATCAGGGTGTTCAAAATATGTAGAAAAATTCCTAAACAAATATGTACAGACGCTCAAATCCTTTATTAAGGACACGACGGTTATTCTACAGATTCTGAAAGAAGTACAGTGGCAGGACTCGTACAAATGGGCTACCATAGATGTGCAATCCCTGTATACGTCTATCCCACATGATAAGGGGGTCTCAAGTTGCCTTGAATTCATGGAAACGGATGAAAGTCTTGACAGTGAACATAGAGACTTTATCTGTAATTTGATGAAATTCATATTGAATCATAATTATTTTAAGTTTTTGGAATCATTTTACATTCAAATTAAAGGTACGGCAATGGGGACAGTGTTTGCTCCCAGTTTTGCCAATCTGCACATGGGTAGCTGGGAGGAGAAATACATCTATGGTAACCACAAATTTAAAGACCAACTAGTGATGTATGCCAGATATATAGATGATATTCTGGTCATATGGTATGGTACAGAGGGGGATTTTACTGATTTTATTAATTATTTGAGTGTTAATGAATATAATTTAGCATTTACTTCTAAATTTAGCGACAGCGAGAGTGAGTATTTAGATCTAGTCATCAGTAGTGATAATGGAGGCATTGTCAGCCGTAACTATATTAAGCATGTGGATTCGAATAGTTACGTGCATTATAATAGTGGCCATGCCAAACATTTGAAGACCAACATTCCGTTCTCGCAGTTCTGTCGAATTCGGAGAAACTGCACCAGAGATACCGATTGTCAACAGCAAATAGAGGTGTTTGCAGAGAGGTTTAGAGAAAAACAGTATCCAGAAGAATGTATACAGAAAGCGAGGGAAAAAGTACATACAGTGGAAAGGGAAACACTATTACAGTATAAGAAAAAGGAAAGTAGGGAAAGGAATATTGTTTTTGTTACACAATATAACAACAAAGAGAAAGAAATAAGAAGGATCCTCAACAAACACTGGGATATCTTAAAAACTGACCCTATTCTAAATAAAGCTTTACCTATGAAACCAGCTATAGCTTTTAGAAAAGCAAGGGACTTGAAAAACTACTTGGCCCCCAGCACCTTGAGGCCCCTGGGTAAGGCTGCAACACATTTTTTTGAATAATAAAGGATTCTTTAAATGTAATAGTTGCAATATGTGCAACTATGTTAGTGGTTGCCATAAGATTAATAGCAAAATGAATTGTCTTACGACTTGGGTGATTTATATGTTAGAATGCCCATGTAATCTTAAGTATGTGGGGAAAACGAAAAGAAATGTCAAACTCAGGATGCAGGAACATGTTAGGGCTATTAAAAACAAAGTGGATAATCATTCTGTACCGAAGCACTTCCTCAAACACCACAATGGAGATCTGAAAGGGTTAAAATATAAAGCTATTGAATTTGTACAGCTAAATGACAGAGGAGGTGATAGAGAGAGAAAACTGTCGCAGCGGGAGATGTTTTGGATTTTTACTTTGAATACGATGGCTCCCTGCGGTTTGAATGAAAGCTATGAGTTTACATCATTTTTATGAGTTTATTATATTATGATAAATTTTTTGAATTTTAAATAGAACTTTTAATTATGTATTTTTAAACATGTATATCTAGGTTCTATTATATTTATTATTGCCACTCACTTATTTTTATAATAATTTTATATTAAGTATATTTATTGTATTTTAGCAGAAGTACATAATAATTTATTGTTATATATATGTATACCTGCCCATCTTGGACATTAGAATGAGGATTCTGCCGATTATATCCTTGCCACTTAAGCTATACCCTTTAAACTATGCGCATTGGATTTACACAAAATGGCGGCGCCCAGGTAAGAGCAATGGGCTCTGAGAAAATGGCCGCCGATGTTGTAATAATACATGGAGTGTGCAGAGCCCCTGGTGCAGTCGGGTATGATATGCTTCATTGAAAGGATCCCCGTGGGAACTCCCGCGATATTTGGGAGTCTCGAGCATGCGCCGTGGGTCCCAAAATGGCGGCGCCCACCGGACATCCGATCCGGCCTTATTTGGGCATTTTCTAATTAGGTAACTAGTTTTAGGGTATATAGGTAGGGATAATCCCTCTCATAATATCCTCCTGACGAAGCCCAGAGGTGAAACGCGTTGAGGACAGTGTGACCTATGCCTTCTGACTGAGTCAGATACCAGATAAGCTTCTGATATTCTTTTTTAATGTAATTATTCTTTTTATATGTGTTTTGTGTGTGTGCATTAAAGAATTGTGTAGTATTACACCATGAGAATGTCATCTTGTGTCCATATGTAATGGATTGGGCCTGGTAACAATCATTTATTATCGTCTCACCGAATCATATGAGAGAAGAGCAGTGAGGCTCCACAAAGATCCCATATTATATGCCCATATACTAAGAAAAACGGTACGCATAATATTTTCGTGTGGCGTGTGTTATTATTATCACAACAGTATCACACTATTGGGCCGTTGTCTCAAAAGAGTCCATACTACATGCCTATTTATTAGGTTCATACGGTATGCAGTATTTATTGGTGTGGTGCGTGTCACAATTATTATAACAATATCACACTATTGGGCGCTTGTTTCCACTTTTTTGTATTTTTCATGTGATCTGAGGACCATACAGCAAAGGTCAACCTTGGGAAACTGTGAGCAGCCACCTTCAAAAACTGGGAATATAGTGTGTCTAAGTGGACTTGATTTAACAGAGACTGACTCTTCATTTGGAATAACCTGTTTCGGATAGCGCTGTTATCAGTACTTGTGTTGTTTATATATATATATATATATTATATAATATATATATACACACACACACAAATGTGAGTGCATTTTATTAAATATCTTTCTTGGATGGGGTTGGTTGCATGGGCATCGGGGTGACGGGCTGGAGGGTTGCAAAGTGAAGAGCAGGGGGACCAGTCAGTTTAATTTGTACTGGTCCTCACAATTTCTGCTGGCAGTCGAGGGGTACCCTGCTTAGGTTGTCAGGCAGACATGACAGCTGCCAACACCTCATGCTGCCACTTTCAAGCTATTTTTACATATTGATAAGGCATGGATTTGCCCACCTTGGCATTGGCGATGGCCACCCTGAACTCCCGGTGCTATACCGCACAAGGGGCCAGATTCTGAGATGGATATAGTGGCAATATCAGATGCAGTGGAGAAACGATTTTCGTATGCGCATGTGTCTGAGCCGCACTGCGCATGCGTCCTGAGATTTCTCCTGCAGAACCACAGTGCAAATTTAGATGCACAGTAGCAGAAATGTATGGGGGATACCAGACGCATGGATGAACACTAGGGAAGAGTGCCACCAGACACAACTCTGGCAAAAGACACAGACATGTCCCCGATTTGGGCAGTCTGGACAGAAAAGAAGCTTCCCTGCTAGAGCATACTGTAATGGCCGGTACACACTAGTCGCTGTCTACTGTGTACTGACCTTGTTAGCGACGGGACCAGACGGGGTTCTGGCATCAGCAAGTGCCTACACATTTGCCAATGCCGGCAGCGATGAATTGACGGCAACAAATCAGCAGCAAGGCCCTCGATAGCGATGTCGACATGCAGGTCTGACAGGCGATGTTGCTGATGACGCACGGGAGTGCACATTGTCAGCGACATAGTGGGTACACACTGGCCGATGTGCCCGATATGTCGCTCCGATCCCCCGGATCGGACAGCAACCGCTTAGTGTGTACCTGGCATAACAGTTGAGGATGTGTGTGTGTGAAATTAATCATCATGTTTATTCAAATCTGTGGAACTAAATGTGGAGGAGTCTAATGGCATAATAGTGGCATGCGGAGGAGTCTGATGGCATAATAGTGGCATGCAGAGGACTCTGATGACATAAGAAGCTGCTGAGGAGAAGCAACACCAATGAGTAGGGACAGGCTATAGATAGACGGAGGTGGCAGCTGATGGTGGAGCTCTCCTCTAGTGTATGGTGGCTTCTCAGTTGCCAGGAAGAGGCGCCATGCATTGGGTGGCCGTGCTGGTACACTTTGGGTACATAGTTACAGCCGATTGGCAGGGGCAAGTGCTTTAGTGCAGCCGGGACCCAAAGCTTCGTCCCGGCTATGTGCCGCCGTCATCGCGGATCAAGATCTCTACACAATGCCACTGCTGTCCCAGCGCTGCGATCCCATATTCGATCCCAACGCTGGTACATTCTCTTCTGCTGCAAAAATGAAGTGGCGACGGGAAGTGGTGGTATGTCATACCACCGTATACCGACCCAATTTTTTGGATTTGGAGGTTGTATTTAGTTACTTTACACATTTTAATGGTGTAAATAAAATGTATTGTATTTAGATTAGAAGGTTAGAGTGCAGTGACAAAAGTAATCTGTCTTTTTTTTTTTTCTTCCTACAATTTAGCCTGTTGTACTGACTCTAGTAGCTCCATGTTCCACCACCTTTTTTGGAGAATAAGGAACCTTTAGAGCTTTTCACTAGGTTATAGGGACCACCCTTAGATAATATCTAATGTCCAGAAAATGTAGATCTCTAGTGTGGGAAAAACTTGTACATATCAGTAGTTATACAATAACTATAATTTTGAAAATAACAGTATTATCATAAGTATATCCTATGGCTCTTAGTATAACTGAGCCTGTAGCTATAATCTGAGTGACAGCCCAGCTTCGCCCTGTGTGCTGTATGTGACCTCACTGGTATCTGAGTGTCAGAGACTTTCACTTTCATTTCTCTCTCCTGCTGCCAGCGATGGCGTCTGCTGATCTGAGACAGGAGCTGGACTGTTCCATCTGCCTGAGCATTTATACAGATCCTGTAACCTTGAGATGTGGTCACAACTTCTGCCGGGTCTGTATTGATCGTGTGCTGGATACACAGGAGGGATCTGGAGTTTATACCTGTCCTGAATGCAGAGCAGAGTGTCAGGAGCGTCCTGCACTGCAGAGGAACATAACTCTGTGTAACATAGTGGGGAGTTTCCTGTCTACTCAGCCAGATCAGGAGGAGACTGGGATCTTTTGCACATACTGTATTCACTCTCCTGTACCTGCTGCTATGTCCTGTCTTCATTGTGAGGCTTCTCTGTGTGGTAAACACCTGAGAGTACACAGCAAGTCAGCAGAACACGTCTTATCTGATCCCACCACTTCTCTGGGTAACAGGAAATGCTCCGTCCATAAGAAGATCCTGGAGTATTACTGCACTGAGGATGCTGCCTGTATCTGTGTGTCCTGCTGTCTGATTGGGGAACACAGAAAACACAAGATGGAGTCACTGAATGAGGCCTCTGAGAAGAAGAAGGAGAAGCTGAGAAATGTTCTGCAGAAACTGACCACAAAGAGAGAGGAGACTGAGAAAAGAGTCCAGAGCCTGCAGGAGCGCAGGAGGGAAGATAAAGGAAAAGCAGCTGGTGTAACAGAGACAGTCACTGCCCTGTTTAGAGACATCAGGAGACAGCTGGAAGACCTGGAGAAGAGAGTCCTGTGTGAGATCTCCAGGCAGGAACAGCGCATTTCACTCTCAGTCTCTGATCTGATCCAGCAGCTGGAAATAAAGAAGGACGAGCTGTCCAGGAAGATGCGTCACATTGAGGAGCTGTGTAACATGTGTGACCCAGTGACTGTCTTACAGGAACCAGACACAGGTGACTTGTGTGATACTGAGGACACAGAGAGACATGATAACCAGGTCCATGGTGCAGGAGATCTGGATGTGGGTCTCATCTCAGGGACATTACTCACATTATCTGATATAATAACAGGTATAAATACAGGGATCTATGTGCAGGAACCTACAGACCTATTACTGGATGTAACCACAGCTGGTGATAATATACAGATATCAGGTGATAGGAAAACTGCATCCAGGTCAGATATAAACCAGAATCACCCAGTAACACCAGAGAGATTTCAGTGTCCTCAGGTAATAAGCACCAGGGGATTCTCCTCAGGGCGACATTACTGGGAAGTGGATGTCAGTAAATCAGAGCACTGGAAGGTGGGGATGTGTTATCCCAGTATAGACAGGACAGGAGGTCAGTCATACATTGGATATAATAACAAGTCCTGGTGTGTGTGGAGGTATAAAAATCAGTACTCAGTGATACATGACAATACAAAGATCCGGTTACCTGACAATATCCCCTGTGACAGAGTGAGGATATACCTGGATTATGAGGCAGGACAGCTGTCCTTTTATTCTCTCTGTGACCCCATCAGACACTTACACACCTACACTGCCGCCCTCACTGAGCCCCTTCATGCTGCATTATGGGTAGGGACAGGCTGTATAACTATATCTGGGGTAGTCAGGAGCTGGGAGAAATTACCATAAGAAATCTGCCCAGAGACTGGTGACATCACAGGGAGGGGAATATGATTGGGGGAATATTCTGCCAGTAGAATGAAGCAGTGGGTGGAGCAACAGCTAAGCCCCATCTGCCTGTGTAACCACATGACCAGTGTGTCTGGATGTGTTCCCATGTTAGTGTGGTCTGTCCATTATTAATATATAAATATACATCTCTGTGGGATTTTTGAGCCTCTGACTCACTGACATCTGTGATTGGCTGCAATTTCTGCCTGTCACCCGGCGTGCACCCTATCACTGTAGTCAGTATAGACAGGAGAGAAGATCAGTTATACATAGTATATAATTACAAGTCCTGCATGCATGGAAAATAGGACTACTGTACATTATTTACAAAATCTTTCCAATATTAAACATTTTTCACCCGTTTATTTTATTTGCTGTAATACTTTATCAGTGGCACCTTAGACATTCCTTGTTTTAATTTTTTTTTTTACATTATGGCCTGTATGCGGCCGAGGCCCCTCGCAGTAATTATCGCACGTGTGGGCCTGATAGACCTGATCAATGTTTTGATTTCACTTGTTTCAGTGTTAAAATAAAAAGGCCCACAAAGATAAGTAGGACCCAAACATTGATAGTCTGAGCGCAACACATGTGACGTTGGGGTACAGTCCTCCAGAAATGGTTTCTTCCTTCAGGAAAGACCTAAGTCATCCTCAGGAAGTTCAATCTTCTCTATCTGAGAACTTGCTTCATCTGTGACTAAAGGGCTCAAACAGTTACCATCAGTATTTACAAGATAGACCATGGAAGCTGTAGACCATGGAAGCCATCTTGAAGTTCTTTAGTCAATGTTGCATATGGGGTTGTGCTACAGATATCGGGTACCAGGATTGGACTGACCCACAGGGGCACAGGGGAAATCCCTGCTGGGCCCCACTGCCTCTAATGTTAGGTTTCAGACTGTGCCCTAATATTATACATAGGTACCCTATTAGAGGATCAATTACACAGTATCTAACGATGGCCACACCCCATGTGGTAACTGACCACTTCCATTTAAGTTTGGGCCCTACCACTGCATTCCCCTGGTGAGCCCTTCATGCCCCAGCCTGACACTCTCAGGTGCTTGGTTACTTGCCTTTAACAGTGAGGGAAATTGTGGTAGTTTCCCCCTTTAAAGTTGCACCTTAAACAATTTGGGATTATCAATCAGATTCTAGCTATTATCTTCTAGAAAGTGCTAGTTAAATTAGAATATGTTTGGTTGCTACGGGCAACATCTCCACTTCTAAAAACTCTCACTTTAGTTAATATACCCCTTTCAGTTTGTTGACAAACACAAATATACTTTGTACCAGGGCTGTCAGAATGACTCCCCTTAAGGGGCATACACACGGAACGATATTTATGAACAATCTCTGTAAAGCGCTGCGGAATATGCTTGCGCTATATAAATAACTGGTAAATAAAAAAACAATATGGCCGATAACGATATCGTTCAACGATATATCGATCATATTGTTTTGGGTGTATGCAGTGAACGACCAACGATGCGTGCTCCCGCTGGATGATAACAATATCTTTGGTCGTCCGTACATGCGCGCCAATCTGAAAGATATCGTTAATAATTGCCTGTTCAGAGATGTGGAAGGATGACTTCACTGAAAGATATCTGTCAGTGTGTACACCCAATATCGTTTGTCCTGCACTACAGAAAGTTCAAGGGAAATCTTTCACCAATATCGTTCATTCAGCTCATCGTCCCGTGTGTACCTGGCTTTAGACATTTAGGTTGAGTCCATCCAGATACTGCGGCATTGTCCAGCAGAAACGCCAGATCTAATACCCAATGTGGGACAGGGTATTCCTTCCCCTTCACTTCCATGAAAAGCTTCACAGGGTTCAGAAGTTCCAAAAAGCGTGATAACACTGTAAAAGCCACCTTACAGTACAGTGGAGCAGGTTACCTGGAAAACCTTGGTCGAGTTTAGCAATCAGATTCTTGATTGTCTGTGAGTAAGAACATGTGTGTGACAGGATAGGATTCCTTATGTGATCCAAATTTAACTTTTTAAACACGATTTGCTCCTGACACAAGCGCATGCAGGGGGGGTTTCTGAGTAGCTAGAAATCCCCCCTGACAGACCAATTCCCTCCTATGCTGGCTGCAGTGGGGGCGGAGCCAAAATGACAAGCCCTGCCCCTAATTTCTCTGCTAATCACGGTATTACGGGGCCTAATGATGCGAGGTGCCCGTCGCCTTAAGCAACCTGCAGCTGCTGCAGTGTTATGGTGCATACACACTGTCAGATTTTCCTTCAGATACAGTATGAACGATAACGATTTTAAATATCGTTCAATCGTTCATATCTGATAGAATATCTAACATGTGGGTCTGCAACGATGAACGATGCGCGTGCCCGCATGTCAGATAATGATATCTGACATGTGATGTGTTTGCAGTCAGATTCAGACGATTTAATTCATTTTAATACAGTCAAAAATCGTTCATCGTTCATGAAATCGTTTGTAAAATCGTTCAAATCATTCATCGTTCAAATCGTTCATCATTCATCTGACCGTGTGTATGCGCCATAAGTATATATGTGTAATGTTCTAGTGTGTATATATGTATATGTATGTATGTGTTAGTGTGTTTATATATGTGTATGAATGTGTTTATGTATATGTATGTGTTAGTGTGTATGTTAGTGGGTATATATGTGATAGTGTGTATGTATATGTTAGTCTGTACGTATGCGTATGTATGTTAGTGTGTGTATATATGTGCATGAATGTGTTAATGTGTATGCATTTGTTTGTGTGTATATATGTGATATTGTGTATGTGTTAGCATGTGTATACTGTATATGTGTTAGTGTGTGTGTGTGTATATATATATATATATATATATATGTGTATATATGTGTGTGTATACTATATATATATTATTATTATTATTATCATTTATTTATATGGCGCCACAAGTGTTCCGCAGCGCCTTACAAAGTACATAGACAAAAAAGTAACCATTGACTTACAATACAATACAAGACAGGACATGGATAAACATTGCTATTTTAGTGACATTAACGCCCGCATAAGCAGCCAAGTGTTAGTTGCCCTAGTGGCTAGTAAGAGATAAATTAAATTACAGTAGGGAGAAGCACAAGAGGGTAGAGGGCCCTGCTCGAAAGAGCTTACATTCTTTAAGGGAGGGGAAGACAAACAGGAGTGACACAGAATGGGGTGGGCCGGGAGAAAGGAAGATGTAGCAGCAAGTCAGGATGAGAGCTGGAAGGCTTTAATGAAGTAGTGGGTCTTAAGAGCTCGTTTGAAAGATGGTAGAGAGGTGCAGAGTCTGATAGGGAGAGGGAGGGAGTTCCAAAGGTGAGGAGCAGCACGGGCAAAGTCTTGGAGGCGGGAGTGGGAGGAAGTAATCAATTGGCATGAAAGGCGGCGTGTATTAAGTGAACGAAGAGGGCGGACAGAAGAGTGAAGGGAAATTAGATCAGAGATGTAAATGGGAGAGGAATGGGTGAGGGCTTTGTAAGTGAGTGTAAGAGCCTTGAATTGGGTTCTGAAAGGGAATGGGAGCCAGTGGAGGGCTTGCAAAAGAGGGGAGGCAGATGTAGAGCATTTGGAGAGGAAGATGAGCCGAGCAGCAGCATTGAGCACAGACTGGAGAGGAGAGAGATGGGATTTGGGGAGGCCAGCTAGGAGAAGGTTACAGTAGTCCAGTCTGGACATGACCTGGAATGTACAAGGGTTTTGGTAGCATCCTGGGTGAGAAAGGGTCTGATCTTGGAAATATTCTTGAGATGGAAATGACAGGACTGTGAGAGGTTCTGAATGTGTGGTTTAAAGGAGAGGGAAGAGTCCAGGATGACTCCAAGACAACGCACTTTGGGGCTAGATGAGATAGTAATGCCATCTATTAATAAAGAAATAGTGGGACATGATGTTATGTGGGAGGGTGGGAAGACTATCAGCTCAGTCTTAGACATATTAAGTTTTGAGAAATCGCTGGGACATCCAGGAAGAGATAGCAGAGAGACAGTTGGAGATACGCGTCAGTATAGAGGGGGAAAGATCAGGTGAGGAAAGGTAGATCTGAGTATCATCAGCATAGAGATGATAATGGAGGTCAAAAGAGCTGATGAGTTTACCTAGAGAAGACGTATAGAGAGAGAATAGGAGAGGTCCAAGAACAGAACCTTGGGGAACACCTACTGTAAGAGGTTGTGGGGGGGAGGAGTCGCCATGAGAGGAAACAGAGAAGGAACGGTCAGAGAGGTAGGAGGACAGCCAGGAGAGAGCAGTGTCACGTAGATCAAGGGAGTGAAGTATATGCAGCAGTAGAGGGTGGTCCACAGTGTCAAAGGCAGCAGAGAGATCAAGGAGAATGAGCAGAGTAGTGGCCCTTGGATTTGGCAGCAAGGAGGTCGTTGCTGACTTTTGTGAGGGCAGTTTCAGTGGAGTGGAGAGAACGGAAGCCAGACTGAAAAGGGTCAAGGAGGGAGTGGGAGGAAAGAAATGTGGTGAGGCGGTTGTAAACAATACGCTCAAGGAGTTTGGAGGCAAAAGGGAGGAGAGAGATTGGACGGTAGTTAGAGAGAATGTTAGGATCAAGGTTAGGTTTTTTAAGAATGGGGGAAACACGGGCATGCTTGAATGCATAAGGAACAGTGCCAGATGAGAGGGAGAGATTAAGGAGGTGGGCAAGATGGGAGCAGGCAGAAGGAGAGAGGTAGCGGAGGAGGTGGGAGGGGATAGGGTCGAGAGGAGAGGTGGAAGGGGGGGAGGACTGGATAAGGGCCTTAACTTCCTCTCCAGTCACAGGGGAGAAGGATGTCAGAGTCTGTAAAATAGATGGGGAGGGGTGATCCGGGAAAGGAGGAGGTGGAGAGCTGGGGGACTGGTTGGATATGATGTCCTGACGTATGGAATCAATTTTAGATGTGAAATAGGTAGCAAAGTCAGTGGCAGAGAGCAAGGAGGGGAGACGAGGAGGGGGTGGACAGAGGAGGGAGTTGAAGGTGGAAAAGAGACGCTGGGGATTTGAGGACAGGGAGGAGATGAGATTATTGAAATATGACTGTTTAGAGAGGGAGAGAGCAGCACTGTAGGATTACAGCATGAATTTGAAATGGAGAAAATCTGCCTGAGAGCGTGATCTTCTCCACTGTCGCTCGGCAGTTCGTGAACATTTTTGCAGGTATCTGGTGCATTTGGAATGCCAGGGTTGAGGTGTGAATTTGCGAGGGTGAGTAGTGATCACCGGAGCAACAGAGTCAAGAGCAGAAGTAAGGGAGGCATTGTATAGGGAAGCAGCTTGTTCAGCGCAGGAGAAAGAGAGGATAGGGGAGAGAAGTGAGTCAAGTAGGGAAGAAAAGAAAGCAGTGTCGATGGCTTCAATGTTACGCTTAGTGATGGTGGCTTTTGGAGGTAGTGGAGGGGAAGGAGAGAGGGATAGGTTAAAAGAGAGGAGGTGATGGTCAGAGAGGGGGAATGGGGAATTGGAGTAAGCAGAAATATCACAACGGTGAGTGAATACCAGATCAAGCAAATGCCCACTCGCATGGGAGGGTGAGGAGGTCCATTGGGAGAGACCAAATGAGGAAGTGAGGGTGAGTAGTTTGGAGGCAGCAGATTCTGTGGGGATATCAATAGGAATATTGAAGTCACCGAGGATAATAGAGGCAAGGTCTGAGGAGAGAAAGTGAGTGATCCAGGAAGCAAAGTTGTCAAGGAACTTGGAGGGAGGGCCAGGGGGACGGTAGATGACAGCTACTCTGAGGTGTACTGGTTGGAAGAGGCGTATAGCATGAACTTCAAATGTGGAGAATGTAAGGGATGGTTCTGATGGTATATGTTGGTATGAGTAACCAGGGGATAGAAGGACTCCAACACCACCACCATGGCGACCCCCAGGCCTGGGGGTGTGGGATTAGGTGAGGCCCCCATAAGAGAGAGCTGCAGGAGAAGTGGTGTCAGAGGGAAAAATCCAGGTTTCAGTAATGGCCAGGAGATTCAGGGAGTTGGAGATGAAAAGGTCATGGGTGGGGGCCAGTTTGTTACAGACTGATCTGGCATTCCAGAGGGCACAGGATAGAGTGACAGAGTTGATAGGAGAGATGTGAATGAGATTATCAGGGTTGCAATAGCGTGGAGGTGAGAATACTTTGGGAGACTGAGATGAATAGAGTGTAGGGATCGTGCGTGCTCCTGTGCTAGGAGGGGACCCTGTAGGAAGTGGGCAGGGAGGGAAGTTAAGGAGACGTGAATGAAAGTGGGGCGAAGTGACAGGGAGATAAGTAAGGGAGGAAAGATTACCAGTGGGGTAGTAGGATCCTTGGGGGGTATAAGAGAAAGAAAATTGAGTAATGGGAGAAGAGGGGGAGGAAGGCAGAGAGAGAAGGGGAGATAGGAGGAGGTGGAGGAGACCAGGGGGAAAGGATAGAGGTGGAGTCAGAGGGCAGAACAAAAGATTAGTTAGAAACTGAGTGAAGGGAGGAGACAACATGGTCATGGTAAGGATAAGGTACAGTGTCAGCACAACAAAAATATATTATAGAGTTTAGAAAAAGTGGAGATAAGATGGGAGCAGAAATTGAATATAAGAGTAGAGAGTAGCAGTAGCTAGATCATGTAAGACTAGACCAAAGAGCTAATGTAAAAAGACATTATCACAGAGTTAAGCTGATATTAACAGTATTCAGTAAGATTATCTGTTAAGCACGGAGGCAGCACAAATAGTGGCAAGTGATGGCCAGAGTTTGTGTAGCAACCAGAGTTCAGTTTTGAAAGTCCAGGTTATGCAGTCAGCAGGAGTTTGTAGCAGTGAGATTTTAAAATCACCTTTGTTGATTGTTTTTCTCCAAATCTAGATTAGGTTTTTAGAAGTGCAGATCGGTTATTTCCCTTCTGTTCCACTTTGGTTCAACGCAGGTCTAACGCCAGTATTAATTTTAAAATGCACTTTTGAATAGTGCACTTCTGAATGGAGCAATTCCAGCCAGGCTATTCCAGCCTACTAATGACCAATATGTAGGAGACCTGGCATGTTAAATTACTGATTGCATACAAGCCCAGCACCCTCCCACTAATATGGCTAGCAATAAATTGAGTTAAACAAACACACAGCACATACCACTAGGCTAATAACAGGCTCAATGAGCTAACTAACAAAGAAACTAAAAACATCAAACTAATATACTATGCAGTGATATACTAAATAACATTGCTTATCAGCAAAAGTCTGAGACTTGTAGTACGTTACCTGCAGATATATATATATATATACATGTGTGTGTGGGTGTTAATGTATATGTATGTATGTGTATTTGTGTGTATGTATGTTAGTGTGTGTATATATGTGTATGAATGTGTTAATGTGTATGTATGCATTTATGTGTACGGGTAGCAGTCGGGAAGCCGACGGACGCAATCCCGACCACCGGCTTCCCGACTGTCTAATCCCGGCAAGTGTCTAATGACAGGCGTCGAGATCCGTATGTACTGTATGTGTTTGTGTGTATATATGTGTTAGCGTGTGCATACTGTATATGTGTTAGTGTATATATATATTTTTTATATATAAATATATATATATATATATATATATATAGACAAACAAATTACTAATGGGGCGCTTCTTATTGGAACACAACTTTTAAAATGTGTATCTTCTATTTTCTTTAAGGAGACAATTTCACTGTCTGTTCCTATTTGATTTTCGATTCAAGTCAGTTAGTCCAGAAAATGAGCTTGCTTCAAATCCTCCTTGAGGTTCTATAAAACGATACCCTCGTACCAAAAACACCCAGACAATTGGCCCAAGGCCAGTATTAATAAACAAATTAAGAAATAATTAAATTTCTAAAATGATCATATTCTTTCTTTATTAAAAAAACCAACAATACAATAAATGAACATTTCTTACATGTTAATAATATTGGACACCCATCGATCTTTAAAGAAGGATAATTAATCACCTTCCAATCGGAAAAATTGTTTAGATGTAGTGTCCACCTTTCATTTAAAACCCGACGCGTTTCGTCTCTTTATGAGACTTCCTCAGGGGTAAATCTCCCATTACACACTTGTATTCAATGTGATACCAAAAATTTGTTGTATGGTTTATCTGAATCAGATGTTGTAGAACCTCAGAATTGGAATACATATGCCTATATCCGTGATTTATGGTTGACCCTCTAGTAGTTGGTTCATAAAAACATGAAAACTATACATGTGCTTGTGCTTGTCAATCCAGCTGCTACAATCGCAGTTTAGGATTTTTTTGTGTGAAATATATATATGTTAATGTACAGTATATATATATATATATATATAATGTGTGTATGTATGTATGTTAGTGTGTATATATGTGTGAATGGGTTAGTGTATATGTAGGTATGTGTTTATGTTAGTATGTATGTTTACATGTATGTATGTGGTAGTTTGTATATATGTATATATGTGTATGTTAGTGCATATGTACGTGATAGTGTGTATTTATGTGTATATATGTGTTAGTGTGTATATATGTGTATGTATATGTTTGAGTGTAAATATGTGTATGTATGTTAGTGTGTGTATGTATGTGTTTGTGTGTATATATGTGTTATTGTGTAAGTGTTAGTGTATGTATATTGTATATGTATTAGTGTGCAGTTATATATAACAAATACGTTTGATGTGTGTGTGTTCCTGGCTCCTGAATGGATGAGGCAGTGAAACATCCAGAAGTCAGGGGATAGTTCGTCAGCCCTGCACAGGCCCGGTCATGGATGGTGCCCCATCAGTTGCTATTGCTGTAGGTTTTGGTAAAGGCAAATTTGATTTTGCAAAAGCCTCCATCAGTGTTTCTTTCACATCAATTCCCCAGGTTCTGGATTTTATTATTATTATTATCCTTTATTACTATCCTTTATTTATATGGCGCCACAAAGGTTCCGCAGCGCCTTACACAGTACATAAATGAGCACACAAGAAAAACAGTTAATAGTAATACAAAACAATGTAGGACAAGGACATGGTTTATACACATCGCTGCATAACACAAGCAGCAGGGCGTCAGCAACCAAGTGTTAGGTGCCGTTGTGGGGAGTTAGGAGTAAATGATACTATAAGTAGAGGGAGGAGAAGCACATGAGGGACGGATTAAAGCTTGTGGGGGCCCCAGGGCAACTAAATAGCGGGGGCCTATTCAAGCCACACGGAGCTTCCCCCCTTCCCCCTAAGGCTTCTGCCCTCCCACCCCCAAAGCCTCTGCCACTGACTTACCTGAGAGCCGGCGTGCGGGCGCGACCTCCTCCCGGCAGAGCTGCTCCATGGTCCTCTCATCGGCGTCATGGACGTAATGTGTCACGTGGCGCTGGTGAGAAGACTCGGGAGCCGATCTGCGCTGTATGCAGCGGCACTGACTGTGCCACTGCATACATTAATAGAGAATCGCGGCAGTGAGCCTCAATCCGGGAACAGGTGTCACTAGACACCTGTTCTCGGCAGGGTCACACTGACCCTGTGTGGGGGCCCCTCCGTGTGTGGGTTCCCAAAGACGATCGCCCCTGTCGCCCCCCCCTTAATCCGGCCCTGCACGTGAGGGACGAGGGCCCTGCTCGTAAGAGCTTACATTCTAAAGGGGAGGGACAGACAGACAGGGGCGACACAGATGGGGTAGATAGTGAGGAAGGAGCATGGAGCAGTGGGATAGGATATGTGCTGCGGAATGTGTGTGTATAACATGACCTGATGTTATGTCAAAATTAGGTCCTTCTTTATTCTATCTCTATGACAAAAAATAGATTTTATGTGTTATTTACATGAGAGCAGTGGCGTAACTAGGGCAGGGCGAGCGGGGACGGTACCGGCCCGCCCGCCCTAGATAGCCAGTGTAGCGCCGACCGCAATGAGTGCGGTCAGCGCTACACATTTGCACAGGACCGGCGCTAGGCTTCCAGCGCCGGTCCTGTGCTGCACGCCTGAGCCCGTTCCCTCCCCCTGAGCGCTTGCCCAATAGCGCCAGGAGGTGGGCTCAGGCTGTGCATAACACACGCATCGCCGCCAGCGCTGGCGGCGATGCGTGTGTTAAACAGCAGCCAATGAGAGTCAGATAGACTCTCACTTACTGCTGCAGCACCCACTGCAAGAGCCGGACGGAGCCGTGGGTAATGGGACTGATGTCATGACGTCAGTCCCATAATGCTGAGCGCGCCAGCCCGGGCGGACTGGAGGGCGGGAGCGGCATTGGCATCGAGGACAGGAGCAGCGTGGAATCAGGTAAGTATATTTTTATATATATTTATTTATTTTTAAACCTTACCTATCTGCACAACGGGGGAGGGGTTGGCTACTACTGGGGGGGACATCTACTGGGGGGGACATCTACTGGGGGTGCCATTGGGAGGACCTCTACTGGGGGGGGCTACTCTACTGGGGACTACTACTTGGGGGGGGACTACCACTGGGGGCATTCTAAAAGGGGCCTAGTATTACTAGAGGCACTGCACTCGGGGGACCACTAATGGGGGCAATAATAGGAAGGGCCACTACAGGGACCACTGGATAGGGGGGGGGGTCACTACTGGGAGCCTGCATCAGGGGGACCACTACTAGGGGCACTGCATGGGAGGGGGGGACACTACTGCTGGGGGCACTATATAAGGGGCTTACTGCTAGGGGCACTGTGGGGACCACTACAGGGGGCACTAGATAGGGGGGATCACTACAGGGTGCCTGCATAAGGGGACCACTACTGGGAAAACTGCATGGGGGGGACTACTGCTGGGGGCACTATATAAAAGGGCACTGCATAAGGGGATACCGCTACTGGGCGCACTGCATTGTGGGGACTGCTACTGGGGGCACTGCATAAGGGGGAACACTACGTGGGGCACTGCATTTGGTGGGGCCACTACTGGGGGTACTGAGTAAGGGGAACTAATTGGGGGCTGTATAAGAGGGACCACTACTGGGGATACTGTATAAGGGGCACTACTATGGGCCTGCATGAGAGGGACCACAACTGCATACTGGGGGTACTGTATAAGGGGTACTACTGGGGTTAAGGTGCATATGGATAGGAATGTTCAGTTTGAAAATAAAGGGGTGTGTCATGTTGACACGCCCCATTTTTAAGTGACCACGCCCATTTTTTGACGCACGCGCCTTGGGCGCGCGCACATGGGTGGGGGGGCTCCCTTTTCAAATTTGCCCTGGGCTCCAAATACCCTAGTTACGTCACTGCATGAGAGATATACAAAATAAAGTTGTAGCACTTTAATTATTGTGTGTTACATTTTAGCATCTAAATACATCCTGCTAAAATGCAACTATTATGGGACTGTCCCGCCATCCTGATAGTGACCACTTTAGTCCCAGCTGCTGGGTGCTGTGCCATGCTCCTGTGAGTGGGAGCATCTCACATGCTAGACCCACCCACAAATGGGTGCAGCCATGCCCAGCATGCTGTAGTCCCACAGGGTGAGCTGTACCCGGGCCAAGAATTTCTCTTGGCAGCCCTGGAGGTGACAGGCAGAACCAGGAGGGCATAGGGCATAGTGGTGGGGTAGCAAGGCCATGGAGGGAGGGAGGTGGTGGAGAGTGGAGGAACAGTAATGGCGGGGGGAAAGAAGCAGAGGGTTGGAAAGCAGACTGATGAGAGAATATAGGGGGAACAGCAAGTGAAGGAGACAAGGGGGGGAGGATAGGGATGGATAACGTAGAGGAATATGTGGGCACTGAATAAGGCAGGGTTGTTTGAAGTTGAAGTCAGAGTGTTCATATTGTGGGCGAGGTAATAAGTGAGATGAAAACTGGAGTGGAGGCTGTGTGATATAGAGACAGTGTGATGTGGAGGCTGTGTGATATAGAGACAGTGTGATATAGAGACAGTGTGATGTGGAGGCTGTGTGATATAGAGACAGTGTGATGTGGAGGCTGTATGATATAGAGACAGTGTGATATGGAGGCTGTGTGATATAGAGACAGTGTGATGTGGAGGCTGTGTGATATAGAGACAGTGTGATGTGGAGGCTGTATGATATAGAGACAGTGTGATGTGGAGGCTGTGTGATATAGGGCTCTATTTACTACTTTCCGCATTTGTAATGCAGATTGTAGTGTGATATTACCGACTGAATTTGCATTGCAAATTCAGGCAATATCACGGGGATTTTAAAAAAATCTCTTGCAGGGACAGAGCTTGCGATAAAGCTCTGTCCCTGCGAATCCCCTACGCAGCCTGATCACGGTATTTTCGCAAAAAATACTGTGACAAGTGCCCACGCATGCGTTGACTGGCTGTCACTAAGCCCTGCCCCTGTTGCTAAGCCCCACCCATGCGATTGCGGTCGTCATCCCCCACGACCCCCCCTCCCTTAATTACGCTTACCTGCAGTGATCGGTGCTCCGGTGATGTCCTCCGGTCTGCTGACATCCCATCCTGCACTGGGACTCGGTCATGTGACGACCGGGCCCCAGTGCAGGATGGGAGACCAGCTGACCGGAGGGAGGACATCACCCGTGCCCCGATCACCGGTCTCTGGACTCTGGTAAGTTTTTTTGTTTTTTTTTACTATTTTTTTTTTCTTTTTTTTACAGTGATCACTGGCCCTGATTCAGAGCCGAACGCTCTGACAGAGCGCTCGCTCTGAATCAGGGCCGTCCTTCTTGATTTTTAGAGCGTGCCTCAGTGATATCACGAGTTGAGAGCATTCTCATTTGTTTCAGCCAACAAAAGGGCAAGACAGTCGCCAATGACTAATCTGCATGTACATAGTTATTAAAACTCTTGTAAAGAGAAATTTTGAGTTCACAGTCTGTGTTATTTTTCCCTGGATTATTTGGTTTTAGAAAGACAAGAAGCTCCTCTCAGTCATCTGATTACCTTAAATTCCACAGGAACATGAATGAGGAAAAGGTCCAAATAATCCATCTGTAGGTCTTTCAGGGACTTTTCCAGAGCTGGGCGCACCATTTCCGGGGAATGGAACGTGCTCCAGAGCTGAAAGACATAAACCGTATAATGGGCGCTGTGCAATATTTGGAGCCACGTTGAGGCATAAGCTCATTACTGTGTGTAGGTTCCTGTATGGTGGACTTTAAGAGATGTTACTTATAATACTACACTAAGGGTTATATTTACGAACGGTCGATTTTAATAAATTTTAATTGATTTAAAATCGAGCAAAATCGATTAGCCTCGATGTTGTGTTTCTGGGGCTAAATCACACATTTACTAATACTTGAAAAACTAAATCAAAGCTTGTCTGTTAGTAAATGTGTGATTTAGCCCCAGAAACACAAAATCCATGTTAATCGATTTTGATCGATTTTAAATCAATTAAAATCAACCTTTAGTAAATATACCCCTAAGGGCCTGATTCAGATGGAGGACCTGGTACCGATGTTTACGCAGTTGAGTGATTATTTGCTACTGCGTATGGACAAAAGGTCCTGAAAACCATTACTGCGACATCTCGGTTACTTGAGAGGGCTCCGAGATCCATGAGCGGTTCTGGGTGGAGACTGGGAGGTGGCCTAACGTCATCGCAAAAAGAGGAGGTGTCACGGGCGTGTTATGGGAGTGTCACGGGCGTGTTACGGGAGTGTCACGGGCGTGTTACGGGAGTGTCACGGGCGTGTTACGGGAGTGTCACTGGCGTGTTATGGGAGTGTCACAGGCATGCTATGGGAGTGTCACCGGTGTGTTATGGGAGTGTCACCGGTGTGTTATGGGAGTGTCACAGGCGTGTTATGGGAGTGTCACTGGCGTGTTATGGGAGTGTCGTTACGGGAGTGTCACTGGCGTGTTACGGGAGTGTCACAGGCGTGTTACGGGAGTGTCACGGGTGTGTTATGGCAGTGTCACTGGCGTGCTACGGGAGTGTCACGGGCGTGTTACGGGAGTGTCACGGGCGTGTTACGGGAGTGTCACGGGCGTGTTACGGGAGTGTCACGGGCGTGTTACGGGAGTGTCACGGGCGTGTTACGGAAGTGTCACGGGCGTGTTACGGGAGTGTCACAGGCATGCTACGGGAGTGTCACCGGTGTGTTATGGGAGTGTCACAGGGGTGGTATGGCAGTGTCACAGGCGTGTTATGGGAGTGTCAAGGGGTGTTATGGAAGTGTCACAGGCATGTTATGGGAGTGCCACAAGCGTGTTATGGGAGTGTCACAGGCGTGTTATCGGAGTGTCACAGGCGTGTTATGGGATTGTCACAGGCGTGTTATGGGAGTGTCACAGGCGTGTTTCAGCATGTGGCAACGTTCTCTTTCGCTGGCGTGTTATGGGAATGCCACGGGCGTGTTATGGGAATGCCATGGGCGTGTTATGAAAGTGTCACAGGCGTGTTATGGGAGTGTCACAGGTGTGTTATGGGAGTGTCACAGGCGTGGTATCGGAGTGTCACAGGCGTGTTATCGGAGTGTCACAGGAGTGTTATCGGAGTGTCACAGGCGTGTTATGGGAGTGTCACAGGCGTGTTTCAGCATGTGGCAACGTTCTCTTTCGCGGGTGTGTTATGGGAATGCCATGGGCGTGTTATGGGAGTGCCATGGGCGTGTTATGGGAGTGCCATGGGCGTGTTATGGGAGTGTCACAGGCATGGTATGGGAGTGTCACAGGCATGGTATGGGAGTGTCACAGGCGTGTTATGGGAGTGTCACAGGCGTGTTATGGGAGTGTCACAGGCGTGTTATGGGAGTGTCACAGGCGTGTTATGGGAGTGTCACTGGCGTGCTATGGGAGTGTCACCGGTGTGTTATGGGAGTGTCACCGGTGTGTTATGGGAGTGTCACCGGTGTGTTATGGGAGTGTCACAGGCGTGTTATGGGAGTGTCACAGGCGTGTTATGGGAGTGTCACAGGCGTGCTATGGGAGTGTCACAGGCGTGTTATGGGAGTGTCGTTACGGGAGTGTCACTGGCGTGTTACGGGAGTGTCACAGGCGTGTTACGGGAGTGTCACGGGTGTGTTACGGCAGTGTCACTGGCGTGCTACGGGAGTGTCACGGGCGTGTTACGGGAGTGTCACGGGCGTGTTACGGGAGTGTCACGGGCGTGTTACGGGAGTGTCACGGGCGTGTTACGGGAGTGTCACGGGCGTGTTACGGGAGTGTCACGGGCGTGTTACGGGAGTGTCACGGGCGTGTTACGGGAGTGTCACAGGCATGCTACGGGAGTGTCACCGGTGTGTTATGGGAGTGTCACAGGGGTGGTATGGGAGTGTCACAGGCGTGTTATGGGAGTGTCAAGGGGTGTTATGGAAGTGTCACAGGCATGTTATGGGAGTGCCACAAGCGTGTTATGGGAGTGTCACAGGCGTGTTATGGGAGTGTCACAGGCGTGTTATGGGATTGTCACAGGCGTGTTATGGGAGTGTCACAGGCGTGTTTCAGCATGTGGCAATGTTCTCTTTCGCTGGCGTGTTATGGGAATGCCACGGGCGTGTTATGGGAATGCCATGGGCGTGTTATGAAAGTGTCACAGGCGTGTTATGGGAGTGTCACAGGTGTGTTATGGGAGTGTCACAGGCGTGGTATGGGAGTGTCACAGGCGTGTTATCGGAGTGTCACAGGAGTGTTATCGGAGTGTCACAGGCGTGTTATGGGAGTGTCACAGGCGTGTTTCAGCATGTGGCAACGTTCTCTTTCGCGGGTGTGTTATGGGAATGCCATGGGCGTGTTATGGGAGTGCCATGGGCGTGTTATGGGAGTGCCATGGGCGTGTTATGGGAGTGTCACAGGCATGGTATGGGAGTGTCACAGGCGTGTTATGGGAGTGTCACAGGCGTGTTATGGAAGTGTCACAGGCGTGTTATGGGAGTGTCACAGGCGTGTTATGGGAGTGTCACAGGCGTGTTATGGAAGTGTCACAGGCGTGTTATGGGAGTGTCACAGGCGTGTTATGGGAGTGTCACAGGCGTGTTATCGGAGTGTCACAGGCGTGTTATCGGAGTGTCACAGGCGTGTTATGGGAGTGTCACAGGCGTGTTTCAGCATGTGGCAACGTTCTCTTTCACGGGCGTGTTATGGGAATGCCACGGGCGTGTTATGGGAATGCCACGGGCGTGTTATGGGAGTGTCACAGGCGTGTTATGGGAGTGTCACAGGCGTGGTATGGGAGTGTCACAGGTGTGTTATCGGAGTGTCACAGGCGTGTTATCGGAGTGTCACAGGCGTGTTATCGGAGTGTCACAGGCGTGTTTCAGCATGTGGCAACATTCTCTTTCGCGGGCGTGTTATGGGAATGCCACGGGCGTGTTATGGGAGTGCCATGGGCGTGTTATGGGAGTGCCAGGGGCGTGTTATGGGAGTGTCACAGGCGTGGTATGGGAGTGTCACAGGCGTGGTATGGGAGTGTCACAGGCGTGTTATCGGAGTGTCACAGGCGTGTTATTGGAGTGTCACAGGCGTGTTATGGGAGTGTCACAGGCGTGTTTCAGCATGTGGCAACGTTCTCTTTCGCGTGCGTGTTATGGGAATGCCACGGGCGTGTTATGGGAATGCCATGGGCGTGTTATGGGAGTGCCATGGGCGTGTTATGGGAGTGCCATGGGCGTGTTATGGGAGTGTCACAGGCGTGGTATGGGAGTGTCACAGGCGTGGTATGGGAGTGTCACAGGTGTGTTATCGGAGTGTCACAGGCGTGTTATCGGAGTGTCACAGGCGTGTTATGGGAGTGTCACAGGCGTGTTTCAGCATGTGGCAACGTTCTCTTTCGCGGGCGTGTTATGGGAATGCCATGGGTGTGTTATGTGAGTGTCACAGGCGTGTTTCAGCATGCGGCAGCGTTCTCTTTCGCAGAGACGCAGCCATAGCGGCCATATTTTAAGTTAGAAGGTATGACGATAGAAAAAAAACACACAGCTGGGCACCAGCTCTCCTGATTGATAATTATTAAAGCCGAGTTGAACAGCTGCTTCCAATAAGAGGTTTTGCCGAGACCTCAGTAACAATAACACGAAAAAACGTACAGTCAGGAGGCGTCAAAGTCAAATGTTTAAAACAGCGCATGGCAACATCTCAGTTGTAAGCAATAAAATAAAATTGTATTTGATCATATATCTAATAAAATGCAAATCACAGTAATATAACCTTCAAGAAAAACACAGTTGGGTCTTGAAGGTCATATTATTGTGATTAGTATTTTGTTATATGATAGATATATCATCAAATACAATTTTCTTTTATTGTTTACAACTTAATTAATGTCTTACAGTAATCTGGGCCTGATATAGAGTTGCGTTCAGAGACAAGAGCCTGATTCAGTGATGTATGATAGCCCGCTGGCTAGCGTACATCTTCGATGGTGCGAGGACTACGCAGGCGCAGCCTTCCATCTGCGAGTTCGCTAGCAGTGTCTCTGATTGACAGGCTGCAGCATTTGGGGGGCGGAGTGGGGGATTTCCTGGCCAGCGTTTCCTGGAAACTGTGTTTTCCGGGAGGGATGAGGCCAGGGTCTGCGTCAGTGAATGCAGATTTCCTGGCCTCCCATCGGCCAGGTACCTGCCGCGCTGAGTAAGTCTCAGCTTACGCAGCCTGGCCAAAGGAGTCTACGGACGCTGCATACAGACACCCCCCTGCTGCATTTGAGTTGGACGGTATAACACAGCATCCTTGCAGCTGTGCAATACCGTCCATATCTGATTGAGGCTCTGAATGTGTATTTCTGTCTGTATTCATAGTAGGTCGTATAGCCCCATCCATCCGTCGTCATCCCCAGCAAACATTTGTACCCGCCCTATCCTTGGTGGAAGGGGTGCATCTGAAAGAGGATGGGTCTCTGCATACGCTCCCCTCTGAATAGCTGCAATCCCATCAACAAGCCCATGACACACCCAAAGGACACTTATCCTACATGTGAATGACCAGTAACAACCGCATATATGATGACTGCACCACAATCAGTTCAGAATCCACAGTGGGAACTGCTGACAGCTTGCAAAGGGCAAAAAACTAGTTATGAAGCAGCATGTGTAGGTGAAGCGCGTCGCGTCCAATGGCAAACCTGGTAAAGAAGAAAACGCAACAAACAAAAAATGGCAGCTGCTCAATCAATCTAGCTGCACTAATCAGGTGCATGAAAGGGAGGGGTCATACTAAGTAGAAAAAGAAAGGGGGTTTAACCCCCTATTGTACCTCAGCACACTGAATAGTACCTGCAACAATATATGAAGACTATATGGTCATAGAAATCAGAGATATTAGTTGCATGCATTTGCAAATACATGGGAAGCTGCTAGGCCACGTCACGGCTTCTCTGTCTCTAGCAGTCCCTAACACTAAGGGGTTCACATCCGGGGCGCAGTGCACCCCGAAAAACGTCCAGCCCTGGACCCCCCAGGGCATCACACGAAAAATAGAAAAAGAGTGACAGTGCAGTGTAAAGTATAGCTGTGTAAGGCTAATTAATGTGTGTTGGAAAAAGGGGTTAAAATATATGTGAATTATTACATGAAAAAAATACAAACATAATATGTGATGTAAAAAGCAACTATGTGTATTAAGTGGTGATGCCATGAGGGGGCCCAGCCAGACCAGCCCCGGGGGTCTTACGCCCGAACGCTCACCCCAAATGTAAATTATACCAATTATAAGGCCTCATGATAAAGGCACATATAAATTTTGTCAAATGTAAGGCCTCCTGATAAAGGCACATACATAAATGCATCCACATTGAGAGCCAGCTTACCTGGGAGTCACTCCTGGGAAATCCAACTAGCACTACTAGAACCAGCATGCCCTACTAATGCTGGCTCCTTCATGCCACTCATACTCATTTTTTGCAATATATTACCTGCAATATATATCATCCCATCACCCAAATCATTATACAGTATATGAGGACTCCTAAATTATATAATAATGAGGTGTCATATATGTTTGTTACTTGTATAAAATATGCACATTGACATTTATGTAGGTTGCACTTGCACATGTACATGTCACCTAAATAATTATTACATGTTGAAGTGCAGAATACACAAATGCATGGTATTTTATGTATACACATAAAACCCCTTCAATATTCACAGGACCCCTGCATACAGACAGTATGCATCCCAGTCATTCCCATAATATACATAAGATGTGTGTGACAGTGTCACACTTACTGTAAGTGCCATTGCCAGAAACGTCCGCCCCTCCTCCTGCCATTACCGGCTTGGCCTCTGAGTCTGTGTGTGTGTCTGCATTCCATGGCCTGGGAGGTGCTTGAGTCCGGCCTTAGCTGGGGGCGGAGCTGTGACTCACGAGCTCCGCAAAGGCCCATGGGAGGAGAAGCTGCAGCTGGGCATGCGCAGCAACCCTCCCACGGCCATTTTGGAAAGGGGAAGCCAGGCCTCAGGCAGCTGCCGGATCGGAGCTGATCTCCGATCGCAATAGCTGCGGCGCAATACGGCCGGCCTGGCACAGGGGGACATGGGACCAGCCCAGCACAGGGGGACATGGGACCAGCTCATCGGACCAGGCCGCAGCAGCATCTTCAGCAGGGGAGGGAGAACCGCGGTAGAGCCCTGGAATGCCCCTAGGCATTCCAGTCGCCCCTAGGCATTGGCTTATTGTGCCTATGCCTAGGGCCGGCTCTGGTTTTAGGAGAGATGTTGCCCATAGCAACCAATCATATTCTGACTATTATCTTCTAGAAAGTGCTAGTTAAGTGTTAAGTAGAATCTGATTGGTTGCTATGGGCAACATCTCTTCTAAAACTCACTTCTAAAAACTCTCACTTTAGTAAATTTACCCCTATGATTATTACCTTCCCGGTATGGAACAAGTCCTCTCTCCTTATGGTTCCATCTGCAATCTTCTCCTTGATGGCCCGACCCACCTCAGCCTCATTGCAGTACATGTAGGCGCCGTCAATGTGGCGGTAGCCAGCTTCGATGGCCACCTTTGTACTCTCTTCTGCCAAGCTTTTTGGATACTGTGGAAATATAAGAATAGCATTAGGGTTATGTGACAAGAGAAATGACTTCCCTATGGAGAATTTTGATTTCTCTGCCTCTCCAGGTTCGCTGCTTAGGGTTCATCTTTATCCACTCCTCACATTCATGTTCTTGCATCTTCCTGACATCTTCACCTCAAAGACATCGTTTGGCCCATCTCCATCACAGAGGCAGCCAAAGCACCTCTGTAGGCTTTCATCATGCACCACCCAGGCTAAATATATTATGGATGCTAGACTTATACGCAGGGGCGCCAGTTTGAGGAGGGCTCCCAGCAGGTGCGCAGCTTTTGCAGAGGGAATCTGACAGGATGTGGCCATACCCCCACACTTGGCCATTACCTCTAATACTGGGTACTGGAGGATCTCTTGGCGGCCCTGATTATACAACCGTCCTACCTCAATCACCACTTCAATAAGTGCCTTAGTGGAGATGTATCAAATCTTCTAAGGAAGAAAAGTGTATCGCCGCCATTTACTTACAGGGGGTGGCAGCAGGTACTGGAGATGCCTGCTGTGGTCCCACATTTTCACTCACAAAAGCAGCCCCAATGGCGTTAGCCATTGTAGCCAATGGGCTACATTCTGCAAAAAGTACAGAGAGAGGGATCAGTAGGATCCATTAGTGCACCCGGCTCCCGGAGGAGAAGTGAAGGGATTGAGTTTGCGATCTCTTCACTTAAGGATGGTCTCCTTTTGGAGCTCTTGTCCCTGCGGGCGTTTCTTCATACTTCCCGGTGATCTATAATTTCTTATTGCCGCCAATAGTGGCGGTGGATACTTAATTACCAGACAATTCGGTATTGCTCTGATGCGGGGACAGCTTCTTCGAAAGCAGCTGTCCCCACGATCAGTAACATTGCTACCGAAGCAGCAGTGATACTTACCGGCGCCCGTCCGGCCTTGTCGCATGCGTGACCTTAAGTCCTTCCTATAGGAAGGAACGGAGCTCTGTGAATCAACGTCATCTGAAGATGGCATTGGTTCCTGCCAGCAAACTCTGAAAACTTTAGGAGTGTGCTGAATACTAGATGGCCCCATCATGCCCATAACTTAAACCATGCACAACAGGTAGTAAAAAAGGTCAGAGAACCTTGATGAAACAATTGCACTTTCCAGGAAAGGTTGGAGGGATGAGATCTCCAGGGTATTCCAAGGTGTACCACAATGAATTAGTAACTAACGCGTTTCACTGAATATATCAGCTTCTTCAGAGGTTCTCTGACCCTTTTTTTTACACACTCTCCTGACGGCACTAATGGTATTTGGGATCAAGTCTCATCTATCAATTTAAGATGCAGCATTTAAATCTTTACGATAATCATCGCAACGCCTTATCCCAGACGGGTCTGCACAGGCTGCAGAGAAAAGGCTACTACTTATCCGGATTTATTTGTTGTGCTACTATCCTGCCTTCAGGAAGGACTACTCCTTTTGTACCAGGTCTGGTAACATTTACTACCTTGGAGAGACTCACTTCACTTTTGGAGCATTTGCATATTCCTGGTGCCCCAATATTTTTTAAACTTTAACAGTACGCCTCTATTATATATCACAGAATATGTAATTTTTTATCTCTATGTTTCTATGACTATATTTTTATATTACTATACATTTATGTTTATATATGTTTTTAATAAGCTTTTAATAATTATCCTAGTGGGTAATGTTAAGTATTATGCTTGTGACGACTCATTCATAGAATTAGCTTCAGCATCTTTTAGGGCTTACTGAATGCAACAAAATTTACAGGATGTTTTTGTTTTTATGGACATTTTTTTACATAATTTTTTATGTGGTTGTACAGGGAGCAGTTTGCTCATTATTATTATGTGCTTTCATTTTTTTTACAATTTATTGCACTTTCTGGATATAATGACTAAGGGACTGCAGCTCCGATTTTGACATTCAAAATGGGGTCACTCTTAGGTCGAACCCCGGCATGCCAACATGCCAATAGTGAGATTCAAAGCATTTTAACAATGTCACTTTACATCTTCAAACATGGTGCTTTACCATGTTTAGTTGTAAAGTCGACAATGATTTGCCTGGTGTAGCCCCGCCCTTTATCATGTTGTACAATAGAGGCTGCCATAGTGTCATTACTTCCTTTCCACAGCACTGTATTGTGCTGTCAGCGTTTAGAAAACAGGGCTGCCCAGAGATCGGTTGGGCACCGGTACTGGAGAGGGGTGTGGCCAAGTGTGAGACTTTGGCCGCATCCCCTTTTGAATACCGGGGCCCTGTGACATAGCTGTGATCTTTAGGGCATGGGGGGAGTAGTCCTCCTGGATTTGTTTTGGTTAATAGGGGCGAAAGTGCTATGAACATTCAATTTTTCTTTCCATTTTTAGGCTTATCCATTGACATTAATTACATCACTTTCCCTAGTACTTCTCTGAATTTAGTTTCTCTGCGGAAAGGAATGGACAATGCCCAACTACTCTACAAAACAATATGCAATAAAGTATTGCTGAAGGCATGCTCTCTAAGTAGGTCAGCGTGACTGAAGTATATACCTGAGCAATGGACATTGATGCTGTATTTTGCTGAGAATGAAAAGCTACAATAAATGTATTTTAAATTTTTAAACAAGTGATACTAGGTACAACAAAACATGTCTGATCATAAAGCAGGAAAGAGCCTGGGACCACAGGTGGATGATCGCATGTTGCCTGTCACTGATTTAGGGTCTTATACAGGAGGTTTCCGTCCCCCTGAGCTGGGCTTAGGACGCCTGCATTAAAGTTGGGCAGATTTACCTCCCCAGACAGACTCCCCACCTGTAGTGTATATGTCGGTGTCCTTGAGTGAATAATGAAGAACGAGGGAGTGTCACACTCACCTTTTCAGGAGCAAACGTCCCAAATCCGATCACTGGAATTCTGTGGCCATCGCTTAGAACGGCGTAGGGCTCCACGGCCATGATTGTGCCTCGGAGTTAGGATCAGCAGTGGGGTTGCCTAATGTTGTTGACCTGTACACAAAGTGGAGTTGAACCCCCTCAGTAATGTTGACAAAGACTGAGATGATCAGTACTGTGCAGCCTGCAAGATACAAGGGGGATTGTGCTTATGGAGATAGCAGCAAAATACACTCTCTCCCCCCTCATCCCCTGCGTTTAGGTTTAGCCTGCCAACATTCCAAGCCCAGGATGAGGAGTGGATGTAGAGAGGGGTGGAGAGGATTACACCACAAATTTGCAGCACTGTACAAAGATTATCTGACATTCACATTAGCAGTATGCTTTTGCAGTGTTTACATGTTTACAGGGAATACTCGATCACATAAAAAAAAACAAAGTATAAAGTGTTTACATAGCAGTCACTTATTTACAGGCATGTTTTGTTGTGTGTACAGGTATTGTTGTTGCAGAGTAGTTAGGCACACATCAGCGGATGACTCAAACTATGAACAGCCCAGTTAATTAACCAGTGGTGTTGGTTTATTGGTAGATAACAGGTGCAGCCGTGCTTACTGTTACATGCACACTGGTGATGGAGCGGAGCTTGAGCGGAGCGGGGTTCTATACAGCTGACCAGCTGGTGAGTGTATGTTGCTGGTGGACAATGGTGCAAGATGCTGGTACAACGTTATTAATATATGCAGGTATTAACCAGATCTCTCATAGGAGCTAAGTAGTAGACTTCTGTCTCCCACCATGTCACTCTACACAGCACACAGTAAAAACAAGATGGCCCCTGCACGTGCTCAGTAGTGATCTCGGAGGCCATCTTGGAATAAGGCATGATGCCTCCCTGGAGGCAGGGCCGGATTAACGGGGGGGCCACAGGGGCGATCGTCCCTGGGCCCCCACACGTTAAGGGCCCCCACACCCATCGGGGTTAAAGTGGACCGGAGGAAGCGGAACCAGTTCCACCTCCTCCGGCCAACCTAACCCCGGCGCCGCAGGGAGGCTCCTATTGCCAGGCGCCCGCTGTAAACAGCGGGCGCCCGGCTCCCTCCCCGCAGCGTCAGACGGAGTCGGAGGCTTGAGCTCACATGAGCTCCAGCTTCCGGCTCACGCACAGCACTATGGCAGAGACGTCATGACGTCTCTGCCATAGTGTGGAGGAGCAGCCGAGCGGACTGCAGCGGACGCGGGGCTAAGGTTAAGGTAAGTATGAGCTTTATTTATTTTATTTTTTTTAGTGCAAGCGGCCTACTGGGGGCATTACTGGCGGGGAGCATTACACATTACACCTGGGGCATTACTCGGAGAGGGGGGAGGCATTACTACTGGGGGCATTACTGGCGGGGGGCATTACACATTACACCTGGGGCATTACTCGGGGAGGGGGGAGGCATTACTACTGGGGGCATTACTGGCGGGGGGCATTATTCAGGGGGGAGCATTACTACTGGGGCATTACTGGTGGGGGGCATTACACATTACACCTGGGGCATTACTCGGGGAGGAGGGAGGCATTACTACTGGGGGCATTACTGGCGGGGGGCATTACTACTGGGGCATTACTCGGGGAGGGGGGAGGCATTACTACTGGGGGCATTATTCAGGGGGAGCATTACTACTGGGGCATTACTCGAGGAGGGGGGAGGCATTACTACTGGGGGCATTATTCAGGGGGGAGCATTACTACTGGGGCATTACTCGGGGAGGGGGGAGGCATTACTACTGGGGGCATTATTACTGGGAACATTACTCGGGGGGGGAAGCATTACTGCTGGGGGCTTTAATCAGGGGGCATTTCTATTGGGGGCTCTACTAGAGAGGGAGCATTAGTATTGGGGGCACTAATAGAGGGGCATTACTACTGGGGGCATTTCTACAGAGGGCTCTACTAAAGGGGGAATGACTACTGGGGGCATTACTATTGGGGGCACAACTGCATGGGTATTTCTACTAGGGGATTTATACAGGGGGCATTACTACTAGGGCATTACTATTGGGCACATGCCCAATTACTACTGGGGGGCATTACTATTTGGGGCACAACTACAGGGGTATTACTACTGGGGGCATTACTACAGGGGGCACTACTAATGGGAGTATTGCATAGGGGGCACTGCATAAGGGGCACTACTACTGGGTGCACTGCATACGGGGCACTACCACTGTGGGCACTGACACTACTGGGGCTCTGCATAAGGTCCCCATTGCGTATACCCCCAGTTTGTCACATTTAATAGGGGCCCCCACATGTTTGTTGCCCAGGGGCCCCCACAGACCTTAATCTGGCCCTGCCTGGAGGGGCAGGAATACTGGAGTCTGCGCAGTGGTGCACTCCTCTTTCAACACACACACAGTACGTGTGGAAATGTTACATGCTATGAATACATTTCAGGTGTATCCTGACCTTTGTTGGCACATTGTATTATACAGTACCTGAAAATATTATTATGCTGTTATAGATATGACTATAGATATATGGGATTGTGCATGGATGTCTGTTAGGTAGTGTTTTGGATGAGTCAGGGCTTTGGGTGCATAGGTGGAAGTGATATTTTTCAGGGGGAACGCACAGGAACTAGAGATGAGCGGATTGGATTCTGTGGAATCCGAACCGCTCCGAACATTGGGGATCTGAGTCCACCCGAACCCTGTTCGGGTGTTCACCGCCTGACTCGGATCCCCGTTCGGGGCCGAACGGCGGCCGCCTGATGTCGGATTCTCACTAGAGAATCCGACATCAGGGCTCCTATTGTGTAGGGCAGATCGCTGTGATAGCGCTCTGCCCTACACAGACACAAACACACAGCCGCCGGCGGCAGCTGTGTGTTTGTTACAGCAGCCAATGAGAGTCACACAGACTCTCATTGGCTGCTGCACGGAGGGAGCCGGCTGGAGCTCACACATGAGCTCTGTCTTCCAGCTCCCTCCTCAGCGTGTGACAGCAGAGCGGATGGCGCGGGAGAGGGGATACAGGTAAGTTTTTTTTTTTTTTTACTTGTGTAAGGGCCGGGGGCGCTACTGGGGGGGGGGGCTGCTACTGGGGGTGTGGGGGGGGCAAAACTACTGGTAGGGGCCTGCTACTGGGGGGGCTATACTACTGGGGTGGTCTGCTACTGTGGGGGTCTGCTACTGGGGGGGCCATACTACTGAGGGGCCTGCTACTGGGGGGGCCATACTACTGGGGGGCCATACTACTGGGGGGGGCCTACTACTGGGGAGGCCTGCTACTGGGGCAGCCTACTACTGGGGGGGCCATACTACTGGGGGGGGCATACTACAGGAGGGGCTACTACTGGGGCAGCCTACTACTGGGGGGGCCATACTACTGGGGGGCTGCTAATGGGGGCATACTACTGGGGGGCATGCTAATGGGGGGCATACTACTGGGGGGGCCTGCTAATGGGGGCATACTACTGGGGGGCATTCTACTGGGGGCACTGCATAGGGGACCCTACTACTAAGGGGACTGCATAGGGGGCACCACTGCTGGGGGCATTGTGTAAGGGACACCACTACTGTGGGCATTGTGTAAAAGGGTCACTATTGTGGGCATTGTGTAAAAGGGGCACTACTGTGTATCATAACATAAATAAGAGACACTACTTTATGGTGTAATGTGAATCAGGCCCTATGTGCGGTGTAATGTGAATAAGATTGTGCACTGTGACTCCTTGGGCCGTAGCCCACTATGTAAACAAGTACTGTGATTCTGCTGGCCGTACCCCACTGGGTGGGTGCACTACTTTTCATTTCTGCCACTGCTGTGTGGCAATGTGTCATAGATGTGCTTTATACTGTGGTGTCTGTGTCGTTGTGCCGCTTCTTTGTCGCTTAGTAACCAGTCAGCTCACTGCAACCTTTGGCCAATAATGTTGAAAACAATATTATAAGCTGTGATATGGTCTAAATTGACTGGAAATTAATGTTATTGAGGTTAATAATACTCTAGGAAGAAAAAAAAGACCAATTTATGTGATTTTAGCTTTTTTTGTCAATTTTTGTAAAAATATCCAAATCCAAATCCAAAGCCGGACGACGAATTAGAACCAAATCCAAATCCGGCAAAAATGGTCCGGCGCACATCCCTAACAGGAACGCCATTCTTTAACAAAGAGGTAATCCGGTACATCGTTATTTTGGACAGTCAAGGAATCAAAATATCTCACCGGAGTCCGGAAGTGATCTAATGCCGGAACTGGAAGTTATGCGCGCTGCTGTGACTGTGCAGCAACTTTTAACTACAAGTCCCAGCAACCCTTGCTGACTAGCTGAGTGGGGAGTGGAGACCTGCTGCACCGAGAGCCGCCCGCGAGGAGAGGACTCCGGTGAGAAGAGAATTCTGAAGCTTGTTTGGATTCTTAAAACAAAAATAACAAAAAACAAAGCAACATTTTTACTATTGACTTCCAAAGGAAAATTAAGAGGAAGAAGAACTGAGGGCAGAAAATGCAGGAAGTGGCTTAAACCACAAGGCTGGGGATAGCTGGCCCAAGTGTCAATCACAGATTGCTTAGCCTATCAGATATATAAAGGGGTGGGTTAACATCAGCGTGCCTTGGCCTCGTCGGGATTCCTGAGAGTCACATAGCAGTTCTTTTTTATGAATGTGTCATATATATGTGATACCCTGTAAAGACCCCCATATATGTGGACATTTGTATGTTGCCCTGAGCTGGAGAATGTTCTGGAACTGAAGTGAGGAGGTGCACTAGGACCCAGGAAATCTGGAAGAGTGTGCTTCACTAGTGAGCTCAGACTAAAAACTGTAACAAAAAGGGGAGGAGAGAGAAGGACCCTGAAACTGGCTGAGAAAGCACATGTCTGGTGTGTGAGGGGACTGAGACTGGCTGGGAGAGCACATGTCTGGTGTGTGAGGGGACTGAGACTGGCTGGGAGAGCACATGTCTGGTGTGTGAGGGGACTGAGACTGGCTGGGAGAGCACATGTCTGGTGTGTGAGGGGACTGAGACTGGCTGGGAGAGCACATGTCTGGTGTGTGAGGGGACTGAGACTGGCTGAGAGAGCACATGTCTGGTGTGTGAGGGGACTGAGACTGGCTGGGAGAGCACATGTCTGGTGTGTGAGGGGACTGAGACTGGCTGAGAGAGCACATGTCTGGTGTGTGAGGGGACTGAGACTGGCTGAGAGAGCACATGTCTGGTGTGTGAGGGGACTGAGACTGGCTGAGAGAGCACATGTCTGGTGTGTGAGGGGACTGAGACTGGCTGAGAGAGCACATGTCTGGTGTGTGAGGGGACTGAGACTGGCTGAGAGAGCACATGTCTGGTGTGTGAGGGGACTGAGACTGGCTGAGAGAGCACATGTCTGGTGTGTGAGGGGACTGAGACTGGCTGAGAGAGCACATGTCTGGTGTGTGAGGGGACTGAGACTGGCTGGGAGAGCACATGTCTGGTGTGTGAGGGGACTGAGACTGGCTGGGAGAGCACATGTCTGGTGTGTGAGGGGACTGAGACTGGCTGAGAGAGCACATGTCTGGTGTGTGAGGGGACTGAGACTGGCTGAGAGAGCACATGTCTGGTGTGTGAGGGGACTGAGACTGGCTGAGAGAGCACATGTCTGGTGTGTGAGGGGACTGAGACTGGCTGAGAGAGCACATGTCTGGTGTGTGAGGGGACTGAGACTGGCTGGGAGAGCACATGTCTGGTGTGTGAGGGGACTGAGACTGGCTGAGAGAGCACATGTCTGGTGTGTGAGGGGACTGAGACTGGCTGAGAGAGCACATGTCTGGTGTGTGAGGGGACTGAGACTGGCTGAGAGAGCACATGTCTGGTGTGTGAGGGGACTGAGACTGGCTGAGAGAGCACATGTCTGGTGTGTGAGGGGACTGAGACTGGCTGAGAGAGCACATGTCTGGTGTGTGAGGGGACTGAGAAGTAGGCTGTGAGGAGTGCAGCACCTGGGATTGTTTGCAGGGCTGTGACCAGAAGCCAAGCCAGGAAAGTGAAGAAGCTGCACTGCCAGGTCAGAGGACGCAGTGGGCAGCAAGTAGCCGGCAATATGAAGTAAGAGACTCCCAGTGAGACAAATGAAGAAGGAGCAGGTGCAGTGATCGCAGGCACAGTGATATCCTAAAGTGTACTGTGGCTCCCATTATCTATTATGAAAGACTCAGTAAGGCACAGTGAGTAACAACCCTTACAGCACTATAAACTGAACTTTATCCAAGATTTATTTTCCCTCCCTTTGCTACCAAGGGATATTTACCTTAAGAAAGCAAAGCAACCAGCTACCAGTCTATAGTAACCAGTGGTGTGCATTGTATGTGACTTGGGATTCATGCTGTATAATGAACTGGTCACAATAACAGCCTGCATAGTACACAGTTAACCTAATTGAAATACTTTACCTCTGTTAACTCAATCCAAGAACAGAACTGTGATATATACATTCTGTTAGCAGACAATCAAGAGAACAGGGTGTTACTCCCTTTGCATACAGTTATGAAGGACAGAACAGTTATACATATATATATTCTACCATCCGGAAGTCATTGAAAGCAACGTGACCATTAGTCTGGATACATTTAAGATACTATCTCAGTGCCACCACCTTGTGGATAATAGTAATATTACATTGACATTCCCAGGAAAAAGTGTGGAGAGAACTCTTTTGCTTTCTGCCTGTAGCCATTAAGACTTTGGTGCAATATGTGTTATTTGAGCGAGACTACATTAAGGGAAAACTATCTGTTGCAGAACTTCCTGTTATTTCCTAATGGTAATGCCAGATTGTTAGATTATTTGTGAGATATTAGAGCGTTTATCGTCATTGTATTGTTCTTTGTAATATTGCTATAACTTATTATGAAAGGTTAAACTATACTGTGCGTGAAACTGAGTTTACTGTTAACAAAGTCATATTGCTAAACTGTGTATATTGAATTAACATTACAGTGATCTACCATTCAGGCAAAATAAAACATTTTGTCACTGTCCACACGTGTAGTGACTTGTCAGGGGTTTTTGGGGGGTTCCCATCTCTCTGCCTAACCACTACAGAATCCAAGAGCAGCAGCAGGTCAAAGACTATTTGAAAGGCCGGGATTGACGACTTCTGCAGGGAAACAGGTACGACTCACCTACCAACACCCCACCACTAGTGACTTATTACATATATGCTATTTATTATTTGAATTTGGATCAGCTCCTATTGTACTACACTCAGCTTTGTCACTTTCTTCTGGCTTCATACTCTTGGTTTTTAATGGGAGAGACATATTACATCTGCGGTCTATGGCATTATGGAGGCTCTGGCTATCTGCCATGTGTCCTTTACTGCCGGATTATGGTTATTTCAGCTATTGTTTGGCCCATGCCAGTTGTGGACTTCTGCCCCTGTCCCATCCTATTCTTATTCATTGCTAAAGTACAATTTCAGATGGCGAAGCATTGGACGTGTTGCATGTCTGCCGCCCAGCCTTCTTCGGCTCCTGTTACGGATGTTCACCTGTCGTCTTTTTCAGATTCCGAGGTCAATTCGTCCTGCCTGGATGGGGATCCAGGGGCCACTTCTTTGCCCTTGCTTGTCCATTGAAGATTAGCCGGATTCCTGAGGTCATCGAATCCGATTGCAGAGTGTAGATGGGTCGTTTTCATCTGGCTCTTTGCAGACATATGAGCATGTTGTTACCCCCCACCCTCCCCAACTAGTCTTGCCTGTCATTATGTGTCTTTGTCTTCTTTCCCTACTCAGAGCTCCCTGTCTGGCTTATTTCGGCAGGGGGTATGTTGGGAAGTTTTAAATTTTTCCTAACTAGACGGAAACAATTATCGGACGGAAACAAATATCCTTGCCCTCTCCTTGTTTTTGCTTCCTGCTGGAGGCTTTTGGGTTTGGTATTCCTGTGTTTTTAAGCTTTTATCCTGTTTGGTTTTGGTTTTCCTCCTGTTGGGCTTGCTGTTTTTGTATTTACCATTCCTCTAATTTTGGGCAGCACAGTCTGAGGCAGTGAGGCGTTCTGGTTTGTTTGCTGGTGCGGGTACAGGGCATTGGCTTGATTGGCTGTGTATGCTGTAGGATTGTTTGGCCGCCCTGGTGTAGCGGGATGTACGAGATTGTGTTACTGTGGTTTTGGCCTGTAAGTAGGTGACGATGGCCATTTCCACATTTCTTTTGGCCTATGATGGGTTTGCTCTTGCGCATCCCTTGGTACGTTTCTGCTATAACTATACCTAAGGGTCGGGTGATGTGTATTTTTATGATGTGGTTTTGTTTCATGTTCTGGATGGTCTATGTTGGAAGGTGTATGGTGGAGATGCAACGGTTCTGTAGCAAACCTGGCGTTGGCAGGAAAGCAGAACAGTTACAAGTTTTAAGTTGTAAGCTAAAAGTCATATGTATATTTGTTTTCAGGTGCACTCACCTTCCTTACGGGTAGTCACGTTTAGAAGGGGGAGCTGGATACCCATGTTGATGTTATGGTCATATTTTGTGCACCTGGTCAGTCTTGGTTTACAATGCAGGTGCATTTACCGACTTTGTATAAATCCTTTCCGGTAGCAGCCTGGAGAGCTGCTGCTGCTGCTGCAGGCCGGTTCAGGGGGCCCGGCTGTTGACGTAATTAGAACCCGCCCCTTTCCCGAAAAAGTCTGTGATGACGCAAATTGCGCCATTTAGCCCCATCCCCTAGGAAGTGGGCAGGATTCGAGAGATATGCCTACACTTCCGGGGGTGCGGGGGGCTACCCAAAAAATCGCGAGTCTCCCGCGACTTCCAAGACTGTAGGCAAGTATGATTTAGGTGGGTAGAGCATTGTAGATTTTTGTTGAGTTCTTGCCCGTACTTTCTTGACCACTTTCTTTAAGTGCGCTCTAATATTTACGTTTATTGTTATTTACATAAATAGCTGACCTAATTTAAATTCATACTTTGTTCCCATGTGTTTATTTTAAAGTAAGTTATATCTATATTAGTATTATTGATATGTTATCTACATGAGAGACACCCCCAACAGCCCATAGTAGGTTTAATGCTTACCCTGCTCACACAATTATTATAGATTCCAGTACCTGAGGCATACTTGTCAAATCTCCCTCATTGTCAGGGAGACTCCCTGAAATAGTAGCAATCTCCCTGAAGAGTCTACCAATCTCCCTCATTTCATCCTTACCCCCATTATGAAGCTGTCATATTAAAAAACAGAGATATATACATTCAAATGGGATCATTAGTGTCATTTCCTTGCATTGGTTATTATAAGGCACAATGATCCCTATGAATTTCTGAAAAATATTAGTGTGTTTTCATCAACAAACAGATCTTACTAACTGCTTTTGGGCTGGTTACATTTGGATGTAAGTCAGGTTTAGGACACGCCTCTCAGATTTATCAGTACACGCCCACTGTAAGACGCGCTCATAGGTGCTGCTTTCACAATCTCCCTGAAATGCTTTTTCAAAAGTAGGCAAGTATGACCTGAGGCAATTGCATAAGGACAGCTTAAAGGCATAGGCAACCTAAAAAGAATCATAATCAAAACATATTCTCTCTGAATTAGCTTGAACTGGATGTCAATGTTCTGTGATACTACAAGTATACAACGGTTTTATCACTTTTTCTATGGGTGCTGTGCATGTGTGAACCTAGAATCTGAGTAGTAGCATAGACTCTTATTAGATAAGGTGAATTTCAATATGGTGGTGCACAGAAGTATAAATACTCTTTGCGGGAGATACAATCAGCCGTGCGGTTTACCGGGACTGGCCGATTCAATCAGTAGGGTTTACCCCACGCGTTAAGACTCAGAGGTGGACTTTCAAGAGCTGTGAGTAAAAGTCAGCAATAAAAGGCACCATGATGGGATTTGACTCGCAGGGAAACCCATTAATTGCGCATTTTACAATAGGTTAGCGCTCGTTAACCCAGGGTTTACCGCGCGGGAACAAGACAGTATTATTGCATCGTTCTGGATTTTTCCCCCAAGAGTTGTGCTAATGCTCAGACTGTCACCTGGAGGGGTCTGATTGCATATAAGGGGCATATGGAGGGGTCTGATTGCATATAAGGGGCGTCTGGAGGGGTCTGATTGCATATAAGGGGCGTCTGGAGGGGTCAAATGGCCCACAATACTGAATGCACCCCCCCCCATATATATATTTTATTATTTGGGACTTTTATCTCCTGACTGCACCAAATCGCTCTATATGTATTTTCTTAATAAACTGGTGGTCTTTTCTTAATTATGCTATGCCGCTCTCTTCATGAATTGTGCCAGATAATGCCATTGGGTGTGAGCCAACGAAGAATCTAGGAGACTAACGGGGGCACATCACCATGGATAGATGTGATGCGGGACCACCATCTGAACCTGTCAGCTCGTTGTGACCTTCAAAAAGTCACTCTGTCACTGTGTGTGTCCTAACCCAGCGCTGCACTGATAAGTATGCAAATCACCATAACAAACTCTACTCCATACAATCACTAGATATGCTCAATAGCAGCAGCATTGTGTTTACCCCGCCCATCCTCCCCTCCCCCTTCCTTATCTCTTTTCCTGCTTACATGCTCCTTCACTTCTATCTTCCTCCAACTCTTTTCTTCTACTTCAGTATTTCTGTTCTGCTCTTCCTTTCCTTTCTGTGGGGCTAACCGGGCGATCTTGCGTGGCTCCTCGTTATCTCTGTCGTGAGGATGACGGGTAGGGTATGGGATCCCAGTGGGTCGGGATGCCGCTGGTCAGAATACCGACAGCAGCATCCCGACAGTCAGAATCCTGACACTCTTAGGTAAGTAAGGTAACACTAACCCTAAACCCTCCCCAGTGCTTAACCTCCCCCTTAGTGCATAACCCTAACCTCCCCCTCCCCGGTGCCTAACCCTAACCTCCCCCTTAGTGCATAACCCTAACCTCCTCCTCCCCGGTGCCTAACCTTAACCTCCCCCCTTAGTGCCTAACCCTAACCTCCCCCCCCCCCCCGGTGCCTAACCCTAACCTCCCCCTTAGTGCCTCCCCCAGATTGCGAAGCTTCGTAAAACTGACAGCACAGTTGCGGCTGAGGATGACTCGTAAAACATGTTGCAAGATTCCAAATAAGTGAGACTCATTCTGTTTTTATTATCTCATGTTTTATTTTTATCGATTCACAATTTTAAGTGTTTATATTTATTATTTAACTTTTTTAGTGCCAACAGCCTAGTTAAATGTATTTTATTTTATTATATTAGTCATTATCTGTTATAGGGCCTGATTCAGAAATGTATGCTAATCCCATCGTAGCCGCCATCCCATACACAGCTGCTGTGCAAAAATGTACAAATGTTGCAAATGACGCCGCGCAATGTATTGAGACGCCCACCTGCGGCTTTGCAAACCCAAACATCTGCACACAGAGGTCCTGATTCAGAGCCGGACGCTCTGACAGAGCGCTTGCCCTGAATCAGGGCCGGGCTATTTTTTTTTTTTAGAACGACCTCCTGGCCACTCGCATAGCTGTGGGTGACCACCCACAGCTATAGCGAGCGGCCAGGAAGATGGTCGCGATGGTCAAGACCATTGCGACCATCGGGCTTGCGACGAGACTCTTGTGGTAGGGCCTCGTTGCCGCAAGCCCCAGAGAGATTTCGGCTCTAACAGAGCCGAAATATCTCCCAATGACATCACTCGTGATGTCAGTGGGGCCGGCCCCACATGGAGGCGTTCACATGGGAACGCCTCCGTTTGGGCAGCCACTCCCCCGGCCCGCCCACCAAAGGGGGCGTGCTGTCACTCAACATCAACAGCACGCCCCCTTTGGTACGAGATCCGGAGCGACGGATTGCCCATCGCTATCCGGGTCTCACGCATGCGCACGACGGAGCCGGCTCCGTCGTGCGCATGCGCTCTGGGCCACCATTGACCCACGACCATAGGCACGACCATATCACTGAAAGCCAGGCAGCCTGCAGTCACATCTCATGTGACTGTGCCAGACAAGGGATTGATATGAGTTTTACTGCGGGCACAAATTGTATCCATCCTGCATGTCTGTGTGGTCAGAAACATACATTGTGTTACACAGGTCTGCAAGATGCTTAAATGGATTTATTTAGATTCTATGCCTCTGGATTGGCTCTTCTGTTTGATTTAGACAGTTTGTTAGTCTTATGGTGCATACACATGGGACGATTGTTAACGAAAACGATATCGTTGAATGATCTCCCGGTGTGCTGGATGATCAATGTTGATCATTCAGCACACCACCAACCCACCAATGATGGCCAATGACCTGCGGTCAATGATCGCGGGTCCCTAAAGTGACCTGGTCGATATCGACCAGGTTGGCCTGCATGCACGGGCGATGGACAATATTGTTATCGTCCATACGTGCCCGTACATCGCAGGTCGTTGTTGGGTTGGAGGCACCGAAAAAATGCACAATATGAATGATAATGATATGATCGATATCGTTAACGTTCATATCGTGCATTTTAGTCGTACCGTGTGTACACATCTTTATCATCCGTATAGACAAAATAAAGTTGTCCGTAATGCATTATCTTTATTCCTCTAATGCTAGGTCATGCCCCCTCCCCTCCTCCTATTTAACATACCAACTACCTATTTATCAAATTATACTTGTGGAGATTTATGTTGCAAATATTAAGGTTCTCCTGGATGTACCATGAAAGGGCTGCAGCAGATAATGCCACCCACTTCCAACAACAGAAGCAGCCCCTAAAGGTTTCTATGGGGGCTACTAGACTGTGGGATTCGGCCCCAGTAGCTAATGCCATCTTTAGAGGGCGTTAGGTCGATGTAGCCTATGGGCTACATTTGCAAAATTCATCGGGAGAGATTCGTAGGATCTTGTTCCGAGTATCCACTTCAAATATGTGGACAAGCTGTACTGGTCAAACTAAAGATTACATGACTGTGACTGTCCACTAGGTGGGTGCATTGCTTTAGCTGCAGCAGTATCTAACACACAACGCCAGCTCATTCACAGGTAGGCTACTGTCTGTATCACTGGCTTCACTAAGAGAATTACTGCCGGTGTCATCCTGCTGGAAAAACTCAGGGATGTGATAGCAAAATAGCTTACCCTGCTAAGATTATGCTCAGGATTCGTCAGTTCCTATAATCAAGAAACATTGTATGAGCAACTTCATGAATTTTAACATGTACCATGTTTTGCGCGCACAATAATCTTGGTGGTTCCGCATTTTTTAAAACATGACAGGTGCGTGCATAAGATGTTGTCTGTGGTCAGAAAAAATTCTAGTAATTTTTGACATTCAGCAACCACATTTAGAAGATTGCAACAGCTGCAACAACAGTTTCATTTGCCATATCACCAACTGAAGCAAGAGTAACCAGGTGGAATCCCACCCTTTATTATGCTTCAGTGACTGGGGGAACAGCAACAAGCCAACCAAGCATACACAAAAAGTCATGACATAGGGACTGGGAGAGGGGGGACATTGTACTTTAGAGTAACACAGTGAGAATGCTATCTGTTTTATGCAAGCTACTGAAAATGTTTGAAATAGTAACCTAGGAAGTGAGTTCAGACACTGCCAGCCTGAGTCAGGTGATTCCCTTAATTAAACTACTGGAAAAGAAGCTAGAGAAACTGAAGGAGGTGAAGAAATAATGATATGCAAAGAGCTCCTTGTGAGCAAATTTTCAGCTCAAGTGGTACATGACATGACAATATCTCCTGAGGAATACCTTTGCTACCAATTAAAACAAAGTAAATAGACTTTTGTAATGATGGATTCCACTGGTGATGAGCTAATGTTGTGTGATGATATTAACACTGAGGAGTGTGAGGATAAGAATGATAATGACATCTTTCAACCGTAGAGATTATTAACAACACTGTTAGCTGTCTTAAGCCCATTGGTAGCTTGTTTTGTGGGGGCCCAAACAAACCAAGCACATTAGCCACAAATTCTCCACAGTTGATTGTATCAACAAGAAGCGCAGATATAAATTGTATTCAGTATTTTAATTTCTATATAGATACATATACACTCAATTTAATTAATGCTATAATAGTGCACTTAGTATTAGAACAAAACATAAAAACAATGAAAGAACATTAAAAACCTTTTCAGATAAATTATTATGCAGCTGGTATAATTATTGCAACATCTCCATTACTTTCGCCTTTTGTCTCCACAATACTAATTGCCAGATTAGGTCTTTTTTGCTCCAGTTTTGCTTTTATATGTAAAGCCCACAATCTCAGTTTTTAGCTCACCCGGTTTATGCGGTATATGTTAATTTCAGTCCAAGAGCAATGTCTCTTATAATCTGCTCTTATGGTGCTCGAGCTTTGGTCTCTAGGTGTCAGTGAAGTTTACAAAGTGCTGGAGATATCAGCCATTTTGAGCTCTCCTGTCTAAGGGCCTGATTCAGACCCGTTCGCTATCTGCGTACGCTCGCTGGATGCGTATGCAAATTTGTCAAAGTGACGCCATGGGAAGCGAACGCTCGCCAAGGCATAAGCATGCCCACCATGTCTTAGCGAGCGGCCACTTTGTGTATGCGTATGTCCAATCGCACAGGCAGAGCCGCCCACCAGCACCACGTCATCTCCAGTAAGTGTATTAAATCATTGGTACATCGAGCACCATCGGATGTGGACGCAGCGCTTGAGGTAGCTTTACCCTACCGCAAGCTCTGCGAGGAAATCAGTGTCAAAAAAAGGCAAGTGACGTGTACTATGACGCTGGCTGTTAATTATGCACACCTCTAAAACGGCATTGAAACACTCAGGCACGCCTGCGTTCGCATCTCCAACCCCCCGATATTAGTGTCCTGCCCCTGTAACTACCCACAAACGGCCTCTCCTGTCACTCATTACCCTGGGCTGCCTTTGCTGGGCGAGCGAGAGGGATGCGATCGCAGTGTGCAGTTCGCGCACGCGCAGAACGAAGCGTGCGCATGCGCGTACACAGAACATCGGGCCGCTAGTGAACGCACAGCGCAAGCGAGTGGCTCTGAATCAGGCCCTAAGTACGTCTCTCGGTGTCGAGCTCTGGTGGCGTGCTAGCCTCCGCCATCTTGTCACTGAGTGCTCACTTCGGCAGCACACATCCTGTTTTTCCTGCTATACTGGAATTCCGCTGTGTGACATTTCTTCCTAAATATGGCTCTGTCTGTGCAACAATCCCTCAGGCTGTCAGGGCCTCTACTCAAAGGCTTCTTACAAAGCTTGACAACATACAGGCAGATACCCTTCCTTCATGTGTTACTCCTGAGAGGTGCTGTGATGTGGATGAACAAGTTACACGGCCAATTTCTGAAGTTGCAGCCCTCACAGCTTCTATGACTGACTTCATTCCAAATGTATTTTTTCCAATGGATGTGATTAAGGGCCTGATTCAGAGCCAGTCGCTATTTGCGCTCGCTCGTCCAGAAAATAGGGGTGGCTATTCAAATGAACCGTTCGCTGTTTCTGGTCTGTTCACGCCTCTAGGTCTGAACGAGCGAACAAAACTTGCGGTCGTTTTTTGGGAAACTACGCCCCCTGGCCGCTCGCATCCTACGTCATGTCCGCTATTTATTAGATTAATCGAGTACATCGACCAGGGTATGAACTGCTCGCTATTCTTGGGGCTGGTGTTTGCTACCACAATTTTGCGAGCAGTTCTGGCTATAAAATAACCCAGTGACGTGGTCAGTGACGCTGCTGTGTTAAATATGCACACCCATAAAACGCCTGTTTTGACCTTTAAGCACGCCTGCGTTCTGATCTCCACTCCCCGTTTTCAAGCACCTTCCCCCGTTACCACCCACATAGCCTCCTCCTGTCACTCAAATTAGCAGGCATTCGCTATTTTGCGAGCACATGAATTTCGACCGCACTGACTGGTTCGCGCATGCGTATAACGATCCGTACGCATGCACAGTTGGGCAAACATCGCTCGGAGCGAACGAACGGCCGCTTACGAGTGGCTCTGAATCAGGCCCTAAATCTGAGTCTAGTTGCTATCCTATTTCTGGGTGTTCCGATGTTGTTGTCCTCATGATTCATGCTTTATTTGCATTAAGTGTGCCGAGATACCAGGGTTTATCTCTTCAGTATGCCTCTTCTGTTCCCCTTCATATGTGCTGAGATGGGACTATCACTTCAAATTCACCTTTTCAAGGGATAGAGATGTGGCCAGGCTAATACTAATATTTTGAAACATGTTACTATGTTTAGTTGCTGGAAATGTTATATATCCTGTTGTTGAATGCTTAATTCGACTTTTTTCCTTTGCTATATGGTTATATTTAGATCTGTAATATATTGCTACTTCTCTGAAGGAATGTATTAAAATTTCAAATGTTGCGGGAGGGCTGGGGCTAGTCTGGCCTAGTTTAGGGCCATTAGTACAGTATATTGCCCTTGTCATTTATATAACTAATATCCTTTATTCGGGGTTGGGGGGGGTCCGGTTGTTAGCGTAGTTAGCGGTAGGTTGGGGATGGGATCCAAGTATGCCTGGGTTGGGGATAGGTTATACAGGGTAGAGGGTTATGGGGTGGTTTGTTTTGGGTTAGGGGAGGGGGTTTGTATTTTAACTGCGATTCTATTTGATTTTCTGGTGGATATGGTTTTATTTGTATATTTTAGTTTTTATATCCTGTTTTGTGGTGATAATTTTGTTGATGGGTATATAGGGGGTCATTCAGACCCACTCGCGAGCGGCAGTACGCTCGCAAGTGGGTCGATGTTCCCCACTGCGCATACGCACGACGGAGGGAGCTCCGTCATGCGCATGCGAGAGACCCGGCGAGCGACGGGCTTTCCATCGCTCGGGGTCTCGCACCAAAGGGGGCGTGCTGTCGATGTTGATTGACAGCACGCCCCCTTTGGTGGGCATGCCGGGGGCGTGCCTGCCAGACGGAGGCGTTCTCATGGGCCTCAGGCCTGTGACCTAGTTCTTGGTCAATGAAAACATTCTATAGCATCGTATAGTTTATATTAAACTGCCATCCTGTCTGCCACTGCATTACCACTATATTTCCTAGATGTTGTATTTTTTTTCTAAACAGCCATGTGTTTGTGCCGCTGCTCTGTCGTTTAGTTTAGCCAGTCAGCTCGTCGCAGCCTTTGGCCAATATGGTTAAACAATATTGTGAGCTGTGAGGTGTTAAAAATTGACTGTAAATGTCTGGAAATTATTGTTCTTGAGGTTAATAATAGTGTAGGAGCAAAAACTAGTCCAAATTACATGACTTTAGCTGTTTTATAAATTTTAAGAAGTCCAAAACCAAAATAGAAAAGAACCAAAACAGTTTGAAGGTGGTTTTGCCAAAACCATAACATTTATGTTACAAGCCATCTTCGCGGCTTGTTACCTTCTCTTGCCCCGGCTATCACTCCCCTACCGGGACACAGTGTTTTTTGGGTGCAGCTTCAGAAAGCCTCCTCCATTGCCAAGCAACATAAAAGCCAAAATGGGACAGCGCCTGCAGTTGCTAGGAGATCAAGACACCAGGCAGCTGGGGGTCCACTGCATGACAGGCTCAGTCTCAGCTGCTGGCCATCAGCTATTCTTCTGTCTTGTCGCTATTGGTGCAGTATATTTTAAAATCTTGCCAGTCTGGCGCCATCTTGCCGGTTATAGCGTACCCTTAGCATGTGTATCCCGGTTCCTGTCAGTTGGACTCCTGCCTGTCAGTATTTGTTCTATCATGAGAGATTCTCCTGTAATTGCTCTGACTCCTGCAGATCATCTATACGGTCACTCGTTGCAGTTATCACCCAGAGCAGCTTTCGGGATGTTCACAACAAGCCGCTTCATCTCAAGCCTGAAATTTGCCTGCAGCCTCGCTGCAACTATGGCATTACCATCCAGCGGCCTCCATCTGCAGCCTGGTCATCTCAGGCCCCAAAGCCGCATTACGCCACCAAATGCTGCATCTCGGCCCTCAAGACCACACCTCAACCCTCTAGGCCACATACCTCCGACAAGGCCGCACCTCAGTCCTTAAGGCCACACCTGTAGTGATCACCAGGATTGCCATGTAAGCCCAGACTGTCCCAAGTTTTAAGACCAGGTGGCAATCTGAGTACCAGTGAGCAATTCCAGCTCTAAGGGAACAACAGGGGGCTGTTATTGGCAGAAGCCTAGCGTGACTCTAGGACTTTTACGTGGCAGCTCCCTGGCCCGGTCTCCAGTTCCAATCCGGTTAGGCACTAGGGGAAGGTTAGTGTTAGGCACTAGAGGGAGGTTAGGGTTAGGCTGCAGGATGGAAGGGCTAAGGTTAGGCACTAGGGGAGGTTAGGGTTACACTGGGAAGGGAGGGTTAGGCACTGGGAAGAGGTTATGGATAATCTGCAGGACTGGAGGGTTAGGCATTAGGGGGAGGTGAGGATTAGGATACGGGAAGGGAGGGTTAGGCACTAGGGAGAGGTTATGGTTAGGTTGCAGGGCGGGAGGATTAGATTTAGGTACTAGGTAATGGTTAGGCTGGGAGAGTTGAGGGTTAGGCACTCGGGGGCGGGTTAGGCTGCGGGAGAGGAGGGTTTACGATTAGGCACTAGGCAGGGCCAGTGCAAGGTTTCTAGGTGCCCTAGGCAAAGCTACCCAATAGCATCCCTGCTCCCCCATTAAATACTCACATGTGCTCTATTTACTAATTATCGAGTTTTAGACCCGATAATTAAAATGACTTATTGCCGCTTATCACGGAAATTAAGTAGTGCATGAATGTATTAAAAACACATGCAGGGACAGTGGCTCGGATAGAAGCCTGCCCATGCGATGTGTTTAGAAGTGATCACTAATGCAATGACTTCACTTCTACTTTTGGAGAATGCTTTGCATTCCGGTGCTTGGTAAATCCGGTTATTAAGGAGCCACCGCACAAACCTATGGGTACTGCTTGTGTGGTCGAAAACAAGGGACCGAAGCAGATATCTCCTACATACAACCAACTAGTACTTAATATATGTGGGTACCTCCCATGAACGAGTATTTTTGGGGGATATCCCACAAAACATCAGTCCCTGCCCCAGTACAGCTTACAATCTATATTCCCAACTGTTCCCGGTGGAACGAGATAAGGTTCTTGGATACAGAAGGTTAATTAAGCCACACAAACTAGTATCTTGAAAAAAGATAGACTTTATTACAACAAATGACAAGATATAAAAGAAGAATAATAGTTACTTAGCTTCGGAATATAAGATGGTTACACGATCCAGGAGCCTCCTCTCAGAATGGAGAGCTGGAACGAACAATATCCTGGCCACCAGCTGCAGTCTCTGGTCCAGGCTTAGGACAGGCCACTGGAATCTCCTTTGTTCTTCGTTTATATAGTATCCTACTTGCATACCCATCTAACTCTTACTAATATGGGCATAAACCGACTTCAAACTACTTTATTGGTTAAGTACTGATAAGGACTTTCTAAAACTTAACGCAAGCGTACATTGCAGTAGACAACGCCTTGTGGATTTATGGCCTGTCTGCTTTCCACATTCCTGTACCATTTCATGCCTGATACATACATAAGAACCATGAATAGAAATGGCTGTCAGTAGCCATTTTGCTATCCCAATACACCAACCACACTACTGAGAGTAGGGATTAGGGTAAGGGACAGTGTACTCACCGGATAGCTGCTTCCATCAGATGACTCCGCCGAACTGACAGTCACATGACCGCCAAGACCTGGAAGATGCCGCTGTAGCCACTGCAGCCGTCGGGAGCAGGTAAGTCCCCGCTGGGCCCTCAGGCATACATGTCGATATTCACATATAAAAATGTCATAACTATATGCCTGATTAGTATGACCATGTCGACATTGTCACAACAACAATAAGAATGTTGACATATCATACCACGCCCTCTTGAACTTTCCCGCAGGAGCAATAGGGTCAATCACATTGGCCCATCCTAATGACACCTCTGAAGTATAAAAGTTACTTTTTACAGAGACTCTGGTTTTGTTGTTACTATTTAATCATATTTTAAGCCGGCTACTTGTGATGATATATTTGCAGAGTCCAGTAATGGTCTCAGGATGGAATGGTTAGAAGTGAAGAGCATTTCCTGTGCTACTTATATTTCAGGGGAATAACCCAAGATTATATGAAATAATAGGAGGATTTACGGTCTGACCATCGTGTAATCCTCACACGCTGCACGCACATGCCTGGCAGCCAGGAGACAGAGGATGCTAGTGCTACAGACATAAACAGAGCAGCAGATCAGCATCTTTGCCAGTCTCCCAGCTGCAGCAGGCGTGTACATGCAGCTTCCGCCCCGGGCCGCACTGCTAGGCTGCTGATTGGTGGAAGGCTCTGGATATCCACCAATCATAGTGGTGCGATGTCTCCCTTGATGCAGAATTGAAAGCCAACTTGCGGTGCATATGTTTTGCGTTCTCGCACTGCGGGACCATTGCTGGTTCCTGACTACTTTATCTGTGCCTGTGACCCTGACCACGTGCCTGTTTATCATTCAGAGACTGTGCCTGTGCTCCTGACCTCTTGCTGCATCTGACCCCTCTCCGGATCTCATTTTTGCACCACGTTATATACCTGATCACCGTACTTGCAGCTGATCACTTTCTGGAGGGCAGCTAGAGATCCACAAACGGCTGGCTCCTGGCAGCAAAGTCCATACAGCACCTCCTTGTGGCCGTTCCTGGTGAAGACCAGAGGATCCGTTAGACCAGTGATTTTCAACCTTTTTCAACTCGCGGCACACTACACAAGATTTTAAAATTGCCAAGGCACACTATCCGGCGATGCGGTGTGCGCGGACTATGAAAAAATACACTACATTAGTTCCCACAGGAACAAAACACACTACATTGGCCCCCACAAGAATAAAAAACACACTATATTGGCCCCCACAAGAATATAAAACACACTACATTGGCTCCCACAAGAATAAAACAATCCCATTGGCTGGCCTAACAGAAAAAAAAAACCACATTGCTCCCCACAAAAAAAACAACCATACCACATTGCGCCCCACAGAATTGCTCCCCACAGAAAAAGAAACCTATGGCTGGCCCAACAGAAACAAAAAACAAAACACATTGTTCCCCACTAAATAGGCAAATATATGGCTGGTTCTCACTAAAAAAAATGACATGACTGGTTCCCACGAAAAAATAAACTATGGCTGGTACCCACGAAGAAGAAAAAAATGTCTGGTCCCCACAAAACCCACATTTCTTCCCCCCTTGTCGCTCACACTGCAGCAGGATCGCGTGCGGGCGGGCTTCCAGGCAGGCTGCAGAGCCTGCCTGGACAGAGCGCGGGCTGGCTGATTGGCGCAGGGCGTTGGCTGGCAGAGCGGGCTGGAGGGCAGTGGACAACGCGGCGTACGTGACCTGTGATGTCACGCCGCCGCATCTTTGCAGGTCACTACCCGGTCGCGCCTGAGTCTCCCAGAGGAGCTCAGCGGCCCAGGATGCTGAAGTACAGTAAAATATGCCCGGTGGCTCTGACAGCCCTGCAGCACACTTCACAACCGGCCACTGCACACTAGTGTGCCGCGGCACACCGGTTGAAAACCTCTGCGTTAGACTCTTTCCCTCGACACTGCTAGCGCCTAACTTGCTACCTGTAATAGTATAGGGGGATGTACTTATGTGGCCTTGCAGCCGCCGGTCACAATTCCGACTGCAAATGCCGGCAAAGGATTCGTGATAGGCGTCAAAATACCGATGCCTATCATAATCCCGACTCCGGAATCCAGGACGCGTGCCCAAACGAGGTAAGTATGGCTGCGCATCCTCTTAGCCACCAGGGAGTGGTTAGGGTTAGGCACCCCCCCAAGAGGGTTAGGTTTAGGGAGCGGTAAGGGGGGGGTTAGGATTAGGCACCCCCTGGGGGGAGGTTAGGGTTAGCCACTAGGGGGGAGGTTAGGGTTAGGCACCACTAAGGGAGGGTTAAAGGGGGGGGTGTACAGGGGAGGTTAGCGTTCATACCTGCCTCTGTCGGGATCTTCATCCTGTCGGGCAGCCGCTGTCGGGATTTGAACTGGTGGCTAAACAGCCGCTGGCATTTCAATCCCATTCCCGTATAGGGTTACTCACACTTGCCATGAACTCTACCAGCTCTAGAAAATTTGTGACCTCTTTAAATATGGATCAAAGGACAGGTGTGCTAGCGAAACCAGTCTCCTTGAAGCACCAGGGGACGTTCCAGTGGTTATCAACTGCAAGTGTTGATAGCAGTGGCATAACTGGGGTCTTCGGAGCCCAGGGCAAATTTAAGATTGGAGCCCCCCACCAAGTTTAGCGCGCCTTCGCCGCGTGGCAAGAATGGGCGTGGTCAAATTACGAAAGGGGCGTGGCTATTGAAAATGGGGCAGACCAACATGACACACCACCGATTTCTTGTCAGTCTGGGACAATTCCTTTCTATTCCATATGCACCTTACCTATATATTGTAGTTTCTCACACTGTGGAACCTCTGAAGAAATACATCCTCCCTGGGACGACGGCGTCTTCAGTCGTTATTCAATATTCATGTAGGTCACATTGTCCGGAAGATGCTGGTTTGTGTAGGAATATTAACAAGGTCATCATCATACGATAGCAGTTCAACCAGACTCCTTCCCCCTGTGTAACTTCCTTCCCTCTGCGTCTCTCAGCCACACCATCATCTCACTGCATCATCTCAGCCAAACCATCATCTCCCTCCGTTTCATCTTTTCTTAGCCACACCATCGCCTCCCCCCCCCGATGTAATCTCTCAGCACACCATCATCTCCCCCCCTGCATCAACTCTCAGCACACCATCAGATCCCCCCGCATTGTCTCTCAACACACAGACACACTCACACACATACACACAGACATATACACACACACTGACACATATACACACACTGCCATAGATACACACTGACATAGATACACACTGACATACACACACTACCATAGATACACACTAACACATACACACACTGATAATATACATACACAGAGCCGTAACTAGACTTTTTGGTGCCCTGTGCCAGAAAGAGCATTGGCGCCCCCCTCATTTTTCAAAGGGACATAATGCACCCAAAAAAGGGCCATGGCTTCATGGGGAAGGGCCAGGGAAGAGATAGGAGAGGCCAGGAGATGCTGGGGATGAAATAAGATGAATCTACAAGCAAGAATGATAATAAACAGAAATTTGACAGGCCCAAATAGCGCCCCCTGACCTGTGGTACCCTGTGCGATGGCACCAGCCGCACTACCCTAGCTACGGCCTTGTACATACATATTGACATATACACACACACACACTGACACACACATATATATATATATATTATATATATACACACATATACATACTGACACACACTGACATATACACACACTCTGACACACACACATATACATACCAGTGATCGCGCTGAGCGTAAACATTTGTGGGTCCCGGGGACCCCTCACTTTAGAAAATTGGGGTCCTACTCCACTGTTTCTGGGTCCCATCACATATTATGCTGGGTGAGGGCAGGCAGCAGTCGCGACATAGCTGGGGGCAGGCAGCAGTTGGGGTAGAGGGGGTTAAGGGCAAGTAGCAGTTGGTATAGAGCTGGGGGGGTAAAGGCAGGGAGAAGATGGGGTAGCACTGAGGGTAGAGGGAAGTAAGGGCAGGTAATGCTAGGGGTAGGGAGGGCGTTGGTGCAAACAGCAGTTGCGACAGTGCTTGGGGGGCAAGGAGGAGACAAGGGGCAGGCAGGGCTGGGGGTAGGGTTGGGGCAAGGGTAAATAGCAGCTGGTGCAGTACTGGGGGACAAGGAGGGGGTTACTGCATTTCACTGCCATTAGACACAAGGGTCCCACCACACATTGAAAGCACCCTGGTACTGCACAAACATGTTTCAGCAAACACTAGCACTACACAGTAGGATCCCAGCAAACACTGGCAGCACCCTGGCACCAGACAGAAGGGCCCTATCACACACTGGCACCAAATCGAAGGGTCCCAAAACACATTGGCACCACTATGGCACTGCACAGAAGGGTCCTCTCCCACCACACACTGGTACTACACAGAAGAGTCCCAAAACACAATGGCACAGCCCTGGCACTGCACAGAAGGGTCCCACCACACACTGGTACTACACTGCCAGCAACCTGTTTCCAAACAGTATGGTCCCAAAACATAGTGGCATCGCAAAGAAGGCTCACAGGGGGAGCACCCTGGCACCACACAGAAAGTTCCCACCACACACACTTGCAGCTCGGGGAAGACTTCAAGCTCATAAGCACCCGGCAACCTGTTCTTGGGGCCCATGAACTCGGCAGACAATATTGGACACAGCTGGGGTCTGAGGATCGGCCCAGGAGGAGAAGGGGGGATCCGGAGTCACCTAGCCAGTAGCCGCACAGTGTCACATGCCAGCCAGTGTCGCATGTCAGTGCTGCCCGCCGTATGCGCGCAGGGTGTCAGGGAACAGGAGGCAGGATCCGGTGCTGCAGAGATCTTGAGTAGAGAAAGCCTGGCAGCTTCACGTGACCGGGAGGCGGAGACTCAGATGCCGATTGGAGAAGACGCTGCCGCCCATGGTGATTGGTGGGGTAGCTGCTTAGGATGTAATTGGCCCGGCTGCAGCGGCGGCGGGCACACAGCGCGTTCCTACAGGACCCAGTCATTTAAAAAACGGAGTCCTTCATCGTCTGTAATGCGTATTTTGCGAACACTGCAAACACAAACACTGACACATATATACAGACACACTGACAAATATACACATACACCATGACACATATACACACACACACAAAGCCTATACAGACACACACAAAGCCTATACAGAGACACTTACACACACAAAGCCTATACAGAGACACTTACACACACACAAAGCCTATACAGAGACACTTACACACACACAAAGCCTATACAGAGACACTTACACACACAAAGCCTATACAGAGACACTTACACACACACACAAAGCCTATACAGAGACACTTACACACACAAAGCCTATACAGAGACACTTACGCACACAAAGCCTATACAGAGACACTTACACACACACACACACACACACACACACATAAAGCTTATACAGAGACAGTTACACACACACACAAAGCATATACAGAGACACACACACAAAGCCTATACAGAGACACACGTTACACACACACAAAGCCTATACAGAGACACTTAAAAACATACGCACAACGCCTATACAGAGACACTTACACACGCACAACGCCTCTACAGATACACTTACACATGCCACAAAGCCTATACAGAGACACTTACACACGCACAACGCCTATACAGAGACACTTACACACGCACAAAGCCTATACAGAGACACACACACACAAAGCTTATACAGAGACACTAATGTGGTGCCCCTAGCTTCGGGAGTACCACTGTTGAGCCCTGGTGGGATGACAGTATTCATGTATATAAGTTTATGTGTGCCATTGTATATGAATGGGAATGTCTTGGGACTGCTGGGCATGGTCACCGTGACTGGCCTGAATGTACTGGGGCCAAGGACAATTTATTCCCCCTGGGAATGTGGATGGCTCCCCAGCTTGGAGAGGTGACTAATGGCCATGCACGAGGCACCGACTGCCCCATCGTGCCAGATGGGAAGCCTCATGAACCCTCGAGCCCTGCTTACCCGCAAGGGACCAGCGGGAAGGGATGGAGGATATATAAGGGGTTGCGAGGATAACGGTTGGGAAGCTGGCTGAGGTGACAGTAGAGGGAGGAGAACCTGCGCACTTACCTGGAGCAGACATCGGTGGGCGGCAGACGAAATCGGGACAGCAGCGAAGCGGAGGTGTTGGCGGCAGACTGTACTCTATCCCGCTACTGTCGGCTACTAGCGCCGGGGACGCTGGGGAAGGAGGCGGGCTTGCCCAGTCAAGGAGGCGGGTAGTGGGCGGTTGCCGGAACCGAGGATAGGAGGAGATGTCTGGAGGGGAGGCTTTCAGCTGCTGGCGGACCGGCTGGAGAGGTCTGTAATAAAAAGTACAAATTACTCACCCTCTGTGTTGATGCACTCACATCCAGCAGACAGACCACAGCCACATACCCAGCCTCAGCAGGAGAGTAACTGCAGTTCCCCATTTCCCCTAGACATACAGTGACAGGCAGCCTTGGCTGGGCAGGAGGACAGTTTGCTACAAATAGCCACAAGTGCAGACTCTAAGTATCACTTTACCTCAGCACTTACAGCCCCACTCAGTGGATAACCAGCTTAGCGCTGCATTTAAAGTAAAGCTAGCAGGCACAGCTGACACTTCAAATCCCCTCCCAGGAGCATATTGAGTTGGGGCAAAATATAAACCTCAGACTGCTTTCGCATAGGGATTGTTACCCTGGACTCCCCGCTCCGTAACTACTAGAAACCCCTATTAGGCTCCCCTAACCCACTACGCATTACGGTGCCGCAGAAGTTAAGACACTTCAGTATAGCCTCGCACCCCATCCTGCTACCAGGACAGAAAGGATAAATCATCTGTGGAGAGACATTTAGCAAAAGAGTGGCCAAGCGAGCACAGGAGTGTACACGGTGCCTCAATTAACACAGTGTGGTGAAAGGGGCCTGCATCTTGCTACACAGGCCAATTGTGAAGAAAGGATAGGCACGGGCTGCAGAGACGATAGTAGAATTCATGCCAGTAATCGACTCTAGCTATCTTCCCTACGGAAATAACAAATAACTTTCACGGAGATAAATTGTGCACCAACGATTTACTAGTAGCTGGCCAGCCGTTATTATATATTATATTTTAGCTAAGGTTGGGTCCTTTAATCTAGTTGCCTTAGGTTAGCGGTCCCAATCTATATAGAAATTCTACAGTTGAACATTTGCAAAAGTTATTGTATATGTGATTGCTATTATTGTGCAATATTTAACCAGGTTCCTTTAACAGATAGCCGACAAGACCTCTGTTCCTGGTTCCAGAGAAATAAAACTTACTTTACGGTGTCATTTACCTGTAGTACACTACCGTGCTGTTTATTGCATTGATGTAACACAGTATTTGTTGTGACTATTAACATCGAGTACATTGATGACTAGGCTTAACTGTTAATAAATGTTGATGCTTGCTGAATACCAATTGGTGTGATACTTTGGTGAGCTGACAAAGTGAACGACGAGAGAAACTACAACCCAGAATCACCCCCAACGCTGAGACAACGAATCCCTAGGTGGGGTGTTACACTTACACACAGACACACACATAAAGCTTATACAGAGCCACTTACACACACACACACAAAGCTTATACAGAGACACTTACACACACAAAGCTTATACAGAGACACTTACACACACACAAAGCTTATACAGAGACACTTACACACACACAAAGCTTATACAGAGACACTTACACACACAAAGCTTATACAGAGCCACTTACAGACACACACACAAAGCTTATACAGAGCCACTTACATACACACACACAAAGCTTATACAGAGCCACTTACACACACACACAAAGCTTATACAGAGCCACTTACACACACACACACAAAGCTTATACAGAGCCACTTACATACACACACACAAAGCTTATACAGAGCCACTTACACACACAAAGCTTATACAGAGCCACTTACACACACACAAAGCTTATACAGAGCCACTTACACACACACAAAGCTTATACAGAGCCACTTACACACACACAAAGCTTATACAGAGCCACTTACACACACAAAGCTTATACAGAGACACTTACACACACAAAGCTTATACAGAGACACTTACACACACAAAGCTTATACAGAGCCACTTACACACACACAAAGCTTATACAGAGCCACTTACACACACACACAAAGCTTATACAGAGCCACTTACATACACACACACACACACAAAGCTTATACAGAGCCACTTACACACACACACACACAAAGCTTATACAGAGCCACTTACACACACACACAAAGCTTATACAGAGACACTTACACACACACAAAGCTTATACAGAGCCACTTACATACACACACACACACACAAAGCTTATACAGAGCCACTTACACACACACACACAAAGCTTATACAGAGACACTTACACACACACACACAAAGCTTATACAGAGCCACTTTCATACACAAACGCAGCCAGCAGCCCCCCACATAAAAAATGAACACCCCCCTCCCCTCCAGCGGCAGTTTAGCCATCCAATACAGCCTCCCCCCTCCCCCCCAGCGGCAGTTTATTCATTAGCCACCCTCCCCCCTTCTCCCAAGACCTTACATGTAGTGAGAGGAGAGTGGAAGCGGAGATGGAGAGCGCCGGGGAGGGAAGTATCACTCCTCACCCGGCTCTAGTCCAGGACTCCAGCAGATCAGGAGGAGGGGAGGATAGAGCTGGTAGGAAGGCTGCCTAGGAGGGGCTGCGAGCCTCCACTGCAGCTCCCCCTACAGGCAGCCAAGCCAACAGCAGGCTAGCAGGCACACTTGCCTGCTCGTTAAAAACCAAACTCGGGACACAATGGTGGTGCGGGGAGGTTGTGCGGGTACGATGCCCTGGCCGGCGGCGCCCCCCTCTGCAGGGCTTGCCATGGCGCCCAGGGCACATACCCCGCTCGCCCTGCCCTAGTTACGCCACTGGTTGATAGTTGAGTGCACCCAGGAACTCACTGAAATACGCCCCATAGCCCCTCAGACAGGGCTGTCTTAACAGCAATGAGGGCCCTGGGCAAAGCAATGCTCTGGGGCCCCTACCCACCCGTTCACGGGAACAAAATGTAAATGGTCACATAACATACACATTACATACACACACAGTATACAGATAACATATACACATAACATATACACAAAGTATACACATAACACACACAGCATACACATAACATACACACACAGCATACATATAACATACATGCAGTATACACATAACTTATACACACACAGTATACACATAACATATACACACACAGCATACACATAACATACACACACAGCATACATATAACATACACGCAGTATACACATAACTTATACACACACAGTATACACATAACATATACACACACAGTATACACATAACATACACACACACAGTATACACATAACACACACACACCCCCCCCGACCCCCGGAACAAGAACTCAGTCGATCAAACTAAATAATTTCCCCGCATAACAAAGTTCCTTCTGCATAAATCACTCACTGGAGGAGATTCGGCGTCCTGTTGATTGCGCGCAGCTCCGGCTCCTCCACTCTTCTTCTTGGGCACTCAGTCATACGCAGCGTGACATCATCATGTCACCTGCGCCGCGCAGGCTGCGCGTCATCTGCAGATAGCCATTTGATTTGAGGAAGCGGGCAGGGGAGGTGGAGCGCGGGTTGGAAGGGTGCAGCTGTCACGGCCAAGTAAGTGCTCCCGGAAGGTCGGGGGGGAGGGAGCTTTGTGGGTCTGGCAGATCGAACTGCAATGATTTAATAAAAAAACATTTAACAACTGGCCGCGGCTGCATAGGGGCTGGCGGGCCCCTTGAAGCTTCGGGCCCTTGGGCAGCTGCCCAAAAAGCCCAATGGAAGAGACGGCCCTGCCCTCAGATGCTACTGATGTGATCAGCCAGGGTACATAGCCCAAGGAGCTTGGGACCCTATCCGGACACTTGTCTCAATGCTGCATTGCCAGCAGACAGATGCAGGATATCCCAGTGACCAAAGTGCACCTAGACTGGGGACACCATTTTGGACAGGTGGGCGTGGGGTTATTTGATGAGCTACATCGGTGGCTGCTTGGCAATTTCTTAGCCTGGGGGGGGGGATTTGTTTCACAAGCACAGAACAGTGGCCCATGAGCAGAGACCCATACTTGAAAAGTAATTTTAGGTATAGGACCTGGGCTGATTTATCCAACTGCGAAAAGCTGCTTAGTGCAAACGAGAACCCTATTGATATCACCTTAGATTGCATGACAAGAACAGAAGCTTAAAAAAAATACTTTCTTCTTGGAACAAAGTATTTTTTAAAAAAAGTCTTAAAGCGCTGTTTTCAGTTGTGGACTAAGGGCCTGATTCATTATTGCGATTACGCACGCAGTTCTGCTGTGAAAATATGCTAATGTTTGCAACCGCTCAGCCAGCATAGAGACTCCCAATACCGCTTTCTCACATCCATAAGACACGTCCTGCTACATTTGCATTTAGCAAGGATGGAATTGCAATGCTGCTTGTATGTGGCTTTGCAATTCCGTCCACTGCTGAATTATCCCCTTGATACAAGAAGGGACAAAGTATACTCTAATGCTGTGAACTAGTTTGCAATGCAGTCAACAGCTCAGCCCCATTGTGTTACTGACTTTTTCTGTTGTGATATGTTAGTGAGGACAGGGCTGCATGTGACAGGGGCAGTGACATGATGTGAGGAGGGGAATGGAGGCAGCAGGAAGCCTCAGACTGAGAGTTATATAGTGGGAGGAGCAGGGTCCCCAGCAGCACAGAGTATATCAGGAGATGAGTGATATGTTAGTGAGGACAGGGCTGCATGTGACAGGGGTCAGTGACATGATGTGAGGAGGGGAATGGAGGCAGCAGGAAGCCTCAGACTGAGAGTTATATAGTGGGAGGAGCATTGTCCTCAGCAGCACAGAGCATATCAGGAGGAGATGAGTGATGTGTCAGTGAGGACAGGGCTGCATGTGACAGGGGCAGTGATATGATGTGAGGAGGGGAATGGAGGCAGCAGGAAGCCACAGACTGTGGGTCTCATTCAGAGCCGCTTGTAAGCGGCCGCTCGTTCGTTCCGAGCGATGTTCGCACAACTGCGCATGCGTACGGCTATTAGTACGCATGCGCGAACCAGTCAGTGCGGCCAGAAATTGTGTGCTCGCAATATGGCGAATGCCTGCTATTTTGAGTGACAGGATGAGGCATTTGTGGGTGGTAACAGGGGAAGGTGCTTGAAAACGGGGACTGGAGATCAGAACACAGGCGTGCCTAAAGGTCAAAACGGGCGTTTTAAGGGTGTGCATAATTAACAAAGCAGCGTCACTGCCCACGTCACTTGGTTATTTTATAGTCAGAACTGCTTGCAACATTGCGGTAGGAAAATCCAGCCACAAGAATAGCGAGCAGTTCAGACGCCGTTCGATGTACTCGATTAATCTAATAAATAGCGGACATGACGTATGATGCGAGCGGCCAGGGGGCATATTTAAAAAAAAACGACCGCATGTTTTGCTCGCTCGTTCAGACATGAAGGCATCAACAGACTGCAAAGAGCGAACGGTTCCTTTGAATAGCCACCCCATTTTCCTGAACGAGCGAGCGCAAATAGCGTCCGGCTCTGAATCAGACCCTGAGAGTTATATAGTGGGAGGAGCAGTGTCCCCAGCAGCACAGAGTATATCAGAAGATGAGTGATGTGTTAGTGAAGGCTGGGCTACATGTGACAGGGGCAGTGACATGATGTGAGGAGGGGAATGGAGGCAGCAGGAAGCCACAGACTGAGAATTTTATATAGTGGAAGGAGCAGGGTCACCCAGCAGCACAGAGTATATCAGGAGATGTGTGATGTGTTAGTGAGGACAGGGCTGTATGTGACGGGGGCAGTGTCTGTTTAAATTAAGCGCAAGACTCCAAAACAGATATACAGTAGGCTTCCCTCTCACTGGCAATTAGAGTGTTGCCACCTTCGCTTGTTTCTTGTTGCACTTCATAAGGTTGTGAGTAGGAAAAAAGCAAAGAACTCCCTGTCACTGACCGTGTCTACACTAATGGAACTGCTTTAGGGAAATAAGCTACATAATTATACAGGCTGCCAGGTTCCATCGTGACTTGTGGGTTTACATGGCTTAAGCAAAAATGTAAATCACCCCCTGAGAATTTGGTAATGTAAGGAGCAAGGTACCCCTGCAGCACAAACTATTATCCTGGTTGCCGCCCCCTCTCCGCCCCTTAAATGCTGCAGCGCGTCAATCATGCTACAGCTATGGGGTAACTGCGAGTGATCACACAGGACCCGTCCTGCACATGCTGAGACCCAAAACCATTGGATTTGTACGTACTGTAAACCATCGGAGTTTGCGCACAAATCCGAATCGGGCCCATCGCTCCTGTCGGCAATTTGATTGTTATTTTATTGATCTCACCTAACTCCACCCAAAGCTGAATTTCTAGCTATCGATGTGAAAACTCTTTAATCGATCTATAAAACCACGGAAAAGTGGGACAATTATTGGTCGTCAGGTGCTGATTTTACTGCTGATACTCTAAAGCAGAATGAAATGATTTTACCCACTGCTGAACTTGTGACTCCCCAGCTTTACTGTGTCCAATGCAGCTGTTGCGTCTGCCTACCACTGATCTGGGCACTTATAAGTGTGCATGGGACACACGCCAGCTAGCTCGGAGCATGTCAGCTGCCAAGCTCTGTGGCATTTATAGGAATGTAGAATCCAGTCTTCAGCAGGCAGGTTGGGTGTGCTGGTTTGGAGTGACAGCACTGACACACATGCTTATTTACAAGTGATTCACAAGTTTTTAAACCGTTACAAACTCTTCAATAACAATGAAAGTAACATAGGGGCCATACATGCCTACCCTCCCAGTTTTCGCGGGAGGCTCCCGATTTTTCGGATAACCCCCCGCACCCCCGGAAGGGTAGGGATTTCTCCCGCATTCTGCCCACTTCCTAGTGAAGTGGGCTGAATGAGGTAAATACCCACGGCGATCGCAGGTCTCCGTGAAGGGGGCAGGGCTTAAGATGTGATTCTGCATGAATCACAGCATTTGGCCCCGCCCCCTATGTAAATTTTACCCAATAGTGGCAGTTTTGCCACGAGGAGGTGGGGCTTAATGACGCAAATCATTAGGCCCCGCCCCCATCAGCCCCCTGCTGCTTCTCTTACCCGGGCTTCTCCCGGGAAGAGATTATTAAAGGTAGGTAAGTATGATAGGGGCCTATTTACTGAAACTCCACATACTGTGGAGTTAATGCCGCTCCTGCTTCGCCTTCTAGTGCTGAAAAGCAGGAGCCGGCTGCCGCAATGTTCACTAAGAGACCTGCTGACAGTAATGGTGCATACACACGGTCAGATCTTTCTTCAGATCTGAATGATAACGATTTAAAAAATCGTTCAATCGTTCATATCTGAAGGAAAATCTGACATATCTGACATGCCTGGACGATGGACGATGAACGATGCGCGTTCCCGATGGTCAGATAACGATATCTGACATCTGATGTGTTTGCAGTCAGACTTGGATGATTCCATTCATTTTATTGCAGTCAAAAATCGTTCAATCGTTCAAATCGTTCATCTGACAAATCTGACCGTGTGTATGCACCATAAGGGTCTGAGAGGTAAGCACAAAACACTATTTTTTTTTTTTAAATTCAAACCAAACTTTATTGACAGTAGGTAATAACAGACTTCCCAGAAGTTAGGAAGCAGACTTCCCGACTGTCAAATTAGGCAAGGTACTAATGACAGGCGTCGAAATCCCGATGCCTGGCATTATACCTACACCAGAAGCCCGACGCCCGGCATACTGAACGAAGGTAAGCCAGGTGCCGGACGCGGACAGCCATCGGGGGATGAGGGTTAGGTTTTAGGGCTCCCCCCGGGAGTTAGGGTTAGGCACCCCCCCTGGGAGGGTTAGGTTTAGGCTATGGGAAGGGGGGGTTAGGGTTAGGCACCCCCGGGGGGAGGTAAGGGTTAGGCACCCCCCATGGAGACAGGTTTAGGCTGCGGGGAAGGGGGGTTAGGTTTAGGCACTGGGGGGGAGGTTATGGTTAGGCACCCCAAAAGGAAGGTTAGGGTAGGGGATAGGGTTAGGGGTACTTACCTTTATTAGCGATCATGGTCTTCATTCCTGCCGGGCTTCCGCTGTCGGGATTAGAACCATGCGGCCGGCGGTATTACATACTGATTCCTAACAGACTGCAGGGACTTCCTGTAGGCAGTGCACCAGTGAAGACAGAAGAAAGGAGTTACCGGCAGTTACCGGGGGGCGCGATGCGGCACTGGAGATGCAGGACACGGTAAGTGTAAAAAATATTTTGATAACATCTGAGGCACTTATCGATGCCATAGGAGCCTATGGAAGCGCGATAAGAACTCTCGGAAATAGCGCTAGCAGCAGAGTAGAAAATCCATTAGTACATACGGAGAAGCGTTTTCAATGCCTCTGAGCTCATTTCCCCCTTAACACCTGTTAGTAAATAGACCCCTTAAAGTCAGATCTGCACGCAAATGTCATCACAGCTGCGATTTCTCACGGATCGCAATAGCGATAATATGCTAATGACTCTCCCGCCATCCAATGCTTAGAGACACCCACTGAAAGCATCTCACATTTGCCGCTCACGCACAAAACCGGAAACATCGTTAACACTGACCTTGGATCTGTTGGCCATCAGCCTTCTGAGTAAGTCTAAGGTGCCACAGACACAGGGCGTCTCCAGATTTGCCTCACACTGAAGCAAGAGGTAGAAATGAGGGGCAATTCAACCCTCCATGTCCAAGCAGCTGACAGCGCCGAGGAAGGGTGGCAAATTGAAGCAGATGCCAACACTGGACCTGAGCCATAATTAATTCTGCAAGCAAACCGAAAGTGTTATTTCCCCTTTCTGAAATCTACAAAATAAGGGTATGTGGGCTGGTGGTTACACGGGTAGTGCCGTCTCTGGGCCTGATTCAGTTATACGCCATTGGACAGCCACTGCGACTTTGTGCAATTATATGCTGGCTTCTGTAATACGCTGCTGCATCCGAGGACACAGCCATCGGATCACTTGCCTGAACATCCGCCGGTGATCAGTGACCTTCAGCTTACTCAGGATGGCCGTGAAAATCAGGCAGCCGGGTCCAGCGAAGCTGCGTCAGAAGGCACAGGCACTGGCCTCGCCACGCCTGCATAACACTCCCTGTCGCCGCCCCCTTCCCTGCTCCCTAACGGACGCAGCATGTCAACCCTGCTGCAGCTTAGGGGGCACTGTGCCCGTGGTCACGGACACCAATCGGCAAACATCCAAGTTGTACGCTAACCATTGGGTTTTCGTAGACTTCTGAATCAGCCGTCTATTAAGAAATGATGTGCTTTGCAATCTGGTTATTCAGCTAGCTAGTACCCTGGTAGATACTGCTTGGCCACTCTGTTTCATTTGAGTTCAATGCCATCTCCTTGTACTAGAATTTTAATTTTTTTACGTATTAACCTGCCATCTTGGCTACTCTTCCACTCTGTTTCATTTTTATTCACTGTCATCTTGTCTGCTTGGTAAAAATGTATGTTCTGTTAAACGGCCTCCCGTCTACCTGTCTGTTGCTGCTCTGTAATCCTGTTTCATTTTCATCCAGTGCCAACATGTTCTGCTGGTATGCAGTAGGGATGCCGATGGCCTAAATGCTGGCCGTCGGCATCCCGATTGTCTAATCCCGGCAAGGGTCTAATGACAGGCGTCGAAATCTCGACGCCTGTCATTTTACCTACGCCGGGAGCCAGACGCCCGGCAACCCGATCCAAGGTAAGCCGGGGCGCGGACAGACGGCGGGAAGGGAGGAGGGTTAGGTTAGGGGCTCCTGGGGGGGAATTATGGTTAGGCACCCCCTGGGAGGGTTAGGCTAGGGGAAGGGGGGGTTAGGGTTATGCACCCCCGAAGGGGAGGTTAGAGTTAGGCACCACCCCGGGAGGCTTAGGGTTAGGAAGGGGGGGGGTTAGGTTAGTGGCGGTCTCCTGTCATCGGGATTTGAACCGCAGGACTTGCAGGGGTATGTCAGATCCCGTTCTGCTAGTAGTTGGAAATATACATTTTATTAAACTGCCGTCTGACGACCTTCCTGGGTTTAGCAGCAAAAGGACAGAACCTGCATTGAACTTGGAGGGTGTGTTAGTAAATAATGGTCAGAAGAACTTTCTCTCTTTCTCTGGATTCTTCTGTAAAGCAGAAGAGCTGTTTGCTGAATCCTGGCATTTAGTGCAGAAACTTTAAATATTACTTCAAAAGTGTTATTTATTTTAATATAACTTCTACACTGGAGACTGTCAGCTGCAGTTACATCTTCCACAACCACCGACCAAACCCCAGAACATGTGCTAGAATCTTCCCAGTGGCGCAATCATGGTTACTCAGCAGATTTGTGCTTATTTAACCCTCGCAGCCTCAGAGTCCTTGAGATAGTCAAGATCCCTGTATGTGACATGAACCTCGCTCTGACATAAAAGAGACTGTATATGGAAATGACCCAGGGTTTATACATGCAGAGCGCACGGCAGTGCATGCCATTTATTCTCCTCTATAACTAAGTGATTATATGAGTTTAAGTAAGAAAAAAAAACTATTTTAAAATGCTCCAAGACATTATAATGGGTATGATTTGCACAATTATAAAACTTTGCAGTACACAAGTCACTTATAGTGGGACAAGGCAGAGACAAGTGGAAAAAAAGCTGGTGTCTGCTGACAGAGGGCCTGATTCAGAGCCGGACGCTATTTGCGCTCGCTCGTTCAGAAAAAGGGGCCGGATATTTAAATTGAGCACTCGCTCTTTGCGGTCTGTTGGCGCCTCTATGTCTGAGCGAGCGAACGAAACATGCGCTCGCTATTTTGTAATGACGCCCCCTGGCCGCTCGCATCCTACGTCATCTCCGCCATTTATTAGATTAATCGAGTACATCGAAAGGCGTCTGAACTGCTCACAGTGCTTGTGGTAGGATTTTCCTACCGCAATCATGCGAACACTTCAGGCTAAGAGACAACCAAGTGACGTGGCCGATGACACTGCTTTGTTACTTATGTACACCCTGAACACCTGCGTTCGGATCACTACTCCCCGTTTTCAAGCACCTTCCCCTGTTACCACCCACAAACGCCTCATACTGTCACTCAAATTAGCAGGCACTCGCTATTTTGCGAGCGCTCGATTTCCAACCGCACTGACTGGTTGGCGCATGCGCATTACGACCCATACGCATGCGCAGTTGTGCGAACATCGCTCTGAGCGAACGAGCGTCCGCTTACGAGCGGCTCTGAATCAGGCACAGAGGCCCTGATTCAGAGCCGGATCCTCTGACAGAGCGCTCGCTCTGAATCAGGGCCGGCCTATTTTATTTTTAGAACGGCCTCCTGGCCGCTCGCATAGCTCTGGGTGACCACCCACAGCTATTGCGAGCGGCCATGATGATGGTTGCGATGGTCAAGCCCCAGAGAGCTTTCGGCTCTAACAGAGCCGGGAGCGCTCCACTGACATCACTTGTGATGTCAGTGGGGCTGCCCCCAAACGGCAGGCGTTCTCATGGGAATGCCTCCATTTGGGCAGCCACCCCCCCGGCCTGCCCACCAAAGGGGGCGAGCTGTCACTCAACATCGACAGCTCGCCCCCTTTGGTGCGAGACCCGGAGCGACGGATTGCCCATCGCTAGCCAGGTCTCGCGCATGCGCACGACGGAGCTGGCTCCGCTCCGGGGCCACCATCGACCTGGTTGTGAGCGCTCAGTGCTTGCGACCGGGTCTGAATCTGGCCCATAGACCGGACCTTTTGGTCACTAAAAAGGGTTGGGTACGGGATGCCAGCGGTCAGAATTCCGACACCAGTATCCCAACCAGGTTACAATCCCGACACCTCCAGGTAAGTATCCCAACCTAACCCTTAACCCTACCCCTCCCTCCCCGCAGCTTAAACCTAACCTCTCTCCCCTGAAGCCTAAACCTAACCCTCCCTCTAGTGCCTAGCCCTAACCCTCCCCCTAACCCCAGTACTTATCTTCGGGATCCCGGCGGTCAGGATGCTGGTGCCGGTATTGTGATAAGTGTCAGGATTCTGGCATCAGCATTCTGAATGCCGGAATTCCAGCGGTCGGGCTTATGACCGCATCCCCACTAAAAACTACGGTGATTCCACTCCCCAGTATGGCTGACTTAGGTAATGAGCATCCCAATCAGTAGTGGCTGTGGGGACGTGGGGAGGTCCAATGGTCGCTCCAACAATGTGGGAGAGAAGTTCAGCCTTTAACTGTAGCATTGTGGCCAATCAGCAGACATCCCCGCTCTTGTATGTCATGCTGCATGTGATACTAGGGGATTACCTGAGGGCATGAGTTCCCAGTTATAGAACTGGGACGCAGAAGAAGATGTTACCTGGGACAGGAGAAGACTCGGTGGACAGACAACAACTGCAACACAGGGGGCTGTAGCATATTAATAACACTAGCGCACCCCTACCAGATGTTCTTATGATTTTACCGCTGACTGGGTATATCAGTACTACTATATATGGCATGATACCAGCGTACAAAACCAATGTTTATACAGTCAGGTGCATAAATATTGGGACATTGACAGAATTTTCATATTTTGGCCTCTATTCACCACCACAATGGCTTTGAAATGAAACAAACAAGATGTGCTTTAACTGCAGACTTTCAGATTTAATTTGAGGGTAATTACATCCAAATCAGGTGAACGGTGCAGGAATTACAACGGTTTCTATATGTGCCTCCCACTTTTTAAGGGGCCAAAAGTAATGGGACAAACTAAACAATCCTAATACATGCCCACGCCATGACACTACCACCAACATGCTTCACTGATGAGGTGGTATGTTTTGGATCATGAGCACTTTCCTTCTCCATACTCTTCTCTTCCCATAACTCTGGTACAAGTTGATCTTTGTCTCATCTGTCCATAGGATGTTGTTCCAGAACTGTAATGGCTTTTTTAGATGTTGTTTGGCAAACTCTAATCTGGTCTTCCTGTTTTTGTGGCTCACCAATGGTTTACATCTTGTGGTGAACCCTCTATATTCACTCTTGTGAAGTCTTCTCTTGATTGTTGACTTTGACACATATACACCTACCTCCTGGAGAGTGTTCTTGATTTGGCCAACTGTTGTGAAGGGGTTTTTCTTCACCAGGGAAATAATTCTTGTCATCCACCACAGTTGTTTTCCGTGGTCTTCCGGGTCCTTTTGTGTTGCTGAGCTCTCCGGTGCGTTCTTTCTTTTTAAGAATGTTAAAAACAGTTGATTTGGCCACACCTAATGTATTTGCCATCGCTCTGATGGGTTTGTTTTGATTTTTCAGCCTATTGATGGCTTGCTTCACTGATAGTGACAGCTCTTTGGATCTCATATTGAGAGTCGACAGCAACTGATCCCAAATGCAAATGTCACACCTAGAATCAACTCCTGACCTTTTACCTGCTTAATTGATAATGAAATAACGAGGGAATAGCCCACACCTGTCCATGAAATAGCTTTTGAGTTGATAGTCCCATTACTTTTGGCCCCTTAAAAAGTGGGAGGCACATATTGAAACCGTTGTAATTCCTACACCGTTCACCTGATTTGGATGTAATTACCCTCAAATTAAATCTGAAAGTCTGCAGTTAAAGCACATCTTGTTTGTTTCATTTCAAAGCCATTGTGGTGGTGAATAGAGGCCAAAATATGAACATTCTGTCAATGTCCCAATATTTATGCACCTGACTGTAGCTCTTTTATAACTTTTACATAAATGTTATAAAAGAGCAATAATGTAAGTAACTGTCTTTCTACAACAATGAAGACATTACTCATGTTTTTATGACCATCATTTCATGGGTCTTTGTGACATAACAGAGTCTAGTTTATAACACTTCTAAGGGGTCTATGTACTAAGCCAAGGAGAGAGATAAAGTATTCAGAGATAAAGTACCAACCAATCAACTCCTAACTGTCATTTTTTTCAAACACAGCCTGTAATGTGACAGTTAGGAGCTGATTGGTTGGTACTTTATCTCCGTCCACTGTATCTCTCTCCAAGGCTTATACATCTTTCCCTATTATATCTCATAATTTAGCGCTTGTATCATACCATATGATACACCTATGAGGCGTGGCCTGGAGTAGCTTGGTGTACGCAGCATTTTACCAGCTCTCCCGCATATATCCTGAATATATCCTTGCCAGCCAATTATCCTGGCTTTATGGACACTACCAGAGTCGGTTAATACCGCCTGCCTCCTTTGGTGCACCCTGCTAGATTGCTGGCCTGGCGATTTACATTGTATCTCCCCGGAGCTAAAGTTGGCCTGTCCATCCTGTATGAGGTCCAGTGCCTCTGGTCTCTGCTGCTGCTGGTCTCTCCCTGGTTTCCAGCCACGACTCTGGTCCCCCGGAACCTCTGCTGTCGGTTCTCTGCAAGCTCTGCCTCGCGCTGCCTGTTTGAGTTGTGCTGGAAGTGGTCGCTGCCATTTTGGACCTCTCCCTGATCTGCCGTTGCGACTCGGTAGTCTCCTCTGGAACGCTGCTCCCGGTAAGGCTGTTACCCTTCTAGCGGGACTCTTGTTGCTGGCTGGGATATCATCCTTCTGTTGCCCATCGTGGGATTCTCCTCCTGGCCTCGGTATTTGTAAGGGCTGGTGGCCATCTTTCATCTGTTGCACCTGGCGGTGAAGTTTATGAAGTGCTGGAGATGTCAGCCATTTTGAGCTCTCCTGTCTAAGTACGTCTCTCGGTGTCAAGCTCTGGTGGCGTGCTAGCCTCCGCCATCTTGTCGCTGAGTGCTCACTTCTGCAGCACACATCCTGTTTTTCCTGCTATACTGGAATTCCTGCTGTGTGACATTTCTTCCTAAATATGGCTCTCTCTGTGCAACAATCCCTCAGGCTGTCAGGGCCTCTACTCAAAGGCTTCTTACACAGCTTGACAACATACAGGCGGACACCCTTCCTTCATGTGTTACTCCTGAGAGGTGCTGCGATTTGGAGGAGCAAGTTACACAGCCAATTTCTGAAGTTGCAGCCATCACAGCTTATACGACGGACTTCATCCCAAATGTATTTTTTCCAATGGATGTGATTAAATAAATCTGAGTCTAATTGCTATCCTATTTCTGGGTGTTCCGACGTCGCTGTTGTACCCCTGAAGATTTGTCCTTAATCTCCATTACGTGTGCCTAGATACCAGGGTTTACCACCCCAATATGCCTCTTCTGTTCCCCTTCATATGTGCCGGGATGGGTCTGTCACTTCAAACTCACCTTTTCAAGGGATAGAGATGTGGTCGGACTAATACTATTACTTCGAAGTAGGTTATTATGTTTATTTGCTGGAATTATATATATCCTGGTGTTGTATGCTTAATTCAACTTCTCTCCTGGTTCTATTTAAGATCTGTATTGCCCCTTCTCCGATGGAATGTACTAAAATTTCAAATGTTGCGGGAGGGCTGGGGCTAGTCTGGCTTATGTTAGGGTCATTAGTATATTGCCCCTGTCATTTATCCTTTATTTTAGGGTGGGGGGTTAGTTAAATTAGTGTAGTTAGCGGTGGGTTGGGGGTTAAGAAATCCAAGTATACCTGGGTTGGGGTTAGGTTATACAGGGTGGGGGGTTGTGAGGTGGTTTGTTTTGGGTTAGGGGAGGGTTATGGGGAGGTTTATTTTACGGGTTTTATTTTTATTTTTTTCTGTGTGGTTGCGATATTTGGGTAGATGTGGTAACTCGACATTGTGTAGTCATGCAATTGATATGTGCAGAAGCAACGGGATAAAAAATAGATCATTTTTGTTTAATATTTTTTTATTCTGTGTACTTATATCCGGTTATATGGGCCCAAATGGCGCCTTCGGGCTCTTATTAATTCAGAGTCGGTCGCGAGGGCCGATGCGCTCGTAACTGACTTGATGGTTTGGTCTGCGCACGCGTAGCGGCCGCACTGCGCGTGCGCAAGCCCCGGAGCGACAGATAAACTCTGTCGCTCCGGAGCTCGTTACCAAAGGGGCGGCTGTCGATGTTGATCGACAGCTACCCCCGTTTGGCAGGCGGGCCGGGGGGGTGGTTTACAAAACGGAGGCGTTCCTTTACGAACACCTACCATTTTGAGGGCGGCCGCACTGACATCATCAGTGATGTCAGTGGGGAGCTTCCTGCTGAAACACAGCAGGAAGCTCCCTGGGGCTTAAGGTTGACGAGACCCTACCCTAGGGTCTCGTCGTAAGCCCCGATGGTCGCGATGGTCTTGACCATCGCGACCATCTCCCTTAGCGGTCGTTAGAGCTGTGGGTGTTAACCCACAGCCTAACGACCGACATGGAGGCGGCCGTTCAGGATGCAAGCTGCCGCCCTGTTTCTGAGCGACCGCTTGCATCCTACGACCGCCTCTGAATGAGGCCCTGTGTCCTGCCCTTTTTTTTTTTTTTTTGTATATATAATGTCAGTAATTTATGGGCAATATGCTATGTCATTATATATAGAATGCCAAATATTTTGTCTTATGTCTGCCACATTATATTTGGTGTATTGTGTTCTTTTAGTATAATGTATGTTATTTTAAAAACAATAAAAAATACTGACTTATATGATACACTTATTAGCGCTCGCGGTTTACGGATTATATTATATCAGTACTGCTGCCATGTGATTGGTCCCTGTACGACTGATTGCTCATATGGGCATATAAATAGGCTTGTGGTTACTGCTGCTTCTGCAGATTATTGAGTTTATTACTAATGCTGAGAGTATTACTGAGTATTACCACTACTTCAACATATTCCTTATCAAATTCTATTGTGGCGCATACTAATGGGCATATTACCACTGCAAGCCACCAGGGCCGGATTAAGGCTGGTGGGGGCCACGGGGCAACTATATTGTGGGGGCCCCATCAATAAAATTGTGGCTATTGCTGACCGGCAATCAGAACAGACGTGGCTACACAGAGCTCCAAACTTACCTGCCCTCTACGACCGCTATACACCACTCACCACGCTGCTATCAGCCGCATCGGGTGACTACGGTCTCCTGTGACCCTCCGCTACCACCCTCTGAGCTTGGGAGTGGCTCCGGGCCTCTGGGCCTGATTCAGAGCCGGACGCTCTGAAAAAGCGCCCGCTCTGAATCAGGGCTTTTTTTTTTTTTTGCGAAGCGGCCTCGTGGACGCTCGCATAGCTGTGGGTTACCACCCACAGCTTATGCGAGCGTCCATGATGATGGTCGCGATGGTCAAGACCATCGCGACCATCGGGCTTGCAACGAGACCCTTGCGGTAGGGTCTCGTCTGCCGCAAGCCCTGGAGTGATTTTGGCTCTATCAGAGCCAAATCACTCTCACTGACATCACTAGTGATGTCAGTGGGGCCGGACCCAGACGGTAGGCGTTCCCATGGTAACGCCTCCGTCTGGGCAGCCACGCCCCCGGCAGCCCAATGGTGAGCGACAGCACGCCCCCTTTGGTGCGAGACCCATAACGATGGCTACCCCGTCGTTATTCGGGTCTCGCAAATGCGCACGACGGAGGCGCCTCCGTCGTGCGCATGCGCATTTGGGCAACATCGACCCACTTGCGAGTGCTCAGCACTCGCGAGTGGGTCTGATTGAGACCCTCTGTTCCAACCGGGCCCCTCCTGACCTCCCGGAGCCGCGGCCTCGAGTTTGGGGCACCCGCGAAACGTCTGCCGTATAATCGTCGCGGCTGGCCCCTGCTGCCTTCAAGACGGTGTCGCTGCATCCCCCGTCAGAGAACCTCATCACAGGACCCTTCTGTGGACTTTTCTGCTCACTGACAGTGGCTTTTAAAGCCTCGCGAATCGCGGAAGTCCGCCATCTTTTCACACAGCCCTCTGCCTCTAGACTCTTCTGTATACTACAGAGACACAATCCGTTTGTTTCTCAGGTGTGGCGGTGATTAAAAAAGAGACTATCTACCTCAGTAGTCACCCTGAGGACTTCACCCGCAGGCCCTCTCCATCATCCAGCTCTCCTCCCTTGTGTGCTGGTCGTATTGGACTGAATATTCTCTCCTGTAACCTGGGGAAAAAGAGCATCACCTTGGGCTGAAGATTTCCATACTCCTGAGGATCCCTTCTGTAACCTGGGGGGAAAGATCATCATCTATAGTGAGTACCTGTCTCTGATAAAACCCCATAGGTAGCTCTCTTAGGCTGTGTTTCCTGCTAAAATCTTCCTCTGGGGTTGGTTCTGGGACTTGTAGTGCCACAACATTACTGCTTCTCCCTGAGGACGCTGTAGTTACAAGCTTCATATGCCTCGCTGACTGTGCTGACGCAATCCACCACCAAATGTCACCCCTAACCCGGCCACATTATATGGTTGCCTGCTATAAATTAGAAGGGTAAGCGCGGTCATCATGTGCCGAAAACTTAATTATATAAAAAGAGATACTGCTGTTCGAATAACTGCTGGCTCACGGAATTTACATTGACGTCCAGTTGTTTTACTAGTGCGAGGAGTGTGGTGGGACAGGGGACGTTTACCACTAAACCTTCCGTCAGAGTCCTTGTGAGTGGTGGTGGGCCTACGTACTTCTTACACATTCCCAGAACACCGGACTCAGCACCCAATAGTAAGGGCATCAGACATCTCCACCAACTGACGGTACTCAATCACGTCATATCCTTTACTGCTAGCAGGTGATCATTATTATGGATCGACATGTGGTCAAAACACCAAGAGGCCCCAGGGGACATCAGACGGGAAAGGGCAAAGGAAGGGAGGCCCCTTTGACTGTCTCCCCGTCCTCCCCGACTTCCCAGACGGATAGCACAGGAAATAGCCCTAGGGATCCAGAATCAGATGTTGGGACCAATGATGGGATCCTTTTCAACACATGAGATTACCAACATATTAGCTTCATTATTGGATCAAAAATTAGCTCAGTTGGAAGACTCTTTAGACTCAGCCTTGACACAATTGACGCAACATGATCAACAAAACTCAACTAATGGAGGCATCCAGAAAACAAACAGATCTAAGATATCAGGGAGCCAAAATACTCTTATTCCAGGACTTTTCTTATATGGTTGCGACAAAAATAAAGGAATTCGCTCCCATCTGCAAATGTTTATTTGAAAGGGGACAACTTTTTGCTTTATTATATCCAGCCAAATAGAGAATCTCCTGTGAAGGAAAAACCTACTTCTTTGATACACCACAAGCTGCAAAGAACTTTGTGGACTCTGGCCCTGATTCAGAGCCGGACGCTCGTTCTGAATCAAGGCATTTTTTTTTTGGAGCGGCCTCCTGCTCGCATAGCTGTGGGTGACCACCCACAGCTATTGCGAGCGGCCAGGATGATGGTCGCGATGGTCAAGACCATCGCGACCATCGGGCTTGCGATGAGACCCTTGTGGTAGGGTCTCGTGGCCGCAAGCCCCAGAGAGCTTGCGGCCACCAGTGATGTCAGTGGGGCCGCCCACAAACGGCAGGCGTTCGCATGGGAACGCCTCCGTTTCTGAAGCCACCCCCATGCCACTCCTACAAAACGGTGCGAGCTGTCGATCAAAATCGACAGCCGTCCCCTTTTGGTGCGAGACTCGGAGTGACGGAGCGCCCGTCGCTAGCCGGGTCTCGCGCATGCGCACGTTGGAACCGGCGCTCGCGAGCGGGTCTGAATCAGGCCCTCTCTTTCATCTGCCGCATCACCGCAGAGCTACGGTTGAAAGGGAAACGGTTGTTTCATTATATTTCCAAGTCTTTTCCATGCGTAATTTACATTCAGGTTCTATATACCAAATGTTTTTTTCTGAATGCTTGCTGCTAATTGAATGCAATTATTGTGTCAATATTGTGCAGCTTTTTACTATCTGTTATACTCAAATAGTATTATTGTTATTGTTACGGTATTTCGAGAGGTCACAATATGGACCATTAGAAAATCTTTTGCTAATTTCTTCCCTAGTTTACCGACAGTTTCCATTCCAGATACAGTTTTTGGACCATGTGACCTTAGCTTGTCTGAATTGGTCTTATGGCGCCTATATAGATATTATAGGCTTTTTTTCTCAACGGTTTTCATTTTATTGTTATAGTAGGCGATTATTTCAATCGCCATATTGGGTTCTTAAAAATGTACAAATATGTTATACGTTATTCATATGGTTGTGTATGGATAGATCATTTTCCATTCTATTTTCTATGACATGTTGCCCAAGGAGGTACAAGACCATCGCGACCATCGGGCTTGCGACGAGACCCTGTAGTAGGTTCTCGCTGCCGCATGCCCAGGAGTGATTTTGGCTCTATCAGAGCCAAAATCACTCCCACTGACATCACTACTGATGTCAGTGGGGCCGGACTCAGACGGAAGGCGTTCCCATGGGAACGCCTCCATCTGGCAGCCACGCCCCCGGCACGCCCACCAAAGGGGGCGTACTGTCACTCACCATCGACAGCACGTCCCCTTTGCTGCGAGACCCCGAGTGACGGATTCGTCGTCGCTCGCCGGGTCTCGCGCATGCGCACGACGGAGCTCCCTCTGTCGTGTGCATGCGCACTTCGGCACCATCGACCCGCTTGCGAGCGTCCTGCGCTCGCGAGCGGGTCCGAATCAGGCCCACAGAGGCCTTGGTGTCCCCTGTACAGTTGTTGATGGACTCATTACAATTATGTGACCCGTGGAGATGTCAGAATCCTGTATCTCGTGAGTATACCTTTTACTCACATCCACACCATACCTTTTCACGAATTGATTTTTGGTTGTTATCTCGCTCTTTGTATTAAAAGGTAGAGGCCTCTGGGATGACATCAATAGCAGTTTCAGATCATGCTCCGGTATGGTTCACCCTTTCACTACAATGCCCCTATTCTTACCTCATATAATTGGAGATTTCCTGCATACTTAAGTATATCAACTGATTTTCGTATTCATTTAGAAAGAGCGCTTTGTAACCATGCAGATGATAATATTGAGCATTTGTAATGATGGTAATTTATTTTGGGCAGCCTCAAAACCGGTGCTTCAAGGACAAATCATAGAGTATGTGTCCAGCAAGCGTAAGTCGCTAGCTTCTAAACTGGATACATCTGGTATACACCTAACCGAAACATATGATTCGCTCATTTTGAGTGAGACACCTGAAAATAGACAGATATGTGGAGGCTAAATCTGAATATGATCTTTTATGTGAAGAACGTGCCCAATATTCACATGACATTCAGCGTAATAAATTTTTTCGAGGATGCAATAAATCAGGTAGGTAATTGGCTAACCTAGTTAAAACTTACAATACATCTTCACATATTCAACTACAGAATAATTTGGGTGCTCATGTTACTGGCTCACCTGATATTTCGGAACAGTTCCAACAATATTATAAACAATTATACACGGCGCCTCCTGAATCTCCAGCGCTAGCTATGAAGTTTTTGAGAGAGGAAGACTTACCGATACTAACAGAGGAGGAAAGAGATTCTTTAGTAGAACCGGTAACGGAGTTGGAACTGTTACCATTAATTAAGTCATTATCTAAAGGCAAGACTCCAGGGCCTGATGGTTTTGGAGCAGAATATTACCAGATTCTCTCCACTCAATTAATACCACATCTGTTGTCCTTATTCAATGCTATGATTGGAGGGAAGGCTCCGCCGACTGGTTTTAATAAGGCCAGAATCATAGTACAGGTTGAGTCTCCCATATCCAAATATTCTAAAATACGGAATATTTGTAGCATGAGTGATATAGTGAAAACTTTGATTTTTGATGGTTCAATGCACGCAAACTTTGTTTAAGGTACAAAATTATTAAAAATAAAGTATAACATGACCTTCAGGCTGTGTATATAAGGTGTATATAAATCATAAATGCATTCTGTGTTTAGATTTGGGCCCTATACCCAAGACATTTCATTATGGTATGCATATATTCCAAAATACGGAATATTCCGATATCCAAAATACCCCTGGTCCCAAGCATTTTGGATATGGGAGACTCAACCTGTATTGCCAAAACCTGGAAAGGACTCCACATTGGTTCAGTCTTATAGACCCATCTCGCTATTGAACCAGGATCTCAAATTGTTCACTAAATTATTAGCTCAGCGACTTCAAAATATTCTTCCTAGAATACTCCATCCAGCACAAAATGGATTTGTTAAGGGTCGTACATGCGTACACAATGGGCCTGATTCTGACCCGCTCGCGAGCGCTGTTCGCTCGCAAGCGGGTCGATGGTGCCGAAGTGCGCATGCGCACGACGGAGGGAGCTCCGTCGTGCGACGAGGAAGTCGTCGCTCCGGGTCTCGCACCAAAGGGGGCGTGCTGTCGATGGTGAGTGACAGCACGCCCCCTTTGGTGGGCGTGCCGGGGCGTGGCTGCCAGACGGAGGCGTTCCCATGGGAACGCCTACCGTCTGGGTCCAGCCCCACTGACATCACTAGTGATGTCAGTGGGAGTGATTTTGGCTCTGATAGAGCCAAAATCACTCCAGGGCTTGCGGTCACCGAGACCCTACCGCAGGGTCTCGTCGCAAGCCCGATGGTCTTGACCATCGCGGCCATCATGATGGACGCTCGCTATAGCTGTGGGCAGGGCCGCCATCAGGGGGGGACCGCCGGGACTGGAGTCCCGGGCCCGGACACTCGGGGGGCCCGCCCGTCCACTCCTACCATCTGCTCCTCCTAACCCCTGCTGCCGCCCAAACCCAGGTAAATCTCCTCGCTCTGCTGCCTAACACAGCCGCCGACTGGACACTCCGGGGGCCCTGCCCGCTCATAGTACCTCCGCAGCTGTCACCATTATTAATTGTGTCACAGCAGGCACTGCTACTGCGCCGACGAGCTCTATGGTCTTGCTCGGTGGCGCAGTGGCAGATCCTGCTGTGGCACAGTTTCTCCTACCTGCAGGACTGCTGGGAGCGCGACGCTGACCTCGTGACGTCACGTCGCGCTCCCTGCCGAAGAGAGGAGCCGTTGGTCACGCTGGATACCCAGATGCAGCTAACAGAGGAGCATACAAAAGGTAAGAGAGGGAAACACAGGCTTTAAAGACAAGTGGGTGGAAAGGGGGCAGAAGGCTGAAAGGACAAGGGGGTGGAAAGGGGGCAGAAGGCTGAAAGGACAAGGGGGTGGAAAGGGGGCAGAAGGCTGAAAGGACAAGGGGGTGGAAAGGGGGCAGAAGGCTGAAAGGACAAGGGGGTGGAAAGGGGGCAGAAGGCTGAAAGGACAAGTGGGTGGAAAGGGGGCAGAAGGCTGAAAGGACAAGGGTGGAAAGGGGGCAGAAGGCTGAAAGGACAAGGGGGTGGAAAGGGGGCAGAAGTCTGAAAGGACAAGGGGCAGAAGGCTGAAAGGACAAGGGGGTGGAAAGGGGGCAGAAGGCTGAAAGGACAAGGGGGTGGAAAGGGGGCAGAAGGCTGAAAAGACAAGGGGGTGGAAAGGGGGCAGAAGGCTGAAAGGACAAGGGGGTGGAAAGGGGGCAGAAGGCTGAAAGGACAAGGGGGTGGAAAGGGGGCAGAAGGCTGAAAGGACAAGGGGGCAGAAGGCTGAAAGGACAAGGGGGTGGAAAGGGGGCAGAAGGCTGAAAGGACAAGGGGGTGGAAAGGGGGCAGAAGGCTGAAAAGACAAGGGGTGGAAAGGGGGCAGAAGGCTGAAAAGACAAGGGGTGGAAAGGGGGCAGAAGGCTGAAAAGACAAGGGGGTGGAAAGGGAGCAGAAGGCTGAAAAGACAAGGGGTGGAAAGGGGGCAGAAGGCTGAAAGACAAGGGGGTGGAAAGGGGGCAGAAGGCTGAAAAGACAAGGGGTGGAAAGGGGGCAGAAGGCTGAAAGGACAAGGGGGTGGAAAGGGGGCAGAAGGCTGAAAAGACAAGGGGGTGGAAAGGGGGCAGGTGGCTTGAAAGACGGGACAGGAGGCTAGAAAGACAAGGGGGAGGAAAGGAGGCAGGTGGCTTGAAAAACAAGGGGTGACTTGATAGACGGGGGGCAGGAGGCTTGAAAGATGGGGACAGTAGGCTGGAAAGACAAGGGGGCAGGTGGCTTGAAAGACATGGCAGAAAGTGGGCAGGAAGCTGGAATGGCACAGGGATCTGGAGATGACACAGGGCAGAGAGGCTGGAATGGCACAGGGATCTGGAGATAACACAGGGCAGAGGGGCTGGAATGACGCAAGGATCTGGAGGGGATACGGGACAGAAAGCTGGAATGTTGCAGGGATGTGGAGGTGACACAGGGAGCAGGAGGCTGGAGATGACATGTGGTATGTAGCTGGAAAGACATGGGCATAGATGGGACATGGAGCAGGAGGCTGGAGGCAACACAGGTGGCGAGTCTGGTTAAACCTGTGTTGTATGATAATGACATTAGTTATATTCCTACACAAACAGGCATTTTCCGGACAATGGGATTTCCTACATGAAAAGTGAATACCGAAAAGTCCTCCCTGGGAAGACACCATCTGCCCAGGGAGGATCAATTTCTTCAGAGGTTCCCCATCGCAGAGAAACCTCCATATCGGTAAGGTCAGGTGTATTTTTTAGTTCATATTCACATGCTGTGCCTGTGCCAAATATATTAGAATTGCACATAGTACATGACATGCTGGGATCTCACTGACTTCCCCATCCCAGTGTCTACCCCGTTCCCTCCACCAACCAGCCCACTGCCACCTTCTAACTGCCCCTCAGCAAAGAACCCCACCCCAGCCTGTCCAGTCACAGTGTCCTGCCATCATTCAATCCAGTGTACCCCTTCTCCAGCCTAGTGTTCCCCCCACCCACCACAATCTCACTGCCGTCTTTACATCCAGCTCAGTGCCCCCCTATATATCACCCACTGCCTCTCCCCATAATCCTCTACCTGGCATCACCCACTGCCTCTCCTTTTCTCCCTCTACCCGGCATCACCCACTTCCTCTCCCTGTCACCCACTGCCTGTTACACTATCCCTGGCGTCACCCACTGCCTCTCCCTGTCACCTTCTCCCTGGCATCACCCACTGCCTCTCCCCGTCACCCTCTGCTTCTCCCCTGCTTCACTATCTCTCCCATCACCCTCTGCTTTCTACAAGGCATCACCCTCTCCATGTAACTCTCTTCTTCTCCCTATCACCCACGGCCTCTTCTCGTCACCCTCTCCCGTCACCCACTACTTCTCCATCTCCCACTATATCTACCAGTCACCTATCTCTTCTGCCAGCCACTGTCTCTCCCCGTCATCCACCACTTCACCCACTGCCACCCCCTGACATCACCTTCTGACTCCCCCATTGCCTATTCCCTGGTGTCACCCACTGCTTCTCCCTGTCACCCTCTCCCCATCACCCTCTGCCTCCCCTTTGTGTTACTATCTCCCCATCACCCTCTCTGTCCTGTCACCCTCTGCCCTCTATAAGCATCACCCTTTCTCTGTCACCTTCTGCTTCTCCCGATCACCCACTGCCTCTTCCCATCACCCTCTCCCTGTCACTTACTGCTTCTCCCTCTCGTCCTCTATGATACCCACTGCCACCCCCTGGCGTCACCCTCTGACTCCCCCTGTCACCCATTCCCTGGTGTCACCCACTTCCCCTCTCTGACGTCGCACATTGCCTCTCCAACAAGTGCGTGGCTTGTGGATACAGCATTCCCTTTGAGGCCATGCCCCTTGTTGTGAGGCATGGTGCCCCCACTGTCATTTTGTTCTGGATCTGCCCTTGCTTGTGGGTCACATCTCACCAAGCTGCCCAGGGCTTCCCTGCTCCGCCGCCTACCTATGTCGCATCCTGTACAATAAAGTGTTAGCCGGTGCAACGAGACGTCATAACATCACGCCGCGTCACTGGATAAGAGAGGAGTAGCAGCATGTGAGGACTGGGGAGCAGCTAGAACGGAATAAGAAGAGTGTGGTAACTAAGGTAAGTGTCGGGTTGGGGGGGGGCCCTGCCTATTTTGGTAGTCCCGGGCCCCATAATTTCTGATGGCAGCCCTGGCTGTGGGTGGTAACCCACAGCTTTGCGAGCGTCCATGAGGCCGCTCCAAAATGAGGTAGGAGGGCCCTGATTCAGAGCCAGCGCTCTGGTCAGAGCGTTCGTCTCTGAATCAGGCCCTATGTGCACTTGTTGATAGCAGCTTTGACACGTTCTAAACAAATAAACAATAGAGAGGCTGTGATAGTTAGTTGTTATGCCGACAAGGCGTTCGATCGCGTTTCCTGGTGACATATATCACGTATCCTGCACCTACAGAAATTTGGCACTGGATTTATCAATATTTTTCGGTTACTTTACACACGCCCTACTGCCTTTCTGACAATTAATTGATTAAACTCTTCTCCTTTTTACTTGTCAAGAGGCACACGCCAGGGATGCCCTTTATCCCCATTGCTTTTTGATCTTGCCCTAGATCTTTTAATACGCACATTTATTAAAAATGATCTATGGAAAGGAATTTTATTGGGGAATAGTATGATTAAGGTGTCGGCATTTGCAGACGACCTTCTTTTGTATTTTAGTGAACCAAAAAGGCTTTTCCCTCATTAATAAAAATACTAGAAGATTTTCATGACATCTCAGGCTTTCTAGTGAATCTTAATAAGACGGAAGCTTTGGCACTGTGGAGCTCATTTAGAGTCGGTCGTGAGCGCTGAGCGCTCACGACCGACTCGATGTTGCCCCACAGCGCATGCGTACGATGGAGACGGCTCCATCGCGCGCATGTGTGAGACCCGGCTATCGACGGGCGCTCCGTCGTTAGGGGTCTCGTAGCAGACGGGGCGAGCTGTCGATGTTGAGTGACAGCTCGCCCCGTTTGCTGGGCGGGCCGGGGGCGTGCCCGGCCAAACGGAGGCGTTCCAGTCGGAACGCTTGCCATTTGGGGGCGGCCCCACTGACATCATCAGTGATGTCAGTGGGGAACTTCCTGCTCAAACACAGCAGGAAGCTCCCTGGGGCTTACGAGTGCCCAGACCCTACCCTAGGGTCTGGTCATAAGCCCCGATGGTCGCGATGGTCTTGACCATCGCGACCATCACCCATTTCGGTCGTTAGAGCTGTGGGTGTTAACCCACAGCTGAACGATCGACAAGGAGGCGGCCGTTCAGGATGCAAGCGGCCGCCCTGATTCAGAGCGACCGCTTGCATCTAACGAAGGCCTCTGAATGAGGCCCTGTATGCTGATGCCAGACTGGGATGGGGAGACCAATTTCCCTTTCGCTGGGCTCAGGGTCATCTAACATATCTGGGCTTGTGATTTCCGAATAGGTTGGAAAATTTATACTCCGCTAATATTACGCTTTCTATTCAACAGATGCTACAAGATTTAAAAAAAATTGAAACATCTGCCTTTATCTTTTCTAGGCAGATGTTATCTATATAAAATGACTTCTTTTCCCAGATTACTATATCCACTCCAGATGCTTCCTTTTCTTCTAACAAAAAATGATATTAAAATAATTAATGGAGCTTAATCTAGCTTAAAATAATTAATGGAGATTAATCTAAATTTATCTGGGCTGCCAAACGCTCCAGAATTTCGTTATTAAAGTTACAACAACCACTATCACTTGGAGGGGTGAATCTGCCGTGTGCACAGGATTATGTTATAGCAGCCAATTATAGATATGTCCTGGACTGGATAGGGAATAGCAGTCATTTTGCATATGGGGAATTGGATCAGGCCTTTAGCCCTGAATGTAATTTGGTCAGCTTATTGCATACTCCACCCCTACACATTGCTCCGGATATTAAACTTAACCCTCTTTTGAATACTCCCTGTTCTGCTTGGAGACTAACGACTTAATCTTTCCCATACGGGGTCTCTATAAACCAATTTTTTCTGATATTACTTTTCAAGGCGATATTACTGATAACATTTTCAGGGATTGGCATCTCCAGGGCCTTAGTTTGGTTTATCAATTTCTAGATGAAGATTGCGCTACAGTATTATCTTTATCTACCCTCAAAGAGCTATATCCCAATATTAACTTTCCAGTGTTTGCATATTTTCAAGTAAGAAGTTATTTTTTAAAAGTATTGTCGCATCTTGACCAGTTGGACAAAACTATTACCGTATATACTCGAGTATAAGCCGAGTTTTTCAGCACATTTTTTGTGCTGAAAAAGTACCCCCTCGGCTTATACTCGAGTGAAGTGTGTAGCGCTGACCGGACGGAGGACCTGATTCTGAGCCGGACGCTATTTGCGGACGCTCGTTCATAAAAAGGGGATGGCTATTTAAATTAAGCGCTCGCTCTTTGCGGTCTGTTGACGCCTCTATGTCTGAACGAGCGAACAAAACATGCGCTCACTATTTAGGAAGAAATACCCCCTGGCCGCTCGCATCCTACGTCATCTCCGCTATTTATTTGATTAATCGAGTACATCGAAAGGCGTATGAACTGCTCGCAGTGCTTGTGGTTGGATTTTCCTACCGCAATCATACGAGCAGTTCAGGCTAAAATACAACCAAGTGACGTGGTCGATGACGCTGCTTTGTTAATTATGCACTCCCATTAAACGCCCGTTTTGACCTTTAAGCACGCCTGCGTTCGGATCTCCACTCCCCGTTTTCAAGCACCTTCCCCTGTTACCACCCACATACGCCTCATTCTGTCACTCAAATTAGCAGGCATTCGCTATTTTGCGAGCACACGATTTTTGACCGCACTGACTGGTTCGCGCATGCGTACTAAAACCCATACGCATGCGCAGATGTGCGAACATCGCTCGGAGCGAATGAGCGGCCGCTTACGCGCGGCTCTGAATCAGGCCCGGAGTTCGGTCAGCGCTACACAGCACAAACACACAGCCGCCGGAGCCGGCAGCTGTGTGTTTGTTGTAATCAACAGCCGCTGAGAGTCTGTCAGACTCTCATCGGCTGCTGCTGCTCCCACTGCGGGAGCCATCTTCCGGCTCCCGCAGTGGTAATGGGAAAGACGTCATGAGTAATGACGTCTCTCCAATGCAAAGTGGCCGGAGGAGCTGTTAGCGGCTGTTAGTGGTAACCCACAGCTATGCGAGCATCCACGAGGCCGCCTCGCAACAAAAAAAAACATGCCCTGATTGAGAGCGGGCACTCGATCAGAGCATCCGGCTCTGAATCAGGCCCATAGTACATTGCTTGTGGTCCTGTGAGATTATTCAAGCATTTTGGAAAGAAGTTCAGTCTTATATAAATAATATACTAAATATTCCTTTTGAGATATCTATGGTATGGGCGCTGTGGAATCATTACCCTCCCTCATCCCAACCGAGGATATCGAGAGGAAAACGTCTACTGTTATCTAGAATTGCAGGAACAGCAAAAAAAACGATCCTGTCACAGTGGATCGATTTATTCCCTTACCGCTTATGTTACCAAGATTAATGTATCTTTATCAGATGGATTGGGTGGAAAGCACACTTGATATTGAAAATAGTGTTCAACTTTTTTTTGAGATATGGCTCCCATATATTGGCACCTTCTCACCATCTACCAAAGAAAGGATACGTAAAGTAGTAATTATGACTACTTGGTATAATATGGAGATACTTGAAAAAGACCGTCCGCCATTCTGAGATAAATCATAATGGTCATAGAATCTACATTGTATGGAATGGGGATATTCAATGTGTTGTGTGGATTTGTTTATGTGCTTTGCAGTCACTATATGGTCTATGCTATGTTCCATGTACTATCTTCAGAAGTTGCTGACTACTAAGTGGAGAATCTGGACCTCATTCAGAGTCGATCGCTTGCTGCAAGCGATCGCTCTGAATGAGGGCGGCCACTTACTTTTTTAAGTGCTGCCTTCTGGTCGATCGCTAGGCTGTGGGTTACCACCCACAGCTCTAGCGACCGACCAGGGTGATGGTGGCGATGGTCATCACCATTGCGACCATCGGGGCTTACGACCAGACCCTAAGGTTGGGTCTAGGCTCTCGTAAGCCCCAGGGAACTTCCTGCTCTTTTTGGGAACGCCTCCGTTTGGGCAGCCACTCCCGCGGCCCGCCCACCAAAGGGGGCGAGCTGTCACTCAACATCGACAGCTCGCCCCCTTTGTTGCGAGACCCGGAGCGACGGAGTGCCCGTCGTGCGCATGCGCACTGGCCCACCATCGACCCGGTTGTGAGCGCACAGCGCTTGCGACCGGGTCTGAATCAGGCCCAGAGCACGCACACAGTACCTTGCAGCATCAGCTTTCTGATGGAAGCAGGCACTTCACAACATTAGGCGCTGCTCCCTACCAAAACACCCATGAATCGCGGCATTATGTCAGAGAGAGGGCGGGGCATCCATAGTCAGCCACTCGGGTCCATCAGTGAGTGTTGCTGCCGGGAGCTGGCCAGGGAGAGTCCAGAGTGGGCAGGTTCAAGCCAATATCTGCAGCAGTGTTGGGGCCCCCGGGCGACTGCCCCGTCCGCCCCACCTATAATCTGGCCCTGCAAGCCATATAGGGGTATATACTGTTGCAGTGCCATATACATTATTGAGGACATTTTCTACACTGAACCCTGGGCCTTTTATATAGATTTGTCTAATGAAATACAGAGAAGCACCCAAACAAATTGGAGCTGAAATGCAGACGGCTGTGTAGCCGCCGGTTCAAATCCCGACAGCCCTAGCCTTGACGTGGAGGAAATCTCGACAGCGGAGGTAAGTAATCTAACCCTCCCCTCTCCCCCCCAACCCTTCTTTAGGGGTGCCTAACCCTAACCTCCCCTCCTAGTGCCTAACCCTATCCTCCCCCCGTTAGTGCCTAACCCCCCTCCCCCTCCAACCCCTAGTGCCTAAACCTAACCCCCTCTTCCCCTAACCTAACATTAATCCTCCCTGGGGGGTCCCTAAATCTAACCCCCCATCCCCGGCTACATCGCTACTTACCTCCGGCCCTGGATGATCGGTCCGGCGTCCTGTCAGGATTAACATAGGCGTCGGTATTTCGACGCTTTTGTTAAATCCCCTGCCGAAATTGTAATGTTGGGATTGAGACCGGCAGCCTCATAACTACATCCCACCCAAACGACTCATATATAATGTACTAGGGATGGCCATCGATGGTAACAAACTATGCAATGGTGGACCATCGATGTCTTCATCAAACTGGTGGTCATCCCTGTTCTATAACTGACTGGCTCGTGGGCCAATCAGAACCAGGGGGCGTGGCTTTGCGGGTGTCGGTGCTATGCTCAGTGTCCCAGCACCCTAAAAAAACCCAAAAACTATTCAATTATGTTCTTCTATTGATGGAGGGAAACCATCTGTTTCTCCCCCATCGATGGGGAAAACATTTGATATCGGCCATAAACAATCGATGATTATGAATCTTCGATGGTCGATGACCATCCCTATAATGTATTCCCAGCATCAAAGGATAACGCCTCCTTTCCCTTCTGTGTATTCCCAGCATCAAAGGATAACGCCTCCTTTCCCTTCTGTGTGGGGACCCATGTAATGATTGCTATGTAGGGTCCAAGCTACATGGACTGTTGTAGCTGTATATATACAATAGGAGGTGTGTGGGCCCTCGGGCGACCGCCCCGTCTTTACTCCGGCCCTGCAAGCCATATTGGGTAGATACTATTGCAGTACCATATACATTTTTGAGGACATTTTTTACACTGAACCCTGGGCCTGATTCAGAGAAGGACGCAAATCCTGTCGCGATTGAGTCTTTGGTCCTAATTCAGACCCGCTCGCGAGCGCTGAGCGCTCGCAAGCGGGTCGATGTTGGCCCATTGAGCATGCGCACAAGGGAGCCGGCTCCGTCGTGCGCATGCGTGAGACCCGGATAGTGATGGCCAAGCCGTCGCTATGGGTCTCGCTACAAAGGGGGCGTGCTGTCGATGGTGAGTGACAGCACGCCCCCTTTGGTGGGCGTCTGCCCAGACGGAAGCGTTCCAATGGGAACGCCTACCGTCTGGTGCAGGCCCCACTGACATCACAAGTGATGTCAGTGGGAGTGCTCTCGGCTCTGATAGAGCCGAAAGCACTCCAGGGCTTGCGGCAACGAGACCCTACAACAAGGGTCTCGTCGCAAGCCCGATGGTCCGACCATCTTTTTGGCCGCTCGCTATAGCTGTGGGTGATCACCCACAGCTATGCGAGCGGCCAGGAGGCCGCTCTAAAAATTAAGCAGGACGGCCCTGATTCAGAGCGAGCGCTCTGTCAGAGCGTCCGGCTCTGAATCACGGCCTTTGTACGCAACATTTGTAATGACGATAGGAGCATCATGTGTGAGCATGTAATAGAATTACGCTTCTAGAGTTTAATATAATTTTATCTCCCTGCCGATGTTTTTGCAGTTGAGCGATTATCGGTCATCTGCGCATGCGTTTGAGTCGCACTGCGCACTCGTCAAGGTACATTACCGTAGTCACTTGCAGCGAGTATTTATTCGCAGTGTGATTGACAGTCAGGGAGCGTTTGGGGGAGGTAACGGGGAGTGGCGGCAAGGAGCGCAGGCGCATGGCGTCTGTTTTGGGGGTGTGTCACACAATCTGTTTGCCATCCCTTACGCAAAAAATATGGCTCCTACGCCTCAGTTCCCACTGCCATTCTGCAGGACAATAGGCTCACTCAGGACTCCAACAATTGTATGATCTGCGACTAACGCTGGGTCTTTGTATGCAGATGCTGTGACATTTTACGCAGATGCTTGGATTTGTAAAGCCGCTGGTGGGCCCCTCAGTACATCTCACGCGCGGCTGCGGCATATGCATATTTTCGCATCGTATTTGCGTACACATTCGCAGCGGCGGCATTAGCGAACAGCTCTGAATCAGTCCCCCTACTCCTTAATCATGCAATCTCACAGGTCTCATTTCAGCCTAAAACAATTTGGTTTGACAGAGAACTTTGCCGTTATACTGCCTCAGACTTTATTAATGCAAATAAAGGGATTTAAAATGAATTTACTTAATTTCCTCCTGTGTTCGCACATCTGCGCATGCGTACGGTTTGTAATACGCATGCGCGAACCAGTCAGTGCGGCCGAAAATCGTTTGTTCGCTAAATAGCGAATGCCTGCTACTTTGAGTGACAGGATGAGGCGTATGTGGGTGGTAACAGGGGAAGGTGCTTGAAAACGGGGAGTGGAGATCAGAACGCAGGCGTGCTTAAAGGTCAAAACGGGTGTTTTAAGGGAGTGCATAATTAATACAGCAGCGTCATCGACCACGTCACTTGGTTTTTTTAAAGTCAGAACTGCTCGCAAAATAGCCAAAACCAACCACAAGAATAGCGAGCAGCTCATACGCTGTACGATGTACTCGATTAATCTAATAAATAGTGGACATGACGTATGGTGCGAGCGGCAAGGGGGCGGATTTTTCAAAATTTCAACCACAAGTTTTGCTCGCTCATTCAGACTTAGAGGCGTGAACAGAGCGCAAAGTGCGAACGGTTCATTTGAATAGCCACCCCTATTTTTAAAACGAACGACCGCAAATAGCGAGCGGCTCTGAATGAGGTCCAAAGTCTTTAGGTAAATAGAGCTCTGGTATAATATAGCACCTGATTTTCGTGAGCCTCCCGGTCATTCGGCGCCACCCACTCCCGAAAGAAATCTTGATTTGTAATTATAGGGCCTGATTCAGTAAGGATCGCAGATGTAATTGCGATAACGCAACGCAGTCTCACTGCGATCGTATGCTAATCCATTGCAATCGCTATGCTGCCGCAGCACTGCATTGGGACGCCCACCTTACCTTACACACATCCGTAATACTTTACGGATTAGCGAAACCTTAGGACACATCGGTACCATCGCAGCCTCACGCACACTTGCACTAGGTCAGACCTTACTCAGGAATTGCTAACCTCAGTGCACGCTATGGGGACTGAAGCTGCGTATGCCGTCACAGTGGATAATTTATGCACACCCATGCATCGGCGTTGAAACACCCTGGCACGCCTGCATTTCCCTGACCACCCCCCGTCACCACCCACAAACGGAACTCCCTGTCAATCACTCTGCGGTGGGTCTGCGTAGTCAGTCCCAATCGCAGTGACCACTTTGCGCACTGCAAAGCATACGCAGAACGAGACAATCGGCCGATTACGTACATATTAGCAACTGCGTTCCTTGCTGGATCAGGCCTATAGGGCACACATTTAAATAGCACCACTGATATTAGCCACTGCGGTGCGTGCGTATAAGCATAAATGCGATCCATAGTGAATCAGGCCCAGAGTCCATAGGGGGGCCTGGTATATCTGGCAGCACAGCAGCTCCCATACAAACCTAAGGGGGCTGCAAATGCTGCCAGTAACGGAGGAGGGGCCTCCTTGTTACAGCTCGGGGATACTTCATAATTGCGGATATGCCGCAAATATTAATAACTAGACTCCTATGAGAGCTGCAGGTCACCCAGCACCAGCAGCAGCAGCTCCCGGTCGGGCCCTCCCCGCTCAGCAGCAGCAGCAGCAGCGCTCTCAGCACACACAGTGATAGCACCACTCTGCCTCCCCCGGACCTGTTAGTGTGGCCGCGCTGGAAGGGTTAATGTCCAGCCTCCGGCACACATCCACCAATCAGCGTGCTGCCACACCCCCCTGGCTGCCCTATAGCGCCCGTGTGCTGCGTGCAGCGCTGGCGGGCGGGAGTCAGTCACACACTCACACTGTCACTGACTGACCGGGCGGCTGCAGATATGAAGGGACCGGAGTGCGCCGTGCTCTCTACCGGGGCTAAGATGCCAATCCTGGGCCTGGGGACATGGAAGGTGAGACACTACCACGTCCTATAGTTCTATCGCAAGGCCCTCTATGATCCCCTATATACCATACATATATCCTCTATACGTTATCTCACTCCTTAAACCCCTATACATATATCCCCCATACAATATCCTCTTATCTCCATTATGTATCCCTATGTATTCTCTCCACTATATCCCCTATACACCATACCTATATCCCCCATGCATTCTCTCCTATACACCATACATATATCCCCATACATTATCTCTCCTATATCCCCTATACACCATACATATATCCCCCATAAATTTTCACTCCTATATCCCCCATACATTATCTCTCCCCTATATCCCTATACATCATACATATATCTCCATACATTATCTCTCCTATATCCCCTATACACCATACATATATCCCCCATATATTCTCTCTCCTATATCCCCTGTGCCATACATATATCATCCATACATTATCTCTCTCCTATATCCCCTATATGCCATACCTATATCCCTGATACATTATCTCTCTCCTATATCCCCTATATGCCATACATATATACTCCATATATTAGCTCTCTCCTATATCCCCTATATGCCATACCTATATCCCCATACATTCTCACTCTTGTATATCCCCTATATGCCATACCTATATCCCCCATACATTATCTCTCTCTGGCTCTTGAGACAGCCGTCTTAAGGTCCCGCGGCTTTTCAAGCTCTGTCAGTACCATGCTGAGGGCGCGTAAGCCTGCATCTGCACGGATTTACCACAGAGTGTGGCACACTTACTTTCAGTGGTGTGAGTCTAGAAACTTTGATCCTCAGATGTTCAGGGTTTCTAGGATTTTGGCATTTTTGCAGTCAGGTCTTGACCTGGGCTTACGTCTTGCTTCCCTGAAGGTTCATGTATCGGCTCTCTGTGTGGTTCCAACGTAGAATCGCTACACTGCCTGACGTTCACACCTTTTTCCAAGGTGTTCTTAGAATCCAGCCTCCCTTTGTGGCTTCGTGGAACTTGGGTATAGAGGAGGATGGACCCAAGTGCATCCTGGGAGCTAAAGCTTTAACTGTATGGTGCCCATGGATCCAGATCCAAGCTATCCCCCAAGGTCAACCCTGTGGACCCTATGGACTTCGTAGAAACAGAGAACAAAGCTAAGTTCTTACCATATCTCTTGTTGTTTGGTGCTGACCTGGACAAGATTGTGGATACATTGGCAGCAGCTAAGTCTGCCTTCGGCATCTACTTCAGGATCTTGGACCACCTCCTTTCGGCCCCAAGGTAAGCCTAAGGGTCAGCCCTTTCCTAGGCAGTCAGCCCTCAAAAAGACTACCAAGCCCAAGAAGCAGGCCTGGAGTACCAGACGTCCGGCGGCCGAGTCCGATGACAAGTCTTCAGCCTGACGGGACGTGCCTTTCACTTAGGGGATCCCAGTGCTGGTGTCAGACCACCACAGACACTTGGGTAAGAGAAGTGGTTTCTCACTGGTACCCCCTGGCCTTCCGCAGAAGGCCTCCCCATCAATTCTGCACAGGCCCTCTGTCAGACAGACAAGGCATTACAAATCCAGAAAGCCATTCAATCCTTGCTTCAAGCAGGAGTTGTAGTCCCTGTCCCAGTGCCTCAGAGAGGAATGGGTTATTACTCCAATCTTTCTAATTCAGAAACCAAACGGATCCTATTGGCCTATCCTCAATCTCAAGTCCTTGAACAGATTCCTCAGCGTACCTCTGTTCAGGATGGAAACCCTATGCTCAATTATACTGGCTATGGAACCGGGGGATTTTATGGTATCGCTGGATATTCAGGATGCATACCTGCATATTCCAATTGCTTCATCTCTCAAGCGTTTCCTCTGTTTTGCTATACAGCAACAACATTTCCAGTTTCGGGCTCTGCCGTTTTCTCTCTACAGCTACTCTAGTATTTACCAAGGTTATGGCTGTCATGGCAGCCCATCTACGGCATCAGGGGCGTCAACTGTTACCTTACCTGGATGACCTCAAATTGTTGACAGGGTCTCCAGAAGTACTTCACCACCATCTACAGCTGACTATTTCTGTGCTTCAGACTCACGGGTGGCTGATCAATTGGACTAATGGAGCATACACACGGTCAGATTTGTCAGACTTGTCAGATGAACGATTGAACGATTTGAACGATTTTACCAAAGTTTTGAACGATTTTTGACTGCATTAAAATGAATGGAATCGTCCAAGTCTGACTGCAAACACATCAGATGTCAGAAATCGTTATCTGAACATCGGGAACGCGCATCGTTGATCGTCCATCGTTCAGGCATGTCAGATATGAACGATTTTCCTTCAGATATGAACGACTGAACGATTTTTAAATCGTTATCGTTCATATCTGAAGGAAAAATCTGACCGTGTGTATGCACCATTAGTCCTCCTTGACTCCATCCCAGAGGATGCTTAATCTGGGAGCTCTGTTGGATTCCCAACAGTAGAGAATCTTTCTGACCGCAGAAAAGATCTCCACTTTGCAGACGCGAGTACGCAGATGCCTCCGCAGTCGCAGAGTATCAATCCACTCAGCAATGCAAGTTTTTCTTTTTTTTTTTTTTTTTCTAGCTCTGTTTGTAGATGCTATGATCAGAACGTGGAACCAGCCTCTGCCTGGGTTTACCACAGAGTGTGGCATACGTATTTCCAATGGTGTTATCCCAGAGGTTATGAACCCCCAGACATTTTGGATTTCCAGAGTGTTGGCCCTATGCTTTTGATACCTTTTGCCTCTCAGGATGCTTCCTTTGGGCGGCGGATTCTCCTCTCCGCACAGGAGCGTTCCCACCCTTAAAAGGACTGCTTTGGGACATCCCCAAGGTCTCCCTGTGGAGCCTATGGACCCTGAAGAAGAAAATGAGATATGAGAACTTACCTCTGTTATCTGTCTTCGAAGTCCACAGGGCACCCACCCTGACTCACCTGGCTTCAGATGGGCTTCGCTCTGGTCACCGGTTTTTCCATCTCCTAAGTGTTTATGTGATTCTTGAGTTTTCCAGACTTTCTTCTTTTATCCTCCTTTTGGGTTGTTATGAACTGAGGTGCCTCTGGCCCGCTGGGTGGGGTATAGGAAGAGGCCCAGTGCATCCTGGGAGTGAAAAATTAACTACGTGTTGCCGGGATGTCCTTGCCATCACCTATACCCCAAGATCTCCTTGTGGACCCTATGGACTTCGAAGAAAGAGAGGGCAAAGGTAAGTTCTTACCATCTCTCATTATTCAATGCAAATATTCCCTATACAATATCTCACATACTATGCTATCCTATATATTCTCAATCATCTGTATACACAATGCATATATCCCTTATACATTCTCACATATTCCTCTATATCCCATATATATATATACAATGCATGTTTTACCTATAAATTATATTTAATTCTATATCCCATATACAGTGTTTATATCCCCTCTACATTATCTCACACCCTTCTGTCCCCCATACACCATGCATGTCACCTACACATTATCTCATATTCCTTTATATTCCATATACACAATCCATGTAACCTCCCACCCCTGCCTATGTGTAACTGCCCACACTCCATCCATGTAACTTCCCACCCCTGCCTGTGTGTAACTGCCCACACTCCATCCAAGTAACCTCCCATCCCTGCCCAGGCTTAACCTCCCATCCCTGCCCAGGCTTAACCTCCCACGCTCCATCCACGTAAACCTCCCACCCCTGCCTATGCTTAACCTCCCACGCTTCCTCCACGTAACCTCCCTGGCCTATGTGTAACTGCCCATGCTCCATCCACGTAACCTCCCACCCCTGCCTATGCTTGACCTCCCACGCTCCCTCCATGTAACCTGCCTAGGCTTAACCTCCCACACTCCATCCACGTAACCTCCCACCCCTGCCTATGTGTAACTGCCCACGCTCCATCCACGTAACCCCCCACCCCTGCCTATGTGTAACTGCCCACGCTCCATCCACGTAACCTCCCACGCTCCATCCATGTAACCTCCCACCTCTGCCTATGCTTAACCTCCCACGCTCCCTCCACGTAACCTCCCTGGGCCTAGGCTTAACCTCCCACACTCAATCCACGTAACCTCCCACCCCTGCCTATGTGTAACTGCCCACGCTCCATCCACGTAACTTCCCACTCCGTGCCCCCCATTACATGTAAACTTTTGTGGCACACTCGTACAATTTTTTTTTTTTTTTTTTATCTTTCCTGCTTCGCACCCCCCATCCACAGTTTGCATTACTACATGTCACACCCTACAATAATCATTATTACATGTGACGTACTCTTTGGGGGCCGCCATTTCTATTCTGTGGTAACTCCTTACCTGGCAAATTTGGTAATTTAATTGTTTGTCTGTCTCATATACACTAGTAAAAAGCATGTGTGGCCATTAGCATTTAGGGACAACTTGTGGTCATGGGTACTATATGCTAATTCATGCCTTACCAGCCAAACTGTAGCAGGGCATGCTGGTATGTGTAGTTCCGCATGTTTCCTTCCCCTGTGACCATATTACCACCCTTGTAAGGCTGCTGTTTCCGTCATTGTCACTCAGCACCTAATATGACATCCAGGTTATAAACCGTGGTTCCAGTCCTGCCTCCTTTATCAGATGTGCGTGCAGTGCCGTGTACATTTGCCACGTGTTAGCGTGATTCAGTGCAGTCATGGTTTAACACATGAGACTTATCTGACAGGAAGAAACAAAACAGATCACTGCTCTCTACAGCTTGTTGCTATAGAAGCGCACAGTATACGTATTGCTATGGGTGGGATCCACTTCCTTACCCTGACATCTAATGGAGCCCATGCTCTTTGTTTGCTGCCCATCTAGTGGCCTGCCATGGTGTGCGAGTCCCCAGCCTCTGTGGTCTATGGGCATGCACCAGGCCCTGGCTAAGCCCCCCCCCCCCCCCACCAATAGCTGTGCCTGTTCCAGGAGCATTGCACTTTATTTCTGGAGGCACTTACATCGTCCTCACCGCCCAGGGCCCGGACTGAGGGCCTGATTCAGAGCCGGACGTTCTGAAAGAGCGCTCGCTCTGAATCAGGGCGTGTGTTTTTTATTTATTTTTTATTTTCTTTTGGTGCATAGCTGTGGGTGAGCTTCTGGCTCTTAATAGAGCCGGAAGCTCACCACTGACATCACTGGCCAGCCAACCCCCTTGCCCACCTCCAAAACGGGGCAAGCTGTCTATTAACATCGACAGCCGCCCCCTTTTGGTGAGTGACGGAGCGCCCGTCGCTAGCCGGGTCTTGCGCATGCGCACTTCGGAGCCGGCTCCGGCATGCGCAGTGGCCAAACATCGACCCGCTTGCGAGCAGGTCTGATTCAGGCCCTGACTCCTGTTGTAGTAATATTCTGTATATTGTATAACCTATGTTATTAGGCTGCTGCCCTTCTTGTATGTTCAGCATCTCTCCTAATATTTCAGATCCAGGCATCGGGAACTTGCTGGCTGGACAGGTGATAGATTGGGTTTGGTTTATCTTGCAAAAAGATGTATTTTTTTCCTTGGTGCTTTGCTGCATCTTCTTCAAATATTCCTGTATTCTTGCTGACTTTTTTTTTTTTTGTCTTCGAGTGTTAATAACGTCAAATGGTGCTGTCATATCTGGCGTTTGTTTATACATACACCCAGCAGTGATACATGGGATCAGCTATAGGGGTCATTGCTGTAGGTGTAGCAGGATATGTTATACATACACCCAGCAGTGATACATGAGGACGTGGGAATGGCTATAGGGGTCATTGCTGTAGGTGTAGCAGGATATGTTATACATACACCCAGCAGTGATACATGAGAGGATGTGGGAATAGCTATAGGGGTCATTGCTGTATGTGTAGCAGGATATGTTATACATACACCCAGCAGTGATACATGAGAGGACGTGGGAATAGCTATAGGGGTCATTGCTGTAGGTGTAGCAGGAGATGTTATACATACACCCAGCAGTGATACATGAGAGGACGTGGGAATAGCTATAGGGGTCATTGCTGTAGGTGTAGCATGATATGTTATACATACACCCAGCAGTGATACATGAGAGGACGTGGGAATGGCTATAGGTGTCATTGCTGTAGGTGTAGCGGGATTTGTTATACATACACCCAGCAGTGATACATGAGAGGACGTGGGAATAGCTATAGGTGTCATTGCTGTAGGTGTAGCAGGAGATGTTATACATACACTTAGCAGTGATACATGAGAGGACGTGGGAATAGCTATAGGTGTCATTGCTGTAGGTGTAGCAGGAGATGTTATACATACACTTAGCAGTGATACATGAGAGGATGTGGGAATAGCTATAGGTGTCATTGCTGTAGGTGTAGCAGGAGATGTTATATACGTACAAGTTTTTTTTTTTTTTTTCTGTAATCTGTGCAATAAATATGGAGCGTATGACGTTTCCTGTTACATAACTGGGTTGTCGCCTTGTTTATGAGGACACGGCAGCAGCTGTTTGATTCTGGCGTCTGTAAAGTGTTTGAAAATGAAGCATTAAATATTTTCTGCCCCACTTACTACCTTGTGACTGTGACATAAATTAAATGGCTATTAGGGGCCAGTGAGTTTACATTGGTACTTTATCATGTCTGGCTGTGTGACAGCTAATCTCAGGCTGTAGTGGTGTCCAGTAGATTGTGTCTCCCTATATGGGGCAGGTCATGCTTCTGTGGCTCTCCTAGCACTAACCACACGCACACACTAGTATATGTGGGTGACTAGAATCTGTCCAGTCCATTGGATGTCTGTCTAGCATGGGCACCTCCTAACCACCCATATACTGTACACTAATGATGATTTCATCAGATGGTGAAGAGACGATTGGATGAAGCTGGTGCATTAGAGATTGTCTCTAAAGCTGGGTACACACTGATATGATGTCGGCACGATATGTCGTTTTCGGCCGAATTGAAACGCCGTATCGGCCTCACTGCGTACGGCCAATATACGGGCTCCTGTGGCCGCTTGTGACATCGTCTGGATCGGCCTTGCTGCACGTCCAACCGGACGATATCGCAAGTGGCCCCATTGCAGGGAATGAAGGACAGAACAAGGTATTATTCCGTCCATTTCCTCGTTCTGACGTGTACCCAGGATCTGATATGTCGGGCCGACATATCGGCTGGGTACACATCGCTCAGTGTACCCAGCTTAAGAATCGTAGACTGACATGGAAACCAATAAAAGGATTTCGTCCATCCAGTCAGGTGAGGAAGCTGATGTGCTGAGCGGGATGCAGTTCGTTTACCGGCGTCCAGAATGCCGCAAGTCGGAAACCCGACGCTGGAAGCCCGACTCTGTACTAAAGATGGGCATCTAAATGCTGACTCCTATCTTTAGCCAGAGACGCCGTAATCCTGACGCCCGCCCTCCCGAATGAAGGTAAGCGGGTACTGTTAGCTGGTGGTGGGGGATGGGGGGGTTCAGCGTGGCGCCGCGCTGGAGAGCAGGGTGCTTTCTGCCCTTCAGAAATAGGGCAGGGCACGGCGCCCTGCTGAAACAGCCTAGCGGGAATGCTAAGAATGGGTCCTGCGTGATTGCACGCATGCCCTGCTATGCCTCCGCCTGATTGGCAGAGGCATTTACTGAGTGCTGCGGGGGCGGGCAGCGTTCAGGGAGTGGCAAGGCAGCCATGATCTGCAGTTTCCTGGCCTCATATGCTGATCAGCTGCCCGTGGCTGTCCACCGGTTGCAATTGCGATCCCAGCACTGCGACAGAGGGTATCATAAACCGCCTGCTGCATTTGCATGTTTGTAAGGACTGATTTGCAAAACTGCTTGTGTGCGGCTTTGCAATTCCGTCCTCTGCTCTATTGGTGACCGAAGTCTTCTAGCCACAGAAAAGGTATATATTGGGGCTGCTGCTTTCACGCTATACTTTCTTACGATGGACAGTACTGTAGTCCACATCCAAATCTGGCACTTAGCAGGTACTGTCTCTAGAGGCTCCAGCATATCTGCCAAAGATGGAAACAACTTGGTGGGATATCTTAGATGAATGTCCAGGGAGCATGTTACAGTACACAAACAAATGTCACCAGGAGCGGTTGTAGTCACTGATACTAAGAACTGTACAATAGACATTAAATACATACAAGGCTAATACAACACGAGCAAAGTTAGAAATGCCCCATTTGGATGAGGGGATATCCTGCAGGCTAAATCCCTATACTTTGTGTCACTTTGTGACACCCCTATCTTGCTGCAGATGTATTTGTGCATATTGCGACAATTTGAAGTGACCAAATTGACCTATGCCTTATTGCCTTCTGCTTAGGCTTAAGTAAAATCCTGGGTATATTTTATCCTTCCAACACTCATTCAGTTAAATGCGATGTGCCATTTAGGAATGGCGCCTCTCGTCCTTCCACATTGCCGGCTTCCTGCACACTGTGACTAGGGGTGAGGCAGAACTTGCAATGTCACCTGTGCTGTAACTGGCCAATGTGTGCAGCAGAACATAGTCTATGCACGGCGGCATGTTGCCGGTAATGGTCCCTCCCCCTTCATGTATGTAAAGGCCATATTTACTGTTTCCAATAGATAAATGCTTTACATAACATTACAGGAAAGTCTGCATTAACGGTTTCTTCATTATAACTTTAAACATGACGCATTACGATGTAAGTTACAATGCTGACACTGGCTGAAATGCTTCACGTGGCATTACAGCCCTGTCTGCAAAACTTGTATTCCCTTCAGATTTATAGGGGGAGAGGAACAACGAAAATGCTTGTTTCCCCTGTTGAATGACTTACTGGGTTCATTTTGTCTTTACGCTCTGATTTGTCACAGATAACTAATGTAATTATATACAGTACAAAAGTCTTTGAAGCTTATTCATCAGTTGCAGACTTGGATGTCCCGCTGGCTGTCACAGCGCCTGTAAGCAATGATTGTAAATTTTCTGCATGCTGTAACTGAGTTATCCGGCAAGTGTGGTGTAATAATAATACACTCTGAGAAGGGAACCGGATGATTTAACCAAAGCAATTATTTACTTTAAATGTTATCGCTTTATAACTCGATAAGTCAGCCCGAGCAAACACTGGTCTCTTCTTCCTTTCTGCATATACCGAGAGTGGTTGTATCTTTTTTTTTTTTTTTTTATTATTTTATTGTAAAAAATAAATGTGTATACCTGAATTCTGAAAAGCCTATCTGGCTCCCTGGCCGGACGTACTGTACATCTTTAGTGGGCAGAAAATTAGGAGATATGGTAACTTCGTACTGGCGCAGCTGACTCTGTACTTGCATAAACTGTGTTAGATCATGATTTTGTAGAGCGGAACGTCGCGCTTTTTTAGGTTATTCTAATCGGCGTAGGAGACCAGTGCATCCTGGGAAGGATGTTTTTGTTTTAAGGACTTGCGTAGGTGCACCATGTAAGGGATGATTCTTGATGCAGTGGCCGCGCTGGCGGTGTACCTCCATAGTGGTGCACGGCCTACGGTAAACAGCTGATATGTGCGCAGACTAACATGGCACTACATTGAATTGACCCAAATCTCGTTGAGGTCCTTATACTAGTGCAGAGGACTAAAGCTGGGTATACACTTAACCATGTGTGTACCCAGCGATGCGACTGGACGACCGCACCGATATGATGGCCCAACATATCACGCGGCTGGTACACCTTACACTATACGGTGCTCGAGCTCCCGATAAGTCCGCACCAACGTATCGCACGGCCCGTACACATTACACGATCCGGTGCCCGAGCTCCCGATAAGTCGGCACCAGCCGCATCTCGTTACAAGGGGTTGTAGGTCGCATTGTCAGATTGGGCTGCATGTAAGGCTGACCTGACGATGCGACTGAAGATCAAACACCAGCGCACTTGGTCGTTAGTAGTGAGTACACACTAGCCGATGTTGACGATGTGTCGGCCCGATCCGCTGGATGGGACGACATTTCGTCTACATATCTGCTAATGTGTATCGAGCTTTACAGCTGTTTACTTACAGCAATGGCTGTCAAACTCCGTCCTCAGGACCCCAAACAGGTCATGTTTTCCAGGTCACCCAGCAGGTGCACAGGTGTATTATATCGATCACATTTTAAAGATGCACAGGTGGCCTAGAAAACATGAGATGTTTGGGGTCCTGAGGACATAGAGATGTATTACACAGCCCTGATTCCAGTCCACATATTCAGCAACTGGTGGCATGACATTAATATGATGGTAGTGTGTTGTGTATAATAACCAAAAAGTCACTGAAGGGGAAGTGTGGTAAATACTGAGACTCTTACTACAAGTCCCCTGTTGGGCTCTAATGACCTTTCTATTATTTCTATCTTTTGCTTGCTGCAGTTATGTGTATTTAAATATTTCAAACATCCTTTCAGTGTGCTTTGTATACAGATGTCTCATATAGCCTCCATACACCATGCAGCGCGACTTGCCTGGCGTGAATGAGCCGCCTGGTCCCATGAGACTACTAGCGCAAGGCGGCTTTTTTTTTTTTTGTGTCAAAAAAATGCGTCGAAGTCGCAGTGCGATGTGACAAGGACGCATCGGGCGACACTGCTGATTTGATATGCGACACTTGTATATCTGAGTGCGGCGGAGTCTGTAAACTGAACTTGGGGTGGTAAGAGGCCGCTGCGTGGTAGCACTCTGCACGCTGATTGAGAGACTCAGTCACGTCACAGATATACAAGTGTCACCCATCGAATTAATCGTCTGTCTCCTGGTGCGTCCTTGTTGCATCGCACTGCGACTAGAGCTGGGAACACACTGACAGATCGATTGGCCGATCAATTGATCAGCCAATATATATGGTGCCTGTCAGCCAGTGTGTACCAGCGATGTGTCTAAATACGTCGTACACAGACAGATCGCCCCGGCTGTGCTGCACGGCCAATGGACAGCTATATCTGCAGCTGTGTCCATCGGCAAGTGTGTACGGGCGATCAGCAGGGGAAGCCGCGGGGGGGGGGGGGGGGGCGACACGCCTCCCGGGCAGTGGGACCCACAGCTGCCTGGAAGATGGTTGTCAGTGTATATGAGATATATTTGCAGATCACTCGATCTGCTGATAAATATGCTAGGTGTGTACCCACCTTTTTTTAAGGTGGGTACACACTAAACAGATATATCTGCAGATGATGGTAGTTCGAGCACTCAGAACAACCATAATCTGTGGCTGCCCGCAGGTCCCGGTGACCAGGGGGCGTGTCCTGCCCCCTCCTCGCGGCTGCTGCTGTGTGTACGGGTGGTCTGCAGACCTATTTGTCCATCGACTGTGCAGCACAGCCAATGCGGGTATGTCTGTGAACGCTGACGTCCACTGACATATCGCTGGTATAGTGTTCACTCTAGCTCCGGCGCGAGGCAGGGCGCCGCGACAGTGAAGGGGGGGTGGTCATCGAAAAGGGGGCGTGTCTATAAGACGCGTCCCCTTTTCGTCACTCTTGGGGGCGTGCCCGGCACTTACGGACACGCCGGGCAGCCCCCAAGCCCTGCAGACAGGGAGAATAGATGCTGGGTGCATGCCCCCATCGTCTGTTCTCCAGCGGTAACTGGGTCACCGCACATTTCTTCACCCGCGGGACACTGCGACCCGTGGGTGAAGACAGCTCCCGCAGGCTGTTAGGGCAGGGCGCTTTTTGCCCTCCTTCTGGAGGGCAGGGCGCTTTTTGCCTTCCAGAAAGAGGGCAGGGCGCCGCGCCCCGCTAAAACAGTCTAGCGGGAACGCTACTGGTACACACTGCCTGACGGGCAGCAGATACATTGGCCGATCAATTGATCGGCCAATTTATCTGTCAGTGTGTTCCCAGCTTTAGACTCCTTTTCGGCAAAAAAAGACGTAGAAATGACTCCTAACGCTATCAAAGTCTGGCGGGACCAGGCACGCCATGAGGGGCTATTTGGCGCCACTACAGCAAAGACGAGTGAGGACACCTCTATGTTAAAAACTTGAGGAGCTTTGTCTTTGCCAGAGGTGGGTAACCGCTGACTCTGTTGTGGAACTAAAAGTCGCAGTATGCCCGGCCATCTATTCTAGGGAAGGATTGGGAGTGCGGAGTCTGTAAGCTGTCACGAGCAGGGCCCTCTGCCCTCATGTACTATTCCTTCCCTCACTTATACTATCCTCTCCTCCCTATGATCATTGTGTATAAGCCATGTCCTGTACTGTAAGTGACTTTGTACTTAGTCTATAAGGTGCCGTGGACCCCTTCTGGCTACATTTAGATGAAGCATAATATAAGTATAAGGTTTACCTAAACAGTAGCGGGTGCTTGTGTCTCTGCCGCATGAGTGTGGTCACTGTACACAGCGGTTTATATACATCTCAGGTGTGTGTGATATGTATTATCTGGTACAGTTGCACCTCACATGTGATTGTCTTCTGTCTATCACCACCTCATACATGCAGGCAGTGTTACTTTAAGTAATTCCCGTGTGCGTGTGTGTGTCTTAAACGGGACAGACTGTTAGTGATATGTAACGGGCACGCACTGACAGGAGTGTGATACCAGCTGAGTGTGCCAATGATGCCTAAAGGTATAAGATCTATGCTTGAATAGTTGTAACTTGTTAAGTATGGGTGTAGCCGTTCCCAATCACAGGGCGTGCTCTCGTCAGGTCTCTTGCCACAGGATATGTATAGTTATCAGTGTACAGTACACCTGCAGAAGGGCAGCACTTTATATAAGGTATTGTCAAGTTTGCCTATACCAGTGTTTCTTAACGCCAGTCCTCAGGGACTCCTAACAGTGCATGGTTTCCAGATCTCCTCAGTGCAATAAGTAGCACCCCTTGTGGATCTTTTTTTAAAATGTGTCAGCCAGTAATTAATTTGCCTCTATGCCAACAAGGAGATCTGTAAAACATGTGCTGTTAGGGGTCCCTGAGGACTGGAGTTGGGGATACACTGGCCTACACAATAGGTGCTTGTGAATGCTGTCGCTGTACACATCAGTGTACTACAGCACGGCTGGTGTAATGGTTAGCATTACTGCCTCGCAACACTGAGGTCTTGGGTTTGATTTCCACCAAGGCCCCGTGTGGAGTTTGTATGTACTCCCCGTGTTTGCGTGAGTTTCATCTGGGTACTCCGGATTCTACCCACACTCCAAAAACATGGTAGGTTAGCTGGATGTGTGTGTGTGTGATAGGGAATATATAGATCTTTTTGGAAACTTTTATTTTCAATGAATAAATGTTACATCCGCTACAATGTATTGGGGGAGCTCTATGGATTGTTCACCCAAGAATATTTTTGAGCTCTGACCAATCTGAGATGGGAAATGCTGCAAGACACATGCGTAATGTTTGGTTCTGGTCATGGGGTGTTGGAGGTTGTAGGGAAACTTGACCAATCCCTAGGAATCAATATAGAACAGTAGTAGTAGCCCTAATAAAAGTATTTGAACTTATTTTGTTGCAAAGGGCTGTTATATGCATATTTTTTTTTTTTTTTTAGATGTGTGAAAAAATGATTAAAAAAACCCTGTGTTTTGGGGGAAAAAAGTACCGAGGTTAAATTTGGGGTACATGTAAATGGGTACTAGTATATTTTGATGTCTATAAAATGAATATTTAAAAATCTAAAATACACCGACTGCAGCCTCCTGCAATCCCAAAAACACCTGTCCCACATATAGGCGCGCCCCCCCCCCCCCCAAATTACCAGGCCCCCACTTTTTTCCCATTTTCCAAAACTTGGGGCCTGATTCACACTGATGCCATGTACAAGCGGCGATGTTATCGGCCTGCGTATACGGTGATGGCGTTATCCTCACAGGGCTTTCTCCGGTATTTTTTCACAATTTATTTTTAGCACTCGGGCAGATCACATTTCCCATTACAAGTATGAAAAATGCTTTTTGCTTACTAAAAATAAGCAATTTTGATTTATAAATTTATATCTATCTCCTTTTTATTATTTATTGGGGGGGAATTCAATTACTGACTGTAATTGCAGCAATGTCCGGTAGCACAATCGGCCTTGACATGGATTTGCGTGTTTTTCTGCACACTTCTATGGAGTGCGACGCAGTGTGTTCATTGTGAATTTAATTTGCCCCCATATTGCGCCAGCATATTCTAATTTTCTAATTCACATGTCAAATATCGGGCGTTCATTATAAAAATCGAGACCGTTTGTGTGAGAGGAACCTTTACGTACCATTTCCTGTACTGTGGAGCGGAAGCCTCTTGAAGGGGCCCACGAGCATCATTGTGTCTGGTTATTGTTACCATAACCCATATTGTACATGGCTGAAAGTCGCAGAAACATAGAATTTAACGGCCGATAAGACCCACTTGGGCCATTTAGTCTGCCCGCTGGTCCATTCTCTATCACATAACTGGTAATGACGTAGGTTTACTGGAAAATGGACCAAAACTGCAGCGATTCGTCCCATGTACAACACAATGTAAAGCTGCTCAGAGAATTGACAACCAAGAGCAATCGGTTACTCCGATCTGCACAGCAGACTTGGATCCTGGCTTTAGCAAGTCATGGAAACTTTGATATGTTAATGTTCTCTTTATGGTGCTTCTTCGCTTTCTTTGTACTTTTAGAGTCTATTATGTAATGTTTCATCTTACCTGCCTATGACTGAGCGCGTTCTGCTGTACCGCACTCCTAGAGAATAACCTGTTGTGTTGTCTTTTCAGTCGGAGCCAGGCAAAGTGACAGCGGCTGTGGAGAAGGCTTTGGATGTGGGATACAGGCACATAGACTGCGCCTTTGTGTATCAGAACGAGGCGGAGGTTGGAGAGGGAATTCAGAAAAAGATCAAGGAAGGTGCGGTGAAGAGGGAGGACATATTCGTCACCAGCAAGGTAAGAGGCGGAGGCCACAACAGAAGTCCCACATCAACTGATTTCATCACTACGGTAGTGTGTGACCATCGTACGCCTGCTGGCGCAGATGGTGGATGCGCTCTGACGCTTACCACATCTGCTTGTGAATGCGGCCATAATCCATCAAAGCAAATGGCATCCCAGAGTCCAATAAGCTCTATAAAAGGACACAAGGTGCCCAAGCCCAGGGTAATTCAGCCACTTGGTCAGAGATGTGAGTGTACGGCCAGGCCTCTCTGCAGTCTGACCAAGTGGCCGGATCTCCCGGTGTATGGGAACTTGCCTGCAGAGTTTACTAACGAGTAATTGTCATTCTCATTCTATCTCTATCCACATCGCCCCCAAAGCTGCGTCATATGGCCGCAGCTTGAACAGTGTAGCCCAAAAACCTCTTCAGTGCTTTCTTCAAAGACGGAGACTACATACGGCCTGCATATTGAGCGTACGCTGAATAGGCGATATATTTCTGTAGGGAGGGACCTCTTAGCGATGTAGATATTTTTGTTTTTATTGCAGTATTAAAATGTAAAAAAAAAGTGATCGGTAGATTTAGTGACGTGACGCTTTGATTTTTTTTTTTTTTTTTTTTTGCAGCTGTGGTCGACCAATCACAAGAAGTCTTTGGTGAAGGGAGCCTGCCAAAAGTCTCTCGATGCTCTGAAACTGGATTACTTGGATCTCTACCTAATCCACTGGCCAACAGGATTTAAGGTAATCCCGATACAACTGCCTGCTTTCTGCCATTCCTGCTGACTCTTTATGTATCCTCTGCAGTAATCGCACTGTGCGGTCTTTATCTAGACCTTAATGTAATGCTGAATCCCTTTAAAAAAAAAAAAAATATATATATATATATATATATATATATATATATATAATAAATCCTATCCATACTTTTTGAACGGGACTGTATCATTTTAAAACATTATGGAAATGTCGTAAACAATTGAGATTGTTGCAGTTGTCATAGCTAATTGTCAGCGAGTCACGATCACATATTGTCTGTAAAGCGTTACCAGGCAGGGTGACAATGAGAGATCCTTACTGGGCCATTGCAGGCAGATCTGCGCAGCAGTTTTCCCGGGCGCCCCCTCGTTCACCTCGCAGTCCCGGTTTAAATCTTTAGCGGGTTTGTGGGGAATGACGGAGAAGCCGCCTTCCTCATGTCTGTTGCCCCTTTTTTTAAAGTAATACAAAAATATGCAGCACCAGGTGGCCTCAGTGAGGGGCGCACAGGCAAATCGTGCTGTGCAACTGGGAATGTGGCTTCTACAATGGACCGGTCATCCATTTGTGGGCTGAACAAACATTCCTGCTGTCTGCATGGTGAGCGGTGACTTGACTCCTAATCTAATTACTAACAAATGCCAAATGTTTAAGACTTTATGGATGTTAGATTTGCAGCGACTCCTACGGTTGTTTAATAACCAGAACACCAGCGTGATAACGACAGTTACAAATTAGTTTGATAAATATCACATTGCTAGAATGCACTCAGGAATTCAGAACATAAGTGTCTTATGCTAGGTACACACTGGCTGACATATCAGCTGTTCAATAGAACGGGCGATATATCGTGTATGCGTCGGTGGTTGTGTATAGACGATATGTCTGAGCAACTTTCACAGACCTATCGTGTCGGCTGTGCAGCACAGCTGATGGCATATACAGTTGGGCCCAGCTACTTTGTTGCTCATAGCGCGCCATTCAGGCCTCCTGTGTCACGCCATGGAACGTTACGTGATGGCTGTACTGTGGTATTCTACAACGAAAGATAAGCCATGGTAGTGTTCACTCTAGGTCCGGCAGCAGGCGGGGCGCCGGACCTAGAGATGAAGCACTTCGGCCCAAAAGGGGTGTGACCAAAGAAAAGGGGTGTGTCTTTATTACGAGTCCCCTTTTCGTCACTCCTGGGGGCGTACCCGGCCCTTACAGACATGCCGGGCAGCCCCCAAGCGCTGCGGTCACTGTGAATGGATGCCGGGCGCATGCGCCCGGCAACAGTTCACCGGCGGTGACTGCTGCGCCGCTGTTTTGGCCACCGGCGGGACACTGCGACCCACAGGCTGTCTCAGCGGGGTGCTGCGCTGGAGTGCAGGGTGCTTCAGAAATAGGGCAGGGCGCGGCGCCCCACTGAAAGAATCTAGTGGGAACGCTACCATGGCATGTAATACACTGCTTAACCTCTAGGTGGCGAGTGCTCCACTGAAATTTGTACTGCGGTGGGATGTTGAGAGAAATCCTTAGAGTGCAGTAGAGTTCCTTCAAATAACTGAACTTCAGTTGCTCTGTCATTGTTATGCTTAGTGTGCATCTTCTGGTCAATGTTAGCTACTGTACGGCTTCTTTATTGGGACTGGACAGTAATATGCATCTACTGTAGGGTCACTTTTGGGGACAGGTACTTTGCAGCACAGTAATAGAGATGTGTCCACATACATCTATTCTCCGTGCGCTACAAGTTGCTCCACACATAGCGCAGGAGTGTGACTCTGGGCCTGATTCAGAGCCGGAAGCTCTGACCAGAGCGTTCGCTCTGAGTCAGGGCCCTCCTACCTAACATTGGAGCGGGCATAGCTGTGGGTGACCACCCACAGCATATGCGAGCGGCCAAAAAGATGGTCGCGATGGTCAAGACCATCGCGACCATCGGGCTTGCGACGAGACCCTGCGGTAGGGTTTCGCTGCTGCAAGCCCTGGAGTGATTTTGGCCCTATCAGAGCCAAAATCACTCCCACTGACATCACTAGTGATGTCAGTGGGGCCGGACCCAGACGGTAGGCGTTCCCAGACGCCTCTGTCTGGCAGCCACGCCCCTGGCACGCCCACCAAAGGGGGCATGCTGTCACTCCCCATCGACAGCGCGCCCCCTTTGGTGCGAGACCCCGAGCGACTGTCGCTCGCCGGGTCTCGCGCATGCGCACGACGGAGCTCCCTCCGTCATGCGCACTTGTGCACCATCGACCCGCTAGTGAGCGCTCAGCTCTCGTGAGCGGGTCAGAATCGGGCCCCCTGTAGCGCCGAGTGTCTTTTTGTGCATCTTTTTTACCTTTTAAAATGTCTTATTGGCACAAGCAGCTTCTGCTGATTAAAATGATATGCAGTATGCCTATGTTCTGTGAGCCAGTGCGGGTGTATCTTCAAGCAAATCACTACATTAGTGTTACAGTCGCTGTTAGTGTAATGTAGCGTTTCACGTGCAGATACACCCACACTGGCTCACAGAATATAGGCATGCTGCATATCATTTTAATCAGCAGAAGCTGCTTGTATTATCAATTCGCTGTATGATTCAGACGCATTTGAAGGTAAAAAGTTGCATAAAAGACACTCACGCTACCGAGTCATGCCATATTAGTATAGTACATGTAAACACATTCATCACGTCTCAGTGAAACCTGTGCGTGCCTGTGACCCCTGTCTGAGCCCATGAGACAAAAAAATATAAATATATATTTTTGTCCCAAGTACAGGTTTCACACACTGTACTGTTATTTAATACTTTTACACATTCTTCTACAGCACAGATTCCATGACCATAATGCTGTACTACAGTATACCGAATCATAGCTTCTGTCAGTCAATCATCGGGCGGTGATACAGAAAATGCATTGGAAATCTGACGCATGCGCTGTGTAGTTTAGGAAAAGCGACACCTGGTGGACAAAGTTTTATTACACGATATGACTTTTTTTTCCAGTTAAACATTGTGTGGCACGAGATGCATGGCACGCTACATGGCTGTATGGAGCAACAAACTAGCTGGGCACATCTGTAGATCAGTGCATCGCGCTGTGTACGGGAGGTCAGCCGACCACACATACTCCTTGCTGCGCAGGCCGCCGGTGACTGACATCTAACATCCCAACTGGGCGGGCAAATGTAAACGCCCGTCCAGTTGTGATATCAATCGCCGGCCTGACGTTTCATGACTGACAAATGTGTGTGCTCTCGCCAATCATCGGATAGGATGGCGGATCGGCCGGATGTTTGATCCGTTGTCCTAGTGTGTATCCAGCTTTACAGGTTTTACTTTTTGACTGAACTTGTAATGCATTGTTTTTTATATTTTGCTCATCATAATCTCTGGGATTTCCTGTCACTGTTTGAAGTGAGAAAATGAAGAAGGAAAAATGCAGGGACCTGTCCGTCCGCCATACCTTGCACGTGTCTTGGCACCAGTTCTGGGTCTGAATTTTCCATAAGTGTTCTCCCAGTGACTGACTACGGACTGTGATGAAGTATAAAATGTATTACTGGGTTTACGCTTGTTAAGCAACTACAGGAGGATTAAAATTGTGAACTGTAACTTCCAATTAATGTGCATTAGGTGAGTGCCATGAATCGGTGGGACCCAGTGCTCTCTGGGCACCATACCCAGATCACGCAGGCGGCACACTGATCGCTATACACCAGATTGAACAGCATCTCGCCATCAATCCTCTCCAGCATGGGAGTGCTGTGGTTTTACCTGTAATGTCCATTTAAATTAGAAGTTGAAGCCTTTGCTTTGTACTTTGCAGGCTGGAGATGCGTTTTTCCCCATTGATGAGCAGGGGATGGTGCTAGAAAGTGACACGCACTTTTTGGAAACGTGGGAGGTAGGTACAGCTATGGCATTGGGCTGTGGTCATTCTCCAGTCCCAGGTGGCTACAGACTGATCTAAATAAAGGCACCTTGTAGGCTTGTCTATTATGTGATACAGGTGTAACATTGCATTCTGCAGTCCTGTGTAATTGGGCACGTCACAATGCTAACCTAGTGGCTTAATAATTTAAAGGGGTTCTCCAATTAAGTCATGTGTGATTTTATATAATGTATGTATTAATATGATATCAGGGTATGGAGGAACTTGTCGATGCTGGGCTGGTGAAAGCCATCGGTGTCTCAAACTTTAACCACTGCCAGATTGAGGAACTTCTGAAAAAGCCAGGTCTAAAGTACAAACCGGCTGTCAATCAGGTAAGTGGCCTCCTCTAATGTCTGCCTTATTAATATTGCAAAGGAAAACTGTCTGATACTTAAACGTTTAGAGATGGGAATCGAATGTCAAAACATCAGAACATTGATGTTTTGGTTCCAATGTCAACGTTTTTACAGTCTATTTTGTGATTTTTATTTTTTGTCTGTCTCCACCCAACCCCAAATGTTTAATTGCCATAGAATTTGTGTCAGGGGTGATTGGCTTCACCCCTACCTGCTGGGAGTACCTGGGGGAAAATAGACATACGGGAAGTCCCTATTGAAGCTGTAACAGAATTTAGATGAGCGAATGCTCGGTTACTGCATCCGGTCTCAGAGCTGCATGTACACGGCTGCTCACCTTTCCATGGCATCAAATGTTAACTAAACATTGCGTTTCAATTTATTTTCTTCCGATGTCCAATCCCTACTTACCCCCTGCAGCTTTTACTTACTGTATTGCTTTGTTTGTGTGCTCTTCAGCCGGGGTCTATATCAGGTGGTATCTCTCCAACAAAATCCATTAATGGTGGCTGACTTTTATTTCTATTACAGATTGAGTGCCATCCTTATTTGACTCAGAACAAATTAATTGATTATTGCCAGTCAAAGGGCATCGTGGTGACTGCTTACAGTCCCCTGGGTTCCCCAGATCGACCTTGGTGAGTCTGAAATAACTTCTAAGAATGACTGATGGATTTATAGGTGTGCCAAGTTTTCTATAGCTTATGTTTATGTAAGATCCCATAGTACTTTTTGTGTGTCTGCAGTGCCCCCTAGTGGTCATCGCAGTTTAGTAGTTTTGTGCTTTTGTTAGGCTACATCTGTTCTGGCTGTGTTTGTTTTTTTTATTTATTTTCATACCGTAGGTAGTTTGGTGAAGCCCTCATCATGCAATAGGGGGAAGTAAAGAGACTTAACTGACAATCTTTTTTTTTTCCCCAAAACTTTTTTTTTTTTTTTAAATTTTGTTTATTTTTTCTTTCTTGTGATTGGATTAGGTCAAGGACATATTATTTTTTTTTTTTTTTACTTCTCAAACACTATTTTTATTTTAAAAAGAACAAACAAGGGGGGCGTGGCTTGGATGTGAGCCTGACTGGACGCACGCTTCTGAGCTCTCCCGATAACTAAAGCTTTACCGGAGATCCGGAGACGTCTGACTAGCCATACCTTGTTGATACTGGACCGGGTATATCCTCAGTAGAACGTGGAGGGGTCGGATCCACTCCCCGCGACACTTGATTGCCGCGATCAATAGAGGCCTTGTGCAGAGACAGAAGCCGCGGACTCGATTTCCGGCTGTGGTGAGCGCGGCTGTTTGGAAGTGCACAGCGCTGCCGATTTTCTTCCTAGCCTGAAGACACCCGAAGCGGGGACTTGTGAGTACATAAAGGGGTATCCTGGTTGGCAAAGGTGACTTGAGGTTAGATCTACAGCAAGACTGCTATAGATGTTTATTTTCAGTGACTTTCAATACAGACGCCCGCCATTTTAAGAACAAAACCTCACTATTAAGAGCCTTCATTTGGGGACACATCCTGACTCAGAAGAATTAATAACAACTTATTTCCCCCCCCATTGCCAATGGATATTTAAAGACATTCATCATTCACTTATAGTAAAGTTAATGCTGGGCTGGTCCCAAAGCATTTACTTACTCTATTAATACTTCCTTTAATATTCATGTGGTATTAATATTTCACTCATTCAGTGTGATTTGAGACCAGTTTAGATGTAGTAATTACCTCTTTCACAGAGCACCGTTGCTATACCACATTCCTAATAAATAATAATCAATAAAAGGAAGAATATTAAGTATTATTGTATATTCAATTCCTATGGAAAAATATTTCCAAACTTCAACACCGCTGAAACCACAACAGCAGAGACAAGAGAAACGGAGAGCTGAGACGAACATGTCGTCGGGAAGCAATGCTGACTCTGCATTACCAGCAGCTAAAAAACCAATACTTCCGCAAGATTCACTATCATCCAAGCAAAACCGCATAATATCAGACACCCCTATTACCTACAATGATGTTGTAGAAGCTATAAAATTGACCATGGGCCCACTTCTATCACAGGCAGTATCCGATATTACCTCACAATTGAAAGACCTAAGTTACAGAGTTACTGCGACGGAACAAAGAGTTAGTGAAAATTTTCAAGATGTTTCCCAACTGAAACACACAGTTAAAAAATTAGAACAAGACAACTACCATCTCTGGAATAAAATAGACGATTTGGAGAACAGGTCTCGTCGAAACAATATTAGATTGGTTGGTCTACCAGAATCCATTAAAGGCTCAGAATTATCACATTTTGTTCGCAACACTTTGCCAATGATACTAGAAATTGAAGAGGAATGCCGTGATTTAGTTGTAGAAAGAGTTCATAGACTAGGTCATAATCCTAGTTCTTCTACATCCCGTCCAAGAGTGGTTTTGTTTCGATGTCTCAATTATCTACACAAGCAAGCGTTTTGGACGGCATCTAAGAAGAAAACTATGCCTATAATTTGGGAAAACAAGAAACTTTTCCTATTCCAGGACTATTCAGTAGAACTCTCCAGAGCCAGAAAGGCTTTTTCTCCAATCTGTTCCAGACTGGTTGCAGACAAGCGCAAGTTTGCTCTTGTTTATCCAGCTAGACTAAGATTGTTTGAAGGATCCACCTACAAAGATTTCACTAATCCTCCTGACGCTATGGCTTATCTTGATGAAGAAAAGGACGCTAATGCACAAGATATCTCTGACTCTCCTCCTGAAACACATTGATATTCTATTAGAGAATATCTTGTTTAAAATTTGTTCATTTTGAACAATTTGAAGAATCTGGTTTTGCAAGGTTTGAATAAGTGTGGTTATGAAAATCTAGCCACTTAATTCATGTATGTTACTAGAATTAGTTGAAAGAAATTAGAATAACATATATTCTTTATTGTTATGAGAATTGATATATAACTTGCACATATTGTTACTAATTGTCACATATTTAAAGGTAAATTAGAGATATATATTCTAATTAATATTCTTATGTAATTTGAATTTATGTAGGTTATGGCACGGGGCTCTGTTGAGTCCTATTAACTAACTAAAGTACTGATTGTGGAATTAATACTACAAATTCTATCTTGCATATTGTGGTTTAAGGAAATAACTAATATTTCAGCAATTTTCTGGAATACAATGTGCCTTTTTGTTCCCTTGTCTCTGTCTATTTGTACGTCCTCCCTTGTGTTTCTTCCTCCCCGATTCATAATTAATATGCGTATACTTGATTATAAACCTTTTTGTTATAGACTTACATTGTCTACCTACTTAGAGATAACATGACGTTAAAAATTGGAACTTGGAATGTAGGAGGAATTAATTCACCCATGAAGCGACGTAAAATTCTCATGTATCTTTCTAAACAAAAAATAGATATTGCTTGCCTTCAGGAGACTCATTTGACAGCAGAAGAGACTAAGAAATTACAAATGCTAAATTGGACATTAGTTGCAGCTGCTCCATTTAATTCTAAATCAAGAGGTGTAGTTATCTTAGCCAAAAAATCTATTCCTTTCTCAGTAATTTCGGTGAACATAGATCCTGAAGGCCGATATATTATGGCTGAAATTTGTCTAAATGAAATCACATATATCCTTTGCAATATATATGCCCCAAATATTTATAAGAAATCTTTTTTTCAATACATACTTACTAAGTTATTATTATATTCTCCAAAATCACTGATACTTTGTGGAGATTTTAATCTCATATCATCTCCAATTTTAGATCGCTCACATAATACATATTCTCCAATTTCATTACCCAAGTTGGGAGTTCCAGAACTAGCTTCCAGGCTACAACTAATTGATGTATGGAGAGCAATTAATCCTACTGAAAAAGATTTCACCTGTCTTTCAGCTGCTCATCATACATTATCACGAATAGATTATATTTTACTTTCTAACTCTCTTTTTCCACAAGTCATAGAAACAAACATCGAATCTATAGTATTATCCGACCACGCATTGGTATCGATATCTATTCAGACAAAAACAGATAGAGGACTATATCGTAATTGGAGATTCCCTACATATCTTTCACAATCAATCACTTTTCGAAATAAGCTGATCTCGGCTTAGATGGATTATAAACATAATAACCTTTCCCATGCAGAATTGAATCCTTCATTATTTTGGCAAGCAGCAAAATCGGTCCTACGAGGACATATTATTTCTTATACTTCAGCTGAAAATAAACGGATTGCTAATGCATACTCAGATGTACAGACTAAACTCACTAATGCATATCAGACATACAAATCTAATCCAACTCCCCCTTCTAAATTAATATATAATGAAGCCAAAACACATTTTGAGGAATATATGAAAAATAAAGGAGACAGATATCTGTTTCTAATCAACTATAAATTTCACAAATTTGGCAATAAGTCTGGAAAACTATTAACTAACCTATTACAGGGAACGAGGAAGCCAATGGTAGTTCACCCACTGCGTATGTCAGATGGATCTCTGACTACCTCTAGTAATGAAATCACAGAAGTGATGAAAACTTTTTATGCTACACTTTACTCAAATAATACTACCACATTAGAATCTAAAGATAGTGAATTTATTGGTTGGGAGGATCTTTTGTTTCCGCAGATCACTAAAGACTTGGCCGATACAATAGTAGAACCTATTACATTAAAAGAGGTCACTGGGGTTATACAACAGTTGAAATCCTCTAAAGCCCCTGGCCCGGATGGTCTATCAACTGAATTTTCTAAAATCCTACTTCCACAGATTGGAGATCATTTAGTATCCTTTTATAACCACATTATCACTACTAACTCTATCCCTGCTTACTTTAATTCTGCAATCATTATAGTTATTCCCAAACCCAAGAAAGATTTATCACTTTCAAGTTCTTACAGGCCGATATCTTTACTCAATGTTGACTATAAGATTCTAACGAAAATTATTGCAGAACGATTAAAGAATATACTCCCACAAATCATACATACAGATCAATCAGGATTTATATCAGGACGACATTCTGTGGTAAATGTCAGGAGGGTCTTGGCGGCTGTGCAACACCTTAATACCTCAGTCCCTTACTCCTAGCATGGTAGTATCATTTGATGCTGAGAAGGCATTTGACCTCGTGATATGGAAACATCTTTATTCAACTTTGAGTAAATTTGGCTTCTCAGCATCTTTCATCAATATTTTGATAACATTATACACGAAACCACTTTCACAAGTGTCATGCAATGGATATATTTCATTACCGTTTGAAATTCAAAGAGGAACAAGACAAGGCTGCCCTCTTTCTCCGCTCCTCTTCGCAATAGCGGTTGAACCATTGGCTATAGCCTTGAGAACATCTCCACAGGTAGAGGGAATAGCAATCGGTAAAGTCATCCTAAAGATCGCACTTTTTGCGGATGATATGGTACTCTTTGTCACAAATCCTCATACCTCATTTCAAAAAGTGATGGATATTATACAATCCTTTGGTCACATATCAGGGTATAAGGTGAATCTGGATAAGTCCGAAGTAATGCCAACTAGTGGTCCAAAAACATATTTTGAAACTCTGCCCATTTTGAAATCTTTTAATGGGATCTCAACTACTCTTAAATATTTAGGAGTTCATATTACCTCAGATCTACAAAAGCTGTATATTGCCAATTACACTCCAATGATAAACAAAATAAAATCATTAATAGATAATTGGAAATCTTTACCTTTATCCCTATTAGGTAGATTAGCAGTTATAAAAACTATAATTTTCCCAAAAATATTTTATCTAATGCAGATGTTACCGAGTGGTCTTACCCAAAAAGATATTAAAACTTTATCTAAAACTTTCAATTACTTTATATGGCAAGGTAAGCGCCCAAGAATAGCGAAACCAAAAATGTTTACTACTAACGATAAGGGTGGATTTGGTCTTCCAGATCTAAAGAACTATTCTCTCTCGATATTTTTCCGATATATAAATGATTGGTTATTAGAAAGAGGCACATACACCGATAAACAAATTGATGAAGAATTATTTTTACCTTATTCTCCTGGAGCGTTATTACACTCTAAATGTAAAGATATTCCTTTCCATATATTAAACAATATACTTTTTAAAGACACCTACTTTTCTTGGATATCTATTAATAAGAGACTAAGAAGTCAATTTCAATATACTGATTATATACCTTTATGGGGCAACCCAGCTTTTCCTCCTTCCTTGTCTAATGCTAATTATCTTCAATGGAAGGAAAAAGGTCTTTCTAACATTTCCAAAGTTTTCGATCCTGGGGGTTCTTTATTGTCATTTAGGGAATTGCAACAGAAATTTAAATTGCCAAAACAAAATTTCTTTATGTATTTGCAAACTAGACACTTCATCAGATCACTCACAGTGATAACTGAAGAAAATAGAAAATCTACACCTCTTCAACAGTTGTTCAAATTGATATGTAGAATACCATTTAAAATAAAAATGTTATATAAACATTTAGTAAATGATCACTCTGCTGTCCAGTGGGTCTCACTGTATAATACTTGGCGGAAGGATGCTCCAACTATCTCATCTCTTGATGATTTAACTGGTCATACTGACTTTATATTAAGAAAATTGCAGTCATCATATCTTCAAGAAGTACATATGCGCACGATTCACAGGGCATATATCTCTCCAGCACAGCGCAAACACATGGTAGCATCAGAGACTGGAAATTGTCCTAAATGCCATATAACGGAAGCTACCTTTATCCATTGTATATGGGAATGTGGTATAATTAAGACATTTTGGAACAAAATTACTCAAATGATAAATACCTTATTTACACTCAACCTGGTACCTAAATTAGTGGCTTGTATATGTGCTAATTTTGAAGAGTGGGATTTAGGACCTCATAAAAATAATATTCTCCCACTACTCATATGTATAATTACGATAGCGAAGAAAGTAATATTAATACACTGGATTAGTAGATCTTCGCCCTCTCTTAGAGAAGTTAAGCAAAAGTTGTTACAACTAATGTATTATGACAGGCGATCAACCTTGCCGGACATAAATAAAGGAGTGGAAAGATTTTACAATAAATGGGAGTCCTACATTAATACTCTTGAAAGCTCGACACAAGATCAGATTATCAAATTATTCGAGAACACAGATTGGTTTTTGCTTAGAAATATAGCTTCCTCTTAAGATACGAAATATATAGATAAGCTATCTTCTATCTTCTAATTCCTCTTACTTAATCCAACCATACTTAGATCTCTTAAATCTGAAGAATTACTTATTAGATAAGGAAGTCTACTTCAATACAGATTTTAATAACTGACAATGCTATTTTTATTCCCCTCCCTCCCCTCTTCTCCCTCATGTGTCATGTCTTTTCTTTTATGTAGTGTGTTAGATCATTGATATATATTGATATTCCAAATAATCTAGCGTTAAATTATTCTAGATAATAACATTAATGCCTAACTGAATACTGATAACGTTTAGGTTACCTAATATTTTGGACCAAGGTAATGGTCAAGATGTTCTATATAATGTTAATATACCTATTCTCTATTTTGAATCATATATGTGGCTTAAAGAGATCTATTTTAAGTATTATCTAGAAATTTGCTTAGTTTATCAATTGATATTGGAAATGCTTAATGCTAATCTTTTTGTGTAATACATATTGTGTTCTTTACTTTGAAAGTTAATAAAAAAGTATATTAAAAAAAAAAAAAAAAAAAAAAGAACAAACAAAAAAAAAATGTTCTTGACCTAATAATAATTTAAAATAATAAAAAATATTTTTTTTATATATAATTATATATTTTTATTTTTGTTAAACCAATAAAATGACCATTAGCTTTTTTTTTTTTTTTTTTTTTCGGTCATTGATCTATTGGACTTCGCAAATTTGATTTCCCCAGCGGCTGCTCTTCTCTGCAGCTACCTGGTGGGGGGGTTCTGTTGGGCTTTCTTGATCGGCAACACAAGACACTGGGGGAGGTAGCAGGGATACAGAGGGTCCGGGAGATCCTTCTGCTAATGGCGGCTGCTGGAAGATAACCTGGCAGCTGCCCAATGTGCATTTCTGACTTTGTCGTTTTGTTTGCAACTATCTACGCACAGCGTGGCTGCAAACGCCAGGCAAGTGGTTATTCCACCCGGTTTGTTTGGCATGCATTCACTGATTGAGAGTATGCCTAACGCTTACCTATGACTCCAGTGGCCATTATGGTAGCAGCCAGCTTAGTCTCTCACTGCAGTTGGTTATCCTTTATTGCTGGGCTCTTTCCTCCTCTTCTGTGTCAGAGTGAAGTTTAAAAATAAATACAGTAAATTAAATATGCAGATCTATAGATGTAATTGTCCAATATATAACTTCTTAAATTTTTGTCTTTTAATTTTTTCCATGTTTATTAGGGCTAAGCCAGAAGATCCCTCCCTTCTAGAGGATGAGAAAATCAAAGCCATCGCTTCCAAACACAAAAAGAAGGCCGCCCAGGTGAGTGCAACCTGGGACACTTACATCTGCTCTATAGAAACCACACTGGCCGCTCCTCCCGCATCAGCCTGAGCCATAGGGGCATAGCATCTAAATTAGCCGCACGTGTCCTGCCTGAATGTGTGGTTTTTGGGCCGATCGGCCATATTGTTTCCAATACCCCTGGGGTCAGATGATGACGGAACACAGGCTGGTGGCTATCTTACAGCAGTATCCATATTATACATAATGATCTGCTTCCCACCCATAGCGGTATTATTGGACATGTTGTCACCTTGGGGCCATACGCTGCGATAACCCAGAGAGTGCGATCATCTGTCATACCTCCCGTAGTTCTTCTCTTTCCCATGTGTTGGGTGTTTTTTTTTTTTTTTTTAACAAAAGTCCATTATGTGCCATGCTGGCAATGTGCCGCCATGACAGAGTGGGGACGTGTACCCGCAGAGCATCATGATGGGAACCTCGCATATTATCTCATACGCACGTAACTGTCTGCAGCAAAGTAAGCGCTGTTGCGCTCCTGCAGTTATCCGTGATATGCGCAGCTGCGTGTTGGAACAATTTACTTATGTACAAGTGCGGTGACCTAATATTAGGCTGCCAAACACGGTGCAGCATTGGTATTGGGGGAGCTATGCCATGAATGTAATCCTGCGCTGTGTACTGAAGGGCTTACCTAGAAATGAAGTTGGAAAGTCTTATTACAGATATCCGGTACTTACTATAGTTCTTAATATACCGCTACAGGTCCTAATCCGCTACCATATCCAGAGGAACAACGTCGTCATCCCAAAATCTGTGACCCCTGAGCGCATTGAAGAGAACTTTCAGGTACAGTGTGACAATGGTGTCTTGTATTGCGGTGATACACCGGTGGGATACGCTGGCTGGGCCGCACTCACCCTGCAGTATGTTATTGTACCATGTTATTGTACCATGGGCTGGGTCACTGATCTGGCACTGACGTCTGTATTGTCTGTGATGTGCAGGTGGGGGTGGGATACGCTGGCTGGGCCGCACTCACCCTGCAGTATGTTATTGTACCATGGGCTGGGTCACTGATCTGGCACTGACGTCTGTATTGTCTGTGATGTGCAGGTGGGGGTGGGATATGCTGGCTGGGCCGCAGCATCTTATTGTGCCATCGGCTGGGTCACTGACGTCTGTATTGTCTGATGTGCAGGTGTTTGACTTCGAGCTGTCCCCAGATGAAATGAAGGATATCTCCAGCTTCGACCGGGGCTGGCGGGTCTGTGCATTATCCTCGTAAGTATAAACTTGGGGCCGATTGATTGCTGAGCAGATCCGATTCTCCTCTCTATTGTGTTAGTCAGCAGATGCTTTTAGCCCTGTATTGTATGTGGACACCCAAACTTCCCACCCATATGTACTTGTTGAATAGCTTATTTTAAAGCCATGGTCAGTAATATGAAGTTGGTCCCCATCCTCTACTGCTAGTACAGCCTCCTCTTGTTTGAAGGCTATTGGATGAGGCCGGGCTCCCAGTCTGCGTTTCAAGTTTGTCCCAAAGGTGACTGATGCGGCTGAGGTCAGGGGGTCTGTGCAGTTCTTCCACACAACTTAGCAAGCCATGTTTTCATGGTCGTAGCATGGTGCATTGTCATGCTGTTACGGGGATGGGCCTCCGCAATGCTGTTCTCTAAACTCTGTATGCTGTAGTGTTCAGATACTGGCACTAAGGGCCCCAGGCCTAACCATGGAGAACGACCCAGACCTATGCATAGGGGCAGGAAACGTCCCGGCTTCTACCAAACCCAGTCTTGTTGGACTGCCAGATGGTGACGCACAAGGTGGGGATTGTGCGTCTGCAGAGTAGAAGGGTGCTGTGCTTTATGCCTGTCCTGCTGATGTCCGCCATTACGCATAATGATCTGAACCTTTAATACAGCTGCGGAAACCCCGATCCTTGAAACTGGGCAGCCTGACTTGTTGGAAAGGTGGCACCTGTGGCAGTGCCATGTTGTGCTCTTTGGTACGGGACATGCTAATGTTTGCCTATGGAGCTTTGTGGCTGAAATAGCCAAGCACACTAATTACAGCGGACTCTACATACTCACACCCATGTAGTGTTGGCACAGTCTGAAATTAGTTTGCAATGGAGACTTTAAAGATCACATTTTGCTGGATCATTAATAACTATTTACCCATAAAAACTGAATTAGACATGGAGTAATGTTAAACCATTCTACTACATGAGGTTGTGATTACTGGGAGGGGTAGGTTAGGATGGATATGACATGATGACCGCCTCATAAAACTACATTTCCATTTTATTTTTTATCCATCTGCAGAGCCATAAAGCACAAGGATTATCCGTTCAACGCAGAGTTCTGAGCTGGGCCGTCGCCTGTTTGAGACGCTTGTTCTGTCATTTTGTGCTTTTGACAGTGTGTTCTATTAGCTTTGGATTGTTCTATACCTTATAAATCTTACGGTTCAGTGTCATACAGGTAGGAGGGTATAACCTCTGGCAGAAGGGTTTAGAAAGTGCCTTACTGCAGAATGGCCAGCCGCCCCCCTAAGTAACTCCCATCCTTTCCTCTGTCTGCGTCTTACAGCCCTGGTATAAAACACACTGACCTCATTCTGTCTGCACTTGAAGGATCATTTTGTATTTGTAGTGGAATATTGTAGAATCCGTGGGACACTCCAGTGTTAACCTCCTGCCGATTTTAAGCACTTACAGTATTTTCTTCTGTTCAAACAGTGGAGTTGTTTTTTGCCTTTTCTATATACGTACAATAAACCAGTTTTGAAACGTGTTTGTTTGTAATTGTGCCAATTGGTCGTGGATATGAGCAGCAAGTCCTGTCACGTCTGCCCCTATGGGGGCAGAAATTCGACTTCAGCACTAATCTGGGTACCTGTGGCTACTGAATATTCATGCTACACATCCCAGCATGCCCTAACACCATGATTTTCATCTCAAGACACACTACATAAGATTTTAATATTGCAAACACACTAACCGGCGATGCGGCATGCGTGACGACAAATTAAAAAACACGTTGGCTTCCACATAAAAAAAATAAATAAAAAAATATATATACACACACATTGGCCTCCTCAAGAATAAAACACACTACAGTACAACTGTGCTGAGCTGACCGCCACGGTACACTTGACAACCGCTCATGGCACACTGGTTGAAAAATGCTGCCCTAACCGCAAAACTAAGTCACGTCATGCTGGGATGTGTAGTTCCACAGCAGCTGAAGTGCCAAAGGAGGCCTATACCACCATTGAAGAGTTGGAGTAAGTGTCATAGAATAGTCTATACTGCAATTGAATCCCTCCTGTGAGATGGGATCAGCGTTCCCTTGTCATTGATAAAGCAGTGAGTGAATGAATGCTAGTGGTTATAGTGCCCATCTGACACTCCTCTGGTTGGCTAGATGGTGTGATAGAATATGCACTATGACCAGTCCCCTGCAGGAAGCTATAAGGCTCCGTACACAAGGACTCCTTAATGGGCACAAGTGAAAAGCTAATAAAATAGATCCCATAATGAGTGGTTCTCAAACTTGGCCCTCAGGACCCCACACAGCTCACGTTTTCCAGGTCACCCAGCTGGTGCAGTCATTACTCACTCGCACATTTTAAAAGAATCCACAGGTGGAGCTAATTATCTCACTTGTGATTCTGTGAGGAGACCTGGAAAACATGACCTGTTTGGGGTCCTGAGGACCGAGTTTGAGAACATTATGCATTATGATAAATGAGGAAGTGAACGGGTGACGATCAGGTGATGGAGCTTTATTTTAACCACTTGTCAACACTTCTCTGCAATGACAAAAATAACATTTGGAAGAGTAGACCGCTGTGTAAATTGAGCAGTGTACACTGACCACCTGTATGACCGATTCCTTCACAGTATTCTACAAGCTTCCCAGTGGCAGCATAGTAATGGAGATGGCACTGGGCCGGGTGTAGCCTAAGCCTGATGGATCTTTACATGTTAATTGTGTATTTACTCCAGTGCGGCTGTGATGGTGGAAAAACCAGCTGAGCATGACGTGGATGCACTGGTAAATCCCTCTGTACCAGCAGCATCACCACCGGTCAGAACTGAGGGGGTGCATAGGGGTCCCTGTGTAACTACACAAGGGACTGACTTTCTGATCCATGGGCAACTATAGCACTGACCTGTCTGTCCATAGAGCTATATCATTGACACGGTGCAATGTGAGGACAATTTGCCGATCTGTATTGGATTATGAATATACAGTGATGTATGGAAGCCGTGTGACACTAACAGCCCCGTATACAGCTCTCACTTCCTGGCTGGAGTTCAGTTTCACATCTGTCAGGCAGCCCCATCGGCTCCTCTCAGCAGCTCACGGGCCTGGCAGTAGGGATTAGTCGCCCATTCAATAGTCTACTCCTATCCCTTTGCTCCTGTTTAGAACATTCCCCACCCAACTCTTCATCCCAAGATGCCTCCGGTGGGCCCTGGGATGTAGGGAATGGGGCTGTAGCTGCTTCCTAATATGCTGAGCTAATCTATAGGGCGGCAGCACCCCAAATGAAACCAGGTACTAGTGCCTCTGTGCACCTGGATTTCAGGAACACACTTGTCCAGTAGGATGTCACCATTGATCAATTATGGAACACGTTGGCATGCATTGGAGGTCAGCATCCTGCCAGCCTGGTCCTGTATACAGTCCGGAGCCATGAATTCTTCATTCATAGTCACAACCTTCCACAAAACTTCACAGAAAGCAAAAAGTTTTATGTGGATTTTTTAAGTGACCTTAATGTATCTCACTACGCCCTCTGCTGGTGACTATAGGGAAGTACAGTGGTCATATGTGGTGCTATTGTACAAAGGGGGAGTTCTGCAATTTTTAGAGGATTCCAAGTGGTAGATGCAACAATTCCTGATTCTACCAATCTGCACCTTAATGGTGGAACTTTCCAAAATGCCATCTTCCAAATTGATAAAAAATAAATAAAACTAAGAGATGGACCTGATTTTATCTAAAGCAGTGTTTCTCAAACCTGGTACTCATGGATGCCTGACAGTACATGTTTTCAAGGTATCCCCAGGAGTAATTAGTAACACCTGTGCTCCAGCTAGATTATCTGGAAAACATGCACTGTTAGGATACCATGAGATGAGGACCATGTTGGAGAAACACTGATCTGAAGTAAGCCTCCCCCCCCCCCCCCCCCCAAAAAAAAAAATATGTCTGCTCCCACGTCAGTCTGACATGGGGGAGAGGAGAGGTGTATTCCTTCCCGCCCGAACACATTCCTCCCGTAATATCCTCTGCGAAATATAGTTACATCTACCATTACATACTACAGGGAAAGAAAAAAAGGGTTTCCCCCCAGCACACTGCAAAAAAACAGCAGACAAACTTGAATACTACATAACAGAGGTAATTGTTTCATACATTTGCAAATATATGGTTAAGTGCCAGGCCAGCACCCCTAACGATACATGATAATAGCACCTACTCTGGGTCTGGGGGGCTGGGTTGCAGAGTAAACCCCTCCCCTTACAAGCACCTGTGAAATACCATTAAGCAGCCACTGTTTTGTATTGATCTACCATTACATGAAAGAAAGAAATCCACTCAATCATTAAGTTGTCAGTGATTTTTGCAACCAGGACACAAGGAATCTGCACCTTCACCGCTCTTACAGTAAAGAATGCCTTCCATCTGCAACCCACGACCCCTTGTCCTCTACAAGGTCCTTACTATAAAATGTATTAATTAGGTGACCTCCTAAGGGGCCTTTATTGCCAAATTAACCATTTACCATCCCATTCCCTTTATTAATGAGCTCTAAAGTCTCTCATCTTCTCCTGTGTCCTTACACCAGGGTTTCCCAAGCTCAGTCCTCAAGGCACCCCAATAGTCCAGGTTTTAAAGAATATCCAGGCCATTTTTAGTTATGAGGTACAAATTAAGTTACCTGTGCTCAAGCATGGATATTCTTAAAACCTGGCCTGTAGGGGGCCACTATAACTCTTCCTACTTTGCCTCTTTACCAAGGTGAAGCAGGATGGGGCACAGATGAGATGTATTAACATCTCGTCTGCCAGAGCGGGGCAGTAAAAGCTCCCCCCTCCGACGATCCCTGCCTGAGTACGCAGCGTATCAGCCTAGTGTTAATGCGCTGTGTCTCCCTTCCCGGCCGGCTCCACTGGGCAGAACCTCACAAGCATCGCGAGATCCCACGTACAGCCCCCTGAAGCCGGCAGCAGTGACTGCGCTGTCCCTGCTGTGGTAATAGGGCACTGACCGTTCATACATTGCCCTACAAAATATCGGCGCACTGCCTTGTAGATAGCAGTGCCGATAATGACACGGGCACATGTCAATTACTGCCTCATCCCGCAATAATACATGGGGAGCATCGGTATCGGCACACAACATGCGCAGATACCATTTCCCTATATCGACAGTGGATACATCTACGGCAGAGTTTGGGAAACTCTGGGCTACTGCTGGATCTAGCTCTATGTGCATTCACAATGCTTGGCCATTCCATTTGGCTATGAGTTGTCCAGCCCTGCAAACACACCAATGCTGCCATGGGTGGATCTAGCCCTATATATTCTAAAGTACTGACTAAGGGCCTGATTCAGAGCCGCTCGTAAGCGGCCGCTCGTTCGTTCCGAGCGATGTTAGCCCAACTGCGCATGCGTACGGATCGTTATACGCATGCGCTAACCAGTCAGTGCGGCCGAAATTCATGTGCTCGCTAAATAGCGAATGCCTGCTATTTTGAATGACAGAAAGAGGCGTATGTGGGTGGTAACAGGGGAAGGTGCTTGAAAATGGGGAGTGGAAATCAGAACGCAGGCGTGCTTAAAGGTCAAAACGGGCGTTTTATGGGTGTGCATAATTAATACAGCAGCGTCACTGGGTTATTTTATAGTCAGAACTGCTCACAAAATTGTGGTAGCAAACACCAACCCCAAGAATAGCGAGCAGTTCATACCCTTGTCGATGTACTCGATTAATCTAATAAATAGTGGACATGACGTAGGATGCGAGCGGCCAGGGGGCGTATTTTTCCAAAAAACGAACACAAGTTTTGTTCGCTCGTTCAGACATAGAGGCGTGAACAGACCGCAAACAGCGAACGGTTTTAGAACGAACGACCGCAAATAGCGAGTGGCTCTGAATGAGGGCCTAAGTTGGTTAAATGAAAGCTATTACCATAAAGTGCAGAGAAAAAAACATGAGGAGCACCTGCAAAAAAAAAAAAAAAAGCCCTCAGCTCTCCAAAAGAAAGTCCCAGATTTGTCATGGTCTTTATTTATAGAGTTTCCTCAGTATGTACACAGGTCTAACACCTGAGGCCCCTTATAGAAAAGGATGGCGACCAGCGTTAGAAGTCCATGGTTGTGATCCTCCGTGTGATCAAGAGCTTTACCCTGTTTTGGTTGTTGCACAAGACGGGTGCACACAATAAATAAAATAAATAGCGTTAGCGCCCCCTGATGTCACGTGTGCGATGAAAGCTGTCCGTCTGTGCTAAACACATTGCAGTCTGCACTCAGTAACTCTTCCTCCTCAGAGTCCTCCTCTTCCTCATCCTGGTCGGTGAGGGGCGCCGTGCTGGGACCTTTGCAGATCTTCAGGTGGCGGGTGAGGTGGTACTTGGTGAGGAAAGCCTTGGAGCACTTCTCGCACACAAAGTCCCTCTTCCCTTCGTGAGAGTTGAGGTGTTTTTTGAGATGGTTGGTTCTGCAGAAGTGTTTGTCACATTTCGGGCATTTTATCTGTCGCTCTCTGTTTGGGGAGGAGGGGAAAAAAAAACGTGTTTAATATATGAAGCAGAACGTAAAACACTAATGTACGGAATGTGAAAAGGTCAAAACAGAGAGAGGTGGAATTTATATAAAACTTTTTTTTTTTTTTAACATTTCTGTCATTTCACAAAGACGGAAAATTGCTTTAATTTCAGGACAAGCTTCATCCCCGACAGGACGTGACGCAATGGACTGATCAGGCCCAGTGACTAAATACCTCTGCATTCAAAGCTAGAACGCATTTTTCTTACTAATTTCTTTGTCTCACAGCAAATAGGGGGCGATGTTGAGTTACCGTAATGTGCGGTGACGTTTAGTTGGATGTAGTTTTGTCCTGAATCCCCCCCCCCTCTGTGTCTTACAAAGGCATAATATATCTCCTACTGTAAAATAATATTCAATCCTTTTATCAGTGACTTATATAAAAAGCACTATGGTCATTGGTGACGGGTGTGATATACGACTGCCACAATCATAATGTCAACAGGGCTGTAGTTGCAGTGCTGCCCTCTTCTGGTGGCAGCTAATAACTGCAATTGCACAGGAAATGCTTCAGCTACCTTCAATCTCGCTAACGGTCTGTCTCTGCTGTGTCCAGACTACAGGTATGCAGGCATCGATACCAGCCATGTATATTAGTTGATGCCTTATCGGTATTCTGTAGTTGGGATGACACACGCCTGTAGGGACGCTGGGAGTGGGTAATGGCGCGGCATGATTATGTTCTGCCAAGTACAGTACAAGCCGCAGCCCAGTAACGTGGTTGGAGTAATAACACAAGTCAGTGGCGATTTGGCACAATAAACCGAACAAACAAAGTATTAAAAGTGAAAGTTAGATTTATGGTGCATACACACGATCAGATTTTTTCTTCAGATATGGACGATAACGATTTAAAAATCGTTCAGTCGTTCATATCTGAAGGAAAATCGTTCATATCTGACATGCCTGAACGACGGACGATCAACGATGCGCGTTCCCGTTTGTCAGATAACGATATCTGACATCTGATGGGTTTGCAGTCAGACTTGGACGATTCCATTCATTTTAATGCAGTCAAAAATCGTTCAAAACTTTGGTCAAATCGTTCAATCGTTCATCTGACAAGTCTGACAAATCTGACCGTGTGTACGCTCCATTAAGCTGCATACACACACAACGATTTTATTACCAACGATTTTCTGTCAGATTTTTTTAAAGTGTAATGAACGATTTTTTTGAACTACAAACGATTTTTGCATATTCCCTTAATGAAAATCGTTCAGATGACAAGTCTGACTGAACTACAAACGTGAACGCGCATGAACGATAATCGTTCAACGTTTGGCTCAGAAAGTGAACGATTTTGTTAAACGATAATCGTTCAAAAAAATCGTTGTGTGTGTATGCAGCTTTAGGATTGTTTACTTTGTCCCATTACTTTTGGCCCCTTAAAAAGTGGGAGGCACATATAGAGACCGTTGTAATTCCTACACCGTTCACCTGATTTGGATGTAATTACCCTCAAATTAAATCTGAAAGTCTGCAGTTAAAGCACATCTTGTTTGTTTCATTTCAAAGCCATTGTGGTGGTGAATAGAGGCCAAAATATGAAAATTCTGTCAATGTCCCAATATTTCTGCACCTGACACACACACACACATTATTTATATATATATATATATATATATATATATATATATATATATATATATATATATATAAATATATATCCATATATATAAATCTCCATCCAGGAGGTTGAGCACAATGCTGCACCCACACTGCTATCCTGCAGGCTGTGTGCTGCAGGGGTGAGTAAGGAGGATTTATCTCAGAATGGGTAATGTGCTATCAGTTGCCTGGCCCCTCAAACCCCCCCCCCCCCAACAATGGGACCCTATCCCCCTTGGGCACCTGGCAGTCCCGGCTGTTTTGCTTCATATGGGGTTACCTCAACAAACCATCCTTCCCTCTTAGGGTATCCCGCATTGTTTGCAGTCTACTCCTGTACCACAGTCTGTAACTCCCTACCAGGGATTACTGCATATATGCCATCCCCTTCGGTATCACAACAGTCTGTTGTTCCCTTCCAGGGACTTCCTCAAGCTGTGCAGCCACCCTGGGTGGATGTTTTATCTAGTTCAGTTCAGAGTTTGGCAGCTTCCTCTATGGCCTTTCAGACCATGTTACAGAATAAAAGACCTAAGACGGCATCTAAACGCCCTGTATTGTCATCCCAGTCTACACAACTATCAAATACAGAGGTTTCGTTGGATGATGCATCTGATTCCGATTTCCTCTACACTGGAGCCTAAATAAAGTATTAATATTCCAGCTTTGGTGCGGGTGGTCCGAGCCATACTAGATATAGAAGAAGATGACGAACCTTCCCCTAAATCCAAATACCCTCACTTTAAACAGGTAAAGGTGACTTCGGCAGTTTTTCCTCTCTCTGACCAGCTGGTAGACCAAATGGCAGAGGCCTGGTGAGAGGTATCAGCCGCAAAAGTGTTTGGCCTTATGTTATCCATTCCCTGAGGGGCACTGTAAGAAGTGGGAATCGCCTCCTGCGGTGGATTCTCCCGTTACTCGCTTAATAAAAAGTACCACGCTACCCATGCCTTCCATTTCTTCCTTGAAGTATTCTACAGATAGAAAGGTGGAGACATGCCTAAAATCGATTTACTCTCTCTCAGGAGCGGTTGCCCATCCGTTCATGGCCATCTCATGGGTGGCTAAGGCAATAGAAGGTTGGACAAATGTTCTGGAGGACACTTTCCCCAAGGAGACTCCTGAGACTCTGAGGTCTTTGGTGGGCCACATTAGAGATGCGGCTGCTTTGGATGCCAGTCTACTGACCTCCAGAGTCTGGGCCGCGGCAGTGTCGGCTCACCGCTCCCTGTGGCTGCGCTCCTGGAGGTCAGATGCTGACTCTAAAAACGGTCTGGAGGCTTTGCCCTGCAATGGCAACATATTGGTTGGCCCGGACCTGGACAAAATTGTAGACACACTGGCAAAATCTAAATCAGCATCTGCACCTTCCAAGGCTAGAACCTCTTCCTTTCGTCCTCAAGAAAAATCCAAAAGACAGTCTTTCCCTAGACAATCAGCAACCAAAACAACCACCAAGCCTAAGAAACAGGCCCGCTTCCAAGTCAAGAGGATAAACCCTCAGCCTGATGGGACGGGCCTCCCTCTGGGGGATCCCAGAGTGGGAGGCAAACTTCTTCAGTTCACCCAGTGGCGGTGTCAAACCACCAAGGATGCTTGGGTAAAAGAAGTGGTCTCTCATAGGTACGCTCTCTCATTCCAGCGAAGACGTCCCCACCAGTTTTTCTGTGCAAGCCCTTCTTCCGACAAGAAACAGGGCCTTACAGATCCAGGAAGCCATAGAGTCCTTGCTGAAAGCAGGGGTAATTGTACCAGTTCCACTATCTCAAAGAGGGACTGGTTATTATTCTACTCTGTTTCTAGTTCAGAAGCCAAATGGGTCTCATTGGCCTAACCTCAAATCTCTGAACAAGTTCCTCAGGGTGCCCAAGTTCAGGATGGAAACTTTACGCTCCATCATACTGGCTATGGAACCTGGGATTACATGGTATCCCTGGACATTCAGGATGCTTACCAGTGTACGGGTCCAGAACAAGGGATGCCGAAGCAAGCTTGGTGGACGCTCTGTCTGTAAGGTGGACCTTCCAGTTTGCGTACCTCTTTCCACAGTCCTGCTGGTGGCTCCAGCCTGGCCCAAATGTCATTGGTACTCAGATCTTCGGAGTCTCTCCATCGACACTCCATTCATGTTGCCTCAACGACCGGACCTGTTGCCTCAGGGTCCTTGCCTTTACCTGGACCTGGATCGGCTGTCTTTGACGGCATGGCTCTCGAGACATCCATCCTAAAGGTCCAAGGGATTCTCTAGCTCAGTCATTGGCGCGATGCTCCGAGCGCGTAAACCTGCTTCGGCCAGGATATACCACAGGGTGTGGCATACATATTTCCAGTGGTGTCGCTTTCAGGATTACGACCCTCAGGTGTTTCGTATTTCCAGGATTCTGTCATTCCTTCAAGTGGGATTGGACCTGGGCCTTCGCCTGGCCTCGTTGAAAGTACATGCCTCCGCCCTGTTAGTGTGGTTCCAACAAAGGATAGCTCCACTCCCGGATATCCACACCTTTCTACAAGGTGTTCTCCAGATTCATCTCCCTTTTGTCCACCCAGTGGCTCCTTGGGATTTGGCGGTTGTTCTTATGGCCCTCCATTTGAACCACTAGATTTGGTGGCTCTCAAGTGGTAAACAGCTAAGACTCTCTTTCTCCTGGCTATTGCTTCTGCCAGGAGGGTGTCAGAATTGGGGGTACTCTCCTGTCGTCCCCCCCTTTCTGATATTTCACTTGGACAGGGCTGTGCTTCGCACTCGCCCCAAGTTTCTTTCTAAAGTGGTTTCTAATTTCCATATTAATCAGGAAATTATTGTACTGGCCTTACAGTCACCTGACCTCTCGGCAGGTGAGGCCTTATTGGATGTGGTCTGTGCGGTCCGGATTTATGTGGACCAGACCAGTTCCTTTCGGAAATCGGGCTGCTTATTTGTGCTCTATGGATTTCACAAGAAAGGATGGCTAGCCAATAAACAAACATTGGCCAGATGGCTTCGTATGACTATATCAGAGGCTTACACACAGGCAGACTTGGCGGTTCCAGCTTCTGTTACTACTCGGTCTGTGGGCCCCTCGTGGGCAGCTCGCAGCGGAGCCTTGGCTGTTCAGCTTTGTAAGGTGGCCACGTGGTCTTCCATTCAGACCTTTCTAAGGGTCTATGCATTTGATACCTTCGCCTCTCAGGATGCTTCCTTTGGGCACCGGATTCTCCTCTCCTCGCAGGAGCGTCCCCCCCCTTAAAAGGACTGCTTTGGGACATCACCAAGGTTTCCCTGTGGAGCCTATGGACCTTGAAGAAGAAAATGAGTTATGGTAAGAGCTTACCTTTGCTAACTCTTTCTTCGAAGTCCACAGGGCACCCGTCCTGACGCACCTGGCTTCATATGGGCTGTGTTACTGGTCACCGGTTTCCCGTCTCCTTCTCTGTGAGTGTGATTCTTGAGTGCTCCAGTCTTCCTTCTCTCTCTTTTTCCTCCTCCAGTCTTTGGCTACTTAACAACTGAAGTGCCTCGGGGGCTGGGTACAGGGAGGATGGACCAGTGCATCCTGGGAGCAAAGCTTTTAACTGCGTAGTGCCCGGGATCCAGATATACCCCCCAAGGTCTCCCTGTGGACCCTATGGACTTTGAAGAAAGAGTTAACAAAAGGTAAGTTCTTACCATAACTTTCATTTTTTCTTACTAATTTCTTTGTCACACAGCAAACAGGGGGAGATTCCAGCAAATGCAATGGCTGCGATGTTGAGCTACCGTAATGTGCGGTGATGTTTAGCTGCACGTTGTTCTGTCCTGAACCGCCCCCCCTAGGTCTTACAAAAGGCATAATGTATCGCCTACGGTGAAATTATAACGTTACATTCTATCCTATTATCAGATAATAGAGGTCATCTCAGGGTTAACTGACCTATATAAAAAGCACTATGGTCATTGTTGACGGGTTTGATACACGACTTCCGCAACCGTTAGGTCAACATTCCGCGGGGCTGTAGTTGCAGTGCTGCCCTCTTCTGGTGACAGCTATTAACTGCAATTGCACAGGAAATGCTTCAGCTATCTTCAACCTCGCTAACGGTCTGTCTTTGCTGTGTCCAGACTACAGGTATGCAGGCATCGATACCAGCCATGTATATTAGTTGATGCCTTATCGGTATTCTGTAGTAGGGATGACACACGCCTGTAGGGACGCTGGGAGTGGGTAATGGTGCGGCATGATTATGTTTTGCTAAGTACAGCACAAGCCGGAGCCCAGTGACGTGGTTGGAGTAATAACAAGTCAGTGGCGATTTGGCACAATAAACCGATGACAATACGTGTGGCTAGACCTAGCCAAGATGTACCTCTGCTACATGGGCCTGTAGCTATCCGAACAATTACAAAACTGACAGGTGAGGTTGGTGTCACACAAGCTGGTTTCTCAAATAACCAGAAAAATTCATCGATATTTACAAAAAAAAAAAGTTCTAATAAGTAACTGTTCTTCGGCAGCTATTGAATCGCGAGTGTCAGGTACAGGAAAAATGAAGACATATTTGAAGTACTTTTCCCTGCGAAGCTTGAGCTGTTGTACAGCTGGCCCAAAACTCCACCTGCAAGTTTCCAAATGTCACCTCTATCACCTCTCTGATGACGGCTGTAGACATGCATTGGTTATTGATTAGCAATTATTTTTATACTTTAAAAAGGCCATATTATATGCAATTAGTCCCATTAAATCTTTTAATAAAAGGTTTCAAATGCCATTAGAACTGCTCGTGTGACATCATCCAGGCAAAATTCATTCATTCAATATTACTTTTTTAAATTTTGGGGGGAAATACCAACTTTTCCCTGAAAGTAATAAATGCAAACACAGTAACGTTAGCTGGGAAGAGCTATGCGCAATAAGTCAGACATTAATCTATGTGCTCATCGCCACGGAAGCCCTCGGGACCAGCATTAGACCACACGTGTGACCGGTTACTCACCGCGTGTGAGTGAGTATGTGCTGCTTCAGATCCTGCCTCCTCATGAACATCTTCTCACAGAAGTCACATTTTAAATTCTTCTCGCCCGTGTGGACCACCATGTGGGAGGCCAAGTGCGCTTTCTGTGTGAAGGATTTATCGCAGAGTCCGCAGCGGTGATTCTTCTGCCCTGTGTTGGGGGGAGGTCACATAAGAAGCATTAAAAGGACAATTTGGCATTTGTAGCCTCTGAATGTATCAATCACTACCTGGGGTATCATACATCTGACCCCCACCCCACCCTCCCCCTTTCTTTGAAGATAGCAAAACTGACAGCAGAAATAATTTGCAGCAATGATTTGGAGACCTCAGACACTGAGCAGAAAAAGAAGTGGGAGGGGATAGTATTTAGTATGTACAGGTTTTGCATTCAAGAGGCTGGACAGGCAGCCAGTGTTCCAGGTAATCTCTTCTTACTGCAGCTGGTCTACAGAGGTCAGCATCTGTGGGTGACAGACAGCTCCTGCAGTGGGCAAGCTGCATGGTCCAGTGTGTTGGGGTGGGGGAGGGGTCTGGATGCAATGGCGTTGAAGATAGGACTTTCCCATTAAATATTACAATTAATCTATAATTGAATAGTGTCTCTAATAGACCCAATTCCACAAAAAAAATAAAATAGTCCAATGCTTCCTCGCCTTGGAGGCTAGCCCTCTCAAAAGACAGGAATAATCTGGTTTACTTCGTACTTTAAAACAAAGTCATTAGGCTCTTTTACGCTCAATCAAGGTGCCCACACACATAGCGATATTTTACACGATCTGGCCGATTCCGACGCAATGGAACGACAGATCGTGTAAAATATGCCAAATCGTGAGGAAATCGTGAGTCCCCACTCACGATCACGATGCGATACGCGTCCCCGCTGGTCGCACATCGCATCTTCAGATCTGCCGTGCAGTAGGGCAGATTTGACAATCTAGGAGGCGATGCACTGTGACAGTCTGGATGCAGGAGAGATCGTTTGAAGATTGGACACCAAATCGTGTGCAGATCGTGTGCTGAGCTGCCGTCGAGAGTTTCAAGGGAAATCGTACACAAATCGTACACATCGGCTGATCGTGGGCAGATCGGTATGTGTGTGGGCACCTTTAATCTGGAGGATTGTACAAGAGGCGGTTAGGAGTACTGGATCCAATCTATAAATAGCAGGTGCACTGAAAGCGCAGTAGGCGGGGCTTACCTGTGTGTATCCGGAGGTGCGTGCGCAGGTTGCTCGGGTCGCTGAATGCTTTGCTGCAGAACTCACACTTGTGGGGCTTCATGCCCATATGTCCCATGTAATGTACATTGAGTTTAGAGAAGGAGGAGAAGCAGCGAGCGCACACGGTACACTTCCACTTGCGTTCTTTGCTGGGGGTCAGGCCTGGGCCGGTGTCCTCGCTGCTCAGGGACTCGCTGGGGAGGTGGCTGTTCACGTGGCTGCTCAGGTGAGACTTGAACTCGATGTAGGACGAGCATTCCTTCCCACAGTGACACAGCAGCACCTCGGGCTGCTCAGGTAACCCTACGGACAACCAAACGACTCGGCGTTTATGAGAAGAAAAGTTGCCGGCTACATTATAATATAACCTCCGTGTCATCCTGTCCTATATGGAGAGGGATTATATATCAAAGCCCAGGAGATATTATATACCATCTCCCTTATCGGTACTCATTTAGATTTATACCAAAATGTACTCATCTTTCTTGCCTCCTCTAAGGAACAGACCTCAGGAGTGTTTTGCTTACATTTAACTCTAGTGCTAACGCGTTTCATGTGCGTTATCACTAGTGTCTTAGAGATCATGGTAGGATGATGCATGTCAATGTGGCAAATGCAAAAACTGGAACAATAAGAGTTCTGAAAAGAGTTCTATAAAACGCTACCCAAGAAAAACAGTGCGAGTAAACTCGTTCCCTGCTTCCACGCATTTTATCATCAGGTTAAAACAGACAAAGACCACATTTAAAAAAGCCATTAAGTACGGTCCCTAAGTGATCAGTGATCCTGCTGGCTCTAAGATGTGGCAGTCTGACTTGTGTCCACACCTGAAGCATATCAGAAAGATATACATGTGGACAGTGAGCTGTACATCATCAACAGATGCTTTACAGTCCTCCCCATCCCAGGTGTCTAAAGTCTGCTGTGTGGCATCATTTGTAATGGGAAGTGGCTGTAAGCAAACAGTATATTTGTGTCCTCTCTCTGAGACAACAGGGGCTAAGAAAGGCAGTTATACAGTCAGTCCCTGTATGCAAACACATCTTCAGAGCCGGTAACGTGATTCCAGTCATTAGATGTGGTTTAATTACAATTACTTGTTAAATCATCCAGCCAATGGCACTTTCATTACAGATTTGCAGCACGATTGCTGGCCATGATATCATGTTCCCTGTAATCACTGGTGTAGCTGATGGGATATGGGAGAGATCGCTATATACAGGCTGCAGTGACTGCTGGCCATGATAACATGTTCCCTGTAATCACTGGTGTAGCTGATGGGATATGGGAGAGATCGCTATATACAGGCTGCAGTGACTGCTGGCCATGATAACATGTTCCCTGTAATCACTGGTGTAGCTGATGGGATATGGGAGAGATCGCTATATACAGTACAGGCTGCAGTGACTGCTGGCCATGATAACATGTTCCCTGTAATCACTGGTGTAGCTGATGGGATATGGGAGATATCGCTATATACAGGCTGCAGTGACTGCTGGCCATGATAACATGTTCCCTGTAATCACTGGTGTAGCTGATGGGATATGGGAGAGATCGCTATATACAGGCTGCAGTGACTGCTGGCCATGATAACATGTTCCCTGTAATCACTGGTGTAGCTGATGGGATATGGGAGAGATCGCTATATACAGTACAGGCTGCAGTGACTGCTGGCCATGATAACATGTTCCCTGTAATCACTGGTGTAGCTGATGGGATATGGGAGAGATCGCTATATACAGGCTGCAGTGACTGCTGGACAACACATGTCTATCCAAGATCAATCAATCTGGCTGTGCAGGCCAGGCCGACCCATCCATGACAATGCCTCGTACTAGTGTCTGCATTTGTGTGTCAAACCGTCCTGCCCTGTCCACACATTGGTAATGGAGGGGAATGTGATAAAGAGAAACGTAAAAATGACGCTATATAAATAAATAATTTTCAACCCAGAGTGCCGGCATACCTGATGAAGTATGATCCCATCGTGGAGTTGATCAACCCACATCGCAACATCAGCGGCCACTTCCCAAATCTCATAGGACCGATCGGACTCTGATCAGTCTTGTTAGTAACGTAATTTGGCCTATAACCACGATCTGTCTCAGGGGGCTCTTAGCACTATAAAATAAAGCTGCAATACCCCAAGAAGAGCAATCCCCGACGTCACTGGATTTATTTAATAGTTAACATGCACTAACCCATAGCAACCAGATTATAACTTTATTTTCTCTTCGCAATAAAATCATCAGAGCGATTGCTGTAGGCTACAACGCATTTAGGCTCATTGCACCTGGTTACTGAAATATCCTGTATGTGCATCAGGTTTTGCACAGGCTTAACACCGGCACCGTGAAAGGTCCCCAGCACACGCGTGTACACACAAACACAGATATAGGAGGTTATTACCCATCTGCACAGCATAGTCCCGGCTGTAATAGAACAGCAGCTCCTCCTGTGCCGGGATGTCCTGTGTGGTGTAGAAATAGATCTTCCCATCGTGAGGGTAAGCCACCAAATTCTGCTCCTCCGGGTTCCTAAAACACGTACAAAGGGTCACTGGATGGGACGTGCATAAGGTTAGAGGCAAACCGCCAACACAGGGAGAGGGCTATAAAAACCGGTGACAAGGTGGTGTTGCCCATAGCAACCAATGTCTGATTTTACATTGTTATTGGTTGCCATCAGCAACAATTCATAATTGTCATGTAGGAGACGTTTATTTCCCATTAATACAACGGCAAGGGTCCCGGGATAGTGACTCCCCCCAAACGTGGACGACCCTCTTCAATACTTGGAAGTCAAAACCAAACAAAAAAGGTCTAATAAATCATTTTGCTCCCCGTAATATCTACCTACCTGGCCTTACGGACGAACATCATCCAGTTACATTCGTTCTCGTCTGTGGTTATAATGCAGAATTCCATCACGTTGTTGCTGTAAATCTGAGATAAATCACAAAAAAAAAAAAAAAAAAAAACTTATTTAAACCCTCTGTATCCAATACAGCAAACTACAACTTGTAACCAAGTCACTAAACTCTCACATCGTTATGGGAGCTTTGGTTAACTCTTAAGTTTGCTTTTATTGCAACAGTTTACATATAGACCTCTTCTTAATATGCATCATTGGTACGACATCTAAATAAGGAGGCGCAACGTCCACGTCATTAGAAGCAACAGGGACAGAGATCGGGGGTACCTCACATTTCCGGAGATCTAACCAGGGGTTACTGACGGGAATTACATTGTTGTTCTCCAATTTGAACGGAGAAATTAAGTAATGCATTTAAAGTAGAAAGATTGTCGGGGACATTTGGATGAGAGTTGGTCCAAGCTCGGCCATTTAGATCATATGGTTGAATATAAAAAAGGAAAAAAAAAAACAAAAAAAACAGGTTTTACTAATTTACTGGCCAAATGGTTTTGTGCAATAAAGGTATCTCCATAACTTAGAGCAGTGGTGTCAAACTCGGGCTCTTCAACTGCAGTGGAACTACACATCCCAGAATGCACTGCCAGAGTTTTGCTATTAGGGCATGCTAAAATTGTGGCAGGGCATGCTGGGATATACAGCAGCTGGAGGGCCAGAGTTTGACACCACTGACTTAGAGAGGCAGGAATGTGAGAGTGACGAGGGACTGTAACATTCTATGTGAGCGGTCTTCAGTGGTCTGCAGGTAACAAGGTGACCTGTAGGTGTCAGTATGTGAAGCCGTCACTTGTCTCCCAATGGGAGAGCTAACTGGCTGCTCTAGAGCAGAGAATATCATGTACTGTACAGAATAACATCTCACATTCTTCATTAAAGGACAATGAGAATTGACGTTCTTGTCCTATATTAATGCAGATTAAAAAACGGCATCATTCTTGTATCTATAAAGAGTGGGACAGCATAGTAGCACCAATAAGAGATTCAGGCTGCAATTATTTAGCAAAAAGAACCCCACAGCGCAGAGAAGGCCCCTCCCTAACAACAACGGGTACGCGCAGCGCTGATCAGCAGGACGCACCTTCCAGATGTGGTTGGCAGATTTATCTGTCCAGCCGGCAACTTCCAGGGTCTGACTCTCTTGTCCTATTAATGGTCCAAAGCAGGTTCTAACGGAGATATCCTCCTGTGCACACACACCTGAAATAATGACACCCGGGTGGGACTGTGGGTAACTTACCAAGCACATTCTATTACTACCCCTCATGGACTTAAAAGGATATTTTTAATTGGCTGTACATATACACTGACTGTACAGAGTAGACTCTTCCCATTCAGGTATGGTTACCTAAGCTCTCCGAGTGTATCTAGCCAACGAAAAATATAACCCGTGACCTGGAGCAGTAAGATCTATCAGTGATTGTACACGACTGCTCCCCGACCACCACCTGCCTCCCTCCTCGCTGCTCCCCGACCACCACCTGCCTCCCTCCTCCCCAACCACCACCTGCCTCCCTCCTCGCTGCTCCCCCCCACCACCACCTGCCTCCCTCCTCGCTGCTCCCCCCCACCACCACCTGCCTCCCTCCTCGCTGCTCCCCGACCACCACCTGCCTCCCTCCTCGCTGCTCCCCGACCACCACCTGCCTCCCTCCTCCCCAACCACCACCTGCCTCCCTCCTCGCTGCTCCCCGACCACCACCTGCCTCCCTCCTCGCTGCTCCCCGACCACCACCTGCCTCCCTCCTCGCTGCTCCCCGACCACCACCTGCCTCCCTCCTCGCTGCTCCCCGACCACCACCTGCCTCCCTCCTCGCTGCTCCCCGACCACCACCTGCCTCCCTCCTCGCTGCTCCCCGACCACCACCTGCCTCCCTCCTCGCTGCTCCCCGACCACCACCTGCCTCCCTCCTCGCTGCTCCCCGACCACCACCTGCCTCCCTCCTCGCTGCTCCCCGACCACCACCTGCCTCCATGCTCCCCGACCACCTGCCTCCCTGCTCCCCCCCCCCCACCACCTGCTCCCTCCTCCCCGACCACCACCTGCCTCCCTCCTCGCTGCCCCCTCGACCACCACCTGCCTCCCTCCTCCCCGACCACCACCTGCCTCCCTCCTCCCCGCTCCCCGACCACCACCTGCCTCCCTCCTCCCCGACCACCACCTGCCTCCATGCTCCCCGACCACCTGCCTCCCTGCTCCCCCCCCCACCACCTGCTCCCTCCTCCCCGACCACCACCTGCCTCCCTCCTCGCTGCCCCCTCGACCACCACCTGCCTCCCTCCTCCCCGACCACCACCTGCCTCCCTCCTCGCTGCCCCCTCGACCACCACCTGCCTCCCTCCTCCCCGACCACCACCTGCCTCCCTCCTCCCCGACCACCACCTGCCTCCCTCCTCCCCGACCACCACCTGCCTCCCTCCTCACTGCTCCCCGACCACCACCTGCCTCCCTCCTCCCCGACCACCACCTGCCTCCCTCCTCACTGCTCCCCGACCACCACCTGCCTCCCTGCTTGCTGGGCCCCGAAAAAGCACTTTTGTTTCTGCTCACATCCCTCCTAATTATTATTAGCCAAGCCACTAAAATGGACGTATTTTGCTATATAATCAACACCACACATTACAGACTGCTACTCTAACAATTAGCCAGAACTGGACATTTTTATATGTCACCAAGAAACGTCTGGAGAAGTAAAATCTGATGCCCTGGTACATCTTACCCACATCGGCTCCGGTCACAGACTGCCGCAGGACCAGCTGCTTGGGAAGGGACAGGCGGGCCCTGCTCTCGATGGGGCTGTCTGGGATGAAGGTAACGGGCCCGTGCTCGGGGCAGTCAGACGGATACGCCTGGTTACACAGCGTACACCCTGCAAGCAAGGAGGTGACAATATTACATAGACAGATACTGGAGACTCTTCACAGTCCACAAGGATTGATCCTTCTGTGCAGAGAAATAATTCCGACCAGTTTAATTAATAATTATTGTCCTATTTTAGATTGAGGTGTGCTACACTCACTTGTATATTATCAGCCTTAAAAGTTGCTCACGCAGGTGCTCGCTGAACATTGCCATATTTCTGTAAAAGCCCAAGCTACATCTCCCGTCCATATCTACAGTAGGAGCACTACACAGGCTCAGTGGTGAGAAGTAATAAATGCTAATGCAGAATGCCGTCCACTCTGACAGAAATCATCATGGCAGCTTATGGTCAGCAAAGGCCAGGACTGTAGAACTAATATAAACCAATAGAAAACTATAAAGAAATAAGGAAGTGCTGGCAAACAGTAAAATATATGTATTTATTTCCATTTAAAAATCACTTAAAGAATTACAGGTTGAGTCTCCCATATCCAAAATGCTTGGGACCAGGGGTATTTTGGATATTGGAATATTCCGTATTTTGTAATAATTGCGTATCATGAGATATCTTGAGAATGGGACCCAACTATACACACAGAATGCATTTATGTATTATATACACCTTATACACACAGCCTGCAGGTCATTTGATACAATATTTTTAATAATTTTGTGCATAAAAAAAAGTTTGTGTATATACATGAAATTCATTTAGGTTTCATATACAATTTATACACAGAGCCTGAAGCTTATTTTATACTGTATTTTAATAATGTTGTGCTTTAAACAAAGTTTGTGTACACTGAACCATCAGAAAGCAAAGGTTTCACTTTCTCAGTCATGCTAAAAATATTCCGTATTTCGGAATATTTGGATATGGGAGACTCAACCTGTACTACCAAGACATCAGCTGGCAAACTACACCAATCACAAAACAATAAAAATATAATTTATTGTAACAATGAAAATAAATTAAAATTAGGCCATTCGGGTGTTCAAATAGAGCCGTATGTTAAATTATGTCTTTACGTAAACTTACTGGACACCCCCTTATTACACACGTTTTTATACCATTTATAGCTTTTAAGATGTAAAACAAAGTATAGAAGCACTTTCATTGTTACAATAAATTATATTTTTATGGTTTTGTGATTGGTGGAGGTTGCCAGCTGATGTCTTGGTAGTAATTCATTAAGTGATTTTTAAAAGGAAATAAATACATATATTTTACTGTTTGCCAGCGCTTCCTTATGTCTTTATTGGTATATACATTTTTTATGTGGGGGTAGGGGGCCTCCATTATTATTGGAAGCAGCAGGCAAACAGGAGGTTACACTGAAAGTTTAATTGGCGCCAGGTAATTGTTTCTCTCGTTTTAGATCTTCAATATAAAAACTAAAAAAGGAGAGGGCTACATGCAGCCTCCAAACACCAGCCTAACGTCCCTGGTTTAAATAGACCTAAAACACCCATTAGTAATGTGCTATAGAAGGAGGAATTTGTTTATAACGGCATTCATTCTGCAGGACAGTCATCCAGGATGTACCAGCCCCACTACACGGTTTCACTAATTGTAGGCATCCACTTCCTCTCTTTCACGACTATGGGCGGTATTCAAATTAGTTTCGGACCCGCGATAAAGTTCCACCTGCCGGACTTTTCGCCTACATCGCATCTTTTGGCCGCGGAAACTGATCGTGCGCGTCCCCGCTATACGCAGTTCTTCCAAAAGACGCAAAGACGACGACATGAAGTCAGAACAAACGGAAAGTGGTGTCAGAATCGGGGAAATCAGCCTGAACCCCCCAAAAAGATGCAGAAACATTGGGGATCAATGTAGTAGTGCCAGATTAGCCCTAATTTAACTGTTTGGGGTACTTAGGTTGGTACAATTGCCTCTAATTAGCGTCTTTGCACTAGTGGTGAAGAATGGCATAAAGCAGTACTTTTTGGGTGAAAATAAGTAGTCCTGGCACATTTGGGGTACCTGAATATGGGGCAAGCAGATTTTAAAGTTGCTAAAGTGAAGTTTTCAAAAACGTAAAAAACTCTCCTGCAATCGATAAAACACCTCACCCCATACCTGCAGACCCCCTAAAAGTCTATTACACTAGTTTTTATGATTGTACCCCCCACTTTGTACTTTTTCGCCCCCAAAATAAATGTACTTTTTTGGGGGGGGGTTATTTTTACGTAGTTTATCCTTTGGGGGTCTGTCCTAAGGGTTCTGAGAGGTTTCCCCACCTTTACACCCCAAAATAATAAAAACGCACTTTTCTCCTGCTATTCAGAGACAAATCTTTTCCGCCTATTACAGTGCATTGACTTTCCGCGTACGCAAAAAGCATTTGAAATTGAATACGGAGATAAGTTTCCAACTGGCGAAAGGTCACAATCGGTTATACTTTTTTTGCGGATCTCTGTTTTTCGCGTCTAATTGAATACGGCCCTTTATCCTTTTCCAAACGGGTGTGGATTGATAGACACCAGAAGGTAGACAGTAAATAGGTTGACAGGGTCAAAATTTTGACAGTTAAATGGTCGACAAGGGCTTAGGTCGACAGAGTCAAAAGGTCAACACGTACATGGTCTACACAAAAAAGTTGGCAATTTTTTAAAAGTTATTTTAACCCTAACCCTCCCCCTGGTGCCTAACCCTAACCACCCCTTCCGCAGCCTAACCCTCCCCATCCCCAGCCTAACCCTCCCCATCCGCAGCCTAACCCTCCCCATCCGCAGCCTAACCCTCCCCATCCGCAGCCTAACCTTAACCACCCTTTCCGCAGCCTAACCCACCCCATCCGCAGCCTAACCCTCCCCATCCGCAGCCTAACCCTCCCCATCCGCAGCCTAACCCTCCCCATCCGCAGCCTAACCCTCCCCATCCGCAGCCTAACCCTCCCCATCCGCAGCCTAACCTTAACCACCCCTTCCGCAGCCTAACCCTCCCCATCCGCAGCCTAACCCTAACTGCCCCTTCTGCAGCCTAACCCTAACCGCCCCTTCCGCAGCCTAACCCTCCCCATCCGCAGCCTAACCCTCCCCATCCGCAGCCTAACCCTCTCCTACCCCATTCGCAGCCTAACCCTCCCCATCCGCACCCTAACCGCCCCTTCCGCAGCCTAACCCTAACTGCCCCTTCTGCAGCCTAACCCTCCCCATCCGCAGCCTAACCCTCCCCATCCGCAGCCTAACCCTCTCCTACCCCATTCGCAGCCTAACCCTCCCCATCCGCACCCTAACCGCCCCTTCCGCAGCCTAACCCTAACCCTCCCCATCCGCAGCCTAACCCTAACCCTTCCCATCCGCAGCCTAACCCTCAAGGTGCGTACACACAACGATTTTGTAAATGATTTGTCGTTAAGTCGTTCAAAAAATCGTCCAGTTCGAGAGTTATAACTGTGAACGAAAACTACCAATGCGCGCTCCCGTTTGTAATTGGTAGTTTTCGTTCATCGCCCCTTCTGACTGTCCTACATGACGATTTTCATTAAGGAAAGGAGTTCTTCATTGTTAAAATCGTTTAAAAAAATAGTTTATTACACTTCAAAAAATAGTTGGTTACAAAAATCGTTACGTGTGTATGCACCTTAACGTCCTCTTCCCGCAGCCTAACCCTAACCGTCCTCTTCCCGCAGCCTAACCCTAACCACCCTCATCACCAGCCTAACCCTAACTGCCCCCATCACCGGCCTAATCCTAACCGCCCCCATCACCAGCCTAACCCTAACTGCCCCCATCACCAGCCTAATCCTAACTGCCCCCATCACCAGCCTAACCCTAACCACCCCCATCACCAGCCTAACCCTAACTGCCCCCATCACCAGCCTAATCCTAACTGCCCCCATCACCAGCCTAACCCTAACCGCCCCCATCCGCAGCCAAATCCTTACCAAGTGCCTAACTCAAACCTTAAAGCTAAAAATCATGGAAAACCATGTGTCGAATGTATGAACCTGTCGACCATTTAACGGTTGACCTTTTGTCCCTGTCAACTCATTGCCTGCGGAGCATCTGGTGTCCACCTATTGACTCTCTATGTTCTGTCTATCTACCATCCAAATACCTTCCCCGGTGCCACCATAAATAATACCACGGTGCTTGTACTGCTAGAATTTTAAATGTAAAAAAAATAAATAAAAAAAGACACTGACAGACTCTGCAATGTGATCATCGTATACACGCCATTGGGCCTTATTCCGAGTTGCATACAGAAGCGCAGGCAGCAGCTGTTATTAACGGTGCCCCATCTGCCAATGTAACTACAAACTTCTTACCTTGCCGTATGTCCAAGTGTGCAAGGACTGAGATGCCCACTTTTATCGCCCATACACGCAGTAATACAGATTAGAGCGTCCCTAATATGCCACCATCGGAACTTCCACAAACCCTATGGCAGTTTCTCTCTCTGCCCACGGCCTCCTATGCCTGCAGCTGTGCACCTTGGAATGCACCCACTTACACTGACACACCCATAGCACACCCATGCCCACGGAACGGACCATTTTTGTGTGCAAAACAGCCACCGCACAGTCACCGTCCATCACTTTTCTGATACATTCTGTCCCGATCGCTACAGCGCAGTTCTGTGTACACTGTGTAACGCATGCGCCATAAGACTATTAAAACATTTTTGCACATGAACAGTTGCAAAAACAAATGCTCAACTACGGGATCATCTGCACTGCAGGCGGATTGCATGGGTCTCAGAATCAGGCATAGGGGGACATGTATCAAAGATTGGAGAGTGATAAAGTACCAACCAATCAGCTCCTAGCTGTCATAGTACAAACACAGCCTGTAACATAACAGTTAGAATCTGATTGGTTGGTACTTTCTCTCTCCCCAAGGCTTAGCACATAGACCGCTTTTTTCCCTGCTCGGTCAGCAACTCAGCCCAACAAACCCATCATTAAGGTCAGCATGTTACACGGGAAAGCCACTCACAGATTGTAAACAGAGTGGCCATATTTTCCTTATCGGAATTGGAGTCTATCTGCAGCGAGGATGGGACGAACGTCAGATTCCCGTCAACGACATGCCCGCCTGCCAGCGACACCTCCTGCGTTATAGAAGACACCGTGACAGGCTCCAAGCTGATCCCAGCCCCGTGCAGAGATACTGAGGTGAGCGACGAGAGCTGGTGGGAGGTAGAGAGCGCCACGCTAACGGAGTTACTGCTCAAAGCCACCGTGTGGATGGCGTCGCTGAGAGAGCTTTCCGAGATGCCGGACCGAGCGTCCATGTGATGTTCCGTCTCCATGACGACGGGAAGCTCCAGTGATCCGCTGTGCAGGGGGAGGCCCACGGCGTCGGGAGGTAGGTTGGCGTCCACCGTCAGAGACTCGTGGGACCGTGACACACTGGAGATCTGGGCGTGCTCCCCGGTCACCCCTTCTATGGTCAGCTCCTCCGTGATGCGGTCAGTTGTTATAGGACTGTTCACCCGGGAAACATTATCCATGCTGATCCCTGCGTCCAGCACCACCTCATGGCCATCGCTGGGATGTAAACGCTGGCCAGCATGTCCTCCAACTGACCCAGAGTCCAGGGACACTATTCCAGTCTCCAGTCCCACTGAGCCCCCCGACTGGTAATGGTCCAGAGGAGAAGTATTGCTGGGAACAGGAAGACCACCATTACCGTCTACATTCAATGAACTGGGGTGTATGTACTGAGGGGGCGGCCGGTCTGCTAGATAGGATAAGATTCCTGGAACAAAGTGAGAAATAGAATATATTCAGTCACTGCAGAGTACCAAAGACTACGCTGAAGCCTATTAAACTGTCGCGAAATTAGACATTGGGGTAGATTTACTAAAAGCTTTTAAAAATTAAAATTGGGGCTGTTGCCCATAATAACCAATCAGGTTCTGCCTATCATTTTTCAAGGATGCAACAGAGATTTGATAGCAAGAATCTGATTGGTTGCTATGGGTAACAGCACCACTTAGCAAGTCTATACTATTCTGCGGGTTGAACCACTTTGCAGGATATCAATTCCCACGTACAAGGCCCATAGTAGGACACAATGGGGGCGATTCAATTAAAATACGATGTTGAATAGCGCTGGGAATGAGTTCCTGGAGCTATTTAATTGCCCCCATTGCGCACTGCACTTAAGGCGGGAGAAGCAGGTTAGGGCGCCTTAAGCCGGGTGTTTAGTCGCGATAACCTGCATTCTGCAACTTAAGTGCCGGCCGCAATGCTGTTAGCGCACGCGCTAAGCCCATAAACAGCACTGCGGCACCATATTAGTCGGATTTCTGCAAGCACCTCAGGAGTCTGCGCGCAGAAATCCTCTAGTCGGGGGTTAACAGCGCAGTCAATTGCATAGCTCATTCCCGGCGCTATTCAACATCGCACTGAACTGAATCGCCACAGGTAGAAAGTAGCCATTAAGAGCAAAAAGGAACAAAAAAAAGGAATAGAAGAAATGGATAGTAGCAAATAACATCAAGATGCTAAAAAAGCAAATATTACAAACCACTTGCCAGCCACAAGGTACATTCTTTGTTGAGCACAGGACACAGTGTAAGCTGCTGGACATTATAATGTAGAGCACGTCAGGCGAGGGACTAAAAGCCAAGATACAGCTACTACTAACCTGCCCGGGAGCCAACCATTCAGTATCTAACTAACTTGCTGCAAGTTGTAACTCAAGTCAGAACCTGAACGTAAATAATGACAGAGGCCCTTAATAAGCGGACAGTACCAGGCAGTATGTGCCGGAAGTAGCTACTTTCCAGGTGCGGGTACGGCGGCGGCGGCAGCGTGTAATTCCTCTCCGGCAGGCCGCACATTACACCCCGATCCCCAAGTCCCATTGGAAGCATGACGGAGAGGGCAGAAGGAAGCGAACTCAGAGATGGCCCGAGGTTAGGAATAGCCACAGGTAGACCTATGTACACACAGGGGAAAGAGACAAAATAAAATAGTACATCAGATTGAATGACAAAGCTTTATGCCGAATTCCCTTCTATAATGGTGATTATTCCGGCTTATCCAGTTCCCCTTCATCAGCGCAGGCAAGTTTGAACAGGGCAGACTTGTGTATATCTTACTTTCCAAAATCTACATATACTCACTAGGCAATGCTTACCTGGCGCGGTGAGGGAATTGTGGGGAGGAGAGGCCGTGAGACCAAGGTGACTCGCCGAGACCGGCAGAGCGTTGGCAACGGAGGAAGCAGTCAGCTGGTCCATACCCACAACGCTAAGATTCAACTCATTCATCCTGCAACACGGAAATAAACACAATATTACTGTACCCAACTGCCAGCTCGCACACACAACTAGACAGGAAGGGGGCTCTAATTACCAATGGCATCTCAGCTATTCATATTTGAATTACTGTGAATATTTCCTCCATGTTTTTAAATAGTTACACATCTTACTTTCATGTGATTTTATTGACTACTCTTGTTACAGAGAGATATACAGTGTCCAGCAGTTTAGTATAGCATCTCAGAAAACAGTTTGTCATACAGATCAATGGTCCTATATTTAAGCAGTCAATCCCACCTGGGATTTTATTTTTCCTTTAATGAGCAAACTAAATACCCCTTTTACACCGGAGCTAAAACCCGAGTTATTGCAGGGGTAACCCAGGCAGCTCCTTGGTGTAAAAGGGGAGAGGGTTGGTGACCCGGCAATCCAACCCAGATAACTTGCAGGGTTGAACACGGGAGTAACTCGTGAAACCCTGCAGTGTGAACGGCGCGCTCCAGGTCACGATGACCTGGAGCGTGCCGCATGCCAGCCGATTGGTCCGGCTTCGGTGGTGCTTGGAGATGACGTCATCTCCAAGCGTCCACTTCAACGCCGAAAAAGCCGGGTCTATGCAGACCTGGCTCTGGTGTGAACGGCGCCGACTCGGGAATATCCTGGGTCGGCACCGGCTTAATTCCAGGTCTGATCCAGATTTTAACCCTGTTCCAACTCCAGGTCAAACCCAAAATTTAGGTGTAAAAGGGGTATTAGTGTGTTTAGAATGCATCCAAAAGTCATTCCATAGCTATCCATTTTCATTATCTCCTTTTCAAAATCTCTCGGGGGGGAGGGCTACAATATAGGCTACCAGTGACACAAAGACAGTCTTCCTGCCCCCAGTATGTCTTTCAATGGCAGACTGGGATGGGAAGCAGATAAAGCTTAGAGGGGCGTTCCAAAGCCTTTCTGCACAATACATCATAATGTGGCTGCAGTTTCTATGCTTGTAACATGACATAGCGCAGAATTAAAAATGAAGAGCAGCCTGAAAAAAAAAAAAAAAGTAAATTACCAGTATTCTCTTTATAGCCTATCACAGTGATTTATATAGGAGAAACATATAAAAACAAAAATGTTCATGGAACTGCTGCTTTGTATAGCGTTGTAGCTGCTGGAGTAAATAAAATACACCCGTATTACCGAAAATATATATGCCTTACATACCGTGGCACATGTGCTTTGGTTGTACTATGGTTGCATATCCCTGTATACATCAGCATTATAATCATAAAGACCTCTGATCTCTCCAGTAAACACGAGGTCAGTACATGATGGAACATTTTCTCCAGCACTGACTGCACCATACATGTCGCTTCTCTTATTCTCTGTGTGCCCTGTGCTCAGTATGCACCATACATGTCGCTTCTCTTATTCTCTGTGTGCCCTGTGCTCAGTATGCACCATACACGTCGCTTCTCTTATTCTCTGTGCTCAGTATGTACTGACTGCACCATACACGTCACTTCTCTTATTCTCTGTGTGCCCTGTGCTCAGTATGCACTGACTGCACCATACACGTCACTTCTCTTATTCTATGTGTGCCCTGTGCTCAGTATGCACCATACACGTCACTTCTCTTATTCTCTGTGTGCCCTGTGCTCAGTATGGACCATACACGTCACTTCTCTTATTCTATGTGTGCCCTGTGCTCAGTATGCACCATACACGTCGCTTCTCTTATTCTCTGTGTGCCCTGTGCTCAGTATGCACCATACACGTCGCTTCTCTTATTCTCTGTGTGCCCTGTGCTCAGTATGCACCATACACGTCGCTTCTCTTATTCTCTGTGTGCCCTGTGCTCAGTATGCACTGACTGCACCATACATGTCGCTTCTCTTATTCTCTGTGTGCCCTGTGCTCAGTATGCACTGACTGCACCATACAAGTCGCTTCTCTTATTCTCTGTGTGCCCTGTGCTCAGTATGCACCATACACGTCGCTTCTCTTATTCTCTGTGTGCCCTGTGCTCAGTATGCACTGACTGCACCATACACGTCGCTTATCTTATTCTCTGTGTGCCCTGTGCTCAGTATGCACCATACACGTCGCTTCTCTTATTCTCTGTGTGCCCTGTGCTCAGTATGCACTGACTGCACCATACACGTCGCTTATCTTATTCTCTGTGTGCCCTGTGCTCAGTATGCACCATACACGTCGCTTATCTTATTCTCTGTGTGCCCTGTGCTCAGTATGCACTGACTGCACCATACATGTCACTTCTCTTATTCTCTGTGTGTGCCCTGTGCTCAGTATGCACCATACATGTCACTTCTCTTATTCTCTGTGTGCCCTGTGCTCAGTATGTACTGACTGCACCATACACGTCGCTTCTCTTATTCTCTGTGTGCCCTGTGCTCAGTATGTACTGACTGCACCATACATATCACTTCTCTTATTCTCTGTGTGCCCTGTGCTCAGTATGTACTGACTGCACCATACACGTCACTTCTCTTATTCTCTGTGTGCCCTGTGCTCAGTATGCACTGACTGCACCATACACGTCACTTCTCTTATTCTGTGTGCCCTGTGCTCAGTATGTACTGACTGCACCATACACGTCACTTCTCTTATTCTCTGTGTGCCCTGTGCTCAGTATGCACTGATAGCACCATACACGTCACTTCTCTTATTCTCTGTGTGCCCTGTGCTCAGTATGCACCATACACGTCACTTCTCTTATTCTCTGTGTGCCCTGTGCTCAATATGCACTGACTGCACCATACACGTCACTTCTCTTATTCTCTGTGTGCCCTGTGCTCAATATGCACCATACATGTCGCTTCTCTTATTCTCTGTGTGCCCTGTGCTCAGTATGCACTGACTGCACCATACATGTCACTTCTCTTATTCTCTGTGTGTGCCCTGTGCTCAGTATGCACTGACTGCACCATACATGTCACTTCTCTTATTCTCTGTGTGCCCTGTGCTCAGTATGTACTGACTGCACCATACATGTCGCTTCTCTTATTCTGTGTGCACTGTGCTCAGTATGTACTGACTGCACCATACACGTCGCTTCTCTTATTCTCTGTGTGCCCTGTGCTCAGTATGCACCATACACGTCACTTCTCTTATGCTCTGTGTGCCCTGTGCTCAGTATGCACTGATGCACCATACATGTCGCTTCTCTTATTCTCTGTGTGTGCCCTGTGCTCAGTGTGCACCATACATGTCGCATCTCTTATTCTCTGTGTGCCCTGTGCTCAGTATGTACTGACTGCACCATACACGTCGCTTCTCTTATTCTCTGTGTGCCCTGTGCTCAATATGCACCATACACGTCACTTCACTTATTCTCTGTGTGCCCTGTGCTCAGTATGCACCATACATGTCGCTTCTCTTATTCTCTGTGTGCCCTGTGCTCAGTATGTACTGACTGCACCATACACGTCACTTCTCTTATTCTGTGTGCCCTGTGCTCAGTATGTACTGACTGCACCATACATGTCGCTTCTCTTATTCTGTGTGCACTGTGCTCAGTATGTACTGACTGCACCATACACGTCGCTTCTCTTATTCTCTGTGTGCCCTGTGCTCAGTATGCACCATACACGTCACTTCTCTTATGCTCTGTGTGCCCTGTGCTCAGTATGCACTGACTGCACCATACATGTCGCTTCTCTTATTCTCTGTGTGTGCCCTGTGCTCAGTATGCACCATACATGTCGCATCTCTTATTCTCTGTGTGCCCTGTGCTCAGTATGTACTGACTGCACCATACACGTCGCTTCTCTTATTCTCTGTGTGCCCTGTGCTCAATATGCACCATACACGTCACTTCACTTATTCTCTGTGTGCCCTGTGCTCAGTATGCACCATACATGTCGCTTCTCTTATTCTCTGTGTGCCCTGTGCTCAGTATGTACTGACTGCACCATACACGTCACTTCTCTTATTCTGTGTGCCCTGTGCTCAGTATGCACCATACACGTCACTTCTCTTATTCTCTGTGTGCCCTGTGCTCAGTATTCACTGACTGCACCATACACGTCACTTCTCTTATTCTCTGTGTGCCCTGTGCTCAGTATTCACTGACTGCACCATACATGTCGCTTATCTTATTCTCTGTGTGCCCTGTGCTCAGTATGTACTGACTGCACCATACATGTCACTTCTCTTATTCTCTGTGTGCCCTGTGCTCAGTATGCACTGACTGCACCATACACGTCACTTCTCTTATTCTCTGTGTGCCCTGTGCTCAATATGCACCATACATGTCGCTTCTCTTATTCTCTGTGTGCCCTGTGCTCAGTATGCACTGACTGCACCATACACGTCGCTTCTCTTATTCTCTGTGTGCCCTGTGCTCAGTATGCACTGACTGCACCATACACGTCACTTCTCTTATGCTCTGTGTGCCCTGTGCTCAGTATGTACTGACTGCACCATACATGTCGCATCTCTTATTCTCTGTGTGCCCTGTGCTCAGTATGTACTGACTGCACCATACACGTCACTTCTCTTATTCTCTGTGTGCCCTGTGCTCAGTATGCACCATACATGTCGCTTCTCTTATTCTCTGTGTGCCCTGTGCTCAATATGCACCATACACGTCACTTCACTTATTCTCTGTGTGCCCCGTGCTCAGTATGTACCATACATGTCGCTTCTCTTATTCTCTGTGTGCCCTGTGCTCAGTATGCACTGACTGCACCATACACGTCGCTTCTCTTATTCTCTGTGTGCCCTGTGCTCAGTATGTACTGACTGCACCATACACGTCGCTTCTCTTATTCTCTGTGTGCCCTGTGCTCAGTATGTACTGACTGCACCATACACGTCACTTCTCTTATTCTCTGTGTGCCCTGTGCTCAGTATGCACCATACACGTCACTTCTCTTATTCTGTGTGCCCTGTGTTCAGTATGCACCATACACGTCACTTCTCTTATTCTCCGTGTGCCCTGTGCTCAGTATGCACCATACACGTCACTTCTCTTATTCTGTGTGCCCTGTGCTCAGTATGCACCATACACGTCACTTCTCTTATTCTGTGTGCCCTGTGCTCAGTATGCACCATACACGTCACTTCTCTTATTCTGTGTGCCCTGTGCTCAGTATGCACCATACACGTCACTTATCTTATTCTGTGTGCCCTGTGCTCAGTATGTACAGACTGCACCATACATATCACTTCTCTTATTCTCTGTGTGCCCTGTGCTCAGTATGCACCATACATGTCACTTCTCTAATTCTCTGTGTGCCCTGTGCTCAGTATGCACTGACTGCACCATACATGTCACTTCTCTTATTCTCTGTGTGCCCTGTGCTCAGTATGCACTGACTGCACCATACACGTCACTTCTCTTATTCTCTGTGTGCCCTGTGCTCAGTATGCATTGACTGCACCATACACGGTACTTCTCTTATTCTCTGTGTGCCCTGTGCTCAGTATGCACTGACTGCACCATACACGTCGCTTCTCTTATTCTCTGTGTGCCCTGTGCTCAGTATGCACCATACATGTCGCTTCTCTTATTCTCTGTGTGCCCTGTGCTCAGTATGCACTGACTGCACCATACACGTCACTTCTCTTATTCTCTGTGTGCCCTGTGCGCAGTATGTACTGACTGCACCATACACGTCACTTCTCTTATTCTGTGTGCCCTGTGCTCAGTATGCACCATACACGTCACTTCACTTATTCTGTGTGCCCTGTGCTCAGTATGCACCATACACGTCACTTCTCTTATTCTGTGTGCCCTGTGCTCAGTATGCACCATACACGTCACTTCACTTATTCTCTGTGTGCCCTGTGCTCAGTATGCACTGACTGCACCATACTCGTCGCTTCTCTTATTCTCTGTGTGCCCTGTGCTCAGTATGCACTGACTGCACCATACACGTCACTTCTCTTATTCTCTGTGTGCCCTGTGCTCAGTATGCACTGACTGCACCATACATGTCACTTCTCTTATTCTCTGTGTGCCCTGTGCTCAGTATGCACTGACTGCACCATACACGTCACTTCTCTTATTCTCTGTGTGCCCTGTGCTCAGTATGCACTGACTGCACCATACACGTCACTTCTCTTATTCTCTGTGTGCCCTGTGCTCAGTATGCACTGACTGCACCATACATGTCACTTCTCTTATTCTCTGTGTGCCCTGTGCTCAGTATGCACTGACTGCACCATACACGTCACTTCTCTTATTCTCTGTGTGCCCTGTGCGCAGTATGCACTGACTGCACCATACATGTCACTTCTCTTATTCTCTGTGTGCCCTGTGCTCAGTATGCACTGACTGCACCATACACGTCACTTCTCTTATTCTCTGTGTGCCCTGTGCTCAGTATGCACTGACTGCACCATACATGCCGCTTCTCTTATTCTCTGTGTGCCCTGTGCTCAGTATGCACCATACATGTCGCTTCTCTTATTCTCTGTGTGCCGTGCTCAGTATGCACCATACATGCCGCTTCTCTTATTCTCTGTGTGCCCTGTGCTCAGTATGCACTGACTGCACCATACATGCCGCTTCTCTTATTCTCTGTGTGCCCTGTGCTCAGTATGTACTGACTGCACCATACATGTCGCTTCTCTTATTCTCTGTGTGCCCTGTGCTCAGTATGCACTGACTGCACCATACATGTCGCTTCTCTTATTCTCTGTGTGCCCTGTGCTCAGTATGCACTGACTGCACCATACACGTCACTTCTCTTATTCTCTGTGTGCCCTGTGCTCAGTATGCACCATACACGTCGCTTCTCTTATTCTCTGTGTGCCCTGTGCTCAGTATGCACTGACTGCCCCATACACGTCGCTTCTCTTATTCTCTGTGTGCCCTGTGCTCAGTATGTACTGACTGCACCATACACGTCGCTTCTCTTATTCTGTGTGCCCTGTGCTCAGTATGCACTGACTGCACCATACACGTCACTTCTCTTATTCTCTGTGTGCCCTGTGCTCAGTATGCACCATACACGTCGCTTCTCTTATTCTCTGTGTACCCTGTGCTCAGTATGCACTGACTGCACCATACACGCCGCTTCTCTTATTCGCTGTGTGCCCTGTGCTCAGTATGCACTGACTGCACCATACACGTCGCTTCTCTTATTCTCTGTGCCCTGTGCTCAGTATGCACCATACACGTCACTTCTCTTATTTTCTGTGTGCCCTGTGCTCAGTATGCACCATACACGTCGCTTCTCTTATTCTGTGTGCCCTGTGCTCAGTATGCACTGACTGCACGATACACGTCGCTTCTCTTATTCTCTGTGTGCCCTGTGCTCAGTATGTACTGACTGCACCATACACGTCACTTCTCTTATTCTCTGTGTGCCCTGTGCTCAATATGCACTGACTGCACCATACACGTCACTTCTCTTATTCTCTGTGTGCCCTGTGCTCAGTATGCACCATACATGTCACTTCTCTTATTCTCTGTGTGCCCTGTGCTCAGTATGTACTGACTGCACCATACACGTCGCTACTCTTATTCTCTGTGTGCCCTGTGCTCAGTATGCACTGACTGCACCATACACGTCACTTCTTTTATTCTCTGTGTGCCCTGTGCTCAGTATGCACTGACTGCACCATACACGTCACTTCTCTTATTCTCTGTGTGCCCTGTGCTCAGTATGCACTGACTACACCATACACGTCACTTCTCTTATTCTCTGTGTGCCCTGTGCTCAGTATGCACTGAGAAAGCTGGTAAAATAGAGATCAGCGGCAGACTGAATAATACAGCGCCCACATCTCCCAAAGCATCTCGCTGTGCTCACCCCCACTCAGAGAGGAAACAAAAGGACCAACGCCAGGATACCCTTACCCCAAATTCATAATAGCTGCACCCAAACAGCAATACCAAGCTTCTAATATATGAATGACACAGAGGAGATCATACAAATCAGAGGTCACATGATCACGCTTAAACAAATATAATTACAATTTACAAGATCTGGAACTGAGAGACGGGCTTTAACCAGATGACGTCAGTTTGAAAACGTAATCATCACCAATGTATGAGACGCACTCCATGGCTGACCGGAGGTGACCATTTGGGGGGTATACTATTCGTGTCCCTTGTTATATTATAGGTGGCTACTTTACTAGAATCTTGGGACTCGCATCTTTATATATTTTAAAAAGTAATGACATAAAGACCTAAGTAGCAATTCTGGGCTGGGGAGGATGCAGGTTTAGGTCCGGTAACGTAGGCAATGCACTCACCTTTGGGGGCATTTATTTACGTACATAAGCTGAAAGGTACCTGCGTCAGTTTGTCGTTGCTGCCGGTTACATTCTTAGATAGATCTTGCTCCTGGGTGGACAGGCAGACGCCGCGGACGACGAGCCTCCATTTTATTTGTTGTGGAAGAAATTGGCGACAGCGCAGCTGCTGCAAGATAAACATCACTCACATACAGAACATGGACGTATCACCTGTCAGACATACACGTCTTGTACAGGCGGGCGCAATACATAAGGCAGTATATATAATGTGTAGGGACCAGAGGAGCTGATCATCCACTGACAGCAATAGAAGGGACCCCCAGTGTCAAGAGTACTCACATTGCCAGTCCTGGGTATAGCTCTATCCCTCACACACAGAACATGGATACATCCCCTGTCAGACAAACACGTATTGTACTGATGGGGAGGATGGAATAAAGACAGTATATATAATGTGTAGGGACCAGAGGTGCTGATCATCCACTGACAGCAATAGAAGGGACCCCCAGTGTCAGAGTACTCACATTGCCAGTCCTGGGTATAGCTGTAACCCTCACATTCAAAGCATGGACACACAACAGTCCTCTATACAGCCACTTACCTACCTGTCACTGGTCTGCCACAGGCCACTTTCTCCCCGCCTCTGGCCGGCTAGGCATGCTGGGACTTGTAGTTCTAGAAGAGCCGTGGCGCCGCACCCACCGCCCATGTACCCGGAGTGAGGCGGACACACGGGAGGAGGAGGAGAGCCATGGCTGCAGGAACGGACTCTCTCACTCACACCCCTCTCCCGCAGGGCCGGCGCTCTCTCCAGTCTTCTCTCTCTCTCCGCCTCCACTCCCAAGATGGCGCACACGGAAGCGACGTCACGCCGGGGGAACGGGACCAATCGCGTCTCGGCCAGCAGGTCAGGGTCACTGGCATCCCTGGCGTTACCATGGTGACTGGAGGCTGCTGCTCTCACTTATTATCGGTCCTCGGGTGACGGGTCCCGCCCTTATTCTGTAGCTCCTCCCATCCCCTTACCCGTCGGGGGGGCCGATGGTGCACCTGTAGCCTTTTTCTTATGCGCATACGGGGTACCTCCACCTATCCCTCTCCCTGAGTCTCATACCCCATGTGTACCTCCTTCTCCCCAGGTGTACCTCATCCCCCCCTCCCCTGTGTCTCTGTCTGCTCAAATGTGCCTCTAGTCTACAGCCCCCCTGTATTCTCATGTTTGCTTCTGCTATGCCTTCCCTTCTGACTCATTTGTGTGCCTCTGTCCCCCTTGTTTCTCTCTCCCCATCTGTGCCTCTGTCCCCCTTGTTTCTCTCTCCCCATGTGTGTGCCTCTGACCTCCCACCCCATGTCTCTCTCCCCATGTGTGCCTCTGCCCTCCCACCCCATGTCTCTACCCATGTGTGTCTATGCCCCCCTTGTTTCTCTTTCCCCATGTGTGCCTCAGCCCTCCCACCCCATGTCTCTCTCCCCATGTGTTTCTACCCATGTGTGTCTCTGTCCCCCTTGTTTCTCTCTCCCCATGTGTGTGCCTCCGCCCTCCCACCCCATGTCTCTCTCCCCATGTGTGCCTCTGCCCTCCCACCCCATGTCTCTACCCATATGTGTCTCTGTCCCCCTTGTTTCTCTCTCCCCATGTGTGTGCCTCTGGCCTTCCACCCCATGTCTCTCTCCCCATGTGTGCCTCTGCCCTCCCACCCCATGTCTCTCTCCCCATGTGTGCCTCTGCCCCCCTTGTTTCTCTCTCCCCATGTGTGTGCCTCTGACCTCCCACCCCATGTCTCTCTCCCCATGTGTGCCTCTGCCCTCCCACCCCATGTCTCTACCCATGTGTGTCTCTGCCCCCCTTGTTTCTCCCTCCCCATGTGTGTGCCTCTGACCTCCCACCCCATGTCTCTCTCCCCATGTGTTTCTACCCATGTGTGTCTCTGTCCCCCTTGTTTCTCTCTCCCCATGTGTGTGCCTCCGCCCTCCCACCCCATGTCTCTCTCCCCATGTGTGCCCCTGCCCTCCCACCCCATGTCTCTACCCATATGTGTCTCTGTCCCCCTTGTTTCTCTCTCCCCATGTGTGTGCCTCTGGCCTTCCACCCCATGTCTCTCTCCCCATGTGTGCCTCTGCCCTCCCACCCCATGTCTCTCTCCCCATGTGTGCCTCTGCCCCCCTTGTTTCTCTCTCCCCATGTGTGTGCCTCTGACCTCCCACCCCATGTCTCTCTCCCCATGTGTGCCTCTGCCCTCCCACCCCATGTCTCTACCCATGTGTGTCTCTGCCCCCCTTGTTTCTCTCTCCCCATGTGTGTGCCTCTGACCTCCCACCCCATGTCTCTCCCCATGTGTCTCTACCCATGTGTGTCTCTGCCCCCCCTTGTTCCTCTCTCCCCATGTGTGTGCCTCTGACCTCCCACCCCATGTCTCTCTCCCCATGTATGCATCTTCCCCCCTATGTCTCTCTCTCCCCATGTGTGCCTCTGCCCTGCTTACTCACTCCCCATGTGTGTGCCTCTGACCTCCCACCCCATGTATCTCTCACCCCATGTATGCCTCTTCCCCCCATGTCTCTCTCTCTCCCCATGTGTGCCTCTGCCCTGCTTACTCTCTCCGTGTGTGCCTCTGCCCCCCATGTCTCTATCTTCCAAAGTGTGCCTCTGCAGCCTCCACCCCATGTCTCTCTCTCCCCATGTGTGCCTCTGCCCCCCTTACTCTCTCCCCATGTGTGCCTCTGCTCCCCTTACTCTCTCCCCATGTGTCCTTTTGCCCCCTACACCGTGTCTCTGTCTCCCCAAGTGTGCCTCTGCAGCCCCTACCCCGTGTCTGTCTTCCCATGTGTGCGTGTGCCCCCTTTGTTTCTGTCTCCCTATGTGTAACTCAGTTCCCCCAACCCCCCACCCACTCTGTTTTCTTATGTTTGCCCCTCGGACCCCCCCCCCCTCTGCCCCCATCCACTTGTATAATTTGTCTCTATTCCTCCTGTATCCAACGCGACATAACGGAACCTAACACTTTAATAATATTGGCTAATAGTATAATTGTGTTACATTATGGGAAATACCCCGTTAGTGTACGTGCTAATGGGGTTTTAAAACACTGCTGGACACGGATTCCTCATTGAAGCTCTTCCTATCACCAAACTGCTACTGTTAACGTGCAAAAGAAAAAATCGTATAATATTACATTTATTTTGTTTTAATAAGTGATAGGGCTTGGAATGTTAATACAGCTATTTTTTAGTCTTTTAAAGTAAAAAAAAAAACAAGTTTAAATGAAAATAAAATGCTTTATTCAATGACTACAGTATTTTTTTATGGTTTTTAATCCATTATCGTCATCTTGAGACAGAGCTAGTTAAGATGTGTTGCAGGTGCAGTTACGCACAGTTACCTCTGATTAGGTGGATGGGTGCCAGGTCATCTTATTTAGATAAAATGAGGAAAACTGATTTTATTTCCAGCTTTCTGACCCTTCTCTTCCCCAGTACAAACCATTTTGTTGCACTAAATTGTTTGTCAACTCATTACTCTAGATTGTAAGCTCTCTGACAAGCAGTTTTCACCACAGAATTTATTCTTACACTTTTACCCGTTTTGCACCAAAGCAAAAACCTGAGTTATTGCTGGGTCTACGCGGGTCGCAGGCCAGTGTTATACCCCTTTTACACCAGAGCTAAAACCCGTGTTATTGCAGAGGTAACCCGGGAAGCTCCTTGGTGTAAAAGGGGACAGGGTTGGATTCCCGGGTCAAGTGACCCGGCAATCCAACCCAGGTAACTTGCAGGGTTTAATTCGGGGATGACATGGATCGCGCCCCTTGCTGGCCAATTGGCTGGCTTCAGTGGTGCTTGGAGATGATGTCATCTCCAAGCGTCCACTTCAACGCTGGAAGAGCCGGGTCACCTCAGACCCGGTTCCGGTGTGAACGTCACCGACTCGGGAATATCCTGGGTCTGACCTGGATTGGAACCTCCATGTCCGACTCGGAATATAGGTATAAAAGGGTCCCTGAAAAATAATTTGGGTCGCTACCAGGGATGGACCTGGGTAATGGTCCAGTGTAAACAGCGCAACCCTGGTTATCCGACCTGGGTCATGCCTAAATGAGCTGATTGGTGGTTGTGGAGCAGTCACCTCCCACTTTTTATGAACTTGTAAGTCTAGCAGGGCAGACCCCGGTTCAGTGTGAACGGGGCTGACCTGCAGGGGCGCCGAGAGCGGGGGGGGGAGGATAGTGGGTACAAATTACCCGAGCTTGCTGCAGGTGCCCGGCGGGGCCAGGGTCGGTGGCACCACTCCCCTCCCTCTTAAGTCAAAGCAGCCCAGCACACGCTGCCATGTGCTGGGCTGCACTGGGAGAGTGCTCGTGGCTGCTAAAGCAGCAGCCGGAGCAGTCTCCTATGCCTATGGGGGGAGCAATCACTCGCCCCCCCCCCCATTGGCTGTGCATCGGGCTGAAGGGCACACAGCGCTCCCCTCCCCAGCGCGCAGCGATAATTTTTTTCTAAGGGGACGTGGCCACGCCTCCCACAATTAGGTCACGCCCCCTGTCACCTGGGCCCGGCTCTCGTCGGCCCTGCTGACATGAGAATAACCCAGATCGATGGTGCTGTGTAAACAGGGTCTGACCTGGGTTGGAACCATGTCTGAACACCCAGGTCGGACCCGGGTTTTTGGTGGAAAAGAGCTATAAGCTGAAGAGCTGATTCTCACACATATTGGGACTCTCACTGATTCCTATAGACAGCAGTCACATTAGAGTGCTTCCATGCTCCTCGTGTCAGACTTTCTCTTGGTCCCTTTTCTAACTTGTTTAAATATATCTATGTGAGGAGCGGCGGATTTATGTCAAAACTATATCTCGCTGGCTGAATACTTTAAAAAATATTTATCCACTACAATAGAGATTATTAAGGTTGTCAGAAAAGCCTTAATTGGGCAACCCAGCTTTAACTCGTATGTGATATCGCCTTAGGTATTCTACTTTCTTTCTTAGGGGCCTATTCATCACAACTTAAATGGCCCGTTAACCTAGCTTTTCCTCATATTTAAGATAACGTGCTATTCATTATCAGGGGTCTGATAGGATCACTTGATATTCAGCAAACTCCGAAAACTGAGTTTGCCTGTGAGAACAAACGCCATCTTCAGTGTGCCGGGGATGCGCACAGGGATCCGAGTGGTTCCTACTGCCGTCTCCTCGCTGACTCCCTGGCGGCTTTGCCAATGCGTGACCTCAGGTCATACATACACAGAAGCCGGCGATGGGGACAGGTAAGTAACGTTTTTACTTTTGAAGCTGCGCTGCTAATCGCGGAGACAGCTGCTTGTCGGAGCAGCTGCCCCGCACCGGAACAATAATGGATTGCTCCATTGATAAGTACCCCCATACAGCTCTACAGCTATATCATTATAAATACAGCATGCCACGCATCAGTTTTCAAAACGCGTAGAGCTAACACAATATGCTGTGGTGTCAGTGGCTTTGTATTAGGGGTGTGCACCGGCCACTTTTCGTGTTTTGTGTTTTGGTTTTGGATCTGGATCTTTCTTCGTGTTTTGGATCTGGATTGGTTTTGCCAAAACCACCCTTCCGTGTTTTGGGTTCTGGGTTTTGCGTTTTGGATCTGTATTTTTTTTTTAAAAAGCATAAAAACAGCTAAAATCACAGAATTTGTTGGTTTCTCTGCTCCTATGCTATTATTAACCTCAATAACCTTAATTTCCACTCATTTCCAGTCTATTCTGAACACCTCACACCTCACAATAGTGTTTTCATGTCCAAAAGGTTGCACCGAGGTAGCTGGATGACTATGCTAAGCGACACGAGTGGGCGGCACAAACACGTGACCCATCTAGGAGTGACACTGCAGTGGCAGACAGGATGGCAGTTAGAAAAACTAGGCCCCAAACTGTACATAATGCAAAGAAAAAAAAGAAGTGCAAGATGGAATTGTCCTTGGGCCCTCCCACCCACCCTTATGTTGTATAAACAGGACATGCACACTTTAACAAATCAATCATTTCAGCGCCAGGGTCTGCCACACAACTGTGGCTGAAATGATTGGTTCGTTTGGGCCCCCACAAAACAAGCTGGCAATTAATGTGTCCCTGCACAAACTGGCTCTACGGAGGCAAGATGTCATCCTCATCCTCCTCATCCACCGATTCCTCACCCTCTTCAGTGTGTACATCCTCATCCTCACAAAGTATTAACTCGTCCCCACTTGAATCCACCACCACAGGTCCCTCTGTACCTTCTGGAGGCTGGTCTCCCTGGAAGAGCTGATAATTCATTTTGATGAACATCATCTTCTCCACATTCTGTGGAAGCAACCTCCTACGCCTTTCGCTGACAAGGTTCCCGGCTGCACTAAACACTCTTTCGGAGTACACACTGGAGGGGGGGCAACTCAGGTAAAATAGATCCAGCTTGTACAGGGGCCTCCAAATTGCCTCTTTTTCCTGCCAGTACAGGTATGGACTGTCTGACATGCCTACTTGGATGCTGTCACCGATGTAATCCTCCACCATTCTGTCAATGGTGACAGTATCATATGCAGTGACAGTAGACATGTCAGAAATTGTTGCCAGGTCCTTCAGTCTGGACCAGATGTCCAAACTTGGTCCTGCCTGCCCTGCATCACCGCCAGCGGGTTGCTTAGGATACCTAAGTTTTTTCCTGGCAGCCCCAGTTGCGGGAGAAAATGAAGAAGGAGCCGTTGACGTGTCACGTTCCGCTTCAGCTGACAGTGTGTTCACCAGCAGGTCTTTGCACCTCTGCAGGCTTGTGTCGGCCGGAAAGAGAGACACCACATAGGCTTTAAACCTAGGATCAAGCACGGTGGCCAAAATGTAGTGGTCTGATTTCAACAGATTGACCACCCTGGAATCCTGGCAAAGCGAATGAAGGGCTTCATCCACAAGTCCCACATGCCGAGCGGAATCGCTCCGTCTTAGCTCCTCCTTCACTTTCTCCAGCTGCTTCTGCAAAAGCCTGATGAGGGGAATGACCTGACTCAAGCTGGCTGTGTCTGAACTGACTTCACGTGTGGCAAGTTCGAAGGGCTGGAGAACCTTGCACAACACGGAAATCATTCTCCACTGCGCTTGAGTCAGGTGCATACCCCCTCCTTTGCCTATGTCATAGGTGGATGTATAGGCTTGTATGGCCTTTTGCTGCTCCTCCATCCTCTGAAGCATATAGAGGGTTGAGTTCCACCGCGTCACAACCTCTTGCTTCAGGTGATGGCGGGGCAGGTTCAAGAGTGTTTGCTGGCGCTCCAGTCTTCGGCACGCAGTCGCTGAATGGCGAAAGTGGCCAGAAATTTTTCGGGCCACCCAAAGCGTCTCCTGCACGCCCCTGTCGCTTTTCAGAAAATTCTGCACCACCAAGTTTATTGTGTGAGCAAAACATGGGACGTGCTGGAATTTGCCCAGATGTAATGCCCGCACAATATTGGTGGCGTTGTCAGATATCACAAATCCCCAGGAGAGTCTAAGTGGGGTAAGCCACTGGGCGATGATTTCCCTCAGTTTCTCTAAGAGGTTGTCGGCGGTGTGCCTCTTACTGAAACCGGTGATACACAGCGTAGCCTGCCTTGTAACGAGCTGGCGTTTCTGAGATGCTGCTACTGGTGACGCTGCTGCTGTTGCTGCGTAAGGTGATACATCTACCCAGTGGGCTGTCACAGTCATATAGTCCTTAGTCTGCCCTGTTCCACTTGTCCACATGTCCGTGGTTAAGTGGACATTGTGTACAACGGCATTTTTCAGGACACTGAGGACACTTTTTCTGACGTTTCTGTACAGTCTCGGTATCGCCTGCCTAGTGAAGTGGAATCTAGACGGGATTTGGAACCGGGGACACACTACCTCCATCAATTGTCTAAATCCCACTGCACTAATGGCGGATACCGGACGCACGTCTAACACCAACATAGCAGTCAAGGCCTCAGTTATACGTTTTGCTTCAGGATGACTGCTGTCGTACTTCATCCTCCTCGCTAAGGACTGTTGGAGGGTCAATTGTTTAGTAAAAGTAGTGGTGTTCCTACTTCCTCTCTGGGATGATGAACGACTCCCAGCAGCAGCAACAGCAGCAGCGGCAGCAGTAGGCGTAGCAATGCAGGATCCTCCAGAGGAATCCCAGATAGGAGAGTCAGTCATGCCAGTGACATGGCCTGCAGGACTACTTCCGATCCTGACTAAGGAGGAAATTGACGAGGAGGGAGTTGACGGTGTGGTTTGCAGGCGCTTGGATACAACAGGACAACGGGATTTAGGTGTCCCTGGACTGCTTACGGTCTTAGCCAAAGTTTCTGAACTTGACAGTAACTTTTTATGAACGCGCTGCAGGTGCCGTATAAGGGAGGATGTTCCTAGGTGGTTGACGTCCCTACCCCTACTTATTTCACCTTTACATATGGTACATATGGCAAGACAGTTGTTGTCCGGATTTGGATAGAAATATTGCCAGACCAAAGAGGTGGAATGTTTGGTCTTCTGCCCAGGCATGACCGTGATGGGCTTTTTCATCCCACGGACAACAACTGTCTCCCCCGGAGCCTGATTTAAACAAACCACATCACCATCAGAATCCTCCTCGCCAACTTCCTCCTCAGCGCCAGCTACACCAGTATCCTCATCCTGTTGTACTTCAACAGTGACATCTTCAATTTGCATATCAGCAAGTGGACTGTGGGTGCTCCTTTCAGCACTTGCAGGGGGCGTGCAAATGGTGGAAAGAGCCACCTCTTCCCGTTCAGTGCTGGGAAGGTCAGGCATCGCAACCACCACCACACTTGGACTCTCCTTGGGGATTTGTGATATCTTCTTAGAAAGCACAGTTCTTCGCTGTGCTTTTGCCAGCTTAACTCTTTTGATTTTTTTAGTGGGAGGAGGGCTTCCATCGTCATGTGAAGCTGAACCACTAGTCATGAACATACTAGGGATCGACCTTAGCCGTTCCTTGCCACTCCGTGTCGTAAATGGCATATTGGCAAGTTTACGTTTCTCTTCAGCTGATTTAAATGTCTTTTTCAAGGTCATTTTCCTGAACTTTGCCATTTGGGATTGTATGTGCCCTCTACTATGACATTGGGCATCGGCCTTGGCAGACGACGTTGATGGCATGTTATCGTCTATGTCATGACTAGTGGCAGCAGCTTCAGCACTAGGAGGAAGTGGTTCTTGATCTTTCTCTATTTTATTTTTATCGGAGAAAGTTTGGTCCTCCATTTATGTTATATCGATTTGATATATACGTGCGGCTAAACACAGAAAATAATTTTTTTTTTGGTTTGGACTGGAGTGTACTTTGGGGGTTACAGCACCCTTTAACGGTCAAGCCAGCCGGCCCTTTACTTATGACACAGGCGCACTCTTGGCACTACTTTGTTGATGCACGTGTGGCTACTGCGCACACAATTCACAAACACAGAAAATAATTTTTTTTTTGGTTTGGACTGGAGTGTACTCTCGGGGGTTACAGCACCCTTAACGGTCAAGCCAGCCGGCCCTTTACTTATGACACAGGCGCACGCTTGGCACTACTTTGTTGATGCACGTGCAGCTACTGCGCACACAATTCACAAACACAGAAAATAATTTTTTTTTGGTTTGGACTGGAGTGTACTTTCGGGGATTACAGCACCCTTTAACGGTCAAGCCAGCCGGCCCTTTACTTATGACACAGGCGCACGCTTGGCACTACTTTGTTGATGCACGTGCGGCTACTGCGCACACAATTCACAAACACAGAAAATAATTTTTTTTTTGGTTTGGACTAGAGTGTACTTTGGGGGTTACAGCACCCTTTAACGGTCAAGCCAGCCGGCCCTTTACTTATGACACAGGCGCACGCTTGGCACTACTTTGTTGATGCACGTGCGGCTACTGCGCACACAATTCACAAACACAGAAAATAATTTTTTTTTGGTTTGGACTGGAGTGTACTTTCGGGGGTTACAGCACCCTTAACGGTCAAGCCAGCCGGCCCTTTACTTATGACACAGGCGCACGCTTGGCACTACTTTGTTGATGCACGTGCGGCTACTGCGTACACAATTCACAAACACAGAAAATAATTTTTTTTTTGGTTTGGACTGGAGTGTACTTTCGGGGGTTACAGCACCCTTTAACGGTCAAGCCAGCCGGCCCTTTACTTATGACACAGGCGCACGCTTGGCACTACTTTGTTGATGCACATGCGGCTACTGCGCACACAATTCACAAACACAGAAAATAATTTTTTTTTTGGTTTGGACTGGAGTGTACTTTCGGGGGTTACAGCACCCTTAACGGTCAAGCCAGCCGGCCCTTTACTTATGACACAGGCGCACGCTTGGCACTACTTTGTTGATGCACGTGCGGCTACTGCGCACACAATTCACAAACACAGAAAATAATTTTTTTTTGGGTTTGGACTGGAGTGTACTCTCGGGGGTTACAGCACCCTTAACGGTCAAGCCAGCCGGCCCTTTACTTATGACACAGGCGCACGCTTGGCACTACTTTGTTGATGCACGTGCGGCTACTGCGCACACAATTCACAAACACAGAAAATAATTTTTTTTTGGTTTGGACTGGAGTGTACTTTCGGGGGTTACAGCACCCTTTAACGGTCAAGCCAGCCGGCCCTTTACTTATGACACAGGCGCACGCTTGGCACTACTTTGTTGATGCACGTGCGGCTACTGCGCACACAATTCACAAACACAGAAAAAAAAAATTTTTTGGTTTGGACTGGAGTGTACTTTCGGGGGTTACAGCACCCTTAACGGTCAAGCCAGCCGGCCCTTTACTTATGACACAGGCGCATGCTTGGCACTACTTTGTTGATGCACGTGCGGCTACTGCGCACACAATTCACAAACACAGAAAAAATTTTTTTTTTGGTTTGGACTGGAGTGTACTTTCGGGGGTTACAGCACCCTTTAACGGTCAAGCCAGCCGGCCCTTTACTTATGACACAGGCGCACGCTTGGCACTACTTTGTTGATGCACGTGCGGCTACTGCGCACACAATTCACAAACACAGAAAATAATTTTTTTTTTGGTTTGGACTGGAGTGTACTTTGGGGGTTACAGCACCCTTTAACGGTCAAGCCAGCCGGCCCTTTACTTATGACACAGGCGCACGCTTGGCACTACTTTGTTGATGCACGTGCGGCTACTGCGCACACAATTCACAAACACAGAAAATAATTTTTTTTTTGGTTTGGACTGGAGTGTACTTTCGGGGGTTACAGCACCCTTAACGGTCAAGCCAGCCGGCCCTTTACTTATGACACAGGCGCACGCTTGGCACTACTTTGTTGATGCACGTGCGGCTACTGCGCACACAATTCACAAACACAGAAAATAATTTTTTTTTTGGTTTGGACTGGAGTGTACTCTCGGGGGTTACAGCACCCTTAACGGTCAAGCCAGCCGGCCCTTTACTTATGACACAGGCGCACGCTTGGCACTACTTTGTTGATGCACGTGCGGCTACTGCGCACACAATTCACAAACACAGAAAATAATTTTTTTTTGGTTTGGACTGGAGTGTACTTTCGGGGGTTACAGCACCCTTTAACGGTCAAGCCAGCCGGCCCTTTACTTATGACACAGGCGCACGCTTGGCACTACTTTGTTGATGCACGTGCGGCTACTGCGCACACAATTCACAAACACAGAAAATAATTTTTTTTTGGTTTGGACTGGAGTGTACTTTGGGGGTTACAGCACCCTTTAACGGTCAAGCCAGCCGGCCCTTTACTTATGACACAGGCGCACGCTTGGCACTACTTTGTTGATGCACGTGCGGCTACTGCGCACACAATTCACAAACACAGAAAATAATTTTTTTCTTGGTTTGGACTGGAGTGTACTTTCGGGGGTTACAGCACCCTTAACGGTCAAGCCAGCCGGCCCTTTACTTATGACACAGGTGCACGCTTGGCACTACTTTGTTGATGCACGTGCGGCTACTGCGCACACAATTCACAAACACAGAAAATAATTTTTTTTTGGTTTGGACTGGAGTGTACTTTCGGGGGTTACAGCACCCTTTAACGGTCAAGCCAGCCGGCCCTTTACTTATGACACAGGCGCACGCTTGGCACTACTTTGTTGATGCACGTGCGGCTACTGCACACACAATTCACAAACACAGAAAATATATAATTTTTTTAGCACTTGGGGGGAGCACCCCTGATGGACAGAGCACCCCCTGGACAACACTACAGCACTCCTTTAGGACTGGGACACTGCACAGGACTTTGGAGTGGACACAGCCCCTATGGAGAACTGACTGCACAACACAGTCCAGCCAGCCCCTATGGACTTTGAAGTAGTGGACACAGCCCCTATTAACAACAGCAGCACAGCACAACACAGCCAGCCCCTATGGACTTTGAAGTAGTGGACAACAGCAGCACTACACTACACTACACTACACTACACTACACTACACTACACAGCCCTAACTCCCACCCTCCCTCTTCACTGTCCACAGCCGAGTGAGAAAATGGCGCCGACGCGGGTACCTTATATAGGATCCAAAACCCGCGAGACTCGGAAGGCGGGATGATGACGTTTTGCCTCGATTTCAGATCCGAGTCAGGCGGGAAAAGTCGAGCCTGACTCGGATCGGACTCGGATCGGGGGGGCTCGGGGGGGTTCGGATTTCAGAAATCCGAACCCGCTCACCCCTACTTTGTATAGGTAATTGTATTAAGAGGAGGTAGTCTAAGGATAATGTTTAATGACAGTCACCAACATCACTTATAGAACAGCTCAGGACGCCTACCCTCGCAGTGTCTGCAGATGTCTCCGCAGCCTAGAAGAGTGGCTAGTTATACAGAGAGGACATCAACTCCCCTGACATGCCCAAGTGCAACTGTCCCAACCTTTCTGATCATCTCCTAAACTACTGCTCAGTTTTGTCTAATTCACAGGTTCTCAAACTCGGTCCTCAGGACCCCAAACAGTGCATGTTTTCCAGGTCTCCTCACAGAATTACTAGTGAACAAGTTAACTCCACCTGTGGATCTTTTAAAATGTGTCAGTGAGTAATGAACACACCTGTGCACCTGCTGGGTGACCTGCAAAAAGTGAACTGTGTGAGGACCTGAGGACAGAGTTTGAGAACCACTGGTCTAATTTATGTCCTAATTAAAGAGAGTGAAGAGATACTGGGACTATATTATTTATTTTGTGGTAATACTGCGTGTTTGTATTGTGAATATAATGATCTTGCTCCATGATAGGAAATCTAATTTCTGTAACGTGTCCCCAATATGGAGACCGCCGGTGCACTTTACTGTCACTTTGCCGGGAACGCTTTCACTCACCCATATCCTTCCGCCTGTCTATGCAAACTGTGGCTGATCTCGCTTCATTAGCCCAAGTGCCTATGTGACTGAGGCGCAGGTGTTTTACACGTTATAAATGACCTCTACTGAGTGTCACCTTATTTTTTCAGGTTCGTCTCCCTCGCCTCGGACATGTACTCCTTTTTATGCTACATAGTAACTAACCCATCATGGAATATGTTAAAACACTTGGGGACCCATTTATGAATCATTGGGTTTAAGACCCCATAATTAGAATTTCTTATCTCCGCTAATCGCAGCAATAATAAATTCGGTAACGCCCGGGTGTATTATGAATCACATCCAGAGACAGGGGCTCCGATAAGAACCTGTATCTGCGATGTGTAAATTAAAGCAATCGCTGACGATCACTATGTCCTGCGGGACCCCTGATGTCATACCATGCATGCACGAGGGGCTATTGCGTGGGAGTGTTAGCTACCTGGACCAAGCTCAAGAAATGCAAAGTTAGTTTTTACAATATAGCAGCCCCAGTATCTGTTGCGGAATCCCCTGTAATACTCGTGATGCTAACAATTTGCAGGTGTCTGCGAAAACGTCGGTTTTCAGGGGATTTCCTGCAAAATTTGATCAATAAATATGCTCCTTGCTTTTATCAACAAACACATTTGGAACAAGGAATCGAAATTAACTTGTCTGACTCGGCAGAAATCTGCAAAACCTTATTTCCAAAATTGTCTAATCTGTTCATTACATAAATCCCACATCATATCACGCCACTGAGTAACACACGGCTTTGTTCCTTTATAAATTTCCTTTGAGTTTTCAACCATACACACGCCAGTCGGGATAAAGATATTTAACATAAAGCGGATGTGTGTAATCCTTTAATGCATTAAAAATATCTCTCAGACACCTTGTCCTGTAATTTGAGATGGCCCACCATTAAGAGAGAGATTTCAGCAGCTAAAAAGAGAATGGTCTGAAAACACCTCTGTCTGGTGGGGCGGGCACCATGAGCGCTGGGGAAAGGCATCTCCAGGATTCAGGAATAAGCTTTTGATGTACAGTAGTTATTCCCAGACCAAAATACCCACATGCCGCTGGTTTCTCACACACTGAAAGATTGCCCGAGGCTATAAAACACAACACCGAGGCTGTCACCATCTCATTCTACATGTCCCGAACACGCAGGAGGGGATATTCACAGTGTAGAGAGCGGCCGGTAGACTGGGACAAAACTCCAGTGAGTCCTCTGAGGTAAGCCCACGTCTTATACTAATGTAATATGCGTTACCTTTATTCAGCGTAAGACAAGTAGAGAACTTTGTACAATAGTTAGGTATCTATTTACTAAGCAGTGTTAGGAGACAGAGTGAAAAGTGATAAGGTGCCAGCCAATCAGCTCCCAACTGTCAATTTTCAAACAGCCTGTGAGATGACAGTTGGGAGCTGATTGGCTGGCACCTTATCACTTTCTTATCACTTTCCACTCTGTCTCCTAACACTGCTTAGTAAATAGACCCCTATATCATGGACACCTGTGGACATTAAAAGCGACCAAGTCGTTATTTTCACCGTATAAAGGCCAAGTGCATTCCAATAGGTCTTGAAAATCCAAGGTGGCTTCTAATAATCTATACAGTAAGGGTGCATTAAACCTTATAGTACATAAGCTTTCCTAATGACCACTGAGCAGAAGGATGTGAAAGGTCTGTGATTACAAATGTGTGGTCTGAAGACAACTATGATGCCCTATATTAATAATATTAGTAATAAACATCTGGCGTTGTTGTTCCCTGCGGCCGGAAGATGAGCCTGATTGGCCGGTGATGTTGGAATGATCCATTTGCTTGGTCCGAGGGTGGGCAGACTGGACTCTGAGTGGCAGGATCAGTCCGTGGGCTGTGACCGTTACTGGACCTTAACCAATAAAAGCTAAATGAGAGATGGTTACTATGGGTTACTGCACATTGTTAGCAAATAACCGTAATTGTTTTTAAAATAACTAATGTTTCTCTATAATGTTGGTTTAAATATAGGAGCCTGTGGGTGGCTTGGTGCTGGAATGGGTCATAGTGAAATATGTGACACTACCTGTACAGCGATATATATATAAATCATCATAATTACTCCATTATTGTAACTATCCTCCACGTAGGGCGATATCCATTAGCAGCGAGTTCTGTAGTGTGGAGAACTACATTACATTAATGCTCGCTTTGCAGAATATTTTCATTTCGTCACGCGTAGTCCGTACTCCCGATACCTGCCCCATTCAATTAGAAGCAGCAAATCACAGGCATTGCGGCAATGTCGTACTTTAATTCTGCAGTGTGCGACAAATGTGATGGGCATGAAAGAGTGGGGAAGTCATCCCAAACCCCAAATGATGGGAATTAGGACAGGAGGACAGTGTAGGAGGCTGTTAGTGGCCATAAGCAAAGTATTGGAGATAAATGGTGTCAAATGGTTGATTTTTATAACTTGTATAATTGATGGTAAAATGACAGCCAGCAGGTGTATATCAGCAAATACAAGTGATGTGATTAATTTGGAAGACATTGAAATGTCTCCACAGTGATTTTTAAGTCTATACATTCAATGTTGGGAAAAAAAAACATTTCTGCAAGTTCAGAACCCCCTTTCCAACACCTCCACATACTTTCCCATATAATTTACACCTCCATATACCTGTCCCACATCATTTACACCTCCACATACTTTCCCATATAATTTACACCTCCACATACCTGTCCCTCATCATTTACACCTCCACATACCTGTCCCTCATCATTTACACTTCCACATACCTGTCCCTCATCATTTACACCTCCACATACATGTCCTACATCATTTACACCTCCACATACATTCCCATATAATTTACACCTCCACATACATGTCCCACATCATTTACATCTCCACATACCTGTCCTACATCATTTACACTTCCACATACCTGTCCCTCATCATTTACACCTCCACATACCTGTCCCTCATCATTTACACCTCCGCATACTGTACCTCATCATTTACACCTCCACATACCTGTCCCTCATCATTTACACCTCCGCATACTGTACCTCATCATTTACACCTCCACATACCTGTGCCACATCATTTACACCTCCACATACCTGTCCAATATCATTTACACCTCCACATACCTGTCCAATATCATTTACACCTCCACCTACCTGTCCCCCATCATTTACACCTCCACATACCTGTCCCCCATCATTTACACCTCCACCTACCTGTCCCCCATCATTTACACCTCCACATACCTGTCCCCCATCATTTACACCTCCACCTACCTGTCCCCCATCATTTACACCTCCACATACCTGTCCCACATCATTTACACCTCCACATACCTGTCCCACATCATTTACACCTCCACATACCTGTCCCACATCATTTACACCTCCACATACCTGTCCCACATCATTTACACCTCCACATACATGTCCCACATCATTTACACCTCTCTACATATATGTCCCGCATCATTTACACCTCCACATACCTGTCCTACATCATTTACACCTCCACATACCTGTCCCACATCATTTACACCTCCACATACCTGTCCCACATCAGTTACACCTCCACATACATGAAAAATGGGACTCAGACTACAAACCCTAAACATATATATATATAATAGGAGGTGCTACCTGTAGAGACCATACACACATATACACAAAAAGAAGAAATACAAGTGCACAACTCCAAATTAGCTGATTATATATAAATAAATAAATTTTGCAGTAAATAGAGGTTTTTAGCATAATCATGGCCAAGGTTATGGGCCTACCCACCACATCCGGGTAACCTCTGTAGGGTAGGTCCCTAACATACTAGGGTTCAAATCCAGAGCGCAGGACACCCCCAAATCAGCTCAGCCTAGCCACCCCAGGGCACCGCTCTAATAAGAAAAGTGAAGTGTAAAGGTAATAGAAATAGAATGAAAGTAAAAAAGTGAAGTACATATATAATAAACAATGAAGGGTTAAAATGTGTTATAAAAGAAAAATGTGTTATAATGCGGTGCCCTGAAGCAGATCAACCAAAGCAATCCAGGGGGACCCACGCCCCCAAAATGAACCAAAGCTGCACTACACAGTCTATATATTCGTAGGACGTACCTATATTGTGCCTTTGACATACAGTAATTCCATCTACGAAAGCTGAGATCACGTCGTTCATTTATTTCCACTATTATTATTCATCTACAACGTGCCCACATCTCCCGCAGCCCTGTGCAGTGTACAGATGTGTCCTCTTTGCCGAACGCGCTACAAATGTGCGCACGCATCGCGCCATGCTATTACCCACATCAGCATAGGCTACGTTACACCATGGCGCACATTGCAATTGCACCATGCTACACTATGGAGGCGCGAGTGCGATCGCAGTGCGCGTATCCACTCACAGGCGCACGCCTGGCGCCATGCATTGCGCGATTTGCTGCGTACACAGCAAAGATGTAGCAGGACACATTTGTAAGTAGTACATGCAAAATATTATACTATTAGCCAAGTGTTCACTCTAGGTCCGGCAGCAGGCAGGGCGCCGGACCCAGAGCTAGGGCACTTCTGCACGCGCGTGCCCGAATAGGGGGCATGGCCAAAGAAAAGGGGGGGTGTCTTTATGACGCGTCCCCTTTTCGTCACTCCTGCAGGCGTGCCCGGCAATTACGGACATGCCTGGCAGCCCCCAAGCGCTGCGGTCACAGTGAATGGATGCTGCGTCGCCGTTTTGACCACCCGCGGGACACTGTAACCCGCGGGTGGAGACAGAACCTGCAGGCTGTCTCAGTGGGGCGCCGCGCTGGAGGGCAGGGTGCTCTCTGCCCTTCAGAAATAGGGCAGGGTGCGGCGCCCCGCTAAAACAGCCTAGCGGGAACGCTAATAAGCCCATCATTGTAACATATACAATTTATCAGATAGCTGCCTTGCCTGTCATGTGAAGTTTTGAAATGAGAGTTTTCATTATTTTATTCTTTTTTTTTAGGGTGGGGGGTAGTTATTCCACTAAAAAAGGCGCACCATCATGAAAAAAAAAGGCGCACCATCATGAAAAAAAAAGATTTTATTATATTTTATATTTTCAAACATAGGATACAATACTGTTGCGAATGCTAGAAAACAATTAATTGTCATCTTAGCACCGTTCTCACCATTTTACAAGAATCTAACACAGCCGCTCAATCTCACTCTATGATATCTCAGGCAACATTTACTAAGCGGCGGGTTCTAAACCCGGCAGTTTGATGGCGGGTTCTATTCTGTTCTAGACCCCGGGGGTTTGGTGGTGGTTTTGCAGTGGTTTCTAAATGACAGCCCTGTTCTATTCTATTCTAAAATGTGTTTTGACGGCAGTTTTGCAGCGGTTTTGGCCTTAGTAAATATGCAGATAGCAAAACTGCCACCAAACCGCAGCCAAAACACATTTTAGAATAGAATAGAACAAGGCGGTCATTTAGAAACCGTTGCAAAACCGCCACCAAACCCCTGGGATTTAGAACAGAAAAGAACTCACCGCCAAACTGCCGGGGTTTAGAACCCGCCGCTTAGTAAATTTTGCCCCTCATCCCTTCCGATCGCTCATGTTACACTACAGCCCTATGAGTGTTGCCCGAACAACCAATCAGATTCTAGCTATCATTTTGCTGTCATTTTGTAGACTGTACTAAATGACTGCTACAATCTGATTGGATGCTATGGGAAACACCCCCAACGTTTCCTATTTGGAAGGTTTGATAGATTTCCCCTCAACAGTATCTACTTCCTGTAGCTCAGTGAAGACTGACAGGACATTAGGGCTGAGCTGTGACACAATCAGGATGAATTGGAATTTTTGTACAAAATGTCCACACAAAATAGCTGCTGACTTGTACACGTTATGCACAAATGTAACAGGGACATCACTTTGATGTTTCTTTCATCTCTCATCACCTGGCATCGAGAACCCAACAGATGCCCTAATCTTACCAGCGCCAGTGAGTGCGAACTGAGCACATTATCCAAATTAATTATCATCTCAGCGTAGACGTAAACAATACATGACCCGCGCAGGCATGTCATTTTATCAGTTCTTAGATCTGCTAGAAAATAATAAAGATGGGATTGGAGATTAAGGTGAGATCTTCTGATCGTGCCTAATAAGTGTTGTTCCTGGGTGAGGTCACCCAGTCTTGTTTGCTCTGATAAGACTACAACCCCTCTAAGAAACATGGGAGCCTAGCACAAGAATCATTTGTAGATAAAATGGATTAAAAGTACTGCCTTCCTTCATTTTGCACTGTAAATGAGACTTTTATTAAATATATTGTGTGGTTTTCTGGCTTCCTTCTGTGCATTTCAGTCACAGTTATAAATCATCAGGCAGGTTGGTTCATCTTCATTGCACTGGGATACGACCTAGCTCTCCAGTGCTCTCTGCATTAGATACAACCATATCCAAAGAGAGCTGTGTTTCCCAGGGAAGTAAAAATAACCAGCTCTGCCTGATATAAAGACATGGCTGTAAGGCACAGAAGATAGACCAATGCAGCCAAGTCTAGATAAAAAATGCAGGAGGGCACATACAAGGCATCTGAATGTGGAATACACAAGTAAAAAAAATAGCAGAGGAGTTTTATATTCAATTTAATACATCATTTTTATTTTTATCCGTTTTGCAAGCATGCATGTATTGCTTTAGCTCCACAAAGTAGACATTGGGTCTGATTCAGTAAGGATCGCTATTGCGATCGCAGCTCCGTAATCGCACGCAGGACTGCTGCAAAAATATACCAATGATTGCTATTGCACTGCCGGTGCACGCCAGCATAGAGACGCCCACTGCCTCCCACTACCACTATCTCACATCAGTAACACCTTGCAAACCTCCATAAACATCGGTAACATCGAGTACTATCGGCCCTTCACGCAGAATGACAGCAGCCCTGACCTCACTTAGAAATTACTAACCTCTTAGTACGCAGTAAGTAGTACACAAGCTGCGTATGCCGTTGCAGTAACTAATTTATGCACGCCCATGCAACGGCGTTCAAACGGACAGGCACGCCTGCATTTCTCCGACCACCCCCCCCTGTCCCCACCCCCAAACGCTCAATGCCGGTCAATCAGTGACCTCCGCGATCGCCGTGGTGTCTTCAGGCATGCGCACTGCAATGCATACGCAATGCGTAGTACGCAACAATCGTCCAACTGCGAGCGCTGTTGCAGTTGCGATCCTTAATGACAAAATAGAATAGTATAAATAGGAATACGAGGTTACTATAAGTGACAATGATGGGGGGACCAGGTGGGAGCTTTGCCTGTGCACACCACGTACTCTTTGCAGTTACTCCGGCAGTGATGGGTTAAAGGAGGGAGATCTTTGATGCCTTTGAAGGTGCCGTGTTCTCACCTTGATATGACACACTAACGGTGCAATCTGCCAATCTTTCAGTGGGACCTACATCAAACACAGCTGCAGACTACGAGGAATTCTCAATCTGTTTATGTTTTTCTTTTCAGCGTGAGGAGTTACAGGAACCATCTAAGAAGAGCAATCTCCCTCCCTTCTCCATGCTCTCCTCTCCCAATCTCTCCCTCTTCATCGCTGTGAATGAAAACATCACAGAGGATTAACAGGGCTGCCAAGAAGCCCTGGGATAACGAAGATGTCTAGGGATTTCGTACACAAGCTGGGTGGCATCCGATAAGACGTGGTAGAAAAGTCGGTGGTGGATCTCCTCACCCATCCCTAGGTCCTCTTCTATGTCCATCTGCAGCTTCCCCCTTCCGCATGACCGGTCAAACCCCTTGTTTGGGGGGAGACAAGAAGGCCGATTGTGAATAAAGACGTTGGCCAATTACGTTGGACTCATTTGTTGGTCATTTAGAAAATGATGAACAGCGGTAAACAAGATATGTATTTTAATAGGACATCATTGCATTCATTGACCATACCATGGGGTCTTTGTTTAAACCACCATGAAGCGCCATTGAGCGACCCATATGGGGTCTCGTTCCACTTAGAGTCTGCGTCGTGCTATGACACCAGGTACTCTGCCCATTTCTCATGCTTGCCTCTCCAAGGCCACCTGGGTCTTTGCGACTATTCTTCGGAGCCGTCATTTATCCGTAAGAGGAATGAAAGGGAGAGGCAACGAGTGAGGTTTGTCAACGAGGGCTATGCCCGGCTCAGGCAGCACCTTCCCCAGGACCTGGCTGAGAAGCGCCTGAGCAAAGTGGAGACTCTCCGGGCAGCTATTGGATACATCAAGCGACTGCAGGGGTTACTCGACCTGGAGGCCCTAGCATCTCCGCTGGAACATACTGGTTCCATTTCAGATACTATTACACATGGTACATCCCCTCCGAGGAGGGAATGCGGAACCCCGGGACTCTGTGACAGTCCCCCACACCCTCTTTGCGGATAACATTTAACTGAGACCCACTAAACTGTACCAATTTCCAGATATATAAGAGCGGTGGGAAGTAGGATCCCAGGGCGCAGATAAGATCATTTGGAGAAGGGCGCGCAATGTCACGTTAAAAAAGGATCCTTTGGAGCAGCGTAGAGAATTAAAAATAACAATAATTATATAAAATATTAATTAAAAATGTCAGTGTGGTCTGTGTAATGTTGTTGACAATTGTTCATTGATGGTGTAATTTCCAGGACCTGTGTTTTCTATAGATGGGCCATTTTAAACAAAATACCAAGATGAAAAACAGTATGTTTTGCTTTTAACATGATTGCCGCTTTAAATCTGCAAAAGCTGCTGATTAATAAATTTACCCCGAAAGTATTAATATGTGACCGGAATGCTTACAGTATTATATAGTATATATATATATACAGTGCTTAAAGTGGTCCTTGAGAATTGGGGAAACTCACCCTCCTTCTCTCCCAAAAAATGACAATGCGTGCCGTAGGCGCGCGGCGAAAAAACGGGTGTGGCTACCAAAAGAAAGGGGCGTGGCCACAAAATAAATGTGCGTGGTCACACAATTGTATTCCCAATTCAAATTACACCACTCAGTAGTACAATCTTGATTCACCCGATTCACATGACACCACATAGTAGTGGCCCTTATTCATGTATGACACACAGCAGTGCCCTTTTTACACAATGCCCACATTTGTGCCCCTTATACACAATGCCCACAGTAGTAGTGCCCTTTATACAATGCCCACAGCAGTAGTGCCCCTTATACAAATGCAATGCCCATTGTAGTGGTGCCCCTGATGCAGTCCCCCCAGTAGTGGTGCCCATTATGTAGTGCCCACAGTAGTGGTGCCCCTTATGCAGTGCCCCCAGTAGTGGTAGTGCCCCTTTTGCAGTCATAGGCAAATGCAGGGGGGGTTTCCGTCTGCCTGGAAACCCCCCTCCCCAGCCCACACCATGACCACAATAGAAATAGTAATGTAATAGAATTTTACTAGTGCTGCATTTTCTTCTCAGTACCACAAATGAAATAATTAGCACCACCTTGTGGATCTTTTAACATGTATCAGTCAGTAATAAATAACCTGTGCACCAACTAGGAGATCTGAAAAACATTCACTGTTAGGGATGTGCTGCTATAGAGCCCAATATGTACATATACATCCAGGGCAGTGCTAGGTTCTGCTGCTGCTTCCAGACTCCCGGACTTGCTCCCATGCCCTGGAATGGTGCCCACATCTAACATAAATACATTCAGCTCAGGCAGGATGGGCCTACTGCCGCATTTAATGGCTTACAGTGATCGCTGGTCCTATATATGCTGGAATTATGACACACAATATACTTTGTATGATGCATATTAAAGCTGGTTAAGTGCTAATTCTACCCTCTTCATGGACTGACCACACTCACTCTAAAATCAAGCATTTGGAAACCCCCCCCTAGAAATCCTGCGTTTGCCACTGGCAGTGGTCCCAGTAGTGGTAGTGCCCCTTATGCAGTGCCCCCAGTAGTGGTAGTGCCCTTTATGCAGTGCCCATAGTGATAGTGTCCCTTATACAGTGCCCTCAGTAGTGGTGCCCCTTATACAGTGCCCCTAGTAGTGGTGCTCCTTATGCAGTGCTCCTTATTCAGTGCCTCCAGTAGTGGTGCCCTTTATGCAGAGCCCACAGTAGTGGTAGTGCCCCTTGTTCAGTGCCCCCAGGAGTGGTGCCCCTTATGCAGTGCCCCCAGGAGTGGTGCCCCTTGTAGTAATGCCCCCATAGTAATGCCCCCAATAGTAGTGCCCCTGTAATTGTGCCCCTGAGTAATGTGCCCCCAGTAGTAGTGCCCCCTAAGTAATGCCCCCTGTAGTTGTGTACCCTAATGCCCCCTGTAGTTGTGCCCCCTTAGTAATGACCCCAGTAGTAGTGCCCCCTGAAGTTGTGCCCCCTGAGTAATGCCCCCTGTAGTTGTGCCCCCTAAGTAATGCCCCCTGAGTAATGCCCCCTGTAGTTGTGCCCCCTAAGTAATGCCCCCTGTAGTTGTGCCCCCTAAGTAATGCCCCCTGTAGTTGTGCCACCCTAAGTAATGCCCCCTGTAGTTGTGCCCCCTGAGAGTAATGTCCCCTGTAGTTGTGCCCCCTGAGTAATGCCCCCCAGCCCCATATTGTGAAGCCGATAAAAAAAAAAAAAAAGAAATAAAACCTAATACTTACCTTAAGTCCCGCTCCCGCATCCACTGCAGTCGCCTGGTCCGCTGAGCTGCTCCTCTGAACTATGGGAGAGACGTTATGATGTCTCTCCCATAGTGCACTGCACTCAGCGTGAACAGGAAGCTGGAGCTCATGAGTGAGCTCCAGCCTCCAGTGGCTGCTGGCGCTGCGAGGAGAGAGCCGGGTGCCCGCTGGTAAGAAAATCTCAGCGGGCGCCCGGCAAATTCAGTCTCCCTGCGGCGCCGAGGTTAGGTGGGTCGGAGGAGGCGGAACTGGTTCCGTCTCCTAAAATAAGTGACGGAACGCAGTTCCGCCTCGTTCCTGCCCACTTTAACCCCTGTACATATATATATATAACTCAAACACAATGGGTGGAATGTAATAGGGTGGGAGTTAATGCGCGAGTACAAACTCGCACCTTCTCGCACATTTTGAAGGTGCAAATTTGTCCCGCAACTCGCAGATGTAATAGGTAGAAATGTGCGCCGAACCATTTTTGCTGGATTTGGATTTGGCTCTGATTCGTCGTCTGGCTTTGGATTTGGTTTTGTCAAACCGCCGTGACTGGTTTTGGTTTTGGATTTGGATTTTTTACAAAAATTTACAAAAAAAAGCTAAAATCACATAATTTGGGCTTTTTTTGTTCCTTGAATATTATTAACCTCAATAACATTAATGACCAGTCATTTCCAGTCAATTTAGACCACCTCACAGCTTATAATATTGTTTTCACCATTATTGGCCAAAGGCTGCAGTGAGCTGGCTGGTTACTATGGGATCTATTTACTAATACTCTGCGTTAATGCCACTCCAGCTTCGCCTGCTACCGCTGTGAAGCAGGAGCTGGCTAACGCAGCAGTTACTAAAAATAGACCAGCCGAGGAGGGTGAACATTAAGTCACCCCCTCGGCGGTAACAGCTGCGGCTCCCTTCCCCTACAGCCCTGTGTTACCCACCATCTACAGTCTCCGGCCGGCGGCAGCACCAGCAGCGACTTTTTTTTTTCCAACAAACTTTATGAAAAAACGGCCAACCTGACACAGCTCAAGTCCTGCTTCTCCAGTGAGGAGAAGCAGATACCGGCAGCTGCAGGAGGCGATATCAGCGCTGGAGAAGTCAGCGGTCGGTAAGTGACATCTCCTCTTAGTAATACCTGGGACACTTAGCGCTGCCATAGGTGTTTATGGCAGCGCTAAGTGCCCCAGGTGCAGTGTGATATTGTAGCCTGCACTTAGCACTGGCAGGCTGCTGGCAGAGAAAATCCCTTTAGTACATACGGAGAATCGGTATGTACAGGGGTTTTCTCTGTCCTTAGCATTTTTCCCTCTTTTCTCCCCTTAGTAACTAGACTTCTAAGTGACAGAGCAGCGGCACAGACACCGCAGTTTAAAGTACACCTATGAAACATTGCCACACAGCAGTGGCAGAAATGAAAGGTAGTGTGAGATTGAATTGTCCTTGGGCCCTCCCATCCACGCATTGGGGTACTGCCAGCAGAGTCACAGTACTTGTATACACAATGGGGTATGGCCAGCAGAGTCACAGTGCTTGTACACACAGTGGAGTATGGCCAGCAGAGTCACAGTGCTTGTATACACAGAGGGGTATGGCCCAAGGAGTCACAGTGCTTGTATACACAGAGGGGTACGGCCCAAGGAGTCACAGTGCTTGTATACACAGTCGAGTATGGCCCAAGGAGTCACAGTACTTGTATACACAGTGGGGTATGGCCCAAGGAGTCACAGTGCTTGTATACACAGTGGGGTACGGCCAGCAGAGTCACAGTGCTTGTATACACAGTGGAGTATGGCCCAAGGAGTTACAGTGCTTGTATACAGTGGGATATGGCCCAAGGAGTCACAGTGCTTGTATACACAGTGGGGTACGGCCCAAGGAGTCACAGTGCTTGTATACACAGTGGGGTATGGCCCAAGGAGTCACAGTGCTTGTATACACAGTGGGGTACAGCCCAAGGAGTCACAGTGCTTGTATACACAGTGGGGTATGGCCCAAGGAGTCACAGTGCTTGTATACACAGTGGGGTACAGCCGACAGAGTCACAGTGATTGTATACACAGTGGGCTATGGCAGACTTGCCTACCCTCCCGATTTGGCCGGGAGCCTCCTGAATATCGGCTGCCGCTCCCGGCCCCCCGGAAAGGCAGGCAAGCTTCCCGGCATCCACCAACCCTCCTGACATGCCCCCAGAATAAACTAGAAATCCCCGCTGAATCGCGTCATCGTGGCCCCGCCCCTGCAAATAACTGAATTGTGAAAAAGGGATGGGGCCACGATGACGCGATCGCGCGGCCCCCCGGCTCCGCCCCCAACGTGTCATAACTGTCCAGACACGCCCCCCGCTGTTAGCCGCCAATCAGCTCCCTCCCGGAAGGAGGGAGCTGATTGTCGGTGTCGAAGCTGAATAATTGAGTGAGACAAGTTCAGTTTAAAATTTAATCGCAGCGACGCCATCTTGCGAATGGCCGCAAGACTCCATGTTGGAAATGAGATCGCAAGACACCATTTTGTGTGGTCAGCATTAATTCAAGTTATAACCCAGGAGCTAAGAACAGATGGCAATGTTTTTGTTTACCTACCAAGGGCAACGGGAAAAACCAGCTGTCTGAGTAGAAGTAAATAAGAAGAGACAATGGGTATTTTTACATACAAATTGGGAATCCCTGGATGCAGATAAAGTATAGTTGTGGCAATTGTAATATAATATCTACACAATTGGATTTGCCTGAATCCTAGACAAGATGGCTCCAAATCCCAAAAAGTTTGAGGTGATAATACATTTGCACTTCACACAAGAGTCTGTGAGAACAAAAGAGGTTTTGTTTTCCTTTGAACACAGCAGGTGGGGGCCTGCTGACAGAGGGCATGTAGAATTACAACTCTCAGCCATCCACACTGCTGGATGTTCACTTCGTGTATGAGAGATTATGCACTTAAATCTCACCCATTAATAACTAGCGTCCTTACCAAACCCCGAATACCCACACACTACATATTCGCACATAAAGTTCCATTAGCATCAAATTGTATGATTCAAGTTGGTTAAGTTAGTTTACATGCTAAGAAATAGAGGTTTTTGATATCTAAGGTATTATACATGATAAGCAAGGTATGTTTGGTCTCGTTATGATGCGTACGCTTTTTACAGAATCCCGGTGTTATCGGTGGAGAGATCGCATCATGCAAACTCAAGTTACAGATCGCAGAACTTATAAGCAACAAAATGTTTTAGTTGATGGAATGTTACAGGAGGCGTTACCAGAAAGACTCCGGCTGTTAGAGGCAGGAAAAGTCTATTTGAAACAACCTGTTAAATGTGTCGTTACATATGCTCCTCCTCTGGGAACCAATGAGATCAGCAGGAAGTTTCCCCTTTGTCCTGTTTCAGTCTGGGGGGGAATAAATACATGTGTCCAAACACTGGTTTGGCAGTTCATGCTGAATTTTGGGTGAACTGAGGATATCTAGTCAGAAGTCTATCTCTGGGTCCAGAGGCGCAGCGTATGTATAACCGTACTTGGTCTGTATTATTTCCTTTTACGCCTAAATTATGTATGTATAGATTGCGTGTAACTGACTGTACTTTTACCTGAATAATACTTGTGCGTTGGAACCACAGATTCCACTCCTGTCTTTATTTGCGGTCATACTGCGTACGCAATTAGCATTGTGTTTAGAGGTTTATAGGCAGGTTTTGTCTTAGAGGTTCTAGGCAGGTGAATCTTAGAGGTTTATAGGCAGGTTTTGTCTTAGAGGTTCTAGGCAGGTGAATCTTAGAGGTTTATAGGCAGGAATGTATTAAAAGGTTTATTTACAAATTTAACAACGGCAAGTATGGGCTACGGACCAAGTAGTCACAGTGCTTGTATACACAGTGGGGTACATCTCCAAAAAAATATATTGTTTAACTTTTTTTTTACACAAGACCAGATGGGTTGAGTACAGCTCAGAATAGTGTACATCAGCATGCCATGTACACACAAACACTTTAATTAGCAGAGTATAGTGTAGCATACATCAGCGTGTAGTGTGCAGAGTATAGCGTAGCATACATCAGCGTGTAGTGTGCAGAGTATAGCGTAGCATACATCAGCGTGTAGTGTGCAGAGTATAGCGTAGCATACATCAGCGTGTAGTGTGCAGAGTATAGCGTAGCATACATCAGCGTGTAGTGTGCAGAGTATAGCGTAGCATACATCAGCGTGTAGTGTGCCCTATATACACAGTCACTTTAACAGCAGAGCCACTTGTGAGTCGACACAGGCACTTTAATCAGCAGAGTATAGCGCAGCATACATCAGCGTACAGTGTGCCCAGGGTCGTAGAGAGCCCTGCCGGGCCCAGGTACAGAGGGGGCGTGTCCTAATCACGGGAGGCGTGGCCACCCCCCTTGAGAAAAAAAAACACTTTAGCAGTGCTGCTGGGGAGGGGGGCGCTGTGAGCCCCTCAGCCTGGTGCAAAGACAGGGGGGGGGCACGATCAGTGTGATCGCTCCCCCCAACAGGCATAGGAGACTGTGTCTCCCACAGTACCACTGCAGCTCAGCACACGCTGTGTGCTGGGCTGCTGTGAGGGAGAGAGAAGGGAGGGGGGCGGCACCGGAGCCAGGCCCCCGCCAGGCCCCTCAGGAAGCCCGGGTAAATAGTACTCGCTCCCCCACCCTCTTGGCGCCCCTGAGTGTGCCCCTTATACACAGCACAGTAACAGCACAGTCACCCACTTGTGACTCTGGATACAGCACAGCCAATACAGTAGAGTATAGTGCTGGATTCTGTGTGTAAAAGCTATAAAAGTGTTCAAATTAAAAAAAAGCAATGTGGGGTCCACCCCTAAAAGCACAACCAGCACCGGGCTGTGCGAGCCAGTCCTGGTTGTGAAAACACAGGGGAAAAAAGATGTAGGGGTCCCCCGTATTTTCAACAACCAGACTCAGTGCGCCGGTGCTGGTTGTGGCAATACGTTAACAAAATTAGTAGAGGTCCCCCGTATTATCCACAACCAGCACCAGGCACTTTCTAGCTGGGGTGTAATGCCGCTTCACGGGGTCCCCCAGCCAAAGCATTCATCACCCCACGCTAGTCAGCAAAGCCAGGCGAGTTGGGGACCCCCTCTCCGGGGCACCCCAGACTGGGGCTGATAGCCCTGGGCAATCCCCGGCACCTCTGGGTGGTGGGTGCCGAGTTTATAGTGTAAAAAATAGTTAAAATAATATTGTCTTTTACAGGAGAACTAAAGGTCCCAGCAAGCCTTCCCTGCATGCTGTTACTTGGAGAACCACAAGTACCAGCATTCGGGGCATTAAGGGCCCGCTGGTACCTCTAGTTCACCTGCAAAAGGAATATTAAAAAAACAGACAAGACACACACCAAATGTTGTCATATATTATTACACATACTCACTAAATCACGCTTACCTGCACTCACACTACATACTTACCCTGTCCCTAACGCCGGTCTGTCCCTTTCTCCAGTAGAATCCAGATCGGTACCTGTAAAAAAAAAAAAAAACATACTCACCTACCCCATGGTCGTTTCCTGTAGGCATCCACGGTCTTCTTAAAATAAAAAAGCAAGAAGTGCGGACCCACTGGGGCCCGAGCACTACAGGGTGTCAGGAAGCCGCTGCAAGGAGGGGCAATTGGGGACAGGGAGCCAGTGCAGAGAGTGGGCCAGGTATGCCACAGCACGGACCATGTCTGGTAGCTGCGGCGACACTGCACTGGGGGAGTATAAATAAACAGCTGCTGCAGCCAGGACATAGAGAGCCCCATGCTGGGGACCGGGAGCCTAGTTCCTGGCGCCCCAGCACTTTTGTAGAAACGAAGTGATACTGAATAGACCCCTTAGTGTTAAAAAGGTAAAATGTTTGTATTATTTAAAGTAATAAAATGCACTTACCTGTTTTCCTGGAGATCCAGGGGATCAGGAACCCTCTTCATTGGTAACAGAATGTCCTCGCATGCAGACTCCTACAGCAAAGTGTTATGAGCAGATGCATTGATAGTTGGCCAGCACAACCAGCTCAAGAGTTCCCAATCGGTGGCCAGGAGTCTTCTGCCTTGGGATCTTGTCTGCTTGTCCCTGCAGGTCAAATTCAGCCAGAGAGGGATGCAAGGTCCCTTAGCAGAATCCTGGAAGTAAAGACCCTTACACACTAGATGATATCGGGAGCGATTTTGACATTTTCCGATGCATCGGAGCAACAAATCGCTCATATCATCCAGTGTGTGCACTTGAGATGACGATGCGTGCTCCCGCCAGTCGTTGGTCGTATCTTCTGATCTTCCCTACATTTGTCAATCTCGTTAATAATTCATGGATTTTCATGCAGTGTGTACGCACTACCGAACGACGAATGATAGGGCGTCTCTTGACTGGCATTCCAAGGACACTCCCCTACTTGGTATTCCAGCATCGCGAAGGATCGAGCAGCATTGCAGCAGCAACATCCCGAATCAGATTTAATCTTATAATAGAGGTAAATATTAAATAATCCAGTCATTGCTGATCCCCCAATGTGTATTAAGCTAACCTGTTATATTTGTAAAAAAGTTTTTTTTTTTAAATGATGTGGGGCCCCCCACTCAAAGCTCAACCAGCACCAGACTTTTCAGTGAGCCAGTGCTGGTTGTGAAAACACGGGGGACAAAAGACATAGGGGTCACCTGTATTTTGCACAACCAGCACTGGACTCAACTGAGCCAGTCCTGGTTGTGGAAATATGTGGGACAAAAGACATAGGGTAACCCCGTATTTTGCACAACCAGCACTGGGTTCTGTGAGCCGGTCCTGGTTTTGGAAATACGGGGGGGGGGAATTCGTAGGGGTCCCCTGTCTTTTCCATAACCAGCACCGAACTCTTTCTAGCAAGAGGGGGGGTAATGCCACTACCCCTGAATGCTAGTCAGCCCAAGCCGGGGATCCCTGGGGAAGTGGGATTACAATGGCGATAACTCCTCACCAGTAGGGTAAAATGAACCAGGCCTGGGCTGATAGTCCGGGCCTATCCCCGGCACCCCAGGGGGCGGTAGGGGCCAAGTTGATAGTGTGATGTGTGGTGTAAAATTAGATGAAGTAACATTGTCTGTTGCAGGAGGCTACAGGTCCCAGCAAGCCACCCCCACATGCTGGTACTTGGAGAACCACAAGTACCATCATGCGGGGCATTACGGGCCTGCTGCTACCAGTAGTTCACCCAAAATAAATATTAAAATAAACACAAGACACACACCGTGACAGTAAAGTTTTTATTACACACATACATGCACACTCACACACAATCACACATACTCACCTAGTATCCCTGTAGCCAATCACTTCCACTTGTCCATGTAGAAATCCACGGATACCTGTAAAACAAAATTCCATACTCGCCTATACCTAGTGTTGATCACTTCTCCATGTAGGCATCCAATGTCTTCTTAATAAAAAAACAACAAATCTCGACCTACGGACATAAGTACCATCCTCAAGTATTTAAGTACTCCTCAAATGACATCTCTCTATAGAAATGCCAGGGTTGAGCCACCGCCTCTCTCTCAGGAAATGAGCGGTTCCCACCATTGAAGTAAATGGTGGAAACCGCACATTGGCTGAAAGAGCCAATGAACGTTCAGCCTGGCATTTCTATAGAGAAATATCATTGAGACAGGGGCATATTAAGAGAGGAGGGGGCCGTGTGCTTTCCCCGTCCAGGGCCGCCTAGTCTCTCCCCGACGGTCGGCGGCAGACTGATGGCTGACCACAGCAGTAGTAGACTCTGGGCACTAGGTTGCCGGGAAGATGGCGCGGCCGCCACTATCCTGGTGGTTTCCTCACTGCGCATATGCAAAATGCTGGGAAAATGGCGGCAGTGGACATTTTCGGGCATTTTGTGCAGGGCTAAAACACCCAATGCGGGATCTCTGAGAAGTATGTATTAGAAAATTTGGGTGCAGGGTGTGCGTTGTGGGCCCTCCCCGACCTGGGGCCCATGTACACCGCACAACCTGCACCTATTATAGATACGCCCCTGCGTGGAGAGATGTCATTCGGGGAGTGCTGTCCTTGAGGATGGTACTTATGTCCGTGGGTCATTTGTCAGGTTTTTTTTTTACGAAGACGTTGGATGCCTACCTGGAGAAGTCGACGTGATCAACGCAAGGTATGGGAGAGTATGGAATTTTTTTTTACAGGTGTCGTGGATTTCTACTGGAGAAGGGGACATGATTGGCTACAGGTAAACTAGGTATGTGTGAATGTCAGTGCGAGTGTGAATGTGAGTGTATATGTATGTGTATAATAAAACTTTACTGTCATGGTCTGTGTGTCCTGTCTTTCTTTGAATATTTACTTTGCAGCTGAACTACAGGTACTACTGGGCCCGTAATGCCCTGCATGCTGGTACTTGTGGTTCTACAAGTACCAGCATGCACATGCAGGGGATGCCTGCTGTAGTACACCTGCAAAAGACAATATTATCTCAACTATCTTTGCACTGCACTATACAAAATCCACTTGGCTCCCTGGGGTGCCGGGGATAGCCCCGGGCTATCAGCCCAGGCCTGGGGTGCCCCGGAGAGTGGTTCCCCACCTCCCCAGCATGGGCTGACTAGTGGTAATGCTTTGGCCAGGGGACCTGGTGAAAGAGTTTCCCTGGCTGTGGCATTACCCGCAAGCTAGAAAGAGTTCGGTACTAGTTATGTGAAATACGGGAGACCCCCTTCCCATTTTGTCCCCCGTATTTCGCAAACCAGGCCCGGCTCATTGAGTCCAGTGCTGGTTGTGCAAAATATGGGGGAACCCTACGTCTTTTGTCCCCCGTATTTTCACAAGAAGGACTGGCTTAGCTGAGCCCAGTGCTGGTTGTGCAAAATTTTATCCCCTACAAAGCTTTTTTTTCACACACAGATCCATGAATGGAGCTGTATATGCATCTGTCTCTATTCAGAATCAAAGATACCATGTCACAGGTATGTTATGTCCACTTATACACCCTTATATACTTTTATTTTAAAAACTATACACCAACAATGCATATAATTTCCCACTGAACAATAAATGGATATTGTAAATTAAAAATAACATATTTTACCATCAATAAACTGACTTAATACCTTTTTTACCCTGTGTTGTTAATGTATTGTAACACACCCATTATTCTTTACAATTTTGCAGTTCTTATCTGGCTTTCCGGCCCACCAGTTGAATCTCAACTATCAAATACATTTATGGGGTAAATTTACTAAAGTGAGAATTTTTAGAAGTGGAGATGTTGCCCATAGCACCCAATCAGATTCTAGCTATTATCTTCTAGAAGGTGCTAGATAAATGTTAAGTAGAGTCTAACGATACTGAATTTGAATCTCTATACACTCCTTCCTATACCTTCTAATATCCTGCCTATACCTTCTAAGGATGACGCTAATTTGCGTACGCAGTCATACAGTAAATAAAGACTTCAGATCTAGAACTTGTGGTTCCAAAGCACAAAGAATTATTCAAGTAAAAGTACAGTCAGTTACACGCTATTGATCCAAATACAATTCAGCGCAAAGGAATTATTCAGACCCAAGTACAGTTATACATACGCAGCGCTTCTGGACCAGATGTAGGCATCAGCAAGAAACCCCTCGTCAATCAGAATTCAGCAAGAAGACTAAGACCCAGGGTTGCAGCACACATATTTATACCCCCCAGAAATAGACAACACAATAGAGAAGTTTGTTGCTGATGCCATTGGTTCCCAAGGGGGATGCATCTGTTACAGAGCATTTAACAGGTTGATTCAAAATAGACACAAACCAGCCTCTAACAACTGGTGGGCTCTAGTTTCCCGCCTCATACAACATCCTAACAGTTGTTCATAATATGTACATTTTGTTGCTTGAAGTCTCTGCGGTCCATAAGTTGAGAATGCATGATGCGATCTCCACACCGATGATACCGGAATACTGTTGAAAGAGAACGCATCAGTACAATACCAAACATGACTTACTTATCACATATAAAACCTTAGTTACCAAATAATCTTTATTTCACAGCAATTATAATAAATGAACATACTTAAATCTTATACCTTAAAGCTTATTAAACCTTTTATATGAATATGTAATGTGTGAGTATGCGGTATGCGGGGTGTGATATAAAGACGCTAGTTAACCTGGGACAGATGTGTGCGCATGAAGCTAATAAACAGCGTTTTCATACAGGATCTTATGGATTCGCTAATATGCGACTAGTTAACAGCGCAATTGTGCGTATTAATGTGTGTATGAGAAATGGTGAAAGATGCAATCGCATGATGCTAGTAGTAATATCGCCATATGTACTTAAGTGTGAGTTTACCTAAAATGGCGCTTGGGCGGCCATTCGCAAAATGGCGTCTTGCGATCTCATTTTAAGCTGATCTTGTCTCAGCCAATTATCCAGCTACGACAAATCTGATTGGTTGCTATGGGCAATATCTCCACTTCTAAAAACTCTCTCTTTATTAAATTTACCCCTTTGTCTCTGGTATGTAATTTACACACTTGTACCCCTAATTTACTTTGGGTAAAAAAGTGCAGACCACCAATGTTTTATGTAAACATATGCATAAGTATTTATTACGCCCTACTGAACCTTGTGTAAAATAGAGTAATACGTTTCATTCACACAATGGTCACTGTGGTTTTTTTTTTTTTATAACAAATATTTTGGCTCTATTAAAATAATTAAATTACCAACTCATTAAAATGCTATTTAACCCTATTAAAAATGTGGACACACAGGTCAACAATTTTAAACTTTAGTAAAAAGAAAAAAAAAAACATTACCTAAACACCTTTAAAAATACATAGCTACAGCATTAAAATTTAAAAAAATGAATAACAATAAAAGGGCGACCATTGATTGTGGGCTACACGAAGTGTCCAATGAACTGGCTACCCCTTAACTAGCTGTTTGTAGTCCGAGTTTTATTTAAGTCACTTCATTTTTGTAATGAGTTTCTGTAAATATTAAAATTTATTGTATTCTTTTGTGATAGATATAAAAATGGAAAGAGAACGTGAGTTCCTAACAGGATTCATTGAAATCTTCAGAGAAAAAGAATGTTTGTGGAAGGTCCAATGCAAGGATTATCACAATAAAGAAAAGAAAAACACAGCCCAACACATTGTACTAATTATCATTACGAAGCATTTAATTGAATAATGCAGTTAACTGATGAATGTGATCTCAATATTTTATGATTACATCGAAAATACCATATATATGTATTATGAACCGAATGTCATCATACTGAATGTACTGTTGTTTTTGACATTTTTGATTGTGAATATGTGCAGTGTTTCAGTAAAAAATTACTTTGGAAAAAAAAAGAAAAACACAGCCCTTCAGGAACTTGTGGACTGTAGCAAAACCACCATACAGAAGCCTCCATTCCCTGGGTTCACAAGAAGATTCACAATCTGCGGACAGTGTTTGTCAAGGAGCACAAGAAAAGCCAGGAATCCAAGTCTTCCGGAGTGGGGGCAGAAGACATACAGTGGTGCTTGTAAATTTGTGAACTCTTCAGAATTTTCTATATTTCTGCTGAAATTTGGCCTTAAATTACCTCAGATTTCCACACAAGTCTTAAGTAGAGATGTGCGGGTTCGGTTTTACTCGGTTCTTTTCATCAAAATTATCGCAAGTTCGGATTATTTTGGATTCATTTTATTGGCTATCCAAAACACGTGATAGCCGATATCCAATAAAATGCAGTTTTTCTGATCCGAACTATCGATATCTATTTAAAACCTCTATACAATCCCGCCTATACCTTCTAAAATTGTCGCTATTTAGCGTTATGAGTTGCACAAGAAATAAATACTTTCAGACTCTGAGCGTGGTTCCAAAGCACAAAAGTTATTATTCAATATAAAATACAGATGGTTAAACGCTGTGATCTAAGTACAATTAGCGCAAATAAATCATAGAGACCCAAGGTACAGTTGTTACATACGCACGCGCTCTGGACCAGATACCGGCATCAAATAGAAACCTCTGTCAAACAGCAAAGCAGCAGACTGAGCATCCAGGTTTAGAGAGCCCACATATATACTCTTACAGAGATAGGCAATACAATAGAATAGTTTGGCATGATTCCATTGGTTCTTCTTCCTTCTTCTTCTGTTACAGTACAGTTCATAGGTCAATTCATATGGACACAATCCAGCCTCCAACAGCTCTTTGTGTCCTTTTCCCGCTGCATAATAAATCTAAGTTGGCTACATTACAGAGTACATTTTAATGTTTAACTCTCTATAGTTCACAGTTTGTAGACACATGTTGCGATCTTCTCACCGATGGTACCGGAAATCTGCAAAGACAGAGTGGATCAGTACAACACCAAACACGGCCTGCTTACCATGTACTAAACCTTAGATATCATATTACATTTATTTCACAACATTAATAATACTGAATAAAACCTTGGATATTACACTTTAATACTAGGGAACCTTTCATGTAAGTGTGCAGTGTGTCAGTGTTGGGGAATTGTGAAAAGACGCTAGTTAGCGCTGTGCGACTATGTGATTGTGGAGTGCACCATGATACGTGTTTTGCAGGGTTGATCATTTTCTATGTTTTAGTGACTGTCTGTATTTATGTGGTGAGGACTTTTAACTTCTACCTATTGTGTGGGAATCACACAACGCTAAATAATAGCATTGCCGTATGTACTTATAATGGGCGAGATTCACTAAAATGGCGCTGGACGTACAGTCGTAAAATGGCGTCTCATTGCCATTCGCAAAATGGCGTTGTGCAGATTTAATTTTAAACCGATCCTGTCTTAGCCAATTATCCGGCTTCGACAGAACTTATCCGAGTAAATATCTGAGTAAATCCGACTAATACTGAATCCGCACATCTGTAGTCTTAAGTAGATAAAGAGAACAAAATCAAACAAATGAGACAAAATAAATTAGACATGTTCATTTTTTTTTTGAGGAAAATTATCTAATATCACATATCTGTGAATGGCAAAAGTATGTGAACCTTTAGGCTTAGCACATATTTTGAAGGTGAAATTAGAGTCAGGTATTTTCAATCTATGGGATGACAATCAGGTGTGAGTGGACAACCTCTCTTTTTAAAAGAACAGGGATCAATCAAAGTCTGATGTTCACAACACGTTTGTGGAAGTGTATCATACCACGAACAAAGGAGATTTCTGAGGACCTCAGAAGAAGAGTTGTTGATGCTCATCAGGTTGGAAAAGGTTACAAAACCATCTCTAAAGAGTTTGGACTCCACCAATCAACAGTCAGACAGATTGTCTAAAAATAGAGGAAATTCCAGACCATTATTACCCTCCCCAGTAGTGGTCAACCAACAAAGATCACGCCAAGACCAAGGCATCTAATAGTTTGCAAGGTCACAAAGGAACCCAAGGTAACCTCTAAGTAACTGAAGGCCTTTCTCACATTAGCTAATGTTAATGTTCATGAGTCCACCATCAGGAGGACACTGAACAGCAATGGTGTGCATGGGAGGATTGCAAGGATAAAGCCACTGCTCTCCAAAAAGAACATTGCTGCCCGTCTGCAGTTTGCTAAAGATCACCTGTACAAGCCAGAAGACTATTGGAACAATGTTTTGTGGACAGATGAGTCGAAAATAGAGCTTTTTGGTTTAAATGAGAAGAGTTATGTTTGGAGAAAGGAAAACACTGCATTCCAGCATAAAAACCTCATACCATCTATGAAACATGGTGGTGGTGGTAGCATTGCTTGCATCTGACCCAAGACGACTTGCCATCATTAATGGGACAATGAATTCTGAATTATACCAGAATATTCTAAAGGAAAATATCAAGACATCTGTCCATTAGCTGCATCTCGAGAGGTTGTGGGTCATGCAGCAAGATAACAACCCAAAGCACACAAGTAATTCGACCAAAGACTGGTTAAAAAAGAATACATTTTACGTTTTGGAATGGCCAAGTCAAAGTCCTGACTTTAATCCAATCAAAATGTTGTGGAAGGACCTGAAGCGAGCAGTTCATGGGAGGAAACCCACCAACAGAACAGAGTTGAAGCTGTTTTGTATGGAGGAATGGGGTAAAATTCCCCCAAGCCGATGTTCAGGACTAATCAACAATTACAATTACAATTAATCCAATCAAAATGTTGTGGAAGGACCTGAAGCGAGCAGTTCGTGGGAGGAAACCCACCAACAGAACAGAGTTGAAGCTGTTTTGTATGGAGGAATGGGGTAAAATTCCCCAAGCCGATGTTCAGGACTAATCAACAATTACAATTACAATTAATCCAATCAAAATGTTGTGGAAGGACCTGAAACGAGCAGTTCGTGGGAGGAAACCCACCAACAGAACAGAGTTGAAGCTGTTTTGTATGGAGGAATGGGGTAAAATTCCCCCAAGCCGATGTTCAGGACTAATCAACAATTACCAGAAATGTTTAGAAGCAGTTATTGTTGCACAAGGCAGTCATAACAGATACTGAAAGCAAAGGTTCACATACTTTTGCCACTCACAGATATGTGATATTGGATAATTTTTCTCAGTTTTTGTCTCATTTGTTTGATTTGGTTCTCTTTATCTACTTTTAGGACTTGTAAGAAAATCTGAGGTAGATTTAGGCCAAATTTCAGCAGAAATATAGAAAATTCTGAAGAGTTCACAAACTTTCAAGCATATCTGTGCCACCCAAACCAATGGTAGTATAACCTCTTCATCTTGGACAAGGAACCTCCATGACCATCCTAGTGCTTGATAGTGGAGCACGAGCCCATTGAGGAACTTGAAAATTTGGGGGAAACATCAAGCATGGATATGTGTTAAAAGTCCTCAAAAGCCCCAATTGTCCACTCTACTTTATTTGATACAGTCTTCCTGCCATGGCATTGCCCCCACTCCATTAATATAGGCCAGGTATTGCTCCCTGACCTGTTTTACGCGTGCGGTGCTGGTTTCAGGAACCCGTGATGCTGCAACATACGACCATCGAAGCATGTCCTCTGACTGTTCTGGCTCATCTCGCATAGCTGTGCCTGTTGTTCTTTGATGGGTGGTTTTCCGCTTTAGAAAATTATGTATGACACAGCATGTCAAGACAACCCAGTCGATCTTGTCCACTCGTAAATTGATGGCCATGTGGATGATGTGGAATCGATTACTCAGGATGCCAAAGGCATTTTCCTGCAATTGTATGTCCGCTTTTCCTTTGTTGGACCCATTTGCGCATATGGCTTCATAATTTGCTTGTGTAGTGTGAAGGCCTCGTCTGCCACAAACACAAAATGTATGCCGTGCTTGGTTTCCTCCACAGATGACAAGTTAATGGATTTGGAGTTGAGCCTCACGTAGAATGCTGTCCATCCGAAGCACGGCCATTCTTGCCAACATCCATAAAAATAAATGCCATGAGGACTATACTGAAGAACCTATTATATTAATAGGATCCAGTGTTGGCAAATGGAAGTTCCACCGCTGTTCAAATTCATCAGCAATGGTTTTCCATTCATCCACGATTGTTGGGAACTAAAAACAAAAAGAAATTGGTTAAAACATGATCTTTATGTTAATCACTTATTCAACAGACTCCCACCCAAGACCTGGAAATGGATCCCGCCCAAGATCTGAGTGCCATTTTAGAGAGCAAGGGGAAATCCTCTAATCCACTACCCCCAAAAGACAGCGCAGGATTGCAAAACCACAGTCCCAGAGTAGTGCAGCAAAACAGTTTCTGAAAAATTCAGAAACTGTTTTGCAGAAACCACCAGACCACATCGATACACTGGCCTCAAATATAGGAAGCTCAATACGTATAATGAAACTGGAACAACGAATCCATTGTGAAAGGCTGATGTATGAGCTTGATTTTAGGCAAACTGACAAACTTACAGAGGAAAGTAGCATTACAAGACTCAGCACCCAGCACCAGCCCCTCCCGCTAGAATTATGGCCCCTACCCCATCAAACCATCCTCCCCCAGCCTCCTATACATCCACTTCTACTACTGGCATTTATAGTGCCTTTTTGGAGGCAGAGGAGTATCCTCCTTGTTTTTTTTTATATGTAAAAAATTTAAAAAAAAATAATTTTTTGAAACCCAATTATTATCAAAAAGTTTTATCATTCCCAATAGCTACTGTATAATATATGGGGCTTCCTCAACAGATTGAACTAAGGCCCTGATTCAGATCCACTCGCGAGCGGCTGTCCGCTCGCAAGTGGGTCGATGTTCTGCACTGAGCATGCGCACGACGGAGGGAGCTCCGTCGTGCGCATGCGCCAGACGCGACGAGCGAAGGAAAGTCCTTCGCTCGTTGTGTCTGATCAAAGGGGGCGTGCTGTCAATGTTGATTGACAGCACGCCCCCTTTGGTGGGCGTGCCGGGGGCGTGCCTCCCTGACGGGGGCGTTCCCACGGGAAAGCCTCCCGTCAGAAGCCGGCCCACTGACATCACTAGTGATGTCAGTGGGAGTGATTTTGGCTCTGATAGAGCCAAAATTACTCCGGGGCTTGCGGTTGAAAACTTCAACCGCAGGCTCTGGCTCGCAGTTTCGATGGTCGCGATGGTCAAGACCATCGCGGCCATCAAACTGCACGCTCGTATAGGCTGTGGGTGGTGACCCACAGCTATACGAGCGTCCAGGAGGACGCTCCATTTTTATGGAGGGCGGCCCTCATTCAGAGCGTGCGCTCTGCTCAGAGCGTACGGCTCTGAATGAGGGCCTAAGTCAATTAACTGATGCTGCAAGAAGTGAGCCCGAAATGTACAAACTATTTCAATCTGCGTGACCAGCACCATATATCAGAGAGCATTATACTGTAGTTATTGGGACTGATAAAACTTGTTGATAAATAGAGATGTGCGCCGACCCTCATGTTTTGGTTTTGGATCTGGATCTCCCCTGTGTTTTGGATCTGATCTGGTTTTGGATTTTTTTCCTTGGTGTTTTGTTTTTCGGTTTTGGATCTGGATTTTTTCTTAAAATATCATAAAAACAGCTAAAATCACATAAAATGGGCCTGTTTTTGTTCCTACAGTATTATTAACCTCAATAACATTTATTTTCAGTCATTTTCAATCAATTTTGACCACCTCACAATATAATTTTTTTCATCTTGTTAAGGCCAAAAGGTTGCATCCAGCTAGCTGGCTGACTAAGCTAAGCGACACAGTGGGTGGCACTAACATGTGGCAGTTCAGCTTCCAATTTCCAACATGGATACAGTGTGTTATACAGTGTGGGTTGGATACACCAATAGTGCACTTACTGTGTAGGCAGAGCGGGGTTGCTGACGGTGTCCTCAGTACATGGAATGGCAGTGCTGCGATATTGGCAGTGTCCTCAATGCAGGGTACCGGTGGTGTCGGCAGTGCCAGTGGTGTCTTCAGTGCAGGTTTGCTGGCTGTGTCGGCAGTGCGGGGGTTGCGGACGGTGTTCTCAGTACATGGAATGGCAGTGCTGCGGTGCTGGCAGTGTCCTCAGTGCAGGGTACCGGCGGTGTCAGCAGAGCATGGGTACCAGCTGTGTCTTCAGTGCAGGTTTGCTGGTTGTGTTGGTAGTGCAGGAGTTGCTGACGGTATCCTCAGTACATGGAATGGCAGTGTGGGAGTGCTGGCAGTGTCGTCAGTGCAGGGTACCAGTGGTGTCGGCAGAGCGGGGTGCCAGCCGTGTCCTCAGTGCAGGTTTGCTGACTGTGTCGGCAGTGCAGGGGTGTTCTCAATGCAGGGTGCCGGCAGTGTCGGCAGCACGGGGGAGCCAGTAGTGTCAGCAGCGGGGCTGCCGGCGGTGTCAGCAGTGGGGGTGCCAACAGCTGGTGTGCTGGCAGCAAGGGGTGCCGGTAGCAGGTGTGTCGGCAGCGGGGGGTGCCGGGCTGCAGGAACCAGCACCATCTTATTTTTTCCCTGCATTCAATGGACTTAACGCTGATTGGCTGAGAGCCATGACAGACGGCTCTGTCAGCCAATCAGTGCTTTGCCCATTGAAGGCAAAGACATTTTTAAAAATGGCCGCTCGAGGCAAAACCTAGAGATCCGACAGATTAGGGATCCGGGGCAGTAACAGAGATCCAAGGGGCGCCTCGGATAGCCCCGGATCCCCGAAGTTCGGGTGGGTCCGGTTCTCAGGGAACTGGACCCGCTCATCTCTATTGATAAACTTGTTAAAAGTTGTTTAAAATGGTTATACATTTTTAGGCCCATTTTTTTTAATGGGATCATAGTTTGAAAGATAATATTTAAGAGTTTAAAGCTGTATTTTATTTAATATATATAGTTTTATACATTTTGTTACATAAAAAAATAAAATGCCGCCATGCTTAGGGTGAAAAGTTCGTACTTTATTCATAAAAAAATATTTTTTTGCACAAGACATAAAAATTGTGTGGATTTTTCTTACCTTACAGTATTGGTACTTCAGCACGGTAACAATCGCTTTGCAGGTCTCCGGTATGATGAGGCCCAAGGCTTGAGGGGAGATGAGGGAGCCAAACTTTAGGTCAGCAAGCGATCTTCCTGTAGCCAGGAACGTCAGGGTAGCCACCAGCCTCTCCTCAGCAGAGATGGCCCTCCACAACTTCCTATTCCACCTCTGGATGTAGGGAGTCACCAGATGCAGCAACTCCTGGAAGGTGGCGCCATCCATGTGCAGGAAGTTTCGATGGTCAACAGCGGCATGTGAGAGCGAGGATCCCTCTGCAGCAGCCACTCCTTCGTCCAGCATGATCTCAGCCTCCTTCTCCGCTGGGCCCTCTCCTCTTCGGCTATCACCACAACCTCAGCACACGCTACCATCACGCTATAATATCCATCACTACAGAATGCAGCATAGACAACCTTTGTTAAGCCAGGCAAAACAAAGCCGAGCACAATAGCAATGTACAGCGCTGAGCAGGTATACAGCAAGCCTCATTAGTCACAGAGCTAAAATGGCGCCTGCTTTTTATACCCTGCAGTTAGTACAGCCTATTATTTACATTTTAAGAAATCTTAAAGATGTTCATCATGTCTGGGGACATCAAACGATATACAGTATATCGTTAGTGATCTGATGATTTGGAAATCATTCACAACGAACGATATATCGTTTGATCGTTGGGAAAAATTGGGCAGTGTGTATGCACTATATCATGGGTACAGAAGTTCCGGGAGGTTCAAAGGAAATCGTTAACGATATCGGATCGTTTGCTAATCGTCTAATGTGTACCCACCTTAAGTTTTGAATGGTATTATCCCCCAACTCCAGACGTGCTGTCACTTGGGCGTCGGTTATCCATACTTGCCTACCCTCCCGATTTGGTCAGGAGCCTCCCGAAAATCGGGTGCCGCTCCCGACCTCCCGGGAAGGCAGGCAATCCTCCCGGCTGCCGGCGACCCCTCCTATCCCCCAGCACTTACATGTAAAGCCCCCGCAGTGGGGGACGGCGGTGACGTGATTCACGTGGAATCGCGTCATTTTGGCCCCGCCCCCTGCTTCACACTGCCTGTAATACCGGCAGTGTGTAGCGGGGGCGGTGCCAAAATGACGTGATTGCTTGGCTCCGCCCCCCGCCCCACCCTCAAACACTCATCGACTGGCTGGCCCCGCCCCTGTTTGCTGGCCCGCCCCCCCAGTCATGCCGATCCAGCTGCTCCCTCCCGGAAGGGGCAGCCAGATTGTCGGCAAGTATGCGGTTATCTGTCCAGGTGGGCTCAGGCACAGAGGAGTGACCACTCAAGTCCTCTGCCAGCTACCCCTGCAGACTGGTGCAGAGTAAGTGACCTGTAAGAATTAGCCATCACTACCCAGGAAGTGTTGCAGCAGCACACAGGAGTAAGCAGTTCCAGTGGCAGCAAAGTACCCGCCCACTATGCAGTGGGAGGAGTTAGTAACAGGTGGTTACTGATGGTGACCAGGAATCCTTGGAGTGGTGACGTAAGACCGAGGTCATCGGTCAGAAGATCATTTCATTTAAATAAGAATGAGGATATGTGAATATTATGTATATATGTGTATGTGTTAGTGTGTGTATGAATGTGTTAGTGTGTATGTATGTGTTAGTGTGTGTATATGTGTATGAATCTATTAGTGTGTATGTATGTGTTAGTGTGTGTATTTGTGTATGTATATGTTAGTGTGTGTATATGTATGTATGTGTTAGTGTGTGTATATATGTGTATGTGTTAGTGTGTGTATGAATGTGTTAGTGTGTATGTGTTAGTGTGTGTATATGTGTATGAATCTATTAGTGTGTATGTATGTGTTAGTGTGTGTATTTGTGTATGTATATGTTAGTGTGTGTATATGTATATGAATGTGTTAGTGTGTACATATGTGTATCAATGTTTGAGTGTATATACAGTACGTGTAATTGTATATATATACATATATATATATATTAATGATACTGAATTGAACCTCTATATACCCCTGCCTATACCTTCTAATATCCTACCTATAAACCTCTAAAGATGACGCTAATTTGCGTACGCAGTCATACACGAAATAGAGACTCCAGACTTAGAACATGTGGTTCCAAAGCACAAAGTATTATTCAAGTAAAAGTACAGTCTGTTACACGCTATTGATCCAGACACAATTCGGCGCAAAGGAATTATACAGACCCAAGTACAGTATACATACGCAGCGCTTCCGGACCAGATGTTAGGTATCAGCAAGAAACCCCTCGTCAATCAGCATTCAGCACGAAGACTAAAATCCCAGTGTTTGAGCACACATGTTTATACCCCCCAGGAATAGACAGAACAACAGAGAAGTTTGTTGCTGATGCCATTGGTTCCCATGGAGGATGCATCTGTTACAGAGCTTTTAACAGGCTGATTCAAATAAACACAACTCAGCCTCCAACAACTGAGGGTCTCTGGCTTCCCTCCCCATGCAACATCCTAACAGTTGTTCATATAATATACATTTTGTTGCTTGAAGTCTCTGCGGTCCATAAGTTGAGAATGCATGATGCGATCTCCACACCGATAATACCGGAATTCTGTTGAAAGAGTAAGCATCAGTACAATACCAAACACGGCTTACTTAGCATGTATAAAACCTTAGTTACCAAATAATCTTTATTTCATAGCATTTACACTAAATGAACAAACTTAAATCTTATACCTTAGAGCTTATTAAACCTTTTATGTGAGTATGTAATTGTGAGTATGTGGGGTTTGATATAAAGACGCTAGTTAGCTTGGGACAGAGGCGTGCGCATTTAGCTATTAAACAGATGCATTCGCTAATATGCGACTAGTTAACAGCGCAATTGTGCGTATTAATGTGTATATGAGAAATGGTGAAAGATGCAATCGCATGGTGTTAATAGTAATATCGCCATATGTACTTATGTGTGAGTTTATCTAAAATGGTGCTTGGGCGGCCATTCGCAAAATGGCGCCTTGCGATCTCATTTCCAAGATGGCGTCTTGCGGCCAGTCGCAAGATGGCATCGCTGCGATTCAATTTTATACTGATCTTGTCTCGGCCAATTATCCAGCTTCGACAATAAATATATATATATATATATATATATATATGTACACACTCACACTGTATGTAGGTAATACAAAGAATACACAATAAATGATTATTCAGTCCTTAGAGTAAACACTTTTCTGATAATGGATCAGTCCCGGATGGATGATAGAAGTGAATGTGAAAACTTTCCTGGAGTTTTCCTTGGAATTTTTCAATGGATGGATGGCTACCAATAATGGACGGATAGCAATAATGTAACTCTCTGAATCACCAATCCTTCCTTGGGATCGTACTGGAATACACCTTCACACCAGGAAATCACCCAGACATAATACGCCGAAAGGCCATCATTAATCATTTTAAAATATTTATTAAACATAAAACCAGTTATACCATCTTGGGGTCTAGGTACTAAGCCTTAGGGGTTTACAGGACCGGATTAACAATGGGGCTGATGGAGCTACAGCTCCAGGCCCCCAATCAAAATAGGCCCACAGCATCCATTCCAAAGCAGAAAGTGCTGAGTGAAAATATTTTTTTTCTGTCAAAACCAGCGGAGTGCGGACATCAGGAGATCACCAGCCTATTCAGCCCTGGACAATTCACAAGCTCCGCCCATCCCGACGGGTGCCCAAAACAACGAACATTTACTTGAGCTGCTCTAACAGAAGCCCTGCACATTAGCTTTGCCTGCTCATTGGTGCGCAAATTTTCCCCCACCCACCAGAAGCACACCTATTCCCCCTGCTCATCAATGTCCCTGTCACGCCGAGTGCACGTAGCTCCGCCCCCAGCCACCCGAAGCTCCGCCCACAGATGCCCGAAGCTCCGCCCATTGACCCTCAGCAACTTTGCAAAGTGAGAGAGCTCTTCCTGTAGAGATGCAGACTAGGCCGAGCTGCCTGCAGCAGGGGAAATGCAAAGATCCTTCTCACAGGTCAGTGCAAGGCAGGTGTCGTGGGGTGGCAGAAGTGGACAGTGGGGGCATGATGGAGTGATCATTTCATTATGTCCACCCACCAGGTCCATCAACAGCTCTGCCAGGGCTCAGTACTGGGTGGGGGCATGGCCAGCTCAGGGAGGTGTGGTCAGACCTCCTTACGAAAAAATATAATATATTTGTGGCCGAGCACATCACACAGCGGGGTGCTAGTTTAGCAGACGAGTGTGTGTGTATATATATATATATATATATATATTATTTTTTCACAGTTATGCGCAATATCATGTAATTTACACAGTTTCGGCAGGTATCCAGATGCAGATGAGTTGCCCCACTTTGGTTCAGCCGTCTCCTGTTGCGACAGCAGGTCACTGGTGAGGAATGGTGCTGTGCTGCCAGGATGACCCCCAATAGGTCCCACTAACACAGAGCGGGGGCAAGCCTGTTGGACCAATAATTGCTGCCCCTTGCCATATTCAGTGGGAATGGGAGACTATTGAATTCCCCCAGCTTGCCCCCCAGACTCTGTAAAGCAGCCCTGGCAAGCCTGCTTTGTCATTCCCCTTTGTACTTCTCATTTGCTCCCCAGTGGTGAATGTTTTTGGGCGCTCTGCCTGTTTCACTGTCGCCGGTGCGGAGAAGCAGCATCACCCGGCTCACCTCAGTAAAAAAGCAACTTCAAGGACATGGGGGACATTTCAAATCTGTCATGGACTTAAAGTGTGAGGAGTGCAGTACCCTCAGGTGCACATACTTCAGTAAACTTTAAACTTGTATCCTCCACAACCCACTCTCCGCATGTCAGTGGCTGATGTGTGCCACATGCTGGCATTCCAACTGATGCCCTGAACAACTGTTGTGATATGCATTTCCACAACAGCTATGTGTGTTGATGAGGGTTCTAACTTGGACTGATACAGCAAATCCCCTGATAAAGTGACTTCTTTTTTTCAATGTGGCATAATGTGTATCTCTCACACCATGATCTGGCATAATTTATTATTATTAGTACCAGTTATTTATATAGCGCACACATATTTACAGAGAGAATCTTACCATTCACAGCAGTCCCTGCCCCAGTGGAGCTTACACTCTATATTCCCTACCACATGCTCACACACACACATACACACTAGGGTTAATTTGTGTTGGCAGCCAATTAACCTACCAGTATATTTTTGTGTATAATGTGTATATAATGTGTATTAGGGGTACTGCATTGTGATATAAAGTGAATTGGGGGCACTATGTTGTGGAATAATGTGTATCTGCGAGACCATGATGTAGCATAATGTGTATCGGAGGCATGATGATGTGGAACAATGTGTAACAGAGGCACTATGATGTGGAACAATGTGTATCGGAGGCACTATGATGTGGAATAATGTGTATCGGAGGCACTACGATGCGGCATGATGTGTATCGGAGGCACTATGATGTGGCATAATGTGTATAGGAGGAACTATGAGGCATAATGTGTATAGGGGGAACTATGATGTGGCACAATGTGTATCAGGGATACTACGATGTGACATAATATGTATCGGGGACAATAAAAACAGTGTTGATTATAATTTTAGCATCCTCAGTGTGCCATTATTTAAAAATCTCTTGTGTAAGGAAAGAGAAAAAGCGAGTTTTGGCGGTGGGGAGGACAGTTACAGTTTTATGTGCATGTGGCTGTATGTGCATAGATTTGATTCTTCTATTTTGCTTTTGGAAGATATTATAAATAAAAATTGAATAGCGGATGTCTTAACTCTCAGCCAGGGCCATCCAATCTTCATCTCTAAAGGTGCCTACTAGGGGTGAGTGGGTTGGGATTTCTGAAATCCGAACCCCCCCGATCCGAGGCCGATCCAAGTCAGGCTCGACTTTTCCCGCCTGACTCGGATCTGAAATCGAGGCAAAACGTCATCATCCCGCCTTCCGAGTCTCGCAGGTTTTGGAACCTATATAAGGTACCCGCGTTGGCGCCATTTTCTCACTCGGCTGTGGACAGTGAAGAGGGAGGGTGGGAGTTAGGGCTGGCTGGGCTGTGTAGTGTAGTGTAGTGTAGTGCAGAGTAGTGTTGTGCTGTGCTGTGCTGTGCTGCGCTGTGCTGCTGTTGTCCACTACTTCAAAGTCCATAGGGGCTGGCTGTGTTGTGCTGTGCTGCTGTTGTTAATAGGGGCTGTGTCCACTACTTCAAAGTCCATAGGGGCTGGCTGGACTGTGTTGTGCAGTCAGTTCTCCATAGGGGCTGTGTCCACTCCAAAGTCCTGTGCAGTGTCCCAGTCCTAAAGGGGTGCTGTAGTGTTGTCCAGGGGGTGCTCTGTCCATCAGGGGTGCTCCCCCCAAGTGCTAAAAAAATAATATTTTTTGTGTGTTTGTGAATTGTGTGCGCAGTAGCCGCACGTGCATCAACAAAGTAGTGCCAAGCGTGCGCCTGTGTCATAAGTAAAGGGCCGGCTGGCTTGACCGTTAAAGGGTGCTGTAACCCCCAAAGTACACTCCAGTCCAAACCAAAAAAAAAAATATTTTCTGTGTTTGTGAATTGTGTGCGCAGTAGCCGCACGTGCATCAACAAAGTAGTGCCAAGCGTGCGCCTGTGTCATAAGTAAAGGGCCGGCTGGCTTGACCGTTAAAGGGTGCTGTAACCCCCAAAGTACACTCCAGTCCAAACCAAAAAAATATATATTTTCTGTGTTTGTGAATTGTGTGCGCAGTAGCCGCACGTGCATCAACAAAGTAGTGCCAAGCGTGCGCCTGTGTCCCATAAGTAAAGAGCCGGCTGGCTCATTTCTTAAAGGGTGGTGTAACCCACAAAGTGCACTACTCTCCAGCAAAAATAAAAAAATATTTTCTGTGTTTGTGTGCGCTTTAGCCGCACGTATATATCAATATAACATAAATGGAGGACCAAACTTTCTCCGATAAAAATAAAATAGGAAAAGATCAAGAACCACTTCCTCCTAGTGCTGTTGCTGCTGCTGGGAGTTGTTCATCATCCCAGAGAGGAAGTAGGAACATCACTACTTTTACTAAACAATTGACCCTCCAACAGTCCCTAGCGATGAGGATGAAGTACGACAGCAGTCATCCTGAAGCAAAACGTATAACTGAGGCCTTGACTGCTATGTTGGTGTTAGACGTGCATCCGGTATCCGCCATTAGTGCAGTGGGATTTAGACAATTGATGGAGGTAGTGTGTCCTCGGTTCCAAATCCCGTCTAGATTCCACCTGCATCCTCAAAGCAGCAGCGACAAGCGTGCGTCTGTCTGTTAAAGGGTGGTGACACCCTCAAAGTGTGCTACACAAACAATAAAAATATTGTTCTTTTTTTTCCGGTCTTTGTGAAATGTGTGGGCTGTAGCCGCACCTGCATCCTTAAAGCAGCAGCGACAAGCGTGCGTCTGTCTGTTAAAGGGTGGTGACACCCTCAAAGTGTGCTACACAAACAATAAAAATATTGTTCTTTTTTTTCCGGTCTTTGTGAAATGTGTGGGCTGTAGCCGCACCTGCACCCTTAAAGCAGCAGCGACAAGCGTGCATCTGTCTGTTAAAGGGTGGTGACACCCTCAAAGTGTGCTACACAAACAATAAAAATATTCTTCTTTTTTTTCTGTCTTTGTGAATTGTGTGGGCTGTAGCTGCACTTGCATCCTCAAAGCAGCAGCGACAAGCGTGTGTCTGTCTGTTAAAGGGTGGTGACACCCTCAAAGTGTGCTACACAAACAATAAAAATATTCTTCTTCTTTTCTCTGTCTTTGTGAATTGTGTGGGCTGTAGCCGCACTTGCATCCTCAAAGCAGCAGCGACAAGTGTGCGTCTGTCTGTTAAAGGGTGGTGTAACTCTCAAAGTGCTCCAAAAAATAAAAACTATTTTTTAATGTGTTTGTGACTTGTGTGCGATGTAGCCGCACTTGCATCTTCAAAGCAGCAGCGACAAGCGTGTGTCTGTCTGTTAAAGGGTGGTGACACCCTCAAAGTGTGCTACACAAACAATAAAAATATTCTTTTTTTTTCTGTCTTTGTGAATTGTGTGGGCTGTAGCTGCACTTGCATCCTCAAAGCAGCAGCGACAAGCGTGGGTCTGTCTGTTAAAGGATTACATCGGTGACAGCATCCAAGCAGGCATGTCAGACAATCCGTACCTGTACTGGCAGGAAAAAGAAGCAATTTGGAGGTCCCTGTACAAACTGGCTCTATTTTACCTGAGTTGCCCCCCTCCAGTGTGTACTCCGAAAGAGTGTTTAGTGCAGCCGGGAACCTTGTCAGCGAAAGGTGTAGGAGGTTGCTTCCACAAAATGTGGAGAAGATGATGTTCATAAAATGAATTATCAACTCTTCCAGGGAGACCAGCCTCCAGAACGTACAGAGGGACCTGTGGTTGTGGATTCCAGCGGGGACGAATTAATACTCTGTGAGGATGAGGATGTACACACTGAAGAGGGTGAGGAATTGGTGGATGAGGAGGATGAGGATGACATCTTGCCTCCGTAGAGCCAGTTTGTGCAGGGACAGATTAATTGCCAGCTTGTTTTGTGGGGGCCCAAACGAACCAATCATTTCAGCCACAGTTGTGTGGCAGACCCTGGCGCTGAAATGATTGGTTTGTTAAAGTGTGCATGTCCTGTTTATACAACATAAGGGTGGGTGGGAGGGCCCAAGGACAATTCCATCTTGCACCTCTTTTTTTTCTTTCCATTATGTACAGTTTGGGGCCTAGTTTTTCAAACTGCCATCCTGTCTGCCACTGCAGTATCACGCCTAGATGGGTCACGTGTTTGTGCCGCCCACTCGTGTCGCTTAGCATAGTCATCCAGCTACCTCGGTGCAACCTTTTGGACATAAAAACACTATTGTGAGGTGTGAGGTGTTCAGAATAGACTGGAAATGAGTGGAAATTAAGGTTATTGAGGTTAATAATAGCATAGGAGCAGAAAAACCTACAAATTCTGTGATTTTAGCTGTTTTTATGCTTTTTTTCAAAAAAATACAGATCCAAAACACAAAACCCAGAACCCAAAACACGGAAGGGTGGTTTTGGCAAAACCAATCCAGATCCAAAACACGAAGAAAGATCCAGATCCAAAATCAAAACACGAAAAGTGGCCGATGCACACCCCTAGTGCCTACACACTTACCGATTTTTTACACGATCTGGCCAATTCTGATGCATCGGAACGACAGATCGTGTAATAAATGCCCAAATCGTGAGTCCCCACTCACTCATCAACAAAGTAGTGCCAAGCGTGCGCCTGTGTCCTATAAGTAAAGAGCCGGCTGGATTGACCGCTAAAGGGTGCTGTAACCCCCAAAGGGCACTCCAAACAAAAAATAAAAAAATATTTTCTGTGTTTGTGAGTTGTGTTTGGGTGCTGTAGCTGCACGTGCATCAACAAAGTAGTGCCAAGCGTGCGCCTGTGTCCTATAAGTAAAGAGCCGGCTGGCTCATTTCTTAAAGGGTGTTGTAACCCACAAAGTGCACTACTCTCCAGCAAAAATAAAAAAATATTTTCTGTGTTTGTGTGCGCCTTAGCCGCACGTATATATCAAATCAATATAACATAAATGGAGGACCAAACTTTCTCCGATAAAAGTAAAATAGGGAAAGATCAAGAACCACTTCCTCCTAGTGCTGAAGCTGCTGCCACTAGTCATGACATAGATGATAACATGCCATCAACGTCGTCTGCCAAGGCTGATGCCCAATGTCATAGTAGAGGGCACATACAATCCCAAATGACAAAGTTCAGGAAAATTACCTTAAAAAAAACATTTAAATCATCTGAAGAGAAACGTAAACTTGCCAATAAGCCATTTACGACACGGAGTGGCAAGGAACGGCTAAGGTCTTTCCCTATGTTCATGACTAGTGGTTCAGCTTCACATGACGATGGAAGCCCTCCTCCTGCTAAGAAAATCAAACGAGTTAAGCTGGCAAAAGCACAGCGAAGAACTGTGCGTTCTAAGAAGATATCACAAATCCCCAAGGAGAGTCCAAGTGTGGTGGCGGTTGCGATGCCTGACCTTCCCAGCACTGGACGGGAAGAGGTGGCTCTTTCCACCATATGCACGCCCTCTTAAAGTGCTGAAAGGAGCACCCACAGTCCACTTGCTGATATGCACATTGAAGATGTCACTGTTGAAGTACAACAGGATGAGGATACTGGTGTAGCTGGCGCTGAGGAGGAAGTTGGCGAGGAGGATTCTGATGGTGATGTGGTTTGTTTAAATCAGGCTCCGGGGGAGACAGTTGTTGTCCGTGGGATGAAAAAGCCCATCACGGTCATGCCTGGGCAGAAGACCAAACATTCCACCTCTTTGGTCTGGCAATATTTCTATCCAAATCCGGACAACAACTGTCTTGCATATGTACCATATGTAAAGGTGAACTAAGTAGGGGTAGGGACGTTAACCACCTAGGAACATCCTCCCTTATATGTCACCTGCAGCGCGTTCACAAAAAGTTACTGTCAATTTCAGAAACTTTGGGTAAGACCGTAAGCAGTCCAGGGACACCTAAATCCCTTTTTCCTGTTTTATCCAAGGAATCGGTGGATGAGGAGGATGCGGATGACATCTTGCCTCCGTAGAGCCAGTTTGTGCAGGGACACATTAATTGCCAGCTTGTTTTGTGGGGGCCCAAACGAACCAATCATTTCAGCCACAGTCATGTGGCAGACCCTGGCGCTAAAATGATTGGTTTGCTAAAGTGTGCATGTCCTATTTATACAACATAAGGGTGGGTGGGAGGGCCCAAGGACAATTCCATCTTGCACCTCTTTTTTTTCTTTGCAGTATGTACAGTTTGGGGCCTAGTTTTTCTAACTGCCATCCTGTCTGCCACTGCAGTGTCACTCCTAGATGGGCCACGTGTTTGTGCCGCCCACTCGTGTCGCTTAGCATAGTCATCCAGCTACCTTGGTGCAACCTTTTGGCCATAAAAACAATATTGTGAGGTGTTCAGAATAGACTGGAAATGAGTGCAAATGAAGGTTATTGAGGTTAATAATAGCATAGGAGCATAAAAACCCATAAATTCTGTGATTTTAGCTGTTTTCATGCTTTTTTAAGAAAAAATACAGATCCAAAACACAAAACCTAGAACCCAAAACACAGAAGGGTGGTTTTGGCAACACCAATCCAGATCCAAAACACGAAGAAAGATCCAGATCCAAAACACAAAACACAAAACACGAAAAGTGGCCGGTGCACACCCCTAATTATTAGTAAGCAGATTTAATTTCCCGTAATTGTAATGGGAAACGTGATTTGCTCAGATTTACTCTAAATAGACCACAAGCTGATCACTGCAAAAAAAAAAAAAAAAGTAAAAAAACCCACCTGATTCCAGGGACCGGTGATCGGTGCTCTGGTGATGTCCTCTGGGACTCTGATCAGCTGGTCTCCTGGCTCCTGCACTGAGACCCTGATCAGCTGCTGCATAGAACAGCTGACTGGGGTCACAGTGCAGGAGCTGGGAGACCAGTTGACCAGAGACCAAGAGGACATCACCGGAGCACCGATCAAGGTAAGTGAAAGTGAGGGGGAAGGGTCGCATATCACACTACAACTGCATTTTAAATGTGGATTGTTGTAAATAGGGCCCCATATTACTATTAACAAATGTTATCTAATGCCCTGTGTATAGCAGCAGCTTTGTTCCTGCATGTACTCTGCTGACCTCTTGTGGTCACTGCTAGCAAAGCCCAGCAGCATCTCACACTCTAATCCAGAAATTTCCAAAAGCGGGCCTCAAGGCTCCACAAAAGTGCAGGTTTTAGAGAAATCCATGGTTGAGCACAGATGGTTAAATCAAATTGACTGAAGTCCTAATTAAGTCACCTATGATCAAGCATGGGTATCTTTAAAACCTGGACTGTTAGTGTGCCTTGAGGACCTCGTTTGGAAACCTCTGCTCTAATCTCTTATTACACTCAGGGGTCTATTTATCAAGCAGTGAAAAGTGTGGGGAAGTGGACCAGTGGAGAAGTTGCCCGTAGCAACCAATCAGCTTCCAAGTAACATTTATCAAGTAGAGTCTATAAAATAATAGGTAGGAGCTGATTGGTTGCTATGGGCAACTTTTCCACTGGTCCACTTCCTCACACTTTTCACTGCTTGATAAATAGACCACTAAGATGTATAACACAACAGTCAGACATCAGATACAGATGATCATATACGTCACTGTGTGAGACAAGGTATAATATCCCTGGCCAATTCTAATCCATCAAATAATATTCCTTTTGGTTTAGGAGCTGTTATCCATATTCACTAATGAGACAGAAACAATATAAAAGGTACATCCATACTTTCTATGTAACCATCTATATGATAATGGTCTATGGTCTGACCCGTCTCCACCATGTGCCAATCAATGGCTTCCAATGCCGCAACTGGACAGACCAGCCGGTGAGGATGGAGGACCACTCTGTGCTGGGAACTGGCTGGGGTAACTATAAAGCGGGGATGGGGTGGAATGGATCAGTGAGTCTCCTTGTATCTGCCACATCCCCATAGTAATGTAGGTGCGCTACTGGACCCAAATGCGCTACTGCACATGCACACCATTACAGGGCATCTTCATCTATCATCATCCAGATAGTAAGAACGTGCCCATGAGTGTCTCCCAAGAGGAGCTTGTGCCAGACACTGCTGGGTATACTGATAAGGCACTGCGTCACCATCGCTTACTGCCCAGTGTGATCCACTCAGAGGTGTAACCAGGGGGCATATGCCCTGCGAACCAAGGCAGTTCCAGCAGAGGGGGGCACCGCCAGTGAGGGCAATGTACTAACCGAACCCACCAGAGTGTCACTGCTGGACATCACACCCCCCAGGTGTTCTCCGACTCACTGTGCTCTGTCTCCGCTCAGGACCGTCCAGTCTTCTAGTGTCATCTCTGAAGTGTGGGTATACAGCGGTATGCGGGGAGAGCGGGTGGTAGCCGCAGCGTAATTTGGAAGTGGAGAGGTACAGTAGCTGGCGGTAGGCCCACTGCCTAGGGAGTTAAGGATAGGGTGGGGTTGTAGACGGAGCCAGCATCAGGGGTGCTGGGGTTCCTGTATGTAGTAAAAAGGGTCTGACACCTCGACGTCCTTAGCATTACTGCATCATTGCATAGTGGTGGGGCTGGTGCCAGAACGGGGCTGACGGCGTGACAAGTGCACCAAACTGGGCGTCTCTCATCATCCGCAGTTAGGACTCTGAGACTAAAGCTGCATACACACACACACAACGATTTTTGGAACGATTATCGTTAATGATATCGTTTATCGTTCAAATGTTGAAAAAAATCGTTCACTTTCTGAGTTAAAACGATGAACGATTATCGTTCATGCGCATTCACGTTTGTAGTTTGTAGTTTAGTCAGACTGACCAACTCAACAATTTTCATTAAGGGAATATGCAAAAATCGTTTGTAGTTCAAAAAATCGTTCATTACACTTTAAAAAATCTGACAGATAATCTGACAGAAAATCGTTCATAAAATCGTTGGTAACAAAATCGTTGTGTGTGTATGCAGCTTTAGGGGTACATTTACTAAGAATCATGTTTGGGCGAGATTAAACTCGAACAGGTTTCCACAAACATGTGAGTGTTCCCAGACCAAACTCGCAATTTACCAAGAAGTAAATTTAGCAAAATCGTGTTTTTTTCGATGGTGAAGGCAAACAAGTTTTCTTGTGCCAGTTTTTGGCAAAACACGGGTGAGAATGGAAGTTTATAAAACACACAGGAGAATGCATGCATCACCCTAGACACATGTTCTGATTGATCCATTCACGTCATATACACACTGCTGAAGCATATAAAAATGCCTCAAACAGCCCAATCTTTGAGGGTTTTGTTGGTTGGATGTTGCAGAGGGACAGTGAGGAGGGTGTTTAGTGGTGTAGGAGAGTTTTTGGCTACTGGAATTGATTGCTGCTTGGTATTTGGAAATAGTTTTGTGGTTATTTATTTTCTTGTCTTTTTGTCTCATTTTTGTATCTTTGTGTTTTTTTCTTTTGTCGTGTGTGTAGGTGCATGTGTGTGTAGGTGTGTGTGGTTTGTCTTTTTGTGTGTGTTTTGTGTTTGTGTAGGGAGGGGGACAGGAATATGTCCAGGAGAGACAGGGAGAGAGTGAGGTAGAGGAGGTTGCCACTCTGGAAGCCCTATTGAGCAGTACAGGCAGCAGTGATGAGGTGCAGTGCGGAATTTTCTGTGGAGGAGAACGTGGTCCTTGTGAAGGAGGTCATCAAATTCCACCACATGCTGTTTGGACGAAAGGCTGCCAGGACATTCGGCATGTCCGCAATTCTAAAAATATCTGCCCTGACTTCATGCCACTGTGACTCCTGGCTAGGGAAGCAGATGCAGATATCCATTAGTGGCTGAAATGCCGCCATTAGGTACCATGAGAATGTTGACTGGGATATCCCGAAAACTCTACCGGTCACAAACTGAAAATGACAAGTAGCCAGAAAGTGCAGCACAGCCAGAAGCTTATGCTGGCCTGAGACAGAGCGGGAATGTGCTGTGTCAGGGTCTAGGTCCAGTTTTATTTGGTCATACAGATGGAATATGTTGTTACGGTTCAGTTGGAACATCTGTATGACCTCGCCATCGGCCCATGCGTTCAGGTTCAAACGCCTCCTAGAAAAAACGTGGCCTGTGTAGCCTTTGTGGTACACGCATTACATAATTTTTTGCTCAGTTTCTTGCTTAAGGGTCCTTCCAGCCTGGTGGTAGAGCCTCAGAAATCCCAGCCACATACAGTGAATAGCACTGGTAGTATGTTCTGCAGTTTTTGCTTCACACAAAACAATGCAGCCCATTTATCCCCTTTAATAGGCATCATCTTTGTGTTCACACTAATTGCAACTTGAAACACATGCAAAGCAAACACATGCACACACTCACCTCAGGAGGTAGTCTATTAGACAAGTCTATTTTGGTGAGCATTTGGTCATTTCTCATGCTAGTTTCACAACTCGATTCTTGATAAATTTGTGTGTTGTATTGTTTCCTATGGAAGGTACATGAGAGTTTGGCCTATGGTGTATTTTTTTCTATTTGTGTTCTCATCTGCGTTTTGCAGAGAGTTTCATGATTTCTCACCCGAGTTTGCCTTTAGTAAGTTTGCGAGTTGTAATAAATAGCTAAACACACCCGAGATTGCAATCTTGACCAAACACGATTCTTAGCAAATGTACCCCTTAGTGAGGACGACGATCCGGAGCTCCCAGCCAGTGGTGTAACTAGGGGGGGTCGGCCTAGTCCCGTGCCCTGGGTGCCATCGGACTGCCGGGGGGGGGGGGGGCACCAGCTGCGGTTCAGGTTCATTTGTTATACTAGGTGACTTTAAAACAAACACACTGCCGGCGGTGTGTTTGTTTTAGCAGCCAATGAGAGGCAGACAGACTCTCATTGGCTGCTGCACCCACTGTGGAGCTCACAAATGAGCTCTGCCTTCCGGCTCCCACAGTGGGTGATGGGAGAGACGTCATGACACCTCTCCCATAGTGCCGAGAAGGAGGAGCGGATGGCGGCAGGTGCGGGGATTCAGCTAAGTGTTATTTATTCACTTTTTTTGTTGTTGTTTGTGACTGTGTATATGTAAGGGGCACTACATAATGAGGACCACTACTGGGGCCACTGTATAAGGGGCGCTACTAGAGGCGCTGTATAAGGGGCACTACATAATGAGGACCACTACTGGGGGCACTGTATAAGGGGCACTACATAATGAGGACCACTACTGGGGGCACTGTATAAGGGTCACTACATAATGAGGACCACTACTGGGGGCACTGTATAAGGGGCACTACATAATGAGGACCACTACTGGGGGCACTGTATAAGGGGCACTACATAATGAGGACCACTACTGGGGGCACTGTATAAGGGGCACTACATAATGAGGACCACTACTGGGGGCACTGTATAAGGGGCACTACATAATGAGGCCCACTACTGGGGGCACTGTATAAGGGTTACTACATAATGAGGCCCACTACTGGGGGCACTGTATAAGGGGCACTACATAATGAGGCCCACTACTGGGGGCACTGTATAAGGGGCACTACATAATGAGGCCCACTACTGGGGGCACTGTATAAGGGGCACTACATAATGAAGACCACTACTGGGGGCACTGTATAAGGGGCACTACATAATGAGGACCACTACTGGGGGCACTGTATAAGGGGCACTACATAATGAGGACCACTACTGAGGGCACTGTATGAGGGGCACTACATAATGAGGACCACTACTGGGGGCACTGTATAAGGAGCACTACATAATGAGGACCACTACTGGGGGCACTGTATAAGGGGCACAACATAATGAGAACCACTATAAGGGTCACTACATAATGAGGACCACTACTGGGGGCACTGTATAAGGGTCACTACATAATGAGGACCACTACTGGGGGCACTGTATAAGGGGCACTACATAATGAGGACCACTACTGGGGGCACTGTATAAGGGTCACTACATAATGAGGCCCACTACTGGGGGCACTGTATAAGGGTCACTACATAATGAGGCCCACTACTGGGGGCACTGTATAAGGGTCACTACATAATGAGGCCCACTACTGGGGGCACTGTATAAGGGTCACTACATAATGAGGACCACTACTGGGGGCACTGTATAAGGGGCACTACATAATGAGGACCACTACTGGGGGCACTGTATAAGGGGCACTACATAATGAGGACCACTACTGGGGGCACTGTATAAGGGGCACTACATAATGAGGACCACTACTGGGGGCACTGTATAAGGGGCACTACATAATGAGGCCCACTACTGGGGGCACTGTATAAGGGGCACTACATAATGAGGCCCACTACTGGGGGCACTGTATAAGGGGCACTACATAATGAGGCCCACTACTGGGGGCACTGTATAAGGGGCACTACATAATGAGGCCCACTACTGGGGGCACTGTATAAGGGGCACTACATAATGAGGCCCACTACTGGGGGCACTGTATAAGGGGCACTACATAATGAGGCCCACTACTGGGGGCACTGTATAAGGGTTACTACATAATGAGGACCACTACTGGGGGCACTACATAATGAGGACCACTACTGGGGGCACTGTATAAGGGGCACTACATAATGAGGCCCACTACTGGGGGCACTGTATAAGGGGCATTACATAATGAGGCCCACTACTGGGGGCACTGTATAAGGGTTACTACATAATGAGGACCACTACTGAAGGCACTGTATAAGGGGCACTACATAATGAGGACCACTACTGGGGGCACTGTATAAGGGGCACTACATAATGAGAACCACTATAAGGGTCACTACATAATGAGGACCACTACTGGGGGCACTGTATAAGGGTCACTACATAATGAGGCCCACTACTGGGGGCACTGTATAAGGGGCACTACATAATGAGGACCACTACTGGGGGCACTGTATAAGGGGCACTACATAATGAGGACCACTACTGGGGGCACTGTATAAGGGGCACTACATAATGAGGACCACTACTGGGGGCACTGCATAAGGGGCACTACATAATGAGGACCACTACTGGGGGCACTGCATAAGGGGCACTACATAATGAGGACCACTACTGGGGGCACTGCATAAGGGGCACTACATAATGAGGACCACTACTGGGGGCACTGTATAAGGGTCACTACATAATGAGGCCCACTACTGGGGGCACTGTATAAGGGTCACTACATAATGAGGCCCACTACTGGGGGCACTGTATAAGGGTCACTACATAATGAGGCCCACTACTGGGGGCACTGTATAAGGGTCACTACATAATGAGGACCACTACTGGGGGCACTGTATAAGGGGCACTACATAATGAGGACCACTACTGGGGGCACTGTATAAGGGGCACTACATAATGAGGACCACTACTGGGGGCACTGTATAAGGGGCACTACATAATGAGGACCACTACTGGGGGCACTGTATAAGGGGCACTACATAATGAGGCCCACTACTGGGGGCACTGTATAAGGGGCACTACATAATGAGGCCCACTACTGGGGGCACTGTATAAGGGGCACTACATAATGAGGCCCACTACTGGGGGCACTGTATAAGGGGCACTACATAATGAGGCCCACTACTGGGGGCACTGTATAAGGGGCACTACATAATGAGGCCCACTACTGGGGGCACTGTATAAGGGGCACTACATAATGAGGCCCACTACTGGGGGCACTGTATAAGGGTTACTACATAATGAGGACCACTACTGGGGGCACTACATAATGAGGACCACTACTGGGGGCACTGTATAAGGGGCACTACATAATGAGGCCCACTACTGGGGGCACTGTATAAGGGGCATTACATAATGAGGCCCACTACTGGGGGCACTGTATAAGGGTTACTACATAATGAGGACCACTACTGAAGGCACTGTATAAGGGGCACTACATAATGAGGACCACTACTGGGGGCACTGTATAAGGGGCACTACATAATGAGAACCACTATAAGGGTCACTACATAATGAGGACCACTACTGGGGGCACTGTATAAGGGTCACTACATAATGAGGCCCACTACTGGGGGCACTGTATAAGGGGCACTACATAATGAGGACCACTACTGGGGGCACTGTATAGTGGTTACTACATAATGAGGATCACTACTGGGGGCACTGTATAAGGGGCACTACATAATGAGGCCCACTACTGGGGGCACTGTATAAGGGTTACTACATAATGAGGACCACTACTGGGGGCACTGTATAAGGGGCACTACATAATGAGGACCACTAATGGGGGCACTGTATAAGGGGCACTACATAATGAGGACCACTACTGGGGGCACTGTATAAGGGGCACTACATAATGAGGACCACTACTGAGGGCACTGTATAAGGGGCACTACATAATGAGGACCACTACTGGGGGCACTGTATAAGGGGCACTACATAATGAGGACCACTACTGGGGGCACTGTATAAGGGGCACTACATAATGAGGACCACTACTGGGGGCACTGTATAAGGGGCACTACATAATGAGGACCACTACTGGGGGCACTGTATAAGGGTCACTACATAATGAGGACCACTACTGGGGGCACTGTATAAGGGGCACTACATAATGAGGACCACTACTGGGGGCACTGTATAAGGGGCACTACATAATGAGGACCACTACTGGGGGCACTGTATAAGGGGCACTACATAATGAGGACCACTACTGGGGGCACTACATAATGAGGCCCACTACTGGGGGCACTGTATAAGGGGCACTACATAATGAGGCCCACTACTGGGGGCACTGTATAAGGGTTACTACATAATGAGGACCACTACTGGGGGCACTGTATAAGGGGCACTACATAATGAGGCCCACTACTGGGGGCACTGTATAAGGGGCACTACATAATGAGGACCACTACTGGGGGCACTGTATAAGGGGCACTACATAATGAGGACCACTACTGGGGGCACTGTATAAGGGGCACTACATAATGAGGACCACTACTGGGGGCACTGTATAAGGGGCACTACATAATGAGGACCACTACTGGGGGCACTGTATAAGGGGCACTACATAATGAGGACCACTACTGGGGGCACTGTATAAGGGGCACTACATAATGAGGACCACTACTGGGGGCACTGTATAAGGGGCACTACATAATGAGGACCACTACTGGGGGTGTGGAAGGCTGTGCTGGGATCACGTGTTTGATCCCAGAATCAGCCGAGGTGCAGGGGCAGGCAGGGGGGATGTGTCCTCTGCGGGACACATCCGTTGCCGGCGCTGGGACAGTAATGTCCCTAGCGTCGGTGCAGATACCGCGGGCACCTGGTGAAGGGACCGCCTGGTCCCTTTCACCAGTGCCGGCGGTACTCTGGCGCCGGGAGAAGCTTGGCTCTGGGCGCAAGCTCAGCGGAGCTTGGCGCCCGGCAGCCAAGAAGCGGCGGGTAGCCGGCGCTGGGACAGAGTACCTGCTCCCAGCGCCGGTCAGGCGTTGGGCGCGGTGTACTGTGCGGCGGGCGTTTGGCCACTACTGGGGGCACTGTATAAGGGGCACTACTGGGAGCACTGCATAGGGGGGACCACTACTGTGGGCTCTGTATAAGGGGCCCTACTGGGGGCGCTGTATAAGGATTAGAGATGTGCGCCGACCCTCGTGTTTTGGATCTGGATCCCCCCTGGTTTTGGATCTGGATTGGTTTTGCAAAACCTCACCTCCATGTTTTGTTTTCGTGTTTTGGTTTTGGATCTGAATTTTTTTCTTACAAAACCATAAAAACAGCTAAAATTACATAAAACGGGCCTGTTTTTGTTCCTACAGCATAATTAACCTCAATAACATTTATTTCCAGTCATTTCCAATCAATTTTGACCACCTCACAATATTATTTGCTTCATCTAGTTAAGGCCAAAAGGTTTCATACAGCTAGTTTGCTGGCAAAGCTAAGTGACACAGTGGGCAGCACTAACGTGGCAGTTCAGCTTCTAATTTCCAACATGTATACGGTGCGTTATACAGTGTGGGTTGGATACACCAATAGCACACTTACTGTGACAGCAGTGTCGGCAGAGCGGGGTTGCTGACGGCGTCCTCAGTACATGTAATGGCAGTGCTGTGTTGCTGGCAGTGTCCTCAGTGAAGGGTACCAGTGATGTCGGCAGTGTGGAGGTGCCAATGGTGTCTTTAGTGCAGGTTTGCTGGCTGTGTCGGCAGTGCAGGGGTTGCTGGCGGTATCCTCAGTACATGGAATGGCAGTGCGGGGGCGTCAGCAGTGTCTTTAGTGCAGGTTTGCTGGCTGTGTCGGCAGAGCGGGGTTGCCAGTGGTGTCCTCAGTGCAGGTTTGCTGACTGTGTCGGCAGTGCAGGGGTGCAGGTGGTGTCATCAGTGTGGGAGTGTCGGCAGTGTGGGGGTTGCTGACGATGTCCTCAGTACATGGGGCAGCAGTGCAGGAGTGTCGGCATCTGTGGTGTTGGCAACGGGGGATGCTGCCAGTAGGGGTGCCGGCGGTGTCGGCAGTGGGGGTGCCGGCGGTGTCAGGCGGCGGGGGATGTTGGGCGCAATCTTCTTTTTCTCTCTCTCTGTGCATTTTCAATGGGCTTAATGCTGATTGGCTGAGAACCGTGACAAACAGCTCTCTCAGCCAATCAGCGTTAAGGCAGCTCAAAACCAAACCTCACGACCCGATAGTGGGGTCGTAAGGTTTTTCCTCAGGTGAGGGATCAGGGGCAGTCAGGGAGATCCGAGGGTTGCTCAGATCGCCCCGGAACCCCGAAATTCGGGTGGGTTCGGATCTCTGAGATCTGAACTCGCTCATCTCTAATAAGGATGCACTACTGGGGGCACTATATAAGGGACACTACTACGTTGGGCACTGCTACTGGGAACATTGCATAAGGGGCACTACTACAGCGGGCACTGCAAAATGGACACTACTACTGGGGGCATTAAGGTGCTTATGGAATGGAAAGGAATGTTCCCAGAGTGACGAGAAGAGGCTGTACTGCACTGGGGGAGTGTCAATAAACAGCTGCTGCAGCCAGGACATAGGGTGCCCCATGCTAGAGACTGGGAGCCTAGTTCCTGGTGCCCCAGCTCTTTAGGGCTGTGGTAACAAAGCCCAGCACTGATCGCTGGACACTGTATGTGCTGCAGAGTGCTGGGGACCGGGAAAGTAGGTCCCAGTACTGTCAGCACTGAAAGGGTGAAATTCCCTGCGCTGGACACTGGGAATAGTGTAATAACTGTAAAAATATAAACTAAACTGTATTAAAATGTTTTAAAATATATTGTGTTGTAGGGCACTGCAACCGTGCTGCAGTGCCTGGGAATGCTAGGCCTTGTGCTGAACACTAGGCACGGAGTGTTATGCATTTAAAAAGGTTAAAATATATGTATTATTTAACGCAGGAGCTCTCTTCATGTCACATATCAGTGTCAAAAGCAGCAGAGAGGTCAAGGAGAATGAGCAGATAGTGGCCCTTGGATTTGGCAGCAAGGAGGTCGTTGCTGAATTTAGTGAGGGCAGTTTCTGTGGAGTAGAGAGAATGGAAGCCAGACTGAAGAGGGTCAAGGAAGGAGTGTGAGGAAAGAAAGGTGGTAAGGCGGTTGTAAACAATACACTCAAGGAGTTTGGAGGCAAAAGGGAGGAGAGAATGTTAGAGAGAATGTTAGTATCAAGGGTAGGTTTTTATAAGAATGGGGACAAGGGCATGTTTGAATGCAGAAGGGACAGTGCCTAATGAGAGGGAGAGATTAAGGAGGTGGCCAAGATGGGAGCAGGCGGGAGGGGATAGGGTCAAATGGGGAGGTGGAAGGGGGGGAGGACCGGATAAGGGCCATGACTTCCTCTCCAGATACAGGGGAGAAGGATGTCAGAGTCGGTAAAATGGATGGGGAGGGGTGATCAGGATAAGGAGGAGAGCTGAGGGACTGGTTGGATATGATGTCCTGACCTATGGAATCAATTTCAGATGTAAATTAGGTAGCAAAGTCAGGAGCAGGGAACACTTTTGTAGATATCTAGTGCATTTGGAATGGCAGGGTTGAGGTGTAGATCTGCGAGGGTGAGTAGTGATCGCCGGAGCAACAGAGTCAAGAGCAGAAGTAAGGGAGGTATTGTATAGGGAAGAAGCTTGTCCAGGGCAGATGAAAGAGAGGATAGGAAGTGAGTCAAGCAGGTAAGAAAAGATAACCTCAGTGTTACGCTTAGTGATGGTGGCCTTAGGAGGTAAAGGAGGGGAAGGAAAGAGGGATAGGTTAAAAGAGAGAAGGTGATGGTCAGAGAGGGGGAATGGGGATTGGAGTAATCAGAAATATCATAATGGTGAGTGAAGACCAGGTCAAGCGAATACCACTGACATGGGAGCAGGGCTGGCACTTCCATTAGGCAGCTTTAGGCAGCTTTCTAAGGGCACCGGGCTCTGATGGGCGGCCCACGGAGGCTGCCTTCTACAGTGGGCATGGTCTTGTCTCTCCCTGCCGGAAGCCATTTGAGTACACCTGGTGATGGCTGCAGTGCTTACCCAGCGGTGGGCACCAGTTAACAGCTTCCCCCCTTCATGCAGCTAGATCAAGAGCCACAGGAAAAGCTGTAGCTCGCAGCACCTAGTCTGGTTACGGTGACGTCACTCTGCTGCCGGCTGGAGACGTTCCCTCCCCGGCCAGTGCGGTGTCTCTGGCAGTGCTGTCACCCGACCTGTAACTCGGTCTTCCCTTGCTTTCTCCCCCGGCAGTGACGACGAGTCGGAGCAGTACCTGGGCTACAGGGGATGACAGATCATGAAGCATCATGAAGGCAATGAGGAGCTGCAGAGCAGGACCGTGTACTCTGTTGCAGCCGGACAGCTGGGAGCCTGGGACTGAGGTAAGTGCAAAAACTGGTAGGAAATGGGAGGGGGGAATAATTAAATATATCTTAAAATGGCTGAGAGTGAGGGGGGTTCATTAAAAATATAAATGGCTGGGGGTGATGGGATCATTAAATATAAATGGCTGGGGTGAGGGGGGATCATTAAATATATAATGGGTGAGGGGGATCATTCAATATAAATGGCTGGGGGTGATGAGGGTCATTAAATATATAATGGGTAAGGGGGATCATTAAATATTTAAGGGCTGGGAGTTAAGGGGTTCATTTAATACATAGTTGATTGGGGTGAGAAGATCATTAAATATATTGTATAAGGAGTGGGCCATTAAAGAGAGTAAGCAGCACAATGAGTTCACACAATGGTCACGCTTATATGTTGGCTATGATTCACTCGATTGTTCTTGTACATGGTCACAGTTTATCTACTGTTGCCCTTGACTACTGTTGTGTGGCTTCTAATCTCTGCTCAGATGACGGGTTAGCAGTCCCCGAAACGTCGATGCAATAAAGACACAACTTATTCTATTATTTCAAGAATTGGAGTGCCGCCTATTTGCCTGATCTATATATATATATATATATATATATATATATATATATATATATATATATATATATATATATATATATGAAGTCAGGTGCATAAATATTGGGACATTGACAGAATGTTCATATTTTGGCCTCTATTCACCACCACAATGGCTTTGAAATGAAACAAACAAGATGTGCTTTAACTGCAGACTTTCAGATTTAATTTGAGGGTAATTACATCAAAATCAGGTGAACGGTGTAGGAATTACAACGGTTTCTATATGTGCCTCCCACTTTTTAAGGGACCAAAAGTAATGGGACTATCAACTCAAAAGCTATTTCATGGACAGGTGTGGGCTATTCCCTCGTTATTTCATTATCAATTAAGCAGATAAAAGGTCTGGAGTTGATTCTAGGTGTGACATTTGCATTTGGAATCAGTTGCTGTCGACTCTCAATATGAGATCCAAAGAGCTGTCACTATCAGTGAAGCAAGCCATCATTAGGCTGAAAAATCAAAACAAACCCATCAGAGAGATAGCAAAAACATTAGGTGTGGCCAAATCAACTGTTTGGAACATTCTTGAAAAGAAAGAATGCACTGGAGAGCTCAGCAACACCAAGAATTATTTCCCTGGTGAAGAAAAACCCCTTCACAACAGTTGGCCAAATCAAGAACACTCTCCAGGAGGTAGGTGTATATGTGTCAAAGTCAACAATCAAGAGAAGACTTCACAAGAGTGAATATAGAGGGTTCACTACAAGATGTAAACCATTGGTGAGCTTTAAAAACAGGAAGACCAGATTAGAGTTTGCCAAACAACATCTAAAAAAGCCATTACAGTTCTGGAACAACATCCTATGGACAGATGAGACAAAGATTAACTTGTACCAGAGTGATGGGAAGAGAAGAGTATGGAGAAGGAAAGGAACTGCTCATGATCCAAAACATCAGTGAAGCATGGTGGTGGTAGTGTCATGGCATGGGTATGTATGGATGCCAATGGAACTGGTTCCCTTGTATTTATTGATGATGTGACTGCTGTCAAAAGCAGCAGAATAAATTCTGAAGTGTTTCAGGCAATATTATATGCTCATATTCAGTCAAATGCTTCAGAACTCATTGGACGGCGCTTCACAGTGCAGATGGACAATGACCCGAAGCATACTGCAAAAACAACCAAAGAGTTTTGTAAGGCTAAAAAGTGGAATGTTATGCAATGGCCAAGTCAATCCCCTGACCTGAATGCGATTGAGCATGCATTTCACTTGATGAAGACAAAACTGAAGGGAAAATGCCCCAAGAACAAGCAGGAACTGAAGACATTTGCAGTAGAGGCCTGGCAGAGCATCACCAGGGATGAAACCCAGCATCTGGTGATGTCTATGCGTTCCAAACTTCAGGCTGAAATTGCCTGCAAAGGATTTGCAACAAAGTAGATTTAGGATTGTTTAGTTTGTCCCATTACTTTTGGCCCCTTAAAAAGTGGGAGGCACATGTAGAAACCGTTGTAATTCCTACAGCGTTCACCTGATTTGGATGTAATTACCCTCAAATTAAATCTGAAAGTCTGCAGTTAAAGCACATCTTGTTTGTTTAATTTCAAAGCCAAAATGCACCTGACTGCATATATATATATATATATGTATATGTGTTGAAAAATAAAAGACGTGCGCCTAATAGTGCAGTATTTAAAGTAAAGCAATCTGTGCTCAAATTAAGTAATGTGCGTACCAAAAAATAAATTTCAAAAAGCTTATCTTATCTTGTCACACTCCTATGGTCGGGAAGCAAGCAGTGCCAATAAATTACGGATATCAATCCAAGGAAAGGTACCCTCTTAAATGGACCTTGAAAGAGAGGGCTCCAACCAAGCCCATAAACACAATATGGTGTAGTATTTCCTTATGTAATTATAGTGGATTAAAAAACTTAAATAATTCTGCGTACCAGACAATGCAATATAAAGTGCATATAGAGGTATCACTCCTTCCTGTATCACGTGTTTCAAAGGATCACTCTCAACTTCATAAACCAGGTATACCAGGCCTCAAACCATAAAAAGGAGAGTGATCTCCATAAATAATGTTTTATTAACCACAAACATGTACACGGACAGACAAACTGATAACAGGAATAAAATAAATAAGATTAAATAAAATTGCTTATCTTAGGTAAAGTTAAGCAGAAAAGAGTCCACTTTGTTGGAGATACAGGAGAACCAGATCCAACACGTTTCGTCCTATTTGGACTTCCTCAGGGGCGATGCCCAGAATTTGGAGTGCCTCCTTATATACCCCTTAATAGGGGTGTGCCAAAATTTCCTTTGAAAATGCTGAAAACGCAGTTTGCGCATGCTCTTTGCGTGGTGGCCATTTTAATGGTGTCATATACCCGTGTCATCAACTAAGGAATCAGATTGTCCACATTATACTGACACTCGCACAGTGAACACGTGGTGTGAAAACCACACTACCTCAAATCGGCATGCACCTTTTGCTCTAAGTACTGGATTTTTTACACTTAAAAGCGCTCCGTGTACCGGAAGTGCGGCAACTCACTTCCGCGTTCGGCGCCATCTTGGTGGAGAACAGTGTGTGCTTAAACAAACTCTGTATACCAGAAGTGCGACTACGCACTTCCGGGTCTGGTGCCATACTGGTGGAGGCTTAATGCTTACTAAAGACGTGGCCATCTTGTGTGAGGTGGAAACATCCCTGCCATACAAAACATATAGCGGCAGCCATTTTTCACGGAGTGGTGCCTGTGGCAGCCATTTTATTGGTATAGCGGCCCCATGTCGGCGACCAAATACCATCGTCCTCCATTTCAGGTATGACACCTAAATATACCCGGCAACCATCTTTTTGGTCTCAACAAACACAATGATATATATCACATAAGAACAAATTTCCACAGGTATAGAGAATAATAAATATATTAAAAAAAAACCTTTTAAAAAACCTCTATAAATAATAAGAAACCCATAATTAAAAAGAATCTAGCAAGGATAGGACAGATAAAAAACATGACGGGATGCAATAAACTATAAAAAATACATAAAAGTGGAATCAATTAAAACAGGTTTTAAAACAGGTTTAAGAAGGTTAAAAAAGGGGGGGGTGAGGAATCAAAATCACATTATAGAAATGGAGCTATTTCATAATAATCATTTAAGCCATTAGGCAACATAGTATTAAGCTCAAATATCCAAAACATTTCTCTCTGTGATAATTTAATGGCTAAATCACCTCCCCTAAGTCCTAAGCTGACAAGTTCAATTCCTTTGAATGTGAGGAATTCTGGATTGAGATGACTTTCAACCTTATTCTTAATATTCCTCACATGCTCTTGAATACGAAGTTTCAAATTTCTTTTCGTCTTGCCAACATATTTTAAACCACATGTACACTCTAATAAATAAATCACGGCGCAAGTGTTACAATTCATAAAATGTTTGATTGAAAAGGTGTTGGAACCATTATAATTTGAGAACGTCTTCCTATTGGGGTGGACATATTTACACATGTTGCATTTCCCACATTTAAACGAACCCACACACCTGATCAAAGTGTTACTTTGTCAGTCCTTCTCTTTTAATAGACTGGGGGCTAAGATATCTTTCAGATTTTTTGCTTTTTTAAATATGATTGTAGGTTTCTCTGGCAAAATATCCTTTAAAACTGAATCCAGTTTCAAAATCCCCCAGTGTTTATTCATCACCTGTTTGATTCTCTTATCATCAGTGTTGTAATGTGTTACAAAGGGAATCATTTCTCCTCTCTCTTCCTTTACTTTATATTGCATGAGGTCCTTTCTTTGGAGTGTCTCAGTTTTATTTCTAGCTTCGGAGATTAGATTGTCAGGATAACTTAATTCCCGAAATCTCTCAGAATATATATCCAATTGTTGTGAACAAACTCCTGCTTCAGAACAATTCCTCTTTATATGGTGAAACTGAGAGTAGGGAATATTATCCTTCCATCTTTTGACATGGCCACTTTTATAATGAAGGTAACTGTTAGTATAGACAGATTTAATAAATGTCTTAGTCTCAATTTTGTTCCCTTTACCTTCTAAAACTATGTCTAAAAATTCAATCTCCTTTTTCTGTGTATTGGAAGTAAATGTGAGATTAAAATCATTGACATTAATATAATTAAAAAATTATTTTAAAACCTTCTCATCTCCCTCCCAAACAGTGATAATATCGTCAATATAACGTTTATAAAAATGGATGTTCTCTTTAAAAGGATTGTTAGCATAAATGCAATCTGTCTGCCAGTTACCCATAAGTAAATTCACATAGCTGGGCATGAAAACTGTGCCCATAGCAGTCCCACAGGTTTGTAAATAAAATTGATCTAAAAATTTTAAATAATTGTGCGTTAAAACAAATAAGATCAGATCACAAATAAAGTCTTTATGTTGTATGGACATCTCTGGGTCTTGTTCTAAAAAATCTCTACAAGCTCTTATGCCTTTATTATGTTCTATGCATGTGTAAAGTGATTTGACATCAATAGTGACCCATAAAAAAATCACTTTCCCATTATAATGTTTGGATATAGTTTAAGACACTTGTAGTATCTTTTAAATAAGACTGCAGCTGTACTACATATTTTTTAAAAAAAACTTCAATGTATTCTGATGCATGTGAAGTCACAGAGTCAATACCCGCAACAATGGGTCTAGCTGGTGGATTTCTTGAATCCTTATGAACTTTAGGGAGGTTGTAGAATATGGGAATCACTGGGTTAGATAACAAAATGTACTGGTATTCATCCTTGCTTAAAATCCCCTTGTGGAAACCTTTTACTAGTGTTTCTCTTAATGAATTTACAAAGCTTTCTTTAGGGTCGGATGGGAGAGGTTTATAGGATTTTTGATCAGATAAGAGCCGTACAGCCTCTTTAACATAATCAGTCCTGTTCATTATCACAATCCCTCCATATATATAATATGCGCCTGCAGTGCTGGTAGAACCTGCAGTGCTGCCTCATTGATGTGGGGGGGAAGAGTCGTACACACAGAGAACACAGCCAGAAAAGCCCCCCATCTTAAGTGCCCTGGGCCCCCGGAAGGCTTAATCTTGCCCTGCCGCCATACAATTCGCACTTTCGAGCAGGTTTTTGGCCGCACCATTTGACATTAGAGTGACCCTATGGTTGCTCAGAATGTCCGATGGTATATGGCCACCGGTGTCAGTGGAACAGCGCCTGTCAATGCTGTCCCTGACACCAACATGCCCACCGATGACAGTCACTCCCCCAATCACCCCCCAGGAATGACTATGAGAGTTGCATAAATCGCCATGCAAGTCTTATCTGTGTTCCCTGGTGGCAACCACTAGAACATATGCACAGTGCATGCGCGGACGCCCAGTGTTTTAAATGTGTCATCTATCCATCTATCCTTCCTGCCTGTGTCCACTGACTACACTAGAGACTGGGTGTACCTGCAAATGTCGCGCATAATGTTTTTTAAAATATTTTTTTTAGGAGGGGGTGTTTCTCCATTTAACATAGCGGCTTTGTTTACTACGCCACCTCCACACTTTCACCTGAAGGGCTCAAATGTGTGTGTGTGTGTGTGTGTGGGGGGGGGGGGGGGAGGGAGTAGGCAGAAGTTTTGCCTAGGGTGCAGGGGTGCAGAGAAACGTTGCACCGGCCCTGCATGGGAGGGTGAGCAAGTCCATTGGGAGAGGCCATATGAAGATGTGAGGGTGAGAAGTTTGGAGGCAGAGGATTCTGTGGGGATATCAATTGGAATATTGAAGTCACCTAGGATAATGGAGGGAAGGTCTGAGGAGAGAAAGTAAGAGAGCCAGGAAGCAAAGTTGTCAAGGAACTTGGCGGAAGGGCCAGGGGGACGGTAAATGACAGCTACTCAGAGGTGTACTGGTTGGAAGAGGCGTATAGCAAGAACTTCAAATGTAGAGAATGTAAGGGATGGTTCTAAGGGTATGAGTTGGTATGAGTAACCGGGGGATAGAAGGATGGGAGTGCGGGGGCGGGGGAGGTGAGACCCCCAGAGGAGAGAGCTGCAAGTGGTGTCAGAGGAGGAAATCCAGGTTTTAGTAATGGCTAGGAGATACATGGAGTTGGAGATGAAAAGGTCATGGGTGGGGGCCAGTTTATTACAGACTCATGTGGCATTCCAGAGGGCACAGGATAAAGGGATAAAGTGTGGGAGAGATGTGAATGAGATTATCAGGGTTGCTGTAGCGTGGAAGTGAGATTAATTTGAGGGACCAAGATGAATAGAGTGTAGTGATCGTGCGGGCTCCAGTGCTAGGAGGAGAGCCTGTAGGAGGTGGGCCGCAGCCATTTTTCCAGTGTTCTGTGCATACGCACTAGGGAAATAGCCCTAGTGCAACCTGCGCATGCGCTGTAGACTCCGGGTACATTCTAGTGCCCAGAGTTTACAAGTGCTGAGAGAGGAGGGGTCCCAGACAGAGAGTGCACACGGGCCCCCTCCTTTGTTGAAATGCCCCTGCAGCAGCACCCACACATACCCAGAAATAAGCGGTTCCAGTGGCAGCAAAGTACCTGCCCACTTTGTAGTGGGAGGAGTTAGTAACAGGTGTAAATAAAATGTATTGTATTTATATTAGAAGGTTAGAGTGCAGTGACAAGAGTAAGCTGTCTTTTTTTTTGCCTGTTTCCTACAATTTAGCCTGTTGTACTGACTCTAGTAGCTCCATGTTCCACCACCTTTTTTTGACATAAGGAACATTTACTAGGTAAGATTTTCACTAGATTATAGGGACCACCCTCAAATAATATTTAATGTCCAGAAAATTTAGATCTCTAGTGTGGGAAAAACTGCTACATATCAGTAGTGACACAATAAATATAATTTTGAAAGTAACAGTATTATCATAAGTATATCCTATGGCCCTAATGCTGGGTACACACTTGCAGAAATATTGGGCTATCAATTGATCGGCAATATATCGTATGCCCATCGGCCAGTGTGTACCAACGATATGTCTGTGAACGATGTTGTTCACAGATATATCATGTCGGCTGTGCTGCAGAGCTTATGGCAAATATATCTGCAGACATATCTGTCCATCGTGCTGTGTGTACGGGCAATCAGCCAAACTGCTCGTACACTTACAGCCACAGGGAGGGGGATACTGCGCAACCCCCGGCCAGCGGAACTGGCTAACTGAGCGAATATGATGGTTGTTCAGTGTGTATGAACAACCATCATCTGCAGATATATCTCCTAGGTGTGTATCCAGCTTTACTCTAACTCAGCCTTTCTCTCTCCTGCTGCCAGTGATGGCGTCTGCTGATCTGAGACAGGAACTTGACTGTTCCATCTGCCTGAGCATTTATACAGATCCTGTAACCCTGAGATGTGGCCACAACTTCTGCCGGGTCTGTATTGATCATGTGCTCTATACACAGGAGGGGTCTGGAGTTTATACCTGCCCTGAATGCAGAGCAGAGTGTCAGGAGCGTCCTGCACTGATGCAGAACATAATTCTGTGTAACATAGTGGGGAGTTTCCTGTCTACTCGGCCAGAGCAAGAGGAGACTGGGATCTTCTGCACTTACTGTATTCACTCTCCTGTATCTGCAGCTAAATCCTGTCTGCATTGTGAGGCTTCTCTGTGTGATAATCACCTGAGAGTACACAGCAAGTCAGCAGAACACGTCTTATCTGATCCCACCACTTCCCTGGGGAACAGAAAGTGCTCTGTCCATAAGAAGATCCTGGAGTATTACTGCACTGAGGATGCTGCCTGTATCTGTGTGTCTTGCTGTCTGATTGGGGAACACAGAGGACATCAGATGGAGTCACTGGATGAGGCCTCTGAGAAGAAAAAGAAAAAGCTGAGAAATGTTCTGCAGAAACTGACCACAAAGAGAGAGGAGACTGAGAAAAGAGTCCAGAGTCTGCAGGAGCGCAGGAGAGAAGATCAGGGAAAAGCAGCTGGTGTAACAGAGACAGTCACTGCCCTGTTTAGAGACATCAGGAGACAGCTGGAAGACCTGGAGAAGAGAGTCCTGAGTGAGATCTCCAGGCAGGAACAGCGCATTTCACTCTCAGTCTCTGATCTGATCCAGCAGCTGGAAATAAAGAAGGACGAGCTGTCCAGGAAGATGCGTCACATTGAGGAGCTGTGTAACATGTCTGAACCAGTGACTGTCTTACAGGAACCAGACACAGGTGACTTGTGTGATACTGAGGACACAGAGAGACATGATAACCAGGTCCATGGTGCAGGAGATCTGGATGTGGGTCTCATCTCAGGGACATTACACACATTATCTGATATAGTAACAGGTATAAATACAGGGATCTATGTGCAGGAACCTACAGACCTATTACTGGATGTAACCACAACTGGTAATAATATACAGATATCTGGTGACAGGAAAACTGCATCATGGTCACAGATAAACCAGAATCACCCAGTAACACCAGAGAGATTTCAGTATCCTCAGGTAATAAGTACCAGGGGATTATCCTCAGGGCGACATTACTGGGAAGTGGATGTCAGTAAATCAGAATACTGGAGGGTGGGGATGTGTTATCCCAGTATAGACAGGAGTGGAGATCAGTCATACATTGGATATAATAACAAATCCTGGTGTGTGTGGAGGTGGGATAATAATCAGTACTCAGTGCTACATGACAATACCGAGATCCAGTTACCTAACAATATCCCCTGTGACAGAGTGAGGATATACCTGGATTATGAGGCAGGACAGCTGTCCTTTTATTCTCTGTGCGACCCCATCAGACACTTACACACAGTCACTGCCACCTTCACTGAGCCCCTTCATGCTGCATTATGTTTAGGGGAAGGTTCTATAACTATATCTGGGGGAGTCAGGAGCTGGGAGAAATTACCATAAGAAATCTGCCCAGAGACTGGTGACATCACAGGAGGGGGAATCTGACTGGGGGAATATTCTGCCAGTAGAATTAAGCAGTGGGTGGAGCTACAGCTGAGCCCCATCCACCTGTATAACCAGTGTGATTGGATGTGTTCCCATGTCAATGTATTAGTGTTAATGTGTTAGATGATGTCATTATTAATATATAAATATACATCTCTGTGGGATTTCTGAGCCTTTGACTCACTGACATCTGTGATTGGCTGCAATATCTGCCTATCACCCGGCGTGCACCCTATCACTGTAGTCAGTATAGACAGGAGAGAAGATCAGTCATACACAGGATATAATTACAAGTCCTGCATGCATGGAAAATAGGACTATGTACATCATTTACAAAATCTTTCCAATATTAAAATTTTTTAACCCGTTTACTTTGTTTGCTGTAATACTTTATCAGTGGCACCTTAGATATTCCTTGTTTTAATTTTTTTTTTTACATTATGGCCTGTATGTGGCTGAGGCCCCTCTCAGTAATTCCCGCACGTGTGTGCCTGTTAGACCAGATCAATGTTTTGATTTCACTTGTTTCAGAGTTAAAATAAAAAGACCCACAAAGATAAGTAGGACCCAAACATTGATAGCAGCCTGAGCGCAACACATGTGACATTGGGGAACAGTCCTCCAGAAATGGTTCCTTCATTCAGGAAAGACTTAGGTCATCCTCAGAAAGTTCAATCTTCTCATTCTGAGACATTGCTTCATCTGCGACTAAAGGGCTCAAACAGTCGCCATCAGTATTTACAGGATCAACTAGGAATCTACTCTGAGGTCTTTTCAGCTGTAGACCATGGAAGCCATCTGAAGTTCTTTAGTCAATGCTACATATGGGGTTGTGCTACAGATATCGGGTGCCAGGATTGGACTGGCCCACAGGGGAAAATCCCGGTGGGCCCCACTGGCTCTACTCTAATATCAGGTTTCAGACTTTGCCCTAATATTATACATAGTTACTCCGGGAGGGAGTTGAATGCCTGCTTATAGTGGGGGTATGACCGGGCTCTGACTCTGTATGGAGGCGGGGCCCAGGGGCATGACTGCGCGATCGCATCATCATGGCCCCACCCCCTCTTCACAAGGCCGAAAATAAAGGCAATGTGAAGCAGGGGGCGGAGCTATAATTATGCAAATCGCGGGGGTTTCTGAGTAGCTAGAACCCCCTCCTGACAAACTGATTTTCTTCTATGCTGGCTGCAGTGAGGGTGGAGCCAAAATGACAAGCCCTGCCCCTAATTTCCCTGCTTATCACGTCATTATGGGGCCTAATGATGTGAGGTGCCCATCCACATTAGCAAGCTGCAGCTTCTGTATCAAAGTATAAGGGGTAAATTTACTAAGAATCGTGATTGGTCGAGTTCTTTTACTTTAAATCTCGATTTGCATCGCCTAAACTCGGTTGAGGTTTTTTTTTGTTTTGAAAAATTACTAAGAAGTGACTTTAGCTAAAAGTGAGTTTTTCGATGGTGAAGCAAATCGAGATTTCTCTCCCGAGTTGCAAGTGAAGATGAGATTTCTCACCCGAGGTTGCAGTGTTTTCTTTCTGCAAATCTCACCCGAGCTAGCAGCCTGCACATATCAGTGAGATATATGCTGGTTGCTTGTATTGTACCTGTAAAAAACGGGTTTGTTTGTTAAAAAAAAATTACATGAGGTCCCCCCCCAAAACACTAACCAGCCCCAGACTTGCCAGCCTGTCCTGGTACCTAAAATTACGGGGAACAAAATGAATATGGTTCCACCGTAAATTAGGCACCAGCACCAGGCAGCAGGGACAAGGCTGGTTTTAAATATATGGCCAAAAAATTTGCTACCCCCTATGTTTAAAACCAGCCCTGGACCTTTTCTAGTGGGGGGCTGATGCCACAGCCAGGGGTGCCCTTTCACCGGGCCCCCCAGCCGCAGCATCAGGGTGGAACCATATTCATTTTGTTCCCCGTAATTTTAGGTACCAGGACAGGCTGGCAAGTCCGTGGCTGGTTAGTGTTTTGGGGGGTGGACCCAACGTAATTTTTTTTATTAAATAAAATAAATAATAAAAAAAAAAGATTGATTTGTGTATGTTAAAGCAAAACCTGCAGCTGACAGGCACGTCTGTTTGAAACAGGAAATCTCGCCCAAGATAATGAATTTCAGGGGCGAGTTTATAAACTCGATTCTTGGTAAATTTGCGAGATGTATTTCTGACATATAAAAAAAAAAACGATGTTTGCCGATGGTGAGTAAAGGCGAGATTTAAATCTCGGGCGACAAAAAAAAGTGAGAAAACAAAACTCACTAAAAAACCCACCTGAGTTTGCCCTTAGTAAACTTGCAAGATGAAAAACATGTCTAAAAACACCCGAGATTGTCATCTCGACCAATCTCGAATCTTAGTAAATTTACCCCTAAGTATTTATGTGTAATGTTCTAGTGTATATGTACAGTATATATGTATACAGTATATGTGTATGTACTGTATGTGTTAGTGTGTATAGTATATATATGTCTGTATGTTAGTGTGTATATATGTGTCAATTTTCAAACACAGCCTGTAAAGTAACAGTAAGGAGCTGCTTGGTTGGTACTTTATGTCTGTTCACTTGATCTCTCTCCAAGGCTTAGTAAATTTTTTTTTAACAAAATCACCTCCATTGTAAGGTTTTATAGCGTGGGCAATATTGGGGTCTGATTCATTACGGATCGCTATTGCAATAGCGGACCAGACGGACGATTGTTGCGTCCTGCGCATGCATCACAGTGCACATGGGTGAAGGCATCACTGTGATCGCAAAGACCACCCAGACCCATCGCAGAGTGATTGACAGGAAGTTAGGGTTTAGGGGTCTTGACGGGGGGTGGTCAGTGCTATGAACGCCGTTACAGGGACGTGCATAAGTTAGCCACTGCGATGGTATACGCAGCCTGAGTTCTCACTGCGTACAGGAAAGTTAGCAATTTCTGAGTAAGATCTGACCTTGTGTAATTGTGTGTGAGGCTCCATTGTTACTTGATGTTACTGATGTTTTTTGCAGACTTGCAAGGTATTACGGATGTAAGGGGAAGTGGGCGTCTTTAGGTTGGGCTGCGACGGCATAGCGATTGCAGACATTAACGTGCGTAATCGCAGCTGTGATTGCAATAGCCATCCATAGTGAGTCAGGCCCTTGATACGAGGCATGAGGAAAATACAAAAACAAACAAGCAAAAATAATGTAATCATGCCAAAATTAAGACACAATTTGTGCATTAATGGAAAGGAAAAATATGTATTGCCATTCTCTTACGGTGGAAGGAACAAGCTCATTTTTCTATTTAGCACAAGGGTGTGTTAAATACGATTACACTATTTGTGTTTGTTTGTTTTTGTATTTTTTACATGCATTGTGCAACAGCTGGTGGAAATCTGAAGAGATCATAGAAGCACACGCGCTGGAATGTAAATATTTCTTTGCGTGCACGGCACAAATAAAATTACTGAACCAAGCTGGCAGCTGATTTCTTTCCCGCCCATTAGTAACCAATATCCAAGCAACAAACAGCCACAAACACACGGCAAATAAGTAGCAAGAAAAGGAGGGAGGGTGGGAATATCCGGAACAAAGACACCTCAAACCATACAAATCCAGATTGCATGGCAGAGCCACAATGATGCGTGTCAATGTGCTCCGCCTTCCGTCCCACTAACCTGCCTCCTCCTCTACCGGGCTGAGGCTTGCCAAAAAAGTATGATATAGACTCATTCCTAAAAACCGCCCCCACTCAGATCATTTGTCCCCATGCCAGTGCCCCACACCATACAGCCCTCGCTTATTAGACACCTCCTTACAGTCTCCACATAGTGACATCCACTTTCACCCCCCTTCACTCCCACACACCTCCACATGCTTTATCCCCACATACTCAGTCTGTCACCACCCAACCACCTTGGCTCCCCTAACCCCCCACCCCATCTGTCTCCTTCCCCACCCTACCACACATGCACTCCGCCACAGTGACCCCTCTCAAGACACGCCAATGGGAACCCCTCCACCCGGGATAAGACCCACTTCACCTATCAGCATTACCTGTAGTCCCAGTTCTCTCGGGGAACCCACTCCACTTACTACTATAAACTCCCCACCCGCCCCCCTCTGCATCTCCCACTCACCAGAACACAACCGTAGTCCCCCCCACTTCTCTCCCTGACACCATCAACCCACCCCAGACAACGCCCCATGCTGCGGCATCATCCACCATAACACGGCACATACAGGACATCGTCTCATTCATCCCCCCAAAGCACCACCCACTCAGTTTACAGCTCTCCACGCTGTCTCCATTCAAATTTACTATCACTATTCATTCACCCTACGTCATCTCATGACACCACACCCATTCACCCATTTTATTGGTCGGTTAGGCATTTGAGTAAACACACCCATTACATCCCCATTTAGCACACACCTGATTCTCGTTTCACTTGTACTGCAGCAGACCACTCTCATTGGATCTACACCAATCACATGACCAGGAAGTTCCCTGTAAAGAGGGACCTCTTCCTGCACTTCAGTAACTCCTTGAAGAAGGCCGGAAGCCTGAACCGCGTCACAGACACCGCATACTTGAATGCAGACTTTGCAGTTACGCTCCCTGCATGGTGCAGGAAGAGCGTCCACTAACCTGCTACATCAGCAATATAGCACAACTTTCCTACCACCAGTGACACGTGACCAGCTTACACAGACTCCATGAGCTCGTGGAGTGACCATTATTACCTGAGCACCGGACCTCCAGGACAGCGCCGCACACCCCATACATGCGGCAGCAGCAGCATTCCTGCATACTACTCCAGTTTATAAGCTGCCACCCGCCAAGGAGGACAGCCGCACAGCAGGGCTGAAACATCACACAGCCGGCACAGACTAAAACGTTCCTACCGGTAGGTAAGCTTATTTTTTCTCCAGTGCAGGACGCTGCATCTTAGGGAGTGCTCCAGCCCTGTTACTTCCCACGCACGCTCGATAATAAGACTGTAGACCACAGGTCCAGCAGGGGACACATACTGGTCAAGAACCGTACGTTTAGGAGCCCCCTCAAAGGGTCTACTTACCTCCCCACCAAGCCAAACCACCATCCAGACCACTGCAGGGGTCAGTCCTAGACTGCACTGGAGCAGTCTGCAGTCCTGGACATTAGTTTGTAGCACCTATTTGACCAGCCTTGAGAAGCACTGTGTCTACTCCAATAAAGAGGTTTTTGGTCCTAAACATGAGCGTTTACCTCTCCTTTGATTCATACACACTTGCCGCACACTTGCCGCACTAGATACATTCCTGGTACATACCATCAGCCCCATCAACCACACCATCCATCCCCCCAAAACACTCCTCCACCATCCATCTACATTGGGCATCGACCCCCAACCAGACCTGAGCACATGTGATACCCTATACTTCTATTCACTATATCTCCATCTAAGGTTTAGTAAATAGGGGATGCAGTCAGGTAGCCAATGGTTGCAATGCCGACCGCCGGCTTCCTGACTGTCAAACCCCGGCAAGGAACTAATGACAGGTGTCGAAATCCCAACGCCTATCATTAGACCTACACCGGGAGCCTGACACCTGGCATACCGAAGGTAAGCCGGGCGCGGACAGACGTGGGAGGGAGGGTTGGGTTAGGTTAGGGGCTCCCTGGGGGGGGGGACTTAGGGTTAGACACCCCCCGGGAGGGTTAGGGTAGGGGTAGAGGGGGTTAGGCACCCCCCTAGGAGACTTAGGTTTAGGCTATGGGGAAGGGGGGTTAGGTTTAGGCACTTAGGGTGGGTTAGGGTTAGGCACTTGGGGGGGAGGTTAGAGTTAGGCACCCCTAAAGGAGGGTTAGGGTTCGGGGGTAGAATAGGGTTAGTTGTACTTACCTTTTTTAGCGGCCGGTGGTAAATCATACTGATTCTGTAAATAGACTCCTTAATATCACACTCTAATCCAGAGGTTTCCAAATACGATCTTCAAGGCTCAGCAACAGTTTAGGTGTTAGAGATATCCATAGTTGAGCACAGGTGGTTAAATCAAATTGACTGCGGTACTAATTAAGTCACATGTGGTCAAACATGGATATCTTTAAAACCTGGACCGTTATGCTGGCCATACACCTGCACGATTTCAGGCCGATTGCACGATTTTCGGCGCGTCATACGATGAATCGTGTAGAAACCATAAAGTAAGTAGGATCCAATCCGATGCGCGCTCCCGCAGCTACTAAAACATATCATATGATCAGATGTGCAGCCCATATGGTCCATTGTATTATGTGCAGATTGTACTGTGTATTTTGTGCATGCGTTTCATCATGCGTCCATTCATGTCATTTCAATGACTTTTTCCTGATGAGCGCGTGAGGCACACGATCGTACGATAGATCGTGTGCAAAAAATAAAAAATAAAAATTGTGCCGCCGGGACTGCCAGGGAGCTCTGGGGAGTTCAACGGAAATAGTAAGGTGAATCTTACCTTATGCTGGTCGTACTAGTGTATGGCCAGCATTAGGGTGCCTTGAGGACAGAGTTTGGGAACCTCTGCTCCTATCAGTTATTACACCAAGATGTATAACACAACAATGAGATATCAGATATAGATGATCAGATAGGTCACTCTGTGAGACAAGGTATAATGGACCTCATTAAGAGGCGGTCGTTGCGGCTGCTCGGTCGTATGCTTCCAATGTTATCAAAACCACGCATGCGTGTACGAGCTCTTATGATCCAAAATGCTGTCAAGCGTACAGCTTACGAGCAGGAAGTGGCTTCCGGGAGTTGATTGACATGAAAGGCCGTTTGTGGGTGTTGACAGGGGTGGTGGTCTAAAAACGCTAGGCGTTCCTCAGTTTTCAGGGCATTTTAGGGGCGTACACAAATTACCTGCTACAACCGACATAGAAGGCCGGAAGTAGTAAAACGTCACTCTGCGAGCAGGTTCGATGCCTGGCTGATCGTACAGCTAAGGGTTGGGTACGTGCTCTCTTAAGCCCCAGAGTACAATCGATACTATTGAATGTGACTGATGATATGTTTGATGTTTCTATTTTGTGCCACACAATGCAATCGGCTATTAATCGATTGTTGAAGCTATTAACACTGCTAATTGGCTTGTAATTGATTCTGTTGCGTTTGCATTAGCGAAAAATAAGAATAAATTAATGTCATGGTGATGGCTTTTAATAAGTTTTTTGGTCAGCATGCCAAAATAAATAAAAAACAAATAAATATAAAAAAACACTTAAGAACACTAATTACATAATTGAAAACAAGCTATTAACAAGCTGATCGATAGCGTATGCAAACATGACATGTGGGCATCAAGTGGCCGCAACCATCAGAAGAAAATTAACATACAGCGACAGACAACGATCGACTCGATCGTTAGCTGCTATCACTCGTTAGCTAGAGGAGGTGCTTTGTTCATGTATGGGCGTCACTTTGGTTGCGATCGCCCGGCCGTGCGATTGCTTTTTTAAGAGATTCTCGATCGTTAGGCGTACGACCGAGCGGCCGCCTCTGAATATCCCTGGCCAATTCTAATCCATCAAATAATATTCCTTTTGGTTTAGGTGCTGTTATCCATATTCACTAATGAGACAGAAACAATATAAAGATACCTCCATACTTTGTACACCATATGCCCCCCAATGGCTTCCACTGCAGGGACTGGACAGACCAGCCAGTGAGGATGGAGGACCACTCTGTGCTGGGAACTGGCTGGGGTAACTATAAAGCGGGGATGGGGTGGAATGGAGCAGTGAGACTTCTTGCATCTGCCACATCCCCGTAGTAATGTAGGTGCGCTACTGGGCATGAGCGACCTCTGACCCAAATTTGCTACTGCACATGCACACCAGTACAGGGCGTCTTCATCTATCATCATCCAGATTGTAAGGACGTGCCCGTGAGTGTCTCCCAAGAGGAGTTTGTGCCAGACACTGCTGTATGTGGAAATTGTTTTGTGCTTATTTATTGTCTTGTCATATCTTTTTGTCTTATTTTTCTGTCTTTCTTGATTGTGTTTTTTTTTCTTTTGTCCTGTCAGTGTTCTGTGTGTATGTATGTATGTATGTATGTATGTATGTATGTATGTATGTGTGTGTGTGCCCAGGCAGAGGGGTAAGACCTAGACGTGGGGCAATGTGAAATTCTCTGTGGAGGAGAACATGGTTCTTGTGCAGGAGGTCATGAAATCCCACCATGTGCTGTTTGGACGAAAGGCTGCCAGCAGATTGACTCGCTGCAAGAATGCCATATCATACAGGACATTAGGCATGCCTGCAATGCTAAAAAAAACTACCCTGACTGCATGCCACTGTGACTCCTGGCTAGGGAAGCTGATGCAGGTATCCATTAGTGGCCCATTACCAGAGTTACTGTAGGTACCGTGAGAATGTTGGCCGGGATATCACGAGAGCTCTACGGGTCACAGACTGAAAATTACCAGTAGCCAGAAAGTGTAGCACAGCCAGAAGCTTATGCTGGCCTGAGACAGAGTGGGAACGTGTTGTGTCAGGGTCTAGGTCCAGTTTGACTTGGTCTTACAGATGGAATATGTTGTTACGGTTCAGCCGGAACATCTGTTTGACCTCGCTATCGGCCAGTGCGTTCAGGTTCAAACACCTCCTAAAAAAACGTGGCCTGTGCAGCCTTTGTGATATCTGCATTACCTCATTTTTTGCTCAGTTTCTTGCTCCTGGGTCCTCCCAGCCTGGTGGTAGAGCCTCTGAAATCCCAGCCACATGCAGTGAATAGCACTGGTAGTATGTTCTGCAGTTTTTGCTTCACACAAATCAATGCAGCCCATTTATCACCTTTAACAGGCATCATCTTTGTGTTCCCACTAATTGCAACTTGAAACACATGTAAAGCAAACACATGCACACACTCACCTGAGGAGGTAATCTATTTGAAAAGTCTATTTTGGTGAGCATTTGGTAATTTCTCATGCTAGTTTCAAAACTTGATTCTTGGTAAATTTGTGTGTTGCATTGTTTTCTATTGAAAGTACTTGAGAGTTTGGCCGATAGTGTATTTTTTTCTATTTGTGTTCTCATTTGAGTTTTGCAGAGAGTTTCATGATTTCTCACCCGAGTTTGCCTTTAGTAAATTTGCAAGTTGTAAAAAATAGCTAAACACACCCGAGATTACAATCTTGACCAAACACGATTCTTAGCAAATGTACCCCTTAGTGAGGACGATGATCCAGAGCTCCCAGCCAGTGGCGTAACTAAGGGGGGTCAGCCTGGTCCAGTGCCCTGGGTGCCATCGGACCGATGGCGCACGGGGGGGGGGCACCAGCTGCGGTTCACGTCCGTTTCAATCAGTGTAGTACAGTTATCCTAGGTGACGTTAAAACAAACACACTGCCAGAGGTGTGTTTGTTTTAGCAGCCAATGAGAGCCAGACATACTCTCATTGGCTGCTGCACCCACTGTCGGAATCGGGGTGGAGCTCATACATGAGCTCTGCCTTTCCGGCTCCCACAGTGGGTGATGGGAGAGATGTCATGACATCTCTCCCATAGTGCCGAGCGGGCCAGGAAGAAGGAGGAGCGGACGGCAGCAGGACCACTACTGTGGGCACTGTATAAGAGGCACTACATAATGAAGACCACTACTGGGGGCACTGTATAAGGGGCACTACTGGGGGCACTGTATAGGGGAGACCACTACTGTGGGCTCTGTATAAGGATGCACTACTGGGGGCACTATATAAGGGACACTACTACATTGGGCACTGCTACTGGGGACATTGCATAAGGGGCACTACTACAGTGGGCACTGTAAGAGGGGCACTACTACTGAGGGCATTAAGGTGCTTTTGGAATGGAATGGAATGTTCCCAGAGTGACGAGAAGAGGCTGCACTGCACTGGGGGAGTGTAAATAAACAGCTGCTGCAGCCAGGACATAGGGTGCCCCATGCTGGGGACTGGGAGCCTAGTTCCTGGTGCCCCAGCTCTTCAGGGCTGTGGTAACAAAGCCCAGCACTGATCACTGGACACTGTGGACCTCATTCAGAGCTGCTTGCTAGGGCACGCTCGCTCGCTGGGAGCGATATTCGCACATCTGCGCATGCATATAATTCACAGTGCGCATGTGTAAGTCATTCGCTGCGATCTGATTTTGCTAGCTCGTAAGCCACTTTCAGGTCTCTGCTTTGAGTGACAGATTTGTGGGTGGTAACGAGAAGGTGCTTGTGAATGGGGGAGTGGTTGTGCGAACGCCGGCGTGCCTGGCCATCAGAACGGCGTTTAATGGGTGTGCATAATTAGCAAAGTAGCGTCATTGCACACGTGACTTAGTTGTTTTTTACCCTGAACTGCTCGCAGTGCTTGGGGTAGGTTAGGTCAACCCCAAGCACTGCAAGCAGCTCCGATGGCCCTCGATGTTCACGATTAATCAGACGCTTCCCGGAGATGACGTGTGCTGTGAGTGACAGGTGGGAGGTGTAGAAGCCATTTTGGAATAAGAATCCATTTTGTATGCCATGTATGCATGGAGGGTGGGTGCACAGGACAGGATGGAGTTATTTCATTGTACAGACCCTGTTATAAGTGCACAGAAAAGCATATGTACATATATGGTAAGGTATGCGATTCCAATGTTTAAGCAGCACTATAGTCTCACTGCAGATAATGAATAACAGATGTGTTGCGTGGTACCTTATAAAGGAGACTGTCTGTTGAATAAATGCAGAGAGATGGAGATGCTTGTGGTTACATATACACGTTCGTGTCCGTGTCTCTTTCTTTCACATGATCATATGTAGCCTTTAGTAAACAAGACTCTGAGGGTGACCAATAAAGATCTAATTTGCTGGCCATAGCTAGTGAGGAGAATTGACAACATGGAGATTCCCACCGAGATGCCCAGCAGTGTTGACTACCACTGGACAGAGCAAGTGAGATTGTGCTCAGGGGACAGAGTTGCTAGGACAATTTCCCGGGTGAGTAAACACAACTGTTTTGGCCGCCTGGTAGCTGTGTCTCCATCGCAGTTGATGTTCTGTCCTGCTGGAATCAATCCTTGGGTAATTATTGGTCACCCTAAAGGTGTTGTTATTTAAACATGTTATAATCTGTTATATGTTCAGTGAATGATAGGTAAATGTTTAAAGTCTTGTTTGTCTGTTTGTTATGTACCAAACATGTCCTAATTGTGTTTTTAGAGTAACTTTGATTTAGCCACTGATTTAACTTTAGAAGAGAGCCCCACACAGTGATTTGTTATGAAATAGAAGAATGCCATGAAATTCCATTAGATTTCGAAAAGTACATCAGAGAAGGATTGGATACATTTACAGAAATGTGTTTTCATTTATTAGTGTCAGATAGAACAGAAAGGAAGAGAGACCCTGTCAGGCAGTGTGTTCAGAAATAGGAGGAACGTTACATCCAGTCAATAGTGTTAATAACTGAAGCAGGAGAAAAGTCAGTGTATGGATGTGCCTATAGATAAACATTTGATGATATTATTCTTGTGCATGTGAATAATAATCACAGGGCCATTTGGCCTGATACTTGAGTCATAAGGGACTTTGACTCAGCTATACGAGGGACTGTTATAGCATTGGAAAACGGCGATAGTAAGCCGGTGCCTGAGAGTTATGACACTCAGGTGATAAAGAAGCTTTATGGGAATCATAAAGCAGGATATTTGATGAATGTTTAAAAAAGGCTGACATCCATAGACTGACTGGTTTAAACCTCACAAAATGAGATATGAGAAGCAGAAGCAGAGGTTAATAAATATAACCTAGATGACACACTGAAAGGTCTGATTGAGAAATGTAATAAACATGAATAAGAATATAGAAATGACCCCCAGATGTTCACTTACTTAATTATCACTGCAGAGGAATATTGTGTTTTATATAACTAGTGTTTTGTTTGTTTTGCTTCTCTTTTCTTCTCAAAATGTATATTTCCTTTGTATTGTGAAGGCATGCTGTGATAGAGGTGCTTTGCTGACAACGGAATGCAGGATGTCACAGAAAATGGCTGCCGTGCTGTAACTGAATGTTTGCTTGTGAATGAAATGGGCTCATGTGTATGCGATAAAAGAGAGTCGAGTGAACTTGAGAAAGAGTTGTGTGGAACAATTGTGTTGATCAGATGTGATGTGTGTGAATGATTGTGCGTAGTGAAGGTGTACTAGGGAATTGTAGAGAAGTTGTGCAGGAATTGAAAGGGTTAATGTGCTAGTTTGAGTGAATTGGCATTTTTTCATGGGGACGCCCATAAATAAAAAATGTGCTTTGCAAGATTGGAAAAAGGATTGATGTTGAATGCATTAGTAACAAAATGCTTTGTTTGATATTTTCTATATTTTTTCTGTAACTTGTGAGATCAAAAGATTGCAGAGCCATATTGTAATTCTAAAATAAACAGTAATTATTTTTGATTGCTGCAGAAGGGATTAATAATAGTAAAAGTGATGTAAAATTTCCCTAACAAAATGTTTTATCAGTTCATGATTTCTTTAAACTGTTGAATGATGCATGCTTACAAATTAAGATGTTAATGGTTTTAGACGACCAACAAGAACATAATTTTACAAATCTAAGAATATAGGTAGAATAGGGGCTGTTGTTTAGATATGACTGGACTTAATTAATCAGAAGCAGCCATGGGAATGCATATTGCCAATACAGTTGCGCAGGTCAAGTAAGCTTTAAATGCAAAGAGAAGAAAATCCAATAATCCACTCCAGATGTTCCAAGTTCTGGAGTGTAAGGGAATGTGGTAATAAATATACCCGTTATAGAAGAGAAATTATCCTCAGTTGTATAATATCATGAGAAACTGTTAAAAAAGACATAGATTAAGGGATTGATGGATTGATAGGTACTTTCACCCTTGGAAATGTCAGGATGTTGAAACTTTATTTTGTTTACAGAAATGTAACTAGAATTACACTGACACTACTTAAAACATGCCAGGACGTTTTTTTGTATGCTCCTAACTGATTTGGTTAAGATACTCAGATCAATATTAAAGATTAGGATTAAGTAAGATAAACAGATACAATTTTTTTGGTTCAAAGCTCCAACCCAACCTAACCAAAAGGGTGTGTCTGGACCCCAAAGGGCGAGGGAAAAAGTCGAACAAAAAGTGCCTGTACTAAAGATATTTAAACAATTGAGAGGATTTTTAGGTCTTATTGTATATTGTATTATACTTAAAAGGTGATAGACAGCAGGAATTTAAAAGTACTGTAACTTAGTTCTTGTGTTAGCTCTGCTATATTACAGCAGTTAGGTAAGATTGAATCCAGATGTCACTTCGTTTCTCATGTATTCAAGAGGAGGGAGGAAATGTACTGTGGGGGATGATGCTGGCATATGAGAGAAGATCCAGCAGCACAGCATATGCAAATTGGAAGGGTCCGAGCCTGCACATCCCTAATGCAAATACTATATGTAATTCAGCTAGCAACCACAGGGGACTAGTGAGACACAGGAAGATGAAAATTATGATTACTTTTTTTTATTTTTCATCTTTCTTTCTTTAATGATAGTTTTGAATTAATGAAATCTTTTTCGATAAGTTATGTTATTGTAAATTATAGATAGATTATACATAGTTTGTATTAGATTTTTTGTTTGCTGCTTTTCAAATGCCGACAAATTTAGTTTTAAGTAAGGTCAAAAGCACATATCAGAGAACATACCCCAGAAGAGGAACTGCTCCAGCAAACCAAGTTGGCCAGGCAGGCTACAGTAATATACCTACCTGATATTCTGATATTGGCGACCAGAAACAGCGGAAACATTGAACCTGATTTTGTTAAAAGTTGCAGTTACAGGTTCCTCAGAAGTATGACTTGGAAAGACTTGCACAACTTCGGGTGATGGATGGATGGTTAAGCACCACCTCTGTCTGCCACGTGCACTATTCTCAGTCTGAGCCCAAATACTTCATGGAAGCACTCATGAGTTTAGAGATGCTATGGTAAAAATAGCCAAGAAGCACTGGATAGCCCCAGACTTCAGTTAGGTTGCATAAGCCTACCCCTAATCATTGCACAGCCCAGGAAAAGTGATCACGGTACTAGAAGAAGAAAGAAAGGAGTACATTATAGATGTTATTCCTTCCAGAGACTAAAGATTGATTTTATATAGTTGGTTAAGTGTTGGGTATGTTCTGTGTTCAGACCTGTTGTCAAATTGACTATGGTCTTGCAGGGTAGCAAACACAAAAGAAACACAATAGAAACAATAGGAAAAAGGAAAATAAATGACAGAAGTAATTCATACATGTGAAGTACTTGAGGTAGTAGAGAGTGACAAAGGTACACATTTTATTAAAGACATTTTTAGAATGTATCTTGGAGAATCTGAGAATAAATAGGACCCAAAGCAATGAGAGTGTAAAGACTGAATTATATAGTCAAATTGAACTATGAAAAGTTTGTTAGAATGTTTATTTTTAATATGATTGTTAGTCAAGAACTTTCCCAGTGTGAAATGTAGGATGAGAGCTTATGGAATACTATTTGGTATAGCTGCTAGAACAAGATGTGACTTCCTACAAGTGTTACAATATGAGCATAGTAACTTGATTCAATATGTGATGCATATATAATATAAACTAACCAAAGTCCACCACCAGGTGTTCTCTTATGTTCTAGATCCCAATTCAATTGCAGCACCTAGAAACTGCAACCAGGTGATTGGGTTGTGATAAAGAAGCATCTAAGGAAAAGTCCTAGGACCCAGTTACAAGGTCCTTATCAAGTTCTCCTAACTACTCCAATGGTAGTAAAGGCGGCAGAAAAGAAAATTTGGATTCGCCTCACACTGCAAGATCATTACATAAGGGGAGTTGGAGTAATTTGAAGTTATGAATTGATATATGTTGCTAGGCCTTAAGCCAGACAAAGGCTTGTGAGGATGTACTGTATACTATGATTTGTTCTTGTTATAGTTTTGTTTCTAGTTTTATCAATATCCAGACCTAGTGTAAAGAATGGTCACAATATAGAAGCTTTAGCCAGACTATTTAATACTGTTATAGATGAAATATTTTATGTATTTTAAATAATTACTAATGAATTGAAATTCCAGGTGAAGGTTTTGGGACAGTTTAGGCTGATCCTTCAGTATCTCACAGCTACACAGGGAAGTATGTGTAAAATAGTGAGACCTGTTTGCTGTACTTATATAGCTGATAATTTATCTGACCCGTTATATGTATACTTAGAGGAAATTAAGAAATTGAATGACCAGTTTAGGAAGATACATAATGATCCAGAGTATGGTATTGATAGTAATGGATAGTTTACACGGTTGAATATGTCAAGTTGGTTCAAGGGAACAGAAGAATATTTTTCAGGTATTTTCATGTTAATAGCTAAAGGATTGAAATTACTAGTCATCTACATTATTGTCAGGATAGATATATGACTAATAAGGAAAATACTTACACTTGATTACTGTTCTAGGTTTAAAGCGTCTAAAGAAATGTCAAAGACAACTATGATCCTGCTACATGGACATACCCAGAACTTTTGTGCAATTTGAAAGACAAGAGAACCATTGCTTTGCAGAGACTTATGTGAACAATGTATGGAAATAATTGAAGGCTTTTACAAGAATATGGATGAAAAGAAGATACAGGACTATAGGAACTGAGGGACTCATCACCTATGTGGTCTTAAATGGGCACTGCCCCATACAGCTACCTCGTTAGGAGGGATAACTTGTTGTGTGAAGTAGGGACCAGCTACATAGGGGGTGGGCCATGGTTAGGTAAGCTAGAAAGACAATAGTATGTAAAATTTGAATCGAAAGGAGGGAATATGTAGAAGCCATTTTGGAATAAGAATCCATTTTGTATGCCATGTATGCATGGAGGGTGGATGCACAGGACAGGATGGAGTTAATTCATTGTACAGACCCTGTTATAAGTGCACAGAAAAGCATATGTACATATATGGTAAGGTATGCGATTCCAATGTTTAAGCAGCACTATAGTCTCACTGCAGATAATGAATACCAGATGTGTTGCGTTGTACCTTATAAAGGAGACTATCTGTTGAATAAACGCAGAGAGATGGAGATGCTTGTGGTTACATATACACGTTCGTGTCCGTGTCTCTTTCTTTCACATGATCATATGTAGCCTTTAGCAAACAAGACTCTGAGGGTGACCAATAAAGAACTAATTCGCTGGCCATAGCTAGTGAGGAAAATTGACAGAGGTTTTATAGTCCAGCGTACGCTAACTGCCGTCGCTCACTAAGACATAGAGGGCGTCCTTACAGCGCAAAGAGCGATCGCTTGATTTGCATACCTGGCCCCTTTTTGCAAGCAAGCGATCGCATCTTGCGAGCGGCTCTGAATGAGGTCCTGTATGCGCTGCTGAGTGCTGGGGACCGGAAGAGTAGCTCCCGGTACCGCCAGCACTGACAGGGTGAAATTCCCAGCGCTGGGCACTGGGACTAGTGTAATAACGGTAAAAATGTAAACTGAACTGTATTAAAATGTTTTAAAATATATTGTGTTGTAGGGCACTGCAACCGTGCTGCAGTGCCTGGGTATGCTAGGCCGTGTGCTGAACACTAGGCACGGAGTGTTATACATTTAAAAAGGTTAAAATTAGAAATTTGCGCCAACCCTCATGTTTTGGTTTTGGATCTGGATCTCCCCTGGTTTTGGATCTGAATCTGGTTTTGGATTTTTTTCCTTGGTGTTTTGTTTTCGTGTTTTGGTTTTGGATCTGGATTTGTTTCTTAAAAAATAAAAAACCAGCTAAAATCACATAAAATTTGCCTTTTTTTGTTCCTACAGTATTAATAACCTCAATAACATTTATTTCTACTCATTTCCAGTCAATTTTGGTTACCTTACAGCTCATAATATTGATTTTTTTCATCTAGTTAAAGGGCCAAAAAGTTGCATCCAGCTTGCTGGCTCAAAACTGAGTGATATAATTATTAATAGAGTTGAGGTCTGTGCAAAGATGATGGTTGAGATACCCTTTAGGATTGAAGGCATGGGCCTTCATAGAGTACAAAAAAGTTGACGGCCTTGCATTATCATGATGACTGCTGGTGGCAGCTACAACATGTGGTTCTTGGTCTTGCTCTCCTGTTATGTGACAGCCCTCCCATATTTTCTGCGGTCTTGAAGCAGTGTCACAAGCACCAATATTGTAGCCAAGGTGCGTTTACAAAATTCACACATGTGCAGTCGTGCGCACACAGAAAAGAAATATACAAAAGACACTATTTTTTGGGGGGGGGGTCCAGAACTTGGGCCCAGAGCACAGATTGGTGATGACTGGAGTCGGGCAGCACTAGGTTGTGTTGCTGTATCTTGTGTGGCTAAGCCTAACATGCACACACACAGAAAATAAATAGACAAAAGACACTATTTTTTGGGGGGGGGGTCCAGAACTTGGGCCCAGAGCACAGATTGATGACGACTGGAGTCGGGCAGCACTAGGTTGCGTTGCCAACTTGCTAGATCTTGTGCGGCTAAGCCTAATACGCACAGACACACAGACAATTATTAGAAAAACAACAATTGATTTTATTTTTTTTCAGCTCCAGAACTTGGGCCCAGCACACAGATTGATCACAACTGGAGTCAGGCAGCACTAGGTTGCAACTTGCGTTGCTGGCTGGATCTTGTGCGGTACTGTGGTTAATCCTAGCACGCACGCGCACACACACACAAAAATATAAAAGATACCTTGATTTTTTTTTTACTATATATATATATATATATATATATATATATATTTATTTATTTATTTTTTTAGTCCAGAACGTGGGCCCAGATGGACACAGCACCAGCCCAGATATATCTGCAGTTCTGCACGAGCCCAGATGGTACACAGCAGACATGAAAAACACCAGCCCAGGACACAGCAGACAGCACAGACAGACCAGATGGATCAGCAACAGCCCAGACGGACACAGCAGACAGCACAGTGACAGCACCAGCCCAGAATGGATCAGCAGTCACCAGCCCAGGACACAGCAGACAGCACCAGCACCTCTCCCAGCCCCACACTACTCACAATCCCTGTTTAGTCTCCACAGCTGGAGTGAAATGGCATCCATCGCATGTTCCCTTATATACTACATTGACATAGAGACGAAAGCTTGCGAACCGCGAGATTTCGTCTCTATGGTTTTGCCCCGATTTGAGAGATCTGAGTAAGGCGGGAACATCCCAGCCGGCTTGGATCCGACTCGGATCTGCTAAATTCGGGTGGGCTCGGATCTCTGAAATCCGAACCCACTCATCTCTAGTTAAAATGTATGTATTATTTTAAGTAATAAAATGCTCTTATCTTTTTCCTTTTCAGGAGCTCTCTTCATGTACATGTTTGAATGCAGAAGGGACAGTGCCTAATGAGAGGGAGAGATTAAGGAGGTGGGGGAAGATGGGAGCAGGCAAAATGTGAGAGGTAGTGGAGGAGGCTGGAGGGGATAGGGTCAAGGGGGGAAGTGGAAGGGGGGGAGGACCGGATGAGGGCCATGACTTCCTCTCCAGATACAGGGGAGAAGGATGTCGGAGTTGGTAAAATGGATGGGGAGGGGTGATCAGGATAAGGAGGAGAGCTGGGGGACTGGTGAGATATGATGTCCTGACATATGGAATCAATTTCAGATGTAAAGTAGGTAGCAAAGTCAGGGGCAGAGAGCGTGGAGGAAAGACGAGAAGGGGGCGGCCAGAAGTGGGAGTTGAAGGTGGTGAAGAGACGCTGGGGATTTGATGACTGAGGAGATGAGGTTCTTGAAATATGACTGTTTAGAGAGGGAAAGAGCAGCACTGTAGGATGAGAGCATAAATTTGGAATGGAGAAAATCTGCCTTAGAGCGTGATCTTCTCCACTGTTGCAGTTTGTAAACACTTCTGGAGCTACCTGGTGCATTTGGAATGCCAGGGTTGAGGTGTGGGTCTGTGAGGGTGAGTAGTGATCACAAAATCAGAAGTAAGGAAGGCATTGTATAGGGAAGCAGCTTGTTCAGGGCAAGAGACAGAGAGGATAGGGGAGAGAAGTGAGTCAAGCAGATAACAATAGAAAATGGTGTCGGTAGCCTCAATGTTACACTTAGTGATGGTGGCCTTAGGAGGTAGAGGGGAAGGAGAGAGGGATATGTTAAAAGAGAGAAGGTGATGGTCAGAGAGGGGAATGGGGATTTGGAGCAAGCAGAAATATCACAACAACAACAATTAGTGAAGACCAGGTCAAGTGAATGCCCACTCACATGGGAGGAGACGGAGGAGGTCCATTGGGAGAGGCCAAATGAAGATGTGAGGGTGAGGAGTTTGGAGGTAGAGGATTCTGTGGGTATATCAATTGGAATATTGAAGTCACCTAGGATAATGGAGGGAAGGTCTGAGATGAGAGAGTAAGAGAGCCAGGAAGCAAAGTAGTCAAGGAACTTGGAGGAAGGGCCAGGGGGACGGTAAATGACAGCTACTCAGAGGTGTACTGGTTGGAAGAGGCGTATAGCATGAACTTCAAATGTAGAGAATGTAAGGGATGGTTCTAAGGGTATGAGTTGGTATGAGTAACCGGGGGATAGAAGGACCGGGGGGGTGTGGGAGAAGATGAGACCCCCAGAGGGGAGAGCTGCAAGTGGTGTCAGAGGAGGAAATCCAGGTTTCAGAATTGGCTAGGAGATACATGGAGTTGGAGATGAAAATGTAATGGCTGGGGCATAACTAGGGTATTTGGAGCCCATAGCAAATTTAAAAATGGAGCCTCCCAACCCCTCTATGTGTGCATGCCGAAAGTGCGCTGTGAAAAATAGGAGCATGGTCACTTAAAAATGGGGCGTGTCAACATGACACACACCCCTTTCTCTTCACTCTGAACATTCCTTTCCATCCCCTATGCACCTTAATGCAGTGCCCCTTATACAGTCCCCCCCTATGCAGTGCCCCCAGTAATGGTCCCCCTTATGCAGGCCGCCAGTAGTACACCTTATACAGTACCCCCAGTATGCAATGTCCCCAGTAGTGGTCCCTCTTATGCAGGCCCCCAGTAGTGCCCCTTATACAGTACCCCCAGTATGCAATGAATAATAATATAGTATATTAAATATTCAATACATGTATTATTACCAATATAGATTTCTACTATATATATATATATAAATGGATGTGGAGGTTGTATTTACTTTATACATTTTAATGTTGTAAATAAAAATGTATTGTATTTAGATTAGAAGGTTAGAGTGCAGTGACAAAAGTAACCTGTCTTTGGGCCTGATTCAGAGCCACTCGTAAGCGGCAGCTCGTTCGCTCCGAGCGATGTTTGCCCAACTGCGCATGCGTACGGATCGTTATACGCATGCGCGAACCAGTCAGTGCGGCCGAAATTCATGTGCTCGCAAAATAGCGAATGCCTGCTAATTTGAGTGACAGAATGAGGCGTATGTGGGTGGTAACAGGGGAAGGTGCTTGAAAACGGGGAGTGGAAATCCGATCGCAGGCGTGCTTAAAGGTCAAAACGGGCGTTTTAAGGGAGTGCATAATTAATCCAGCAGCGTCATTGACCACGTCACTTGGTTTTTTTAAACTCAGAACTGCTCGCAAAATAGTGGTTGAAAAAACCAACCACAAGAATAGCGAGCAGTTCAGACGCTGTTCGATGTACTCGATTAATCTAATAAATAGCGGACATGACGTATGGTGCGAGCAGCCAGGGGGCGTATTTTTCAAATTTACGTTCGCATGTTTTGCTCGCTCGTTCAGACTTAGAGGCGTGAACAGACCGCAAAGTGCGAATGGTTCATTTGAATAGCCACCCCTTTTTAGAAAACGAACGACCGCAAATAGCGAGCGGCTCTGAATGAGGGCCTTTGTTTTTTGTCTGTTTCCTACAATTTAACCTGTTGTACTGACTCTAGTAGCTCCATGTTCCACCACCTCTTTTTGAGAATAAGGAACCTTCACAACTGTAGGTAAGATTTTCACTAGGTTATAGGGACCACCCTCAAATATTTAATGTCCAGAAAATGTAGATCTCTAGTGTGGGAAAAACTTGTACATATCAGTAGTGACACAATAAATATAATTTTGAAAGTAACAGTATTATCATAAGTATATCCTATGGCCCTAATGCTGGGTACACACTGACAGGAATATTGGGCTATCAATTGATCGGCAATATATCGTATGCCCATCGGCCAGTGTGTACCAGCAATATGTCTGTGAACAATGTCATTCACAGATATATCGTGTTGGCTGTGCTGCACAGCTTATGGCAAATATATCTGCAGACATATCTGTCCATCTGTGTGTATGGGCAATCAGCTGAACTGCTCGTACACTTACAGCCTCAGCCGCAGGGAGGGGGAAACTGCGCAACCCCCGGCCAGCGGGACCGGCGAACAGAAAGAATATGATGGTTGTTCAGTGTGTATGAACAACCATCATATGCAGATATATCTCCTAGGTGTGTATCCAGCTTTAGTCTAACTCAGCCTGTAGCTATAATCTAAGTGACAGCCCAGCCTCACCCTATGTGCAGAATGTGACCCCACTGGTATCTGAGTGTCAGAGACTGTCACTTTATTTCTCTCTCCTGCTGCCAGCGATGGCGTCTGCTGATCTGAGACAGGAGCTGGACTGTTCCATCTGCCTGAGCATTTATACAGATCCAGTAACCCTAAGATGTGGCCACAACTTCTGCCGGGTCTGTATTGATCGTGTGCTGGATACACAGGAGGGGTCTGGAGTTTATAGCTGTCCTGACTGCAGAGCAGAGTGTCAGGAGCGTCCTGCACTGCAGAGGAACATAACTCTGTGTAACATAGTGGGGAGTTTCCTGTCTACTTGGCCAGATCAGAATGAGACTGGGATCTTCTGCACTTATTGTGTGGACTCTCCTGTACCTGCTGCTAAATCCTGTCTGCTGTGTGAGGCTTCACTGTGTGATAATCACCTGAGAGTACACAGCAAATCAACAGAACATGTCTTATCTGATCCCACCACTTCCCTGGGGTACAGGAAATGCTCCATCCATAAGAAGCTCTTCAGATATTACTGCACCGAGGATGCTACCTGTATCTGTGTTTCCTGCAGTTTGGCTGGGAAACATTGGGGACATAAAGTTGAAATGCTGGATGAGGCCTCTGAGAAGAAGAAGAAAAAGCTGAGAAATGTTCTGCAGAAACTGACCACAAAGAGAGAGGAGACTGAGAAAAGAGTCCAGAGTCTGAACGAGCACAGGAGAGAAGATCAGGAAAAAGCAGCTGGTGTAACAGAGACAGTCACTGCCCTGTTTAGAGACATCAGGAGACAGCTGGAAGACCTGGAAAAGAGAGTCCTAAGGGAGATCTCCAGGCAGGAACAGCGCACTTCACTGTCAGTCTCTGATCTGATCCAGCAGCTGGAAATAAAGAAGGACGAGCTGTCCAGGAAGATGTGTCACATTGAGGAGCTGTGTAACATGTCTGATCCAGTGACTGTCTTACAGGAACCAGACACAGGTGACTTGTGTGATACTGAGGACACAGAGAGACATGATAACCAGGTCCATGGTGCAGGAGATCTGGATGTGGGTCTTATCTCAGGGACATTACACACATTATCTGATATAATAACAGGTATAAATACAGGGATTTATGTGCAGGAAGCTGCAGACCTATTACTGGATGTAACCACAGCTTTTAATAATATACAGATATCTGGTGACAGGAAAACTGCATCCAGGTCAGATATAAACCAGAATCGCCCAGTAACACCAGAGAGGTTTCAGCGTCCTCAGGTAATAAGCACCAGGGCATTCTCCTCAGGGCGCCATTACTGGGAAGTGGATGTCAGTAAATCAGAGCAGTGGATGGTGGGGATGTGTTATCCCAGTATAGACAGGAGAGGTCAGTCAGTCATTGGAGGTAATAAAAAGTCCTGGTGTGTGCGTAGGTGGTGTAATCATTACTCAGTGAGATATGACAGTACAGGGATCCGGTTACCTGACAATATCCCCTATGACAGACTGAGGATATACCTGGATTATGAGGCAGGACTGCTGTCCTTTTATTCTCTGTGTCACCCCATCAGACACTTACACACCTACATTGCCACCCTCACTGAGCCCCTTCATGCTGCATTATGTTTAGGGGAAGGTTGTATAACTATATCTGGGGGAGTCAGGAGCTGGGAGAAATTACCATAAGATATCCATCCAGAGACTGGTGACATCACAGGGGGGGAATCTGACTGGGGGAATATTATGCCAGTAGAATTAAGCAGTGGGTGGAACTACAGCTGAGCCCCATCCACCTGTGTAACCAGTGTGATTGGATGTGTTCCAATGTCAATGTGTTAGTGTTAATGAGTTAGATGACATCATTATTAATATATAAATATACATCTCTGTGGGATTTCTGAGCCTCTGATTCACTGACATCTGTGATTGGCTGCAATATCTGCCTATCACCCGGCAGGCACCCTATCACTGTAGTCAGTATAGACAGGAGAGAAGATCAGTCATACATAGTATATAATTACAAGTCCTGCATGCATGGAAAATAGGACTATGTACATTATTTACAAAATCTTTCCAATATTAATTTTTTTTTACCATTCTACTTTGTTTGCTGTAATATTTATCAGTGGGACCTTAGACATTAATTGTTTTCATTTTTTTTACTTTATGGCCTGTATGTGGCCGAGGCCCCTCTCAGTAATTCTCGCACGTGTGGGCCTGTTAGGCCAGATCAATGTTTTGATTTTACTTGTTTCAGTGTTGAAATAAAAAGACCCACAAAGTTAAGTAGGACCCAAACATTGATAGTCTGAGCGCAGCACATGTGACATTGGGGAACAGTCCTCCAGAAATGGTTCCTTCCTTCAGGAATGACCTAAGTCATCCTCAGAAAGTTTATTCATCTCAATCTGAGAAGTTGCTTCATCTGTGACTAAAGGGCTCAAACAGTCACCATCAGTATTTACAGGATCAACTAGAAATCTAATCGCAGGTCTTTTCATCTGTAGACCATGGAAGCCATCTGCAGTTCTTTAATCAATGTTGCATATGGAGTTGTGCTACAGATATCGGGTACCAGGATTGGACTGGCCCACATGGGCACAGGGGAAATCCCTGGTGGGCCCCACTGCCTGTAATGTCAGGTTTCAGACTGTGCCCTAATATTATACACAGTTACCCGATTAGAGGATCAATTACACATTATCTAATGACTGGCCACACACCATGGTAACTGACCACATCCCTTAAGCATGGGCCTGTACTACTGCATTCCTCTGGTGATCCTTTCACGTCCCAGCCTGACTGTGAGTCTCATTTATCAACTAGATTTATCATTCACAATGAGTGGTAAAACTTGTGCTACAGCCAATCAGCTACCAACTGTAATTTCTCAAATAGATGACAGTTGGGAGCTGATTGGCTGGAGCACTATTTATCATACACAACAAGTTTTACCACTCATTGTGAATGATAAAACTCATTGACAAATGGGTCCCACACTATCGGTTGCTTGTTCACTTGCCTTTAACAGTGAGAACAATTTTGGTAGTTCCCCCCCCTTTGAAATTGCACCTTAAACAATTTGAGTTTGTTGACAAACACACATATACTTTGTCCCAGGTCTGGCAGGAGGGCTTCCCTTAGAGATTTAGGTTGAGTCCATCTAGATACTGCTGCATTGTCCACCAGAAACGCCAGATCTAATACTCAATGTCGGGCAGGGTATTCCTTCCTCTTCACTTCCATGAAAGGCTTCACAGGGTTCAGATGTTCCAAAAAGCGTGATAACACTGTAAAAGCCACCTTATAATACAGTGGAGCAGGTTACCTGGAAAACCTTGGTCGAGTATAGCGATGAGATTCCTGATTGTCTGTGGGTAAGAACATGTGTGCGACCGGATAGGATTCCTTATGTGTTAAATATGTCACTTTTTAAACTCCATTTGCTCTGGACACTAGCGCACGCAGGGCGGGTTCTGAGTAGCTAGAAACCCCCCTGACAGACCTATTTCCTCCTATGCTGGCTGCAGTGGGGGTGGAGCCAAAATGACAAGCCCTGCCCCCAATTTCCCTGCATTATGGGGCCTAGTGATGCAAGGTGCCCGTCACCATTAGCAACCTGCAGCTGCTGTATCACAGTGTAAGTATGTATGTGTAATGTTCTAGTGTGTATATATGTATGTGTTAGTGTGTTTATATGTGTTAGTGTGTGTATATGTATGTATGTATGTATGTGTTAGTGTGTACATATGTGTATATGTGTATGAATGTGTTACTGTGTGTGTGTGTGTGTGTGTGTGTATGTATGTATATTTTAGTGTGTATATATTAGAGATGTGCGGGTTTAATTTTACTCAGTTCTTTTCGTAGCACAAGTTCGGATTAGTTCGGATTTATCTTATTGGCTATCTGGCTCTCATGCGTTTTGGATAGCCAATAAGATACATTTAAATTAATCCGAACTTGTAAAACTAAACCTGCACATCTCTAGTACATATGTGTATGTATGTTAGTGTGTATGTATGTGTTAGTGCAGAGCCGGCCCTAGCCCATTTGGTGCCCTAGGTAAAATTTTGACTGGTGCCCCCTAACAACTTCCCATACCGAGCTGAATAAAACAGGCGACACTCCACAGTAAGTGCTGTCGACGTTTTAAGACCCATCACTCGTGACATGCCTTAACACCACAGGTGATAGAAATTCTACCAAACTCCCGGTACTCATACAGTTAATTCAAAATATAGAAAAAGACAACTAGCAGCTAGTGTAAGAAGTTCAATGCATACTATAAAACAAAACAGAAAACATACACTGCGCTTGGTTGCTGCTAATAAGGGTATCCACACATATAATAAATATACTTTGCACAATATACGTGTAAAGACTAAATACTTTTACTAATAAAATTGAGACACAGACATATAAAATGTTCAAAACAATAACAGTATTGCATGGCTCCCAGTAATATAATACAAAAACTAAAAGTAAAATACAATATTGCCAATTGGAAAAACAGGAGCTTTATCTCCCGTGGGTGTAGTCATCCACTGGTGCAATACTGCAATTAGCGGCTGGTGTAGTGGGCACTCTCAGGCGTCCATCGGAGCTGACAGCGGATTCGATCTTGTGCGCCTCAAGCTCCTCTCTCTGGGTTCGGCGGCATGAACACTCTCAGTGCTCTCCAAAGAAACAGGTGTCAGACTGCTAATTAGAATAGAACAGCTGGTGATGACGACAACGTGTTTCGTCTCTAGCCACAGACACTTTCTCAGGAATTGCTAACCTTATCACACGCTGTGAGTACACAAGCTGCATATGGCATCGCAGTGGATAATTTATGAACGCCCTTGAAATGGTGTTCAAATGCCCTGGCACACCTGCGTTTACCCAACCACCCCCCTCCATCACCACCCACAAACAATGCTTCCTTTCAATCACTCTGTGATGAGTCTGCACAGTCCCGATCGCAGTGAAATGTTCGCGCTCGCGAACTGCAATGCATGCGCAGGACGCAACAGTTGGCTGTTTGCGTGCATAATCGTGGTTGAGATCCTAGCTGAATCAGGCCCTAGGTTCACAATTAATACATTTTATAGCAGCAGCTCAGTTCCTGTATGTATTCTGCTGACCTCTAGTGGCCACTGCTACAAACGCCCAGCAGCACCTCTTAATCTCACACATTAATCCAGAGGTTCCCAAATGCGGTCCTCAAGGCTCCCCAACAGTTGAGGTTTTAGAGATATCTATGGTTGAGTATAGGTGGTTAAATCAAATTGACTGAAGTACTAATTAAGTCTGGATATCCTTAAAACCTGGACTGTTAGGGTGCCTTGTGGATTGAGTTTGGGAACCTCTGCTCCACTCTCTTATTACACCAAGATGCATAACACAACAATGAGACATCAGAAAGAGATGATTAGATGCGTCACTCTATGAGACAATGTGTAATATCCCTGGCCAATTCTAATCCATCAAAAATGATTCCTTTTGGTTGAGGAGCTGTTATCCATATTCACTGAGACAGTAATCATTAACCTTCCAGCAGAAATTGGCAGCCTTTTTCACAGTACTCAGGAATCGTGTAACGCATTTATTTGCCTTGATTATATCATCAGTGGCTTCCTTAGATACATATTCCATCTCTCCCCGGTCCCATATTTATAACTAGGACCATTCCGTCATTATCACCATGCAGTCCAAGCCTCTCTTTGGCCGACATTGCAGGTATTCAGAAGATATCAGGATCACAGATAAACGCTCGGGTATATTTACTAAGCAACAGTTTTGAATCTTAACAGAGCTCTTAAATGGAAACAAAATTATAGTATTTTTAATGCTGGATGTGCAAACATTGTACAGCCAGTTCGCAGCGGGTGTAGTAGCAGCTATTGCTGATGATGGGATCTCAGATGAACCATGTGACTTAATTTTAGGTTTTATACTCATAATTATTTTCTTTTTGACAGTTGGTAAATTTGCAGGTTCTTGGGATGGCCATGGGCACTTAGTTCACCCCAAGCTTTGCAAAACTTTATATGGGTAATTTTGAGCATCAGTAAATTTAGGAAGGACCATTCAGAATGAACCTGGTGCCCTACAGGATTAAATTGATGACAAATCCTTTATTTAGGATGGAAGTAGTAGACTCTAGTAACTATTTACACTTCACAGTTAGTCACTATAAACCATGGCTAACAATTATACGGAAAGGACAATTAAATCTACTAAAAAGAAATGGCACATTCAGAAAGCAATATTAACTCAAATGCAACAGAGTTTTACTGATAGTTGTACTCAGACACAATACAGAATTACAACATTATTAGAGAGACAGGGATAGAGGGCAGGGTCACAGAGAAGGTATCTGGTCTATGGCACATGAAGTCACAGTGCGCTGGACACCAGTCATTACTTACCATGCCCAGCAGCACCGGAGTCCCGGCTGGTGACGGGCAGCGGGTGGGGAGTCCCCAGAGCCCACTGCTGGTGTTTCTGCTCCTGGTCCCTCTTCTTTGCGGCTGCAAAGTGCAGATGGTCATGGCTTTCCTAGGGATGCACATGCCAACCTGCAGGGGAATATAAAGTGATAGGTTCCCAAAATGTGAAGTTACATTTGGTGCAAGAATTTAACTCCTCCCTATAAGAGGGAGTCTCTGGCACTAGACAGGTGCTAGAGTATAGGCTCAGTTACCTTGCTCCAGCGTTCATACCCCAATGTAACAGTCTGCCCATTCGTGAAACGGTCTCTGTCTCCTTCCTGGTACTGCATTAGGTATTCCAGTTCTGACCTTGGCTCCGTTCCTGAACCGATATTGCCTGACCGCTGGTACCTTCTTGTCCATTTGGTTGTGACCTGGCTCGTTGACCATGTTGAATGCCTTCATCATTTTCTGCTCCAGTCCAGAGTACACCAGAACCAGTACAAGGGAACCTAGTCTGAGTGCCGCGACCTGCATGTCAGATGCAGCTACAGTAAGTCCAAACCTCCTTATGGGGGTCCCTGGTGAAAACCACTGGCACATTAGACTCTGCTCCTCAGTCCTAGGTCTTGCCAAATCATGAAGTACGGGTTAGCATCTATTATCTATACGTGAGTTGCGACACATGATAATACAACACAGTATTTCAGGAGTGCTGGAGCAAGGCTAAAGGACCTGATACTCTGAGGCTTATATAGTCAGTATCTTGTTAAGACTTCAAACACTCCTTGTGGCAGATGTCAGCTTTATGGTGAGGCAGACACCGCATGTCCTCCCCAAGAGGGAGCCGTGGACAGGGAATGGTGGCTGCGCTCAGAGGAGGATGCCTCATCTGGACATTGGTGACAATCTTACTTTGTGAAATATAGAGGATTAAGAAATTTGAAGTTAAGTGTTCAGCATGCTCTCTACTTGCCCCGAGAAGTACAGCACAGATGATTCCTTTATGTTTCAGGATTTAACACTAGAACATATAAAATAAGGCAAATTATTAATAAACATGATTTCATTCTCAAACAAGACTCTGGGGCAAATTTATCAATTATCGGGTTTTAGACTCAATAATTGTAATTTCTTATTGCTGCTATTCACGGCAACACAGTGGTGTAACTTCCTCCCAGTCACCTGGAGGCAAGATAGATCTTGGCACCCCCTCCCCCCATGCCAAGTCTTCAACTTCGTCAAAAAAATGATGCGCCATTGACATTCCTATGAAAATAAGTTGTATATGTGACTCAGTAGTCCCCATCCAGTTACTGCCCATTTCCTACTAACCTGTTACTGCTTGCATTCACAGATTTATGCAGATCCATGTGATTTTGGACTGCTAATCTGATGCATGTGCAGAGTGGGATCTCAGAAAATCACGCATGTGCAGCAGTGTAAAAATCTCTCATTCCTCCTGCAATGTTTGTGACTGCCAGACAATACGCAGAGCATTTTAGTGATGCTAGACAATACAGAGAGCATTTTAGTTACCGCCAGACAATATTCAGTACATTTTTAATGAGTACCATACAATACTGATAGCAATATAGTGACTGCCACACACCACTGAAAGCATTTTTGTGACCGCCAGACAATACAGAGAGCATTTTAGTGACCACCATATAATGCAGAGAACATCACAGCAACCACCATATAATGCATAGAGCATCAGTAACCACCATATAATGCAGAGAGCACCAGTAACCAACATATAATGTAGAGAGCATCGCAGTGCCTGCCACATAATACACAGACCATCAGTGCCCTCCATATGCAGAGAGCAATGCAGTGCCCACCAAGTAATTTAAAAAGCGTTGCAGTGCCCATCATATATTGCAGAGTGTTGTGCCATATAATGCAGAGTGTCACAGTGCCTGCCAAATAATGCAGAGTGTTGCAGTGCCTTCCATGTAATGCAGGGAGTGTTGCAGTGACCCCCATATAATGCACAGTGTCGCAGTACCCGCCATATAATGCAGAGTTTTGCAGTTTCTTCCATGTAATGCAGGAAGTGTTGCAGTGACCCCCATATAATGCAAGTGTTGCAGTGCCCGCCATACAATGCAGCGAGTGTAGCAGTGTCTGGTATGTAATGCAGAGAGTATCTCATTGCTCACCATGTAATGCAGCATCGTATTGCCCGCTATGTAATGTAGAGAGTGATGCAGCCATATAACACAGAGATCAAGAGATCATCAGCAGTGACCCATGTTTAACACAAATAATATGAGTACTATACACCACACACACACAATATTAATAAATAATGAAACACACACACACTATATATATATATATATATATATATATATATATATATATATATATATATATATATATATATTAGGGGTGTGCACCGGCCACTTTTCGTGTTTTGTGTTTTGGTTTTGGATCTGGATCTTTCTTCGTGTTTTGGATCTGGATTGGTTTTGCCAAAACCACCCTTCCGTGTTTTGGGTTCTGGGTTTTGTGTTTTGGATCTGTATTTTTTTTAAAAAAAGCATAAAAACAGCTAAAATCACAGAATTTGTTGGTTTCTCTGCTCCTATGCTATTATTAACCTCAATAACCTTAATTTCCACTCATTTCCAGTCTATTCTGAACACCTCACACCTCACAATAGTGTTTTCATGTCCAAAAGGTTGCACCGAGGTAGCTGGATGACTATGCTAAGCGACACGAGTGGGCGGCACAAACACGTGACCCATCTAGGAGTGACACTGCAGTGGCAGACAGGATGGCAGTTAGAAAAACTAGGCCCCAAACTGTACATAATGCAAAGAAAAAAAAGAAGTGCAAGATGGAATTGTCCTTGGGCCCTCCCACCCACCCTTATGTTGTATAAACAGGACATGCACACTTTAACAAATCAATCATTTCAGCGCCAGGGTCTGCCACACAACTGTGGCTGAAATGATTGGTTCGTTTGGGCCCCCACAAAACAAGCTGGCAATTAATGTGTCCCTGCACAAACTGGCTCTACGGAGGCAAGATGTCATCCTCATCCTCCTCATCCACCGATTCCTCACCCTCTTCAGTGTGTACATCCTCATCCTCACAGAGTATTAATTCGTCCCTGCTGGAACCACAGGTCCCTCTGTACGTTCTGGAGGCTGGTCTCCCTGGAAGAGTTGATAATTCATTTTATGAACATCATCTTCTCCACATTTTGTGGAAGCAACCTCCTACGCCTTTCGCTGACAAGGTTCCCGGCTGCACTAAACACTCTTTCGGAGTACACACTGGAGGGGGGGCAACTCAGGTAAAATAGAGCCAGTTTGTACAGGGACCTCCAAATTGCTTCTTTTTCCTGCCAGTACAGGTACGGACTGTCTGACATGCCTACTTGGATGCTGTCACCGATGTAATCCTTTAACAGACAGACGCACGCTTGTCGCTGCTGCTTTGAGGATTCAAGTGCGGCTACAGCCCACACAATTCACAAAGACAGAAAAAAAAAAAGAATATTTTTATTGTTTGTGGAGCACACTTTGAGGGTTACACCACCCTTTAACAGACAGACGCACGCTTGTCGCTGCTGCTTTAAGGATGCAGGTGCGGCTACAGCCCACACATTTCACAAAGACCGAAAAAAAAAGAACAATATTTTAATTGTTTGTGTAGAACACTTTGAGGTGTCACCACCCTTTAACAGACAGACGCACGCTTGTCGCTGCTGCTTTAAGGATGCAGGTGCGGCTACAGCCCACACAATTCACAAAGACAGAAAAAAGAAGAAGAATATTTTTATTGTTTGTGTAGCACACTTTGAGGGTGTCACCACCCTTTAACAGACAGACGCATGCTTGTCGCTGCTGCTTTGAGGATGCAAGTGTGGCTACATCGCACACAAGTCACAAACACATTAAAAAAAAAATTTTGATTTTTTTGGAGCACTTTGAGAGTTACAACACCCTTTAACAGACAGACGCACGCTTGTCGCTGCTGCTTTGAGGATGCAGGTGGAATCTAGACGGGATTTGGAACCGAGGACACACTACCTCCATCAATTGTCTAAATCCCACTGCACTAATGTCGGATACCGGACGCACGTCTAACACCAACATAGCAGTCAAGGCCTCAGTTATATGTTTTGCTTCAGGATGACTGCTGTCGTACTTCATCCTCATCGCTAGGGACTGTTGGAGGGTCAATTGTTTAGTAAAAGTAGTGATGTTCCTACTTCCTCTCTGGGATGATGAACAACTCCCAGCAGCAGCAACAGCACTAGGAGGAAGTGGTTCTTGATCTTTCCCTATTTTATTTTTATCGGAGAAAGTTTGGTCCTCCATTTATGTTATATTGATATATAATATACGTGCGGCTAAAGCGCACACAAACACAGAAAATATTTTTTTATTTTTGCTGGAGAGTAGTGCACTTTGTGGGTTACACCACCCTTTAAGAAATGAGCCAGCCGGCTCTTTACTTATGGGACACAGGCGCACGCTTGGCGCTGCTCCTTTGTTGATGCACGTGCAGCCACAGTGCACACAAGTCACAAACACAGAAAATATATATTTTTTTGGTTTGGAGTGTACTTTGGGGGTTACAGAACCCTTTAACGGTCAAGCCAGCCGGCCCTTTACTTATGACACAGGCGCACGCTTGGCACTACTTTGTTGATGCACGTGCGGCTACTGCGCACACAATTCACAAACACAGAAAATAATTTTTTTTTTGGTTTGGACTGGACTGTACTTTCGGGGGTTACAGCACCCTTTAACGGTCAAGCCAGCCGGCCCTTTACTTATGATGACACAGGCGCACGCTTGGCACTACTTTGTTGATGCACGTGCGGCTACTGCGCACACAATTCACAAACACAGAAAATAATTTTTTTTTTGGTTTGGACTGGAGTGTACTTTGGGGGTTACAGCACCCTTTAACGGTCAAGCCAGCCGGCCCTTTACTTATGACACAGGCGCACGCTTGGCACTACTTTGTTGATGCACGTGCGGCTACTGCGCACACAATTCACAAACACAGAAAATAATTTTTTTTTTGGTTTGGACTGGAGTGCACTTTCGGGGGTTACAGCACCCTTAATGGTCAAGCCAGCCGGCCCTTTACTTATGACACAGGCGCACGCTTGGCACTACTTTGTTGATGCACGTGCGGCTACTGCGCACACTATTCACAAACACAGAAAATAATTTTTTTTTTGGTTTGGACTGGAGTGTACTTTCGGGGGTTACAGCACCCTTAACGGTCAAGCCAGCTGGCCCTTTACTTATGACACAGGCGCACGCTTGGCACTACTTTGTTGATGCACGTGCGGCTACTGCGCACACAATTCAGAAACACAGAAAATAATTTTTTTTTTGGTTTGGACTGGAGTGTACTTTCGGGGGTTACAGCACCCTTTAACGGTCAAGCCAGCCGGCCCTTTACTTATGACACAGGCGCACGCTTGGCAGTACTTTGTTGATGCACGTGCGGCTACTGCGCACACAATTCACAAACACAGAAAATATATTATTTTTTTAGCACTTGGGGGGAGCACCCCTGATGGACAGAGCACCCCCTGGACAACACTACAGCACCCCTTTAGGACTGGGACACTGCACAGGACTTTGGAGTGGACACAGCCCCTATGGAGAACTGACTGCACAACACAGTCCAGCCAGCCCCTATGGACTTTGAAGTAGTGGACACAGCCCCTATTAACAACAGCAGCACAGCACAACACAGCCAGCCCCTATGGACTTTGAAGTAGTGGACACAGCCCCTATTAACAACAGCAGCACAGCACAACACAGCCAGCCCCTATGGACTTTGAAGTAGTGGACAACAGCAGCACTACACTACACTACACTACACAGCCCAGCCAGCCCTAACTCCCACCCTCCCTCTTCACTGTCCACAGCCGAGTGAGAAAATGGCGCCGACGCGGGTACCTTATATAGGATCCAAAACCCGCGAGACTCGGAAGGCGGGATGATGACGTTTTGCCTCGATTTCAGATCCGAGTCAGGCGGGAAAAGTCGAGCCTGATTCGGATCGGACTCGGATCGGGGGGGCTCGGGGGGGTTCGGATTTCAGAAATCCGAACCCGCTCACCCCTAATATATATATATATTACATACCACAATGTAGTTGCTGAAAGGGGGTGGTGGGAATGATCCCACAATTCACGGGGGAAACAGAAAGGGTCGGGGCTAGACATATTGGCTCTGCCCCTGCATGCGAGTAGGGTGGGAGGGGAGGGGGGGCGCTTATTAGGGAGCTGTTCATCTGTAGCTGTGCCCTCCCACACTTGTCGGTACCACCCCCTGGCAATGTGTGTACCAGACACACAGTTATCTCTCTATGAAGTTCTTTAGGAAATTCTGCGCCACATAAAATGATAATAGCCAGGATGAGAATTATGAAGCATATTGTATGTAGTACTAAATGCTGCAATCATTGACCTGGAGGGGCATCCATCTCCCAGACAGTACAGCATGGTTCCAACTTCCAGCATTACTCACCTCCTGAAGTGTATTGACTCCCACGATACTGGCTGCTGAGTAAGAGGGGCCACGAACTGCAGTAACTGGGCGTGATTCAGTAGTGCACTGCTGGACGCAGATTCCCGATGTTTGGGAATCTGTTCAGGCGCAGGCCCCATCCTTGCAGAATCAGGTCCACAGTCTCTTTGTGATACCGCTGGAGTGTTTACTGTCCAGTTCATAAATATATATTTGCATGTTTGATTTGGGGCCAATTTATGTACAGTATGTACACTGCATTGGATGGTTGAAGAAATGTAATTATCAAGCTGTCAATTCATTTATTTAAGTGCAATCCCCCCTCATGGAGGGAAATGGAGCAGGTTGATTAGTGAGGACATAAGGAGCAGATGGACACGCGGCAAGGAACAGGTTAATACTGCCACCGCAATGGGGAGAAACTGCTCCATAGAGAGCCCAAGGACGTGCAGAGGCAGAGCGGCGCATGCGGTTGGTGGGAAGGAGACCCGCACGCGACAGCTGGATAGAAAAGGGGGACTCGTGGGTGCTGCTGGGAGCTGTTGCCTGAGGTAAGTGGGCAGTGAGGGAAGGGTAGTGTCTAGATTCCCTTCACGGACAGGACCCTGACGTCATCAGCTACTGTCCAATGTCATTCCCTACCATCCATGTGGGCATAGAGGGGGAATATAATCTTGTGGCGTGAGTAGCGTGCCACTGAGCCCGAAGTTTGGCGAGTGCAGCGAGCCCATGAGGGGACAAGTTTTTTCTTTAGGTGGCCTTAATGGGCATGGAGCTGCACTTCCACCCTCACTCACATCACTTCCAGGTCCCTAGCACGAAGGGGAAATAAGCTGTACCGTGAGGGAAGTGCTGCACTTACCGAAGGGCAGGGTGAGGAAACACTACAGCTGGGAGGTGCTCGCTGGGACCAGGGTTGCCAGGAGGACGCCAGGAGGCCAGAAGGAAGCAGCATCAGTGGGGGCTTTCCCGTCAAAGTGACTAATAGCCGAGGGCAGGATAGGAGGAGAGAGAGCTGTTCTTGGTGCTGAATCTGAGGGACGGAGAGCAGGTCTGTCAGCTGTATATCAGTTCCACTTCAGCACAACACATTACAGCTAAAGCAGGCTGCTATATAGCAAGTAACACTATCCCAATTAAACTATTAGGCTGCCATAGCCGAGGCTGCTCCAGCAACAGTGCTTAGATTTGAAGTGCTTAGTTTAAAGTGTAAATGGAACATTTAAATTTAAGCTGGAGTTATTCAGGAGTTAAACAGGAGGAGAACAGAAGGAGAATTTAACAAATCAGCAATTTCTGCTAATGAGGACTGCTTTTACAGTATCTACCACCACATTTCCATCATGCCTATGGATTGTGCCTGCACCTGGATCCCCAATGCTGCCCCCCACATCCATCCTGATCTCCCATGCAATCTGCTTATTCACTCCATCTATGGCATACCGAACGGCGCAGCAAGATGACCCCTGAAATGGACCATGGATGTGGCCCCCAAATCATGAGGCTTGGTGCAATTTTGCTCAACTCATTGTCTTTTCCTCCAAAGTTTAGACTAACCTTTCCATAGATGTTATATTACTGTGACCCTTGTATCCAGCCCATCTGTGTCAGCCATGTTTGTCTGCCCCCTCCCCATTAGAATGTATGCTCTCACGAGCAGGGCCCTCTTCCCTCATGTGCTTCTCCTTCACTTAATTATACTCTAATTTACAACAGCACCCAACCCTTGGTTACAGACACCATGCTGCTTATCTAAGTGTGTAACCCCCCTTTACCCTCTAAAGCAGTGATTCCCAACCTTGGTCCTCAAGGCACACTAACAGTCCTGGTTTTGGTGATGTCCATGCTAAAGCACAGATGGTTTAATCAAAATAACTGAGGTACTAATTAAGTTGCCTGTGCTCAAGTATGGCTATCCTTAAAACCTGGACTGTTAGTGTGCCTTGAGGACCGTGGTTGGGAACCCCTGCTCTAAAGGGACACCAGGTTACTAACTCCCATTTAACTAGTCTAATGTACCCACCTATATCCTCCCAATAAGTGGTACATATAATGTTATCAGTGCCTCCACCCAAGCATACTGATATTATGTAGGTCTACTTGGGAAAACCCAGTTATGTAATATGGAACTGTAAGCTATTAAGTCAAAATATTGTCTTCATTTGAATAAACACAAAAGGTTATGCATTTTTCAACCATGTTTATATGACATGTCAAATTGATGTTATTTAAATTAATAGAAATTAGACAAAATATATTCTCTATTATGTTAAAATGATCTAAACATACATTTTCTTTAGTTAATGACTTAGGTTTACATAACATAAACTATAACTAACATTACATTACAGAATACATACTCCAGTACATATCTTTTCTTGTTACAACTTTGAGAGCAACACAGGATGCCATATACAGTATATAACCATAGCTGGGTATAAGTTCATCAGTCCCTGCATACTGTTCATAAACCAACCATAGTCCAGTTATATTTGTTCCTGAAGGCCGCAGCGAGATATTACTTTGTAGCTAAACTGCTGATGACCTGAATTAATGGTAATACAATTCATTCCACTTCTGACTGATATTTAATATCCATTTGCAAAAAGAGTGGTAATTGTTGCAATTCTTCTTGTGTTATTTGTTCACACTATAATAATCCTGGTTATGATTACTCAGGCACTTTATGGCATATAGTCTAACATGTCTGTCACCAGATTTATTTGTATGAAGCCATAAGAGTATAGATTAATAACAAATAGTCTCTCTAGGCACTATAAATAGTAAGCCTTAAATGCAGCAAGGCTTTATATAGTACTAGTGTCTCTACTCTAGCAGCACCTTTTTATACCTGTCTCTGTGCCTGCCTGTCACGATCCTGTCTAGTTGTCACCTTTTTGCCTTGAGACTTACCTCTGCCAGCTGCTCCATGGATCTGTGTTTGCAATTCTCCTGGGACATCTGCTCTGGCTGAATCATGCTGGCTGTGATATCTCTGTGTGTGCAGACTGCTCTCCTAGCCAAACTGATTAATCATCTGGACCCTGCTCTGTCTGTGAGTATTGCTAGTCTTAATTGGAATCACAGGTGTGGTCCTGATTCTCAGAGCTGCAGAGATGTATACTCCTTTTGCATGCTGTGTCTTGCTCCACTCTGAATGCCACTGCCAGACCACCTGTCTGCATCCACCAATCGCTGCCAGACTTTTGGTATATAGATCCTCCTCTAATAGCACTCAGTGCTTGAACATCTCGTTACGTTCCGTGGTGTACAACTTGTGCTGTAGCTGTACCTGAGTTCCAGTGTGTCCCAGGCTCCTGCTGGTTCCTAGACCAGTGCTATCTGTAAAGCCTGCTACGTTCAGTTATCCACACGGCTCCCAGGCCGCACAAAGTAGCTTCCACGCTACCACTTCTCGCCTACGGCTCCCAGGCCGCTCCAAGTGACTTTCCACGCTACCCGCTTCTCCATACGGCTCCCAGGCCGCACAAAGTAGCTTCCACGCTACCACTTCTCGCCTACGGCTCCCAGGCCGCTCCAAGTGACTATCCACGCTACCCGCTTCTTCACACGGCTCCCAGGCCGCACAAAGTAGCTTCCACGCTACCACTTCTCGCCTACGGCTCCCAGGCCGCTCCAAGTAGCTTCCACGCTACCAGCTTCTCCAAGTGACTATCCACGCTACCCGCTTCTCCACACGGCTCCCAGGCCGCACCAAGTAGCTTCCACGCTATCACTTCTCGCCTACGGCTCCCAGGCCACTCCAAGTAGCTTCCATGCTACCAGCTTCTCCAAGTGGCTACCCAGCTACCAGCTTCTCCACACGGCTCCCAGGCCACACCAAGTAGCTTCCACGTCTACCCACGGCTTTCCAAGCCACAACAAGTAGCTTCCACGCTACCATCCATCTGCAAGCTCATCTACTGGTACCCCGACCAGCTCAGTCTGCCTACCTGCCGGTCCCAGTCCGGTCCCTCCAAGTTCTTTCTGGTCTCATTCCAACCTCTCAAGTTTCCAGTTCCAGTCACTCATCACCCAAGGCAGTTCTCACTGCTACCCACTTCTTTTATTAAAAGAGCTATTCATGACCCCATGGTTCCAGTCCAGCCGGCCTCCAGTGTTTCCAGTTCACCACCTGATACAGGTAACCCTCGAGCACCAATTGTGACAGTATGTTCAAGCCTAACAATGGTGGCGGATCAAGCACCTAATCCTGGATCAAGTGCTTTCCGTAACCTAATCACTCGTTTGGATTCACAGGAGGCGGTACAGCATCAAGTACTACAACTTCTGCAAATTCTGACTAACCAGCTAGATGATACCCAAATCTTTCCTGAACCCCCTAACTACTTTCCATCAACTGCTGGAACAGCTACAGGCTCTACTCAGGAAAATCTTTCAGCTCATTCCTGAATTTCTTAGTTACCTCTGTCTCAACTAAAAACTCTAATGTCTTGGAATCTCTAAGAACCAAAGATTCTTCCATGCCAAGTGAAGTGAGACATCAAAGTTACCCGCGCTCCAAGCTCTCTGTGGCTGAACGCCAGTGGCGTAAAGATTTACATCTCTGTCGTTATTGTGGAGCTTCTGACCACTTTATCAAGGACTGTTCCCTTTGCAATTCCAGCAGTGGTTCCAGGTGTCAACGTCTCAGTGCCTGTTCTGGTCCCGTCCCAGATTCTGCCTGTTCCGGTCCCAGCCCGGATTCTGCCTGTTCCGGTCCCGTCCCAGATTCTGCCTGTTCCGGTCCCGTCCCAGATTCTGCCTGTTCCGGTCCCGTCCCAGATTCTGCCTGTTCCGGTCCCGTCCCAGATTCTGCCTGTTCCGGTCCCGTCCCGGATTCTGCCTGTTCCGGTCCCGTCCCGGATTCTGCCTGTTCCGGTCCCGTCCCGGATTCTGCCTGTTCCGGTCCCGTCCCGGATTCTGCCTGTTCCGGTCCCGTCCCGGATTCTGCCTGTTCCGGTCCCGTCCCGGATTCTGCCTGTTCCGGTCCCAGTCCGGATTCCACCTTTTCCGGTAGGGAACTCCAGTTGGCAACCCCAGGAGGGGTCTCCAGAGTCTCAACCCCAGGAGGGTCCTTAAGTCTCATAACCCAAGAAGGGGTTTTGAGTCACTCACCCCAGGAGGAAGTCTCTGTCCGCGCATCCCAAAAGGGGGGTTCATGTTCCATACCCCAAGAGGAAAAGTCAAGTCAGCTTCCCCAGAAGGGGATTTTGTGTCCCATACTCCAACAGGGAGTGTCAAGCTCTGTACTCCAGGAGGGGACCTTAAGTCTCTCACCCCGGGAGAGGGTTACAAGAATTATGCCCCAGGAGGGCGTCTCAAGTCTCGCACCCCAGGAGGGCATCTCAAGTCTCGCACCCCAGGAGGGGGTCCCAAGTCTCGCACCCCAGGAGGGGGTCCCAAGTCTCGCACCCCAGGAGGGGGTCCCAAGTCTCGCACCCCAGGAGGGGGTCCCAAGTCTCGCACCCCAGGAGGGGGTCCCAAGTCTCGCACCCCAGCAGGGGGTCCCAAGTCTCGCGCCCCAGCAGGGGGTCCCAAGTCTCACACCCCAGGAGGGGGTCCCAAGTCTCATGCCCCAAGAGCGGGTTCCAAGTTTCATACCCCAGGAGGTGGTTTCAAGTCCCGTTCCCCAGGAGCAGATTTCAAGTACCACACTCTTGGTGGAAGTTTCTACTGTCCTGTCTAAGAAAGAACATCAATCAACTTTGGCTGAATCATCCAATCATTGCGTTAAAGAATCTTTAAGTGGTTCCTTCTCAGTTCCAGAAAAGAATGCTGTAAATCAGGATGATATAGTGTCCCAGTACACCATATTGCTTAAGCATTATGATGCCCTAATGAGAACCAATCCAGCTTGTGGTATTACTCCCACCAACATCGTCATGTTTCTTTTTATGCACTTTAAAGGAAAAGCCTTGGAGTGGGCCAACCCACTCATTGAGTCCAAGGATCCAATTCTACAAGACATAATAGCCTTCAGTACAGCTCTGCTTAAAGAATTTGCTCCTATGTGTCCGTCTCCAGATACCTGTTCTGATATATATTCTAGAGTTATTTCAGCACCTTCAGATATTAAACTCGCATACACCGCAGTACTCCCTTCTCAAAATCATATGGTACAGGATCAATCAGTCCGAGAGAAGAAGACTCAAAGAACTTTTAGAGACCATCAACACAATACCATGAGAGTTGGTTGTGTTTCCCCCTGCACATCTCCAGAGTCCTCTAGGTTTTCAAGTCGTGTTAACTCCTCTGATCTTCCTTTGGACATAGATTCCAATTCTGAATTCGATCCTGTGCATGACAATACTCCTTTCCTCGACAACCATTTGGTGTCAGACCATGTTCTTCCTAGTCATACGTTCTCCCAAGAATTAGCAGTAAAAACTACTTTGCTGAAAAAGGAAAATTCTTCTGCTACTCTTCTTAACACTATGCAAATTCCTCTAGGGACAGAGAGATGCTTGAAGGGATTAACCTTTGTGATTGTGGGATACTTAGAGTCCATAGAAAAGGAGGAAGCCAAGTTGTTAATTAAGAGTTATGGAGGCAAAGTTTCCGAGAAGATAAGCAGTAAAATTGATTATCTTATTATGGGCCGTTAACGTGACCGTTTCTCCAAGCGAGTGAAAGCAAAGAGTCTCGGGGTCAAGGTTATTAATGAGGATGGCTTGTTTGAATTGATTGACATTTTGTTCTCCAAGGAAGGTTTTTTGAGCAAATGACCTCAGGAAACAATATTCCAAACATCTTCTAGAGTTCTCAAAGCTTCAAGTTCTTGAAGATATCGGACAGGCTCAGCCAAGTTTTTATAAGTTTTTGTTTTGGTGTCCGGAGTCCACCCATAAGAGTGGGGTACTGTCACTATCCTGTCTAGTTGTCACCTTTTTGCCTTGAGACTTACCTCTGTCAGCTGCTCCATGGATCTGTGTTTGCAATTCTCCTGGGACATCTGCTCTGGCTGAATCATGCTGGCTGTGATATCTCTGTGTGTGCAGACTGCTCTCCTAGCCAAACTGATTAATCATCTGGACCCTGCTCTGTCTGTGAGTATTGCTAGTCTTAATTGGAATCACAGGTGTGGTCCTGATTCTCAGAGCTTCAGAGATGTATACTCCTTTTGCATGCTGTGTCTTGCTCCACCCTGAATGCCACTGCCAGACCACCTGTCTGCATCCACCAATCGCTGCCAGACTCTTGGTATATAGATCCTCCTCTAATAGCACTCAGTGCTTGAACACCTCGTTACGTTCCGTGGTGTACAACTTGTGCTGTAGCTGTACCTGAGTTCCAGTGTGTCCCAGGCTCCTGCTGGTTCCTAGACCAGTGCTATCTGTAAAGCCTGCTACGTTCAGTTATCCACACGGCTCCCAGGCCGCACAAAGTAGCTTCCACGCTACCACTTCTCGCCTACGGCTCCCAGGCCGCTCCAAGTGACTATCCACGCTACCCGCTTCTCCACACGGCTCCCAGGCCGCACAAAGTAGCTTCCACACTACCACTTCTCGCCTACGGCTCCCAGGCTGCTCCAATTGACTATCCACGCTACCCGCTTCTCCACACGGCTCCCAGGCCGCACAAAGTAGCTTCCACGCTACCACTTCTCGCCTACGGCTCCCAGGCTGCTCCAAGTGACTATCCACGCTACCCGCTTCTCCACACGGTTCCCAGGCCACACCAAGTAGCTTCCACGCTACCACTTCTCGCCTACGGCTCCCAGGCCGCTCCAAGTAGCTTCCACGCTACCAGCTTCTCCAAGTGGCTACCCAGCTACCAGCTTCTCCACACGGCTCCCAGGCCGCACCAAGTAGCTTCCACGCTACCATCTCTCACCCACGGCTCCCAGGCCGCTCCAAGTAGCTTCCACGCTACCACGTCTACCCACGGCTTCCCAAGCCACAACAAGTAGCTTCCACGCTACCATCCATCTGCAAGCTCATCTACTGGTACCCCGACCAGCTCAGTCTGCCTACCTGCCGGTCCCAGTCCGGTCCCTCCAAGTTCCTTCTGGTCTCATTCCAACCTCTCAAGTTTCCAGTTCCAGTCACTCATCACCCAAGGCAGTTCTCACTGCTACCCACTTCTTTTATTAAAAGAGCTATTCATGTCCCCCATGGTTCCAGTCCAGCCGGCCTCCAGTGTTTCCAGTTCATCACCTGATACAGGTAACCCTCGAGCACCAATTGTGACACTGCCCTTCTTTTCCTGACAGGAACCCAACCACTCCTGGTCATATCCCTCCGCCCCTACCACAGAGAAAATAGTACCACATATACTGTCATATGAATAAATGAAACACATATGCTTTTTTTCTCTATCATAAATTATACATATATGTCATTTACTAAAACCTATCTCTTAAAGAATTAAGAAATTAAGCATTTTACCTCAGAATATGTATGTCTATTAATACTGTATTTCACTTGTGTTATGCAGCAATGTATAAATCATGTGTTTGTCCTCCATTGTTTGTACTGTTAATCTCTGTTTTCTTGTGTGCTCATTTGTTTATGTACATTGTAAGGCTGCGCGGAACCCTTGTGGCGCCATATAAATAAAGGATAACCCTTGTGGCACCATATAAATAAAGGATGATAATAATAATAATAATAATAATAATAATAATAATACAGTGACTGCTAGTTATTGCAATTTATTAATCCTCTCAGCCCTAGTCACACAACAAACCTCCCAACATGACCCTCTCCAGGAGGGACACAATGCTCTGGTCCTGGACGTCCCTGGTAAGAGGTGGGGGCTGCAGCACAATTCAAAAGTCAAATAGGGGAGCCACACCAACTGTCATTTCACACGCTGCCAAACACCACTGGCTGGGACTCACTGGCAGTTGGTGTGACTCCCCTATTTGAATTTTGGACTGTGCTGCAGCCCCACCCCTGGAGCCACCACCAATCATAAATTACCAGGGAAGTCCAGGACCAGAGCATTGTATCCCTCCTGGGGAGGGTCATGTTGGGAGGTATGATACAATGAGGATCAGTATCTTCCCCTGAATCTCTACCTCAAGAGAAATAGCGAGCAGGAGTTAGAGGATAGTTTAGCAGTTGCTGGATAGAGGGAACTGGACAGTGAGGAAGCACAGTTAACCCAGTTAAAGCAATAACACACCCTGCCACTACAGTAAGAAAGACTCAGGGGCCTATTCATCAAACGATAAATTGCCCGCTAACCAGGTGGAAACGCTATTTTCCACATATTTAAGTTACCGGGCCATTCATCATCAGGGGTCTGATAGGACCCCCTTGGTATTCAGCAAACTCCGAAAACTGAATGTTTTCGGAGTCTGCTGCCGAGAAAAGCGCCATTTTAAATGGCGCTTGCTCTTGGAGCCCAACTCCTTCCTATGGGAAGGAGCCCGAGTGTGAAGGTCTGGGTTTGTTGTGGACCCGGGGTGGTGACAGGAGCAGACACAGAAGCAGATTTAAATAAAAAGGTGGATTTTTTTAAATAAGTGATTTAGCAGACATGGGAATGGCAAAAGAAAAAGTCCAGGTTTAGCACTAAAGTGCACTTGATAACTGTGGTGAAGCAAATGTGAGAATGTCCAGATAGTGACAGGCAGGAAATGTCCAGTATGCAGGTTTGGTGAGCTGTAACGAAGTGCAGGCAGAGGTAATGAAGTCCAACTGGGAGTTAGAGTGTGAGGCAAGGTGCAGGGAAACAGCAGGTTCAGGTACTCAGGCAGGGGAAAGCTAGATGGAGGGTGCAGGGTGAGTCCAGCAGGTTTGGAGCAGGCAAGGTAATAGCATTTCCAGGCAGACAGGTAAGGCACAGGTACTCTCTCTCAGCCGCAGCTGAGAAACACGTTGCACTGGCAATGAATGAAGGCTCTGGACCTTCCTAAATACCAGATGCCGTGCTGTGACTGGCTGGAAAGAGCACATGACCTACCAGGATTGGACAGCTTGAATCACATGACCTGAGGCAAGATGGCGGAGCCCATGCCAAACAGAACAGAAACACCACCAGGCCTCACCAGGCCGCAGTGACAATGTGCCCGCACAGAACCACGCGCAACCAATGCCCCTCGCCAAACACCAGCACCGCTGCCAGAGACCCCTCACCACAATGACCTCACAGGTAATACCCAGTGACCACCATGCCGAGAAACCCTGGCCGTGACAGTACCCCCCCCTTATGGGTGGCCCCAGGACACTCACCAGGTTTCTCCGGATGGACAGCTTTGATGAGTGCAGGAGCATGGATATCATGGGCATCAGTCCAACAATGCTCCTCTGGACCGTAACCCTTCCAAGAGGAACTGCAGATGTCCTCTGCGGATACGAGAGTCCAAGACTTGGGAAACCTTAAACTCCATGCCTCTTTCAGTCTGGACACGGGGAGAAGCAGGCAGGACACTGTGGAACTTATTCAACACTAGGGGTTTAAGCAGAGAGATATGAAAGGAGTTGGGAATTTTCAGGTAAGGGAGCAACTGAAGGTGATAAGCCACGGGGTTAATCATTTCTTTAATGGAGAAGGGCCCGATGAAGCGTGGAGAAAATTTCATAGATGGTACTCTGAGCCGTAGGTTCCGGGTGGACAAACCGACTTGGTCTCCAACTTGCATACGTGGTACTATCCTACGCTTCTTGTCAGCTTGAAATTTGTAACAGGAGGACGCCTTCTCCAGGTCAGAACGAACTTGAGTTTGATGCAAATCTCTTCACAGTGTCTTCCACAGCTGGTACATCAAAGATGGGCAGGCTTTGAAATTGAGGAACCTGAAGATGAAGTCCAAGACAGGGGTATTTTGTTGATTATCCGCTTTGTCATCACAGAGGAAAGATCTGGGCAGAGCATCTGCCTTTTGATTAAAGGCTCCAGACCGGAAGGTCAGGGTGAATTGGAACCGAGCAAAAAATATTGCCCATCGGGCCAGACAAGGACTCGCACTGGAGATTCTTGAGGAATAGGAGGTTTCTATGATCTGTGAAAACAGTGAAGGAGAACTTAGCCCCTTCCAGCAGGTATCTCCATTCTTTTAATGCCAATTTCACTGCCAGGAGTTCTTGTTCACCTATGGCATAATTTCTTTTGGCAGGCGAGAATTTCTTGGAGAAAAACCCACAGGGATGAACTCTATTATCCTCATAACGCTGGGAAAGAACTGCATCCACGGCCTCTGAAGACGCATCCACTTCCATTAGAAAAGGCCCTGTCCAAATCTGGTTGACGTAAGACTGGAGCAGAAATAAAAGCCTGTTTTAAAAGCTGGAAGGCAGTCTCTGCCTCAGGTGACCATAGGGCAGGATTAGCGTCTTTACGGGTCAGAGCGGTGATGGAAGCCAATAATGAGGAGAAACCTTTAATAAAACGTCTATAGTAGTTGGCGAACCCAAGCAATCTCTGGATGGCTTTCAATGTTTGAGGTCGGGAACAATCCAAAATTGCCTGCACCTTCTTGGGATCCATTTCAAGACTGGAGCCGGAGATGACGTAACAAAGGAATGGCACACTGGGTACTCCAAAGACATATTTCTCCAATTTGCAATAAAGGTGGTTCTTTCTTAGATGGGATAATATTTCCTTCACATGTTCATGATGTTTCTCTATAGAAAAAATCAGTATATCGTCCAGGTAAACTACAACCGAGACATGCAACAAGTCCTGGAAAATTTCATTAACAAAGCCCTGAAACACGGCAGGGGCATTGCACAACCCACAGGGCATCACAAGGTATTCGAAGTGTCCATCTCTGGTATCAAAGGCAGTCTTCCATTCATCACCGATGTGAATACGGATGAAGTTATAAGCCCCTCTCAGATCCAACTTTGAGAATATGATTGACCCTTTAACTCTGTTGAACAACTCTGTGATCAGGGGAAGAGGATATCAGTTCTTAATCATTATATCATTAAGGCCCCAGTAATCTATACACGGTCTTAGGCCACCGTCTTTCTTGCCAACAAAAAAAAGAAGCCAGCTCCAGCAGGAGAGGTGGAAGGATGAATAAACCCTTTTGCTAGGTTGTCCTGGATGTATTCAGACATGGCTTGAGTCTCAGGCATGGATAGAGGATAGGTGCGACCACGGAGTGGCATCTTGTCACGCAGCAGCTGGATAGGACAGTCCCATTCTCTGTGGGGAGGTAAGACGTTCGCCTGTTGTTCGGAAAAAACATCAGAGAACATCTGGTATTCCTTGGGAATAGCTGGAGATGTTAACGAAACTGTCTTTCATACAGGTCGTATCTTGGGAAGACAGGATTTCTGACAGTCAGTTCCCCATGAAAGAATCTGCATTGAACACCAGTCTATCCTGGGATTATGCTGGTGTAACCAGGGTAGTCCTAAAATGATTTCTTGAGAAGCCTCTGGTATCACTAAGAACTTTAAAGACTCAGAGTGGAGTGCCCCAACACGAACTAATACTGGTTGAGTTTCCTTGGTGACCACTCCTTTAGCTAGAGGCCATCCATCTACAGAAGTCAGGGAAATTCCATGCTTGAGAGATGAACAAGGAATCTGTAGTTTATCGACTAGGCTGGAAGTCATGAAGTTTCCGGCTGCTCCAGAGTCTAATAGAGCAGAGACGAAGACAGGGTTGGGCTTGAGATCCAAAGCTAAGGAAATCTTGAAATCTTTAGTGTTTGGGGACAGACTCATAACTCCTAACTTGATGTCCCCAAGGTCAGTTAGGAACGGGCGTTTCCCGATTTGCGGGAGCAGGAGGCCACCAGGTGACCCGAATCTCCACAGTACAGACAGAGGTTTTTTAGCATACTTCTCTGACGTTCCTCTTTGGAGAGATGGGTTTGGTTCACCTGCATAGGCTCCTCATCTATAGGAGGATGGGGTTGACGGGTACGTAAGGGAGGCGTAAATTACCTTTGCCAGTCAGTTCTGTGATTTTCAGCCTGACGTTCTCTGAAGCGTAGGTCAATTTTGTTGCAGAGTGAGATCATATCATTCAAATTTGTGGGACGCTCACGGGTGATCAGATCATCTTTTAATTGGTCAGAAAGGCCATGCCAAAAGGCTGAGGTCAGGGCCTTCTCATTCCACTTAAGCTCTGATGCCAAGATTTGAAACTGTATGGCATATTGACTGACAGGACGGGTTCCTTGTCTCAGGGCCATGATGCTGGACGATGCTGACACTGTGCTTCCAGGTTCATCGAAAATCCTCCTGAATGAAGATACAAAGTCTGTATAGTTATCCAGCAGCGAGTCTGAACTCTCCCATAGTGGGGAGGCCCAATCCAAAGCCGAGCCGGTCAACAAAGACACGATGTATGCCACTTTAGTTCTAGCAGTGGGAAAGTTATCAGGCTGTAAAGTAAAGTGTATGCCACACTGATTTAAGAAACCACGACAGAGCTTAGGATTGCTATCAAATTTGCTTGGCATAGGTAGGTGTAAACGAGGGGATACCCTGGTCCCTGTATTACCAGGCACAGGAGGAGGTGTAGTTGCTGATACCCCTGGGGTGGTTAACGAGGTTTGTCGCTTAGACATCTCTTGTAAAAACTGAGCCATTTGATGCTGCATAGTTTCCAGGTTTACAGCAAAATAAATCCACTCCAGACTCCTGTTCCGTGGCTGGATCCATGGGGCCAGTGCAAACTGTGAAGCTCTGGGTTTGTTGTGGAGCTGGGGTGGTGACAGCAGCAGACACAGAAGCAGATTTATATAAAAAGGTGGAGTTTTTAATAAGTGATTTAGCAGACATGGGAATGGCAAAAGAAAAAGTCCAAGTTTAGCACTAAAGTGCACTTGATAACTGTGGTGAAGCAAATGTGAGAATGTCCAGATAGTGACAGGCAGGAAATGTCCAGTATGCAGGTTTGGTGAGCTGTAACGAAGTGCAGGCAGAGGTAATGAAGTCCAGCTGGGAGTTAGAGTGTGAGGCAAGCTGCAGGGAAACAGCAGGTTCAGGTACTCAGGCAGGGGAAAGGTAGATGGAGGGTGCAGGGTGAGTCCAGCAGGTTTGGAGCAGGCAAGGTAACAGGCTAGTAGCGCTTCCAGGCAGACAGGTAAGGCACAGGTACTCTCTCTAAGCCGCAGCTGAGAAACACGTTGCACTGGCAATGAATGAAGGTTCTGGACCTTCCTAAATACCAGGTGCCGCGCTGTGACTGGCTGGAAAGAGCACATGACCCGCCAGGATTGGACAGCTTGAATCACATGACCTGAGGCAAGATGGCGGCGCCCATGGAAAACTGAACGGAAACACCACCAGGCCTCACCAGGCCTCAGTGACAATGTGCCCGCTCCGAACCACGTGCAGCCAATGCCCCTCACCAAACACCAGCACCGCTGCCAGAGACCCCTCACCACAATGACCTCACAGGTAATACCCAGTGACCACCATGGCAAGAAACCCTGGCTGTGACACCGAGGATGCGAAAAGGGATTCGAGTGGTTTAGGGTGGGGGAAGGGAGAGTTAGGTTTAGGCATCCCCAGGGGGGACTTAGGGTTAGGCACCACACCGGGAGTTTTAGGGTTAGGCACCCCTAAGGTTAGGGGGGAGAGGGGAGGGTTACGGTACTTACCAGCCGGTGTTGGGATTTCCTCCTGTCGGGCTTCTCTTGTCAGGATTATTATATGCCCAACCCCATACGGCCTTCGATGATTAATAGGCCCCTCAGTTTTTCTTGAAAATTGTGAGACTTGCTAGGAAGAGATCACATCCAGTGAATTACATTACAGTAAAATATAGGACCTCATTCAGAGTCGGTCGTACGTCACCAATGTTCGCTATACTGCGCATGCATAAAGTTTGCAATGCGCGTGCGCAAACTAGCTGCTACAATCAGAAATTTCTCTCTCCTTGAATACAGCCAGGTCGGTAGTTTGAGTGACAGGATGAGGCGTTTGTGGGTGGTAACAGGGGAAGGTGCTTGAAAACTGGGGAGTGGAGATCCAAACGCAGGCGTGCCTAATTATGCGAACAGCGTTTTATGGGAGTGCATACGGTTTATGGGAGTGCATAATTAACAAAGTAGCGTCATGGCACATGTGACATGGGAGGTTTTTACACTGACATGATCGTAGAGCTTAAGAGAGGGTATGGTCAACCTTAAGCTCTACGACCAGTTCCAATGGTTCCCGATGGTCTCGATTAATCCTTATATGCCCGGAGATGACGTGCAATGCGTACGAGAAGGGGGCGTATATTTTTGAATTCCGGCCGCTTCCTCCCCTTGGTCGGCCAACTACCGATCCAAACTTAGGGACGCAGCTTGCAAGGGAATCATTTGCATATCCGGCCCCTTTTCCCGTACGACCGTGTGGCCGCTTCGACTGACTCTGAATGAGGTCCATAGTGCTGGCTCACCCTGCAGGAAGGTCGATCTAGAGTCAGGAGATTGCACAGACTTTAGTCTAAATTAAAGGTCTTCAGGATCATCATCAGGTGTTTAAAAAGGAATTCTCATGCCCGGCTTCAGCATTCAAGAGTTAGCACAAGTGTTAGTGCAGCATTCACAGCCATCATCAGGTATCAGGGAGATATAGCACTCTATCATACTTACCAACAATCCATAATTGTCAGGGAGACTCCCTGAAATAGTAGTAATCTCCCTGAAGAGTCAAACAGTCTCTTATTAGCTGTTATATTAAAAAAAAAAATAGATATATACATTCAAATGGGATGATTAGTATAATTTCCCTGCATTGGTAATCAGGGGCACCGAGAGCAGGTACAAATTACCCGGGCTTACTGGAGGGGCCTGGCGGGGGGCCAGGTCCGGCATCGCTCCCCCCCCTCTTACATGACAGCAGCCCAGCACACGCTGCTGTGTGCTGGGCTGCACTGGGAGACTGCTTGCGGCTGCTAAGAAGCAGCCGCAAGCAGTCTCCTATGCCTTTGGGGGGAGCGATCAAGCTGATTGCGCCCCCCACTGGTTATGCGCCAGGCTGAGGAGGCTCAGAGCGCCCCCCTCCCCAGTGTGGGCTGGGGAGGGGGGTTTCCAGGCAGACGGAAACCCCACCTGCGTTTGCCTATGGGGGGGTGCATGGGATGGGTACCCCCGGGCCCCCCTCTCTCCGGGGCCCCCAGGCTGGAACTGCTCCCGGAATGACCCGCTGCCCCCATACACTAGTATCACAGATATCTCCTGCTTACCTTCCTCTCCAGGAATGGCCCACTGTCCCCATACACTAGTATCACAGATATCTCCTGCTTACCTTTCTCTCCCGGAATGGCCCACTGTCCCCATACACTAGTATCACAGATATCTCCTGCTTACCGTTCTCTCCCAGAATGGCCCACTGTCCCCATACACTAGTATCACAGATGTCTCCTGCTTACCTTACTCTCCTGGAATGGCCCACTGTCCCCATACACTAGTATCACAGATGTCTCCTGCTTACCTTTCTCTCCCGGAATGGCCCACTGTCCCCATACACTAGTATCACAGATGTCTCCTGCTTACCTTTCTCTCCCGGAATGGCCCGCTGTCCCCATACACTAGTATCACAGATGTCTCCTGCTTACCTTTCTCTCCCGGAATGGTCCCCTGTCCCCATACACTAGTATCACAGATATCTCCTGCTTACCTTCCTCTCCCGGAATGGCCCGCTGTCCCCATACACTAGTATCACAGATATCTCCTGCTTACCTTCCATAGCCATTAGATGATGGGCAGACTGTAGCCATAAAGGGGTAAGCATGGTCAGCAATAATACCCAGGTAGACGGCTGCATTTAAAAAATGCTTAATTGGTATTAAGGGACCTAATATGTTTCCCAAAAACATTCCCCTACACCAGTACACCACCCCCACTAGCCTGAGCAGTTTACACAAGGCAGGATATATCCAATTTCTGCCTAATCACCAGACTAATTGAGATTTGTCAGAGCAGGCAATGCTTTTCCAGTCTCCATCTCTCCAGTGTTGGTGGCCTGTGCCCATTGTATCCTCAGTTCTCTGTCCTTAGCTGGGTACCGGTGTGGTCTTCTGCTGCTGTAGCCCATTATTTTATAGGACTTACATGCTGTGCTTTAGCAGATGCTCTTCTGCATCCACAGCTCAAACCAGTCTGGACATTCTCCTCTGACATTTCATGTTAACACGTTATTTTCACCCACAGAACTGCTGCTCACAGAATGTTTTTTGTTTAGGTTTTGCGCACCATTCAAAGCAGCTTCTGTGATAGGCCAGTCACACCATCTGGCACCAACAATCGTTTTACAGGGAAAGTCGTTTCATTTCTGCCCAGTGTTGGACCTGCAGAACAACTGAACCTCCTGACCATATCTGCATGGTTTTATGTGTTCCCTTGCTGATACATAATTGGCTGATTTCATATTTGCATTAAGGATCAGGTGTACAACTATACTTAATAAACTGGCCACTGAGTGTATAGATATATTATTATTAATATTTACATCAGTGTTTGTACGATTTCCATAGCAAAGTTTGGGACTTTGCACTTGCGTTCCAAGAAGCAACATGATTACTCCTAGCACTAAGCTCTGCTGTAGACAGTAATGGAAATAATCCCTGGAATAGCCTTTATGATGTAACCACCTATTGTACGGCTTATGATTGAAGTATAAATAACTGATCTATAACTAATTTCCTACTTGGCTTATACGTACTTGTACCAGGGTTGCCTACCCTCCCGATTTGGCCAACTCCCGGCCCCCCGGACAGGCAGGCAAGCTTCCCGGCGCCGCCAATCCCCCTGACCCCCCCCCGCAATTTACTGTTAAACCCCCGCTGCGAGGGCGGCCAGTGATGCGATTCAGCGTGAATCGAGTCATTTTGGTTCCGCCCCTGCTTCACAATGCCTGTATTATCAGCATTGTGTAGCGGGGGCGGGGCCAACATGATGCAATCACGTGATCCTGCCCCCATCACGCCTATAAATGTCAGGCACCCACCGGACCACGCCCCCTTTTCTGGCCACGCCCTCCGATGCCCTGCAGATCTGGCTGCTCCCTCCTGGAAGGAGCAGCCAGAAAGGCGGCAACTATGACTTGTACCTGTTTGACAACCTAGTTAGCGGTTAAAAACTATAAGCCTGATTCAGAGATGTGAGCTAATACAATCGCAGCCGCGGTGCGAAAATATGCAAATGCTTTAGCCGCCAAGATATTTATTTAGATGCCCACTGGGGACATCACAAATTCAAGCAACTGCGTACACATCCATTCCATAATTGCCCATCTGAGTAATGCCGCATACACACTAGACCAGTGGTGTCAAAAGCGGGCCCTCCAGCTGCAGTGGAACTACACATCCCAGCATGCAGTGCCACAAGTTTGCTATTAGGGCATGCTAAAACTGTGGCAGGGCATGCTGGGATATATAGTCCCACAAACGCTGAAGGGCCCGCGTTTGACACCACTGCACTAGACAATGTGTGTATGCAGCGACATCATCAGCGGCAGGCCCGGCATCAGCAAGTATATACACACTTCCCGATGCCGACGATGATGGCGGAGGGGGGGAGGGGGAGCGGCGCCATGCTGCATTCGGGAGCATGACATCACTCACGATATCCCCAGATTGGGCTGCAAGTACAGCCGACTGGGGATATCGTTAACGACCTGCGGGAGCACACATCGTTCGTCATTTAAGTCATACACACTGGACGATTTGAACGATATATCATTGTCATTCAAAACGTTCATCAAAATCGTCTAATGTGTATGCGGCATAACTGTATGGTCATTGGAACCACTATATCTGTGTATGCCTGCTTTATTTGCCACCCCTCCCCATCACCACCCCCAAGCGGCCCCTGACTGTCAATCACTTTGTGGAGAAACACTTGCTGCGAGCAGGATGGCTAAGGTACCTTGGCGCGTGTGCACTATGACTACGATGCATGCACCGTCAACCGATAATCGCACAACTGCGTAATATCGGCATTGCATCCACATCTGAATCTGACCCTATGACCTATGATTTATAGCAGCAATTAGTTTTCAGTCCAGTCCAGGTTGCTTTTGCCTTAAAACAAATAGCAGCTATCACGTTGGAATTGCGCAGCTGCCCACAAATCTCCGGCTACTACATTTGATCAAATATTTCTTACATTTATATTTCCATGTCTGTTATTAATCCTTCTGTGATAAAGTTAGATGAATGAGCAGAGAAACCAAAGTGACTGCTGATATATTAGTCATTAGCACACAGTACGTACAATGCCACTAGGTGGATGCTGGGGAAATCAGGCTCTGCGCTTCTGCTTCACAGACAATAATTCTCCTATAGATTAGTAAGAAGAATGTTCATAAATAGCATATACATATACAGTACTCTGCATACATCTGTCTTCCATCTCCTATGGAAATTTTATACATATCTGAGGGGTGGATATGCAGAAATATGTCCCTTTAGTAAAAATTAATCTGAGTGACAGCTCAACCTCGCCCTGTGTGCAGAATGTGACCTCACTGGTTTTTGGGTGTCAGAGTCTGTCACTTTCATTCCTCTCTCCTGCTGTCAGCGATGGCGTCTGCTGATCTGAGACAGGAGCTGGACTGTACCATCTGTCTGAGTATTTATACAGATCCTGTAACCCTGAGATGTGGCCACAACTTCTGCCGGGTCTGTATTGATCGTGTGCTGGATGCACAGGAGGGGTCTGGAGTTTATATCTGTCCTGAATGCAGAGCAGAGTGTCAGGAGCGTCCTGCACTGATACGGAACATTCCTCTGCGCAACATAGTGGGGAGATTACTGTCTACTCGGCCAAATCAGAAGGATACTGGGATCTCCTGCACTTACTGCATTCACTCTCCTGTACCTGCTGTTAAATCCTGTCTGCAGTGTGAGGCTTCTCTGTATGAAAATCACCTGAGAGTACACAGCAAGTCAGCAGAGCACATCTTATCTGATCCTATCACTTCCCTGGGGAACAAGAAATGCTCCGTCCATAAGCAGTTCTTCAGATATTACTGCACTGAGGATGCTGCCTGTACCTGTGTGTCCTGCTGTCAGATTGGGGAACACAGAGGACATCAGGTGGAGTCACTAGATGAGACCTCTGAGAAGAAGAAGGGGAGGCTGAGAAATGTTCTGCAGAAACTGACCACACTGAGAGAGAAAGGAGTCCACAGTCTGCAGGAGCGCAGGAGAGAAAATCGGGGAAAAGCAGCTGGTGTAACAGAGAGAGTCACTGCCCTATTTAGAGACATCAGGAGACAGCTGGAAGACCTGGAGAAGATAGTCCTGGGTGAGATCTCCAGGCAGGAACAGCGAGTTTCCTTCTCAGTCTCTGATCTGATCCAGCAGCTGGAAATAAAGAAGGACGAGCTGTCCAGGAAGATGCGTCACATTGAGGAGCTGTGTAACATGTCTGATCCAGTGACTGTTTTACAGGAACCAGACACAGGTGACTTGTGTGATACTGAGGACACAGAGAGACATGATAACCAGGTCCATGGTGCAGGAGATCTGGATGTGGGTCTCATCTCAGGGACATTACACACATTATCTGATATAATAACAGGTATAAATACAGGGATCTATGTGCAGAAAGCTACAGACCTATTACTGGATGTAACCACAGCTGGTAATTATATACAGATATCAGGTGATAGGAAAACTGCATCCTGGTCACATATAAACCATAATCACCCAGAAACATCAGAGAGATTTCAGCATAATCAGGTAATAAGCACCAGGGGATTCTCCTCAGGGCGACATTACTGGGAAGTGGATGTCAGTAAATCAGAGCACTGGATGGTGGGGATATGCTATCCCAGTATAGACAGGACAGGACGTCAGTCATACATTGGTAATAATAACAAGTCCTGGTGTGTGTGTAGGATGTATAATCAGTACTCAGTGATACATGACCGTACAGTGATCCGGTTACCTGACAATATCCCCTGTGACAGAGTGAGGATATACCTGGATTATGAGGCAGGACAGCTGTCCTTTTATTCTCTGTGTGACCCCATCAGACACTTACACACCTACACCGCTACCCTCACTGAGCCCCTACATGCTGCATTATGGGTAGTGGGAGGTCGTATAACTATATCTGGGGGAGTCAGGAGCTGGGAGAAATTGCCATAAGAAATCTGCCCAGTAACTATGACATAAAAGAAAGGGGAATCTGATTGGTGTAACATTAAGCTAATAGAATGAAGCAGTGGGTGGAGTTACAGTTGAGCCCCTCCCCCTGTGTGACCAGTGCGACTGAATATGTTCCCATGTTGGTGTGTTAGATTATGTAATTATATAAATATACATCTTTGTGGGATTTCCTCGCCTGACTCACTGAGAGCTGTGATTGGCTGCAATAACTATCTGTCACCCTGCTGTGACTGTAGTCACTATAGACAGGAGAGGGCAGCAGTCACACATCGGGTATAATAACAAGTGCTGGTGCTGGTGTAGGGTGTAGAATCAGTACTTAGTGATGACGGTACAGCTGACATTGGGCCTGATTCAGAGATGGACACTAATGACGCTGCCGCTGCTGCGAATTTGTACACAGTGACTGTGCGAAAATATGCAAATGTTGCAGGATCTGTACTGAGACGCCCACCTGCAGCTTTTCACATCCAAGCGTCTGCATACAAAGACGCAGCACCACTTGCATATCCTTCTATAATCTGACTCCTGAGTGACTCTATTGTCACGCAGAATGGCCAAGACATCGGAGACATTTTCACTGCATAAGGGATCATAGACGCAGACGCGACATACCCCAAAAACGGTTGCAGCACACCTACGGTTTTGTCCCCACTCCCTGTTACCTCCCCCAAATTCTCCCTCACTGTTAGTCACTCTGCGGGGGAATTGTCGCTGTGACTGCCAACAGCATGTGCAGTGCGACTCAGACACGTGCGCAGATAACGATAATCACGATAATCATCAGACACTTACACACCGCACTCACTGAGCCCCATCATGATGCATTATGGGTAGGGGACGTCCTCTACAAATGACACTTATACAATGTGCATCTCTGTAAGGAAATGGCCATTACACTAACTTTGTGAGAGACATTAGATGATAATGAAAGTAGTGTTGTGACATCTATTGGGATAAGTTTAGATAATGTGTTAGTGGGATAAAATAAGCGTATTAGCCAATCATATAGTCAGTAGAGTTACTGGTTTCCTCTAATTTAGGTATCATGAAAGTGACATGAGTTTAAATATTCAGAGCATTATTAGCATTACGGATTATTGTGAGTGTGACCCATCAGAACAATGTAAGTGATAATTGTATATAAAAAGTTAATTGGTGATATTAGAGGAATTACTTAGACATAAATAACCTTTATCTACAAAAATAACATATTATCCCATGTAATTAAATAGTATCCTATCGCATATTGACATTTAGTACAGAAAGAGTTACTATGTGTTACTTATACTGAAGATAAAATATACCAGTATCAAAATGTATATGGAATCCGGTGTATAGTAGGGGATGGCCCGGAGAGAACTGCAGTGTCACCCGTACACTATATGTCACAGTCCATCTCCACAATCTCATTCTTTATAACATATTGTTTGTCTATTGTAACAATAATAAATGTTATAATTGTTATAAAACTATTTGTGATGCTGATTACGCAGGATTGCAGTTTAATTAACTATTATTATTATTATCCTTTATTTATATGGTTCCACAAAGGTTCCGCAGCGCCTAACAAAGTACATAAACAGTTGAACATAACCAGAAAACAGTGACTTACAGTACAAGACATTGCAGGACAAGTACATTGTATATGAACATTGCTGCAACAATAGCAAGATGGCATAAATTAAGGCTTAGTTGCTGGTGTAAGGAGTATAGAGTAGGGTTAGGTGCTGGTGTAAGGAGTATAGAGTAGGGTTAGGTGCTGGTGTAAGGAGTATAGAGTAGGCTTAGGTGCTGGTGTAAGGAGTATAGAGTAGGGTTAGGTGGTGGTGTAAGGAGTATAGAGTAGGGTTAGGTGGTGGTGTAAGGAGTATAGACTAGGGTTAGGTGCTGGTGTAAGGAGTATAGAGTAGGGTTAGGTGCTGGTGTAAGGAGTATAGAGTAGGCTTAGGTGCTGGTGTAAGGAGTATAGAGTAGGGTTAGGTGGTGGTGTAAGGAGTATAGAGTAGGGTTAGGTGGTGGTGTAAGGAGTATAGACTAGGGTTAGGTGCTGGTGTAAGGAGTATAGAGTAGGCTTAGGTGCTGGTGTAAGGAGTATAGAGTAGGGTTAGGTGCTGGTGTAAGGAGTATAGAGTAGGGTTAGGTGCTGGTGTAAGGAGTATAGAGTAGGCTTAGGTGCTGGTGTAAGGAGTATAGAGTAGGGTTAGGTGCTGGTGTAAGGAGTATAGAGTAGGCTTAGGTGCTGGTGTAAGGAGTATAGAGCAGGGTTAGGTGCTGGTGTAAGGAGTATAGAGTAGGCTTAGGTGCTGGTGTAAGGAGTATAGAGTAGGGTTAGGTGGTGGTGTAAGGAGTATAGAGTAGGGTTAGGTGGTGGTGTAAGGAGTATAGACTAGGGTTAGGTGCTGGTGTAAGGAGTATAGAGTAGGCTTAGGTGCTGGTGTAAGGAGTATAGAGTAGGGTTAGGTGCTGGTGTAAGGAGTATAGAGTAGGCTTAGGTGCTGGTGTATAGAGTAGGGTTAGGTGGTGGTGTAAGGAGTATAGAGTAGGGTTAGGTGGTGGTGTAAGGAGTATAGACATGGGTTAGGTGCTGGTGTAAGGAGTATAGAGTAGGCTTAGGTGCTGGTGTAAGGAGTATAGAGTAGGGTTAGGTGGTGGTGTAAGGAGTATAGACTAGGGTTAGGTGCTGGTGTAAGGAGTATAGAGTAGGCTTAGGTGCTGGTGTAAGGAGTATAGAGTAGGGTTAGGTGCTGGTGTAAGGAGTATAGAGTAGGGTTAGGTCCTGGTGTAAGGAGTATAGAGTAGGGTTAGGTGCTGGTGTAAGGAGTATAGAGTAGGGTTAGGTGCTGGTGTAAGGAGTATAGCGTAGGGTTAGGTGCTGGTGTAAGAAGTATAGAGTAGGCTTAGGTGCTGGTGTAAGGAGTATAGAGTAGGGTTAGGTGCTGGTGTAAGGAGTATAGAGCAGGGTTAGGTGCTGGTGTAAGGAGTATAGAGTAGGGTTAGGTGCTGGTGTAAGGAGTATAGAGTAGGTTTAGGTGCTGGTGTAAGGAGTATAGAGCAGGGTTAGGTGCTGGTGTAAGGAGTATAGAGTAGGCTTAGGTGCTGGTGTAAGGAGTATAGAGTAGGGTTAGGTGGTGGTGTAAGGAGTATAGAGTAGGGTTAGGTGGTGGTGTAAGGAGTATAGACTAGGGTTAGGTGCTGGTGTAAGGAGTATAGAGTAGGCTTAGGTGCTGGTGTAAGGAGTATAGAGTAGGGTTAGGTGCTGGTGTAAGGAGTATAGAGTAGGGTTAGGTGCTGGTGTATAGAGTAGGGTTAGGTGCTGGTGTAAGGAGTATAGAGTAGGGTTAGGTGCTGGTGTAAGGAGTATAGAGTAGGGTTAGGTGGTGGTGTAAAGAGTATAGAGTAGGGTTAGGTGCTGGTGTAAGGAGTATAGAGTAGAGTTAGGTGCTGGTGTAAGGAGTATAGAGTAGGGTTAGGTGCTGGTGTAAGAAGTATAGAGTAGGCTTAGGTGCTGGTGTAAGGAGTATAGAGTAGGGTTAGGTCCTGGTGTAAGGAGTATAGAGTAGGGTTTGGTGGAGTAAGTAGTATAGAGTAGGGTTAGGTGCTGGTGTAAGGCGTATAGAGTAGGCTTAGGTGCTGGTGTAAGGAGTATAGAGTAGGGTTAGGTGCTGGTGTAAGGAGTATAGAGTAGGGTTAGGTGCTGCTGTAAGGAGTATAGAGTAGGGTTAGGTGCTGCTGTAAGGAGTATAGAGTAGGGTTAGGTGCTGGTGTAAGGAGTATAGAGTAGGGTTAGGTGGTGGTGTAAGGAGTATAGAGTAGGGTTAGGTGCTGCTGTAAGGAGTATAGAGTAGGGTTAGGTGCTTGTGTAAGGAGTATAGAGTAGGGTTAGGTGGTGGTGTAAGGAGTATAGAGTAGGGTTAGGTGCTGCTGTAAGGAGTATAGAGTAGGGTTAGGTGCTGGTGTAAGGAGTATAGAGTAGGGTTAGGTGCTGGTGTAAGGAGTATAGAGTAGGCTTAGGTGCTGGTGTATAGAGTAGGGTTAGGTGCTGGTGTAAGGAGTATAGAGTAGGGTAGGTGCTGGTGTAAGGAGTATAGAGTAGGGTTAGGTGGTGGTGTAAAGAGTATAGAGTAGGGTTAGGTGCTGGTGTAAGGAGTATAGAGTAGAGTTAGGTGCTGGTGTAAGGAGTATAGAGTAGGGTTAGGTGCTGGTGTAAGAAGTATAGAGTAGGCTTAGGTGCTGGTGTAAGGAGTATAGAGTAGGGTTAGGTCCTGGTGTAAGGAGTATAGAGTAGGGTTTGGTGGTGTAAGTAGTATAGAGTAGGGTTAGGTGCTGGTGTAAGGCGTATAGAGTAGGCTTAGGTGCTGGTGTAAGGAGTATAGAGTAGGGTTAGGTGCTGGTGTAAGGAGTATAGAGTAGGGTTAGGTGCTGCTGTAAGGAGTATAGAGTAGGGTTAGGTGCTGCTGTAAGGAGTATAGAGTAGGGTTAGGTGCTGGTGTAAGGAGTATAGAGTAGGGTTAGGTGGTGGTGTAAGGAGTATAGAGTAGGGTTAGGTGCTGCTGTAAGGAGTATAGAGTAGGGTTAGGTGCTGGTGTAAGGAGTATAGAGTAGGGTTAGGTGGTGGTGTAAGGAGTATAGAGTAGGGTTAGGTGCTGCTGTAAGGAGTATAGAGTAGGGTTAGGTGCTGCTGTAAGGAGTATAGAGAAGATATTAATATAAGTAAAGGAAGGAAAAATTATCTACCATAAACTATGCTTCACTGAACAATATAGCCTATACAGGTAATAACTAGAGATGAGCAGGTCCGGTTCTCAGAGAACTGGACCCACCTGTACTTGCAGATCCGAGGCGAGATCCGAGTCCGGCTGGGGTTTTCCCGTCTGACTCGGTTCTCAATGCAAGGTAAAATGTCATCATCCCGCTGTCGGATTCTCCCAGGTTTTGGATTGTGTAAAAGTCCCTCCCCCACCGTGATCGGCGCCATTTGCTTGCTGAGTCCCCTGCTGTCAGGGCTGTGCTTCATCCAAGAGGGGCTGCTCTGTCCATCCAGGGGTTTCTGTGTCCATCAAGGGCAGGGGCTTCTGTGTCTGTCCAGGGTCTGCTGTGTCCATCTCTGCTGTTTCCATCCAGGGTCCAGGGGTTGCTGTTGCTGTATCCATCCAGGGGCTGCTCTGTCCATCCAGGGGTTGTTGTGTCCATCTAGGGCAGAGGCTGCTGTGTCCCTCCAGGGGTTTCTGACTGTGTACATCCAGGGGCAGGGGCTGCTGTGGGCATCCAGGGGTTTCTGACTGTGTGCATCCAGGGGCAGGGGCTGAAGGTATGTATTCGTAAAAAATATTGTGACACTGTTAGTGAAGACGCAGTGTATTCATAAAAATATTGACACTGTTAGTGGAAACTCAGTGTATTCGTAAAAAACATTGACACTGTTAGTGGAAACGCAGTGTATTCGTATAAAATATTGTGACACTGTAAGAGGAAACGCAGTGAATTCGTAAAAAATATTGTTACACTGTAAGTGGAAAACGCAGTGTATTTGTATAAAATATTGACACTGTTAGTTGAAACGCAGTGGATTCGTAAAAAATATTGTCACACTGTAAGTGGAAAATGCAGTGTATCCGTAAAAAATATTGTCACACTGTAAATGGAAAACGTAGTGTATTTGTAAAAACTATTGTGACACTGTTAGTGGAAAATGCAGTGTATTCGTAAAAAATATTGACACTCTTAGTGGAAACACAGTGAATTCGTAAAAAATATTGTCACACTGTAAGTGGAAAATGCAGTATATTCATAAAAAATATTGTCACACTGTAAGTGGAAAACGCAGTATATTCATAAAAAATATTGTCACACTGTAAATGGAAAACGTAGCGTATTTGTAAAAAATATTGTGACACTTAGTGGAAAATGCAGTGTATTCAGAAAAAATATTGACACTGTTAGTGGAAACAGTGAATTCATAAAAAATATTGTCACACTGTAAGTGGAAAACGCAGTATATTCATAAAAAATATTGTCACACTGTAAGTGGAAAATGCAGTATATTCATAAAAAATATTGTCACACTATAAGTGGAAAACGCAGTATATTCATAAAAAATATTGTCACACTGTAAGTGGAAAACGCAGTATATTCATAAAAAATATTGTCACACTATAAGTGGAAAACGCAGTGAATTCGTAAAAAATATTGTCACACTGTAAATGGAAAATGTAGTGTATTTGTAAAAAATATTGTGACGCTGTTAGTGGAAAATGCAGTGTATTCGTAAAAAATATTGACACTGTTAGTGGAAATACAGTGAATTCGTAAAAAATATTGTCACACTGTAAGTGGAAAACGCAGTGTATTTGTAAAAAATATTGTCACACTAAGTGGAAACTTCATAATTTTACAATTTAATAATACAAAGTTAGCAATAAAAAAATGCAACTTTTCACTTCTTTCCTCAATCATGAATAAATGATTAGTCTACACGCCGACTACAAGAGCACAACAAAGTGCTAAATAACGTGCGTTATATATTAAACATAATGACATCACAAACGCCTCAGCTGAGATGCACATAAACATATTTTCAAAAGGTGAAAATAGAGGATATGGTTTAAAAAATGGAATAAAGCAGCTAAAACTGCGTTCTCTGATTATAGCATCCCTACTCCCAGTCCCTACCCATGGCAACTCCATGCAACCGTATTCCAGAGTGCAGCTGTTCCTCCTGTAGCCCAGGTCAGAAGATGTGTAGGGGGTGTGGTATTGATATGGACTAAAATGGAGCTCACATCCACTAAAGTGGACAATGAATCCCCAATCTAAAATGCAGCGCAGCTGTAATTTATACACAGCACAGGATGGGATCACGATATAGGCTTGGGTGATGGTATAATCTGGGGTGATGTATACATCATCTTTTTCACACAATACTAATTTGTCCCCACTGGAATCCACCATTACAGGTACCTCTGTAATTTTTGCACGTAATTGACGTTAAAGGTCTTTCTCATATAATTTGTAGTTCATTTTGATGGACACCATCTTTTCCACATTTTGGGGAAGTAGTCTCAGGCCGATCACTGACAAGGTTCCCAGCTGTGCTGAAAACTCTTTCTGAGTACACACTCACTTTTTTTTCTCGCCCTAGATGTAAATCTCGCCTTAACTCGCCATCGTCAAAAATCGTTTTTTTTAACATGTAAGAAATACATCTCACAAATGTAACAAGAATCGAGGTTTTAAACTCGCCCTTGAAATCCATTATCTCGGGCAAGTTTTTCCGATTTAAACAGACGTGCCTGTCAGTTGCGGGTTCTTGCAAAGCCAGTGTAAAATTCCTTTAAAATGCAAACTCACCTTGAAACTCGCATCAGTTTTTCAAAAGTTAACATGTGTTTGCATTTCCATTAATGAGGACACTCACAGGGAGACTATAAAAGGAGCCAGGTTTTTGTTTTGGGTTGTAGTGAGGGAAGATGGCTTTTTTTTGTCAATGTTGGTGTGTTGGGTGAGTGGCTGGGATACCAGAGGTTCTACCACCAGGCTGGAAGTGAACTGGAGCAAGAAACTGAGGAGGCTGAAGAGGTTATGCAGGTACCGCGGAGGCTGCGCAGGCAGCGGTTTTTTAGGGGGTGTTTGAACCTGAACGCTTGGTCAATGGCAAGGTCATACAGATGTTCAGGCTCAATCGAGCCAACATATTCCATCTGTATGACCTTGTCAAACTTGACCTAGACCCTGAGACAGGTCACTCACGTGCTGTCTCAGAAATGCATAAGTTTTTGAGTGTGTTGCACTTTTTTGCTACAGGAAACTTCCAGTCTGTCACTGGTAGAGTCATTGGAATTTCCCAGTCCACATTTTCCAGATATCTAACCCAGGTGATGGCCTCATTTCAGCCTCTGCTCCAAGCCTCAATCTGCTTCCCTAACCAAGAGTCACACTGGCATGCAGTCAAGGTAGCTTTTATGGCATTGCAGGCATACCAAATGTCCTTGGCGCAATAGACTGCACACACATTGAGCTGAGACCACCTCGGGCTAGGGCACATGTTTATTTGAATAGGCACCATGCCCATTCTACCAACGTCCAGGTGGTTTGTGATGCCAAACTCAAAATCATGAGTGTTGTAGTCGGCAACCCTGGCTCATGTCACGATGCCTTTGTCCTCAGTCAGTCATCCCTCCATGACAAATTCGAGGCTGGTCAAATGCCGGAAGGATGGCTGTTGAGTAAGTATTTGTAACTACCTTTTTGTGTAAGTTAAATCTAAATACACACATTTGTCTAATTTTTAATTCTCTCTTCTGCACAATAGGTGACTCTGGCTATGGGTGTTGCTCTTAGTTACTGACTCCCCTGTCCACCAGATGTGTGATTGAATGTACTTTTGGCCTGTTAAAGTCTAGATTTCATTGTCTTGATAAATCTGGTGGAGTTTTATTGTATGCACCCAATAAAGTGTCAGATATTGTGCTCTGCTGCTGTCTTTTGCATAATATGTGTTTGCAGCAGCCTTTAACCGCTGATTATGTGGAGGACAGCCTGCAGGCTGAAATTTTGGATACATCAGGCGACAGCGTGAGTACAGAAACTGGAAGACAGGTGAGGCAGAATCTGATTGTGGAGCACTTTACTGGTAAGTGTCATGCATCACGTGTTTGTAGATATGTGTATTATCTAAACTGTTTCACTTTAGGTTCCTAAGTGTATTGTGGTTATAAATTTTCAGGGGACTTTGTTGTTTTTAAATTGTGTTGTCCATTCCCAATGCCTGCATGTTACATTCATAAGCATAAACTGTACAGCAAAAATTTAGTCTTACAATATTAATTCAATATGTTTTTTTTTCAAACTATTTTCCACCTTATCATTTGTGGGGTATGTTTGTAACCAGATGTTTTTGAAACCATAGTGTGTGTTGTCTATGTGATACTTTCCCACACATGTGGCAACATTGATTGTTGTAGTGTCCTTTTGGCCAAGGTTTGTTTTGGGCACCTTTGAATGAACCAGAAACTTTAACATCCCAAACCAATCTTTAAACTTAGCTATAAGGTAAGAACATATAATTGTGTTGTAATCTTAAAAATGAGACATATTTTTGCTTTTCAACAATTTTATTTTTGTTTTTTTGGCAGCAAACTTTGCTGTTTTTAGTTACCCAAAAATAACAATGATAAAGGTTATTTCACATAATAAACTAACATATGTTTTTGTTGGAAAGATAAGACCCACCATTGTGCAAACAAACAAAACAATTCGACCATAATGTTTTGCAAACTGTCATAAATTACAAACACATCATATACATCTAACATTTCTCAACACACACAATGGTTATGAATTTTTGATGCACAAAAAAAACCAATCTAGCTTCAATGTTTGAGGTAGATTAGAATGGTTCAGCAATGTTTGCAATGGCAATATATGTGTTTTGTACCGAGCATATTTTAACACAGATTTTTTTTTTTACAATCTGCCAGAACTCACTTAGAGTGACAAAAATAAAAAAGGGGGAATACACAGGCGCTGGAATGAACTGTTTGACTAAGCAGTTGCTTGAAAAAAGAGGGTTTGTCAGACCCAATATACAAAAAACATATACAAAGAAGTCTAACTCCTATCACCAGGTAGAGGGATATTCCTAATAGCATACAGTCCTGTATGTGGCACTCGGAGCCCTCAGATGTCCATGGTGTTTTCCAAATTCCATACACTTGGTATAGACTGGCCAGAAAAAAATCCACTTGTATCAGGAAACTGGTTCAGGCTCAATATATTCTCTTTAAAAAAAGACCTTTTGGGGTAGAGGCTAAGCACCTAACGCGTTTCGCTGTGTAAGAGGTACAGCTTTTGAAAAAGGACTGTATGCTATTAGGAATATCCCTCTACCTGGTGATAGGAGTTGGACTATACACGTCAAGTGCAAGGAATCGGATTATAACGAACACCAAGGACATCTGAGGGCTCCGAGTGCCACATACAGGACTATATGCTAATAGGAAAATCCCTCTACTTGGTGACGAGAATTGGTAAATATACTTTGGACATATACGTTATACCTAAAAAAGACTGAGAGTGTGATTAACAAACATTTATTCAAAATCAGGAAACATTTATAGGAACAGGCTATTTTTACCTTTATTGGAAAGAGAGGCTTAATGTTTTATATGCTCTAATCTGTTTTATTTGTTTAATTACTTGTCAATGATTCATTGGGATATTTTATATAATTGTAATAAATTCTTTCATATTTCTTATCAACATTGTATGGGTCGATTATCTAGCGCTGCTTCTTTGTATGTATTTTCACTTAGAGTGACCCCTGCCACCCTGAATTTGTTGGCTGCCACCTCTTGTTCGAGTTGTGCGGCAGGGTGGTGTTGCAATTGGGGTTGGTGCCTGACAAGTGCTGCTTGAGATGAGGCTTGCAGTATTTTCAGGTAAGCGGCCTAAAATCTGTGTGCCTAAGTTTCTAAAATGCCAGAAAAATCCCTAAATGCTGCGTTTTAAATTTCCACTAGGCGCAGAAAATTATCATTGAACCTATTAGAAAGGTCAGTTTGCCGTAAGTGCGATCCCTCCAAACGAACAATGCTCTGTCTCATTTGCTCCATAGAGAGGTATTCAATTTGAAACGTAAACTTCGCCGTCTATGCGTGCCAGGTTGTTCCGGGGAATCTATAAAAGACACTTGGGTAATTAATGTGGGTTTTCACTTATAAACAATGTTTACATTTATCTAAACAAGGAAAATAGACAATCATTGCAACATACTGTATTTTTTAAACAAGTGACAGAATTATGGTGCATACACACTAGACAATATGCTCCCTGAGCGATATCGTCTAGTGTGTCCCCGGCAGGCTGTGCTCAATGTCGTTCATGACATTGAGCACAGCCGCTGAACGATATCATTAGCGATATCGTTCAGCGCCGGGCTCTCTCACCCATTCCCTGACATGCAGCAACCTGACGAGGTCGTCAGGTTGGCCTGCATGTCAGCCCGATGAACGAGGATGACGAACGACCCGCGGGAACGCGCGTCGTCGTCATCGGTCATCTTTTTTGTGTTAAAAATGGACGATAAAGTGGACGACTGAACGATAACGATATCGTTATCGTTCAGTCGTCCACTTTAATCGCCCAGTGTGTACGCACCATTACTGTGTTTAATATGATTTCATGGACTAATTGTACTATCTTCAACTGTCGCCCTGAGTTAGTTGGTTTTTGCAGTTTGCAAATGTATTGAATGTAAAAAAAAAAAAAAAAGGAAGGCCAAGGTTTGTTTTGTTGTATTCTGCAAATATAGTTTGGGTCAAGTTATGAAATTTAGCAAAAACATTTTTTTTATAGATTTAAGCAACAAACATTTATGTTTTGGCCTGCTTAAACAACATTATGGCTACTTTCACACATTACATTTCGTAAGCCACTGTTGGAGAATCTTCAAAGCTAAAACTGACTAAACAACAACCCCTCTACAGATGCAACAGGACATCCCCAACTTCAGAAAGCAACAAACAACGCGTGATGTAGTGTACAGGACATCCCACTCTATTGGAGGCCAACTACAACTCCCAAAGGTAACACAGACCCACCTCAAACACACTTGTAAAAAAAATTTTTTAGGGATGATATTTAACTCTAATATTGTATTAAGCAAAATAGTAAATGTGGATACATTAAGATGCAGTCATATGCAAGTCAGATGTAAACGTCAAAACAAGAGTATATTTGTAGGGCTATAGTAAAGTCTAAATTAAAAAAAAAAAAAAATCGCCATTATTATAAAAAAAAAATTATGTTTTTTTTTTCTTTTTATGAATAGATCTATGTTCCAAATTGCCCACAATGAGGACAGTTGAACTTACAAGATAAAGAAGCATTGTGTCCAACCAAAAAAGTACCTGCCAGTTATAAGTAGACCCTTCAAACAAGTGGAAAATGTAATCCAGCAAAAGCCTTTACAAGGTAAGCAAACATACATTACTTTGTGTCCAAAAACATAGCATGTACCTTGAACTTTAAAAAAAAAAAATGCCTGCAAACAATAAAAAATAATAGCTACAAATATATTCCCATTTTCAGATCCACACAAACTCACCATCAAGAAGAGGTGAAGAGGGTCCCCCAGAAAACAATACCACATCCTGACATCTTGGTGGTGTTGTTGGGTGTTCAAAAGATTGTGGTGTCAGATGCCTCTTTTTAGGTGGAAGATTGGATGGACCTACAGAGCAACATTCACAGTGTCCTTCTGTCATTTACATTACTGTGTGTCTGGAAACAACTAGTGGCCCTTAACTTACCAGCCTCCTCGGACTCCTGCTGCTGTTGCTGTTGGTGTTGCAGCTGCTGTTGCTGTTGGTGTTGATGGCGATGCTGTTGCTGTTGATGGCACTGCTGTTGCTGTTGGTGTTCATGGCGATGCTGTTGCTGTTGATGGCACTGCTGTTGCTGTTGGTGTTGATGGCGCTGCTAAGGTGTTTGGCACTGCTGGTGCTGCTGCTTCCTTTGGGAATCAGTATTTTTTTTTCCTTGTCTTTGCTAGTATATGAAAGGACACAAACTTTGAAATGTAACTTTACAAAGTGCATGCCATTTCTTTGTGCTAACAATGAACCATAACAAATACTGTTGTGATGCATAATTCATGACATTGTCCATTAATAAAATGTATTATGTTTATTAGTGTGTGTTGCTGAGGAATGTACATCATCTTTCCATGAATATAGAAACTGTGGTTTGACAAAATAAAATCTACACTTGTACATTTGAGTTAAACATAATAAAACTGGCGACCATAAATTGGTTATTACAAATTTGTGGTTGTCATCTGTATTTTAGATGACAACGTAAACGGAAAAAAAAATTGACCTGGTTAAAAGTAAATACATGTTTATGTAAAAAAATTCAAAAAACACAGCAAGCAGTGTGAAAAGACCTAATACAATGCATGTGAAAATTTAACAAACCATGGGCCTGATTCAGACCCGCTTTCGAGTGCTATGCGCTCGCAAGTGGATCGATGGTGGCCCAGTGCGCATACACACGACGGAGCCGGCTCCATCGTGCGCATGCTTGAGACCCGGATAGCGACGGGCAAACCGTTGCTCCGGGTCTCGTACCAAAGGGGGCGTGCTGTTGATGTTGAGTGACAGCACGCCCCCTTTGGTGGGCGGGCCGGGGGAGTGGCTGCCCAAATTGAGGCATTCCCATGTGAACGCCTCCGTTTGGGGGCGGCCCCACTGACATCACGGTGATGTCAGTGGGAGAGATTTCGGCTCTGTGAGAGCCGACATCTCTCTGGGGCTTGCAGCAATGAGACCCTACCACAAGGGTCTCATCGCAAGCCCGATGGTCGCGATGGTCTTGACCATCGCGACCATCTTCCAGGCCGCTCGCTATAGCTGTGGGTGGTCCAAAATTAGAGACCAAAATATAGACAAATACAAAAATAAGCAAGACTACAAATAGGCACAAGACAAAATACACTCACCAATCAACAATCGCCTATACAGACTCCGCAAACAATATAGCACAAACTCCTCACTATCCCTCTCTTCTCTAACTCCTGCCACAAACTCACGAGGTATGGGCATCACAGGGCGTATTTATATTCTGTCTGAACATTCCAAAACATGTGACCACTTCCACCAATCAAAAACAGTCGGGCGAGTAATTACACTTAATTAGACGCAACCGCCAAAAAACAAACCTCTGTCCCCGCCAAAAAACAAACTTTCAACAGAAGAGAGATATCTCCCCCGAGTTAAAAAGAATCTCACCCGAGAAATCTCGATTTGCTTCACCATCGAAAAATTCACTTTCAGCTAAACTCGCTTCTTAGTAAATTTTCAAAACCAAAAAAAACTCGACAAATCTTGATTCTTAGTAAATTTACCCTAGATTATCTTCTAGAAAGTGCTAGGTAAATGATGTTAAGTAGAATCTGATTGGTTGCTATGGGCAACATCACTTCTAAAATGCACTTGTAAAAACTCTCACTTTAGTAAATTAAATTTACCCATTAATATCTTTGTGCTGTTTCAGTGGCACTTTGGAGGCCACTAACTAACTATGGCCCTCATTCAGACCCACTCGCAAGCGGGCGCACGTACGTTAGGCGTACGTACAAAAATATTTAAATTCAATGGCTCGCTCGTATTTTCGTTCGCATCTAAAATTCCTCCCTAAACTCTGACGACCCCTCCTCTAACTAACGAGCGTACGAAATAGCGAGCGTACATCCCCGAAATGGCTTGAAAGGAACGCACGCACAAGTATAAACAGGAAGTGGCCTTGTCAGATGTCGATTACCTGCTCCTTTATTCTGCCTACCTCCATCAATCGTATCATGCCAATCAATGTATCAATTAGCTTAATTGTTTGTTTGTTTTCAACACAATGCAAGAAACTTTACTCTTTTCCGTGTTTGTGTTTACCCGCAGAATACGTACGGATGAAACATTCGCTTTTATTGTTCAAAAAACATGTGAACCACAATTAATCAATTGTTCTATTGCTGTGGATCCCCGCATATTTCCCTGGGTTCATTTCTTTATTTAAATTTGCTTACGCATGTCACTGCATCAAGCCTATCATAACTCTCAAGAGATTTGTGGCCCTGTCGAACACATGACTCATACACTAACCAATAAAATTGCTCCTGTTAATTTCCAAAATACATTAGCCAATCAGAAAATTTTTACACACTTTATCAAAAATGATTTTTAAGAAAAACACCATTGCCATCATGAGAGCCTCTGCATTCACCAGGCGTGAGCTGCTGGTGCTTACGGAGGTCATGGATCGCCGGATCACCAGCCAACCTCAACCCATGACCAACCGGCAGAAGCGCTCCGCGTATGCGGAGGCACGGTCCCGCCTGCGGTCCTTCGGCTCACGCCGCAACATCGGGCAGCTGGAGCGCAGGTGGTCCGACCTGCAACGGCGAACGCCCCGCTTGCTGGCATGCTTTCGCATGCAGATCCTGGAAAGTAAGTGTTATGTATTGTGGTTTTAATGTTTGTGTTTGTTGGGCAAACTGCGTGTGCATGTTTTTCTGTCTGTCCTATTTATTATTTGTACTCATATCTGCGTGTGCATGTTTTCCTGTCTGTCCTATTTATTATTTGTACTCATATCTGCGTGTGCATGTTTTCCTGTCTGTCCTATTTATTATTTGTACTCATATCTGCGTGTGCATGTTTTCCTGGCTGTCCTATTTCTTATTTGTACTCATATCTGCGTGTGCATGTTTTCCTGTCTGTCCTATTTATTATTTGTACTCATATCTGCGTGTGCATGTTTTCCTGTCTGTCCTATTTATTATTTGTACTCATATCTGCGTGTGCATGTTTTCCCTCTATTTCTGATTTATTCATTCAACTCCTATTTGGCTTCTTTTTTGGGTTTTTTTTTTTTTTTCAGTTTTGGTCCCCGGATTTGTCCATAAACTAACCGCAATTTCTTTGACATATTTTAGGGGGACAGCCAAGACTCCGCCGTCACCGTCCGTCCAGACGGCGTTCCCGGCCACTATCCCCAACCCCCAGCCAACACTCCACCCCAAATCTTTCCCCTATTCCCCACTCCTCCCCATCCTTCCCAGACCCTCTCCCGGAAATATCGGGCCTCCTTCCCCTCCATCCCACTTCCCCCTCTCCTCCACCCACCCCTCTTCCAATTACCCCCTCCCCGGAGTCCATCATAACTCCTCCCCATTCTTTGGGGAATGACGGATCCTCCGAGGAGGATCATGGAGGCATTTCCGGAGCTCCCGTTTTGGCTCCCGGTATGTTTTTATTTTGTTTTTTTTTAAAGCACAAACTGTTTGTATGTAATCATGTGTCGTGCCTTTCTTCGTGTTTTTGTGGCTTGACTTTTGGTGATTTTGCAGTTTGCCTTTACCTCTTCCTGGTGATTTCAACATACACATATCACACCTGTGGGAATTTGTACATAGGCCTTGTATTTTTGGCAGCACCCCCTTTTTTTTTTTTTTTTTAGGTTTAGGAGTGATTTCGTTGTGTTTTTGTTTTTTTAATGTGGATTCCCTATTGTTGTATTAACCCACACACTTTTCTCACCCACAGAGGAACAGAGGCGTCGGCAAGAGGTGGCGGATTGTGTGGGCCAGATGCGCCAACATGTAATTGGCATTCTGGTGGCCCTCGACCGGCTGTCTGGCCTCCTTCGCCAGTAGTTTTTTTTTTTTTGTTAACGTTTCAAAATAAATTTATTCAGACAAATATACGTTCTGGCTCATTTTTTACATCCAAAACCAAGATAGTTTAGCATGACATAAGTAGACTGTTCCTGCAAGGATTTCCCTTTTTTAAAAGTTAGATTGTGTTTTGTCTTTGTATGTCAAACAGACACAAGAAACACAGAACAGTAACAATGTCATTTCCCTTTTTGGGTGTAGTGTCAATTACATATTTCTACATTTTACAGGTTCCTAGTTGGAGCGCAAGCTGCTTAGGCCAATCTTACAAATCCCAAGGTTGGCCCAGGCTTCCTTTTGGTGTGGGTTGGGAAGCTGAAAACATATTTCAGTTTAGCTCAACTGGCGTCAGTACTCAATTACCCCTTAGTCAAATGTAACTTGTGTTAACCTGGTTACACTTGCTGTTAACGTCCCAAAAAAGGAAGACCATTTCACTCTCCAAACATTTATTCACAACATAACAGAGAAAACAAAGTGGTCACTCCCAAAAATAGAACACAGTGATAAATTCAAATACAACACATACCAAGAAATAATTAAATAAAAACAAAAAATCAAGAACTGGTTGACGAAGGACCATGCCAACATGATTCCACAAACATGGCGTTGCAATATGGGTTCGAGAATATATGCCCAAAAGGACCAGATCCAGGTTTGGTAAGGGTAGCAGGAAGTAGTGAGCGTTGGAGTGCCAAAGATTATGTGAACAAACAGAAGATGGTGAGAAAAAAAACACAAAATTAGATGTTCGCAAACAAACACAAACACATTAGGTATAAACACTGTAGTTTTGTTACAACTTACCTAAAAAATCTGGCCACCACATCATCGTGTATGGCCCCCCCACATACTGACCTCCGACCAACCTCGGGGGGGCCATCCTCAGGTAAGGCATCCTCTGGCTGCATTGGGACACCACTCCTTATGGCAATGTTGTGAAATATCCCACACAGGACCACAATTTTAGACACCATATCTGGCACATACATGAGCTCGCCACCAGAGCGGTGGAGGCATCTGAATCGGCCTTTTAAAAGGCCGATACAGCGCTCCACCACTTGCCTGGTGGCTGTAAGTGCGGAATTATACGCACTTTGTGGCCCTGGTGTGGGAGCCAAATAAGGAGTGAGCAGCCAGGACATGCAAGGGTATTCACTGTCTCCTGTGAAAAAAAATAGACAACATCAGGAACACTGTGTATCAAGCTTAACATTGTTATGTACTAAAGGTCTCCACTTACCCAGAAGCCACGCATCACCAGCTTGTAGGTTGGTTAATTTCTGCCATATCCCTGATTGCCGGATGACGAAGGAGTCATGAGCACTTCCTGGTAATTTAGCATTCAGGGACATGATCTGGAGGGAGGCATCACATACCACCATTACATTCAGGGAGTGATAGTGTTTCCGGTTTCTAAATATTGCCTCCAGCCGTGCTGGAGGCTGAAGTGGTATGTGAGTACCATCCACAACCCCTATGATGTGTGGGAAGCCAGCTATTTGGTAAAAATTGGCCTTGGCCACACTAAGGGCACCCATATCCAAAGGCATTTTAATAAAATGATGGAGGTGCTTGAAAAGTGCCTCCATCACTGCCCTCAGGATCCGGGAAAAGGAGGATTGGGAGATGCCCGCCACTATTCCCACCGTTGTTTGAAACGATCCTGAGGCACAGAAATGTAACACCGCCATAAATTGCGTCAGTGGTGGTATTGCTGTTGGACTGTCAATTTGCCGCTCAAGATCACTTTCTATTAATGAGAGAGTGTCTATGATGATTTTGGGAGGTAGACGGTAGCGTCTTAAAACCTCATCATCGGGCATTCCAAAAAGGGTGACATGTGTTCGAAATATCTGGGGCCTTGCATGCCTACGATGCCTACGCCTGGGACGAGTTTGAGGTTGGTCGTCTTCCGGGAGCAGGGCCAGAACAATTCGCCCCAGATCTACCTGAAATTCAAAGTTTACAATGTAAGGCTTTTGAGCCACCCCAAAAGTAACATAAAACAACTTAGCTTTATGATACCATCCATAGCTGCTTACATGCCGGGGTATTGTCATGATACGTATAAACTGTAAAAAAGCCAAAAATGAGACATCAAAAATTTAGAGGGTGATTTTATGTTTGTCAAATTGGTGCAAGCCAACACATAAAATAGGCGAAACACACATTTGGCCATCGATGAAAACGACATTGCACACCGTACGTCAAATAGGGGTCAAATGGACCCCAAAAATGTAAAAGGGAAAAGAAAAACTGGTTTACATGATGAATAAGCCTCGAAAAATGCGTTAATTTGTTCGCAAATGCAAGTCACTACACCAACAGTCAAAAATGCGTTAATTTGTTCGCAAATGCAAGTCACTACACCAACAGTCAAAAATGCGTTAATTTGTTCGCAAATGCAAGTCACTACACCAACAGTCAAAAATGCGTTAATTTGTTCGCAAATGCAAGAAAAATAATGGACTTACCAAAATCGAATATATAAGATTTCCAACAAAAAGGTCTTTGGGTCCGAAAGCCAAAACAAACTAAAATAGATGAAATTAGTGTAAAAAAAATATATAAAACAAAAAACAAGAAGTAGACACCAATTGGCCACAAATTAGACTGCACAAAACTTACCAAATCAGGAAACGAGGGCAAAAAAACCCCCAAAAAACTGCGAACGGAAAACCAAAACAACTGTAGCAAAACCAAAAAAATACAAACACCGCCAAATCCTCCAACCGCAAACAACCAAATCCAACCAACTTAACCGCCAACAATCCAACAACGCAACCTCGACTCCACACACACCAAGCCATAAATAGTGTTTATTTTCCCGCACAAATTAAGGAAGAATCATAGGGACGCACAATCAATGATGCGGCCGCAAACTAAGGACGCATGTATAAATACGTCACGAAATCACATTTAATTTCTGGTTGATTTCATTCTGGAAGCAGAGACATGGCTTCAGACCAGGGAAACAATGGCCAAAAATCCGGCGGTAAGGCCTTCATGCATTTTGTCTCAATGATTCTTTTAAAACATAATATTGTGCAAGTTGTGAAGTGGCTAAATCTGCATATTTACCCAAATAGGTGAGGAGGAAGACATGGAAGAGACTGCTGGCCCCAGTCAACCCGCCAAAGCTGCCAAAAAAAAAGGCAGCCACATTTCACAAGCAAGGAGATGGAGGTTTTGATCCAGAAGTGCGTTGACATCCTGCCCCAGGCAGCCAGGAATATGAGCCAAAGCCAGAAGTGGAGAATGTGGGAGGAGGTCGCCGTTGCTGTCAATAGGGTGGGTGATTATGTCCGTCTAGCCCGGGATGTCAAACGGCGGTAAGTAATTACTTTCCCATCCTATAAACAAACCCCATTGTAAAAAAAAGGATAATGGTTCCAATTTCATTCCACAGATGGGCAGACTTCAAATATCGTCTCAAGCAAAAACTTGCCGACAGGGCTAGGCATGCAAGGGGGACAGGTGGGGGTCCCACCCCTGTGTCATTGGAGTTGACAGACTTAGAAGAGCTGGCACAGGGGTGTGTGCAGGCTGTGGAGGTGTTTGGCGTGTCCAACATGGATACGGACATGCCAGACTTTGCGGCTCCTCATGTTGGCCAAGGTAAGTCTTGTGATGTCACCAACTCTGAAATGCGATTGTGCCAATATGTAGATTCTAATGTGAGTCTTTTTGCATTTTTCCTAACAGAGACAGAGGCGGATGAGTCTGCTCCAGAGGGGAGCCTTGGCCGCAGAATTTCTGCTGGCTCTGCAGGGGAGGAACCAGTACATCCGGCTGAGGACCCTGCAGAAGCCAGTCCAGGGCGTGCCCCCTCGCAGGCAGTGGGCCTCCTCACAGAACTCAATTTTAAATCGGATTTCCATACGGAGATTCTGCAGAGGATGGACGCCAGTCTGATACGGGTGGCTGAGGCCCTGGAGCAAAATGCTGCGGCCAACGTGACCATTGCTCAGGCCCTGGCGGAAAATACCAGGGCCAACATCCGCATCGCCGATGCCCTGGAGCAGCTCGTTCGCCAGCACATGGTGGAGCCGACCTCCCTTCCTGCCGGAACATCCGGATCCTCCACCTCTGGCACAACATCAGCCAATCCTCCAAATGTGCCTAGCCCTGTGCCTAGTCCAGAGGCCACAACATCTGCCTCTGGACAGGCCAGCCCGATGGCATCCCGGACCCGGTCTGGCGCCCACCCTCACCCAGCCAAACGGGCGAGAAAACGGTGACAGCAATGGCGACTCTTCCCACACTCCTTCTGTGCTTGGCTCATATTCCTTTCTGGTCAAAACTTCCCTCTCCTTTCTTGTGAAATTTTAAAAAATTTGGTATTTACGTTTATGTTACCAGTTATGGCTTTTTTTTTTTTTAGTAACAAATATCTTTGCCACAAAAAAAAGGCAACAAAATATTAGGCCAATTTGTTTGTGTTTAAACAATAAATTTAAAACACAAAACTGACATTGTATTGTGACATTATTGTACAAATGGGTTACATTTAATCCTGGCCCTAAAGGCAAAAACTGACCCTCTTAAAAAAAAAAAAGGCCTCTTTAAGGAACGTTTTAAAAATCACATAGCGATGCAAATTCCACAGTAAACCAAAAAAAAGGGGAGCTAATTAAAACATGATGACATTATTGTTACAATAGGCCATAACCAACAAATTGTGGCCAAAATAAAACACCAAAAATGTACGCTAATTGATTGTGTAATCATGACATTAGCAGCTCTGATTTCCACCTGCGTACGCTTTTGTGCTATCCCAATAAACTGCTTTCCAAACACATACCAAGCCGGTTTTCAATCCAACACTAATTACTTTACTGACCAGCCGCGATTAATCGCAGCACCATCCTTGAGTCCCAGGACGGAGGAGAAGGCCATCGCCAATGTGGTCGAGTAATCCTGACCCTAAGCTGTGCGAGCATTTTGAAGGGAAAGCGGATGTTCCAGTGACGTATGAGACAGTCCGAACACATTTGACGTTCGCATCTGCTAATGTATGTACGCCCCAAAAATGCCTCGCCACGCCTGCGTTTTTTCATCTCCACCCCCGTCAACACCCAAAAACGCCCTGTTCTGTCAATCACATTTGACATGTCACTTCCTGTACACTATTTTAGGAACGAGAGAAAAAAAACTTGCAATCTGCCGTACGCACATGCGCAGTGTAACACCGACGCATGCGCGGTTAGTCAACATCGGAACGCAACGAGCGTACTGTTGTTAACGTGCGGCTCTGAATGAGGGCCTATGTTTTTTTTTAATCTCCCTGTACAGGTTGGAAAATGCTTTTTCATGTGGAAAGCACTACTAGAAGTCTTCCTGGTCCCCTTCTGGGATGAGAAAATCCACTCCCAGCAGCAGCAGGCATGGCGCTCAAGGATTCTTCTAGGGCAAGGACTGATGTGAATGAGTAAAATATTATTTTGTAAATGCCTCCTTCCCCTTCTTCCTCATAAATTTACATTGGAATACATTTTTTTTATTAAATTTACTACCAAACCCTTCCTGTCCCTGCCTACAACTACATACATACTCCAACTCCTTCATGTCACGGCCAGGGTTTCTCGACATGGTAGTCACCGGGTATTACCTGTGAGATCATTATGGCGGGGGGTCTCTGGCAGCGGTGCTAGTGTTTGGTGAGGGGTATTGGCTGCGCGTGGTTCTGTGCGGGCACATTGTCACTAGGCCTGGTGAGGTCTGGCTGTGTTTCCGTTCCGTTGGCATGGGCGTCACCATCTTGCCTGCGGCCATGTGATTCCGGATGTCCAATCCTGGTAGGTCATGTGCTCATTCCAGACAGTCACAGCGCGGCACTGAGTATTTAGGAAGATCCAGAGCCTTCCTTCCTTTGCCAGTGCAATGTGTTTCTCAGCTGCGGCTGAGAGAGAGTACCTGTGCCTTACCTGCCTGTCTGTTATGCTACTAGCCTGAACCTTGCCTGCTCCAACCTGCTGGACTTACCCTGCACCCTCCATATACCTTTCCACCTGCCTGAGTACCTGAACCTGCTGTTCCCTGCAACTTGCCTCCCTTCACTCCCAGCTGGACTTCATTACCTCAGCCTGCATTTGTTACAGCTCACCATACCTGCACTCATTACAGCTCATCATTCCTGCATTCAGTTACAACTCATCATATCTGCATTCTGTTACAGCTCACCATATTTGTATACTGGACTGTTCCTGCCTGTCACTATCTGGACATTTCCCATTAACCCCCACTACAGTTATCAAGTGCACTTTAGTGCTATACCTGGACTTTTTATTTGCCATTCCCATGTCTTCTAAGTCACTTATTAAAAACTCCACTTTTTCATTTAAGTCTGCTTCTGTGTCTGCTCCTATCACCACCCCGGGTCCACAACAAATTCAGAAGCTCACACCTCAGGCCTCTCTTTTGAATAATAAAAACATTTGTTTCCTGATGTGCCATGTTGGAAGTTGAACTGACACATCTTTGTACCACCCACTGCTGCCGCTTAGCTTAGTCAGCCAGCTAGCTTGGTGCAAATTTTGGGCCTAAACTGGATGAAAACAATTTAATGAGCTGTGAGGTGGTCAAAATTGACTGGAAACAAGAGAAAATAAATGTTATTGATGTTAATAATAATACTGTAGGAACAAAAACTGGCCCATTTTATGTGATTTTAGCTGTTTTTATGATTTTTTTAAGAAAAAATCCAGATCCTCTCCAAAAAATCATGGAGGGCTAGTTTTGGCAAAACCAATCCAGATCCAAAACCAGGGGAGATCCAGATCCAAAACCAATACCAAGACACGGGTATCGGTGCACATCTCTAAATTAGGTATCCCTAAAATATTCAACGTGGAGTATGTGCAGTAGCGCTCTCCAGCTTTAGCACTATGCAGGATATAGTACAATAGATGCTAATACCTGGTGGCTGCAGAAGTCCCTGGAGTACATTGAACTCATTTACATGTTTGTGGTAGCAGTGTGAGGTGACGTGTGTTTGGTGACACGGGGCGGTATCCTTCCATAGCCATTAGACTATGGGCAGACTGTAGCCATAAGTATATACATATACAGTTCTCTGCATACATCTGGCTTCCATCTCCTATGGAACTTTTATAAATATTTGAGGGGTGGATATGCAGAAATATGTCGCTTTAGTATAACTAATCTGAGTGACAGCTCAGCCTCGCCCTGTGTGCAAAATGTGACCTCACTGATATCTGAGTGTCAGAGATGCCCATCGGCCAGTGTGTACCAGTGATATGTCTGTGAACGATGTTGTTCACAGATATATCGTGTCGACTGTGCTGCACAGCTTATGGCAAATATATCTGCAGACATATCTGTCCATCGTGCTGTGAGTATGGGAAATCAGCCGATCACCCGTACACTTACAGCCACAGGAAGGGGATACTGTGCAACCCCCTGCCAGCGGAACCGGCGAACAGAAGGAATATGATGATTGTTCAGTGTGTATGAACAACCATCATCTGCAGATATATCTCCTAGGTGTGTATCCAGCTTTACTCTAACTGAGCCACTAGCTATAATCTATGTGACAACCCAGCCTCGCCCTGAGTACAGAATGTGACCTCACTGGTATCTGAGTGTCAGAGTTCACTTTCATTTCTCTCTCCTGCTGCCAGCGATGGCGTCTGCTGATCTGAGACAGGAGCTGGTCTGTTCCATCTGCCTGAGCATTTATACAGATCCTGTAACCCTGAGATGTGGCCACAACTTCTGCCGGGTCTGTATTGATCGTGTGCTGGATACACAGGAGGGGTCTGGAGTTTATACATGTCCTGAATGCAGAGCAGAGTGTCAGGAGCGTCCTGCACTGCAGAGGAACATAGCTCTGTGTAACATAGTGGGGAGTTTCCTGTCTCCTTGGCCAGATCAGGAGGACACTGGGATCTTCTGCACTTACTGTATTCACTTTCCTGCACCTGCTGCTAAATCCTGTCTGCATTGTGAGGCTTCTCTGTGTGATAATCACCTGAGAGTACACAGCAAGTCAGCAGAACACGTCTTATCTGATCCCACCACTTCCCTGGGGAACAGGAAATGCTCCGTCCATAAGAAGATCTTTGAGTATTACTGCACTGAGGATGCTGTCTGTATCTGTGTGTCCTGCTGTCTGATCGGGGAACACAGAGGACATCAGGTGGAGTCGCTGGATGAGGCCTCTGAGAAGAAGAAGGAGAAGCTGAGAAATGTTCTGCAGAAACTGATGAAAAAGAGAGAGGAGACTGAGATAAGAGTCCAGAGTTTGCAGGACCGCAGGAGAGAAGCTCAGGGAAAAGCAGCTGGTGTAACAGAGACAGTCACTGCCCTGTTTAGAGACATCAGGAGACAGCTGGAAGACCTGGAGAAGAGAGTCCTGAGTGAGATCTCTAGGCAGGAACAGCGCATTTCACTCTCAGTCTCTGATCTGATCCAGCAGCTGGAAATAAAGAAGGACGAGCTGTCCAGGAAGATGCATCACATTGAGAAGCTGTATAACATGTCTGATCCAGTGACTGTCTTACAGGAACCAGACACAGGTGACTTGTGTGATACTGAGGACACAGAGAGACATGATAACCAGGTCCGTGGTGCAGGAGATCTGAATGTGGGTCTCATCTCAGGGACATTACACACATTATCTGATATAATAATAGGTATAAATACAGGGATTTATGTGCAGGAAAATACAGACCTATTCCTGGATGTAACCACAGCTGGTAATTATATACAGATATCAGGTGACAGGAAAACTGCATCCAGGTCACAGATAAACCAGAATCGCCCAGTAACACCAGAGAGATTTCAGTGTCCTCAGGTAATAAGCACCAGGGGATTCTCCTCAGGGCGACATTACTGGGAAGTGGATGTCAGTAAATCAGTGAAGTGGAGGGTGGGGATGTGTTATCCCAGTATAGACAGAACAGGAGGTCAGTCATACATAGGATATAATAACACATCCTGGTGTTTGTGTAGATGGAGGTATAATAATCAGTACTCAGTGAGACATGACAATACAGAAATCTGGCTACCCAACTATATTCCCTGTGACAGAGTGAGGATATACCTGGATTATGAGGCAGGACAGCTGTCCTTTTATTCTCTGTGTGACCCCATCAGACACTTACACACATACACTGCCGTCCTCACTGAGCCCCTTCATGCTGCATTATGTCTAGGGGACGGTTGTATAGAAATATCTATCAAGTACTGTGAGAAGTGATCTAAAGAAATCTGCCCAGAGAGGGTGACATCATGGGGGGAGGGTCTGATCACTGGAACATCTGGCAATTGAATGGAGCAATGGGTGCAAATGTAGCAAAGCTCCTCTTATTTTGCAGCAGCTGTTTAACCAGATGTCCAGATTTTCTCTTATTGGTGAATAAGAAACTTTTATTACAACAATAGAAATTTATTTTTCTGTGGTATTTCTCCATCTAAAGCTCCAGGTCACTGCTTGCTGTGATTGGCTGCAATAGTTGTCTGTCAGCCAGTGAGTAGCCAATAGGTGCCAGCTCCGTCAGCACCTTCCAATTTGTGCTGCTGTTGCAGACTGCTTTCTTCTCTGTCAGTGTCTCTCACCCTGATGCTCGGGCAAGTAATAAGGAGTCACTGATGTTACTTTGCAGCTCCCTATCCCCAGCACTTGCACCCGGCTGCTGCTGGGCAGCTCTCTGAGACAGACGGGCAACAGCAAAACATGACAGAGGTGGTAGCCTGGCCTGTTCCTGCTGTAGTGACATAAACGTCACTTATGTGTCTGTGTAATTAGGGGAAACACAACATTCACTCATAATAATACAGTACAATCATGTTATATGTTATTCCTGTGTGTGTCATGCATATATGTTATTCCGGTGTGTGCCATGAATATATGTTATTCCTGTGTGTGTGTCATGCATATATGTTATTCCTGTGTGTGTGCCATGCATATATACGTTATTCCTGTGTGTGTGCCATGTATATATGTTATTCCTGTGTGTGTGCCATGTATATATGTTATTCCTGTGTGTGTGTCATACATATATGTTATTCCTGTGTGTGTGCCATGCATATATGTTATTCCTGTGTGTGTGTCATACATATACGTTATTCTTGTGTGTGTGCCATGTATATATGTTATTCCTATGTGTGTGCCATGTATATATGCTATTCCTGTGTGTGTGTCATACATATATGTTATTCCTGTGTGTGTGCCATGCATATACGTTATTCCTGTGTGTGTGCCATGCATGTATGTTATTCCTGTGTATGCCCTGCATATATGTTATTCCTGTATGTGTGCCATGCATATACGTTATTCCTGTGTGTGTGCCATGCATATACGTTATTCCTGTGTGTGTGCCATGCATGTGTTATTCCTGTGTATGCCCTGCATATATGTTATTCCTGTGTGTGTGCCATGTACATATGTTATTACTGTGTGTGCCATGCATATATGTTATTCCTGTGTGTGTGCCATGAGTGTTTGTTATTCCTGTGTGTGTGCCATGAATATATGTTATTCCTGTGTGTGTCATGCATATATGTTATTCCTGTGTGTGTGTCATACATATATGTTATTCCTGTGTGTGTGCCATGCATATACGTTATTCCTGTGTGTGTGCCATGTATATATGTTATTCCTTTGTGTGTGCCATGTATATATGTTATTCCTGTGTGTGTGCCATGTATATATGTTATTCCTGTGTGTGTGTGTCATACATATGTTATTCCTGTGTGTGTGCCATGCATATACGTTATTCCTGTGTGTGTGCCATGTATATATGTTATTCCTATGTGTGTGCCATGTATATATGTTATTCCTGTGTGTGTGTCATACATATATGTTATTCCTGTGTGTGTGCCATGCATATACGTTATTCCTGTGTGTGTGCCATGCATGTATGTTATTCCTGTGTATGCCCTGCATATATGTTATTACTGTGTGTGCCATGCATATATGTTATTCCTGTGTGTGTGCCCTGCATATATGTTATTCCTGTGTGTGTGCCATGTACATATGTTATTCCTATGTGTGTGCCATGTATATATGCTATTCCTGTGTGTGTGTCATACATATATGTTATTCCTGTGTGTGTGCCATGCATATACGTTATTCCTGTGTGTGTGCCATGCATATATGTTATTTCTGTGTGTGTGCCATGCATATACGTTATTCCTGTGTGTGTGCCATGCATGTATGTTATTCCTGTGTATGCCCTGCATATATGTTATTCCTGTGTGTGTGCCATGCATATACGTTATTCCTGTGTGTGTGCCATGCATGTGTTATTCCTGTGTATGCCCTGCATATATGTTATTCCTGTGTATGTGCCATGTACATATGTTATTACTGTGTGTGCCATGCATATATGTTATTCCTGTGTGTACCCTGCATATATGTTATTCCTGTGTGTGTGCCATGAGTGTTTGTTATTCCTGTGTGTATGCCATGAATATATGTTATTCCTGTGTGTGTGTCATGCATATATGTTATTCCTGTGTGTGTGTCATACATATATGTTATTCCTGTGTGTGTGCCATGCATATACGTTATTCCTGTGTGTGTGCCATGTATATATGTTATTCCTTTGTGTGTGCCATGTATATATGTTATTCCTGTGTGTGTGCCATGTATATATGCTATTCCTGTGTGTGTGTCATACATATGTTATTCCTGTGTGTGTGCCATGCATATACGTTATTCCTGTGTGTGTGCCATGTATATATGTTATTCCTATGTGTGTGCCATGTATATATGTTATTCCTGTGTGTGTGTCATACATATATGTTATTCCTGTGTGTGTACCATGCATATACGTTATTCCTGTGTGTGTGCCATGCATGTATGTTATTCCTGTGTATGCCCTGCATATATGTTATTACTGTGTGTGCCATGCATATATGTTATTCCTGTGTGTGTGCCCTGCATATATGTTATTCCTGTGTGTGTGCCATGTACATATGTTATTCCTATGTGTGTGCCATGTATATATGCTATTCCTGTGTGTGTGTCATACATATATGTTATTCCTGTGTGTGTGCCATGCATATACGTTATTCCTGTGTGTGTGCCATGCATATATGTTATTCCTGTGTGTGTGCCATGCATATATGTTATTCCTGTGTGTGTGCCATGCATATACGTTATTCCTGTGTGTGTGCCATGTATATATGTTATTCCTATGTGTGTGCCATGTATATATGTTATTCCTGTGTGTGTGTCATACATATATGTTATTCCTGTGTGTGTACCATGCATATACGTTATTCCTGTGTGTGTGCCATGCATGTATGTTATTCCTGTGTATGCCCTGCATATATGTTATTACTGTGTGTGCCATGCATATATGTTATTCCTGTGTGTGTGCCCTGCATATATGTTATTCCTGTGTGTGTGCCATGTACATATGTTATTCCTATGTGTGTGCCATGTATATATGCTATTCCTGTGTGTGTGTCATACATATATGTTATTCCTGTGTGTGTGCCATGCATATATGTTATTCCTGTGTGTGTGCCATGCATATATGTTATTCCTGTGTGTGTGCCATGCATATATGTTATTCCTGTGTGTGTACCCTGCATATATGTTATTCCTGTGTGTGTGCCATGAGTGTTTGTTATTCCTGTGTGTGTGCCATGTACTGTACATATGTAATTCCTTTGTGTACAGCTTTTAGTTTTATAACAAGCCTTTTTTAAAATACATCTTTAATTACATTAATATATTAACAATAAAATGTTTACATTACAAAGACATAAGTTGTACTTTTTTCCATAAAATAATTTTTTGATTAAATTAATATATTAAAGGATATTCCTTATTATAGTATGCCTATATTCAATAGTAATAAAAAATGTGGTTTTTTTTAAACAATTTCTTTTATTGAGACACTGCACATAAGCACAATCAAATACATCAAAATAACAATCACGAAAAGTATAGATATACATAGAGTACAGTAGACATATAGATCATAATTGTTTTGGACATAATATAGTAACAGTGTGTCTACCAAGGGAGAAAAGAAAAACCAAAAAACAAATCAAAAACCATACATATATATTAGGGATGTGCAGGCTCGGATAGGTTCGAGTTTGCACGTGGAGTTCGGATTTTTCCCTCCAAAAAAACGGAACTCAGAACGAGGCAAAACGTCATCTTACATGGACGAACATCATCATTCCTGGTCTTTTGTCCAGGAATGATGATGTTCGTCCATGTAAGATGACGTTTTGCCTCGTTCTGAGTTCCGTTTTTTTGGAGGGAAAAATCCGAACTCCACGTGCAAACTCGAACCTATCCGAGCCTGCACATCCCTAATATATATATATATATAGCTTATGATAGCAGTATTCCACCATGTAAACACTGCATATATCCTAGTTATCAGATCATATTGTATATCAGATAATATTTGAAACTTTCAACATCTGACAGATACAACCAAAAACAAATATAAACAATACAATAACAAAAACAAAAAAGAGCTCTCTCCCAATCCTCCCCCCCCCACCCCCAAAGGAACCACAATCACCTGCATCTGATGTAAACACATTATGTCGTGGTAGAGTTTATGTCTATTGGTGGATTATTCCCAATAGTCTGGAGTAAAAACCAAGATGTATCCTTCACACTATAATATATTTGGCGCCTTATGTCGAGGGAAAATGTAGATATATATGATTCCCACATATCAAAAAATTTCTCTACTTTCTTTTCCTTCTCTAAGACTACCTCTACCCAATCCATTCGAAATATGTTGTATAATTTTGTCTTAAATAACACAAAAGATGGGGAGGAGGTCGAAATCCATTCCTGCAATAATGTTTTACGAGCAGCAGCGCTAATTGCCAATAACAGTCTTCTGCTTCCTTTGCTAGCCCTCATATCTGCAGGTATAATGCCAAAAATAGCCCACTCTGGAATGAAAGGGACATAATTGAGTAAAGCTGACTCCACATATCGTTTGATCCGTAACCAAAATCCTCGGACTATTGGGCACGACCAAAAGCAATGATATAAGTGTGCATTATCTTCTCCGCACCTATAACAGGAATGAGAAACCGAACGTCCCATTAAAAAACTTCTATGCGGAGACAAATAGGCTCTGTGAAAAATGTTTAGAAACATCTCCACATATATTGTTGATGTTAAAGATTTACAAGAATAATTAAGGGCAGTCAATAACTCTTCAACTGTATACAAGGGAAATTTTTGAACCCACTGCGAAAGTCCCCGAGCATTGGACGCGTGATCCAAAGATATTTTAAAATATTGATAATAATTAGAAATAGCTTTCTTGAGTATTGGAGGTTTGGAAAGAAGGTCATCTACTGGATTATTCCAATCTTCTGCCACAAACACCTGGATTACTGAGTTGATATAATGCTGTGCCTGCAGGAAGGCCATGGGGATCCCCAACAGAGCATTATACTTTTCTGCAGCTTCGCTAAAAGATAAAACCCGACATGTTTCTTTATCTACTAAACAGCCTATTCTCTGAATGCCACCCACTCGCCATATTGTGAATGGATATGTCGCCTGCCCAGACTGAAAATGCGGATTTCTTACGAGAGGAAGAAATAATGATTTGTGTGAGTTAAGGCCCGCCTCTTGTCTTATTAAGTGCCATACTCGTTTTGTATTCCACAGTAATGGATTATTTTTAATTGTGGTGGGTAATTCCTGATCACGGGAGTGAAGAAATGTAATCAAATCGCCCTGGTCTAAGAACTCTCGCTCAAGTGAAGTATTGGCATAATTCTCTGATCCATTTATCCAATCCGACAAATAACGGAACATAGCTGCTTTATTGTATAATCTAATGTCTGGAAAGCTTATTCCTCCATTCAATTTGGTTTGTTGCAATTTTAACAAACTAATCTTAGGCCGTTTACCATTGCATATAAAGGATCTAAATATCTTATTTAAAAGACACAGGCCCTCATTCAGAGCCGCTCGTTAACAGCAGTACGCTCGTTGCGTTCCGATGTTGACTAACCGCGCATGCGTCGGTGTAACACTGCGCATGTGCGTACGGCAGATTGCGAGCTTTTTTTGACTCGTTCGTAAAATAGCGTACAGGAAGTGACATGTCCAATGTGATTGACAGAACAGGGCGTTTTTGGGTGTTGACGGGGGTGGAGATTGAAAAACGCAGGCGTGGCGAGGCATTTTTGGGGCGTACATACATTAGCAGATGCGAACGTAAAATGTGTTCGGACCGACTCATACGTCACTGGATGATCCTCTTTCCCTTCAAAATGCTCACACAGCTTAGGGTCTGGATTACTCGACCACATTGGCGATGGCCTTCTCCTCCGTCCCGGCACTCCACGATGTTGCAGCGATTAATCGTGGGTGGTCAGAACAGCAATTAGTGTTGGATTGAAAACCGGCTTGGTATGTGTTTTGAAAGCAGTTTTTTGGGTTAGCACAAAGCGTACGCAGGTGGAAATCATAGCTGCTAATGTCAGGATTACACAATCAATTTGCATACATTTGGGGGGGTTTATTTTGGCCTCAATTTGTTGGTTTGGGCCTATTGTAACAATAATGTCATCATGTTTTTTTTGTTTTTACCTTTTTCTTTTGGCCTGGTGAATTTGCATCGTTATGTAAATTTTTAAACGTTCCGTAAAGAGCCCTTTTTTTTAATTCATGTAAAATGTGGTTTTTGCACGTTTTTGCCTTTTGGCCCAGGATTAAATGTAACCCATTTTGACAATAATGTGTGAATACAATTTCAGATTTTTTTTTGAATTTTATTGCTCAAACAAAAACTAAAATAAAAAACAGATTGTAGAAAAATATTTTTTGCAGGGTTCATTCCCAAAGTTACAATAATTGGGCCAACAGAAAAGTTTGATGAAACGTAAAACTCAAAATTAAAAACAATTCACAAGAAAGGAGAGGGAAGTTTTGTCCAGAAAGGAATATGAGCCAAGCACAGAAGGAGTGTGGGAAAAATAGCCATTGCTGTCACCGTTTTTTCACCCGTTTGGCTGGGGGAGGGAGGGCGCCAGACCAGGTCCGGGATGTCATCGGGCTGGCCTGTCCAGAGGCAGATGTTGTGGCCCCTGGACTTGGCACAGGGCTAGGCACATTTGGAGGATTGGCTGATGTTGTGCCAGAGGTGGAGGATCCTGATGTTCCGGCAGGAAGGGAGGTCGGCTCCACCATGTGCTGGCGAACGAGCTGCTCCAGGGCATTGGCGATGCGGATGTTGGCCCTGGTATTTTCCGCCAGGGCCTGACCAATGGTCACGTTGGCCGCCGCATTTTGCTCCAGGGCCTCAGCCACCCGTATCAGACTGGCGTCCATCCTCTGCAGAATCTCCGTATGGAAATCCGATTTGAAATTGAGTTCTGTGAGGAGGGCCACTGCCTGCGAGGGGGATTGCCCTGGACTGGCTTCTGCAGGGTCCTCAGCCGGATGTACTGGTTCCTCCCCTGCAGAGCCAGCAGAAATTCTGCGGCCAAGGCTCCCCTCTGAAGCAGACTCATCCGCCTGTGTCTCTGTTGGAAAAATGAGAAAAGACTCACATTATAATCTACATATTGGCACAATAACATTTCAGAGTTGGTGACATCACAATATTTACCCGGGACAACATGAGGAGCCGCAAAGTCTGGCATGTCCGTATCCATGTAGGACATGCCAAACACCTCCACAGGCTGCACACACCCCTGTGCCAGCTCTTCTAAATCGGTCAACTCCAATGACACAGGGGTGGGACCCCCACCTGTCCCCCTTGCATGCCTAGCCCTGTCCACCAGTTTTTGCTTTAGGCGATATTTGAAGTCGCCCCATCTGTGGGATAAAATTGGAACCATTATCCTTTTGTTTAAAATGGGGTTTGTTTTTAGGGGGGGCAAGTGTTTACTTACTGCCATTTGACATCCCGGGCTAGACGGACATAATCACCCACCCTATTGACAGCAACGGCTACCTCTTCCCACATTCTCCACTTCTGGCTTGTACTCATATTCCTGTCTGCCTGTGGCAGGATGTCCACACACTTCTGTATCAAAACCTCCATCTCCTTTCTTGTGAATTGTGGCTGCCTTTTCTTTTTGGCAGCTTTGCCCGGAATACTGGGCCCAGCAGCCTCTTCCCTGTCATCCTCCTCACCTATTTGTGTAAATATGCAGAATTTTCAACTTCACAACTTGCCCAATATTATGTTCCAAATTAATCATTGAGACAAAATGAATGAAATACTTACCGCCTGACTGTTGGCCATTGTTTCCCTGGTCTGTAGCCATGTCTGAGCTCCAAACAAGAAATACACCAGAATTTTAATTGTGTTTCGTGACGTATTTATACATGCGTCCTTATTTTGCGGCCGCATCATTGATTGTGCGTTCCTATGATCCCTCCTTAATTTGTGCGGGAAACTAAACACTATTTATGGCTTGGTGTGTCTCGAGTCGAGGTGGCGTTTTTGGATTGTTGGAGGTTACCTTGGTCGGAGTTTCATGTTTGCGGATTTTGGAGTTGGCATTGTTGGGAGTTTATTTTGTTTGCTATAGTTGCATTTTTATTTTCCGGACACTTTTTTTTTGGTGTTTTTTTTGGGCTCGTTTCTTGATTTGGTAAGTTTTGGGCAGTCTAACTTTGGTTCAATTTGTGTCTCCTTCTTTTTCATATTTTTCTAAAGTTTTTTTTTCCTAATTTCCTCTCTGTTAGGTTTTTATTTGTTTCGGCCCCAAAGACCTTTTGATCGGGAATCTTATATATTAGCTCTTGGTAAGTCCATTTTGTAACTTGTTTTTGCAAACTAATTAGCGCATTTTTATCTGTTTGTATAGTGACTTGTATTTGCGAACTAATTAGCGCATTTTTATCTGCTTGTATAGTGACTAGGGGTGTGCACCGGCCACTTTTCGTGTTTTGTGTTTTGGTTTTGGATCTGGATCTTTCTTCGTGTTTTGGATCTGGATTGGTTTTGCCAAAACCACCCTTCCGTGTTTTGGGTTCTGGGTTTTGTGTTTTGGATCTGTATTTTTTTGAAAAAAAGCATAAAAACAGCTAAAATCACAGAATTTGTAGGTTTTTCTGCTCCTATGCTATTATTAACCTCAATAACCTTAATTTCCACTCATTTCCAGTCTATTCTGAACACCTCACACCTCACAATAGTGTTTTTATGTCCAAAAGGTTGCACCGAGGTAGCTGGATGACTATGCTAAGCGACACGAGTGGGCGGCACAAACACGTGACCCATCTAGGAGTGACACTGCAGTGGCAGGCAGGATGGCAGTTAGAAAAACTAGGCCCCAAACTGTACATAATGCAAAGAAAAAAAGAGGTGCAAGATGGAATTGTCCTTGGGCCCTCCCACCCACCCTTATGTTGTATAAACAGGACATGCACACTTTAACAAATCAATCATTTCAGCGCCAGGGTCTGCCACACAACTGTGGCTGAAATGATTGGTTCGTTTGGGCCCCCACAAAACAAGCTGGCAATTAATGTGTCCCTGCACAAACTGGCTCTACGGAGGCAAGATGTCATCCTCATCCTCCTCATCCACCGATTCCTCACCCTCTTCAGTGTGTACATCCTCATCCTCACAAAGTATTAACTCGTCCCCACTTGAATCCACCACCACAGGTCCCTCTGTACCTTCTGGAGGCTGGTCTCCCTGGAAGAGCTGATAATTCATTTTGATGAACATCATCTTCTCCACATTCTGTGGAAGCAACCTCCTACGCCTTTCGCTGACAAGGTTCCCGGCTGCACTAAACACTCTTTCGGAGTACACACTGGAGGGGGGGCAACTCAGGTAAAATAGAGCCAGTTTGTACAGGGGCCTCCAAATTGCCTCTTTTTCCTGCCAGTACAGGTATGGACTGTCTGACATGCCTACTTGGATGCTGTCACCGATGTAATCCTCCACCATTCTGTCAATGGTGACAGTATCATATGCAGTGACAGTAGACATGTCAGAAATTGTTGCCAGGTCCTTCAGTCCGGACCAGATGTCCAAACTTGGTCCTGCCTGCCCTGCATCACCGCCAGCGGGTTGCTTAGGATACCTAAGTTTTTTCCTGGCAGCCCCAGTTGCGGGAGAAAATGAAGAAGGAGCCGTTGACGTGTCACGTTCCGCTTCAGCTGACAGTGTGTTCACCAGCAGGTCTTTGCACCTCTGCAGGCTTGTGTCGGCCGGAAAGAGAGACACCACATAGGCTTTAAACCTAGGATCGAGCACGGTGGCCAAAATGTAGTGGTCTGATTTCAACAGATTGACCACCCTGGAATCCTGGCAAAGCGAATGAAGGGCTTCATCCACAAGTCCCACATGCCGAGCGGAATCGCTCCGTCTTAGCTCCTCCTTCACTTTCTCCAGCTGCTTCTGCAAAAGCCTGATGAGGGGAATGACCTGACTCAAGCTGGCAGTGTCTGAACTGACTTCACGTGTGGCAAGTTCGAAGGGCTGAAGAACCTTGCACAACACGGAAATCATTCTCCACTGCGCTTGAGTCAGGTGCATACCCCCTCCTTTGCCTATGTCATAGGTGGATGTATAGGCTTGTATGGCCTTTTGCTGCTCCTCCATCCTCTGAAGCATATAGAGGGTTGAGTTCCACCGCGTCACAACCTCTTGCTTCAGGTGATGGCGGGGCAGGTTCAAGAGTGTTTGCTGGCGCTCCAGTCTTCGGCACGCAGTCGCTGAATGGCGAAAGTGGCCAGAAATTTTTCGGGCCACCCAAAGCGTCTCCTGCACGCCCCTGTCGCTTTTCAGAAAATTCTGCACCACCAAGTTTATTGTGTGAGCAAAACATGGGACGTGCTGGAATTTGCCCAGATGTAATGCCCGCACAATATTGGTGGCGTTGTCAGATATCACAAATCCCCAGGAGAGTCTAAGTGGGGTAAGCCACTGGGCGATGATTTCCCTCAGTTTCTCTAAGAGGTTGTCGGCGGTGTGCCTCTTACTGAAACCGGTGATACACAGCGTAGCCTGCCTTGTAACGAGCTGGCGTTTCTGAGATGCTGCTACTGGTGACGCTGCTGCTGTTGCTGCGTAAGGTGATACATCTACCCAGTGGGCTGTCACAGTCATATAGTCCTTAGTCTGCCCTGTTCCACTTGTCCACATGTCCGTGGTTAAGTGGACATTGTGTACAACGGCATTTTTCAGGACACTGAGGACACTTTTTCTGACGTTTCTGTACAGTCTCGGTATCGCCTGCCTAGTGAAGTGGAATCTAGACGGGATTTGGAACCGGGGACACACTACCTCCATCAATTGTCTAAATCCCACTGCACTAATGGCGGATACCGGACGCACGTCTAACACCAACATAGCAGTCAAGGCCTCAGTTATACGTTTTGCTTCAGGATGACTGCTGTCGTACTTCATCCTCCTCGCTAAGGACTGTTGGAGGGTCAATTGTTTAGTAAAAGTAGTGGTGTTCCTACTTCCTCTCTGGGATGATGAACGACTCCCAGCAGCAGCAGCAGCAACAGCAGCAGCGGCAGCAGTAGGCGTAGCAATGCAGGATCCTCCGGAGGAATCCCGGATAGGAGAGTCAGTCATGCCAGTGATATGGCCTGCAGGACTACTTCCGATCCTGACTAAGGAGGAAATTGACGAGGAGGGAGTTGACGGTGTGGTTTGCAGGCGCTTGGATACAACAGGACAACGGGATTTAGGTGTCCCTGGACTGCTTACGGTCTGAGCCAAAGTTTCTGAACTTGACAGTAACTTTTTATGAACGCGCTGCAGGTGCCGTATAAGGGAGGATGTTCCTAGGTGGTTGACGTCCCTACCCCTACTTATTTCACCTTTACATATGGTACATATGGCAAGACAGTTGTTGTCCGGATTTGGATAGAAATATTGCCAGACCAAAGAGGTGGAATGTTTGGTCTTCTGCCCAGGCATGACCGTGATGGGCTTTTTCATCCCACGGACAACAACTGTCTCCCCCGGAGCCTGATTTAAACAAACCACATCACCATCAGAATCCTCCTCGCCAACTTCCTCCTCAGCGCCAGCTACACCAGTATCCTCATCCTGTTGTACTTCAACAGTGACATCTTCAATTTGCATATCAGCAAGTGGACTGTGGGTGCTCCTTTCAGCACTTGCAGGGGGCGTGCAAATGGTGGAAAGAGCCACCTCTTCCCGTCCAGTGCTGGGAAGGTCAGGCATCGCAACCACCACCACACTTGGACTCTCTTTGGGGATTTGTGATATCTTCTTAGAAAGCACAGTTCTTCGCTGTGCTTTTGCCAGCTTAACTCTTTTGATTTTTTTAGTGGGAGGAGTGCTTCCATCGTCATGTGAAGCTGAACCACTAGTCATGAACATACTAGGGATCGACCTTAGCCGTTCCTTGCCACTCCGTGTCGTAAATGGCATATTGGCAAGTTTACGTTTCTCTTCAGCTGATTTAAATGTCTTTTTCAAGGTCATTTTCCTGAACTTTGCCATTTGGGATTGTATGTGCCCTCTACTATGACATTGGGCATCGGCCTTGGCAGACGACGTTGATGGCATGTTATCGTCTATGTCATGACTAGTGGCAGCAGCTTCAGCACTAGGAGGAAGTGGTTCTTGATCTTTCTCTATTTTATTTTTATCGGAGAAAGTTTGGTCCTCCATTTATGTTATATCGATTTGATATATACGTGCGGCTAAACACAGAAAATAAATTTTTTTTTGGTTCGGACTGGAGTGTACTTTGTGGGTTACAGCACCCTTTAACGGTCAAGCCAGCCGGCCCTTTACTTATGACACAGGCGCACGCTTGGCACTACTTTGTTGATGCACGTGCGGCTACTGCGCACACAATTCACAAACACAGAAAATAATTTTTTTTTGGTTTGGACTGGAGTGTACTTTGGGGGTTACAGCACCCTTTAACGGTCAAGCCAGCCGGCCCTTTACTTATGACACAGGCGCACGCTTGGCACTACTTTGTTGATGCACGTGCGGCTACTGCGCACACAATTCACAAACACAGAAAATAATTTTTTTTTGGTTTGGACTGGAGTGTACTTTCGGGGGTTACAGCACCCTTTAACGGTCAAGCCAGCCGGCCCTTTACTTATGACACAGGCGCACGCTTGGCACTACTTTGTTGATGCACGTGCGGCTACTGCGCACACAATTCACAAACACAGAAAATAATTTTTTTTTAGGTTTGGACTGGAGTGTACTTTCGGGGGTTACAGCACCCTTAACGGTCAAGCCAGCCGGCCCTTTACTTATGACACAGGCGCACGCTTGGCACTACTTTGTTGATGCACGTGCGGCTACTGCGCACACAATTCACAAACACAGAAAATAATTTTTTTTTTGGTTTGGACTGGAGTGTACTTTCGGGGGTTACAGCACCCTTAACGGTCAAGCCAGCCGGCCCTTTACTTATGACACAGGCGCACGCTTGGCACTACTTTGTTGATGCACGTGCGGCTACTGCGCACACAATTCACAAACACAGAAAATAATTTTTTTTTGGTTTGGACTGGAGTGTACTTTCAGGGGTTACAGCACCCTTTAACGGTCAAGCCAGCCGGCCCTTTACTTATGACACAGGCGCACGCTTGGCACTACTTTGTTGATGCACGTGCGGCTACTGCGCACACAATTCACAAACACAGAAAATAATTTTTTTTTGGTTTGGACTGGAGTGTACTTTCAGGGGTTACAGCACCCTTTAACGGTCAAGCCAGCCGGCCCTTTACTTATGACACAGGCGCACGCTTGGCACTACTTTGTTGATGCACGTGCGGCTACTGCGCACACAATTCACAAACACAGAAAATAATTTTTTTTTGGTTTGGACTGGAGTGTACTTTCGGGGGTTACAGCACCCTTTAACGGTCAAGCCAGCCGGCCCTTTACTTATGACACAGGCGCACTCTTGGCACTACTTTGTTGATGCACGTGCGGCTACTGCGCACACAATTCACAAACACAGAAAATAATTTTTTTTTAGGTTTGGACTGGAGTGTACTTTCGGGGGTTACAGCACCCTTAACGGTCAAGCCAGCCGGCCCTTTACTTATGACACAGGCGCACGCTTGGCACTACTTTGTTGATGCACGTGCGGCTACTGCGCACACAATTCACAAACACAGAAAATAATTTTTTTTTGGTTTGGACTGGAGTGTACTTTCGGGGGTTACAGCACCCTTTAACGGTCAAGCCAGCCGGCCCTTTACTTATGACACAGGCGCACGCTTGGCACTACTTTGTTGATGCACGTGCGGCTACTGCGCACACAATTCACAAACACAGAAAATAATTTTTTTTTAGGTTTGGACTGGAGTGTACTTTCGGGGGTTACAGCACCCTTAACGGTCAAGCCAGCCGGCCCTTTACTTATGACACAGGCGCACGCTTGGCACTACTTTGTTGATGCACGTGCGGCTACTGCGCACACAATTCACAAACACAGAAAATAATTTTTTTTTTGGTTTGGACTGGAGTGTACTTTCGGGGGTTACAGCACCCTTAACGGTCAAGCCAGCCGGCCCTTTACTTATGACACAGGCGCACGCTTGGCACTACTTTGTTGATGCACGTGCGGCTACTGCGCACACAATTCACAAACACAGAAAATAATTTTTTTTTTGGTTTGGACTGGAGTGTACTTTCGGGGGTTACAGCACCCTTAACGGTCAAGCCAGCCGGCCCTTTACTTATGACACAGGCGAACGCTTGACACTACTTTGTTGATGCACGTGCGGCTACTGCGCACACAATTCACAAACACAGAAAATAATTTTTTTTTGGTTTGGACTGGAGTGTACTTTCAGGGGTTACAGCACCCTTTAACGGTCAAGCCAGCCGGCCCTTTACTTATGACACAGGCGCACGCTTGGCACTACTTTGTTGATGCACGTGCGGCTACTGCGCACACAATTCACAAACACAGAAAATAATTTTTTTTTGGTTTGGACTGGAGTGTACTTTCGGGGGTTACAGCACCCTTTAACGGTCAAGCCAGCCGGCCCTTTACTTATGACACAGGGGCACTCTTGGCACTACTTTGTTGATGCACGTGCGGCTACTGCGCACACAATTCACAAACACAGAAAATAATTTTTTTTTAGGTTTGGACTGGAGTGTACTTTCGGGGGTTACAGCACCCTTAACGGTCAAGCCAGCCGGCCCTTTACTTAAGACACAGGCGCACGCTTGGCACTACTTTGTTGATGCACGTGCGGCTACTGCGCACACAATTCACAAACACAGAAAATAATTTTTTTTTGGTTTGGACTGGAGTGTACTTTCGGGGGTTACAGCACCCTTTAACGGTCAAGCCAGCCGGCCCTTTACTTATGACACAGGCGCACGCTTGGCACTACTTTGTTGATGCACGTGCGGCTACTGCGCACACAATTCACAAACACAGAAAATAATTTTTTTTTAGGTTTGGACTGGAGTGTACTTTCGGGGGTTACAGCACCCTTAACGGTCAAGCCAGCCGGCCCTTTACTTATGACACAGGCGCACGCTTGGCACTACTTTGTTGATGCACGTGCGGCTACTGCGCACACAATTCACAAACACAGAAAATAATTTTTTTTTTGGTTTGGACTGGAGTGTACTTTCGGGGGTTACAGCACCCTTAACGGTCAAGCCAGCCGGCCCTTTACTTATGACACAGGCGCACGCTTGGCACTACTTTGTTGATGCACGTGCGGCTACTGCGCACACAATTCACAAACACAGAAAATATATTATTTTTTTAGCACTTGGGGGGAGCACCCCTGATGGACAGAGCACCCCCTGGACAACACTACAGCACCCCTTTAGGACTGGGACACTGCACAGGACTTTGGAACTGACTGCACAACACAGTCCAGCCAGCCCCTATGGACTTTGAAGTAGTGGACACAGCCCCTATTAACAACAGCAGCACAGCACAACACAGCCAGCCCCTATGGACTTTGAAGTAGTGGACAACAGCAGCACTACACTACACTACACTACACAGCACTAACTCCCACCCTCCCTCTTCACTGTCCACAGCCGAGTGAGAAAATGGCGCCGACGCGGGTACCTTATATAGGATCCAAAACCCGCGAGACTCGGAAGGCGGGATGATGACGTTTTGCCTCGATGTCAGATCCGAGTCAGGCGGGAAAAGTCGAGCCTGACTCGGATCGGACTCGGATCGGGGGGGCTCGGGGGGGTTCGGATTTCAGAAATCCGAACCCCCTCACCCCTAATAGTGACTTGTATTGGCGAACTAATTAGCGCATTTTTATCTGTTTGTATAGTGACTTGTATTGGCGAACTAATTAGCGCATTTTTAAATGTTTATTCATCCTGTAAATTTGTTTGTGTTTTCCCTTTAGCATTTTTTGCTTATATTTGAACCCAATTTGACGTACTGTGTGCAATGTCGTTTTGCTCGTTGGCCAAATGTGTGTTTCGCCTATTTTATGTTTTGTCTTGCACCAAATTTACAAACATAAATGCACAGACTAAACAGATTTTTTTAAATATTGGGAATATTTACAGTTTGGACGTATCATGACAATACTCCGGCATGTAAGCAGCAATGGATGGTATCATCAAGCTAAGTTGTTTTAATATTATTTTGGGGTGGGTAAAAAGCCTTACATTCAAATCTTGCCATTTCAGGTTGATCTGGGTCGGATTGTTCTGGCCATGCTCCCGGAAGCCGACCAACCTCAATCTCGTCCCAGGTGTAGGCATCGTAGGCGTGCAAGGCCCCAGATATTTCAAACACGTGTCACCCTTTTTGGAATGCCCGATGATGAGGTTTTAAGACGCTACCGTCTTCCTCCCAAAATCATCATAGACACTCTCTCATTAATAGAGAGTGATCTTGAGCGGCAAATTGACAGTCCTACAGCAATACCACCACTTACGCAATTTATGGCGGTGTTACATTTCTGTGCCTCAGGATCGTTTCATACAACGGTGGGAATAGTGGCGGGCATCTCACAATCCTCCTTTTCCAGGATCCTGAGGGCAGTGATGGAGGCACTTTTCAAGCACCTCCATCATTTTATTAAAATGCCTTTGGATATGGGTGCCCTTAGTGTGGCCAAGGCCAATTTTTACCAAATAGCTGGCTTCCCACACATCATAGGGGTTGTGGATGGTACTCACATACCACTTCAGCCTCCAGCACGGCTGGAGGCCATATTTCACAACCGTAAACACTATCACTCCCTGAATGTAATGGTGGTATGTGATGCCTCCCTCCAGATCCTGTCCCTGAATGCAAAATTACCAGGAAGTGCACATGACTCCTTCGTCATCCGGCAATCAGGGATATGGCACAAATTAACCAACCTACAAGCTGGTGATGCGTGGCTTCTGGGTAAGTGGAGACCTTTAGTACATAACAATGTTAAGCTTGATACACAGTGATCCTGATGTTGTCTATTCTTTTTCACAGGAGACAGTGGCTACCCTTGCATGCCCTGGCTGCTCACTCCTTATTTGGCTCCCACACCAGGCCCACAAAGTGAGTTTAATACCGCACTTACAGCCACCAGGCAAGTGGTGGAGCGCTGTATCGGCCTTTTAAAAGGCCGATTCAGATGCCTCCACCGCTCTGGTGGCGAGCTCATGTATTTGCCGGATATGGTTTCGAAAATTGTGGTCCTGTGTGGGATATTTCACAACATCGCCATAAGGAGTGGTGTCCTGATGCAGCCAGAGGATGCCTTACCTGAGGATGGCCCCCCCGAGGTTGGTCGGAGGTCAGTATGTGGGGGGGCCATACGCGATGATGTGGTGGCCAGATTTTTTAGGTAATTATTGACCAAATAACAGTGTTTATACCCAATGTGTTACGATTTGTTTGCGTTCATCTTTTTTTTAATTAATTTTTTCCCCATCTTCTGTTTGTTTGCATAATCTTTGGCACTCCCACGATGACTACTTCTTGCTACCCTTCAAAAACCTTTATGTGGAAACTTGTGGAATATATTATATAACCCATATTGCAACGCCATATTTGTGGAATCATGTGGGCATGGACCTTCATCAACCAGTTCTTGATTTGTTGTGTTTTTTTCCTGTTTTTGGTATGTGGTGTATTTCTGATTATCACTGTGTGTTTTGTTTGTGAGTGACCACTTTGTTTTTTGATTTATGTTGTGAATACATTTTTTGAGAGTGTAATTTGGTTCCTTTTTGGGCACGTTAGAAGCAAGTGTAACCAGGCTCACAAATGTTACATTTGCCTAAGGGGTAACCCAGTAATGAAGCAAGTTGAGCTAAAATGTAATATGTTTTCGGGGTACAAACCAACACACCAAAGAATCCTGTACAATCAGTTGGCTTCGTAAGATCGGCCTAAGCAGCTTGCACACCAAATAGGAACCTGGAAAATGTTGTAAACTATAATGTTGCCCACCCCAAAAAAGGAAAATGACATTGGTACTGGTAGGTGTTTCTTGTGCCTGTTTGCCGTCAAAATACAACACACAATCTTTAGTGAGAATAATTGGCAATCCTTGCTTGAAGAGTCTACTTATGTCAGTGTAAAGAATCTTTGATTTACAAAAAACGCATGAGACAGAGTGTTAATTAAAACTGATTTATTTTTAAACAAATTTTTAAATTAAAAAAAACAAAACTCATTCCTAAGGAGGACCGCCAGATGGTCAAGGCCCTGCAGCAGCCCGGTGACTTGCTCCCGCATACGGGCCACACACTGACCTATTTCAGCCCGACGCCTCTGTTCCTCTGTGGGTGACAAAAGTATGGGGATTAATACATCAATAATGAAGCCACATTCAAAAACAACAAAAAACAAGCAAACCAAAACTTAAAAGCTTGTGAAAAAAACCATCATTACACGGATAAAACCCAGCACCCCAAAATGTGGTCGGCCAAAAATACAAGGGCCCAAAAAAAATGCCCACAGGTGTGATATGTGTATGGTGAAATCAGCAGGAACAGGTAAAGACAACCCCAAAAAAAACAAAAAGGCGACAAAAAGCCCACAAAAAAGGGGACGACACATGATTACATACAAACAGTTTGTGGTGTCAAAAAAAACAAAACAAAAACATACCGGTCGCCAAAACGCCAGAGCGAGAAGCCACTCCCTCGACCTCCTCGGAGGTGGCTACATTCCCCAAACCTAGGGGCAGGGTGTTGGCTGAATCCTGGGAGGGGGTATTTGGAGGAGGGGCGGTTGGAGGAGAGGGGGAATTGGGCTGGAGGGGAAGTAGCCCCGAAATCTCGGCCACAGGGTCTGGGGAGGAGGGGGTAATTGAGGAATTGGGGGTTGGCGAGAGGGGCCGTGACCGGCGTCTTGTCTGCCGATGATGCCGTAGTCTTTGCTGTGCCCCTAAAAGATGTTAAGAAAATTGTGGTTAGTTTCAACATGAATCAAAAAAAATAAAAATTTTTAAGACAACACAAATAGGAAAACATGGCCATGCAGATATGAGTACAATGAATAAATCGGACAGACATGAAAACATGGCCATGCAGATATGAGTACAATGAATAAATAGGACAGACATGAAAACTTGCACATGCAGATATGAGTACAATGAATAAATAGGACAGACATGAAAACATGCACATGCAGATATGAGTACAATGAATAAATAGGACAGACATGAAAACATGCACATGCAGATATGAGTACAATGAATAAATAGGACAGACATGAAAACATGCACACGCAGTTAGGGCCCACAAGATAAACATGAAAACCACAGTCCATAAAACTTACTTTCCGCGATCTGCATGCGAAAGCATGCCAGCAAGCGGGGCGTCCGCCGGTGCAGGTTCGACCACCTGCGCTCCAGCCAGATATGTCGGCGTGAGCCGAAGGAGCGCAGGCGGCGACGTACCTCCGCATATGCGGAGCGCTTTCTGCGATTTGTGATGGGTGGAGGCTGCCTGGTGATCCGCCTGTCCATCACCTCCGTGAGCACCAGCAGCTCGCGCCTGGTGAATGCGGCTCTCATGATCGCAATGTTTTTTTTTTTCAAAATTAATTTTAATAAAGCACCAAAAATAAATTTGATTGGCTAATGTATTTTGGAAATTAACAGGACCAATTCTATTGGTTAGTGTATGAGTCATGTGTTCGACAGGGCCAGAAATCTCTTGAGAGTTATGATAGGCTTGATGCAGTGACATGCGTAAGCAAATTTAAATAAAGAAATGAACCCCGGAAAATATGCGGGGATCCAAACAAATAGAACAATTGTTTAATTGGGGCTAACATGTATTTTGACCAATAAAAGCGAATGTTTAAGCCGTACGTATTCTGCGGGTAAACACAAACACGGACAAGATTAAAGTTTATTGCATTGTGTTGAAACAAAAAAAAAAATTAAGCTAATTGATACATTGATTGGCATGATACGATTGAGGGAGGTAGGCAGAATAAACGAGCAGGTAATCGGAATCTGACAGGCCCACTTCCGGTTTGTACTTGTGCGTGCGTTCCCTTCAAGCCATTTCGGGGATGTACGCTCGCTATTTGGCACGCTCGTTAGTTAGAGGAGGGGTCTGTTGAGTTTGGGGCGGATTTTTATCTGCGTACGAAAATACGAGCGAGTGCTTGAATTTAAATATTTTTTTACGTACGCCGAACGTACGTACGCCCACTTGCGTCCGGGTCTGAATCAGGGCCACAGATCCTTAACTGTAATGAACAAAGGTAAGATTTGAAGCGTGTACATTAACCTTGGAAATGAAATAATTTTGATTAAGCTCGCGCGTCCCATATTCCTCCAGCCTTCCAACTCGTCCGAAATTTTTTTTATAATGGGTCTATAATTAAAAGGATATAAATTTGCCAAATTGCTAGGAATTACAATACCTAAATATGCAATCCTGTCTTTGGCCCATTTAAGTGAAACATCACTAGGCAGACGTGGCAATGAATTGCGCGAACCCAAATAAAGTGCCTCTGACTTACTTATGTTCACCGCGAATCCTGATATTTCTTCAAAACTTTTCAAAAGCCCCAATATATGAGTTAGGCAGTCATGAGGATTTGCAATGTAAAGCATTATATCATCTGCAAATGCTGTTAATTTTATTGTTTTAGAACCAATTTTTATCCCTTTAAAAAGATCGTCCTTCTCCAGTATTCTAATCAGCGGATCTATTGCTAGATCAAATAAGAGGGGTGAAAGGGGACACCCCTGTCTTGTACCTCTGAACATCTCTATAGGTGCACTAGTACAACCATTTATCATTAGGGACGTCACTGGGGATAAATAAAGATATTTGATCAATCCGATAAATGAAGGGTTGAACCCACGTATTTGTAATACGTTAAATAGATGGGGCCATAACACTGTGTCAAAAGCCTTTGTCGTATCTAAACTTAATAAAGTGTTAGTAGAAATTGAAGATACCCCAACTGACACTGCCACTGCAGCAATAGCCGCTCTAACTCCTCGAACTGAGTGACGCCCTTTTACAAAACCCAATTGATGAGGAGTTAGTAATTCTGGCAAAATAGTTTGTAAGCGACTTGCCATAATTTTAGCTAATAACTTCGCGTCTGTATTTAACAAACTGATAGTTCTGTATGATTCTAATTTTTGTACATCCTTTTGAGGTTTAGGGATCAATATTGTAGTAGTATTTGTAAAATATGTAAATGGAGAGTTGTTGTCTATTATGTCATTAAACAAATCCACTAAAATCGGGGCCATCTGATGCCGCAATAATTTATAATATTCGTTTGAAAAACCGTCTGGGCCTGGTGATTTCCCGAGTTGTAACTGTGAAATAGCCGACAGCACTTCATCCAGTGTTATTTTCCCAGAAAGAGCCTCCTGTTGTTCTATAGTTAATAAAGGCAACAAGTCATCAGGGATCAAAGCTTCATATCGAGATTGATCAAAAGGAAGATCTCTATACAAGTCCCTATAGTACTCTTCAAACTTACTCATAATCTCATTATTCGTAGTGATTAAAGCATTGGTATGCGGATCTTTAATGGCTGTGATATACGTTCTTCTACGCCAGGGCTTAGACATGTTAGCAAGCAACTTTCCAGCTTTGTTCCCCCATCTGTAAAATTTATGCTTAGTAAACAATACATCCTTTTTAGCTTGGGATAATAGGTGCGATTCTAAGAGTTGTTTCGCCTGAACATACGTTTCCCGAGAAACATCAGTAGGGTCTGCTATATAATTTTGTAACGCTAAAGTTAGGGCCTCTGACATTGATTTATACACAGCAGCCTCTGCCTTTCGCTGGGAAGAGACAAAAGCTATGATCTGTCCCCGCATTACAGCCTTCGATGCACCCCAAAAAATTGCTGGTGTATCCCATGCCTCTATATTATCGTCTTGATAATTCATCCACTATGCTAGTAGGTGATCTTTAAATTTAGTGGACTTGTACAAATAAGACGGAAACCTCCAATGTTTCAAGCCCCTCGGTGACTGCGTTAAACTCAACGAAATTGTAATGGGCGCATGGTCAGATATTAGAATTGAATGCAATCTGGAATCCTGTATTCTAGATACCAGGCAATCTGAGACCAGAAACAAGTCGATTCTCGACCAAGATTTATGGACAGCAGAGTAAAAGGTGTATGATTTATCTGTAGGGTTCAATAGCCTCCAAACATCTGTAATTTGATGGTTTGCTTTAAAAGATTGGAATTGTCTCCATATTGTCTTATTAGATGATTGGGGAGTCGGTTGTCTGTCTAATGAGGGATTCTCTACTGAATTGAAATCTCCCGCCACTATCAATGCATAGTTAGTACGTTGTGCCAAGATGTCCATCACCCTTCCTATAAATTCTTGAGGTGAAACATTTGGTGCATACAAGTTTACCATAGTATAACAGGTTCCCTGAATCTCTACATCAATAATCAAAAATCTTCCATTAGGATCAGCTATGGTATTTATAATAGAATATTGCAGATTCCTTTGAAATATTGTGGCCACCCCCCTGATCTTTCTACCGCAGCTAGCCTTAATACATTCCCCTATCCATGGGGCCCTCAAAGTGGAAATATCTCCCTCTGCCCAATGCGTTTCCTGCAGGAACATTACATCAGACTTAAATTTTTTTAAATGAGTTACTACTCTTTTGCGTTTAATAGTAGAGTTCAAACCCCCAATATTCCAGGATAAAAATTTCAACTTACCAACCGGAGACCCAGTGTTACCAGTATTCATATCGTTAGACATGTCTTATCCAATACCTTGCTGTGGAACAAAACAGTCTAAGAACAAAATTAAGTTAAAACGTGGCACTCCGTCCCAGCAAGCGGAGACCACCTTATTTGAAGAATGCGAACCCTCCGGCACCGGAGTCCTCCAGGGGGGGAGAGAGAAAATGAGAGAGAGCCAACAAAATAAACATTTTTAATAAAAATAATAAAAATGAAAAACAAACCATAGAAAAATAGATGCATTATACACTTCTGCGCAATGTCTCTTACACCCTTTTCTTTTATTTTCTCTCCAACATTTCAATGTGGTGTTCATCGCTCGCAACCTGTGATTCACACCTGAACTACTAAATATCACTTATAAAGTAGCAAACAAAACGTGTATCAGTACACTAGAAAAACTTCACTGAAACGAGGAATGCTCCTTCATGTCAATTAGACGTGATGGCATTCAATATTAGTTTCTCGTTTAACAAATTAACATCAAATGTAAATGAACAATCTACTCTCAGGGATGATCGTGGTTACTTAGAAATTAGAGTCATACCCTAAATTGGTGTTATATCAGTTATCCAATCATCTATTTGGTGATCGTTGCGGTGAGCGCTCCCTGTCTATACCCACACCAAAATGACGCTTAGCAATCTTAGGGTCTGAAATATACAATGTTTGACCCCCATCCTCCACCCTCAGCTTGGCAGGATATAGTAAAGCAAATCTAGTGTTGCGCTCATACAATAATTTGCACACATCTGAAAATTTCGCGTCTTTTCTGTGTTACCGCTGCTGAAAAATCCTGGAATATGAGCACCTTAAAACCATCTATCATTAGTGTGGGTGTCTTCCTATATTCAGCAAGTATCCTTTCTTTCATTCGATAGTCTAGATACTTTGCAATCACCGGTCTAGATCGTGAATTAGGTGCTGGTCTTTCTGGACCTATTCTATGGACCCTCTCTACGTGGGGCAAGATGGAATCCTCCAACAAATTTAGGGCTGCTGGAATTTTGTGGGCTACCAGTTGAACCAGAGCCTGGCCAGTTATTTGCTCAGGTACCCCAATAAACCTCAAATTACTTCTTCGAAGTCGATTTTCCAAATCATCAATTTTGACTAAAAGCGATTGTACGCTATCTGATTGCGTACCTACAGTGTGTTGCATATCATGGGAGCGATCCTCCACATCGCTAACTCGCTGCTCTTAGGTAGTGAGTCTGGAGGTATTTGAATCTATTTTAGCAAGTGCAGCATCAAAGGATGACTGGAGGGAATCCAGTTTTTTATCTTTTAGAGGCATTAGTATTTTAGAAATTTCCTGAGCAGTTTCAGCAACTGACAAGGGACTCTGAGAATGATGACTGAAATTTGTAGCTTCCTCAGGTTCCATATCAGCAGTGTCACTACGTGATGGAGAAGGAGGAATAACTTTAGCTGGAGTCTTAGACACTTTGCCCATTTTACTTGTCGACCCTTGTGAAGATGTAGCGGGAGTAGATTTACGGACGTAAAAATGTGTTTTATTAAAAATGTGCAAGCCTTAGTTCAGGTTCCCACTGGTGCTGCATTAGCTAAGCCTATAATAACGAGCGGTTCGGTTCTACTCGGTTATGTTCGGATTTGAAAAATGGCATAATATTAGCTATCTGGCTCTCACATGTTTTGGATAGCCACTAAGATCAATCCATTGCGCTAGTTTTGCGAAAAGAGCCGAGTAGAACCAAACCGCTAATCTCTAACAAAAACTATACAAGTCCAATAAATAACCCAGGTCAGACATCACTTATAAAATGTGTACCACAGTAAGGAAATGAACATTAAACAAACTTTGGGTGGGATGTACTAAAGGGGAAAATGCTGTAAAACCCCTGAAAATGCAGTTTTCGGGGGGTTTACCGCATTCCCCAAATGTACTAAGAAATCATTCACAAGAAAGATCACCAGATCAGGAATTACACTTCAATTATAGAAATTCATTCCTGAAGGACGGCAAACACTTAATTATTGCTGAGGCTTGAACTATCTTGTTTTATACACTTAATAATCCTACGTCAATTATTCCTTGATAACACAAACTGGGTTGTTTTGCAAATCCTAATATCACTCATTGCTTAGCTGGCAGTGCCTGATTAACCAATAGGCTGAGCAGGTAGCAGCGTAGGGCGCCGGAACCCAGGGGGTGCTGCTGAGGCCGTCGAGCTACCACTTAATGCTGGTGCTGCTGATCTTATAACCCACTGCACTTGGAGCCGGACCATAGGCTGGTCACATTGTCAGTCACATGTGCTGCGCATGATCAGGGCAGATTTGTCCCGCCTCTTCCTGCTCTGGCTTCCCCACCCCATAGGATGTGCTCCATGCCAATTGATAACTAATGGCATGGGTTACCTTGGACCTGTGGCTCCTCACCGTGTAATAAGAATAAGAGAGACAGCAGTTATATAGAGATACGCAGGGAACGCCTACCCATGGGAACGCCTACCGTCTGAGTCCGGCCCCACTGACATCTGATAGAGCCAAAATCACTCCAGGGCTTGCGGCAGCGAGACCCTACCACAGGGTCTCGTCGCAAGCCCGATGGTCGCGATGGTCTTGACCATCACCATGGCCGCTCGCTATAGCTGTGGGTGGTCACCCACAGCTATGCGAGCGGCCAGGAGGCCGCTCCATTTTCAGGTAGGAGGGCCCTGATTCAGAGTGAGCGCTCTAGTCAGAGTGTCCGGCTCTGAATCAGGCCCCATGTCCCCATCAGCTACAACAATGATAAGAGCTGCATTTTACATTTCTAATATGTCCATCATCAGCCATACAATATCCAGGAGGGACTATAACCATACGCTCTGCCCAACTATGGGCCTGATTTGGACACAATGGAACTGTTTATGCAGCTGAGCAATTATGAGTAATCTGGGCATGCGTATAGGTCACACCGTGACATTACCATTGGTGGTCGCAGCGAGGATTTGGCCGCAGTGTGATTGACAGTCAAGAACCATTTGGGGGTGGTAACACAGGAGTGGCACCTCAAGCGCAGATGCGTTGCAACCATTTTGGGGGCGTGACGTAGACTGTGACAGCAGTCTTTTATGCAGATAATGTGGCTCTGGCTTTCGGTTCCCACGGCCATCCTGGGCGACACATGGTTACTCAGAACTCCAATAATCGACTGGTCTCAGTACAAATCCCTGCGACTGCGACATTTGCATATTTTCGCAGAGCAGCTGCATACAAATTCGCAGCGGCATTAGAGTCCATCTCCGAATCAGGACCTCAATCAAGCAAACCCAGACTGAGCCGAGGAAAAATGATTGACACCACTTCAATGGGATGGGTTCAGCCTCCCTATATTTCAGAACTATTTCCAAGCTGTATATTTAAATCAGACAATGGGGCGTTCTGAGCCGGAAGCTGCCTAGTACTAATTTGCATCTGGCCAAATCAGATGTCCGATGTTCACGTAGATGTGAGGATGGCTGCATCCTTGGATGCAGCCATCTCATTATAGAAGCCAGCAGTGGGCATCTTTATACTTAAGATGCCTCCTGTGGCATTTGCACAACCGCTGCATGCAAAGACGCAGCAGCGATGCCACTAACATAAATTTATGAATCAGACCCTATGTGTTTATCTGTATATTTTCATGCATCCCAGGCATTTTGCGTCATGAGGTCGGATAGTCTCGCACGGGACTCACCAAAGATGGAAGTCCACAGGCTATTACATATACACTTTAGCCTTTATCCAAGAAACCCACTGGTGGAGGGGAGATAGGGCGGAACTCCGTGCCCCCTGGATAGATTCTCACATAGCATTGTACCGAATGAAGTCTAGGGGTGTTGGCATTTTGTTGAAATGGGTTCTGCCATTCGCTGTCCTGAATGTTAAAATCTTACATTCCCACCAGTGTTCTCCCCAGGCTGTTTTCTGCGGGTGCATTGCCCAGCAGAAACAGCCTGCCGCCCGCCACTTTTTCCCGCCAACCCCAGCTGTGGAATGTTGGCCTCTGAAGTGACCGGAGGCTAAAGAAGCCTCCGATTACTTCAGAGGCCAGCGTTCCCAGTGATGCACTGCGCGGGTGATGTCATGACGTCACCCGTGACGTGAAGAGCCTGCCCCTCGTGCACCTGCTGATCGAGTTAGATCCAGTCAGCGTGAGGCAGCGGCGAGCGGAAGAGCGGGCGAGCAGCCAGCAAGTAAAGGTAAGTGCTGGGGCCGGGGCCAGGACCAGTCTGGGGGCACTATTTAAGTCTGGGGGCACTGCATAAAGAGGACAGCCTGGGGGCACTGCATAAAGGGGCCAGCCTGGGGGTACTGCATAAAGGGGCCAGCCTGGGGGCACTGCATAAAGGGGCCAGCCTGGGGGCACTGCATAAATGGGCCAGCCTGGGGGCACTACATAAAGGGGCCGGCCTGGGGGCACTGCATAAAGGGGCCAGCCTGGGGGCACTGCATAAAGGGGCCAGCCTGGGGGCACTGCATAAAGGGGCCAGCCTGGGGGCACTATTTAAGCCTGGGTGCACTACATAAGGGACCAGTCTGCAGGCACTACATAGGGGCACTACTTCAGCCAGGGGGCACTGCATAAGGGCAAAGCTAAACTACAGGGGGCAATACATAAAGTGGAAAACTACAGGGGGCACTGTATAAAGGGCACAAATACAGGGGGCACTGCATAATGGGCACTTTTGTCTGAGAGCCAGTGGGAGAGCAGCCTGAGACATGTCGGGCTGGATTGGTGAGGAAGATACCCCTTTTCCCGGCGCGCACATAATTGTGAAGGTCCCCACCCGGCTACTTTTGGATGCCACCCGGCTGGAAAAAATTTCTGGGGAGAACACTGCCCACTATACTCTGGTTAACCTATACGCACCTAACATGGACTCCCTGGGCTTTATCGACTCAAAGGTGCAACAATTGCAGCTGCAGGATAATTTCACCATGGTAGTGGGCGGCGATTTCAATACCGTTCTTGACCATCAGTTGGATAAATCCGGCAGCTAGGCCCTCTTCCTCCTCCTTGTGTTCGTTCTCTTTCTTTCTTTCTCTCTATCTTTCATTACATTACATTACACCTTCCTGTCATACCACATCGCACCGTTTGCCAGGCCACCTGAAAAGAACATCAATTAGGGTTTGTGCTTGGCCATCATTCACTCTGGGGAATTCGTACTGCTATAGATGCGGTGCTTGCCTCCACGCCTCGCACACTCAAAATATGCTCTTGAGCCTTGAAACACAGAAAGCATTCAATACTATTCTTTGGCTTATTCTTTGTTGAGATCTTGGAGTGAAGGGATTTTACTCTTGACTTTATACAGATCTTTCCTTTTTTTAAACTCTAACCCTTACACCTCATTTTTATTAAATGGCCCATGTGGTTCTCCTATAGGGCTGGGACAGGGACTCACCAGGGTTGCCCACTCTCTCCTCTTCAACCTTGATCTCCACACCTTGTTGCGTGTCTTATTGCAGCATTGGACCCAATTCCCGGGTGGGCGTGATGGCGCGAGAAAAATTAAGATTACGTTTTTTGCAGATGATATTCTATTATTTATCTCACATCCCTGTCTTGGTGATTAATGCAGAAAAATCAACAGCTATGTCCTTAAAATTCCCCTACCCCTATTCCATCCTGGGGGTCCTCCTTTTCATTCTCTTGGGCCTCCTCTCACCTGGACTACTGGGGGGATTGCTCTGCCAAGGAACCCTGAGCACCTTCATGATCTTAATATTTCTCGAATGATTCGAGTCATTACTGAAGAACTCTGGGGATGGAAAAAGCTAACCCTATCATACCTGGGTAGAACGGCCCTTAAAGTGATGACTTTCTCACAACTTCTTTACTTATTACAATCTTTACCACTACTGAGATATTTTTAAACTTTACAGGCTTTTCCCTTAGCTTATGTCCAGGTACAACATTATATTAGTTCTTTGGTGAGGGTGTTTTCCTGCCCAGTCATGAGACCACCAGGAGAACAGATCAGACTGTAGTCTAGCAAAGAGGGTGGGGAAATTTTCTTGGTAATAGAGAAAATATTTACTGCTATTCTAATAAAAGGGGAACAGTTTATTGATAGTCTAATAAAGAGGCCACAGATTAACACTATTCTAATAAAGAAATGGCTCTGATAGTTACATTCAAGCTCTGTCAACAGAAAGTTTTGTTGAAAAAAAACTCACATTAATGAGTAACCTCATGTGCACCCCAAGGTTTCTTTGGTCTTGTGTAAGATCCTAATTCTATGTCCAAAAATGGTGTATCGGTGTCTTTATAGAGCAATAAAGAAGTGCACTTACATTTATATTCTGTCAGCAATTCACATAAAGGTTTCTTTTTGTAGCACATGTGTTCCTTTGTCTAGTTTGTACTTATGGACCCTCACTCGTCTCCTCTCAGAGGGAAAAAATAGGATGAGAGGTACAGATGCATCCCAAGAGGCCTGAGGAAAACAAGAGTTAGGTGTGGTTCTTTGGCCAAGTCGCAGCCTTGAGGGCTGAAGTTAACTTGGCTGAGGTGCAGCCTTGGAGCCGAGTTGCAGCCTTGAGGGCTGATGTGTACTAGGTGCAGCCTTGGGCTGAATTTCACCCTTGAGGGCTGATGTGTACTTGGCTGAGGTGCGGCTTTGGGCCAAGTTGCAGGCTCGAGGGCTGATGTGTACTTGGATGATGTGCAGCCTTGAGCCGAGTTGCAGCCTTGAGGGCTGATTTGTACTTGGATGATGTGCGGCCTTGGGCCAAGTTGCAGCCTTGAGGGCTGATGTGTACTTGGCTGAGGTGCAGCCTTGGGCCAAGTTGCAGCCTTGAGGGCTGATGTGTACTTAGCTGAGGTGCGGCCTTGGGCCGAGTTGCAGCCTTGAGGGCTGATGTGTACTGGGCTGAGGTGCAGCCTTGGGCCGAGTTGCATCCTTGAGGGCTGATGTGTACTTGGCTGAGGTGCAGCCTTGGGCCGAGTTGCAGCCTTAAGGGCTGATGTGTATTTGGCTGAGGTGCAGCCTTGGGCCGAGTTGCAGCCTTGAGGGCTGATGTGTACTTGGCTGAGACTGCCATGAAGTTAGTAGCAGAAAGTCCACGCATACACAGAAGAGTGACTGAGACTGCAGCAATGTCTAATAACTAGAGTCCAATTAGATGCTGCAGTGCGGCTGAGACCACCGTGATGTTAGGAGTTGGAAGTCCACTCAGACACTGACATTTGGCTGAGACTTCTGGGATGTTAGTAGCAGAAAATCCACACAAACGCTGAAGTGTGGCTGAGACTGATGAGATGTTGATAGCAGTAAGTCCACACAGATGCTGAAGTGCATCTGAGGCTGCTGAGATGCTAATAGCAGTAAGTCCACACAAACACTGAAGTGTGTCTGAGACTGCTGAGATGCACGCTGGACATGAGGAACTGAAACACACAGGAGCATGTATTCCACACACAGGAACCAGAAGCCACGTACTGAATGCTATAGCCAGCATCAGAGCAGAGAACCAGCAGTGGAAAAAAAAAGGAAGAGGATCCAATCGGAACCAGGTGGAGGTGACATAGCAATCAGGTAGGAGAATATAATGGAGAAGCCACCCGGCATCCTCGTCTCCTAGCAACAGACATGAAAGAGCCACCAGGAGCACTGATGTCCAACAAGCCGCTACGGCAGCTTGTGACAGCAGCGCTCTTGTGTATAAATTAATTTATTCATTCTACAATAGGACAAATCATAAAACGATAAAAACCATAAAATACAATACAATAACCGTGCATGGGAATGTGATGAGTCTCGTAGCTGGCCGGCAGGTTATTGATACCTGCTTTAAACCTCTATACAATCCTACCTATACCTTCTAAATCCTGCCTATACCTTCTAAAATTGTCGCAATTTAGCGTAATGAGTCGCACTGTAAATAAATGCCTTCAGACTTTGAATGTGGTTCCAAAGCACAAAAAGTTATTATTCAGTATAAAAACAGATGGTTACATGCTGTGATCTAAAGACAATTAGCGCAAATAAATCATACAGACCCAAGGTACAACTGTTACATATGCACGCGCTCTGGGCCCAGATACCGGCATCAGCATTAGAAACCTCCGTCAACAGCACAGCAAGAAGACTCAAGACTGAGGTCAGAGAGCGCACATATATATTCTTTCAGGGATTGGCAATACAATAGGCAAGTTTGGCTTGATTCCATTGGTTCGTCTTAAAGGTGTTTCTGTTACAGGATAGTTCATTGGACAATTTGAAATGGACACAAACAGCCTCCAACCGCACTGTGTGTCCCTTTTCCCGCTGCATGCTAATCTAAGCTGCTAACATTACAGAGTACATTTTAATGTTTTAACTCTCTATAGCCCATAGTTTGCAGACGCAGGTTCTGATCTTCTCACCGATGGTACCGGAAATTTGTGGAGACACAGTGGATCAGTACAACACCAGACATGGTCTGCTTACCATACACTAAACCTTAGATATCAAATAACCTTTATTACACAACATTAGTAATCACTGAATAAACCTTGAATATTACACTTTAATACTAGGGAACCTTTCATGTAAGTGTGCAGTGTGTAAGTATTGGGGAATTGGGAAAAGACGCTAGTTAGCATTGTGCGACTATGTGTTTTGTGGAGTACACTATGGTGCGTGTCTTGCAGGGATAATTAGTTTATATGTTTTAGCGACTGTCTGTATTTATGTTGTGAGGACTTTTAACTTTTTTCTATTGCATGGGAATCGCACAACGCTAAATAGTAGCATTGCCATATGTACTTATAGTGGCGAGTTTCACTAAGATGGCACTGGGCGGCCAGTCGCAAAATGCCGTCTCATTGCCATTCACAAAATGGCGTCGCGCAGATCTAATTTTAAACCGATCCTGTCTCAGCCAATTATCCGGCTTCGACAAGGTGAAGGACACAAGTAAGCTTCGAACCACTCCATTAGAAGAACCCGGGTCTCGGAGTAGATGTAATCACCCGCAGCAATCTCGTCCTCGCCTGCACCAGCACGCTCATCTCTCTCACCGCCACAGTGTTAGAACACCATCTACGCGTTTCGGAGACCACCTGTCTCCTTTGTCAAGATATGTTGTTCCTTCTCCTTCTCCCAATTATAAGCCGCCGGGTCCTGCACCACATGACCTGTTCCATCCAACTAGAGTTTACTATTTAGTCTTTAATTGTATCGAGCAGTGCATAAATACTTGAAGTAGTTACATACATTTAAATCAAGATGGTTACATCTGTTACAAACATAGAGATAGCTACATACAATATAATAGGCACACGCCATGTCTTAAACGGTATGAATATCTCATACAAGATTTATACAAACAAATATAATAACAATATAAATACAAATAAAATAAAGTTTAATTAACACATATAGATCACCTACCAAGGGAAACCACCACAAAGGTTAAACCCCCGTGTCTGTGATCGTAAGTACAAACTAGACAGAGGAACACCTGTGTCACAAAAAGAAACCTTTATGTGAATTGTTGACAGAATGTAAATGTAAGTTCACTTCTTTATTGCTCTATAAAGACACAGATACAGCATTTCGGGACATAGAACAAGGATCTTACAAAAGACCAAAGAAACCTTGAGTTACACATAGGGTTACCCATTATACCAGGGGCTTTTCTATAATGGTGCAGGGTGTGCGTTGCACATGGGCCCCCGGGCCCATAAACACTTTATACTTAACAATCCGTTGTCTCCAGAGCACTGCTCTGCAGCACCAGCCCATTTTAAAGGTGTAAATAAAAAGTATTGTATTTAGATTAGAAGGTTAAGCTGCCCATACATGGTGCGATATGCGCCTTGCGATGGGACGGCCGATCCGACGGCCGACATACCGGGCGGTGCCCACACACGGAGTCATCAAGTGTCCAGCCGCCCGATTTGCCGGTACCCCCCCTCCCTCACCCACATAGCTCTGCATGGGATTGTACATCGCTCCCCCAGATCAACTGAACATGCAGAAAGATCTTGAGGAGCGATGTGCGATCCCGCAGGAGCGCGCACTGGCCGGTATCATACCCACACACTGAACTATACACCGTCTATCGCACCGTCTATGGGGGCCTTTAGTTTGCTTATAGTGTATTAGGTACTTAGGAATAGTGATGTGGCACAGCTAAGTCACAGAGCCTGTGGCGCACTAGACTGGCTATTTGGTGCAATTTGAGGATAAGTGTATGTGGGCACATCTGTAACAACACAATGACAGTTGACTATCTGTAGACTGTAAGCTCCATGAGCAGGGCCCTCCTCCCTCCTGTTCTCATTTCCTACTTCTCTTGCACACCAGCTACACTCTGAACTTTCTTCTTGGGCTGTCTGCCCCTGGACTCTACTCCTACAACCAAGACTTACCTACTCTCCCACAATGGCCGGGCGGCTCCCAGAAGAGCAGGCAAGTCTCCCAGAACCGGCGGCCGGCGGGCCTCTCCCTCCCCCGTTGCTGCCTGCACCTACACCCCCACACCTGTGGCTGCCCACTTCCTGAGCAAGAGTGGACAGTCTGGGGGGGGGGGGCGATGACACAATTCATGCACAATCCCGTCATGGCAGCCCCGCCCCCTGCTTTACAGTGCCTGTCATTTTAGCTCTTTACAGAGGGGGGTGGGGCCACCATGACGCGATTGAGCCACCACGCCCCCCCCTGCACTGCCCACCTATCGCCATGCCCCCCTGCTGTGAGGAGGAAGCTGACCTGGCTACCCCCTCCCGGAGGGGACAACCAGAAAGTCAGTAAGTCTGGTTTTATGCGCCCATGCCAATAGCTACGTGTTTCAGATTCCACTGAATATTGACATCAGTTGCTGTGTTGAGATTTGTAGTGCTAATTGTTACTTGTCCACTGTTTTGTACTGTACCATTTTACCCTGTACTGTCTTATTGTTTTGCCCCCTGTACGGCGCTGCGGAACACTTGTGGCGCCTTATAAATAAAGTTTAATAGAAATAACACTTTGCAGTTTTGTATACACAACATTGTGCTCATGGGCTGGAGGCCCATGACGTGTGAGCCCCAAGGTTCTTCTAGGCGGCCCTGATTGTTATCAGTAGAGGCTCCAGAGTTGAGGCTGCAGCACAGTCCAAAAATTCAAATAAGGGAGCCACACCAACTGCCAGTGAGTCCCAGCCAGTAATGTTTGGCAGTGTTTGGGGAAGCAGTTGGTGCGGCTCTTTTAACATTTGTCAGTCGGTAACTAATAACTGCAGCCAGGGGCGGATTGGAAGGTATTTTCTGCGGGAAAATTCCCGGTGGGCCGATTGGATGCGGGGCCGCTTTTCTAATGAGGCCCCGCCCCCTTATTTGTGTCACCAGCCGGCTCCTGTAGAGACCACGTTGTGTTTTTTTCACAGGCGCACCCGGCTGCCTGTCAGCTCTGTGTGGCCGTGCCTTAGCCTCTCGCGAGGAGCTTAAGCCCCGCCCAGCATGCTGTCATTGTCACACGCCGCGGAGGACTTAACAAGATTGGAAGTTGCGGGGCCCGTGGGTGACAGCGGCCGTTGGCGTGACCGCGACGCAATGGAGGTAAGTTGCGGCGGGGGTGGGGGGCCGTCCAGGCAGTCTGTTAGCCCGATCATCTCCTCTCTACTCTTCCCTCCCCAGGTTGTGAAGTGTCAAGTTTAATTTCACAGCCTGGGGAGAGGGCAGAGCAGAGAGGAGACAATCTGGCTAGCTGCAGCAGTGCAGACTTGCAGTGCACTGTGCAGGGCAATGGGGCTGGGAGATGGAGTGAGACTCAGGATGTCTGAGGTGGGGGCCCTGCTAAGGGGAGAATGAGATCATCTGTCCAAGGGGGAGGCCGAAAGGAAGTTGACCTGTCTTAGGGGGAGGGGAGATCTGCAGGGGACATATGCTGAACTTGTGGGAGACCGTCTTTCTCTGGGGGGGATGGGGGGCTGCTATACTGTGATCAGATGATCTGTCTGTGGGGTGGGCTCATTTTGTTCTAAGGGGAGATATTTTGTGGAGGGGGCTGCTATACTGAGATGATCTGTCTGGGGTGGGGTGGGCTCATTTTGTTCTAAGGGGAGATGATATTTCTGTGGGGGGGTCTGCTATACTAGGGGGGGATGATTTGTCCATGGGGAGGGGGCTCTACTACTCTAGGGGTGGGGGAGATGATGATCTATCTATGGGAAAGGGGCTCTGGTATACTAGGGGTGGGGGAGATGACGACCTGTCTGTGGGGAGGGGGCTCTGGTATATTAGGGGTGGGGGAGATGATGACCTGTCTGTGGGGAGGGGGCTCTGGTATACTAGGGGCAGGGGAGATGATGATCTGTCTGTGGGGAGGGGGCTCTGGTATACTAGGGGCAGGGGAGATGATGATCTGTCTGGCAGAGGGGGCTCTGGTATACTAACGGCGGAGGAGATGATGATCTGTCTGCAGGGGAGGGGGAGTGTGCTATACTAGGGGCGGGGGAGATAATCTGTGGGGGGGGGTATTCTGTGCTAAGGGGAGATGACCTGTGTGTGAGAAAGGGGGGCTATTCTGTGCTAGGGCAGGAAGATGCCACTGAGGAGACTCAGGATGATGGCGCTGGGGAGGCACAGGATGATGGTGCCTGGGAGACGCAGGAGGATGGCACTGTGGGGAGACACAGGCGGATGATGCCAGAGAGAATTGGGGATGGCACTGGAGAGGCGCAGGGGAATAGCACTGAAGAAACACATGAGAGGGGATAGGCTGGAGACACACCAAGGCGATGGTGCTGGAGACACACATATAGGATGGTAGGAACGCTGGTACTATAAGAAGAAAACACTGGGGCACAGTAATCATCAGTAAAATAACAATTCTAATGACACCATATTCTAATGCAAATGGTACCAAATGAGCAAATATATTTTATTAATGTTAAATTGTTCAATATAGGAAACTCCCATCTTGTCCTACCCCAAAACTTCTGTTTCTATGTATTATCTGGTTAAACCTCTGTTGCATGATGGTGACATTGGCTTTATTGCTACACAAACAGGCGGCTTCCGGACCATGTGATCTCAGCATGAATAGTGATCACCGACTCAAGAAACTACCTGTCCAAGAAGGATCAATTTCTTCAGAGGTTCCCAGCTGCAGAGAGATCATATAGGTAAGAAAATACTCATTCACCTGCTCGCTGTGCTTATTCACTGGAGAGAGGGATTGGGGGCATGGCTATCATTTCCTGGAGCTGTGGGCATGCCCCAGCATGAAAAAAATGGGGGGAGTGGCTTGTGGGCATGGCATTTCTCATTAGGCCACACCTCTTGTAATTAGGCCCAATCCACTTTCGGGCGCACGCACTTAGGGCCTCTTCCACATTTTTTTTCCAGGGCCACTTTACATTCCCAATCCGCCACTGACTGCACCTGTGCGCCAACTATGAGATCAGGAAAACATACAGTTTTAGGGGTGCACTGTTATAGACCGTCAATAGGAATAATTATTAATACTGTATAATAATACACTATCCAGTGCATAAGGAGACCAATATGTACATATATGTCTAGTGCAGTGCTGGGTTCTTCTGCTGTTCCCTCAGACTCCCGGACTAGCTCCAATGCTCAGGAATGGTGCCCACATCTGACATAAAACCAGTCAGATCAGGCAGGATGGCCCTACTGCCACATCTAATGGCATACTGTGATCGCTGGTCCTGTATATGCTGGAATTATGGTACACAATACACTTTGTATGAGCATATTACAGCTGGTTAAGTGCTAATTATGGCCTCTTCATGGACTGGCCACACTCGCTCTAAAACCAAGCAATTTAAGACCCCCCTCTCTAGAAACTACTCCCTCTACTCACTCTACCGCTTTCATTGATGGCCTCTGTTGGATCTGTGAACATTTCAACCAATCATGTAACTAGGAATGATACGATGTATGCTGGGGGAAAATGGCACTGAAGCATTTTCTTCATCAAGGGCCAAATGTATTAGCTTGCAGTATTTGGGATGTGTCGAGAATTAGGCAATTAAGCTGCGAGATTTAAGGAGACTTTTTATTATTTAAGGCAAAAATATGCTGCTTTAAATACAGTATCACGGATAAATTTGCCAAAATATTAGAACTTTCCAAATTCCTTTGGCGCAATATCTCTCTTACATTTCTAGAAATTTACAGAAATGTGGAGTTTCATTTAGACAATACACATTGGGGGAGATGTACAAAGCCTTGGAGAGAGATATAGTGGAGAGAGATAAGATACCAACCAATCAGCTCCTAACTGTCATTTTTCAAACAGAGCCAGTTATGTGACAGTTAGGAGCTGATTGTTTAATACTTTATCTGTCTCCACTTTATCTCTCTCCAAGACTTAGTACTGTACATCTCCCCCATTATCTTATATATAAAATGAATTGGTCTGTCTGTTTGTTTGTTTGTCTGTCCGGTTATGCATTCAGACACCCCTGCATTAATTGGGATAAAACCAACGCAAGGTGGTCCAGTTGGATCCTGGTCAGGTTTTAGGGGGGATAGGGTCTCAGTCAGACCTCCCCTTGGTGTAAACTGGGCAGAACTTTGAACCCAGAAGACATAGTAGGGGGGTTAGGGTCCCGGTTGGACCTCCCGTTGGTGTACGCGGGGCAGAACTTTGACCCGGGGAGCCTGTTCTGGGCCTTCCACTGGATGGATTTGAATGAAAACTTCACAATGGGGTGGCAAGTGGTCTGAGATGCCTAATGGAGTGGTTGGAGTCCCGGCCAAATCTCACGGCAGAGTGTACCTGGCAGAACTTTGACCCAAGGAGCCTGTTCTGGGCCTCCTGGATTTGGATTACATCACATAATTTGGACAAAAACTTCACAGAGTGGTAACATTTGATCCCAGTTGACATAGTAGGGGGTTGAGGTCATGGTCGGACCTCCCGTTGGTGTACACTGGGCAGAACTTTGACCCATGGAGTCTGTTCTGAGCCTTCCACCGGATGGATTTGGACAAAAACTTCACAGAGTGGTAACATTGGATCCCAGAAGACATACTAGGGGATTGAGGTCCCGGTCGGACCTCCTGTTGGTGTATGCTGGGCAGAACTTTGACCCGGGGACACTGTGCAGAACTTTGACCCAGGGAGTCTGTTCTATGCCATCCACTGGATGAATTTGGATGACATCACATAATAAAACTTAGGGCAATGCCGGGTACTTCAGCTAGTCTTATATATAAAATGTATTGGTCTGTTTGTTAATTTGTCTGCCCAGTTATGCATTCAGACACACTTGCACTGATTGGGATGAAACCAATGTGAGGTGGTCCAATTGGATCTTGGCCAGGTTTTAAGGGGGTTAGGGTCCCGGTCAAGCCTCCTGCAGATGTACACTGGGCAGAACATTGACCCGGGGAGTCTGTTCTGAGCCTTACACTGGATCGATTTGGATGAAAACTTCACAGAGTGGTAACATTGGATCCCAGAAGACATACTAGGAGGTTGAGATCCCAGTCAGACCTCCCGTTAGTGTACACTGGGCAGAACTTTCACCCAGGGACGCTGAGCAGAACTTTGACCCGGGGAGCCTATTCTGGGCCTTCCATTGGATGAATTAGGATGAAAATTACCCAGAGGGTGGCAATTGGTCTGTAATGCCTAATAGAGTGGTTGGAGTCCCGATAAGAACTCACGGCAGAGTGCATCAGGCAGAACTTTGACCCAGGGAGTCTGTTCTATGCTTTCCAATGAATGGATTTGGACGATATCATGTAATAAAACTTAGAGCAATGCCGGGTACTTCAGCTAGTCTTATATCTAAAATGTATTGGTCTGTTTGTTTATTTGTTTGTCTGTCCAGTTATGCATTCGGGCACACCTGCACCAATTGGGATTAAACCAATGTGAGGTGGATCTTGGCCAGGCTTTAGGGGGGTTAGGGTCCCCGACTGGCCTCCTGTTGGTGTACACTGCGCAGAACTTTGACATGGGAGGCTGTTCTGAGCCAGCCACTGGATGTATTTGGATGAAAACTTCACATAGTGGTAACATTGGATCCCAGCAGACATACTAGGGGTTGAGGTCCCGGTTGGACCTCCTGTTGGTGTACGCTGGGCAGAACTTTGACCTGGGGATGCTGGGCAGAACTTTGACCTGGGCAGCCTGTTCTAAGCCTTTCACTGGATGGATTTGAATGAAAATTTCATAGAGGGGTGGCAATTGGTCTGTGATGCCTAATGGAGAGGTTAGGGTCCCAGTTGGACCTCATGGCTGAGTGTGCCGGGCAGAACTTTTACCCAGGAAGCCTGTTCTGGGCCTTCCACTGGGTAGATTTGGATTACATCACAAATTTTGGGTCAAAACTTCACAATGGATCCCAGAAGACATAGTAGGGGGTTGAGGTCCTGGTTGGACCCCTGTTGGTGTACGCTGAACAGAACTTTGACCCGGGGAGCCTGTTCTGGGCCTTCTACTGGATGGGTTAGGATGAAAACTTCACAGTGGGGTGGCAATTGGTCTGGGATGCCTAATAGAGTGGTTGGGGTCCCGATTGTACCTCATGGTGGAGTGCGTCGGGCAGAACTTTAACCCAGGGAGCCTGCTCTGGGCCTTCTACTGGATGGTTTTGAACGAAATCACATAAAAAAACTTAATTACCCGGGCAATATGGTGTACTACAGCTGAAGGGAAATTAAAATAGGAGCCATGTTGCGGGTGTATAAAACACGTTTCTATATGAAACAAATAAAATGTTGCTGACACTAAGGTGTACTAGGCCAATTCCATGTCTGCAGCATTTGCCGGTTGCCCACCAGCGACTTTATTCAAATGCTGGCGCAGAGACCTTCCCTAGTGTACAAATGTGTGTCTGAGTGTGCAAGGACAGAGACGCCCACTTTGAGCACCCATAGAGGCTAAAATGCCAATTGGTGCATCTTTAGAAGCAACATCAAATCTTACACCAGCCTATCGGAGGTGCTGTTTCTCTGAACAGGCCTCCTATGTGAATGTCTGTGTACGCAATCACTGCCATAACAAGGATCATCCCTGTCATCGCCAAAGAACACCCACTACATTTTCAACACATTTCTAAGACCATGTGTCTCTCATGCGCCTCAACTGCGACTCCAGGCTCTGTGCGCACGCTACCTCAGAATCAGGCCCAATATGTACAGCATGGTACTGCACCTGTTAGACCAGGAGGTAACTTTGTTCCTATCAGACACTGATACAAAATACATAGTTTTCTAAATAAAAGCTTTACCATAAGAAGTAGATGTGACCATTAGTATAGCTGAATATAAGATCAGTCTCGCCCTGCTATTGTGACCCTACCGGTTTCTGTTTGTCAAAGTTCACTTTCATTTCTCTCTCCTGCTGCCAGCGATGGCGTCTGCTGATCTGAGACAGGAGCTGGTCTGTTCCATCTGCCTGAGCATTTATACAGATCCTGTAACCCTGAGATGTGGGCACAACTTCTGCCGGGTCTGTATTGATCGTGTGCTGGATACACAGGAGGGGTCTGGAGTTTATACCTGTCCTGAATGTAGAGCAGAGTGTCAGGAGCGTCCTGCACTAATACGGAACATTCCTCTGTGTAACATAGTGGGGAGTTTCCTGTCTACTCAGCCAGATCAGGAGGAGACTGGGATCTTCTGCACTTACTGCATTCACTCTCCTGTACCTGCTGCTAAATCCTGTCTGCTGTGTGAGGCTTCTCTGTGTGATAATCACCTGAGAGTACACAGCAAGTCAGCAGAACACGTCTTATCTGATCCCACCACTTCCCTGGGGAACAGGAAATGCTCCGTCCATAAGAAGATCCTGGATAATTGCACTGATGACGCTGCCTGTATCTGTGTGTCCTGCTGTTTGGCTGAAAAACATTGGCAACATCTAGTGGAGATGCTTGAAGAAGCCTCTGAGAAGAAAAAGCAAAAGCTGAGAATTATTCTGCAGAAACTGACCACAAAGAGAGAGGAGACTGAGAATAGAGCCCAGAGCCTGCAGGAGCGCAGGAGAGAAGATCAGGGAAAAGCAGCTGGTGTAACAGAGACAGTCACTGCCCTGTATAGAGACATCAGGAGACAGCTGGAAGACCTGGAGATGAGAGTCATGTGTGAGATCTCCAGGCAGGAACAGCACGTTTACTCTCAGTCTCTGATCTGATCCAGCAGCTGGAAATAAAGAAGGACGAGCTGTCCAGGAAGATGCGTCACATTGAGGAGCTGTGTAACATGTCTGATCCAGTGACTGTCCTACAGGAACCAGACACAGGTGACTTGTGTGATACTGAGGACACAGAGAGACATGATAACCAGGTCCATGGTGCAGGAGATCTGGATGTGGGTCTCATCTCAGGGACATTACACACATTATCTGATATAATAACAGGTATAAATACAGGGATCTATGTGCAGGAAGCTACAGACCTATTACTGGATGTAACCACAGCTGGTAATTATATACATATATCAGATGACAGAAAAACTGTATAATGGTCACCAAACCAGAATCATCCAAAAACACCAGAGAGATTTCAGTGTGATCAGGTAATAAGCACCAGTAGATTTTCCTCAGGGCGTCATTACTGGGAAGTGGATGTCAGTAAGTCAGAGCAGTGGATGGTGGGGATGTGTTATCCCAGTATAGACAGGAGAGAAGATCAGTCAGGCATTGGATATAGTAATAAGTCCTGGTGTATGTGTAGGGGGTATAATCAGTACTCAGTGCTACATAGCAGTACAGGCATCTGGGCAGCTTACAATATCTCCTGTGACAGAGTGAGGATATACCTGGATTTTGAGGCAGGACAGCTGTCCTTTTATTCTCTGTGTCACCCTATCAGACACTTACACACAGTCACTGCCACCTTCACTGAGCCCCTTCATGCTGCATTATGTTTATGGGATGGTTGTATCACTATATCTGGGGGAGTCAGGAGCTGGGAGAAATTACCATAAGAGATTGACCCAGAGACTGGTGACATCACCGTAAGGAGAATACATTAAGTAATAGATAGGAGCAGTGGGTGGAGCTACAGCTGAGCCCCTTGCCCTGTGTAACCACATGACCAGTGTTTCTGGAGTTGTTCCCATAGAAATTGTCATTATAAATATAGAAATATACATTTCTGTGGGATAATGCCGCCTCTGGTTCACTGAAGGTGGGTACACATTAGATGATATTTTGAACGATTTGCCCGATTCCGACGGATCATAATGACAAATCGTTCAAATCGTCAACTGTGTACGCACTATGGCCCTGATTCAGAGCCGGACACTCTGACAGAGTGCTCGCTCTGAATCAGGGCCGGCCTTCTTCTTTTTTAGAGCGGCCTCCTGGCCGCTCGCATAGCTGTGGGTGACCACCCACAGCTATAGAGAGCAGGCAGGAAGATGGTCGCGATGGTCAAGACCATCGCGACCATCGGGCTTGCGACGAGACCCTTGCGGTAGGGTCTCGTTGCCGCAAGCCCCAGAGTGCTTTCGGCTCTAACAGAGCCAAAAGCACTCCCACTGACATCACTTGTGATGTCAGTGGGGCCGGCCCCAGACGGTAGGCTTTCCCATGGGAACACCTCCGTCTGGGCAGCCTCGCCCCCGGCCCGCCCACCAAAGGGGGCATGCTGTCACTCAACATCGACAGCACGCCCCCTTTGTAGCGAGACCCGGAGCGACGGCTTGCCCATCGCTATCCGGGTCTCGCGCATGCGCACGACGGAGCCGGCTCCGTCGTGCGCATGCGCACTGGGCCACCATCGACCCGCTTGCGAGTGCATAGCGCTCGCGAGCGGGTCTGAATCAGGCCCTATGTGTACTACCGTGGACATGTGGGCACGCCTCCAAATAACGTCACATAGGGGGCGTGACCTATGGTAATTAGGCCACATCCCCATTTTTGCCCGCGCCCTCTTCTGAGCCAGCACAGGGTGCTCTAAACCCTGGAGCCGCCACTGAATGTGACGATAGTCGAACAAATGTGCTTCACTCATTCTCACTGCAACACAACACTCTAATGTCTCTAATGTTAAACATACAACTGGTCCAATGTAATAGTCAACGAGATTAAAACTTGACGGAAATGTAACAGAATTGCTTGTGAAACAATAGATGGGCCTTAGGGCAGCAAGATTGATATAATCTGACATTTAAATCTTATTAGCTCATATATGTGGCCTATTTTCAAAGCCTAAAGAACGCACCTCACAGGTGCTAGGTGCCGCGGTGGCCAGCGCGGTGTTTCACTACCTCTTCAGGTCCAGATGGTTGCTAGGAGATATGAACTCCAGCATCAGTAACCGCTGTGCATGCTGGTCCTGGTCATTGCTAGGAGACTGGGACACCAGTGTATATGATTAACAGCTGCACAAGAAAGTCTGCAGCAGGGATTTGATTGATGTTTTGTCATTGGTCTGTGTGTGTGTGTGTTAAAAGGCAGCCAAGCCTTCACCTCTTTGGGCCGGATTCAATTAGAGGTGAAAAGCCGCGATCGGCCAAAAGCCGATGTGAGGTTTTCACCACATTACCGCGTATCACCCTATTCAATTCCAGGAATTCTATTCATGGTTCCAGAGGGTTTATGCAGTTGGTTCAAGTGTATAATAACAACATGCCAATACACTACAAAAAATGCACTTTTATTATGTTCTCATTTTAATAATTTATTTTCAAAATCTATTTTCATATATAGTTGCACAACCACTCCTATGTAATCAGTATCCTCCTTTATGATAGTAATTATGTAATGTAGCTGACTCTTAAAATTGTACTGATAGGTTAATTTTCATCAATAAATTTGGCAGATGTAGTGCAATGCATGTTATATATCTATTACATTTTAAAGTCAAGCATATATTTGAAATGTGAAAATAAAAGTATGATCTATTTTGTTTTCTTGTAAAGTAAAGAAATTTTGAGCATACATCAATACAAAATGCAATAAGACAACCAAAATCTCATTAAAATCACACAACACAATTACTCTTTTTTTGTTGTTGAATGCTTAATAACTGAGCCTCTTTGCATTCCTCTCCTCTGTCCTCCTTCACCTCCTTCCCAAATGTACCAAAATTAAATATGCACAAACAAGGCTTATATAGGATTGAGGAGATTAGACTCATGTGACTTCTAACTCCCAATGCATACAATGGTTTCTGGCAGAAAACACCATGCGGACATCAAAATATATAACCTTAAAGCATAGTTGCCGACCTTTTGGCTGCTTCCTCCGGGAAGAGGCAGCCAGGTCGGTACTGCGGGAGGGGGTAGAAATTGGCAGAGGGGGACAGACCTGGGGCGGTGGTGGTCGGGGCTCGGCAGAGGCGGGCAGGTTTGGGGTGTGATGCTGCAATCGTGCCATAGTAGCCCCCCTGCTATGCAACGGCGAGACTACAGGCATTGTGGAATGAGGGGCGGAGCCGTGATGGTGCGATTCAACGCGAATTGCGTTATTGGCCGCCTGTGCTTCCACTTCACTGGGGAAATAGGCACTGCAGCCGGTTGGCCCCAGCCCCTCGGAGTCTTGTCCACCTTTCCAGGGGGCCAAGAGTGGCACAAAATAGACAAATGAGTAGGTGGTGCTTAGTACACACAGCAAGGGGTAATCTGTATCACTTTTATGAAAAAAAATTTTTTACCATGAATAATAATAATAATACAGGATCAACATGTATAAAACTCCCGGGAGTGGGGATGTAAATTCAACAATATGATTACAATAAAATCACAGTACACACCGGAAATAGAAATCCAAAGATATAGACTGGCTTGTGGCAGACTGCTACCAAATAGTGTAACTGGATACACATGTAACCAACAAGGACTTGGGACCTTATTATTGTAGAAATGTAGCAGTTCTCCTTGAGTGCATCAATGCCACTGGAAGGCAACAAGATAATGGTGGTAGCACGTTCACAGTCAGATCTGGGTGTTTCCAATACTCCACAATGCTTCTGGGTAAAGTTCAAAGCAGTAAAGATGTAACTATATAAGGTGTGGACAGATCAATGTTCCAAAGTACTCACTGTCCTCTTGCATGCGACACCGCTCCAGCGGGTCTCACACTGTGTAGATTACAATAGTGTGAATATTCCTCCTGGCACAGTGTTCAGTCGTCACTCTCCACGGATCCCTCCGGACACAGTCTCTCACTCCCACAGGGCTGTGCGGGTCACGTGGGCTACCGACTACTGCAGATGGGTTTCACGGTAAGGCTTTGTGGTAAGAACAAGCTGATAATCAGCAACTGTCACAAGACCAGTGACTCCATGTCCTCAACGCGTTTCACCGCACATCGGCGGCTTTTTCAAGAGGCGGAAAAAGGCACACAACTTTTCAGGATGGATTTGGATGAAAGCTTCACAGAGAGGTGGCAATTGGTCTGGGATGCTAAACGGAGTGGTTGGGACCCCATGGTGGAGTGCACCGGGCAGAACTTTGACCCAGTGAGCCTGTGCTGGGCCTTCCACTAAATGGATTTGGTCAACATCACATAATAAAGCTTAATAACTTGAAGATTTAAACCCAGGCAATGCCGGATACTTCAAGTAGTTAAGAATAATTATAGGAGTACAGCAATTGTGGCTAAAAAGTGTATTGAAGCCAGGCATAATGGAGAGTAGGACGTACGCCTACTTCCATAGAGTAAAATCATATTCGCTCACACCTGACACTTGCGCCTCCTAGTGACTGGAGGCCTGATGTGTGGTTCTATCCTGTGAATGTGTAAACAGGCAGCTCGGATGAGGATATAGGATTATACCTTTGACCCTCTTTATGATCTGTGGCCTCAGATCCTTTACAAAATGTATTTAAGCAAAACAGGCTAACAGAAGACTAGAATTTGGGAGCAACACTGACCCGTAAAGTAGGAGGGATTGAGGATGTATGCTGTCTGTGCATGTAGTGCTTAATAAGCCCAGCAACAGCATAACAACAGGCTCTCATTGGTCCCAACTAATCGTTCAGTGCAGTAAAAGAAGGGGGCAGGCCTAAATGGTGTTGGTTGGGAACATTGCATTTTTCTATACATATATATATATATATATATATATATATATATATATATATATATATTGAAGGCTGGAACTTGAAGTGGCGTTTAGGGCATGATTCTGAGCCGGACACAATGGCAATGTTCATGGAGTTGAGCGATTTAATTCACAGCGCATGTGTCTACGTCACACCATGTAAGTGCCCCAATTATTGTCATACAGAGTTGCAGCTGCGATCTCAGATGAACGCACGGAGAAGTACATTGAAAAAGTCCTTGGCGTTACTGGGCAGTGACTGGGAGGTGGCTAATCAGAGGCATGGAGTTGGCCCAACTTATGGGCGTCTTATGGGTGTGTCACTGAACTGTTTCTGTACACAGACGCTCACACAGGACGCCATACTCAGATAGACAGTCTGCCCTTGCCATAGGGCGGCTGCTAGTTTGGATGGTGCGACTGAGGGTGGTGTCTAACAACGCACCAGGCGGCATTTCGACGTATACAGACTCTGACAGCAGGTGTCATTTAGTTTTCAATTATTTTCTCCTGACAACCCGGCCTTGCAGGCAGCACATTGTGCACCAACAGCACAACTGCCAGCAGGAGAACCCAGGAAGCCAAAGCCGTCACCCAAAATAAATAACGTTTTAGGACCAAGTTGTACTTAAAATATTCCACATAAATCTGAATTTTACATTTATGGTGGAATTATTCCTTAGGCACAGGGGTCAATTTTGCAAAACAGAAGTAAAGTAAGGACCATACAGAAAAAGGCCCATCACACCCAGGGACAATGGAGATAGAGTCTGCTAGGGCGTATCTAACCAAGGAGCTAAGCTTGTATTGTACTGGGAGTGACCCTGTGGGCCAAATGAAAGTAATTTAGGAAAAAAAATAAAATAAACAAGAAGAGGCACTAGATCATTAAGGTTAGAGTGGGCATTAGACGTGGGGCAATGGTGTGGCACTTGGTGCTAAATACACTTAGACTAACCATAATAAATTAAAGATATTATCTATTCTCCTGATGTCTTGTTAACATTATTATTTACGACTTCTCACCTGGAAATCCACAGCGATAAGCGGGTGGTGTGGTGGGAACGCCCATGTGGACCCCTTCCTGTGCCCCAACAGAGTCCTCTCCTTCCCTGCCACCACGTGAGAGACGTCGTAGATCATGTGCATGTCCAGGTCATCTGGGGTCTTGTTTGGCAAACGCCTGAGACAATTCAGAGCCACGTCAGATACATCGGTCTATCGCTCCACTCTCTAATCCCCATCAACCCCGCACTCTGCATCTCATACCTGTCTTGTGTGGAACGTCATGGAGGAGCGGTTTACCCAGGCGTAGTTTCCCGTGGCGGCCATGCCTTTCAGGTAGTCCTGCCCTTTTTTAGAAGAGATTCAGGTGCACGCCAGCTGTCGGTCATTCACAATGATCTTATCTCTCTTTATGGGTTTCTCCATAGCGACCAGAGCATTCTGCCAGAAGACCTTTGTGGTCATGGAGAAGACCCAAAGGACATCTTAACAAAAAACAAGGATCCCATCAAAATCGTCTCTACCAAAATGACTTCTAAATGAAGCCATGATGAATGTGGACAACACGTACAGGAGTCCGTTCAGTGTAAAATTCTAAGTTACAGCCATTAAAAAGTTAAGTTTTACTATATTCTTATAACAGCATTTTATCACAGGATGAACTTGATAGATTTGGGTCTTTTTCAACCTTACTAGTTTTGTAATTTAGTTTAAATTCCTCTTTCTGATCATCTTCCCAGTAATTATTAACCCCTCCACTGCAGGGAAAGAATGGGGCTCGACATCCGCATGTACAGTGCATCCGGAAAGTATTCACATCACTTCACTTCACTTCACTTTTTCCACATTTTGTTATATTACAACCTTATTCCAAAATGGAATCAATTCATTTTTGTCCTTAAAATTCTACACACAATACCCCATAATGAAAATGAGCAAAATGTTTTTCTTTTTAGATGTTTGCAAATTTTCTAAAAAAAAAAAAACCACTAAGAAATCACATGTACATAAGTATTCATGACCTTTGCCATGAAGCTCAAAATTGAGCTCAGGTGCATCCTGTTTCCACTGATCATCCTTGAGATGTTCCTACAGCTTAATTGGAGTCCACCTCTGGTGAATTCAGTTGATTGGACATGATTTTTAAAGGCATACACCTGTCTATATAAGGTCCCACACTTGACAGTGCATGTCAGAGCACAAACCAAGCATGAAGTCCAAGGAATTGTCTATAGACCTCTGAGACAGGATTGTCTCGAGGCACAAATCTGGGGAAGGGTACAGAAAAATATCTGCTGCTTTGAAGATCCCAATGAGCAAAGTGGCCTCCATCATCCGTAAATGGAAGAAGTTCAGAACCACAGGACTCTACATAGAGTTGGCCGGACATCTAAACTGAGTGATCGGGGGAGAAGGGCCCTAGTCAGTGAGGTGACCAAGAACCCGATGGTCACCCTGTCAGAGCTACAGCATTCCTCTGTGAAGAGAGGAGAACCTTCCAGAAGGACAACCATTTCTGCAGCAATCCACCAATCAGGCCTGTATGGTAGAGTGGCCAGACGGAAGCCACTCCTTAGCAAAAGCACATGGCAGCCCACCTGGAGTTTGCCAAAATGCACCTGAAGGACTCTCAGACCATGAGAAACAAAATTCTCTGGTCTGATGAGACAAAGATTGAACTCTTTGGCGTGAATGCCAGGCGTTATGTTTGGAGGAAACCAGACACAGCTCATCACCAGGCCAATACCATCCCTACAGTGAAGCATGGTGGTGGCAGCATCATGCTGTAGGTATGTTTTTCAGCAGCAGGAACTGGGAGACTAGACAGGATAGAGGAAAAGATGAATGCAGCAATGTACAGAGACATCCTGGATGAAAACCTGCTCCAGAGCGCTCTTGACCTCAGACTGGGGCGACGGTTCATCTTTCAGCAGGACAACGACCCTAAGCACACAGCCAAGATATCAAAGGAGTGGCTTCAGGACAACTCTGTGAATGTCCTTGAGTGGCCCAGCCAGAGCCCAGACTTGAATCTGATTGAACTTCTCTGGAGAGATCTGAAAATGGCTGTGCACCAACGCTTCCCATCCAATCTGATGGAGCTTGAGAGGTGCTGCAAAGAGGAATGGGCGAAACTGCCCAAAGATAGGTGTGCCAAGCTTGTGGCATCTTATTCAAAAAGACTTGAGGCTGTAATTGCTGCCAAAGGTGCATCAACATTACATGTGATTTCTTAGGTTTTTTTTTATTAAATTTGCAAAAATCTCAAAAAAAAAACTTTTACATGTTGTCATTATGGGGTATTGTGTGTAGAATTTTGAGGACAAAAATGAATTTATTCCTTTTTGGAATAAAGTTATGAAGGTACTGAAGCGCTACACCATGCAATATTGTTACAGAATGATGGTCAAATGTGTATATACTGGACACACACTGATGTATCAAACAATGTAAAATGTTTTACTCAATTCAAAAACACTCAAAAAATTCATGAACATATATAGTAAGAAAGGGAAAGCAAAAAAACAGGGATACATTACTGAAACCTAAGAACTCTAATATTAACAATAACCACAAATCAGATTCTACGTTCTTCATTACACAATACAATGAATCAGCTAATGACATAAAAAAAATATTGAGTAAACATTGGAACATACTCTTACAGGATCAAGATCTCAAGCAAATTCTGAAAGAACATCCAGATATAGTATATAAAAAAAGCCCCTGATATAAAGAGCAGTTTAGTTCACAATCATATTCCTCCATGTAAGACCATCCAAACCACACTATATGGTGGCGACAGTGAGAGAGTAGGAGGATTTTACTACTGCGGGAGATGTACAGCTTGCAGAATTTTGAGTAAACAAAGTACCAAAGCTATTAACACCTTTACTTCATCCACAACAGGAGAAACACACAGACTAAAAAATCATACATCATGTGACACCAAAGGGGTAGTTTATCTTATTAGATGCCCCTGCGGTTTAGAATATGTAGGTAGGACCATTAGACCCCTGAGACAAAGACTATATGAACATATCCGGAACATTAAGATAGGAAAAGAGGATCATAGTGTCTCCAGACACTATAAAAAATACCATGACTCAAACCCATCAGGCACTGATTTTTTAATATTAGAAAGACCGATACATAATTGGAGGGGAGGTGACTTTTTACGAGTGCTGAACAAAAGAGAAGCAAAATGGATCTATATCCTAAACACATTGGAACCTCGGGGTCTGAACATTGAATTTAACATAACTAGTTTAATGACTTAGTGACAATAAGGTACAGTGGTAACCATCTTTTATATAATAACATTCTCCCCATAGGATAAATTCAATTTATTGGATAATATGGTGTACATCCCCTTTTCCTATACAATTAGTAGAGAAATTCAGAATTAGCAGTAGGTCAGTATTTGTCCAATGTCGTTATTGTGCCCTGTATGAATTCATTATCCTATGTCCCTTACCATTTTCCAAACCCCATTCCCCTCTCCCCTCCCCCCAATCCAATACTGCCAAACCTCGATCTCCTCTCTTCTCTCTACCCCCCATTCACAAATTAAGAATCAGGACATTACAATATGCCGCTTTAATAAGCAAGATCATTTTTGCCCATCAGCAACTTAATTAATTTAGGCCCTCATTCAGAGCCGTTCGCTATTTGCGGTCGTTCGTTTAAAAACAAGGGGTGGCTATTCAAATGATCCGTACGCACATTGTAGTCTGTTCACACCTCTAAGTCTGAACGAGCGAGCAAAACATACGCTCGTTTATTTGTTAAAAACGCCCCCTGGCCGCTCGCATCCTACGTCATGTCCGCTATTTATTAGATTAATCGTGTACATCGACCAGCGTATGAACTGCTCGCTATTCTTGTGGTTGGTGTTTGCTACCACAAATTTGCGAGCAGTTCTGGCTCTAAAATAACCCAGTGACGTGGTCAATGATGCTGCTGTTTTAAATATACACACCCATAAAACGCCCGGTTTGACCTTTAAGCACGCCTGCGTTCGGATCTCCACTCCCCATTTTCAAGCACCATCCCCTGTTACCACCCACATACGCCTCATTCTGTCACTCAAAATAGCAGGCACTCGCTATATAGCGTACAAACGATTTTCGGCCGCACTGACTGGTTCGCGCATGCGTACTAAAAAGCGTACGCATGCGCAGATGTGCAAACATCGCTCGGAACGAGCGTACTGCCGCTAACGAGCGGCTCTGAATGAGGGCCTTAGTCTCTTAATTTTTTGTTTATGTCAATAATATTGGACCAAGCCCCTATACACCATAAGCATCTTCTTTAGAATACAGAGTTAGCCTAATTGAGGCACAGAGACTCAGAATAGTCTCTTTAAGAAAACACACCCACTCTCAATGAACCACGTATCAGAATGCAGCAACAAGGATTTATAACATCAGCTGTAATAACAGGATATTGCTCCTTGACAAAGGCGGAAGCTGAAACGCGTTGGAGATCCATACAATTCACACGAGACAGACAGAAGAATCCCCACAGGCTGTATTGATTTATCCCCACAAGCCGCATTCATTTGCCACACCGATCCATACTTCGCAATCACGTGACCACAGGCAGCGGTCACACACCAAGGACAGAGGACGGAAGATAGAGACAGAGACGGAAGACACCGCTAGCCGGCAAGGGGCAGGAGCGGCCACCTGGGACACGCCAGGGGAGGTAAGTGCCGCATAGGAGAGGATCTACGGCAGCCAGCTCTGTGAGAGCCTACACCGTTACATCCACTCCCCAGACGTTTGATCACCTGCCCCCAGCAGACACACTGGTGCCGATCTGGGACGCTCAGCCCAAACGCCGGTGTGCTGTCTGGATAGGGGGGTACATATCACATCTAGGGCTTTCCTCCATCCCTGCACACCCAGTTAAGAGCTGTACTCCTGCCCTGGGAAGACAACCCCGGGGCATCACTTTCATATATACCACCAGTAACTCATATTTTCTCACCCAGCCAGATAGCGGGACGCCGCATATCTGACACACTGACACTGATTGGGATTCTAAGTACTGTCCTATTATTACCAAAAGGGAACAGTGACCATAGTGCCTACAGTGATTTGTCACTACAACGTTCCCTATTTGAATTATTCATCCTAACTGCAATATTCGTATACATTGAGTATTATGCATATAACTTCATTGACTTTATTTATTTAACAATCATAGAGAATACATTGATATTCTATCTGGAGTAGATATTTTGTTTTTGTTTCATGTTTTTTTTGCTTTCCCTTTCTTACTATATATGTTCATGAATTTTTTGAGTGTTTTTGAATTGAGTAAAACATTTTACATTGTTTGATACATCAGTGTGTGTCCAGTATAAACACATTTGACCATCATTCTGTAACAATATTGTATGGTGTAGCGCTTCAGTACCTTCATAACTATATTGCCAATTTATTATCTAGAGACGGGACATCTCTGGTCTTCTGAAGCAGCTCCTCTTTAGAAGCACGATTCATTCCAATTAAGCGCTGGTTCCCTTCTCTCCTCCTTTTTGGAATAAGGCTGTAACATAACAAAATGTGGAAAAAGTGAAGCGTTGTGAATACTTTCCGGATGCACTGTACCAACTGTTCCCCCTGCTAAGCTTACTTTCTCCCCACAGGCGCTAACTAATCACTGGTTGTGAGTCCCGAGGGTCAGGGGGCCAGTCCCGGAGCTGTGACATCACTGTGTATGTGCGGTGATGTCACTTTATTTCCTTTTTTGTTAACTATAATACATTGGCAGAGATGGGGGGAGGGACTTTAAGTCCCTCTATTTCCCCCAACCCTGGCATCTACAGAGATGGGGAGACCCTTGTTTGACAGAGGGGAGTCCCAGTGATCACCCTGGTTTTGCCTGGTGATCAGTGTGATCACCAGGCAAAACCCCCTGCACTACAGAAAAATCATGAAGCCTAGGGATGGGGGAAGGTCTTCCCCCAACCTGACATCCATGAAATCAGCGGCACCAATTTTAGAAAGAGAGGGATCCCCTCTTTGAAATGATGAGTCCCCTTAGTACTTATTGTCTGGTGATCACCTATAATCACTGAACAATGTTACGCTGCGCTTCTGTATATGGAGAAGGGGCACTATGTGCCCTCTCACCCCCATAATAACACCAGCAACTTTGTGGGCACCCATATTTGAAAGTGGAGAGTCCGCTCTTTCAATTAATGTGGCCCACTAGTAGCTATTGCCTGGTAATCACCTGTGAACACCAGACAATATTACCCTGCGCTACAGAAAATAGACGCTTTTTGCAAATGGTTAGGTGGGCACTAGCATATTTGCCTACCATCCCGGAATGGCCCAGGAGGCTCTTAAAAATCTGATGCTGCTCCCTGCCGCCCGTAAAGGCATACAAGTAACCCGCAGTGCTGCCCGTCCCCACCCTTTCCCCCGAGTAAAATGGGCGGGCCGAAAAGGCTGATGATGAAATTCATGCTGAATCACGTCATTGAAGTCACCCCCCCACTGTATTATTGCCATTATATAGAGAGGGATGGGGCCACGTTGACCTGATCATGCTAGCACGCCCCCTGCACCGCCCGCCTATGCTGTGCCATGCTCCCTCATGCCCCACCACTGGGCCAACCTGACTGCTCCCCTCCCGGATGGGGTAGCTAGATTGTCGGCAAGTATGGGCACTATGTACCCTGTCACACCCATAATTATAGCTGTAATTTGAGGTCACTAATATATGAAAGAGGAGAGTACTCTCAAATTATGTGACCCCTTAGCAGCCATTGGAGATGCACTAAGCCCTGGAGAGTGATAAAGTCATACTTGCCTACACTCCCGGAAGTGGTGGGAGGCTCCTGATTTCACTGGTAGGCCCCCACACCCCCGGAAGTGTAAGCACTTCCTAGTGAAGTGGGCAGAATGGGGAAAAATTTAACTGGAATTTGGGGTCCGTCGTTAAGGCAGGGCTTAATGATGCAATTCTATGATAATTGCATCATTTGGCCTAATGACGGGAATGGTCCAGCCCCGCCTCCATCACTGTACGACTGCTGCCTCACCCCGGTCTTCTCCCGGTGAGGGCAGATTATAAGTAGGTAAGTATGGATAAAGTATCAACCAATCAGCTCTTAACTGTCACTTTATAGGCTGTGTTTGAAAATGACAGGTTGGACAGGTGAGAGGGAATGGCTAGAGGAAGGAGGTTGGGCAGGTGAAGGAGTGGCTAGGGGAAGGAGGTTGGGCAGGTGAGTGGGAGTGGCTAGAGGAAGAGGGTTGGACAGGTGAGAGGGAGTGGCTAGGGGAAGGAGGTTCAGCAGGTGAGTGGGAGGGGCTAGAGGAAGGAGGTTGGGCAGGTGAGAGGGAGTGGCTAGGGGAAGGAGGTTGGGCAGGGGAGGGAGAGGATGGAGGGGAGGGGGATAATGGGACTTGTGCTCTCCGGCGTCTTTGTCCAATTGCTTGCTGTTGTCCTATGAAATAAAAAAATAGTTTCAAAAACTGCATTGGGCATGATTACAATGTAAAAATAAGTGTTTTAACATAAATATATATGTGTATATAATATTTTACTTTGCAAGTATATGTATATATATATAATCAAATCTACATATGTACAAATAAAATGTTAAATATTTTGATCATTAAATTTTGTATAGACACACACATCTACAACAAATCGTACAGCCTATTATAGCTGCCAGTAATGTGTTATGGCCCAAAATGCACTTGGACTACACAGTACAGCACTTCTAGAATCAAAATGGAAGCACCAAACTGACATACAGTTCCATCAGCAAACTTGTGCATATAGAGCATACAGCAGTCCGCCCGCAAGGTGCCCACGTACATTAGCAGCCACATGCATACACAACTCACTCGTATAGGCATACTTATAGTTCTGCATACTCACTGCACTGGATGAGGGCCCGCAATTGGGCTAGGAGTTCCGGCTGGTGGCACCACAGGTCTGACCAGTGCCTCTCTAGCTGCTCTATGGTGTGTCTGCAGCCGAATCTGCGGGAGGCACCTCTGCACTTCAGCGTAAGCTGACAACATTACGCGGTTTCCCACATAGGGTGCCACATGTCCCAGCCCGCGATCCATTACCTGGGTCAGAATGCGCAGTTCAACGGCGACTGAAACATGCGGCTCTCATGATGACAATGGCGATTATTACAATATGCATACTTTACAACATACATGCCTACCCTCCCGGTTTTCGCGGGAGGCTCCCGATTTTTCGGGTAACCCCCCGCACCCCCGGAAGGGTAGGCATTTCTCCCGCATTCTGCCCACTTCCTAGTGAAGTGGGCAGAATGAGGAGAATACCCGCGGCGATCGCGGGTCTCCGTGTAAGGTGCGGGGCTTAAAACATGATTCTACAGGAATCATGTCATTTGGCCCCGCCCCTATGCAAATTCTAGCCTATCGCGGCAATTTTACCACGCGGGGGTGGGGCTTAATGACGCAAATCGTCAGGCCCCACCCCATCACCCCCCTCCTGCTTCTCTTACCCGGGCTTCTCCCGGGAAGAGATCTGAAAAGGTAGGCAACTCTGCTTTACAAAGACTCAGGTGCTTTCTGATTGGCTGTTTAAATGAAGATGGCTGAATATTAAAATTACTTGCCCTCTTTACCATATTTCTTATCACCACTGGCACTCATGCCACATTTACAGGTGCCTTCCTATATGCCTGTCCATTTATATGCCTGGAGGCTAATACTCCCGCATATGCATGTTGCTGCAGGGGGGGGGGTTCCGTATTTTTTCCTGCATATGCACACCGACTTCCTGTTTACCGGTCTTTAGTTGTTCCTTTTATTGGGGGGTGGAATTTTGTTTAAAAAAAAGAAAAGGCACATTTTAAACGCATTTTAATATCAACAAAGGGATAATTCAGCTTTAATTGACCAAATATCAAAAAAATCATACCTGAAGAATCTATAAGCCACATCTTGTCTTATGTGCTCACCCACATGGTGCTGTTGTGCCCTTCTCTCCTCAATCTCAGGCAACTGGTCCTTCCCATCCCATGGCACATGTCTCCTGATTGCAATATTGTGAAACACGCCACACAGGGCAACAATCTGACTCACCAATTCCGGCACATACATGAGTGTGCCACCAGAACGATCCAAACACCTAAATCGACCTTTCAAAAGGCCAAAACAACGCTCAATGAGGCTCCTGGTGGCGGTATGTGCGGCATTCAGATTCTGCACCTGGTATGGGTGATGCTAAAGGAGTAAGTATCCATGGGCGACAGAGGTAGCCACTTTCTCATGTGGAAAGAATAAAAAGAAATAAGGTATGTTCAAATGAAAGGGGAAAATAATAAATAAAATAATATATAGATAGAGAGAGAGAGAGAGAGACAAAATAATCCGGCACTCACGTGACCCAGTTGTGTAACGACCTGGTGCCACTGCAAGAATAATATATAATCGTCCCTGACAGGGTATTCTATTGGTTCTTAAGCTTACATCTCCTCAGTCCTGATGACGGGGCCCTGCAAGGCACGGGAACGTTTACTTTAAAGAGGATTAGGATGTATCATTTATAAAAATTTTATTTGATATTTTCACAGAAAATCCTGCAGTGCCGTGCTTCTTATTTGGACACAAGTCTATATGGGACAATTATTTATATATATATATATATATATATATATATATATATATAATACACAATCGGACCGGCACTCAGCTATCAGGACTGAGGTGCTCTGGTGCCTTCTGGAAGTACATGCCACTATTACAAACAAGCAGCGGAACTCGGAGACTAGTTAAAGGATCAAATAATGTATTAAAGCAAATACATAACCCGTGTCAACGTTTTGGGACCCACATTTCCCTTTATTACCTTGACACAGGTTGGCACCCCCTAGGCGAAAATGCCGAAGCCCTGGTAGGTTGGCGGCCACCAGGCAAATACGCCAGAAGTCCTAGTGGGCGGCAGCCATGAAAAAGTGCTGACACAGACTGCTGCCCACTAGGTGAAGATGTCGAAGGCCAGGTGGGTAGGCACCCGGCAGGCGAAGATGCCAAAGTCCTGGGTTGGCAGCACCCATGAAAGAAAGCTTAAAGGCCACCGCCCACCAGGTGAAGGTGCAGACAAAATAAATTATTTTAAAAAAATCGGTGTAGTCTGTTCATTTTGATATTTCTTTTACAGGTGTACTACAGGTACCAGTGGGCCCTAAATACCCCACTTGCTGGTACTTGTGGTTCTCCAAGTACCAGCATGCTGGGGAAGCTTGCTGGGACCTATAGTTTACCCGCAAAAGACAATATTCTTTAATGTGCACTACATTACACAATCAACCTGGCACCCACCACCCAGGGTTGATGCTTTGACTGGGGGACCCGGTGGAAGGGTTCCCCTGGCTGTGGCATTATCCCCCTGCTAGAAAGAGCTCAGTGCTGGTTATGGATAATACAGGTGATCTCCTATGCTTTTTGTCCCCTGTATTTCCAAAACCAAGACCAGCTCAGCTGAGTCCTGTGCTGGTTATGCTAAATACAGGGGACTCCTATGTCTTTTGTCCCCTGTATTTTGACAACCAGGACTGGCACTAAAAAGCCTGGTGCTGGTTGTGCTAAATGTAGGGGACCCCTATGCATTTTGTCCCTTGTATTTTCACAACCAGGACTGGTAGTGAAAAGACCAGGGCTGGTTGTGCATTTGGTGGGAGGGGGCGCCATGTCCTTTTTTACTGTACACATATTAAATTTTTAACATAGATGCATAGGATAGATGTCACTGATACATCCATGCATCTGTGTCTTATTGATTTTATTTTCTCAGATGCATGCCCAGCACCGGTGAGCCCCTCTGTTGTCCACTGATGCCCCTGTGCACTGCTTTGCATGCCCGCTGCTACCCCGCACTCCTGCAGCCTGCCCCCGCAGCCGTTTCTCTCCCTGTGCACCCCCAAAACACCTCCTGAGTGCCACCCTTCCTCCACCTGCTCTAGTGTACCATTTTGTTGCCCTTCTCCCCTGCAGGTGGCCAGCTTTGCTCCTCCAAACCCTAAAGGGGCCTATCCATTTGCCGACTTTCTGCACGATGCGGCCAAAACCAGGAGGTTTTGGTCGGAACATGCAGAAAGTCTGCAAGTGGATAGCCAGCAAGGACCAGCGATGCGCGTGCACACTGGGTCCTTGCCGACCCTGACTATCTATCGAACATGCCCATCAACCTGACGACGGTCGTCAGGTTCGGCATGTTAATGGATAGGGAGGTTGGGCTCCTGCACTGAAGACGTTCAGTGAAAGTGTCAGCGACATGAAAGTCTGAACACTGGACACTCAGACTTTCATGTCATTAAATGGATAGGCCCCTTAAGGGGTAAATTTACTAATATTTGAGTTTTGTAGAATTAGTAATCTCTTCACTTCACCATCGACCAAACTCATGTAAGTTTTCACTAGTGAAGATAGGATTCGGGAATTTACCAAGATGAGAGTTTCTAATCTCTCATGAGAATGGACAATGCTCCTGTAAAAATTTGTCAAATCAATTCACCTGCCTGTGAGTTGCGAGTTTGGCAGAAATATACACAGTTCAGTGTGATCCATGTATGTTTCTGCCTATAAATAGTCTAAAAAGGGTTAATTTAAAAAAAAAGTATGTAGGGTCCTCCCAAAAAGCATAATTGCTCATCCAGTCCTGGTTCCTAAAATTATGGGGGGAAAAATGTGTAGGGTTCCCCCGTAATTTAGGAACCAGCACCTGGCTGCAGGGCTAGTCCTGGTTTTAAATATAGCGGGGAAAAAATGCTTAGGGATCCCCCTATATTTTAAACCAGCACTGGACCCAAATCGACCAGGGTATAATGCCATAGCCAGGAGACCTTATCACCAGGTCTCCAGGGCCAAAGCCTTAACACCCCAAACCAGTCAGCCTAAGTCGGGGATCTCAGGGGAGGTGAGGACCCTCCAAAGAAGGGGTCCCCCCTATCCCAAAGCTCCAGGCTTAGGCTGAAGCCCGGGGCTCTTCCCCACACCCCTGGACTGTGGGTATGGGGGTAATAAGGTGGAAAATATTTCAAAACTACTGTATTTTACAGTGGAACTACAGGTGCCAGCATGACTGCCCTTTTGCACTTGTGGAACTACAAGTGCCAGCAGGCGGCCGGCACCTGTACCTCCACTGTAAAATAAATAGTTAAAAAAAAACATTTATTACACACCTACCTACCTCACTCACACATACTTACTGGCTGCCAGATGTTCACGTCCACTTGTCCCGTAGAACCCGTTTGGAGTACCTGAAAAAAAAATCTTATAAGCACCTTGATCCTCGCGCTGGTCTCCGTAGTATCCAGGGGTCTCGGCAAAAAAAAACGCAACCCAATTCAGATACTTACTTTAGCGGTGTATGTGTGTGACCACCGCTAACCAGCTCCTGACTGATTAGTATGAACTGTTAGGAGCCGGCAGCCAATCAGCAGCCGCTGATTGGCTCCGGCTCCTGACAGTTCCCACATGGGCTGGTCAGTGAGTCAGGAGCCGGAGCCAATCAGCGGCCACTCTACAGTTCGCAGCCGCTGATTGGCTGCCAACTCCTGAAAGTAAACACTGATCAGTCAGGAGCCGGGTAGCGGTGTATGTGGTCACACACATACACCGCTAATGTAAAGGATATAGGAGAGTATTGGTGGTTTTTTTCAGGTAGTCCAAACTGCAGATTCAGCACTCTCACAAAGTGAGATTGCTGTCACTCACAAAATGGTGGCGCTGCTAATTCACAGAATTGTGAGCTCATTGGAATACACACATGCAGTCTATATAACTAAGGTCTGAGTAGTTATGTGGCTCCTACATCCCTCTCAGTACCCACAATCTTCCCATTGGATCATCACAACAATCTCACTAAGGGCCTAATTCAGACCCGCTCTCGAGCGCAGGACGCTCGCAAGTGGGTCGATGGTGCCCTAATGCGCATGATGGAGGGAGCTCCATCGTGCGCATGCACGAGACCCACATAGCGACAGCCAAGCTGTTGCTATGGGTCTCGCACCAAAGGGGGCGTGCTGTCGATGGTGATTGACAGCATGCCCCCTTTGGTGGGCGTGCTGGGGCGTTGCTGCCCAGATGGAGGCGTTCCCATGGGAACGCCTTCAGTCTGGAGCCGGTCCCACTGACATCACTAGTGATGTCAGTGGGAGTGCTTTTGGCTCTGATAGAGCCAAAAGCACTCCTGGGCTTGCGGCAGCGAGACCCTACCGCAGGGTCTCGTCGCAAGCCCGATGGTCGCAATGGTCTTGACCATCGCGACCATCATCATGGATGCTCGCATAAGCTGTGGGTGGTCACCCACAGCTATGCGAGCGTCCAAGAGGCCACTCCATTTTTAGGTAGGAGGGCCCTAATTCAGAGTGAGCGCTCTGGTCAGAGCGTCCGGCTCTGAATCAGGCCCTCAGTTCCAACATCCTTCTCACTCCATAAATTCATCTTATTCAGAATACACATTCAGCTCCCTAATTGCTAAAACTATCATACTCTGTCTATGCATGTACACTTTCTTCCCCTATACGCCTCCATGCTGCTATATTTTCCCCAATCCCTACTGCTGTGTAGTCTCCCAACTGTGCTAGTCTGTGTTCCCTCATCCGTGCCAATCTGTCTTTCCCCAGATTCCCCCAATTCAGTAGGTTTTGTGAAATTTCAGATCATGTCTAAGAAGCCTTAATGAGACATGTGAAACCGTTAGGTTTTTTGTCTATGGAATATATATATATATACACACACATATACACATACAGTATACACACATAAATATATATACACATTCATATATATGTGTGTATGTATATATCTATATATACTGTATACACAGTCACACACACACATATATATCTATGTACCCTCCTAATTTACCACATATATACATATATATGTATATAACTATATATATATATATATATATATATATATATTTCTTTTTTTTATGCATACATATATACACAGGGGCCAGACATTACACTGACCTATGGAGAGATTTTTAACAAGCCGGGCTGCTTTTACTTCCTGAGGCCACAGTTTAGTAGAACAGCACAGGGGGCGCAGCTTCAGATGACTTGTAGGTGGATCTTTGGGCGGGGTGTCGGGCCACGGGCAGGGCGGGGTTTATGGAATGGGCTAAACGGCCGGGAGGTGAGTGAGCTGGACTGTTGCCTGTTGGTGGTGACAGGAAAAAAAATCCTGTCTGCACTGCAGTCAGTGTCCTGTGGGCCTGGTTTCAATGGGAGGCCTGGAGCTGAAGCTCCACCCGCCCCATTGTTAATCCGGTCCTGGTGCCGGGTCTTCATGATCTCAATGGGGGGGTCAAAGACTCCCACGGCAGCTGCAGCCCTGTGAGAAGGCTCAGATGAGAGGGAGCAGGGATAGCCAGGGGCGAGCGGGGGACGGGGGGGAGAACAAGGAGGCGAGGTGGTGGGCCGTGGGGGGCTGGACTCCTCCGGCTTCTCTCCTGTCTCTTCGCAGCCTGTCTTCAAGCTGTGCATGTGCAGCTTCCAGACAGGCTGCGAAGAGTGCAGGCAACATGGGAAAAACGCCCTTATTCCGAAAAGCTGTCTCCGCAACAAGAGCAGCTTTTCGGAAGTGATAATAGAAGACACGATGAATGCCTCCAATACTTGGATTGAACTCGCAGCGAGTTAAATCCTTAATTATCACAAGGCAAATTTTTCTCTTGATGAACAGGTCCCTTAGTACTGTACCTTGTGTCGTATGGCAAATAAAAATAAATACTATCTACATTTAGATACTTTAAAAGATGATTTTATGAGTTAGGAGTGTGGCTTTAGGAACTTAAGATGGCGGCCACATTAGTGCAGCTTTACCCCGCCATTTAAAAAATTTTAATTTCCTGCTTCCTACTTCAAGCTGCAAACAAAATAGTAAAACTGTAAAGTATAAGTAGTGTATATGCCTGGAATAGGCCAGGGCCCCCATTTATTAATGATCGCTTTTCCAGTGCGATTTGGGCATGTCAGTACCGACCATTGCAATATGCGATCATATCATCCAGACGTATCATCCGGCACATGCAGGGATACAGGCTCTGTCCCTGCAATGCGCTCCGAGAGCTGCCGGGGCTGCCGCGCATGCTTAGTCCTGCTGACTGCACATGTGCGGCGGCCATTGCCGTGGGGAACCCTCCGCCAGCTCATTAGGCGGTGTAGCCATAGGCTACAGCAGCTAACGCCATCTTCAGACTCCAGGAATATGATTTGAATAACCCAGCCCATCAAGGTGACTCGCTGAATGGCTAACCAATCGTTGGTCGGCCATACACACAGTGAGATGCACCAATATGTCTCCAGATATATTGAACATCGGCTGTGCAGCAGAGCCGATGCAATTTGTCTGTGAACGACGTTGTTCACAGACATATCGTTTGTATACATCCAATCAGGTAACGATATATTGGCCGATTAATTGATCGCCCAATATATATTTCAGTGTGTACTCTGGGAAAAGAGGCCTTTTCAGGAACATACAGAGCTAGGTTCCATTTACATGTGAAATGGTTAGCTTGGCATCTTTTCTGCTTGTTATCCTTTAAATTAACCTGTAACATGACTCAGAGAATACATGACCGTAACCTAATAAGGACAGTCAGCTCTCCTGCCCTCACAGTTACAAAACCAGTAACTCTCCAGCTTTTAATTACCAACCTTGTATTATACGAACACTATAATTCGCACTATGGGGGAGATTAAGGGGTCTATTTATTAAGCAGTGTTAGGAGACAGAGTGAAAAGTGATAAGAAAGTGATAAGGTACCAGCCAATCAGCTCCCAACTGTCATTTTTCAAACTCAAGTTGTGAGATGGCAGTTAGGAACTGATTGGCTGGCACCTTACCACTTTTCGCTCTGTCTCCTAACACTGCTTAGTAAATAGACCCCTGAATAAAGCTTGGAGAGAGAGATAAAATTGGAGATAAATAGCACTAACCAATCAGCTCCTAACTGTCATTTTTCAAACACAGCCTGTAAAGTGACAGTTAGGAGCTGATTGGTTGGTGCTATTTATCTCCAAAGTTATCTCTCTCCAAGCTTTATTAAATCTCCCCCTATGTGCCATATCGCTATACTACTAACATGTGTGTATCCAGCTTTAGTATAACTAATCTTATTGACAATCCAGCCTCGCCCCATGTGCAGAATCTAACCTCACTGCTATGGTCAGCATAGTTGCCAAGTCCATTTATAATAACAAGTGGAATTGGGCTTGTTTATTTTCTAAATTGCTTTTTTTTTTCTCAAGTTGCTTGTTTTTGGGCTTGCTTTTTTTTTTAGGTTGTATGTTGTAGATGAATCATTAACCCCTCCCTCCAGTCAGCAGCAATGAGTCATTCAGTAATTATGTTATCTCCTGTTGCTGCCGGGTTGTGTGAACAATAGAGCAGACACCCCGTGCAGACTGCAGTGGAGTTTAGGTACTGTAGGAGCTGTGACCTGTGATTGGTTAGCAAAAGGGCCTATTTACTAAGCAGTGTTAAGGTGCGTACACACTGGGCGATTAAACTGGACGACTGAACGATAACGATATCGTTATCGTTCAGTCATCCACTTTATCGTCCATTTTTAACACAAAAACGATGAACGATAACGACGACGCGCGTTCCTGCGTGTCGTTCGTCATTATCGTTCATCGGGTTAACATGCAGGCCAACCTGACGATGTCGTCAGGTTGCTGCATGTTGGGGAATGGGGGGAGAGAGCCCGGCGCTGAACGATATCGTTAATGATATCGTTCAGCGGGTGTGCTCAATGTCAAGAACGACACTGAGCACAGCCTGCCGGGGACACACTAGACGATATCGCTCAGGGAGCATATCGTCTAGTGTGTACGCACCATTAGGAGACAGAGTGGAAAGTGATAACGTGCCAGCCAATCAGCTCCCAACTGTCATTTTTCAAACACAGCCTGTGAGATGGCAGTTAGGAGCTGATTGGCTGGTACCTTATCACTTTTCACTCTGTCTCCTAACACTGCTTAGTAAATAGACCCCACAGTCACAGAAGTATGTTTATACTAGTGCAGGGGTCTTCAAACTTGGCCCCACTAGATGCTGTGGAACGACACATCCCAGCATGCACTGCACATAGTTTTAGCATGCTGTTATATCAAAAAGGTGGCAGTGCATGCTGGGATGTGTAGTTCCACAGCAGCTGGAGGGCCAAGTTTGAAGACCCCTGTACTAGTGTCTAACTAAAGGCCCCCATACATCAGCAATTGATTGCAGCAATCGTGCAATTTGCAATCGATTGTGTATAAAAATCTTTCCCTTTTACAATCAATTGCAGATTGCAGAATTGCCACAAAATCGATTGAAAAAGGGAAAGATTTTTATACACAATCGATTGCAAATTGCACGATTGCTGCAATCAATTGCTGATGTACGGTATGGGGGCTTTTACTTAAGCTGGCCATACACGCTACAATTATCGGGTCGATCCGCTCGATATCCGCGGATCGCCCCGATAATTGTAGCGTGTGGGGGGGGGCGACCGAGGGTTAAATATTGCTCGGTCGGGCATGCGATGCGATATTAAGAGGTAATCTGTCGGCCGCATCGGGCAGTGTATGCCCAGCTGCGGCTGACAGACAGACATTTCCAGTGTTCCTTCCCATGGAAGTAACAGGGAGATGTCTCCTCCCCCGGGGGCAGAGCGCAGATGTCGGGGTTAATACACTGTGAGATATCTCACAGTGTATGCCGGGGACATCTGCGGCTGGCAGGCTGCCAGATAAAATGTCTGTTGGTCTGACAGGCATTTTATCTGGCCGTGTATGGCCAGCTTTATATTCTTCACCCACTGATTTATTTCTATCTGTCTATATTATCTATCTCTCTGTTATATCATTTTCAATGATCAATAGAAGTTACCTTTTCTAATGTGTCTTTTTTTTCTCTTATACCAGACAGTCCTAATGCTAATATAGAAAATAGTATATATGTCTGCGCTTGTGTCCACTAAGAAATTGGGTGTATACTCCAAAGCTATCAATCATAATTTTATTAACAATGATTATTATATATAACTGCAGTTCCTAGAAACATAGATACAAATGAGCTGCTCAGCAATAAAAGGGGGAGCAGCCCGTGGTATCCTGTTATTATTATACAGGAGGAGCAGCCTGTGGTGTCTTGTTATTATTATACAGGAAGAGCTGCCTGCGGTGTCCTGTTATTATTATACAGGAGGAGCAGCCTGTGGTGTCCTGTTATTATTATACAGGAGGAGTAGCCTGTGCTGTCTTGTTATTATTATACAGGAGGAGCAGCCTGTGGTGTCCTGTTATTATTATACAGGAGGAGCAGCCTGTGGTGTCTTGTTATTATTATACAGGAAGAGCTGCCTGTGGTGTCCTGTTATTATTATACAGGAGGAGCAGCCTGTGGTGTCCTGTTATTATTATGCAGGAGGAGCAGCCTGTGGTGTCTTGTTATTATTATACAGGAAGAGCAGCCTGTGGTGTCCTGTTATTATTTTACAGGAGGAGCAGCCTGTGGTGTCTTGTTATTATTATACAGGAAGAGCTGCCTGTGGATTAGAAAGTCCAGAATATACACAGGCATTCCTGTTTAAGATCTAGTTGTTCACCACATTTCTTGTGCATGTTGCTTTACCACTGAACAATAAAGTTTGTGGTTTTCGTTAAATTAAATTGGGCTTGTTTTTCACTAATCAGTTGCTTGTTTGTCATTTTAAAGTTGGCAACAGTGATGTCAGAGACTTTCACTTTCATTTCCCTCTTCTGCTGCCAGCGATGGCGTCTGCTGATCTGAGACAGGAGCTGGACTGTTCCATCTGCCTGAGCATTTATACAGATCCTGTAACCCTGAGATGTGGCCACAACTTCTGCCGGGTCTGTATTGATCGTGTGCTGGATACACAGGAGGGGTCTGGAGTTTATAGATGTCCTGAATGCAGAGCAGAGTGTCAGGAGCGTCCTGCACTGATACGGAACATTCCTCTGTGTAACATAGTGGGGAGATTACTGTGTACCCGACCAGAACAGGAGGAGACTGAGATCTTCTGCACTTACTGTATTCACTCTCCTGTACCTGCTGCTAAATCCTGTCTGCATTGTGAGGCTTCTCTGTGTGATAATCACCTGAGAGTACACAGCAAGTCAGCAGAACACGTCTTATGTGATCCCACCACCTCTCTGGGGAACAGGAAATGCTCCGTCCATAAGAAGCTCCTGGAGTATTACTGCACTGAGGACGCTGCCTGTATCTGTGTGTCCTGCTGTCTGATTGGGGAACACAGAGGACATCAGGTGGAGTCACTGGATGAGGCCTCTGAGAAGAAGAAGGAGAAACTGAGAAATGATCTGCAGAAACTGACCACAAAGAGACAGGAGACAGAGATAAGAGTCCAGAGTCTGCAGGAGCGCAGGAGAGAAGATCAGGGGAAAGCAGCTGGTGTAACAGAGACAGTCACTGCCCTGTATAGAGACATCAGGAGACAGCTGGAAGACCTGGAGAAGAGAGTCCTGTGTGAGATCTCCAGGCAGGAACAGTGCGTTTTACTCTCAGGGGCCTATACATCAACACTAAAATAACATTTTTAAGGACATTTTCCTTAAATAACGTTATTTTGGTATTCATGAACAGACTTAACACAGGAGATATCACAGATATCTCCTTGCTAAGTTCCCCTGCGTTAATTTCCACACACCCCATACATTAGTACATTAGTACATTAGTATGGGGATGTGGAAATTATGGTATTCATCAAATTCCGAAAATTATCAATTTTCGGAATTTGATGCAGTTACTATTTGCCACTGTGAGGTGACGAACAGCAGAATCCACTTACCTGTATCCGCGTGTGCAGGTCCCCCAACAAGTCCCTCCGGCGCTCTGCTCCGTCCTCAGGCTCCAGAGGCTTTCTAATCTGTCATGTGGTCTGCTGGGAAACCACATGACAGACCAGCAGGATGGAGCTGGAGTCTGCTGCGCGGACAGGTAAGTCAGGGGGGGGGAGGTGAGCGGAGGGTGGGGGGGCCGGGGGGGTACGAAACTTAACGCATCTGTAGGCAGTGCTGTGCATGCGCTGGTTTTACAGATGTAACAGCGCATGCGCAGCACTGTTTCCAGATGCGATAAGGTAGTGTAGGCAGGAAAAGTATCTATTTCCCGAAAAGCTGTCATCGCAAAAATGACAGCTTTTCGGAATAGATACTTATGGAGAGGTGGAATGATGAATTACACCTATAATTAGCTAGAACTCCATGAGAGTTCTAAAGCTAATTATCTCCATTGAATTTTTACGTTTAATGAATAGGCCCCATAGTCTCTGATCTGATCCAGCAGCTGGAAATAAAGAAGAACGAGCTGTCCAGGAAGATGCGTCACATTGAGGAGTTGTGTAACATGTGTGACCCAGTGACTGTCTTGCAGGAACCAGACACAGGTGACTTGTGTGATACTGAGGACACAGAGAGACATGATAACCAGGTCCATGGTGCAGGAGATCTGGATGTGTTTCTCATCTCAGGGACATTACACACAGTATCTGATATAATAACAAATATATGTACAGGGATCTATGTGCAGGAAGCTACAAACCTATTACTGGATGTAACCACAGCTGCTAATAATATACAGATATCAGGTGACAGGAAAACTGCATCATGGTCACAGATAAGACAGAAATGTAAAGAAAAACCAGAGATTTCAGAATTTTTATGTATTAAGCACCAGGAGATTCTCCTCAGGGCGACATTACTGGGAAGTGGATGTCAGTAAATCAGAGACATGGAGGGTGTGGATGTGTTATCCCAGTATAGACAGGAGAGGACGTTGGATATAATAACAAGTCCTGGTGTTTAATGTGGTATAATAATCAGTACACAGTGATACATGATGGTACAGTGATCCAGTTACCTAAAAATACCCCCTATGACAGAGTGAGGATATACCTGGATTATGAGGCAGGACAGCTGTCCTTTTATTCTCTCTGTGACCCCGTCAGACACTTACACACTTACACTGCCGCCCTCACTGAGCCCCTACATGCTGCATTAGGTTTAGGGAGAGGCTGTATAACTATAACTAATGGAGCGTACACACTAGACGATATGCTCCCTGAGCGATATCGTGTAGTGTGTCCCCGGCAGGCTGTGCTCAATGTCGTTCATGACATTGAGCACAGCCGCTGAACGATAATATTAACGATATCGTTCAGCGCCGGGCTCTCTCCCCCATTCCCTGACATGCAGCAACCTGATGAGATCGTCAGGTTGGCCTGCATGTCAGCCCGATTAACAATGTCGGAAACGACCAGCGGGAGCAATGGGGGCAAATATATTGGAACTCCTTCGATCCTGCAACATATATGTAACTAGATGACCAGTTGTTCTCTCATTGGTGTGGTAGAAGCTTTTGTTGTAAATATAGAAATCTAAAATTTTTGTGGGATTTCTCCATCTACATCTCCAGGTCACTGCTAGCTGTGATTGGCTGCAACAGCTGTCTGTCAGCCAGTGAGTACCCAATAGGTGTCAGCTCTGTCAGCACCTTCAAATTTGTGCTGCTACTTGCAGACTGCTTTCCTCTCTCTCAGTGTCTCTAACCCTCGTGCCCGGGCAAGTAACCAATTAGGGAATCGCTGATGTTACTGTGCAGCTCCCTATCCCCCATTACTTGCACCAGGCCTCTCCTGGGAAGCTCTAAGGGGTCTATTTACTAAGCAGTGTTAGGAGACAGAGTGAAAAGTGATAAGGTGCCAGCCAATCAGCTCCCAACTGTCATCTCACAGGCTGTGTTTGAAAAATGACAGTTGGGAGCTGATTGGCTGGCACCTTGTCACTGTTCACTCTGTCTCCTAACACTGCTTAGTAAATAGGCCCCATATGACTGGTGAGCAGCAGCAAAACATTACACAGGAGTTAGCCTGGCTGTTCCTGCTGCAGTGACATAAATGTCACTGGGATCTAGTCGGCATCCCAGCATGCTGGATGCCGACGGTCTAAATACCGGTGCCAAAATCCTGACAGGTCGGGATCCCGGCATCATTGTCCCAACCGTCGGCATCCCAAAGGTAAGTATTGGAGTGTTAGCGTTAGGTAGCGGGGTTAGGCACTGGGGAGGGGGTGTTAGATTTAAGGTGCAGGGAGGGGGAGGTTAGGTTTAGGCACTTGGGAGGGGGGGTTAGGTTTAGGCATCGGGGAGGGAGGGGGAGGGAAGGGAATAGAAAAATACTTACAGCTCTTTCAATGGCTGTCGGGATTCTGGCTGTCAGGATGCCGCTGTCAGTATTCTGACCAGCGGCATCCTGACACGGGATTTCATAGCCAACCCACGTCACTTATGTGTCTGTGAAACTGGTGGTAACTCAACATTAAATCATAATAATAAATTACAATCATGCATATATGTAATTCCTGTGTGTGTGCCATGCATGTATGTTATTCCTGTGTGTACCATGCATATATGTTATTCCTGTGTGTGTCCCATGTACATATGCCATTCCTATGTGTGTGCCATGCATATATATAATTCCCGTGTGTGTGCCATGCATGTATGTTATTCCTGTGTGTACCATGCATATATGTTATTCCTGTGTGTGTCCCATGTACATATGTCATTCCTATGTGTGTGCCATGCATACAGTGTTGGCCTGGGGGGGCCCACTGAAGGGACGTAACCATCTGCCAAAGTGGTTTATACCCAGTGAATAGAGAGGCGTGGCAATAATATGTGCAAATAGATGAAGGAGGAGTTAACTAGATATAAACCTCCAAAAAGCCCAGATGGGCCTATTGTGTGATACCACAGGGGGTGTGACCAGCGCTGTGTGGGTGTGATCAGCAGGGTGTGTGGTTTGTGCCAAAGGGTGTGGCAAGTTCCATGGGGGGCATAGCTAGTGCCTACCTTCAACTACTTTAATTTATAGGGGCAGATTCATTTAGCTGCGGTGTTTACCGTGCAGGTAAAGCTTCGAATTTAATGGACGGAACTTCTCAATTGTTATGTATTTTCCCTCCACGGTAAACCTGCGGCTCACTTGTGTTTTTAACCCATAGATTACACATTAAGTGTCTGGAATTTATGGGTTACTCCACGCATTAAGCCCCAGAGGGTGCATTTAACAGATATTTCTATATTAAGTGCACCCTCTGTGGCTTAGCTTGCAGGGAAGTGACCCGTAATTAAATAGCTCAGGATGGAGATTTAGCCGTAGGGTAAACCCTGCAGCCGATTGAATCTGCCCCATTCTGAAGCTATAAGAAAAAAATGTTTTTTCGTGTGTACGGGTATGTACTGTATAGTCTGTATTTCCTTGAGTGCTATATTAGTTTAGATGTAAAGAACAAAATCTAAAACTGTTCACTGTTTATTGTGATATTTCTATAAGTGTTTGTCCCACATCCCTAGACAATGCCATAAATAAACAAATCAACTGCCTTCTTAGCTGTAGCCTTTTTTTTTTCTTTCAATATTAAATTTTATTGATTTCTGTTACAGAATATATATATATAACAAAACATACAATAAAATAAAACAAAATATAAACTACAGGATTGGGACAGGGAAAAAAATTACCCTAGGCCAAGGGTACATCGCAACATATAAACAAACTTATTAATAAAGTACTGTAAACATACCGTACAATCATCTACAGATAAACAATATAGTTCAAAACATATATCAAACAACATACATACATACATACATACATAGAAACACCCGTCATTGAGAATCCAACACAGGCAAAATAAGGCTAGTAGTGCTTTGAGTGTGTCGGGACTCTGCTCGATATTCACTCCAACTGAGCCATATCATTAATGGATTATTGGCGGAGGTGGAGTATGAGACTCCCGCTATCTCAAAATCGCAATGCGCTTGTATTTTATCCTCTGGAGTATCCAGTTTTGGTATAAACCTAGTAATGGCTGAGGTGTGTCGTGTTTGTGTGATCATCATACATAACCAAAACTTATCTAAAATAAACACACAGAGACAGTAAATGGAGTTAAAACAGGTCAGCTATTTATTTGAAGAATTTCATTTGAATTTTTAAATATTGTAAGGTGGATAGAAAGGACGGCACCTACACAGAGCAGCCCAACAATGCAAACTAAACAACCAAACACTGCATTGCAGGCCCAGTGGAATGCAAAAACCAAACACTAGGGTACTAAGCACAAACCGTCAACAATCCCATCCGGAGATGGCCATACTGCCCTCGTAGAGGTGGTACAGTATTTTCCACAATTACTAGAAGGTGAGTGCACCCAATACACCAACTGCACCCGGGCTAATGATAAGCCATATTTTCACGCCAATGCCAGTTTCTACCTAAGAGAAACGGAGCCCGCCACCATACAAAACGAAACCACCTGACCTATGCTAGCGAACAAACCACTGTATCCACAAAGACCAATAGAGATGCCTATCACGGAAACGGATCAAAGGAAGCTCCACCACAAAAAACAACATGCGCCAGAACAAATTTAACCACAGCAGCAAGAGACTTCCTTTTAGCCTCGCTTAAAGCCCTCGGACAATAGCCACCACGCCACTGCTGCCTGGGAGTCATGCAAGACCACAGTATTGTACAGAACTGCCAAGCACCCATTATGAGTAGGAGGTCAGACACGATGTTAAGGCGTCAGTCAGGAGCTATCCTACAGCCAAGGTCACTCCCACCTAGATAGATTACCATTACTTTGAGGAGACCAAACTGCTGCGCAGCCATAAACAAAACCTGGGTTTCAAGGAAATCCCAACGAAGACCTCTGAAACCCAGCCAACGAGTCCTCACTGACAAAGGACATTGCAACCGCTCTCTAGCCCAGCAGAGCGAGCCGCCCAGAATACAAACCAATGACCCACAATCTACACATCCTTAACATCGCATATCACACCTATAACAGAGGGTAGGAAAGAAACTAGAAAGAACATCAATATTGCATTAAAGAATGTTATTAGGTAGGTTATATTAAAGACTGCTATTAGGTAGGTAATATTAAACAATGTTATTAGGTAGGTAATATTAAACAATGTTATTCGGTAGGTTATATTAAAGACTGTTATTAGGTAGGTAAGATTAAACAATGTTATTAGGTAGGTTATATTAAAGAATATTAGGTAGGTTATATTAAAGACTTATTAGGTAGGTTATATTAAAGAATATTAGGTAGGTTATATTAAAGACTGTTATTAGGTAGGTAATATTAAACAATGTTATTAGGTAGGTAATATTAAACAATGTTATTCGGTAGGTTATATTAAAGACTTATTAGGTAGGTAAGATTAAACAATGTTATTGGGTAGGTTATATTAAAGAATGTTATAAGGTAGAATATATTAAATTCGAAACTATAGTCAAATGAAAATTTTTTAAATTTTAGTCAAGCAGAAAAACAGTGATCCAAATTAACCAATAAAAAACAAAAAACTTTTAAATAGTCATTTTAATTTTGATAAGAAACCTGACAACAGTAAAGAACAAAAGGGGAAAGATCAGGGATAAAAAGTTGGGGTGGGGTCGTTCATAAAAAAACACAATAACTCGGCAAGAGTTAAAAACAAAAACCTGCTGAGGGACTGTATGGTTGGGCCGAATTAAGGGGGTCATTCAGACCCACTCGCGAGCGGCAGACCCACAGCTATACGAGCGTCCAGGAGGATGCTCCATTTTAATGGAGGAGGGCCCTGATTCAGAGCGAGCGCTCTGGTCAGAGCGTCCGGCTCTGAATCAGGGCCTAAGTCCATCTAGTCAGCCAAAAATAAAAATCCCTCAAGACCCCCACTGTGGAAAGTGGTGAGTATTACCAAAGTAGGATGGACAGGGGAGACAAAAAATTGACAAGACAAACATGCAGACAAAACAGGACCACAATACAGACAGTAAGCACAAGTAGACAAAACGTAATCAGAGGCAACCGGCCTAACAGAGTGTTTATAACAAGTCAATTTCCACCGACCCAGAGCCATGATCTGTGAAACAGGCAACGCAGCGGACGTGGAGGCACCGTATGGGTACTGAAATCACCCGGGGAGAGGCCAATGTGGAGCAAACATTGTCTGAAACCCAAAACAAACTGATATTAGTAAGTGGCGAACCTTCAGCATGAATTAACCATGCGCCGCCCACAGCTGATCAGAAATCTATGTACATTTTGGCCAGGGAATCTGGACAAATACAATTAGCAGAGCAAGCCATAAGGGAGACCCAGTGGCCGCAACCTCATTTGTTTTTAGAACGCCTAATTTGCACAACACTGCACTCTCCCCGCAACATACGCCTGAGCGAAGCATGGCGGGAAACGTTAATTTAGCAGGAACAACTAGCTCCGATACTCGAAAGGCGCCATGAAAAGCTATGGAAAATGCCATACGGAAAATGTGAACTTCAAAATTAGAAACTACAATCACAGGTACCACCACTAGAAGCCTGAGCAAGAGTGGGATATTGATTGGCCGTTGCTTATCAACTAGATGAGGAGCAGAGCAAGCTCCTCATCTAGTAACAACAAAGGTTTTAGTAAAATCAGGACACTCTTTTAAACATGTAAAGAAAGATATACCAGCCAGAATTCGTGAGACAACTTCCCGAGACCGACCGGAGACACAGAGACCCTCTATGTCAGCGGTGCTGGAGGTAAGTTTCCCATTCAGTCCATCCTTTCTGATAGGACTGCCGCATTGCAGAAGTAAGGGACTGCTCAGCTAGGCCTTCTATGCCGGCTCTAAGACCTGCCAAACAAAAGGAGGGCAAAGCTCACCAATCCAATAAGCCTCGGGTGCAAGAACCCTAAACCTGACCCACAGGAAGCGCGAAAGCGCATCAGCAATGTCGTTGTTTTTTTTTTACCCCGGAAAGTGGATCGCTTTGAAAACAATTTGAAAGTGCAAGCAGCGCAGCACCAGATGAGCAAGCAAACGCAACGCCGGGGAGCGAGGAGGCGCGCTGCCTATTAATAGCTTGCACAAACTCCCGAGTTATAGCATCTCAAGATAATGCTACTGTCGTGCAACTTGCGACCAACAGCTTCAGCTGATCGGAAACAGTTCCAGGAGCAGCAAATCTGTCATAAGGCCCCTAGAAACTGCTCTGCAGGCCAGGCCCCGTCCAGGGAACAACTGAAACCATAGGAGCCAGCCGTGTCAGTGAACAACTGCAATTGTGAGCTTGGGACCACTGAAGGCAGCCATAAGAGACCACCAAAATCAGCCAGAAATTAGAGCCATATAGAGAGGTCCCTTTTGATTTCTGCAGAGAGCGGAATATAATGGTGTGTTCCAAGAATGCCCGCAGCGCCCCTCCCCACCGAGAAACCCTACCCATGGGTAATAAGGCAGGTGAAGTTCGGCAAGCCCAAAAGAGATTGAGCCTGGTGCAGGCGCCCTTTCCGGCGGCCAAGCAAACCTGAATGGCATCTTTCAACTTTTATCTCTTATCTGCCATCAGGCGGTCCAGGGTATCGATTCTCATACCCGAGTAGGATAACTGAGTAACAGGGCCTAGAATGTTATCGCGGGCAATTGGAACCCCTGGAAAATGTGTCTGAATGGAATCCAGCAAGTAACCGCAATGAGGGGAATCGGCAGGACCGACACACAGAAAGTCATCTAGATAATGTACAATACTGTGACCCCGGACCCAGCCACCATGCACCATGACACGGAACACCCCTTAGGCAAGCACTTGTCTATGTAGCACCCGTCATCCAAGCGAAAAACTCATGTATCAGAATGCAAGTGCAACAAACTAAAAAGCCAATTAAATGTCTACCTCACCCATCAAACCACCAGGACCATGCGCCTGGACAAGCTCCAGCGCCCAATCGAAAGATCAACAAGACACAGAATGAAGTTCTAGCGGGATGGCGCAATCAACTGATCTGCCGGATGGTTAAGGCAGATCCCGAATGATCCTAAATGACCCCGACGTCTTCTTAGGGACAACGCCAACAGGGGGCAAGATCAATTCTGCTAGAGGCGGATCAGGGAACGGTCCAATCATGCAGCACAGCCCCACCTCCTCAAGAACCTTGTCACCTAGCAATGAGTGGCAGCTCTCTCGCTGACCGGAGGTTCCTTGGAGAACCAACATGCACCGCAGAATCTATTGGCAAATGGAAACCCAACTTCAAAACCAACGCTTAATACATGCCAACCACTTGGCCATGGCATCCAAGTTAATTGGGTAAAATTCTGTAGCTAGTAGCTCCGGATCTGGCTGGCTTCTTGGATGCTCTGTCAGCAATGGGTGTAGAGCAGCCAGATGCTGGGTGGACCTCTCCACATTTGATGCAGAGGTGTCGAAAAAAATGATATCACTGCCCAAAAGGACACTGAGCAGAGTAGAATGCGAAGCATATACCTTTGCTGCTGGCTGAGGGAGCGGGTCGACCCATACCTAATTTGTGCCGCTAGTTAGCTTAGGCAGGAGGTAAGCGAGAACCCTGAACGACTTCGAGCCACACCGCACCCAAAGTCAATAAGTGGAAGCCTATCCTGCCCACAACGAAACTCAGGTGAACTGCCCACAGGTGCAAACCCTTGCAAAAACAAACAAACCAGTGGACAGGGGTTGGTGGCATTGATTGCGCAGCATTAGGGAGCATGGCTGCCAACATAGGGGCAAATGCGGTGGCCATGTTGGTGATACAGCCCATTACAGCAGTAGGCTCGAGCGCTGGGGACACCACTGGAGCAGCTAATTCAGTGGCTGTGGGAGCTAGAGCAGCCTGCGCAGGAGCAGTAACCTGTGGAGCAGTAGTAGCTACAGGTAATGGCAGGGTTAAGTCAGAATGGGAAGCAGCCTGAGCTGTTGAAGCAGCAGTTCCAGGCAGTGACAGGGTTTAACTGGCAACCTATGAGGAAGACCGCTCCACCCCCTGCTGATACCTAAGATGGCACCTGCCTCTCCTGCTAATGGAGGCAGAGCCACTATCATTACTAACCTCCCCACCCTAAGGGAAGAGCCCAGTATGTACCCCTATGTGCAGCTACAGGTGTCCAGCTGATCACGGCAGCGCTGGGCCCGGTGCTGAGCAGCAGAAGCAAGCGGGTTGCGGCGTGTGAAGTCACGGCCGCCGCGACCCATCACCCACCGCCGCCGGGAAGCTCCGGTCAGTATGAGCCGGACATGCCACAATCGCAGCAACCACACACCGTCGTTTGGAGAGGATCCGCCACTGCGGGCAGGGGGTGGCGATATTGCGGCGCTGGGCCTGGTGCCGAGCTGCAGAAGCAAGCAGGTCATGGCGTGTGACATCACAGTTGTTGTGACCCGCGGCCACCGCCGCTGGGGAGATCCGGTCAGAAGGAGCCGGCGATAGGCAGCCACTTTGGACAGTTAGCGGGAAGGGGGTGGCGATATAGCGGCGTGGGCGGGGCATGGCGCTGCAAGGAGGAAACACCCAGGAATAAGAGAGGGAGAATACCAGGGAGAGGAGAGAGAAAGATACTGAAAAATACAGAGGATAGAAAGGCAGATGAAGGAAAGAAAAGAACCAGCAAAGGTAGGCAGTAAGAGAGTATGAAAGAATAGCAGTAAATAAATCTCTGTACAGCTTAGTACAACGTCACCTTCCTGGCAAATTTTCTTCAGGAAAGAGGCCGAAAGCTTGCAACCCAACACTTAAATAAACTCTGCAACAGCCACACCCCTAACTGTTGTAATAGGTTAAACGACTCCATGTGATCATCACCCAAGCCAGCCCCCAGCCTTCTGGTTTAATTCACTCCTGGCTCATTCAAGCCCTCCGTTATTCTTACATCTGAACACCAATGATATGCAATAAGAGACTTAGGGGTCCATTTACTAAAGTGCAGGTTTTTAGAAGTGGAGATCTTGCCCATAGCAACCAATTAGATTCTACTTATTATTTATCTAGCACTTTCTAAAAGATAATAGCTAAAATCTGATTGGTTGCTATGGGCAACATCTACACTTCTAAAAACCGGCACTTTAGTAAATATTCCCCTTAGATGCAATTAAAATATGCCCCATCACATACTTATCCCCTGGAGAAATATTGCCATGATAGACAGGAATCAATGCTAAACAGGGATCTGGATGTATAGTAATTGCAGTCACCTTGGAGATTAACATAAATACCTGATGCAATATTACTGTATATTCAATTTTGGACATGCCCAGAAGACGTGATAGATATCCCCAATTTGCGCCAGCATTGGTTAGGAAGAAAAGTCCAGATTTTATGGAGCCTGTCGGGGGTCAAATACATCCTGTGAATAAGTTTATAAAACATTTCCACATGGGAAATACATTTAGAAATACGGAAGCATGATTTAAAAAATGGAGCCCAAGTCTTCTTCCGTAAGAGTACTAGAAAGATACGATTCCCATTTCAAGAGAGCTGGAAAAGTTACAGGTTAGGAGGCACCTACCAATAATTATACCACCAAGAGATACTTTTCTTATATGCCCATGAGGGATATATAAATTATATATATTTTGGGGTAGTTTGCAATGGCTGAGACATGTTCCGCTCCATAATTAGGGACCTCCAACTCACACCAATCCCCAAGCGGACATAGATTACATGGCCACTGGTACAATTCTAGGTCTGGAAATGCAAGACCCCCCTCTGTCTTAGGCAGGGACAGAAGAGCTCATTCAGTAAAGCATCCTGAGACCATTCATGTGTGGGGTTGTTTCTCAGCCAAGGGAGTGGGATCACCCAGCCACAGCCATGAATATAGAATGGTACCAAAACATCCTCCAAGAGCAACTTCTCCCAACCATCCAAGAACAGTTTGGTGAGGAACAATGGGTCTTCCAGCATGATGGAGCACATTGCCATACGGCAAAAGTGACAACTAAGTGGCTCGGGGAACACAACATCAAAATTTTGAGTACATGGCCAGGAAACTCCCCAGACCTTAATCCCATTGAGAGCTTGTGGTCAATCCACAGGAGGCGGGTGGACAAACCAAAACCCACAAATTCTGACAAACTCCAAGCATTGATTAGGCAAGAATGGGTGGCCATCAGTCAGTATGTGGCCCAGAAGTTGATTGACAGCATGCCAGGGCGAATGGCAGAGGTCTTGAAAAAAAAAAAAAGGGTCAGCACTGCAAATATTGACTCTTTGCATAAACTTAATGTAATTGTCAATAAAAGCCTTTGACAATTATGACTTGCTGTAATGTTACTTCAGTATACCATAGTAACATCTGACAAGGAGGTCTAAAAACACTGCAGCAGCAAACTTTGTGTAAACCAATCCTTGTGTCATTCTCATAACTTTTGGCCACAGCTGTAGATCTCCCCCTGCCACATTCACAATACCAGATCCCCCATTCACATTAATAGATCCCACACACAGACACACACATTCTCAGATCCCCCCCCACACAGATACATTCACATTAATAGATCCCACACACAGACACACACATTCTCAGATCCCCCCCACACAGATACATTCACATTAATAGATCCCCCCATACATACACACACACACACACACACACATTTACATTAATAGATCCCACACACACAGACACATTAATAGATCCCACACACATACACACATTAATAGATCCTGCACACATACACACATTAATAGATCCCACACACACAGACACATTAATAGATCCCGCACACATACACACATTAATAGATCCCACACACACAGACACATTAATAGATCCCACACACACAGACACATTAATAGATCCCACACACATGCACACATTAATAGATCCCACACACACATTCACATTAATAGATCCCACACACACACATAAATAGATCACACACACACACACACATTAATAGATCCCCCACACACACATTCACATTAATAGATCCCACACACACGCACATAAATAGATCACACACACACACACACATTAATAGATCCCCCACACACAAATTCACATTAATAAATCCCCCCATACATACACATACACGCACACACACATTTACATTAATAGATCCCACACACAGACACATTAATAGATCCCACACACATACACACATTAATAGATCCCGCACACACACATTCACATTTATAGATCACACACACACACATTAATAGATCCCCCACACATACATTCACATTTATAGATCCCACACACACACACACATAATAGATTCCACACACACATTCACATTAATAGATCCCACACACACACACATTAATAGATCACACACACACACATTCACATAAATAGATCCCACACACACACATTAATAGATCCCACACACACACATTAATAGATCCCACACACACACATAAATAGATCCCACACACACACATTAATAGATCCCCCCCACACACACACATTCACATCTCCTCTCCTGCAGTACTGCCACTGACAACCACAGATCTCGCTGGAGATGTTTTGGCTCAGCCTCTGAATTGTGAGACACGCACACACACAGCTCCTCAGGCTCAGACAGCTCGGCATAGGCTCCTCCTCCTCCATCTGTCCTCCTCGGTTATGGCTGGGCAGGGAATGCTGGGAGCATCAGTCTCTCCCAGCAGTCTGTGTGAACTTTGGCCATTGAGTCAGCTGCTCTGTGCAGGGGGTGGACCTGGGAGGCATCTTCTTGTAGCAAACGGACTCTCTGCCCCTTCACATACTGAAGCCCGGCCACGTCCCCATTACATCCGGACTCACGCATGCGCAGGCCGAATTTTCTGCAGCGCAGTGGTTAAAGCAGGGGATTACATTTACTTTGCAGGGTACATATCCATCTCCATATAGAATGTTGGATCATAAGAGGAGATAATTCAACAGAGAATAAAGATTTTTCCTTTTGTGGGTGCACTCTTAACATATAGAAAATAATATAAAACTTAATTTTTACTAGTATCATTTAAAACAGGTAAACAAAAAAATATTGCACATACAAAACACATCTGCATACAATGTGAGCATATATATTGCTGCAGTATTCTATTTTGATTACTGGCTCAATTAGTATGCAAGGTCTGTTATATTAGCAACATGCTTTTCTCTCTATTATAGTGGTTTGAATTACCCATTATACAATTCATGTTGCCTATTTACATAGACCTGGAACACAAGAGTGAAATATATTGCCTGAACCACATTCAAATAATTCCTCCTATTAATAGATTGTGACATTGGTTACTGCCTCCAAGAAATTTTTATTACATATCAAATAGAATAACATCACTGAAGGAATATTGTCTGAGTTACAATCTTAATATAGGAGTGGTTTTGATGCTGCAAACTTTATCACATCCCCATAATTAACCCTTGTGGATATAAAGTGAAAGGTCCCTCACATATATCGTACAAGTATGTCCCTCTGCTAATGTCCTCTCTCAATAATTAACCCTTGTACTGCTGGCCTCAATCACTGTACAGTATATTTGATGCAGATATAAGATTTAGTAATAATCACCAATATCCTGTGTTAATTGCATAATGACAATCTGCTACTGAATAGCATGTGACAGAGGTCGTTAGACATGTACATTTAATGCAGATATAAGATTCAATAATAATGACCAATGTCCTGTGTCAATTGCATAATGACAGTCTGCTACTGAATAGCACGTGAAAACAATATCCCTTTATTAGAGGGTATTAAATATTGAATCATATAACATGTTACCGTAACAATGATAATGAAGTGTTCAGGAGGGCTTATTGTTGTATAATCCAGGACAAAATAAAGGAAAAGAAAAGAATGCTCTGCCCCTATTGGGAAACAACAGCACGCGCAACAACAAAGTGTGAAACAACAGCACGCGCAACAACAAAGTGTGAAACAACAGCACGCGCAACAACAAAGTGTGAAACAACAGCATGCTCAACAACAAAGTGTGAAACAACAGCACGCTCAACAACAAAGTGTGAAACAACATGCGCAACAACAAAGTGTGAAACAACAGCACGCGCAACAACAAAGTGTGAAACAACAGAACGCGCAACAACAAAGTGTGAAACAACAACATGTGCAACAACAAAGTGTGAAACAACAGCACGCGCAACAACAAAGTGTGAAACAACAACATGTGCAACAACAAAGTGTGAAACAACAACACGCTCAACAACAAAGTGGGAAACAACAGCACGCTGAACAACAAAGTGGGAAACAACAGCACGCTCAACAACAAAGTGTGAAACAACAGCACACGCAACAACAAAGTGTGAAACAACAACACGCGCAACAACAAAGTGTGAAACAACAGCACGCGCAACAACAAAGTGTGAAACAACAGCACACGCAACAACAAAGTGTGAAACAACAACACGCGCAACAACAAAGTGGGAAACAACAGCACGCTCAACAACAAAGTGTGAAACAACAGCACGCTCAACAACAAAGTGAGTAACAACAGCACGCGCAACAACAAAGTGTGAAACAACAACACGCGCAACAACAAAGTGTGAAACACCAGCACGCGCAACAACAAAGTGTGAAACAACAACACGCTCAACAACAAAGTGTGAAACAACAGCACGCTCAACAACAAAGTGTGAAACAACAGCACGCTCAACAACAAAGTGTGAAACAACAGCACGCTCAACAACAAAGTGAGAAACAACAGCACGCTCAACAACAAAGTGTGAAACAACAGCACACGCAACAACAAAGTGTGAAACAACAACACGCGCAACAACAAAGTGTGAAACAACAGCACGCTCAACAACAAAGTGTGAAACAACAGCACGCTCAACAACAAAGTGTGAAACAACAGCACGCTCAACAACAAAGTGTGAAACAACAGCACGCTCATCAACAAAGTGTGAAACAACAGCACGCGCAACAACAAAGTGTGAAACAACATCACGCGCAACAACAACGTGTGCAACAACAACATGTGCAACAACAACACACTCAACGCGTGCAGCAACAACACTGTGCTACAACAACAAGGTGGGACCAGACCGCGCCTTTCTCAGGGCTGAGGCAAAAATTTTAAGGAACAATCACCCCCCCCCCTTTACCTATGATAGGAGGAATGATAAACATTGCTTCATAAATTTCACCTCTAAATTAAGGCCCTGATTCAGAGCCGTACGCTCTGAGCAGAGCGCACGCTCTGAATGAGGGCCGGCCTCCATGAAAATGGAGCGTCCTTCTGGACGCTCGTATAGCTGTGGGTCACCACCCACAGGCTATACGAGCGTGCATTTTGATGGCCGCGATGGTCGACAGCACGCCCCCGGCACGCCTACCAAAGGGGGCGTGCTGTCAATCAAGGGGAGATGATGTGTCTAGGGGAGGGGAGATGATGTGTCTAAGGGGGAGGGGGTGAGGGGAGATGATGTGTCTAAGGGGGAGGGGGTGAGGGGAGATCTGCTGAACTGGGGGGAGATGGACTTTCTGTGGGGGAGGGGGATCTGCTATACTGAGATGATCTGTCTGTGGGGTGGGCTCATTTTGAACTAAAGGAGATATATTTCTGTGGGGGAGGGGGATGCTATACTGAGATGATCTGTTCTAAAGGGAGATGATATTTCTGTGGGAAGGGGGTCTGCTATACTAGGTGGAGATGATCTGTCTGTGGGGGAGGGGGTTATTCTGTGCTAAGGGGAGATGATATTTCTGTGGGAAGGGGTCTGCTATACTAGGTGGAGATGATCTGTCTGTGGGGAGGGGGCTCTGCTACACTAAGGGTGCGGGAGATGATCTGTGGGGAGGGGGGTATTCTGTGCTAAGGGGAGATAACCTGTGTGTGAGAAAGAAGGGTATTTCTGTGCTAGGGCAGGAAGACGCCACTGAGGAGATGCAGGATGATGGCGCTGGGGAGGCGCAGGATGATGGCGCCTGGGAGACGCAGGAGGATGGCACTGTGGGGAGACACAGGCGAATGGTGCCAGAGAGAATTGGGGGTGTCACTGGAGAGGCGCAGGGGGATAGCGCTGAAGAAACACGTAAGGGGATAGGCTGGAGACACACCAAGGTGATGATGCTGGAGACACAGATATAGAGGACGGTAGGAACACTGGTACTATTAGAAGAAAACACTGGGGCACAGTAATCTTCAGTAAGATAACAATTCTAATGACACCATATTCTAATGCAAATAGAACCAAATGAGCAAATATATTTTATTAATATTAAATTGTTCAATATAGGAAACTCCCATTTTGTCTTCCCCAAAACATCTGTTACTATGTATTATCTGGTTAAACCTCTGTTGCATGATGGTGACATTGGCTTTATTGCTACACAAACAGGCGGCTTCTGGACCATGTGATCTCCTGCATGAATAGTGATCACCGACACAAGAAACTGCCTGTCCAAGAAGGATCAATTTCTTCAGAGGTTCCCAGCTGCAGAGAGATCATATAGGTAAGAAAATACTCATTCACCTGCTCGCTGTGCTTATTCACTGGAGAGAGGGATTGGGGGCATGGCCATCATCTCCTGGAGCTGTGGGCATGCCCCTAGCATGAAATAATGGGGGGAGTCCCTTGTGGGCATGGCATTTCTCATTAGACCACACCCCTTGTAATTAGGCCACACCCACTTTTCCAGGCGCGCACACATAGGGCCTCTTCCACATTTTTTTCCAGGGCCACTTTAAAATCCCAATCCGCCCCTGATTACACTGTATGGCAAAGCACCAAGAACTAAAGGCTCTGACATTCCCTATGGGTAGTGAGCCTATGAATTAGGGGGAGGAGGTATCACACAGTGGGCCTGATTCAGAGCCGGACGCTATTTGCGGACGCTCGTTCAGAAAAAGGGGCTGGCTATTTAAATTGAGCACTCGCTTTTTGCGGATTCTCTGTCTGAGCGAGCGTCCAAAACATGCGCTCGCTATTTTGTAAAGACGCCCCTTTGCCGCTCGCATCATACGTCATCTCCGCTATTTATTAGATTAATCGAGTACATCGAAAGGCGTATGAACTGCTCGCTATTCTTGTGGTAGCATTTTCCTACCGCAATCATGCGAGCAGTTCAGGCTAAAAGACAACCAACTGACGTGGTCGATGACGCTGCTTTGTTAATTATGCACACCCTTAAAACGCCCGTTTTGACCATTTGGCACGCCTGCGTTCGGATCTCCACTCCCCGTTTTCAAGCACCTTCCCCTGTTACCACCCACAAACGCCTCATCCTGTCACTCAAATTAGCAGGCACTCGCTATTTTGCGAACACACGATTTCCGACCGCACTGACTGGTTGGCGCATGCGCATTACGACCCATACGCATGCGCAGATGTGCGAACATCTCTCGGAGCGAACGAGCGGCCGCTTACGAGCGGCTCTGAATCAGGCCCAGTGTCCTGGAGAGAATGGATTGTGGAATTATTATAATTCTACAATTATCCCTTTCAGTGTCGTTGTGTAATTATTAATTACACAGTGACACTGAAAGGGATAATTGTGGAAATCTAATTTTCTATAATGAATTGTGATTGTTATAAACCTGGATGGTGTCTGGTAATAACCATTCTTTTTTACTACTACGGCCATATTCAATATGGGGTGAAAGGCCCGAGGTTGTCTTTTCGACCTCATCGCCTTTTTCTGCAGGGATAAAGTATCGGCGTGTGCCCACTTATCCCCGCATTCAATTAGGATCCTTCGAAAACGGGACACGGCGGAAAGGAAAGTATGGAAAATTTTTGGGAAATCATCCTGGCACCCCCCTAAAGATGGTCTGACATGTGGGATCACTATGGGTACCCCCGATTTGGCCTGCTATAGGTAAGTCGAGTTTTTAAATAGCCACGGCAGGTGCATATATGCGCCTGTGAAGAAGTAGTGAAGAATAGCATTTATCTTTTTTTTGGGGGGGGGGGAAATAGCTATGCCCATCAAATTTGGGGTACACGAAAATGGGTGCAAGCATATTTTTAAGTCCTAAAGTCATTTTTTTTTAATTCTTCGAAATATTCTAGAAAACACCTACCGCATACATGGGAACCCTCCCTCCCAAAATCAATTTCGCTAGTTTAAAACTTTGTTCCCCAATATTTTTTTTTTCGCCCCCAAATGAAAGTACATTTTTTGGGGTGTCCTGAGGATTTTTTTACATAGATTACTTTTAGAGGACACTCCCAGGGCGGCAGGCTATTTTTTATAAGCCTACACCCCTAAGCCCCAATTCTGCACTTTTTTTTCGCCATGTATTACATGGTAAGAACTTATCCCCATTTTTTACAGACTTTTTGCACCGGTGAAAAGTCTTTGAAATTGAATATGGGGGATCATTGAAACAGATGAAAATGATGTCATCGGCGATAAATTATCGCCGATAACGGACTTTTTGCCCCATATTGAATATGGCCCTATGTTTGGTAACAATGGTAAAGTGCTGCAGAGTTACTAATAATAATAAATACATACAATCCATAAAACAAAGCAGCATTTCTGAACATAGAGGCTGATTCAGACGTGGACGCTAAATGTTCAGCCCCTGCGTCTTTGTACTTTATAATTATGTCATTATGCAAAAGCCACAAGAGGAGCCTTAAATAAAAAGACACCCACCGATTCTGTAATCCGATGGCTGCATCCAAAGACGCAGCTATGGATCAACTGCATGAACATTGGACATCTGAGTAACCCCCCAGGTCCCTGAGGACGTCTGGTAAAATCACACCGCCAGAGCCAAAAAAGGGGAGTCCAAGGATGCAGCCACTGACTTTGACATGCTCAGAAAATTGGGCAGACACCCCCAGTTCTTTGGAAAGCTGCCCGTCGCCCCCCTAAAGGCCAGCAGCATGTCAATCATGCTGTGAGTGACATCGCAGGGTCAGATCTGCACATGCCCAGGGCGGCTCCTGCCTAAGCGCAGATCTGTAACATCAGCAGAGTGAGTGACAATGGATTTAGCGCCCAGCTCCATAATTATATGTTACAGCAGCAATGCTACGGAGGAGGTTTCTGAGTCATTTCTCTTAACGATCTTCTTGCAGATCATAATGTCCTTTACATTACCTCTCTGGAGGGCAACCAAACATGGCAAACACTGGGTGACAGCTATCGGCATGTCAGGTGAAGAGTGGTAAGGTGATGGGGGAGGATTTCACAGAGAAAACAGAGCTCAAAGCGGCTTCCCAAAGGCTTCCCTGCTCACTATATGATATGACTGTGGTTGCCATGGTATACATATAACACTGTGGAAAATCGCTCATTAATTCTAGCCTGTAGAAACAAACCAATGACATATGGTAAATATCAAGATTCTTCTCATAGCCTGACAATGATTTATTTGGAAAAAACACCTCATTATTATGGGATTTCCGCTTTATTGTAATTCAGTAACCTTCCCATGATGCCCATCATACAGAAGGTATAGGTAATAGGCACTCCTACATTCATTTCTGAAGTATAAGTAGACTTAGTTTAAAGGGCCTGATTCCGAAGTGTACACAAACCCGATGGTTTACGTCCATCTAGGATGGCGAGTGGGCTGCGCATGTACAGAACGGGTCCTGCAAGATCGCTCGCAGTGTCCCCGAAGCTGCATCATAACTGACATGTGAAGATGGGTGGCAGAACTGCGCTCTCGTTGACCATAACTGACATGCTTACCAGCCCCAGTCAGGATCTCCTCCGACTGACTTCTTCAGTAGGGATATGTTCAGCCGCCGATATTTCAATACCATTCCCAAAATAGATACAATACAATTACCAATGGATAACCAAAGGCTCAATCAATAATTCTATATTAAATTTAGCTGTTCTCAGTAGCTGAGACAAATTAGCACTTGGTAGATTGTCCACATAAAGCGCAATGGATGGATTTTGGCATTTGTTATGGGGCTGTCCGTTTATTCTTTCTGAGAAAATGTTTGGAAGGATATAGGACCTCATTCAGAGTCAGTTGTAAGCGGCCGCTCGGTCGTACGCATCCGATGTTTCCAAACCACGCATGCGTACGGTTAGTTGTGCGCATGTGCGTACGAGACCTTGCGATCCAAAATGCTGTCGATTGTATGGCTTACGAGCAGGAAGTGGCTTCCGAGAGTTGATTGACATGAAAGGCCGTTTGTGGTGGTCTGAAAACGCAGGCGTTCCGGAAGTAGTAAAACTGTGAGCAGGTTAGAGGCCTGGCTGATCATACAGCTTGAGGTTGGGTACGTGCTCTCTCAAGCCCCAGAGTACAATCGATACTATCGAATGTGACTGATGTTGGTCAAGTGAAATGGCAAGTGGGTTATATGTACCAGACCACCCTCTGTGGGTTTCAAGTGTAACATTTGATGACCGAAGCTAGTTAACCCCTGCACAACTACAGCTTCTTATTCAAAATGACAAAATGTGGTACCTGTGCCCGCTTTACTGCCCTATTCATGCCCAAATCCTTATTGTGCCAGGAAAATAATAATTGTAGACAGTGTAAGGGACATAATTCTTTGTTTGCATAGTGTTAGTTTAGTGAACTAACTTTATTTAAATGTTTTAATGTAACATTTTCTGAATAAGAAGCTGGAAAATGAATAAGAAGTGAATAAGAAATGAATAAGAAGCTGGCCGAATAAGAAGCCAACTTCAGCCTCGTATATATATGTATGTTTGTGTGTGATATATAATATATATATACTCCACCTTCCACTTATCTGGTATGAGTGGAGAAGACAGGAAGCAGGCTCTCCTCCACTCTGTGAAACTCATCTCTGCCCTTCTGACTCTCACTTCCATGGGTGCCATAAAATTAAGTATTTCAGCTCCTCTTCCCCCTCGATAAGCCACGCCCCCTTTTTCCCATTCTCCAGCCTCTTTGGTTTCTGAGTAGGGAAACCTGGCTCCCCATTGGTCGAAGGCGGCCATCTTTTTGTAGTCTCTTAAGGGGGCAGCCATTTTCTTTTAGTCCCTGCACTTCAGTCGGATCTCTCTCTAGCTGGGCAGCGGCCGGGGAGCAGAAGAAGCATCCTCTGCCTGCCACAGGCTGGCGCCCCTAGAACACTGAAATTGTACCGGCCGGGGGGGCAGGTGGCACCCTGCCCCTCGGCCCAGTCCGCCCCTGCTGTCAGGTGTGAACCCACCTTAACATTATTAGATTGTTGGAGGATTAAGCTCTCACATTAAAGACAGTGAGCTGCAGTCACTTCAGTAAAAGCAGATGGGTAGTTACCATTGTTGCAAAACATTCTGCATAAAATAACTTTGTTTCCAGTTTCAGAATACAAGTGTCTACAGACATTGATAATAAAGGAGCAAGTTTATTTAACTACCGTCAATTTTTATATATATCTTACAAACATTATATGACTTCTAGTCATATAAATTAAGATTAAGGACATAAATTTATATCTAAAATATGGAGACCAAATATAGGCACATAGCGCATTTTTATTTATTTATTTATTTTCAATCATTTTTATTGAGACAATATGTATTCATAATATAAGACATATTTTTGTACCATGCAGCATCCAACATAAAATCGTACTTAACAAATTTAATACCAAAATAATTCAATTTGTATGTTTTACAATTACATATTTTAAAATATTTCTTTCAAATCTATAAACAAATCTTCAGTTTAATCCTTTACTTTTGTATTTCTATTATAATAAACCATTACAAAATTATTGATCCGGAGAGAGAGTAAACGAAATCTTCTTTCTAAATAATATTAATAGGAGGATCATCTACCGCTAGTCTTGTGAGATACCATGTGGTATTTTTCAAGCTATGGTGTATTTGTTTCCTTGTGGTAACTGGAAGTGTGTCTATGTATGTTTCCCATAATGAAAAGAAACGTTCCACCTTTTTTTCTTTTTGTATCATGGTCTCTACCCAATCCATTTTAAAAATAAAATATAATTTTGTCATGAACAGAGACCACTGGGGAGGTGAGCTATCCAACCAGCCCTGCAGTATAGTTTTCCTGCCTGCTACACTCATAATCAACAGTAATTTCTTGCTATCTAAGGTTATACGCTGTTCTGGGTCGAAAACCCCCAATATCGCCCACTCAGGAGTAAATGGAACATAATTTATAAAATTTTTCTCTGCATATCTTCTTATCTGATGCCAAAAATTCTTTACTATTGGGCACGCCCATAGCCAATGGCAATTGTCTGCTTCCTCCTCTTGGCATCGTGGACATAAATGATTGTTAGATGATCCCATTTTGAACCGTCTAATGGGGGACAGATAGACATTATGATAAACATTTATAAAGAGTTCAGTATACATATTGTCTGGCATAGTTCTTCTAGAGAACTCCAATGCCTTTTCTAGCCTTGGAATCGTCAGATTTGGGAAATGAGTTAGCTATTTAGCCATACCTCCAGAAATTGTGGCGTGATCAATTCTATCTCTTAAAAAATTATAATGGACTGAGATAGCTCTATGGTGTGGTACCTGATATGACAGAAAAGTGTCCAATGTATTGTCCCAATCCTTATTGGAAAAATATTGTATAACGTGTGTAAGATAGGAACGCACTTGCAGAAATGCCAATGGATAAGGGTTTATCATTGGGAAATTATTCGAGACCTCCGTATATGTGAGCACACGTTTTTCCACAATTGAAACCAGAGGTTTCATATTGGTTATACCCGCCAGATGCCACAGTGTAAAAGGGTGAGCAGCCATGCCATCAAGGAAACCAGGATTATGGATCAACCGGAGATGAAGAGTGTAATAGGCATTTAATCCAGCCTTATGTCGTAAGATTGTGCCATATCCTTCGAGCTGTCCTTAGTAGCGGATTTGATTTATATATCTCAGATATCTCTTGTTCATATTGATGAAGAAAACTTATTAGATCACTTTCTAGTAGGAAACTTTGTTCCACTTGAACATTAGTATATATGGAGGACTGATGCAACCAATCGCGTAAATGTCGCAAAAGTGCCGCCTGATTATATACAGTTATATCTGGGAAATGTATACCCCTGTTGCTCCTAGGCTGGCAAAGTTTTCGTAGGGCTATTCTAGCTCTGCCACCCTTCCAAATAAATTGACATACCAACATATTAATTTTAAGTGTGTCAGCTTTTGTTAAGAGAACAGGGAGAGATTGCAATGGATACATTAAATGGGGGATAGCCACCATCTTTAATAAGTTAACTCTTCCCAAAAATGACAAAGGAAGACGTTCCCACCCCCTAATATCCGCACTCAATCTATTTATCGTTTTTTTAATATTCAGTCTATAAAGATCGTAAATATTGCGTGGTAACAATATTCCTAAGTATGGTATATATTGTTTAGACCATTGTAAGGGATATTGAGAGGCCCACCTAGGAGATCTAGCAGAACTTTTAAGTGACATAGCCACTGACTTATTCATATTTATATATAGACCAGATACTAGACCAAAATGTTCCAATTTGCGTAGAAGAAGGGGCAAAGATTGTTCAGGATTACCTATATAGAGAAGAATATCATCCGCAAATGCGGACATTTTTAATTCCTGTCTACCTACAGAGATACCCTTACGTTCTCGCCATGTCTGAAGAGTTCTAAGAAGGGGATCTAATGCCAAATTAAATAGTAACGGTGAAAGGGGGCAACCCTGGTGGGTGCCCCTTTCCAGATAAAAACGGGGACCTACTATTCCATTGACCAGCAATGATGTTGATGGGTTAAAATAAAAATAACGTATTAGTTCAACAAAATTTGTCTCAAAGGCTCTTCTCTCCAGCACCTCAAACAAGTATGGCCACAAGACCATATCAAAGGCTCTCTGAATATCCAAACTCAATAATATATTTTCCACTCCCGATGCTCCCGCCGACGCCACCACAGCTGCAATTGCCGTCCTTATAGCCTTTACTGCATGTCACCCTTGTACAAACCCTGTCTGATGTTCTGTCACTATTTGAGGTAAGATTGTTTGGAGCCGTAATGCCATGATCTTAGCTAAAAGCTTAAAGTCAACATTTAGAAGACTGATAGGTCTATAAGATGACATCAAATTTGGGTCCTTGTCAGGTTTTGGCAGCAGAATTGTATGTGCCTCATTAAATGTATCATATGGTGTGTTGTTATCATGTATTGTTTTGTATAAATCCAACAATGTTGGGGTTATGTGGGTTTGTAATACTCTATAATATTCGCCGGAAAAGCCATCCGGCCCAGGGGATTTGCCCGCAGGGAGCAAAGTTATGGCTTTATTAATTTCTTCCATAGTTATGCTACCCGCTAACGCCTCCCTCTGCTCCACTGTTAGCTTAGGTAAGACGTCATCAGTAAGCAGGGTGGATTGAAGTGCGCCATCAATAGATATTTTGAAGAAATGTTTTGTTCCACGAGTTTGAAATTGATTAACAATTTCTTTGGAATCAGTAATTATGTCTCCTGTAGTAGGATGTGTCAGTGTAGTAATTGTATGGCGTTGTCTGTTGGGTTTAGATAGAGTTGTTAAAAGCTTGCCTGCCTTGTTCCCCCAACGGTAATATTTCTTTTTAGTGTATTCCATTGAATGTTTTGCCTGTGTTAGCAGATATGTTTCTAATACCTGCCTATCTTGTTTCTACTGATTCATTTTTTCAGATGAAGGATCAGTAGTATATTGTTGAAAGGTGTCCTTTACTACATCTTTTAAGGCCTTGTACTCTGCCTTAGCTTCTCGACGCCTGCGTGCCACGTAGCTTATAATATGACCCCTCATTACGGCCTTTGAGGCCCGCCAAAAAAGAATAGGATCATCCCAAGAGGACAAATTATCATCCACGTAGTTTGTCCAGTGGTGAATAAGGTATGTTTTAAATTCATCAGATTGAGCCAGATAATGTGGAAAGCGCCAAACATAATCTATTTGTTTCATGTGCGGATGAGAAAGAGCCAGTGAAACAGGGGCATGATCAGAAACAAGTATATCATGTATATCTACTCCCTGTATCTCAGACATCAAACCATCAGAGATCAATATTTTATCGATTCTTGACAGTGATCCATGTACCATGGATAGATAAGTATGTGTTTTATCAGTGGGGTTCAATAGTCGCCACGGGTCGGACATATTTAAATTATGTCTAAATGTAGTGAGTATTCGATTGCTCGACGTCTGAGATCTCTGTGTCATTGGTGATTTGTCAAGTGAGGGGTCTTCCACCATATTTAAGTGCCCCCCATTATGAGCGGATGAGTAAGCCTACTCTGGAGTACATGACCTAAATCCTGAATGTATATATGGGTGTTAACATTTGGGGCATAAACATTCATTAGAGTATATGCGGTCTGATATAGTTCTACATCTAGGATTATGTACCTTCCTTCTGGGTCAGCTGTTTGGGACAGTATAGAGATTGGTAAATCCCTTCGAAAAAGTATGGCCACTCCTCTTGTCTTATTTTTGTAAGAAGCTGAATAACAGGAGCCCAACCAATTAGCTTTCAAGGTATGTTCTGCAGATGTAGGCCAATGGGTTTCTTGTAAGTAAGAAAATTAAATCTGGATTAAATCGTTTAAGGTGGGTGAGGACCCTTTTCCGCTCATTCCAAGAAATGAACTGCATGGGCTTAGGGGGAAGCGTGGTTACTTGTTCACTTGAAACTGATGGCATGGCAACTCACCCAGCAGATACAGGAAGAATCCGACAAGATTCCCTTCACATTTAGATTGGCCCTCTCTCTCTCCAGATGCCAGATCATCACATTCAAAATACATCAATAAAACAAAATTTTTTTTTAAAACTTGGTTAGGTTTATCTCTTATTCTTTGTATCCATTGTTGAAGACAAAACTTATTTGATACATAACATCTCAATTCACCATTTTCAACTTTTTCCACTAAACACAAACTGATGGTGGACACCATCAATAGAGGTGCGCACTCAAATATAAGAAAAAAAACAAACAAAATATAAACTAAATATGATTTTACTGGGGCCGCTGACCCCTAGGAGTATAAGACATAACACTTCCCATCCAGGTATAATGACCCCTACTTATATAGCTAGCATTGATCAGTAATAATATTCTCAGCAAGGGAATCTAGGAGGTGACCTTGGATTCATAAAATGTACCTTTGCCTTTTCTGGATCGGTTAAGAAGAATGTGGTGCCACCCTCCACCACTCTTGGCCGGATAAAGCAGAGCAAATGTCACCTTTTTATTAAATAGAAAAGTGCAAATCTCTGAAAATTCCTTTCGCTTTTGGGTGACAGTAGTCGAAAAATCCTGAAATATTAAAATTTTGTTGTCATTTATTAGCAGTTCCTTCTTTTTACGATAGGCGGACAGAATTTTTTTTTTTTGTTCTAAAATCTAAATATCTCGCCAAAACTGGCCGGGATCTCCTTCTTGCTCCCTCCTGTTCAATTCCTAATCTATGGGCTCTTTCAATATACGGAACTTCTATATCGACATCTAATTCCAGAGCGTTTGGGAGATCAGTTGTTAGAAAAGATATTAAATCTGCTCCAGATACTGACTCTGGAATGCCTATAAAACGCAGGTTGTTGCGTCTGGACCGGTTTTCAAGGTCATCAATTTTATCTTGCATTTGTTTAATTAATCTATCATGAGAATCTACTCCAGATTGACAGACCTGCATATGGTCCTCTGCATCACTCACTCTCGTCTCCAACGCCACAATGCGCGATGGATGAGAATCGATTCTAGCTAGACCAGATTCTAAGCGCATTTGGAGATCCTCAAACCGCTTGTCCATAAGAGGCATCATAAAATCTGATATTTCCCGTGCCGTCAAATGGGCGGTCTTGTCGGGCGGGATTTCTGAGGACCCAGATTCAGAGAGAGATGGTGAAGGTGGCCCTGATTTCTGGGAAGAGCCTTTTGCCTTACCAATTTTGTTTGGTGCGTTAGGTTGTTTGGGAGGCATGATTTTATCAACAAATCTGTCCATACCCTTCGGACTGCAAGAGAATAACAACTAGTATTGGTCACCTAAGCGAATTATTGGTAAATGATCACCTGGATAGGGTTTGCTTTATCATTGATTAATGTAACATTTCAATAGCTCCCAAAGGTAGCACCCCACAATTATTGCAATAGTCTACATTAAAACAGCAAAGAAATATCCAAATATTCTGTTAAGAAATAATAAAATTAATTTGCAGTAGTTGTTTCCAGTGTAACCACAAATCAAATAATACCAATATCAAACATGGTATCAAATATGGTAGTCGTGATACCTCTTACTATTTTGCAAGAAAACTCAGGCTATACAGAATAACTATTCCATCGCAATCACAAATACAACAATTATAGAAAACGACCAGCAGGTGGCAGCCTTGGCACTGCAAATACGTTGTGGTATAATCGTGGTAAGGTCTAAAATGCACAAAAATCTAATGCTTCATTAACATTCAGAAATATGACATTTATAAAGATCACCATATCAGTTTTCACAGTAATAGTAACTTACGTAAAGATTAGTTAGTAAAAGGTTATGAAGGGGAAGGGAGTATAATAGATTAGGCAGGGTGGGACAAAGATTGGGGAGATCGGATAAAACACCCGGTTTAGACAGGGAACATAGGGAAGCTGAGCATACAAGGAGTTATCAGCAACATAAACCTCTCAGTCCCCCACATCTTAGCTTCAATGACACTGTCACTAATTCTTCAGCGTGTCAGCCAGTATACGGGAGACAGTCAGATGTGTAGCAGAGCCAGATAACACCAGAGAGTCATCTGCCATCAAAGAAAGTCCACCAGAGTCTGTGACTGGATGCCCCCGCGCAACCACCACCGATAATGGGTAGAGCCGGATCAAACGCTCTGCAGGGCAGGGAACTGGGGATCACTCCACGTGAGCCTGTGAGATAGGGAATTTGGGCATGAGCGCTCCACGGGGAAAAGGCGTTAGGCACCTCCACGACACAGTCAGGCCCATAGAACTCGGCACAGGGTGCGGAATAGAGCCGCCCGGATGAGAGGATGGTTGGACACAAGTGCGTCACGGGTGAAGACGCTGAGGGTTTCCACACTGCAGTCGGGTAAGTGGAGACGTGACACCGGCCACGGAGCAGGGCGGCTGGAAGGAGAGGAGGCTGAGCCCAGGTACCTTGCAAGGGGAAGCCTCCCCACAGCAGCGGAAGGCACAGGAGACCCGGGAATCCGGAGTGATCGCTGCGCCGGGGATATGTTCAGGCGCCAATCTGGACGGCAGCTAGGAAGAGGCTCGTAGCATCCACAGTCCCTCAGAAGGTAAGCAGTCGGAAAGGCACAGCCAGCGATGTTGAAGGTAATTGAGGCAGGTTTACTGGCAGAGACCCCTCAGGACGGCATCAGGCCGTAAATGTGAGTAGGTGTGTCGTTTCCCAAATTAAGGTCTCCGGCTGTATATACTGATAGGCTGCTGGTTTGTAAAATTCACCTTGGAGATCAAACTCACCAGCCAGGTGATAATTGGCAGGAGTGGGGTAAAGAAAGCGTGGGTGAGGAGGCCACGCCAACCCCCACACCAAAATAGAGGCGTTCTCGTAGGCCACTACTGTTACTGGCCGGACTCCGGTGCTGTAAAGGTCTCGCCCACAGAAGGAAAGCACCAAATTGTTCCTCCACACTTCCTCCAAGTGATATTGTGTAGGAAAGTTGATATAGGTACTTTAGGCGGTGGATGGACGAGGATTACAGATGACTCTGTAGGGAGACTTAATTTCTCACATATATTTTGCCATTTTAATTTGAACCTACTCTAGATATGAGTTGTTATAAATATTTTAAATTATAATATAATAAAAGTTACATTTTATAATATTGTTGTGCACCATATACAGATCTTTCCTCTCTTGCTTCTACTCATATCAAACTATCTGTGGTAGGACCCCCTGATACATACATAAATTCATATATATATTAAAATTGACAAATAGGGGTTTCCTTCCTTCTGTAATAACCAGTTATAGTTCTTGTGCAATAGATTTTTCTATATCAGCTTCAGGTGCTCAACACGTTTCAGTGTCACATGAGACTTTCTTCAGGAGCGGTGATGAGGGGACTCTTCTGGGTGGGTTCGTTTATATCCAGGAATAGATGGTAACTTAATTGGCTACTATACAGGTGTATCACCTTGCTGGTAATAACATACAAAATGTATATGTCCATTAGTAAACACGATTGTAGCATAAAAAAACGTCCATTCATTACATAATAAAGACATGTATGTAAACAGTATTTAATCCTCTAAAAAACTAAGGCCCTCATTCAGACCCACTCGCGAGCGGCTGTCCGCTCGCAAGTGGGTCGATGGTCTGCACTGCGCATGCGCACGACGGAGGGAGCTCCGTCGTGCACATGCGCGAGATGTGACGAGCGAAGGACTTTCCTTCGCTCGGAGTGTCTCATCAAAGGGGGCGTGCTGTCGATGTTGACTGACAGCACGCCCCCTTTGGTGGGCGTGCCGGGGGTGTGCCTGCCAGACGGAGGCATTCCCAAGGGAACGCCTACCGTCTGAAGCCGGCCCCACTGACATCACTAGTGATGTCAGTGGGAGTGATTTTGGCTCTGATAGAACCAAAATCACTCCTGGCTTTGCGGTTGAAAAACTCAACCGCAGGCTTCTGCTCGCAGTTTCGATGGTCGCGATGGTCAAGACCATCGCGACCATCATCCTGCTCGCTCGTATATGCTGTGGGTGGTGACCCACAGCTATACGAGCGTCCAGGAGGACGCTCCATATTAATGGAGGTGGGCCCTGATTCAGAGCGAGCGCTCTGGTCAGAGCGTCCGGCTCTGAATCAGGGCCTAAATCTTAATTGAAAAAATCACACTACAACCGCATATTAAATGCAGATAGTAGTAATTAGAGTCCTTAGTGTGTTATAGGATCTCTGTACACAGGCAAACGCAGGATTCCTGGAAGGGAGGTTCTGAATGTGTGAACGAGGCATGGTCAGACAATTTGATAGTTATGCGCCGCAATAAAGGGATTTGGTCTCACAAGCAAGGGGCACAATAACACATTAGTTACCCCAATTCAAATTACGCATTACAAATGATTTATTTTCAGACAAGCAGCTGTTTTTTTAGCGCCCTTATTTTTGTTGTCCACCGTGCGTGTTTTGCCTGATTTTCAAACACAGAGATTTACTAAAAGCAACCATGGGTGTAAAAAAATGGTGGGCCCCCCCCCCCTCACTCACTCATCCGCAATCACACTACAGCATACTTACCTACCTTTTGCTTCTCCTCCCCGGGAGTAGCCTGGGGAGGAGAAGCAGGTGGGTTGTTATGGGGGCGGGGCCTGACGGGTTGCATCAATAAGCCCCGCCCCTTCACGGCACATTGCAGCTATTGGCTTAATTATAAATAGGGGGCGGGGCTAAATGAAGTGATTCATGGAGAATCGTGTCATTAAGCCCTGCCCCCTACACAGGGACCCACGATCGCTGCGGAAATTCTCCCGATTCTGCCCGCTTCACTAGAAAAATGTGGGAGAAGTGCCTACCCTTCCGGGGGTGCGGGTGGTTACCCGAAAAATTGGGAGCCTCCCGCGAAAACCGGAAGGGTAGGCCATGTATGCACTACATACTTACCTACTCCATAGGGCTGGTTGATCCTCATCTTCAGTAAGCACCAATGGGCTTGGCAAAAATAAAACCTGATCCGGTGGACACAGAAGCGATATATATATTTTCTGTACAAACAGCGCTTCCTTGGAGACAGGACCCACAAGGTTTTCTGCACCTTACCATGATTGGCTAAGAATCAGACCACTCTTAACTAGGGGTGAGCGGGTTCGGATTTCTGAAATCCGAACCCCCCCGAGCCCCCCCGATCCGAGTCCGATCCGAGTCAGGCTCGACTTTTCCCGCCTGACTCGGATCTGACATCGAGGCAAAACGTCATCATCCCGCCTTCCGAGTCTCGCGGGTTTTGGATCCTATATAAGGTACCCGCGTCGGCGCCATTTTCTCACTCGGCTGTGGACAGTGAAGAGGGAGGGTGGGAGTTAGTGCTGTGTAGTGTAGTGTAGTGTAGTGCTGCTGTTGTCCACTACTTCAAAGTCCATAGGGGCTGGCTGTGTTGTGCTGTGCTGCTGTTGTTAATAGGGGCTGTGTCCACTACTTCAAAGTCCATAGGGGCTGGCTGGACTGTGTTGTGCAGTCAGTTCCAAAGTCCTGTGCAGTGTCCCAGTCCTAAAGGGGTGCTGTAGTGTTGTCCAGGGGGTGCTCTGTCCATCAGGGGTGCTCCCCCCAAGTGCTAAAAAAATAATATATTTTCTGTGTTTGTGAATTGTGTGCGCAGTAGCCGCACGTGCATCAACAAAGTAGTGCCAAGCGTGCGCCTGTGTCATAAGTAAAGGGCCGGCTGGCTTGACCGTTAAGGGTGCTGTAACCCCCGAAAGTACACTCCAGTCCAAACCAAAAAAAAAATTATTTTCTGTGTTTGTGAATTGTGTGCGCAGTAGCCGCACGTGCATCAACAAAGTAGTGCCAAGCGTGCGCCTGTGTCATAAGTAAAGGGCCGGCTGGCTTGACCGTTAAGGGTGCTGTAACCCCCGAAAGTACACTCCAGTCCAAACCTAAAAAAAAATTATTTTCTGTGTTTGTGAATTGTGTGCGCAGTAGCCGCACGTGCATCAACAAAGTAGTGCCAAGCGTGCGCCTGTGTCATAAGTAAAGGGCCGGCTGGCTTGACCGTTAAAGGGTGCTGTAACCCCCGAAAGTACACTCCAGTCCAAACCAAAAAAAAATTATTTTCTGTGTTTGTTAATTGTGTGCGCAGTAGCCGCACGTGCATCAACAAAGTAGTGCCAAGCGTGCGCCTGTGTCATAAGTAAAGGGCCGGCTGGCTTGACCGTTAAGGGTGCTGTAACCCCCGAAAGTACACTCCAGTCCAAACCTAAAAAAAAATTATTTTCTGTGTTTGTGAATTGTGTGCGCAGTAGCCGCACGTGCATCAACAAAGTAGTGCCAAGAGTGCCCCTGTGTCATAAGTAAAGGGCCGGCTGGCTTGACCGTTAAAGGGTGCTGTAACCCCCGAAAGTACACTCCAGTCCAAACCAAAAAAAAATTATTTTCTGTGTTTGTGAATTGTGTGCGCAGTAGCCGCACGTGCATCAACAAAGTAGTGCCAAGCGTGCGCCTGTGTCATAAGTAAAGGGCCGGCTGGCTTGACCGTTAAAGGGTGCTGTAACCCCCGAAAGTACACTCCAGTCCAAACCTAAAAAAAAATTATTTTCTGTGTTTGTGAATTGTGTGCGCAGTAGCCGCACGTGCATCAACAAAATAGTGCCAAGAGTGCGCCTGTGTCATAAGTAAAGGGCCGGCTGGCTTGACCGTTAAAGGGTGCTGTAACCCCCGAAAGTACACTCCAGTCCAAACCAAAAAAAAATTATTTTCTGTGTTTGTGAATTGTGTGCGCAGTAGCCGCACGTGCATCAACAAAGTAGTGCCAAGCGTGCGCCTGTGTCATAAGTAAAGGGCCGGCTGGCTTGACCGTTAAAGGGTGCTGTAACCCCTGAAAGTACACTCCAGTCCAAACCAAAAAAAAATTATTTTCTGTGTTTGTGAATTGTGTGCGCAGTAGCCGCACGTGCATCAACAAAGTAGTGCCAAGCGTGCGCCTGTGTCATAAGTAAAGGGCCGGCTGGCTTGACCGTTAAGGGTGCTGTAACTCCCGAAAGTACACTCCAGTCCAAACCAAAAAAAAAATTATTTTCTGTGTTTGTGAATTGTGTGCGCAGTAGCCGCACGTGCATCAACAAAGTAGTGCCAAGCGTGCGCCTGTGTCATAAGTAAAGGGCCGGCTGGCTTGACCGTTAAGGGTGCTGTAACCCCCGAAAGTACACTCCAGTCCAAACCAAAAAAAAAATTATTTTCTGTGTTTGTGAATTGTGTGCGCAGTAGCCGCACGTGCATCAACAAAGTAGTGCCAAGCGTGCGCCTGTGTCATAAGTAAAGGGCCGGCTGGCTTGACCGTTAAGGGTGCTGTAACCCCCGAAAGTACACTCCAGTCCAAACCTAAAAAAAAATTATTTTCTGTGTTTGTGAATTGTGTGCGCAGTAGCCGCACGTGCATCAACAAAGTAGTGCCAAGCGTGCGCCTGTGTCATAAGTAAAGGGCCGGCTGGCTTGACCGTTAAAGGGTGCTGTAACCCCCGAAAGTACACTCCAGTCCAAACCAAAAAAAAATTATTTTCTGTGTTTGTGAATTGTGTGCGCAGTAGCCGCACGTGCATCAACAAAGTAGTGCCAAGCGTGCGCCTGTGTCATAAGTAAAGGGCCGGCTGGCTTGACCGTTAAAGGGTGCTGTAACCCCCAAAGTACACTCCAGTCCAAACCAAAAAAAAATTATTTTCTGTGTTTGTGAATTGTGTGCGCAGTAGCCGCACGTGCATCAACAAAGTAGTGCCAAGAGTGCGCCTGTGTCATAAGTAAAGGGCCGGCTGGCTTGACCGTTAAAGGGTGCTGTAACCCACAAAGTACACTCCAGTCCGAACCAAAAAAAAATTTATTTTCTGTGTTTAGCCGCACGTATATATCAAATCGATATAACATAAATGGAGGACCAAACTTTCTCCGATAAAAATAAAATAGAGAAAGATCAAGAACCACTTCCTCCTAGTGCTGAAGCTGCTGCCACTAGTCATGACATAGACGATAACATGCCATCAACGTCGTCTGCCAAGGCCGATGCCCAATGTCATAGTAGAGGGCACATACAATCCCAAATGGCAAAGTTCAGGAAAATGACCTTGAAAAAGACATTTAAATCAGCTGAAGAGAAACGTAAACTTGCCAATATGCCATTTACGACACGGAGTGGCAAGGAACGGCTAAGGTCGATCCCTAGTATGTTCATGACTAGTGGTTCAGCTTCACATGACGATGGAAGCACTCCTCCCACTAAAAAAATCAAAAGAGTTAAGCTGGCAAAAGCACAGCGAAGAACTGTGCTTTCTAAGAAGATATCACAAATCCCCAAAGAGAGTCCAAGTGTGGTGGTGGTTGCGATGCCTGACCTTCCCAGCACTGGACGGGAAGAGGTGGCTCTTTCCACCATTTGCACGCCCCCTGCAAGTGCTGAAAGGAGCACCCACAGTCCACTTGCTGATATGCAAATTGAAGATGTCACTGTTGAAGTACAACAGGATGAGGATACTGGTGTAGCTGGCGCTGAGGAGGAAGTTGGCGAGGAGGATTCTGATGGTGATGTGGTTTGTTTAAATCAGGCTCCGGGGGAGACAGTTGTTGTCCGTGGGATGAAAAAGCCCATCACGGTCATGCCTGGGCAGAAGACCAAACATTCCACCTCTTTGGTCTGGCAATATTTCTATCCAAATCCGGACAACAACTGTCTTGCCATATGTACCATATGTAAAGGTGAAATAAGTAGGGGTAGGGACGTCAACCACCTAGGAACATCCTCCCTTATACGGCACCTGCAGCGCGTTCATAAAAAGTTACTGTCAAGTTCAGAAACTTTGGCTCAGACCGTAAGCAGTCCAGGGACACCTAAATCCCGTTGTCCTGTTGTATCCAAGCGCCTGCAAACCACACCGTCAACTCCCTCCTCGTCAATTTCCTCCTTAGTCAGGATCGGAAGTAGTCCTGCAGGCCATATCACTGGCATGACTGACTCTCCTATCCGGGATTCCTCCGGAGGATCCTGCATTGCTACGCCTACTGCTGCCGCTGCTGCTGTTGCTGCTGCTGCTGGGAGTCGTTCATCATCCCAGAGAGGAAGTAGGAACACCACTACTTTTACTAAACAATTGACCCTCCAACAGTCCTTAGCGAGGAGGATGAAGTACGACAGCAGTCATCCTGAAGCAAAACGTATAACTGAGGCCTTGACTGCTATGTTGGTGTTAGACGTGCGTCCGGTATCCGCCATTAGTGCAGTGGGATTTAGACAATTGATGGAGGTAGTGTGTCCCCGGTTCCAAATCCCGTCTAGATTCCACTTCACTAGGCAGGCGATACCGAGACTGTACAGAAACGTCAGAAAAAGTGTCCTCAGTGTCCTGAAAAATGCCGTTGTACACAATGTCCACTTAACCACGGACATGTGGACAAGTGGAACAGGGCAGACTAAGGACTATATGACTGTGACAGCCCACTGGGTAGATGTATCACCTTACGCAGCAACAGCAGCAGCGTCACCAGTAGCAGCATCTCAGAAACGCCAGCTCGTTACAAGGCAGGCTACGCTGTGTATCACCGGTTTCAGTAAGAGGCACACCGCCGACAACCTCTTAGAGAAACTGAGGGAAATCATCGCCCAGTGGCTTACCCCACTTAGACTCTCCTGGGGATTTGTGATATCTGACAACGCCACCAATATTGTGCGGGCATTACATCTGGGCAAATTCCAGCACGTCCCATGTTTTGCTCACACAATAAACTTGGTGGTGCAGAATTTTCTGAAAAGCGACAGGGGCGTGCAGGAGACGCTTTGGGTGGCCCGAAAAATTTCTGGCCACTTTCGCCATTCAGCGACTGCGTGCCGAAGACTGGAGCGCCAGCAAACACTCTTGAACCTGCCCCGCCATCACCTGAAGCAAGAGGTTGTGACGCGGTGGAACTCAACCCTCTATATGCTTCAGAGGATGGAGGAGCAGCAAAAGGCCATACAAGCCTATACATCCACCTATGACATAGGCAAAGGAGGGGGTATGCACCTGACTCAAGCGCAGTGGAGAATGATTTCCGTGTTGTGCAAGGTTCTTCAGCCCTTCGAACTTGCCACACGTGAAGTCAGTTCAGACACTGCCAGCTTGAGTCAGGTCATTCCCCTCATCAGGCTTTTGCAGAAGCAGCTGGAGAAAGTGAAGGAGGAGCTAAGACGGAGCGATTCCGCTCGGCATGTGGGACTTGTGGATGAAGCCCTTCATTCGCTTTGCCAGGATTCCAGGGTGGTCAATCTGTTGAAATCAGACCACTACATTTTGGCCACCGTGCTCGATCCTAGGTTTAAAGCCTATGTGGTGTCTCTCTTTCCGGCCGACACAAGCCTGCAGAGGTGCAAAGACCTGCTGGTGAACACACTGTCAGCTGAAGCGGAACGTGACACGTCAACGGCTCCTTCTTCATTTTCTCCCGCAACTGGGGCTGCCAGGAAAAAACTTAGGTATCCTAAGCAACCCGCTGGCGGTGATGCAGGGCAGGCAGGACCAAGTTTGGACATCTGGTCCGGACTGAAGGACCTGGCAACAATTTCTGACATGTCTACTGTCACTGCATATGATACTGTCACCATTGACAGAATGGTGGAGGATTACATCGGTGACAGCATCCAAGTAGGCATGTCAGACAGTCCATACCTGTACTGGCAGGAAAAAGAGGCAATTTGGAGGCCCCTGTACAAACTGGCTCTATTTTACCTGAGTTGCCCCCCCTCCAGTGTGTACTCCGAAAGAGTGTTTAGTGCAGCCGGGAACCTTGTCAGCGAAAGGCGTAGGAGGTTGCTTCCACAGAATGTGGAGAAGATGATGTTCATCAAAATGAATTATCAGCTCTTCCAGGGAGACCAGCCTCCAGAAGGTACAGAGGGACCTGTGGTGGTGGATTCAAGTGGGGACGAGTTAATACTTTGTGAGGATGAGGATGTACACACTGAAGAGGGTGAGGAATCGGTGGATGAGGAGGATGAGGATGACATCTTGCCTCCGTAGAGCCAGTTTGTGCAGGGACACATTAATTGCCAGCTTGTTTTGTGGGGGCCCAAACGAACCAATCATTTCAGCCACAGTTGTGTGGCAGACCCTGGCGCTGAAATGATTGATTTGTTAAAGTGTGCATGTCCTGTTTATACAACATAAGGGTGGGTGGGAGGGCCCAAGGACAATTCCATCTTGCACCTCTTTTTTTCTTTGCATTATGTACAGTTTGGGGCCTAGTTTTTCTAACTGCCATCCTGCCTGCCACTGCAGTGTCACTCCTAGATGGGTCACGTGTTTGTGCCGCCCACTCGTGTCGCTTAGCATAGTCATCCAGCTACCTCGGTGCAACCTTTTGGACATAAAAACACTATTGTGAGGTGTGAGGTGTTCAGAATAGACTGGAAATGAGTGGAAATTAAGGTTATTGAGGTTAATAATAGCATAGGAGCAGAAAAACCTACAAATTCTGTGATTTTAGCTGTTTTTATGCTTTTTTTCAAAAAAATACAGATCCAAAACACAAAACCCAGAACCCAAAACACGGAAGGGTGGTTTTGGCAAAACCAAACCAGATCCAAAACACGAAGAAAGATCCAGATCCAAAACCAAAACACAAAACACGAAAAGTGGCCGGTGCACACCCCTACTCTTAACGTGCTGATCCACATAGCGATATTGCAAGCGATTGCACGATAACTACGTTGTTATCGTGCAATCGCTTGCAAATTGCGCACGCATTGGGCACTTTTAGGTTGGAAATGACCAGCGATGCGAGCACCAGCTGGTCATTTCCGACATCTATCATCGCCCGTACATGCTGGTCAAGCTGACGATCACGTCAGGTTCAGCTTGCACGGGGATGATGGATGTGCTTAAACTAAACAACTGAACCTTCAGTGTAGGCACATCACAGACATGGAAACGATAGCACGATTACAATGTCGTGCTGTCGTTTCCATGTTGCTATGTGGATATACACCATTAGCCACTGATTGGCTAAAAATAGTCTGACACTTAGCCAATCATGGCTAAGATGCAGGAACCCACCTGGGGTACCTGGCAGTCTTGGAGAAAGTGCTGTATGTACACTATGTATATACTACACTTCTGTGTCCGCTGGATCAGGTATTTGTTTTATTTTTTTTGCCAAGCCCCAGGAAGCCTTGTGGAGAAGAGGACCAATTAGCGCTATGAGGTAGGTAAGTATGTAGTCAGGGATGCCGAGAGGGGAAAGGGGGGCATTTACTAATTATCTGGGTCCAGGCTGCCTGAAGGACCCAGTCGTGGCCTGGGACTGGTGCCGCCCCCCTCCCTCTTAAATCACAGCAACCTAGCACATGCTGCTGTGTGCTTTGCTGCAGTGGGAGACAGCAGCCGCAGCAGTCTCCTATAACCTTATAACTGTGTGAGGAAGCGATCACGCTGATCGTGCTCCCCCCGTGACTTTCGCCAGGTTGAGGGGCTTACAGCGCCCCCTCCCCAATGCACAGCGCCGCTACGTGGTGCTGCAAAAAGTTTTTTTTTTAAAATCCTAAGGGGGCATGGCTACGCCTCCAGCGATTAGGCCACGTCCCCTTAACCCGGGCACGGCCAGCCTCTCTATGCCCCTGTATGTAGTGTGAGTGCGGGTGAGCAAGTGAATGTGTAATAAAGGGTTAAAATATTCAGTGTTTGTATCCTCTCTTTTTTTTTCCCATTTTCTTCACAGTGGGGGTACAGATGCCAGCAGCCTGTTGGCACTTGTGGTTCTGCAAGTGGCGCAGGGCAGGCTTGTTGGAACCTGTAATGTAAAGAACAATATTATTCCTATACTTAGCTCATTATCCCTGCACCCACCGCCTCCAGGGGTGCAGGGAAGAGCCAATGGCTGATTGATCCTCGGGAGGGGGGAACCCATTTTATTTTTAGAGTCCCCACTTTTTGAGGATTGCCAGCCTTGGGCTGACCAATTTGGGGCAGTTTACATTATGGCATGGGGACCCCATGCAGAGTGTCTACCTGTTATAGTATAAGTTCCCCGACTGCTTTAGCCCAGTGCTAATTATAAGAAAATAGGGGGAACCCCACACCGGTTTACCCCCCAATTTTCCTGTACCAGAACAGGCTCAGGGCTGGTTATGCTTTTGGTGGGGACCTCACCTCTTAAATGTTTACACTCTATTACACCACAAACACATAGAAGCTCTGCACAAATTACACTGCTCTGTGCAGAGCTTCTGCAGAACACGCTGCTCTCAGGCAGATCTATTCATTTCAGCCCAATACGACTGAACTCGCACACGATTCCATAGACCATCGGAAAACCAGATTCAGTCAAACCTGATTCTTAGTAAATATGAGTGTTTATTTGACTAATACTCTCACTTACCCCAGCAATGACCAGCGTGTTTAATCTCAGCCAGACATGATTCTTAGTAAATATACCACTAAACCTTAATTAACATAATTCTGAAACTGTCAGGGCAGAAATAACAGCACAATTCTGTAACAACAGCTTTTAACCAATATGAGAGACCACAGTGGAAAATCATCATCACAAGTTAATACATAAAAGCATTCTCTGCAATTTACTCATAGCAGGAAACACTTGTGCAATGCTCTGCACACCAGCATTTGTGCTGACTGCTTAGTATTTCAAATGAACGAATTTTGTTAAAGTTTATGCTGCACGCTGCGTGGTCAATGTAATGGCCGATATATCTATTGGTGTACCCAGCTTTAGTATAACTAATCTTAGTGACAAACTCAGCCTCGCCCTGTGTAAATATGAAACACACCCACTGGTATCTGAGTGTCAGAGACTTTCATTTCTCTCTCCTGCTGCCAGTGATGGCGTCTGCTGATCTGAGACAGGAGCTGGACTGTTCCATCTGCCTGAGCATTTATACAGATCCTGTAACCCTGAGATGTGGCCACAACTTCTGCCGGGTCTGTATTGATCGTGTGCTGGATACACAGGAGGGGTCTGGAGTTTATACCTGTCCTGAATGCAGAGCAGAGTGTCAGGAGCGTCCTGCACTGATACGGAACATAACTCTGTGTAACATAGTGGGGAGTTTCCTGTCTACTCAGCCAGATCAGGAGGAGACTGGGATCTTCTGCACTTACTGCATTCACTCTCCTGTACCTGCTGCTAAATCCTGTCTGCTGTGTGAGGCTTCTCTGTGTGATAATCACCTGAGAGTACACAGCAAGTCAGCAGAACACGTCTTATCTGATCCCACCACTTCCCTGGGGAACAGGAAATGCTCCGTCCATAAGAAGATCCTGGAGTATTACTGCCCTGAGGATGTTGCCTGTATCTGTGTGTACTGCTCAGCTGGAAAACACCGGGGACACCTGGTGGAATCACTGGATGAGGCCTATGAGAAAAAGAAGGAGAAGCTGAGAAATGTTCTGCAGAAACTGACCACAAAGAGAGAGGAGGCTGAGAAAAGAGTCCAGAGTCTGCAGGAGCGCAGGAGAGAAGATCAGGGAAAAGCAGCTGGTGTAACAGAGACAGTCACTGCCCTGTTTAGAGACATCAGGAGACAGCTGGAAGACCTGGAGAAGAGAGTCCTGAGTGAGATCTCCAGGCAGGAACAGCGCGTTTTACTCTCAGTCTCTGATCTGATCCAGCAGCTGGAAATAAAGAAGGACAAGCTGTCCAGGAAGATGCGTCACATTGAGGAGCTGTGTAACATGAGTGACCCAGTGACTGTCTTACAGGATCCAGACACAGGTGACTTGTGTGATACTGAGGACACAGAGAGACATGATAACCAGGTCCATGGTGCAGGAGATCTGGATGTGGGTCTCATCTCAGGGACATTACACACATTATCTGATATAATAACAGGTATAAATACAGGGATCTATGTGCAGGAAGCTACAGACCTATTACTGGATGTAACCACAGCTGCTAATAATATACAGATATCACGTGACAGGAAAACTGCATCTTGGTCACAGATAAACCAGAATCGCCCAGTAACACCAGAAAGATTTCAGGATTTTCATGTAATAAGCACCAGGAGATTCTCCTCAGGGCGACATTACTGGGAAGTGGATGTCAGTAAATCAGTGCTATGGAGAGTGGGGATATGTTATCCCAGTATAGACAGGAGAGGAGATCAGTCAGTCATTGGTAATAATAACAAATCCTGGTGTTTAAAGCATTCTAATAATCAGTACTCAGTGATACATGACAGTACAGTGATCCGGTTACCTGACAATATCCCCTATGACAGAGTGAGGATATACCTGGATTATGAGGCAGGACAGCTGTCCTTTTATTCTCTGTGTGACCCCATCAGACACTTACACACCTACACTGCTGCCCTCACTGAGCCCCTTCATGCTGCATTAGCTTTAGGGGTAGGATGTATAAAAATATCTAAGAGAGTCAAGAACTGTTAGAAGTGATCAAAAGAAATCAGTAAATAAATTGGGGAGGGGGCTGATTTAGGGTTGGTCAACATCCATCAAAGGTTAACTACCATCAATGGTCTGATGGCGATGACAAGTGTTTTCAACATTGTTGGAAGGCCACCAATAGTAAACATTGGTAGCTGATCCCCCATATTTAGTGCAGGCCCCACTATGCACAGCTGTCGATGGTCATCACTAGTCTGACTGCTGAAATATTCGGACAGTAGAATGGAGCAATGGGTGCAAATATAACAACTCCTCCGATCCTGCAACATATATGTAACTAGATGTCCAGTTGTTCTCTTATTGGTGTGTTAGAAGCTTTTGTTGTAAATATAGAAATCTAAATTTCTGTAGGATTTCTCCAGGTCACTGCTAGCTGTGATTGGCTGCAATAGTTGTCTGTCAGCCAGTGAGTACCCAATAGGTGTCAACTACGTCAGAACCTTCAAATGTGTGCTGCTGCTGTTGCAGACTGCTTTCCTCTCTGTCATTGTCCCTCACCCAGATGCCCGGGCAAGTAATAAGGAGTCATTGATGTTACTGTACAGCTCCCTATCCCCGGCACTTGTACCAGGCAGCTCCTGGGCAGCTCTCTAAAACAAGCAGGTAGCAGCAAAACATGACAGAGGTAGTAGCCTGGCCTGTTCCTGCTGTAGTGACATAAACGTCACTTATGTGTCTGTGTAATTAGGGGAAACACAACATTAACTCATAATAATGATAAAGTACAATCATTCATATATGCTATTCCTGTGTGTGTGTCATGTATATATGTTATTCCTGTGTGCCATGTATATGTTATTCCTGTGTGTGTGCCATGCATATATGTTATTCCTGTGTGTGTGCCATGTATATATGTTATTCCTGTGTGTGTGCCATGCATATATGTTAATCCTGTGTGTGTGCCATGTATATATGTTATTCCTGTGTGTGTGCCATGTATATATGTTATTCCTGTGTGTGTGCCATGCATATATGTTATTCCTTTGTGTGTGCCATGTATATATGTTACTCCTGTGTGTGGTGTGTGCCATACATATATGTTATTCCTTTGTGTGTGCCATGTATATATGTTAATCCTGTATGTGTGCCATGTATATATGTTATTCCTGTGTGTGTGCCATGCATGTGTGCTATTCCTGTGTGTGCCATGTATATATGTTATTCCTGTGTGTGTGTGCCATACATATATGTTATTCCTGTGTGTGTCCCATGCATATATGTTATTCCTGTGTGTGTGCCATGTATATATGTTATTCCTGTGTGTGTACCATACATATATGTTATTCCTGTGTGTGTCCCATGCATATATGTTATTCCTGTGTGTGTGCCATGTATATATGTTATTCCTGTTTGTGTGTGCCATGCATATATGTTATTCCTGTGTGTATGTCATGCATATATGTTATTCCTATGTGTGTGCCATGTATATATGTTATTCCTGTGTGTGTGTGCCATGTATATATGTTACTCCTGTGTGTGGTGTGTGCCATACATATATGTTATTCCTTTGTGTGTGCCATGTATATATGTTAATCCTGTATGTGTGCCATGTATATATGTTATTCCTGTGTGTGTGCCATGCATGTGTGCTATTCCTGTGTGTGCCATGTATATATGTTATTCCTGTGTGTGTGTGCCATACATATATGTTATTCCTGTGTGTGTCCCATGCATATATGTTATTCCTGTGTGTGTGCCATGTATATATGTTATTCCTGTGTGTGTACCATACATATATGTTATTCCTGTGTGTGTCCCATGCATATATGTTATTCCTGTGTGTGTGCCATGTATATATGTTATTCCTGTTTGTGTGTGCCATGCATATATGTTATTCCTGTGTGTATGTCATGCATATATGTTATTCCTATGTGTGTGACATGTATATATGTTATTCCTGTGTGTATGCCATGCATATGTTATTCCTGTGTGTGTGACATGCATATATGTTATTCCTGTTTGTGTGTGCCAAGTATATACGTTATTCCTATGTATGTGCCATGCATATATGTTATTCCTGTGTGTGTGCCATGCATATATGTTATTCCTGTGTGTGTGCCATACATATATGTTATTCCTGTGTGTGTCCCATGTACTATGTCATTCCTATGTGTGTACCATGCATACAGTGCCCTCCTGGGGAGGGGGGCGCTAAAGGGACGTAACCATCTGCCAAAGTGGTTATACCCAGTGAATAGAGAGGCGTGGCAATAATATATGCAAATAGATGAAGGAGGAGTTAACTAGAGATAGATCTCCAAAAAGCCCAGATGGGCCTGGAGCTGAAATTTATTAAGGGCCTATTGTGTGCCACTACAGGGGGTGTGACTAGTGATGTGGGAGTGTGGTCAGCACAGGGTTTGTGGTTTGTACCATGGGGTGTGGCTAGTTCCATGGAGTGTGACTAGTACCATGGGGGGCATAGCTAGCGCTTACCATCAACTACTTTAATTTATTGGGGCAGATTCACGTGTTTACCATGCAGGTAAAGCTCCGGATTAAACAGACAGAACTACTCAATTGCTATGCATTTTCCCTGCGCAGTAAACCTGCAACTCACTTGTGTTGTTAACCCATAGATTCCGCGCTTAGTGTCTGGAATCTATGAGTAACCCGCATTAAGCCCCAGAAGGTACATTTAACACAGATATTTCTACATTAAGTGCACCCTCTGGGGCTTATCTTGACCCTTAATTAAATAGCTCAGGGTGAAGCTTTAGCCGAAGGGTAAACCCTGCAGCTAATTGCCCCATACTGAAGCTGTAACAAAAAAATGTGTTGTTAGTTTTGTGAACGGGTATATACTGTATAGTCTGTATTCAGTGAGTGCTATATTAGTTTAGATTAAATACGGAATACGGGAGAAGGGGACATAACATTGTTTAGTAAAGTCTCCCCCTGAGCCACCCATGTATCAAATTTCAAATCAGGGATCAAAACAGCTACAGCTATACTACTCACAGTAAGGTTAGTAATGGGAAGTCAAAAATCATTAAATGTAGCTACAGCTTTATGCCATGCAGACACAGAGGCACTTACTGCCATTGAGGAAGAAGGCAACTGGCTTTTACAGATATGCGATAACCATAGTAAATCCGATAATGAAAAAGGATAAGACATGTTCCGCTCCAAAATTAGGGACCTCCAACTAAAACTAACCCCCATGCTGACATAGAATACATGCCCACTAGTACAATACCCCCCCCTCTGTCTTAGGCAGGGACATAATACGTCTAGACCAGGGGTTCTCAAACTATTTTGCTCTGGGACCCCGTCTAACAATAAAAATTATTACAGGACCCCAGCAAGTTACTGCAGAATGACTGCCACACATGCGTGGTCAGCAGACCGCTCATGTACAGTAGCACTATGGAGATGCAAAACTGAAGTGAGGTATCTGCTAATGCAGGGGCAGAACTATGGGAGACAATGGAGGCGCCTCCTCTATTGCCCACAATATAGTCACCCCACTTAAGGCTATTCTATATTAGAATGTAAGCTCTCGCGAGCAGGTCCCTCTTCCCTCACGTGCTTCTTCTTGCCTTACTTTTACTTTCACTTACAATGGCACCTAAAACTTAGTTACTGACACCCTGCTGCTTATTTAGGTGTTATGCAGCATTGTTTATAAATCATGTACTTGTCCTGTATTGTCTGTACTGTTAATAACTGTTGTCTTGTGTGCTCATTTGTTTCTGTACGTTGTAAGGTGCTGCGGAACCCTTGTGGCGCCATATAAATAAAGGATGATAATAATAATAATTTGTGTTTTTGTGCATATGTGACAGATAGATATGCACCACATTTATTTTCCATTTTGTTTTAGGGGGGCACCAAATTCTAACTTGCCTTCGGGCATCTGTTATGAACTTACGCCACTACGCTAATGCGATCATTTAATTTAGATATTGCAGGGGCGAGCGCCTTTTGAAGCCCCTGTCCCTGCAAGGTGAGACAGAGAGTGACTGGGGAGGCAAAGGGTGACATAGGAGGCAAAGGGTGACATAGGAGGCAGTGGGTGACAGGAAGAAGCTTTGGGAGACAGGGAGAAACAGTGGGTGATGGTGGCAGAGGGTAGCATGAGAAGGCAGAGGGTGACTGGGGAGGCAATAGGTGACATAGGAGGCAGTGGGTAATAGGGAGAAGCAGAGGGTGACTGGGGAGGCAATAGGAGGCAGTGGGTGACGGGGAGGCAGAGGGTGTCGGGTGATGGAGAGGCAGTGGGTGGCAGCGAGAAGCATTGGTTGATAGGGAGGAAGTGGGTGAAAGAGAGAGGCAGTGGGTGGCAAGGAGCAGCAAAGGGTGTAAGGGAAGACAGTGGGTGACTGGGGAGGCAAAAGGTGACATAGGAGGCAGTGGGTAACAGGGAGAACGAGTGGCTCACATGGGGAGGCAGGGGATGACTGGATGACAGGGAGAGACAAAGGGTGATAGGGGGGAGGCAGATCATGGCATGGAAAGACAGAGTGACTGGGGAGGCAAGAGGTGACTTAGGAGGCAGTGAGTAATAGGGAGAAGCAGTGGGTGACAGGGGGAGGCAGAGGGTGTCAGTGGGTGGCAGGGAGAAGCAGAGGATGGCAGTGGGTGGCAAGGAGCCGCAAAGGGTGGCAGGGAAGACAGTGAGTGACTGGGGAGGTAGTGGGAGGCTAAGGGTGACATAGGACACAGTGGGTAACAGGGAGAACCAGTGGGTGACGGGGAGGTAGTAGATGAGAAAGACAGAGGGTGCAGTGCGTTTCAAGGGGGAGGCAGTGGATGACAGGGGGGAGGCAATGGGTTTTTAATACATTTGTTTTTTTCTGTTCACCCCCCCTCCAGTTCCCACACTGGGGGCCTGATTCAGAGCCGGACGCTCTGACCAGAGCAATAACAAGAGCAATAATAATGGGTCTCCAGATACAGCAAATAAATCAACCATGTTTTTTTATTTCTACTTCAGGGTCCATAGGGTATCCACAGGATACCTTAGGGTATAGGTGTGACGTCAGTCATCGGGCACCATAGAGTTAATCTTTCAGCCTCCCAGGATGCACTAGGGTCCCCCTCCTATACCATACTTGCCTACTTTTGAAAAAGAATTTCAAGGAGATTGTGAAAGCAGCACTTATGAGCGCGGCGGTAAAGTGGGCGTGTACTGCTACATCTGAGAGGTGTGTCTTAAAATTGATTTACATCCAAATGTAAACGAGCCCCAAAGCAGTCAGTAAGATCTACTTGTTGATGAAAATACACTGATACTTCTCAGAAAATACATGTAAGCATTGGGATCATTGTGCCTTATAACCAATGCAGGGAAATTATACTAATGATCCCATTTGAATGTATATATCTCTGTTTTTTCTTTTATATAACAGCTTCATAATGGGGATAAGGTGAAATGAGGGAGATTGGTAGACTCTTCAGGGAGACAGGGAGATTGCTGCTATTTCAGGGAGTCTCCCTGACAATGAGGGAGAGTTGGCAAGTATGTCCTATACCCCGCCCCCGAGCCAAGGCACCTCAGTTTAGTTTGGTGCCCGGCCGGAGTCGGGTGCACCTGTTGGAGTGGGGGCTAAGAAGAGCCCCTGAAGTTTTCCTGCATGCAGCTGTGGCTGCACATCTGGATGTACAGCATGGACAGTCAGTCCTGACGTCCATGCTGTCTTCCCTACACCCCCGCCGGTACCAGAACGCCGGTACCGATCCGGGGATGCTGGTGAGCATCTGGGGTCACAGCTAGCGGTGGCCCCAGATGGTCCGGACCATGGCCGGAATCAAGGGGGACAGCAAGGTAAGCAGCGGGGTCCTGCGGTGGGTCCCCGCTGTTACATGGTCCAGAGTCCCCAGGCAGGGGGCTCCCTGGGGACTGGCTGCAGCGTGGAGCCAGGTAAGAACCTGCGCTTCCACTACCCCCCTGGGACAGCGGACCGCAGCAGAGCGGTAGCGCTGCGGCATCCCGGGGGTTAAATGCATGCCACGGGAGCGCGTCTTCCCTGTCTCACAGCCGGCGCCTCCCCCGCTGCACACAGCCCTCTCTGCACACTGTGGAGCGCTCCTCCCCCAGGCCAGCCTCCTCTCTGCTCCTCGGCGGCCATCTTCCTGAACGCATGGTGAACGCTGCTGGAAGCCTGGACGGAGGCATCGTGGTCTGGGTCCCCCCGCATACCTCTCCTCCGCTGTGGTCAGGTCTGTGTATGCAGCGCTGTGTCCTACCAGACTCTGTGTCTGCGTAGTTGAGTGATCAGCGCTGGTTAGTGCAGGAATTGATTTTCTTTGCATTGTATGTGACTGTGCTAGCGCTGCTGCCTGTATCTTCTATTCTGACTAGGGGTGAGCGGGTTCGGATTTCTGAAATCCGAACCCCCCCAAGCCCCTCCGATCCGAGTCCAATCCGAATCAGGCTCGACTTTTCCCGCCTGACTCGGATCTGAAATCGAGGCAAAACGTCATCATCCCGCCTTCCGAGTCTCGCGGGTTTTGGATCCTATATAAGGTACCCGCGTCGGCGCCATTTTCTCACTCGGCTGTGGACAGTGAAGAGGGAGGGTGGGAGTTAGGGCTGTGTAGTGTAGTGTAGTGTAGTGCTGCTGTTGTCCACTACTTCAAAGTCCATAGGGGCTGGCTGTGTTGTGCTGTGCTGCTGTTGTTAATAGGGGCTCTGTCCACTACTTCAAAGTCCATAGGGGCTGGCTGGACTGTGTTGTGCAGTCAGTTCTCCATAGGGGCTGTGTCCACTCCAAAGTCCTGTGCAGTGTCCCAGTCCTAAAGGGATGCTGTAGTGTTGTCCAGGGGGTGCTCTGTCCATCAGGGGTGCTCCCCCCAAGTGCTAAAAAAATAATATATTTTCTGTGTTTGTGAATTGTGTGCGCAGTAGCCGCACGTGCATCAACAAAGTAGTGCCAAGCGTGCGCCTGTGTCATAAGTAAAGGGCCGGCTGGCTTGACCGTTAAAGGGTGCTGTAACCCCCGAAAGTACACTCCAGTCCAAACCAAAAAAAAAAATATTTTCTGTGTTTGTGAATTGTGTGCGCAGTAGCCGCACGTGCATCAACAAAGTAGAGCCAAGCGTGCGCCTGTGTCATAAGTAAAAGGCCGGCTGGCTTGACCATTAAAGGGTGCTGTAACCCCCAAAGTACACTCCAGTCCAAACCAAAAAAAAAATTATTTTCTGTGTTTGTGAATTGTGTGCGCGGTAGCCGCACGTGCATCAACAAAGTAGTGCCAAGCGTGTGCCTGTGTCATAAGTAAAGGGGCGGCTGGCTTGACCATTAAAGGGTGCTGTAACCCCGAAAGTACACTCCAGTCCAAACCAAAAAAAAAATAATTTTCTGTGTTTGTGAATGTGTGCGCAGTAGCCGCACGTGCATCAACAAAGTAGTGCCAAGCGTGCGCCTGTGTCATAAGTAAAGGGCCGGCTGGCTTGACCGTTAAAGGGTGCTGTAACCCCCGAAAGTACACTCCAGTCCAAACCAAAAAAAAAATTATTTTCTGTGTTTGTGAATTGTGTGCGCAGTAGCCGCACGTGCATCAACAAAGTAGTGCCAAGCGTGCGCCTGTGTCATAAGTAAAGGGGCGGCTGGCTTGACCGTTAAAGGGTGCTGTAACCCCGAAAGTGCACTCCAGTCCAAACCAAAAAAAAATGTATTTTCTGTGTTTGTGAATTGTGTGCGCAGTAGCCACACGTGCATCAACAAAGTAGTGCCAAGCGTGCGCCTGTGTCATAAGTAAAGGGGCGGCTGGCTTGACCGTTAAAGGGTGCTGTAACCCCGAAAGTACACTCCAGTCCAAACCAAAAAAAAAATTATTTTCTGTGTTTGTGAATTGTGTGCGCAGTAGCCGCACGTTCATCAACAAAGTAGTGCCAAGCGTGCGCCTGTGTCATAAGTAAAGGGCCAGCTGGCTTGACCGTTAAAGGGTGCTGTAACCCCCAAAGTACACTCCAGTCCAAACCAAAAAAAAAATAATTTTCTGTGTTTGTGAATTGTGTGCGCAGTAGCCGCACGTGCATCAACAAAGTAGTGCCAAGCGTGCGCCTGTGTCATAAGTAAAGGGGCGGCTGGCTTGACCGTTAAAGGGTGCTGTAACCCCGAAAGTACACTCCAGTCCAAACCAAAAAAAAAATTATTTTCTGTGTTTGTGAATTGTGTGCGCAGTAGCCGCACGTGCATCAACAAAGTAGTGCCAAGCGTGCGCCTGTGTCATAAGTAAAGGGCCGGCTGGCTTGACCGTTAAAGGGTGCTGTAACCCCCGAAAGTACACTCCAGTCCAAACCAAAAAAAAAATTATTTTCTGTGTTTGTGAATTGTGTGCGCAGTAGCTGCACGTGCATCAACAAAGTAGTGCCAAGCGTGCGCCTGTGTCATAAGTAAAGGGCCGGCTGGCTTGACCGTTAAAGGGTGCTGTAACCCCCGAAAGTACACTCCAGTCCAAACCAAAAAAAAAATTATTTTCTGTGTTTGTGAATTGTGTGCGCAGTAGCCGCACGTGCATCAAGAAAGTAGTGCCAAGCGTGCGCCTGTGTCATAAGTAAAGGGGCGGCTGGCTTGACCGTTAAAGGGTGCTGTAACCCCGAAATTACACTCCAGTCCAAACCAAAAAAAAATTTATTTTCTGTGTTTGTGAATTGTGTGCGCAGTAGCCGCACGTGCATCAACAAAGTAGTGCCAAGCGTGCGCCTGTGTCATAAGTAAAGGGCCGGCTGGCTTGACCGTTAAAGGGTGCTGTAACCCCCGAAAGTACACTCCAGTCCAAACCAAAAAATAAATTATTTTCTGTGTTTGTGAATTGTGTGCGCAGTAGCCGCACGTGCATCAACAAAGTAGTGCCAAGCGTGCGCCTGTGTCATAAGTAAAGGGCTGGCTGGCTTGACCGTTAAAGGGTGCTGTAACCCCGAAAGTACACTCCAGTCCAAATCAAAAAAAAAAATTTTTTCTGTGTTTGTGAATTGTGTGCGCAGTAGCCGCACGTGCATCAACAAAGTAGTGCCAAGCGTGCGCCTGTGTCATAAGTAAAGGGCCGGCTGGCTTGACCGTTAAAGGGTTCTGTAACCCCCAAAGTACACTACAAACCAAAAAAATATATATTTTCTGTGTTTGTGACTTGTGTGCACTGTGGCTGCACGTGCATCAACAAAGGAGCAGCGCCAGGCGTGCGCCTGTGTCCCATAAGTAAAGAGCCGGCTGGCTCATTTCTTAAAGGGTGGTGTAACCCACAAAGTGCACTACTCTCCAGCAAAAATAAAAAAATATTTTCTGTGTTTGTGTGCGCTTTAGCCGCACGTATATATCAATATAACATAAATGGAGGACCAAACTTTCTCCGATAAAAATAAAATAGGGAAAGATCAAGAACCACTTCCTCCTAGTGCTGTTGCTGCTGCTGGGAGTTGTTCATCATCCCAGAGAGGAAGTAGGAACATCACTACTTTTACTAAACAATTGACCCTCCAACAGTCCCTAGCGATGAGGATGAAGTACGACAGCAGTCATCCTGAAGCAAAACGTATAACTGAGGCCTTGACTGCTATGTTGGTGTTAGACGTGCGTCCGGTATCCACCATTAGTGCAGTGGGATTTAGACAATTGATGGAGGTAGTGTGTCCTCAGTTCCAAATCCCATCTAGATTCCACCTGCATCCTCAAAGCAGCAGCGACAAGCGTGCGTCTGTCTGTTAAAGGGTGGTGACACCCTCAAAGTGTGCTACACAAACAATTAAAATATTGTTCTTTTTTTTTCTGTCTTTGTGAAATGTGTGGGCTGTAGCCGCACCTGCATCCTTTAAGCAGCAGCGACAAGCGTGCGTCTGTCTGTTAAAGGGTGGTGACACCCTCAAAGTGTGCTACACAAACAATAAAAATATTGTTCTTTTTTTTCTGTCTTTGTGAAATGTGTGGGCTGTTGCCGCACCTGCATCCTTAAAGCAGCAGCGACAAGCGTGCGTCTGTCTGTTAAAGGGTGGTGACACCCTCAAAGTGTGCTACACAAACAATTAAAATATTGTTCTTTTTTTTTCTGTCTTTGTGAATTGTGTGGGCTGTAGCCGCACTTGCATCCTCAAAACAGCAGCGACAAGCGTGCGTCTGTCTGTTAAAGGGTGTTGTAACTCTCAAAGTGCTCCAAAAAATAAAAAAAAATTTTTTATGTGTTTGTGAAATGTGTGGGCTGTAGCCGCACCTGCATCCTTAAAGCAGCAGCGACAAGCGTGCGTCTGTCTGTTAAAGGGTGGTGACACCCTCAAAGTGTGCTACACAAACAATTAAAATATTGTTCTTTTTTTCTGTCTTTGTGAATTGTGTGGGCTGTAGCCGCACTTGCATCCTCAAAGCAGCAGCGACAAGCGTGCGTCTGTCTGTTAAAGGGTGTTGTAACTCTCAAAGTGCTCCAAAAAATAAAAAAAAATTTTTAATGTGTTTGTGACTTGTGTGCGATGTAGCCGCACTTGCATCCTCAAAGCAGCAGCGACAAGCGTGCGTCTGTCTGTTAAAGGGTGGTGACACCCTCAAAGTGTGCTACACAAACAATTAAAATATTGTTCTTTTTTTTCTGTCTTTGTGAATTGTGTGCGCAGTAGCCGCACGTGCATCAACAAAGTAGTGCCAAGCGTGCGTCTGTCTGTTAAAGGGTGGTGTAACTCTCAAAGTGCTCCAAAAAATAAAAAACTATTTTTTTAATGTGTTTGTGACTTGTGTGCGATGTAGCCGCACTTGCATCCTCAAAGCAGCAGCGACAAGCGTGCGTCTGTCTGTTAAAGGGTGGTGACACCCTCAAATTGTGCTACACAAACAATAAAAATATTCTTCTTCTTTTTTCTGTCTTTGTGAATTGTGTGGGCTGTAGCCGCACCTGCATCCTTAAAGCAGCAGCGACAAGCGTGCGTCTGTCTGTTAAAGGGTGGTGACACCCTCAAAGTGTGCTACACAAACAATAAAAATATTCTTCTTCTTTTTTCTGTTTTTGTGAATTGTGTGGGCTGTAGCCGCACCTGCATCCTTAAAACAGCAGCGACAAGCGTGCGTCTGTCTGTTAAAGGGTGGTGACACCCTCAAAGTGTGCTACACAAACAATTAAAATATTGTTCTTTTTTTTCGGTCTTTGTGAAATGTGTGGGCTGTAGCCGCACCTGCATCCTTAAAGCAGCAGCGACAAGCGTGCGTCTGTCTGTTAAAGGGTGGTGTAACTCTCAAAGTGCTCCAAAAAATAAAAAACTATTTTTTTAATGTGTTTGTGACTTGTGTGCGATGTAGCCGCACTTGCATCCTCAAAGCAGCAGCGACAAGCGTGCGTCTGTCTGTTAAAGGGTGGTGACACCCTCAAAGTGTGCTACACAAACAATAAAAATATTCTTCTTTTTTCTGTCTTTGTGAATTGTGTGGGCTGTAGCCGCACCTGCATCCTTAAAGCAGCAGCGACAAGCGTGCGTCTGTCTGTTAAAGGGTGGTGACACCCTCAAAGTGTGCTACACAAACAATTAAAATATTGTTCTTTTTTTTTCTGTCTTTGTGAATTGTGTGGGCTGTAGCCGCACTTGCATCCTCAAAGCAGCAGCGACAAGCGTGCGTCTGTCTGTTAAAGGGTGTTGTAACTGTCAAAGTGCTCCAAAAAATAAAAAAATTTTTTTAATGTGTTTGTGACTTGTGTGCGATGTAGCCGCACTTGCATCCTCAAAGCAGCAGCGACAAGCGTGCGTCTGTCTGTTAAAGGGTGGTGACACCCTCAAAGTGTGCTACACAAACAATTAAAATATTGTTCTTTTTTTTCTGTCTTTGTGAATTGTGTGCGCAGTAGCCGCACGTGCATCAACAAAGTAGTGCCAAGCGTGCGTCTGTGTCATAAGTAAAGGGCCGGCTGGCTTGACCGTTAAAGGGTCCTGTAACCCCCAAAGTACACTACAAACCAAAAAAATATATATTTTCTGTATTTGTGTCTTGTGTGCACTGTGGCTGCACGTGCATCAACAAAGGAGCAGCGCCAAGCGTGCGCCTGTGTCCCATAAGTAAAGAGCCGGCTGGCTCATTTCTTAAAGGGTGGTGTAACCCACAAAGTGCACTACTCTCCAGCAAAAATAAAAAAATATTTTCTGTGTTTGTGTGCGCTTTAGCCGCACGTATATATCAATATAACATAAATGGAGGACCAAACTTTCTCCGATAAAAATAAAATAGGGAAAGATCAAGAACCACTTCCTCCTAGTGCTGTTGCTGCTGCTGGGAGTTGTTCATCATCCCAGAGAGGAAGTAGGAACATCACTACTTTTACTAAACAATTGACCCTCCAACAGTCCCTAGCGATGAGGATGAAGTACGACAGCAGTCATCCTGAAGCAAAACGTATAACTGAGGCCTTGACTGCTATGTTGGTATTAGACGTGCGTCCGGTATCCACCATTAGTGCAGTGGGATTTAGACAATTGATGGAGGTAGTGTGTCCTCGGTTCCAAATCCCATCTAGATTCCACCTGCATCCTCAAAGCAGCAGCGACAAGCGTGCGTCTGTCTGTTAAAGGGTGGTGACACCCTCAAAGTGTGCTACACAAACAATTAAAATATTGTTCTTTTTTTTTCTGTCTTTGTGAAATGTGTGGGCTGTAGCCGCACCTGCATCCTTAAAGCAGCAGCGACAAGCGTGCGTCTGTCTGTTAAAGGGTGGTGACACCCTCAAAGTGTGCTACACAAACAATTAAAATATTGTTCTTTTTTTTTCTGTCTTTGTGAATTGTGTGGGCTGTAGCCGCACTTGCATCCTCAAAGCAGCAGCGACAAGCGTGCGTCTGTCTGTTAAAGGGTGGTGTAACTCTCAAAGTGCTCCAAAAAATAAAAAAAATTTTTTAATGTGTTTGTGACTTGTGTGCGATGTAGCCGCACTTGCATCCTCAAAGCAGCAGCGACAAGCGTGCGTCTGTCTGTTAAAGGGTGGTGACACCCTCAAAGTGTGCTACACAAACAATAAAAATATTCTTCTTCTTTTTTCTGTCTTTGTGAATTGTGTGGGCTGTAGCTGCACCTGCATCCTTAAAGCAGCAGCGACAAGCGTGCGCCTGTCTGTTAAAGGGTGGTGACACCCTCAAAGTGTGCTACACAAACAATAAAAATATTCTTCTTCTTTTTTCTATCTTTGTGAATTGTGTGGGCTGTAGCCGCACCTGCATCCTTAAAACAGCAGCGACAAGCGTGCGTCTGTCTGTTAAAGGGTGGTGACACCCTCAAAGTGTGCTACACAAACAATTAAAATATTGCTCTTTTTTTTTCGGTCTTTGTGAAATGTGTGGGCTGTAGCCGCACCTGCATCCTTAAAGCAGCAGCGACAAGCGTGCGTCTGTCTGTTAAAGGGTTTTGTAACTCTCAAAGTGCTCCAAAAAATAAAAAACTATTTTTTTAATGTGTTTGTGACTTGTGTGCGATGTAGCCGCACTTGCATCCTCAAAGCAGCAGCGACAAGCGTGCGTCTGTCTGTTAAAGGGTGGTGACACCCTCAAAGTGTGCTACACAAACAATAAAAATATTCTTCTTTTTTCTGTCTTTGTGAATTGTGTGGGCTGTAGCCGCACCTGCATCCTTAAAACAGCAGCGACAAGCGTGCGTCTGTCTGTTAAAGGGTGGTGACACCCTCAAAGTGTGCTACACAAACAATTAAAATATTGTTCTTTTTTTTTCGGTCTTTGTGAAATGTGTGGGCTGTAGCCGCACCTGCATCCTTAAAGCAGCAGCGACAAGCGTGCGTCTGTCTGTTAAAGGGTTTTGTAACTCTCAAAGTGCTCCAAAAAATAAAAAACTATTTTTTTAATGTGTTTGTGACTTGTGTGCGATGTAGCCGCACTTGCATCCTCAAAGCAGCAGCGACAAGCGTGCGTCTGTCTGTTAAAGGGTGGTGACACCCTCAAAGTGTGCTACACAAACAATAAAAATATTCTTCTTTTTTCTGTCTTTGTGAATTGTGTGGGCTGTAGCCGCACCTGCATCCTTAAAGCAGCAGCGACAAGCGTGCGTCTGTCTGTTAAAGGGTGGTGACACCCTCAAAGTGTGCTACACAAACAATTAAAATATTGTTCTTTTTTTTTCGGTCTTTGTGAAATGTGTGGGCTGTAGCCGCACCTGCATCCTTAAAGCAGCAGCGACAAGCGTGCGTCTGTCTGTTAAAGGGTGGTGTAACCCTCAAAGTGTGCTACACAAACAATAAAAATATTCTTTTTTTTTTCTGTCTTTGTGAATTGTGTGGGCTGTAGCCGCACTTGCATCCTCATAGCAGCAGCGACAAGCGTTCGTCTGTCTGTTAAAGGATTACATCGGTGACAGCATCCAAGTAGGCATGTCAGACAGTCCGTACCTGTACTGGCAGGAAAAAGAAGCAATTTGGAGGTCCCTGTACAAACTGGCTCTATTTTACCTGAGTTGCTCCCCCTCCAGTGTGTACTCCGAAAGAGTGTTTAGTGCAGCCGGGAACCTTGTCAGCGAAAGGCGTAGGAGGTTGCTTCCACAAAATGTGGAGAAGATGATGTTCATAAAATGAATTATCAACTCTTCCAGGGAGACCAGCCTCCAGAACGTACAGAGGGACCTGTGGTTCCAGCAGGGACGAATTAATACTCTGTGAGGATGAGGATGTACACACTGAAGAGGGTGAGGAATCGGTGGATGAGGAGGATGAGGATGACATCTTGCCTCCGTAGAGCCAGTTTGTGCAGGGACAGATTAATTGCCAGCTTGTTTTGTGGGGGCCCAAACGAACCAATCATTTCAGCCACAGTTGTGTGGCAGACCCTGGCGCTGAAATGATTGGTTTGTTAAAGTGTGCATGTCCTGTTTATACAACATAAGGGTGGGTGGGAGGGCCCAAGGACAATTCCATCTTGCACCTCTTTTTTTTCTTTGCATTATGTACAGTTTGGGGCCTAGTTTTTCAAACTGCCATCCTGTCTGCCACTGCAGTTTCACGCCTAGATGGGTCACGTGTTTGTGCCGCCCACTCGTGTCGCTTAGCATAGTCATCCAGCTACCTCGGTGCAACCTTTTGGACATAAAAACACTATTGTGAGGTGTGAGGTGTTCAGAATAGACTGGAAATGAGTGGAAATTAAGGTTATTGAGGTTAATAATAGCATAGGAGCAGAAAAACCTACAAATTCTGTGATTTTAGCTGTTTTTATGCTTTTTTTCAAAAAAATACAGATCCAAAACACAAAACCCAGAACCCAAAACACGGAAGGGTGGTTTTGGCAAAACCAATCCAGATCCAAAACACGAAGAAAGATCCAGATCCAAAACCAAAACACAAAACACGAAAAGTGGCCGGTGCACACCCCTAATTCTGACTGTCAGCTTTATTACTGTCCCTGTTCTTTCTGCTAAGCCCTTGCGGTGCGGTGCTGCAGGGTGGTCTCTCGCCTCTTTAAAATACAATTGGTGAGAGGGGTCACATACTTGGTACCATAATGTCTGAAAGTGATTTTCCTCTCCGGCTACAGTCTACTACGTGTAAAGTACCTTTAGCGGAGGGGGAGGGTAGCACGGAGGGCCTCTGCCGGCAGTGTTTGTCAATGGCGCAGCCTCTTACGGTTACAGCACCAGTACAGGAGCCACCCTGGGCTTGTTTCGCTCAGGCGCTTACAACCTTAGTGGGCCAGTTAGCTCCGCAGCCCGCGTTTACGCAGATGGGTTGGTCCTAGCAGTCAGTGGTGTCGTCACCCATGCAGGGTTTCCCAAGACAATTGGTGGTACCCCGCAGTCTCCCTATTTCCCCTCTCCCGGTTTCTCAGGAGCCGGCGTGGGTTAACTCCCTGACGAGTTCTGTACAGCACTTGTCGGATGTGTTGCAGGGGGAGGCTGTGATGCGGCCACATAAACGGCCGGTGGCGTCTCTGTCGGCTCCTTATGAGGATGACGAAGGGACGTCTGATGATGGGGAGATTCTGGATCCTTACGATCAGGAACCTCTCCATACTAAGGACGCTGACGCTAGGTCCAAGGTGTATATTCCTGGACTTATTCGGGCAGTCCGCACAGCCTTGGTGATTGAGGACGAAGTTCCCCCAGCTGCTAAATCCAAGTATGCCTTTTTTAAGGATGTGAAGGGTGACGCCACAGTCTTTCCTCTTTCGGGTCAGTTAATGGACCATTTAGAAGAGGCGTGGAAACAGCCTGGCAAGCGATACCAGCCGCAGAGGCGCCTGGCGGTGGCTTATCCGTTCGCGGATAATTATTTTGCTAAATGGGAATCCCCTCCACAGGTGGATTCTCATGTGACACGTCTTGTCCGTAGTGCCACATTGCCGATGCCATCCATGTCCTCCCTTAAGAATGCTACGGACCGCAAGGTGGAGATCTGCCTGAAGTCCGCTTATTCCCTTGCGGGGGGGGCAGCGCGGCCGGCTATGGCCATTTGCTGGGTTGCCAGAGCGATGGTGCACTGGGCGGATTCATTGGAGGCGTCCTTTGATTCCGACTGTCCGGCCGAGCAAACGGAGTTGATTGGTAATCTCCGTGATTCGGCCACTTATATCAACGAGGCGGCCTTAGACATTAGTACACTGGTGTCTCGAATTCCTTCAGCAGCGGTGGCTGCTCGTCGCACTTTGTGGTTGCGATCCTGGAAGGCGGACGCTGATTCCAAAAAGGGTTTGGAGGCGTTGCCCTTTAACGGAGATGTTCTCTTCAGTCCAGATCTGGACAAGATTGTGGCCACGCTGGCGGCAGCCAAACCGGCATGTCTCCCGTCGGCCGCTGTTCCTTCTGGTTCAGGACCATCGTCCTTTCGGTCTTATAGGGCACAGGGCAGGCCCAAACCACAGTCTTTTCCCGACAGGCTGGTCCCAAGAAATCGGCCAAGCCCCGGAAGCAGGCATGGAGTACCAAACGTCCGGCCCCTAAGCCTGATGACAAGCCTGCAGCCTGACGGTCCGGGCCTCCCTTTGGGGGATCCCAAAGTGGGAGGCCGCCTGCTGCAGTTCGCCCGGTGTTGGTCGATCACCACGACAGACACTTGGGTTCTCGAGGTGGTCTCCCACGGGTACGCCCTCTCTTTCCGGCACAGACCCCCGGCTCGATTCTTCACCACGGGTCTACCATCAGACTGGAACAAGGCCACGGAGCTGCGGAAGGTCTTGCACACTATGCTCCAGGCTGGAGTTATAGTGCCTGTTCCATTCTCCCAGAGGGGCCAGTGTTTCTATTCCAATCTTTTTTTGGTGCAGAAACCCAATGGGTCGTATCGTCCGATTCTCAACCTCAAAGCTCTCAACAAGTCTTTGCGGGTGCCGAAGTTTTGGATGGAGACCCTACGGTCCATCATTCTGGCGTTGAAACCTGGGGACTACATGGTGTCCTTGGACATACAGGACGCTTACCTGCATGTCCCTATTCTTTTGCACCATCAACAGTTCCTCAGGTTTGCAATCCGCAGCGACCACTTTCAGTTTCGGGCGTTACCTTTTGGCCTGGCAACAGCACCGCGTGTGTTCACCAAGGTGATGGCGGTCATGGCGGCTTCTCTGTGGCTGCAGGGAGTCCGCATGTTGCCGTACTTGGACGACCTTTTATTAGTGGCAGGATCTCCGGAGCTCCTTCTGTGCCACTTGGACCTGACCATTGCGCTACTGCAATGGCACGGCAGGTTAATAAACTGTCAGAAGTCCACTTTAATACCGTCTCGGAGGATTCTGCACCTCGGAGCCTTATTGGACTCGGGTCAGCAAAGGATCTTTGTGATGGGGGAAAAGATCTCTACTTTACAGTCGAGGGTGCGCAGTTGTCTGCACAGCCGCCGGGTGTCTCTACACTCGGCGATGAGGTTACTGGGCTCCATGGTGTCGGTGTTCGACATGGTGGAATATGCCCAGTTTCACTCCAGACCTCTGCAGCACCTGATCCTGTCCAAGTGGAACGGGCTGCCTCAGTCTCTGAAGTCCCAGATGCTAGTGCTCACCCCGGAGGTTCGCCTGTCCCTTGCCTGGTGGTTGCAGATGACCCATCTCAGCAAGGGACGTCCGTTCTGGGTACCAAATTGGGTCCTGTTGACAACGGACGCCAGTCTTCGGGGCTGGGGAGCAGTTTCGGGTCCACACTTGTTCCAGGGCAGGTGGACGCCGACAGAAGCGGAGCTTCCAATAAATATCTTGGAACTCCGTGCGGTCTTCAATGCTCTCCAGCAGGCACATCGGGTTCTCCAGGGTCGACCGGTGCAGGTCCAGTTGGACAACGCTACCACCGTGGCCTACATAAACAGGCAGGGAGGAACCCGAAGTCGGGCGGCTCTCGTAGAGGTGTCTCGGATCCTGGTATGGGTGGAGCGCAATCTTCCAGCCATATCAGCGGTCTTCATCCAGGGAGTGCTAAATTGGGAGGCGGACTTTCTAAGTCGCCAGCGCGTTCATCCGGGGGAATGGTCCTTGCACCCGGACGTTTTTCAACTGCTGGTGGACAGGTGGGGTCTTCCAGAGATCGACCTCATGGCGTCCCGGCACAACAACAAGTTGCCGGTTTACGGGTCTCGCACAAGAGACGAAGAGGCGTCTCTGGTGGATGCTCTGTCCGTCCGGTGGACGTTCCGGTTCGCATACCTGTTTCCTTTGGTTTCCCTTCTTCCACGGGTTATCCGGAAATTCAAACAGGAAGGAGGGACGCTCCTGTTGATAGCTCCCACGTGGCCCAGACAGCACTGGTTCTCAGACCTTCAGGGTCTGTCCGTGGACAGTCCTCTGCGGTTGCCGCTACGACCGGACCTTCTGTCGCAGGGTCCTTGTCTTCACCCGTCCTGACTCGGCTGTCTTTGACGGCGTGGCTGTTGAGACAGCCATGTTGAGGTCCAGGGGGTTTTCCAGCTCTGTGGTGCGTACCATGTTACGAGCTCGGAAACCGTCGTCCGCGAGGATATACCATCGCGTGTGGCATACGTTCTTCCAATGGTGTCGACCGAGAGGTTATGCACCGCGGGAGTTTCGTCTGTCTAGGATACTCGCCTTCCTACAAGCGGGACTAGATCATGGGCTTCGCCTTGCTTCTTTGAAGGTACAGGTTTCGGCCCTGTCTGTCTGGTTTCACCGTAGGATTGCTACAATCCCGGATGTGCGCACCTTTATGCAAGGTGTTCTCCGCATTCAGCCGCTCTTTGTTCCACCTGTGGTGCCTTGGGATTTGACTGTGGTCCTGAGGGCTCTCCAGGGACCGCCGTTTGAACCACTGGGCTCAGTGGATCTTAAATGGCTAACAGCTAAGACTGTTTTCCTTCTGGCCATAGCTTCGGCCAGACGTGTTTCTGATTTAGGGGCTCTCTCTTGTAGACCCCCTTTCTTGATTTTTCATGGGAACAGGGCAGTGCTCCGCACTCGGCCTGAATTTCTTCCCAAAGTTGTTTCCCAGTTTCATGTTAACGAGGAAATAGTTGTTCCGGCCTTTAACTCACCTGGTCTTTCAGTGGGTGAGGCCACTTGGATGTTGTGCGGGTCTTAAGGACTTATGTTGACCGCACTTCTTCGTTTAGGAAGTCGGACGCCTTGTTTGTCCTCTATGGCTTCCGTAAAAAGGGTTGGCCTGCTTAAAAGCAAACTTTGGCAGCCTGGATCCATATGGCTATTTCTGAAGCTTATCTTCATGAAGGTCTGCCGGCTCCTCCTTCTTTGAAGGCTCATTCCACTAGGTCTGTGGGTCCTTCGTGGGCAGCTCGACGTGGTGCCTCTGCAGTCCAGATCTGCAAGGCTGCTACGTGGTCCTCTGTCCATACCTTCGTGAGGTATTACAGGTTTGACACCTTCGCCTCTCAGGATGCTTCCATCGGGCGGCGGATTCTCCTTTCAGCACAGGAGCGTCCCCACCCTTAAAGGATACTGCTTTGGGACATCCCCAAGGTATCCTGTGGATACCCTATGGACCCTGAAGTAGAAAATATGAGATATGGTAAGAACTTACCTTTATCTCTATTTCTACGAAGTCCATAGGGTTCCACAGGACACCCCCGCCCTGTCACACCTGTGCTGCAGATGGGCTTTGGTCTGGTCAACGGTTTTCCCGTCTCCCTCTGGTGAAAGTGTGATTCTTGTGTGTATCCAGATCTTCTTTCTCTCTCTTCCTTCTCCTCCTCCGGCCTATGGCTTGGTAACTAACTGAGGTGCCTTGGCTCGGGGGCAGGGTATAGGAGGGGGACCCTAGTGCATCCTGGGAGGCTGAAAGCTTAACTCTATGGTGCCCGATGACTGACGTCACACCTATACCCCAAGGTATCCAGGTATCCTGTGGAACCTTATGGACTTCGTAGAAATAGAGATAACAAAGGTAAGTTCTTACCATATCTCATTTTTTTTTTTTAAATCATTTTTATTAAGGTATATATAAATAGAAGTATAAATATATAAACGGGATATGTTTAAGATGCCGGCAGTCGCAATCCCGACCGCCGGCATCTAGAATCCTTAATCCCGGCTAGGGTTAAATGACAGGCATCTATAATCCAGATACCTGTAATTTTCCCGACGCCGGCACACCGGCGCCCGGCATCCCGATTGAAGGGATGCTGGGCGCCGCAAGCAGATAGCCGCGGGGGGGGGAAGGGTTAGGTTTAGGCCACCCGGGGGGGGATTTAGGGTTAGGCACCCCCGGGAGCGTTAGGGTTAGGCTAGGGGGAGGGAGGATTAGGCACCCCCCCTGGGTCTTAGGGTTATGCACCCCCCCTGGGATTTAGGTTTAGGCAGCGGGGAAGGGGGGGTTAGGGTTAGGCACTTGGGGGGGAGGTTAGGGTTAGGCACCCCTAAGGAGGGTTAGGGTTAGGGGGTTAGAATAGAATAGTTTATACTTACCTTTTGACGATCGGGATTTCCAGCGCTGTCGGTCTTCCGCTGCCGGGCTCTGCTGTTTTGTCGGGCTGCCGCAGCCGGGATTCGAGCTGCCGGTCATGCGGCAGCCGGCATTCCATACCGAATAAAAAGGAGGAGGTAGAAAAAGAATTACAGAAAAAAGAGGGGAAAATTAATTAGGTGGGATAAGGGGATACACACCAAGCCTACAATTCGCATAAAGAACTGTTGCATACATCACAAATGCTTCGAAGACACATGTAGTTATATCACATCATATCACAATCAGTGCTAAAATAAAATTATAATACCCTGCATTATGAAAACTTGCTAACGTCCATGTTTTAATTGGTATAATTAATGAACTTTTGACAACCAATATTCATTCCAGCTAATCCATCGGCTAATAAGGAACCCCTACTATTTCCATCTCAAAGTGAGATTGTACACTTCTCTCTACCTCTGCAAGGGTGGGAACTGGGGACGTGCACCAATGATGAGCTAATAAAAGTTTAGTGGAGATAAGGATATGACCCATATGGGTCACTGAATATGGTATCTCCTTCTGTTACATGGAACATTGCTAGCAGTGGACTTGAATATGAGTATGAGAGATCTTTGAGATGAGAGCAAATATTGACTTCCACAAGACGGAGATGTTAGAACAAGACCAAAAACATGTAGTAGAGTTCCCACATGACCACATCCACGCAAACATAGATTAGCCGTAGATGGCTGGATAATATGCATAAGGGCTGGGGTTAGATATACTCTGTGGAGAAGTTTATAAAAAAGTTCACAAAGGGAAATACATTTAGATAAATGGAAACAAATTTGATAAATTTTATGCCATTGAGTCAAGGGGATAGAACAGGAGAGATCATTTTCCCATTTTTTCAATGAGGGGATTATAATTGGAGTCGGAGGCTGTACTAATAGTGAATACCACCAAGTAATATTACCCTTACTCCCCGTTTTAAAAAGTTTCTCACGCAAATACTTAGGGAGCGGCGAAACCCTGTGGGACCTCTGTAAATTGCAAGTGATCCAGTGTCGCACTTGGAGGTATTTGTAGAAGTCTTTATGTGTAATAGAATAATGTCATTGAAGTTGAGCATAAGAGGCCACAGACCCTTCTATCATGATATCATCTAACGAGAGCATTCCTTGAACCGCCCATGAATGAAGTGACAGATCTGGGATCTACCGCTCTATACTTTTCAGAGATCAGTTGTTGGAAGGGACACATCCTCTGCTAGAGTCACATACTCTAACCAGGCTTTATGGGATGCCTGCACCACCACTGATTGACAAGTCAGGGGTAGCTTAATAGTAGATGGCAATAATAATATATCTGATAATGGGAGAGGAGCTGCCTGACTTCGTTCAAGTAATACCCATGCTTTGGGATTAGTCATTACGGACCATTCGCCCAACTGTGACAGAAGACTCGCTAATTGGTAGCAATGTAGATCTGGGAAAGATAGCCCTCCTTCAGATTTAGGGAGCGACATTATACATCTGGCTAGCCTATGTATCTTGCCTTTCCAAACATATTTATAAAAAATAGAATAGAACTTGTTTAAAATATATTTAGGGACTATAATGGGGATAGTTCTGAATAGGTATAGTATTTTGGGCAGAATTACCATTTTTAGAGCCGCTATATGCCCCATCCATGAGACCTCTTGGAGCATCCAGTCCGACAGCATGAGCGAAATTTTACTCAATAGAGGGAGATAGTTACAGGGAATCAAGGACGTAATTTTAGGGGTAATTTGGATTCCAAGATATTTAAGGCCCCTATCCTTCCACGAGTACAAGTACCTAGCACTAAGGGAATGAAGAAGTCCTGAGGAAAAATTCATAGGGAGGGCCTCAGTTTTAGAACAGTTTCATTTATAATATGACACCTTGGAGTATTCCTCCAAAACCCCATGTAGATGAGGAAGGGAGGAGGTGGGATCGGAGATAACATAGAATAACATCGTCCACGAATAGGCATATTTTATGAAATTTCCCATATAGTTCGGGACCCTGGATGGTAAGTTTAGACCGACTGGCCTCCGCCAATGGCTCAATTGCCAAAGCAAACACAAGCGGAGACAGGGGGCAGCCTTGGCGTGTGCCATTGGTTATTTGGAATGCAGGAGAGAGAAGACCATGGAGAAATGGAGGTCAAAGCTCTGGCAGTTATTCCAAACTTGCTTAGAGTAGCTTGCAAATATCCCCAGTGAATCCTATCGAATGCCTTTTCTGTGTCCAAAGACAGCAAAAGAACAGTGGAGCTCGATCTTGCCCCACAGCGCATGCGTACAACTTCTGGGTGGGCCGGGGGCATGCCTGGCCAAACTGAGGCGTTCCAGTAGGAACGCTTGCCGTTTGGGGGCGGCCCACTGACATCATCAGTGATGTCAGTGGGGAGCTTCCTGCTCGATCAGAGCAGGAAGCTCCCTGGGGCTTAAGGTTGACGAGACCCTACCTTAGGGTCTCGTCGTAAGCCCCGATGGTCTTGACCATCGCGACCATCACCCTTGTCGGTCGTTAGAGCTGTGGGTGTTAACCCACAGCCTAACGACCGTCATGGAGGCGGCCGTTCAGGATGCAAGCGGCCACCCTGTTTCAGAACGACCGCTTGCATCCTACGACCGCCTCTGAATGAGGCCCAGAGTCCTCTCTCGCAGAAAAGGCATCGATAATATTGATAACCCTGCTTGTATTGTTGGGGGATTGTCTCCCCTGTACAAAACCAACTTGGCCCCGATGTATCAGGGAGGGGAGTAAAGGGTTTAGTCTATTAGCGATAAGTTTAGCGAATATTTTAATGTCAGTATTGAGTTAGGCTATTGGGCGGTAGTTAGCCAACATAGTGGGGTTCTTGCCAGGCTTGGGGAAAGCAACAATCCTAGCTTCTAGCATTTCTTTGGGAAAAGCACCAGATTCCAAAGCTGCATTAAAAACCTGGGCCAAAAGAGGAGCCAGAGAGTCCTGAAAACATTTATAAAATCTGTTTATGTAGCCGTCCGGTCCCGGATCCTTGTTAGATGAGAGCATTAATGGCTGCTACTATCTCCTCTGCTGACCAAGGGCAGCTAAGAGCCTGCAAAGCATCAGTATTCAGAGAGGGAAGATGTATATCTTCTAGGAATTTGCTGATCTCAACTGCGGTCGGCTGTGAAGTTGCAGAATCATCTGCCAGGTTGTATAGATGAGAATAATGCTTTGCAAATGCGTTAGCAATTTCCATAGGATCTGTAACTTGAACTCCGTGTAGTTTAGCAATTGCTCTAACCCGGTCTTTAGCCACTATCCCTGTAAGTGTTCTAGCTAACATTCTACCCGCCCTATCTCCCTGCACATAAAATTTTGTTTCAATCTAACTATAGATTTATGTACTTCTTGTAGAGTCAGAACATTCCATTCCTCCCTGACTTTAAGGAGATCTTTATGTATATTTTTTATTAGATGGGGATGATTTATGTCTGGATTCTAATGGGGGGCATCCACTAGACGATTTTAGCAGGCGATTGAACGATAACGATATCGTTATCGTTCAATCGTTTAAAAATCATTTAAAAATCGTTTGCAAATCGTGCAGCAATTGTTTCTAACGATGTACGGCGCGCGCTCCCGCTGGTCGTTTGATCGTCTCTTCCATCGACTGAACATGCAGGTCAATTTCACTTGATTGCTTACAAATCGTTTGCACATTGTTTATACATCGTTTACACATCGTTCACGCTGAATGATCAAACGATGAACCACTATCTGCCCACTATAGCTGAAAGCGGTCAATCACAGATTGAAACAACATAGTTTATCGTTAGATCGTTTGCAAATCGTTGGAAGATCAAATTTCAAGGGAAAATTCAAGGGAAAATTGTTAAGAGGTTGGACAGGGATAAACTCGTCTAGTGGATGCCCCCCTTAAGTCAGCAATTTGAGTTTCCCATTCTGTTCATCTCTGAAGCGCACTTTTACAAGGTCGCGCTGCTGTCTGGATAGCTGTTCCACGCACCACTGCTTTTAAAGCACACCATACAGTGAAGACAGATGTATGCCCTACTGGGTTCGTTTCAAGGTATAAAAATAAAGATTGGGAGATGGATTGTTTCGCATCCTGGTCACTAAGAAGATAGCCACCCAATCTCCATGGGCTGGGTGAAGTTCTAATCGAGATATTCCATTGTAAACTAAGTGCAGAATGGTCAGACCATATCAATGGCAGGATAGAGGCCTCTTTAATCTGTTGGAGGGTCCATTTGTCGGAGAGAAATAGGTCGATCCAAGAGTATGAGAGGTGGACCTGGGAAAAAAGTATAATCTCTCATTGAAGGATTCTTGGCTCTCCAAATATCGTAAAGATCATATTCTAATAGGATGCGTCAGAATGCCTGAGAATGGTCATGGGGGTGGCGGGCTCGTGAATAAGTTTGGGAGTAGATCGGTCTACATGAGGGTCGAGGACCATATTAATCACTGAACAGCAAACAGGTGAATCCCGCATCGGAATATAGGAATTCATTTTAAACCCAACTATAATACCATTAAATCAAAAGTAGAATAATTTACTATGTTGGTGGTGCTCCCTGGGAAAAGTATACAACATACTTATGAAAAAAGGCTTCTAGACTAGAGCAAGGCAAGAAATTCCCTTTCTGGGGCACTCTTTAAATATATATGATGTGAATTGATAGTTTGTTTAAAACATAACCTTTATTGCTATAACATTCTAAAAAAAGAGGGATATGTTATAGACTTTGAAATAATTCACAATTATAAGTCTACCCTATTAAAAAGGTATAATCTAAATAAACTTGTGAAGTGGTGAAAATATAAATTGACACTCAATATGGGATATTAATGGCAAAAAAGGTTGTTTTTTTAGGTCTAAATTGCCCCCCAATGAGTGTTATGACAGCTTTACCTTAGGAATAGATACTCCCCTTTATTTATATATGTGTTTTAAGTAAATCACTAGGTCAGATATCTCCGTGTTTCTACACAGTATCAGAATCAATCATCAATTTTATACATCAAACTGACATTGCACGCATCCCATTAGTGCATGTTTACAAAATCCATTATATCGCAGTACATATGTCCATTTTTACAAGCACTATGGTGTGCAGCAAATCGTAGTAGGAGAGTTTCAGAGATTTATCTTGAGACTTCTCAAATTTATTTTGACCAGAAACGATGTTGTCTTCGACGACCGCAACTATCTCCAGGTAAGAGGCGGTTTGTGCCCCCACTTATGCTAACCTCTTCCTGGCATGATGGGAAAGGGAACATGTTTTTAATGAGATGAATGAGCCCTACACCCAACATATCGTAACATGGCTCCGGTACATCGATGACCTCATTATATGGGAGGGGTACAGAGGAAAAACTTATACAGTTCATGGAACATCTGAACAAGAATGAATTAAACCTTAAATACTGTCATTAATACTAGCCTGTAGAATCCAATGACACATGGTAAATATCAAGGTTCTTCTCATAGCCTGACAGTGATGTATTTGGAAAAACACCTCAGTATTATGGGAATTCCGCTTTATTGTAATTCAGTAACCTTCCCATAATGGCCATCGTACAGAAGGTATAGGTAATAGGCGCTCCAACGTTACTTTCTGAAGTATAAGTAGACTTCGCTTAAAGGGCCTGATTCCAAAATGTACACAAACCCGATGGTTTACGTCCATCTAGGATGGCGAGTGGGCTGCACATGTACAGAAAGGGTCCTGCAAGATCGCCCGCAGTGTCCCCGAAGCCGCATCATAACTGACATGCGAAGATGGGTGGTAGAACTGCGCTCTCGTTGACCATAACTGACATGCTTACCAACCCCAGTCAGGATCTCCTCCGACTGACTTTTTCAGTAGGGATATGTTCAGCCGCCGATATTTCAATACCATTCCCAAAATAGATACAATAAAATTACCAATGGATAACCAAAGGCTCAATCAATAATTCTATATTAAATTTTGCTGTTCTCAGCAGCTGGGACAAATTAGCACTTGGTAGATTGTCCCCACTAATATAAAGCGCAATGGATGGATGGATTTTGGCATTTGTTATGGGGCTGTCCGTTTATTCTTTCTGAGAAAACGTTTGGAAGGATATATGGCTCACGGCTCCCTTTCTTCCACCTTTACATTTTAGAATTTATCTGTTTGATGTAGAAGAAACGCACTCATCGATGATGTATCGCTATATTATGTGCTTCTCTACCTAAGTGCCCGCTTTACTGCCCTATTTATGCCCTAAACCTTGTTGGTCAAGGCAAATGGCAAGTGGGTTATATGCATGTGACCACCCTCTGTGGGTTCCAAGTGTAAAATGTGTTGACCGAGGCTAGTTAACCCTTGCACAACTACAGCTTCTTATTCAAAGTGACAAAATCTGGTGCCTGTGCCCGCTTTTCTGCCCCATTTCATGCCAAAAACCTTTTCGTGCCAGGTAAAATGCAATTGAAATTTGTGTAAGGGGCACAATTTTTTGTTTACATAGTGTTAACTTAGTGATCTAACTTTATTTAATTGTTTTCATATAACATGTTCTGAATAATAAGCTGGAAAATGAATAAGAAGTGAATAATCCAACTTCAGCCTCGTCATATTACCTCGTCATATTACCCCCAGTGCACAGAGACGCCCACATATCATACTTGCCAACAACCAGTTCCCTCCTTCCGGGAGGGAGCTGATTGTCAGCTAACAGCGGGGGGCGTGCCCGGCCATGATGTCACTTTTGGGGCGGAGCCTGGGGTGGAGCTGCGTGAACTCATCATCGTAGCCCCGCCCCCTCTTCACAATGCCATTATTTTTGGCATTGTGAACCAGGGGGCGGGGCCACTATGACGCGATTCAACGCGAATCGCGTCACCGGCCCCCCCGCTGCGGGGGTCTTTCGTTTATTCTTGGGGGTGGTCAGGAGGGTTGCCGGCTGCCGGGAGGCTTGCCTGCCTTTCCGGGGGGCCGGGAGCGGCACCCGAAAATCGGGAGGCTCCCGGCCAAATCGGGAGGGTAGGCAAGCCTGCCACATATTACAGTCCAGTATACACAGCCCTCCTCCCCATATTACCCCACAGTACACAGAGTACCAAAATATTACAGTTCAGTATAAGCAGACCCCCCATATTACCTACAGTACCCTCTATTACAGTTCAGTATACACAACCCCCTCCCCCATATTACCCCAGTACACAGCACCCCTATATAACAGTCCAGTATTCTCAGCTACCCTCACCCATATTACCACCCCATCCCAGTACACACAGCACCACCCCCCCCCCCGCCCCCGGTGGTACCTGTTTTTCTTGCTTCTTACTGTACACAGCAGTTGCATGGAGCCAGGGCAGTGACTGTGGTGAGGGGAGACCTCCCAGGCAGTCCAGTGACACAGGGGATCAGGAGGAGGAGGGGTCAGCCACCGTGTGAATGTGGAGGTTCCCTGGCTGCAGTCAGTCTCAGTGCTGGTCATTTGCTTTAGTTTATGGGTGGCACAGCTGTCAGCAGATAACCTGCACCGCTGATTATTCTGCCCCTGCCTGTAATGAGCTTCTGCACATGCTGCCCGATAGCAGCTTTGCTCCAATCTCAGTAAGTGTGACCCGGCCCGCAGAGCTTCAGGGAGGAAAGAGGGAGGGGATCAGCTGACCCTGACCGGCCCAGTGGGAAATGTCTTGACTTCCTGGTGGCCCAATCTGCCCCTGGGTAAGGGATCCCAGTGCTCCGGATCCAGGCAGTCAGAATCTTAACGCCCAAGGCATCCCGACAGGGTTAAGATACCGACACATGTTGGTCAGTATCCTACCCCTACCCCTAACCCTCCCTAAACAGTGTCTAAACCTAACCTCCCCCCTAGTGCCTAAACTTAACCTCAAACCTCCCGCACCCTAAAACTAACCCTCCCCCCTTAGTGAATAACCGTCACCCTAATGCCTAACCCTAACCCTTGACTCTCCCCCTAACCCAAATACTTACCATCGGGATGCCAGTGCCAGGATTCTGACAGGTGTCGGGATTCCAGCACCAGCATTCTACAGTAAGTGGCAGAATCCCTGCAGTTGGCATTATGACTGCATCCCCCCTGGATACATGGATATACCTAATGTACCTTCCAGCCATCCCAATTCCAGCAGGACAGACCCGTTATCAGGATGTTTATTCCAGATTAAAAAATTTTTAAATCTTTAAAACACTCTCACAGAGCCCATTTATTTATTAGAGCTTACCCTACTCTGATTTATACTATCCACCTTAGCACACCCAACTCCGATTTATACTTCCCACCTTAGCACACCCTACTCCGATTTATACTATACACCTTAGCACACCCTACTCTGATTTATACTACCCACCTTAGCACACCCTACTCCCATTTTTATACTACCCACCTTAGCACACCCTACTCTGATTTATACTACCCACCTTAGCACACCCTACTCCCATTTTTATACTACCCACCTTAGCACACCCTACTCCGATTTATACTACCCACCTTAGCACACCTTACTCCGATTTGTACTACCCACCTTAACACACCCTACTCCGATTTATACTACCCACCTTAGCACACCCTAATCCGATTAATACTACCCACCCTAGCACACCCTACTCTGATTTATACTACCCACCTTAGCACACCCTACACAGATTTATACTACCCACCTTAGCACACCCTACTCTGATTTATACTACCCACCCTAGCACACCCTACTCCGATTTATACTACCCACCTTAGCACACCCTACTCCGATTTATACTACCCACCATAGCACACCCTACTCCGATTTATACTACCCACCTTAGCACACCCTACTCCGATTTATACTACCCACCTTAGCACACCCTACTCCGATTTATACTACCCACCCTAGCACACCCTACTCCGATTTATACTACCCACCTTAGCACACCCTACACCGATTTATACTACCCACCTTAGCACACCCTACTCTGATTTATACTACCCACCCTAGCACACCCTACTCCGATTTATACTACCCACCTTAGCACACCCTACTCCGATTTATACTACCCACCATAGCACACCCTACTCCGATTTATACTACCCACCTTAGCACACCCTACTTCGATTTATACTACCCACCTTAGCACACCCTACTCCGATTTATACTACCCACCTTAGCACACCCTACTCCGATTGATACTACCCACCCTAGCACACCCTACTCCGATTTATACTACCCACCTTAGCACACCCTACTCCGATTTATACTACCCACCATAGCACACCCTACTCCGATTTATACTACCCACCCTAGCACACCCTACTCCGATTTATACTATACACCTTAGCACATCCTACTCTGATTTATACTATCCACCTTAGCACACCCAACTCCGATTTATACTTCCCACCTTAGCACACCCTACTCCGATTTATACTATACACCTTAGCACACCCTACTCTGATTTATACTACCCACCTTAGCACACCCTACTCCGATTTATACTACCCACCTTAGCACACCCTACTCCGATTTATACTACCCACCTTAGCACACCCTACTCCGATTTATACTACCCACCTTAGCACACCCTATTCCGATTTATACTACCCACCTTAGCACACCCTACTCCCATTTTTATACTACCCACCTTAGCACACCCTACTCTGATTTATACTACCCACCTTAGCACACCTTACTCCGATTTGTACTACCCACCTTAGCACACCCTACTCCGATTTATACTACCCACCTTAGCACACCCTACTCCGATTAATACTACCCACCCTAGCACACCCTACTCTGATTTATACTATCCACCTTAGCACACCCTACACCGATTTATACTACCCACCTTAGCACACCCTACTCTGATTTATACTACCCACCCTAGCACACCCTACTCCGATTTATACTACCCACCTTAGCACACCCTACTCTGATTTATACTACCCACCTTAGCACACCCTACTCCGATTTATACTACCCACCTTAGCACACCCTACTCCGATTTATACTACCCACCTTAGCACACCCTACTCCGATTTATACTACCCACCTTAGCACACCCTACTCCGATTTATACTACCCACCTTAGCACACCCTACTCCGATTTATACTACCCACCCTAGCACACCCTACTCCGATTTATACTACCCACCTTAGCACACCCTACTCCGATTTATACTACCCACCTTAGCACACCCTACTCCGATTTATACTACCCACCCTAGCACACCCTACTCCGATTTATACTACCCACCCTAGCACACCCGACTCCGATTTATACTACCCACCTTAGCACACCCTACTCCGATTGATACTACCCACCCTAGCACACCCTACTCCGATTTATACTACCCACCTTAGCACACCCTACTCCGATTTATACTACCCACCATAGCACACCCTACTCCGATTTATACTACCCACCCTAGCACACCCTACTCCGATTTATACTATACACCTTAGCACATCCTACTCTGATTTATACTATCCACCTTAGCACACCCAACTCCGATTTATACTTCCCACCTTAGCACACCCTACTCCGATTTATACTATACACCTTAGCACACCCTACTCTGATTTATACTACCCACCTTAGCACACCCTACTCCGATTTATACTACCCACCTTAGCACACCCTACTCCGATTTATACTACCCACCTTAGCACACCCTACTCCGATTTATACTACCCACCTTAGCACACCCTATTCCGATTTATACTACCCACCTTAGCACACCCTACTCCCATTTTTATACTACCCACCTTAGCACACCCTACTCTGATTTATACTACCCACCTTAGCACACCTTACTCCGATTTGTACTACCCACCTTAGCACACCCTACTCCGATTTATACTACCCACCTTAGCACACCCTACTCCGATTAATACTACCCACCCTAGCACACCCTACTCTGATTTATACTATCCACCTTAGCACACCCTACACCGATTTATACTACCCACCTTAGCACACCCTACTCTGATTTATACTACCCACCCTAGCACACCCTACTCCGATTTATACTACCCACCTTAGCACACCCTACTCTGATTTATACTACCCACCTTAGCACACCCTACTCCGATTTATACTACCCACCTTAGCACACCCTACTCCGATTTATACTACCCACCTTAGCACACCCTACTCCGATTTATACTACCCACCTTAGCACACCCTACTCCGATTTATACTACCCACCTTAGCACACCCTACTCCGATTTATACTACCCACCCTAGCACACCCTACTCCGATTTATACTACCCACCTTAGCACACCCTACTCCGATTTATACTACCCACCTTAGCACACCCTACTCCGATTTATACTACCCACCCTAGCACACCCTACTCCGATTTATACTACCCACCCTAGCACACCCGACTCCGATTTATACTATCCACCCTAGCACACCCTACTCCGATTTAGACTACCCACCTTAGCACACCCTACTCCCACCTATACTACCCACCCTAGAACACCCTACACCGATTTATACTACCCACCTTAGCACACCCTACTCCCACCTATACTACCCATCCTAGCGCACCCTACTCCCACCTATACTACCCACCCTAGCGCACCCTACTCCCACCTATACTACCCACCCTAGTGCACCCTACTTCCACCTATACTACCCACCCTAGCACACCCTACTCCCACCTATACTTCCCACCCTAGCACACCCTACTCCCACCTATACTACCCACCCTAGCACACCCTACTCCCATCTAGACTACCCACCCTAGCACACCCTACTCCCACCTATACTACCCACCCTAGCACACCCTACTCCCACCTATACTACCCACCCTAGCGCACCCTACTCCCACCTATACTACCCACCCTAGCGCACCCTACTCCCAACTATACTCCCCAAACTAGCACACCCTACTCCCACCTATACTACCCAACCTAGCACACCCTTGCCATCTCCAATCTGAGCCTCACTTGGTCCTCTGATTTAATCTATGCTCTCCTTCAATTAGACTATAAGCTTTCTCAAGAGCGGGGCCCTGTCTGTCCTGCTTTTCTCTCCCTATCTATATATTTTTTACAACAAATAATATATTTTTACTTTACCATGCTAACTTACTTTTCTCATTTCTACATTAGTTTTATAATTGAGGCTGCTTTGTAAGTATCATTCTGGTTACAAAACCATCAGATATCATATCCAAGAGAATTAGTGTCGTAACCTCATCCCAGACGCCCGGAGGCAAGTTATAATCAGGTGCTGCCGCTGACACTGTAGCGTAGCGTTTCACATGCAGATACAGTCGCAGTTGTACACAGAATATAGACCTGCCGTGTATCATTGTAATCAGCAGAAGCTGCTTCTGCGTCCTCTTCGTACAGCTGTGCAAATAAGATGCATTTGAAGGGAAAAATATGCATGAAAAGATGCTTGGCGCTATGGAGTCACTCTGCGCTCATGGGTTATGTTTCACATGGAGGATAGATGTATGGGGACACATCTGTATGCATTAGTCACAGATAAGATAGTGACCTGTATGGTGCAATTAGCATGAGGCTCATAGTCCTCCTGATGATGGAGGCGAAAGCCAACTGATGTGGGGTGGGGAGCCCTCCTGATACCCCTGCTGGAGGAGAAAACCACCTGATGTGGAGGCTTTGAGGACTGAGTTTAAGTCAAGATACTGTAAGACTGCCACTGTGGTGGGACTACAAATCACAAAATACCCAGTTTGCATCACAGCATCACATGCCGGGAAGTTGCTCCACCAAAGATCTGCCCCCCAGAGTCAGTCACTGGTGCCCCAGGCCCCCGCCTCCCATGCCCTCTTAGCTCCATTTGATGCATCCTTGTTGACATCCAGCTCCTGGAAGAAGATCTGCAGCCATGCTTATGCTTGGGTAGCCACTGAGGACTCTGCCGTGTCTAGGGCTATCACCAGGTAGGAGTGGGACGGAGAGTTGTGGGGGGCGTCGGCACTGCTGCACAGGTCCATGGCTAGGGCTGTCACCAGGGAGGTGTGGGACGGAGAGTTGTGGGGGGCGTCGGCACTGCTGCACAGGTCCATGGCTAGGGCTATCACCAGGTAGGAGTGGGACGGAGAGTTGTGGGGGGCGTCGGCACTGCTGCACAGGTCCATGGCTAGGGCTGTCACCAGGGAGGTGTGGGACGGAGAGTTGTGGGGGGCGTCGGCACTGCTGCACAGGTCCATGGCTAGGGCTGTCACCAGGGAGGTGTGGGACACGGAGTTGGTGAGTGAATGCGCCGGGACTGCTGCAGGGTCTGAACTGAGGCTAGGGCTGCTGCCAGGGAGGAGTAAGACAGAGTTCTGGGTGAGGGGGATGCAGGACGTGTCACACTGATATAAAAAGCTGCTGAGGAGCAGCGACACAATTGAGGAGGGACAGGCTATAGCTAGATGGAGGCTGCAGCTGATGGTCTGACACAGAGCTCTCCACTAGTGTATGGTGCCATGTATTGGGCGGCCGTGCTGTTACACTTTGGGTACATAGTTACAGCCCTAAGAGGGGTGAATATATTGTGGGCTCTGGAGGAGGTGCCCCTTCAGTGCTGGAGCCTGGTGGCAGGCAATTCCATTGTCTCACATAGATCGCCCCTGGGAGCAGCCAGAACAGCTGTTGCTGAACGTTGGTTCGGGGGGCGAGGCCGGGAAGTTGATGTAATTAGTCCCCGCCCCTTTCCAGGGAAAGTCCGCAATTAGTCGGTACTCAAAAAGGGGCAGGGCTAAATGATGCAAATCACTCCATTTAGCCCCGCCCCCTCCTTGTGGAACCACAAATTCCCCTTAAATCTTTCCATCCTGCCCGCTTCATTAAGAAGTGGGCAGGATGCGGGAGATCTGCCTACACTTCTTGGGGTGCAGGGGGCTACCGGAAAAATCAGGAGCCTCCCGCGACTTCCGGGAGTGTAAGCAAATATGGTCTAAATAAACCACAAGCTGATCACTACAAAAAAAATACAGTTAAAAAAAAAAACACTTACCTGCTTCCAGGGTGATCGTTGCTCTGGTGATTTTCTCTGGGGCTCCGGTCAGCTGGTCTCCCAGCTCCTGCACTGTGACCTTGGTTCAGCTGCTGCATAGAACCAGCTGACCGGGATCACAGTGCAGGATGGGAGACCAGCTGACCGGAGCCTCAGAGGACACCACAGGAGGTAAGTGTAATCTGAGCAAGGGAGGGCGGGTCATGAGGGGGGGTTTGCAGTATCCGGTGGTGGGCGCATGTGCAGACACAGTCTCCCTGTATTTTTTCCCAAAAATACAGGGAGAAATGTGTGGAGGGGATTCACAGGGATAGAGCTTTATCGCAAGCTCTGTCCCTGCAAGGGATTTTTGATGAATCCCGGTGATATTTCCTAAATTTGCAATGCGAATTTAGGGCCTGATTCAGCAAGGAATGCAGTTGCTAATACACATGCAATTGGCTGATTGTTGCATACTGCGCATGCGTATGCATCTGAGGGTGGTGACAGGGGGGGTTCAGCGAAACGCAGGCGTGTCAGTACGCTTGGACGTTGTTGCAGGGGCGAGCATAAATTAGCCACTGCAACGGCATACGCAGCTTCAGCTCCCATAGCGTGCGATGAATTTGGCAATTTCTGTGTAACTTCAGATCTTGTGCAAGTGTGCGTGAGGCTCCGATGGTACTCGATGTTTCTGATAGTTTCGCTATTCTGCTAAGTATTACGGATGTTTAGAAGGTAAAGTGGGCGTCCTTATGTTGTACTGAGGTTGCATTGCGATTGCAATGGATTAGCATACTTTCACAGTGAGACTGCGCGCGTAATCGCTATTGCATTCGCAATTGCGATCTGTAATGAATCAGGCCCTTAGTCGGAAAAATCAAGACTTAGATATAAACTGCGCACCTTTCCTAGGTAATTAGAGTCTCAAATATTCAATTGATTAAACAAAACACATTTATTATAAACATTGAAGTTAAAAACATTCATAACATTAAAAAAAAAATAATAATATATGAGTGAATAAATAAATTAAAAGAATATTTAGGTAAAAAAAAATTATATTAGAAGCTTCTATTAAGTAATGGGGAATTCAGAAGGTCCTGTTGTCTGCTCCAAAGGGGTTAAAAAAGTAAGAATGTCTTGTAAGACTTAAATTCCAATATAAAGCAGTTTGGCATTCTCAGGGCCTGATTCAGCAAGGAACACACGGCTGCACACGCACGCACCCAGCCGATGCGATATTATGCAAATGAATGCAATCGCACAGCGGGGTGGCACAAGATGCAGACGCCCGGCACAACATAATCCCGCCCCCTTACCATCTCACATCCGTACTAATGTGCAATGTTGCTAAAACATCGGTAACATCGAGTAACATTGGAGCCTCACGCAGAATAGTGGTAGACCTGACCCTGCCACAGAAGTTGCTAAATTCGCCAGGCTCCGTATGCAATCGCAGTGGCTAATTTAGGCACTCCCCTGCAACGGCGTTCGAATGCACAGGCAAGCCTGCTTTCCACCGACCAGCCCCCCGTCAGCACCCACAAACGGCGCCTCCTGTCACTCACTCTGATATGGGACAGCATGCTAGCTGCGATTGCAAACCCGATCGCAGCGAGCGGTTTGCGCACGCGCACTGCGAACCAGACGCATGCACAGATTGTGAGCATCTGCCGATTGCGTGCATCATAGCACTTGTGGTCCTTGTTGAGTCAGGCCCTCAGTCATCAATCTGTGGTAAACAGACGGCTTGTGTAAATAGCGCTTATAGTAAGCAAGTCTGACAGGCTGTGTTACCTTGTATCCCAGCCAGTGTCTTACTTGTTATAACACAATGTAGCGTAAGAAGTTCCCTGTTCGGTAAGCCGTGCAGGGAGCTCCCTCCTCCGTCACTGTTGCCAACTCTGAAATGAGAAACAAGCAACTCTTGAGTGAAAAACAAGCCCAAAACAAGCCCAACCCAATCCGATAAAGCCCAAAACATAAGCCCAACGTAATATGGAGGTACGGGAGTGGGGGTAATTTAATAAAAACCACAAACAATATTGTTTATTGTTCATTTTATTAAAATACATATAAATATTTGCAAAACACGGCTTTTCCCTGCTCTACGAATAAACTCCACTGTGCGAAGTAAAGCGCAGGGCACTCGGGGCCTGATTCGGCATAGGACGGAATTGCAAAGCCGCACACAAGCAGCTTTGTGTTTCTGTCCTTGCTTGAATGCAAATGCAGCAGAAAGTGCCTGAAATCTCCTTGCTGCATTGTGTTCGCAATGGTTGCACCTTTGATCAGGCTGCGGTAGCTGAAGCTGGCCGTGTTCTGTCATCCTGCAAGGCCAGGAAGTCTGCGTCCATGGATGCAGATCCTAGCCTTGCCACTCCCGGAAAATGGGGGCTACATACCCCCGTTTCCGGGAATGCAGAAAACAGGGGTAACATGCCCCCGTTTCCAGGAACGCAGGCCGTCTCCGCCCCGCAAACTCCTCTACCTGTCAATCAGGCAAATGCATACAGGTGCCTGTGCGATATAGCAGGACCCGCTCTGCACATGCACAGAATGGGTCCTGCACAGATTCCCAATAACTAGTGAGCACTGGTGAATCAGGACCTCTGTGTGCGGTAAAGTACAGGACAAAAGTGTCATTTAAACACACACGTCAAAACAAAATAACTGACATATGGGATAATGTAACTTCTATTCATCGTTTAAACGAGTCATTCTAGTTAACCAAATCTATATAACTACATATACAGAGAGATATACAGACAGACAGCTAAACATCAATGGATTGGTGAAGGAGCTATATAACATTTGCTCACCTTAGTAGTGGGACCTGGCTATCAAGCCCAAAAACAAGCAACAAGCAACCATCCAAAAAAAAACAAGCAACTGGGGAAAAAAACAAGCCCAATTACTGTAGTTTGTTATAAGAGGACTTTGCAACTATGAGCTTCGGAGCTCTGATTGCTGACCGGGCAGATTCTCCTGGATGCTTGATTAGCTCATCAGACATTTAGGGGTCTATTTACTAAGCAGTGTTAGAAGACAGAGTGAAAAGTGATAAGGTGCCAGCCAATCAGCTCCCAACTGTCATTTTTCAAACACAGGCTGTGAGATGACAGTTGGTAGCTGATTGGCTGGCACCTTATCACTTTCTTATCACTTTTCACTCTGTCTTCTAACACTGCTTAGTAAATAGACCCCTTACACGCTAATGCTGGGTACACACAGGCCGATATTTTGGCCGATCAATTGATCAGCAAATATATCGTGCCGTTGGCCAGTGTGTACAGAGGATATGTCTGTGAACAATGTCGTTCACCGACATATCGCATTGGCTGTGCTGCACAGCCAATGAACAGATATGCCTGCAGACATATCTGTCCATCGGCAAGTGTGTACAGGCGAACTGCCAATTGCCCGTACACAGGGGTTTAGAGGGGGGGGGAGCCGCGAGCGGGTACTACTTACCCGGGTCCGGCACTGCTCCCCATCCATAGCAGCCCAGCACACTCTGCTGTGTGCTGGGCTGCACTGAGAGACTGTCCGAGGCTGTTAAAGCAGCCCGAGCAGTCTCCTATGCCAAGGGAGGGGAGCAATCACGCTGATCATGCCCCCCTTTGGCTGTGCACCGGGCTGAGGGGCACACAGCGCCCCCCCCTCTCCAGCGTGTCGTAAATGTTTTTGGTTTTTTTTTCCGAAGGGGCTGTGGCCACGCCTTCCGCGATTAGGCCACACCCCTATCCACCCCCAGTCCGGCCCTACCTGCTGCAGCAGCAGATGAAGGTCGTTCAGTGTATATGAATGACCATCATCTACAGATATATCTATCAGGTGTGTACCCACCTTAACATTATTAGATTGTTGGAGGATTAAGCTCTCACATTAAAGACAGTGAGCTGCAGTCACTTCAGTAAAAGCAGATGGGTAGTTACCATTGTTGCAAAACATTCTGCATAAAATAACTTTGTTTCCAGTTTCAGAATACAAGTGTCTACAGACATTGATAATAAAGGAGCAAGTTTATTTAACTACCGTTAATTCTTATATCTTACAAACATTATATGACTTCTAGGGGTCTAGTTACTAAGCAGTGTTAGGAGACAGAGTGAAAAGTGATAAGGTGCCAGCCAATCAGCTCCTAACTGTCATCTCACAGGCTGTGTTTGAAAAATGACAGTTAGGAGCTGATTGGCTGGCACCTTATCACTTTTCACTCTGTCTCCTAACACTGCTTAGTAACGAGACCCCCTAGTCATATAAATTAAGATTAAGGACATAAATTTATATCTAAGATAAGGAGACCAAATATAGGCACACAGCGCATTTTAATATACACATTCACATTTATTTGCACTACTTCACTTAATTTCTCACATATATTTCGCTATTTTAATTTGAACCTACTCTAGATATGAGTTGTTGTAAATATTTTAAATTATAATATAATAAAAGTTACATTTTATAATATTGTTGTGCACCATATACAGATCTTTCCTCTCTTGCTTCTACTCATATCAAACTATCTGTAGTAGGACCCCCTGATACATACATAAATTCATATATATTAAAATTGACAAATAGGGGTTTCCTTCCTTCTGTAATAACCAGTTATAGTTCCTGTGCAATAGATTTTTCTATATCAGCTTCAGGTGCTCAACACGTTTCAGTGTCACATGAGACTTTCTTCAGGAGCGGTGATGAGGGGACTCTTCTGGGTGGGTTCATTTATATCCAGGAATAGATGGTAACTTAATTGGCTACTAAACAGGTGTATCACCTTGCTGGTAATAACATACAAAATGTATATGTCCATTAGTAAACACGATTGTAGCATAATAAAATTTCCATTCATTACATAAAAAAGACATTTATGTAAACAGTAATTAATCCTCCAAAAAACGAAGGGTCTGATTCAGACCCGCTCGTGAGTGCATTGCGCTCGCAAGCGGGTCGATGGTGGGCCAATGCACAAGTCCCGGAGTGAGTGAGAATTTCACTCACTCCAGGGCTCACAGCAAAACAGGGCGGCTGTCGATGTTGATCGGCAGCTTGCCCCGTTTTGTAAGCGGGGAGGGGGGGTGGCTGGCCAAATGGAGGCGTTCTCGAAGGAACGCCTGCCGTTTGTGGGCGGCCCTACTGAGCAGGAAGTCCACTCGGCATTGCGAGTGCTGAGACAGGGTCTCCTCACAATGCCGATGGCCACGATAATTGCGACCATCGCCAGGCCGCTTGCTAAGGTCACCCACAGCTTAGCGAGCGGCCTGGAGGCTGAAACAGAAAAAAAATTCCCCTACCCTGATTCAGAGCGTGCGCTCGCCAATAGCGAGCGCCTCTGAATCAGGCCCTAAATCTTAGTTGGAAAAAAATCACACCACAACCGCATTTTAAATGCAGATAGTAGTAATTACAGTCCTTAGTGTGTTATAGGGTCTCTGGGCCTGATTCAGACCCGGACGCTATTTGCGGACGCTCGTTCTTAAAAAGGGGCCGGATATTTAAATTGAGCGCTCGCTCTTTGCGGTGTGTTGACGCCTTGTATGTCTGAGCGAGCGCCCGAAAAATGCGCTCGCTATTTTGTAAAGACGCCCCTTTGCCGTTCGCATTACACATCATCTCCGGTATTTCTTAGATTAATCGGGAACATCGAAAGGCATCTGAACTGCTCGCAGTGCTTGTGGTAGGATTTACTTCCCGCAATCACTGCGAGCAGTTCAGGCTAAAAGACAACCAAGTGACGTGGTCGATGACGCTCCTTTACTAATTATGCACTCCCATTAAACGCCGTTTTGACCATTTGGCACGCCTGCGTTCGGATCTCCACTCCCCCGTTTTCAAGCACCTTCCCCCGTTACCACCCACAAACGCCTCATCCTGTCAATCAAATTAGCAGCCCTTCGTTGTTTTACGAGTGCACGATTTCCGACCGCAATGACTGGTTTGCGCATGCGCATTACGACCCATACGCATGCGCAGTTGTGCGAACTTCGCTCAGAGCGAACGAGCGGCCGCTTACGAGCGGCTCTGAATCAGGCCCTCTGTACACAGGCAAACGCAGGATTCCTGGAAGGGAGTTTCTGAATGTGTGAACGAGGCATGGCCAGACAATTTGATAGTTATGCGCCGCAATAAAGGGATTTGGTCTCACAAGCAAGGGGCATAATAACACATTAGTTACACCAATTCAAATTACGCATTACAAATTATTTATTTTCAGACAAGCAGCTGTTTTTTGAGCGCCCTTATTTTTGTTCTCCACCGTGCGTGTTTTGCCTGATTTTCAAACACAGAGATTTACTAAAGGCCAACGTGGGTGTAAAAGCAATATTCAATCTGCAAAACACGGCCGACCACACAAATAGAAGTCATTACACCATCCAACCAACTTGCAAGTTCCACAGGAATACAACACAGGGATTTACTAAAAATCATGTTCGCAAACATCATCGAACATGAAGCAAATATAGAAGTCTCAAATAGACCACATCCTCAGCCGCGTGTTCTGCAGAAGCACTGCATAGACCAGAGAGATCTGTGCAGTGCTTCTGGCTATAAGTGTAAGAAAAAAAATTGTGCCCTCCCCTCTCCATCACTCACTCACCCGCAATGACACTACATACTTACCTACTCCATAGTGCTGGCTGATCCTCATCTCCAGTGGTCACCAATGTGACAGAGTGAGGATATACCTGGATTATGAGGCAGGACAGCTGTCCTTTTATTCTCTGTGTGACCCCATCAGACACTTACACACCTACACTGCCGCCCTCACTGAGCCCCTACATGCTGCATTAGGTGTAGGGACAGGCTGTATAACTATATCTAAGAGAGTCAAGACCTGTTAGAAGTGACCAAATATAGGACCTCATTCAGACCCGGTCACAAGCGCTGAGCGCTCGCAACCGGGTCGATGTTTTGGCCCTGCGCACGCAGAGAAATTCTCTCGCTCCGGGGCTCGCTACCAACGGGGCGGCTGTCGTTGTTGATCGACGGCTCGCCCCGTTTGGTAGGCGGGCCGGGGGGGAGTGGCTGACCAAACGCATGCCATTTGTGGGCAGCTGCACTGACATCAGCAGTGATGTCAGTGGGGAGCTTCCTGCTCGATCAGAGCAGGAAGCTTCCTGGGGCTTGCGGTTGCCGAGACCCAACCTTAGGGTCTCGTCGCAAGCCCCGATGGCCACGATGGTCTTGACCATCGCGACCATCAACCTGGTCGGTCGCTAAAGCTGTGGGTGGGCACCCCCTAAGCCAGCAGGTTACTTCTGGTCCCCTTGGATGTGGGCAGAGAAGAGGTGGTAGGGGATGGGTTCCATTTATACTGTACTTTTGTTGAGGCAGCAACATTTAGTCTATTTTTCAGGGCTGCTAAACTCTGTGACCCCCTTCTCCCCGGAGGCTGCTGAGTCTGCACAGCAACCTACAAATCATGGGAAGTTTAATCCTACCTCATTTGTAGTCAGGGTTGTGGAGCAGAAGTCCCCAGGGGCTGACTGCTGCCCGGGAATGAAGACCAGTGAGAATGCAGGGGCTCAGGTCTAAGGAGGAGCAAAGCCCACGTACCGGGAAATAAAAGACCAGCGCTGACGGAACCAGGGGCTGCTACTACCCAGCTATTGAGACCAGAGTGTGGTCAGATCAACAAAACATACTGCCGCCTTGAAAAACTGTGCCTCTGCTGGGACCAGAGGACCTGCTACCACGGGGGAAATCATCCACCTGTGACAGATGAGGGACCCATCACGGCTGAAGACTGCCACTGCCTGCTAACTGTCAGAGGAAAGAGAGCCGGAAGAGACTCGCTAAGATGATAAACTAAAGCCCAGCTGCAGGGACGTGCAGTCAGGGTAGGCTAGGGGAGGCTCTGCCTCCCATGTCATATTCCTGAGATTTGATATAAAAATGATTAGAATAATACAAAGAAGATTTTTATTCATTTTTATAGTTAACACTCACCAGCTTTGTGGAGCTCCCTGGGACTGCAGGAAGACAAGAGATGAGGCAGCAACAGCTCAGCCTCCCTTCTGTATAGTCAGACACTGCATGCAGAGCTACGGGGCGGGGCCACATCACGGGCAGTAAACTGTACAGAAAGAGAGCCACTAGAGGCATGCTTTTGAGTATGGGGGGCATGCCTTGACGTGCCATGTGACCAAGAAGTGCACTACAGTGTTTAGAGATCGGAGCTGAGTCAGCTGAGCAGCAAGAGAAGACACAATGATGCAGGTATGAGAATCAATGGACACTGAAGCTTAGTGTAGTGAGGGGAGAGTTACAGTGAGTAGGGGGTGAGCACTCAGCACTCAGACCCATCTCCATGTGTGCCTCCCTAGCCATTGACCTCACTGCAGGGCTGCCATGGATCCCTGTTGAACCACATCCCCGCTGATAAAGTGGTGCTGCTGCAGGGACCGGAGGAGGTCGGCCGCCAGGGAGGAGGACCCCCTAGGCAGGGTAAGGGCTGCTGGTTGTCACAAGAGAACCCATCAAAAGAAGAGGACCTGTCACCGACTAGAGGGAGGAAAACCCACTCACCTAGTGCCTGGAGAAGCCTTTGCCATGAATAGGACCGGGAAGGGGACTCAGGAGGACCCCAGCTTCCAAGACCCATTCCAGAGCACAGCCCGGTGCGGAGCTTAGCATCCCGGGCAGCACAGGAGATCATAGCTGGCAGTAGAGCCACAATGTGCGGTGAGAGACTGTGGTTTAATTTCAGGCCCTTCTGCTGCATAATCTGCCTGGAGAAGTGGGGGTTATACTTCTCTCCTTCCATCCCCTTTTTAACTATAGTTATCCCTCCCTTAAGGACTCCATTCTAATTTAGTGATTTATAGACCATTAGGGGTCAAATCTACTCCGGTGGGGGCCCTATTTATTGGTGACCAGAGAAACAGGGGTGCATCTTATCCTGCTCCTGTTGTCCTTAGAGCTGTTGGGAGGTTGCTAGAGTGTTCCTACTTAGGACTCCCATCTCCAGAGTTTCATTGTCACATGGAAGCCGCTGAGCAGGGATTAGATAGGCTGTTAGGTACTACTGGTACCTTGGGAGTTCTGTCAGAGCTTTGCTATAGTGTTTAATCAGTAATCAGTTAAAGGGTTTAATCTAGCTGCCCCCTCCCAGAGGAGGCAGCTAGATTGTCGGCAAGTACGGGCACTATCACACCCACAATTATACCTGTAAAATGTGAGGTTACTAATAAATGAACAAATCATACTTGCCTATTCTCCAGGAATGGCCGGGAGTCTCCCAAAAATAGGATGGCCCTCCTGGCCACCCAGAAAAGTGGGCAAGTCTCCCGGCCGGCCGCCTACCCCCGGATGACACAATTTGTGCTGAATTACATCATCGTGGCCCCGCCCCCTGCTTCACAATGCCGGTAATCTCTGCGTTGTGTATTAGGGGCATGGCCGTGATGATGCGATCACGTGTATTGCACCCACCCCTAATGCATGCCAAGTACCCACCATGTCCCGCTCTTACACCATAACATGCCCATGCTGCCATGCCAACGTAACTGCTCCCTCCCAGAGGGTGCAGCTAGAATGTCTCAAATGTATGTCTCAAATTATGTGACCTCTTTGCAGCTATTGTCTGGTAATCACCTGTAACAATATCACCCAGTTCTACGGAAAACAAAAGTTTTCTATAGATGAGGAAGGGCATATTGTGCCATATCTCCCCCATACTGGCCAACACACATATGGGGCACCATGTCTTAAAAGAGGGGAGTCTCCCTGTGGAAGAACTTGCGAAAGGTGGGCCCAGGTGAAAAAATAGGCTTTGGGCCCACTCCCTTCTAGGCCCCACACCATTTGACATACACCTGAGTCCACATAACATTATGAGCTGTCAGACACTTATTTCCCTGTTCTGATATAGATTTCTTTTCAATGAGTGGCCTTTTCAGTTTGGTCATAGAAGCCCGTTGCTTTATTGATGTAACAGCACCATCTTGTGGCAGCCGTGGGTTACTTCATCTGCCTATTTCAGACCCAGATTGTTGAATTACAGTACTAACATTCCTTTCACAAGCTAAAAGTTCACCCACCATTACTATTCTGGTACATACAGACAGTGCTGTTTCTTACTGGTACTTTTACTATATCACTACCTACAGCATGGTGACACAGCCTCATTTCCAGGGTCGCAGGCTGGTGACACCCCCTCCCTGCCCTAACACCCAGGACTAGTTCTGCACATGGACAGACCCACAAAAATAGGAGATGTAGGTAAACTATTGGGGTACCATACATCTCTTAATCAGGCCCTATATTACTTTTGTCTATAAAAATACAAATGACCATCAGCATAAAAGCACACAGAAAACAATTGCAGCCTCAGATCTATATATACTCCAGATCCATATAGTCCTAATCTGCAAAATATGGTGACAATCTAAAAGCCAAATGAGAATAAAAAGGTCATAAAAAGTCCACTGCCACAACGTCACATATAGATCTCATAGAAGGTCTTGTATAGACTTGATGAATGGTTCTGTTGAAATATGGAGTTCACTATGGCGCAGTCTCCATGATGTTCCTTTAGGGAAGCATCAGTACCAAGATGGCTACCGTTTGGTCTTCTGGGCATGCACAGCGCCATCTTGTCACTGTGTTAGAGTGTTACAGTGGGACACAGACACTCCAGTGAGACCCTGTGATATATACACAGTATACCTGCTATCACCACGTGCATATGCACCGCTACCCACCTTCATCACCGCCTGGTGCTCTGTATGTTTAGCTCCATCCAGATACTGCATGTACGTAACAGTGAGTACGGCTGTTACCACTTACTACCACTCAATAAGCCACACTACTGGTTAAGTCTTGGACTGTTTGGTGACTTTGAGGATCTGCTGGTGTATACTGTTACTCTGCTTATACCATCGCCAAATAGTACACACATACTCAGGGGTGTATTCATAATGGGTGCAAGGTGTGCAGTCCAGGGGGGCCTCACACACCCTGCACCCACTTAAATATACTTATCTTTCTTTTGGCCTGGCGCTGGCTGCAGATATCATGATTGGCGCATGCGCAGTAGAGATGTCCTGTCTATGTGAAAAAAAAAGAAAACGGCGACTTTGTGCATTACCCAATGGTGGGAAATAAAGAATAATTGTGGTGCAGACACAGGAATCACCTTTTTCTCTTGAGAGGACGTTTTATTTTCGCACATTAATAAAAAAAAATAATGTTCTTTTTATTATCATTTGCGCTTTTATATTGTAACCACCTTTTGCTGATTTGGACTATTGCTTTTGCCTATTGTGGCATAGAGGTACGTCATGTTATGGGACAGTGACCACCTAACAAGAGAGAACTCCAATGACAGAACTTTGTGTTCCCCTTAATGTAAATGACGGATCAGGCCGGGGGTTGCTGGTCTGCTGTGGATTAATCTGTTTTACTTTTTCATTCCATCTGTTTTGTGAAGGTAATTGGGTATTTAGAAGCCAGTGTATGGAAGTAATTGCAAAACTGCTTTTCCCTAGTTATAGCCAAAGAGGCAGGGCCAGATTACCAATGGGGTGGGCGGAGCTGCAGCTCCAGGCCTCCCATCAAAATAGGCCCACAGCATCTGCTATGCTGGTGTACACAGGAGCAACATTTTGTTCATGCTACAGCCTGCCCTGCCTGTCTTGAAGCCCCGCCCCCTGAGACCCCATGGCCACGCCCCCCCTCTCCTCCTGGCCGATCTGTCCTCAGCAGTTCAGACACCAGACTTCAGAAATATGGGTGGGCAGTTCAAGGTTTCAATAGCCCTTCCTGAGCCTAGTGCCTCATCACTTCCTACGCAGCACGTTCCCTCATAGTTGCTGCCCCAACCACCGCAACCTTAAGCAGCCGAGCAGGAACTTATCTTCTTGAACTGAATTGGGCCCAAATGACAGGGTAACTGATCCGGACTCTCAGGTGGCAGTGCTGCTGACTGCTGATTATAATACCGTGTCCAGCTGGCTGCTGCTGCTGATCCCTGAGCCCAGACAGTGCTTCTGCAAAAAGGTATGCAAGAGACCCGGATAGCGACGGGGAAGCCGTCGCTCCGGGTCTCGCTACAAAGGGGGCGTGTTGTCGATGTTGAGTGACAGCACGCCCCCTTTGGTGGGGGGCCGGAGGCGTGTCTACACAGACGGAGGCGTTCCCATGGGAATGCCTACCATCTGGGGCCGGCCCCACTGACATCACAAGTGACGTCAGTGGGAGTGCTTTTGGCTCTGATAGAGCCAAAAGCACTCTTGGGCTTGCAGCAACGAGACCCTACCGCAAGGGTCTCGTTGCAAGCCCGATGGTCGCAATGGTCTTGACCATCGCGACCATCATCATGGACAGCTATGCGAGCGGCCAAGAGGCCGCCACATTAAAAGAAAAAAATGCCCTGATTCAGAGCGTCCGGCTCTGAATCAGGCCCTCTGTCCCTACCCTCCTCATCACAGCTCCGTCCCGACATCCCTGCTACCATACTTAGCCAACAGCTGGTCCTTTCCTAACGCTACCCCGTCTTCCTCATAGTGGGAGCTATTGGGGCTCCTGCATTGAGGATGGCATTATACTATTATTATGTAGTATGTATGAATATACTGTATATGTGCGTGTATGTGTATATGCATATATGTAATATATATATATATATGTATATATACACGCACACACACATCAGGGTTTGCACTTAAGCGCTGTAGCACGTCTTTTAAGCAATATAGGTGGGTAGCGGTTTTGTTTTTGTGTGTCAGGGGGACACTACAATGTGGTATAAGGTGTATCAGGGGCACTGGGATGTACAATAATGTGTTCTGGGTGCATTACGATGTGGCATGGGTAAGGGATGCCGGCGCTCGGGATAAGGCGGTCAAAATCCTGATGCCGGCATCTCAACAGGGTTAAAATACCGACACCTGTTGGTAGGTATCCTAACCCTCCCCTCTCCCTACCCCTCCCCGCTGCCTAAACCTATCCTCCCCCCTAGTGCCTAAACCTAACATTCCCCTCCCTACCCGCTAAACCTAACCCCTAACCCTCCCCCTAACCCAGCTATTTACCTTTGGGATGCTGGCGATCAGGATGTTGGTGCCGAGATTTTGACAGGTGTCAGGATTCTGGCACTGCTATTCTAAGTGCCGGCATCCCCTGTGTTGGGATATTGAACGTATCCCAGTGTATCAGGGGCACTACAAAGTAGCATAATGTGTAATGGGAGCACTACAAGCAGGCACAGTGCATCTCAGGGTGCACTACCATGTGGCATAATGTGCACCTGGGGCACTACCATGTGGCATAATGTGTACCTGGGGCCCTACCATGTGGCATAATGTGTACCTGTGGCACTACCGTGTGGCACAATGTGTACCTGGGGCACTACCATGTGGCATAACGTGCACCTGGGGCACTACCATGTGGCATAATGTGTACCTGGGGCACTACCGTGTGGCATAATGTGTACCTGGGGAACTATAATATGGCATAATGTGTACCTGGGGAACTATAATATGGCATAATGTGCACCTGGGGCACTACCATGTGGCATAATGTGCACCTGGGGCACTACCATGTGGCATAATGTGCACCTGGGGCACTACCATGTGGCATAATGTGTACCTATGGCATTACCATGTGGCATAATGTGTACCTGGGGCACTACCATGTGACATAATGTGCACCTGGGACACTAGCATGTGGCATAATGTGTACCTGGGGCACTACCATGTGGCATAATGTTTACCTGTGGCACTACCATGTGGCATAATGTGTACCTGGGGCAATACCGCGTGGCATAATGTGTACCTGGGTCACTACCATGTGGCATAATGTGCACCTGGGGCACTACCATGTTGCATAATGTGCACCTGTGGCATTACCATGTGGCATAATGTGTACCTGGGGCACTACTGTGTGCCATAATGTGTACCTGGGGAACTATAATATGGCATAATGTTCACCTGGGACACTACCATGTTGCATAATGTGTACCTATGGCATTACCATGTGGCATAATGTGTACCTGGGGCACTACCATGTGGCATAATGTGTACCTGGGGCACTACCATGTGGCATAATGTGTACCTGTAGCACTACCATGTGGCATAATGTGTACCTGGGGCACTACCGTGTTGCATAATGTGTACCTGGGGCACTACCGTGTGGCATAATGTGCACCTGGGGCACTACCATGTGGCATAATGTGTACCTGTGACATTACCATGTGGCATAATGTGTACCTGGGGAACTATAATATTGCATAATGTGCACCTGGGACACTACCATGTTGCATAATGTGTACCTATGGCATTACCATGTGGCATAATGTGTACCTGGGGCACTACCATGTGGCATAATGTGTACCTGGGGCACTACCATGTGGCATAATGTGCACCTGGGGCACTACCATGTGGCATAATGTGTACCTGTGACATTACCATGTGGCATAATGTGTACCTGGGGAACTATAATATTGCATAATGTGCACCTGGGACACTACCATGTTGCATAATGTGTACCTATGGCACTACCATGTGGCATAATGTTTACCTGGGGCACTACCATGTGGCATGTTTACCTGTGGCACTACCATGTGGCATAATGTGTACCTGGGGCACTACCATGTGGCATAATGTGCACCTGGGGCACTACCATGTGGCATAATATGCACCTGGGGCACTACCATGTGGCATAATGTGCACCTGGGGCACTACCATGTGGCATAATGTTTACCTGTGCCACTACCATGTGGCATAATGTTTATCTGTGGCACTACCATGTGGCATAATGTGCACCTGGGGCACTAACATGTTGCATAATGTTTACCTGTGGCACTACCATGTGGCATAATGTTTACCTGTGGCATTACCATGTGGCATGTTTACCTGTGGCACTACCATGTGGCATAATGTGTACCTGGGGCACTACCATGTGGCATAATGTTTACCTGGGGCACTACCATGTGGCACTACCATGTGGCATAATGTGTACCTGGGGCACTACCATGTGGCATAATGTGCACCTGGGGCACTACCATGTGGCATAATATGCACCTGGGGCACTACCATGTGGCATAATGTGCACCTGGGGCACTACCATGTGGCATAATGTTTACCTGTGCCACTACCATGTGGCATAATGTTTATCTGTGGCACTACCATGTGGCATAATGTGCACCTGGGGCACTAACATGTTGCATAATGTTTACCTGTGGCACTACCATGTGGCATAATGTTTACCTGTGGCATTACCATGTGGCATAATGTGTACCTGGGGCACTACCGTGAGCCATAATGTGCACCTTGAGAACTATAATATGGCATAATGTGTACCTGGGGCACTACCATGTGGCATAATGTGCATCTGGGGCACTACCATGTGGCATAATGTGTACCTGTGGCATTACCATGTGGCATAATGTGTACCTGGGGCACTACCGTGTGCCATAATGTGTACCTGGGGCACTACCATGTGGCATAATGTGTACCTGGGGCACTACCATGTGGCATAATGTGTACCTGGGGCACTACCATGTGGCATAATGTGTACCTGGGCACTACCATGTGGCATAATGTGTACCTGGGGCACTACCATGTGGCATAATGTGTACATGGGGCACTATCATGTGGCATGGGGCCTGATTTGATGATTTGGATGCAGAAGTGCATGAAGCAGCATCTATTGGCATTCGCCTGTCTGCAGCTTTATGTATGCAAAGGTCGCTGCAAACTCCATACGGCTGAATGTGCAAGTACTGAGGTGCCCACTTTTAGTGTCTTTGCATGCAGCGATACCCATTGGTGCCTTATATGCCACCAACGTTCACATCATCCAAACTTGCACCAGCCCTGTGGCACCTGCAGTGCCTCTGTCTGGCTATGGATTCCTGTGCCTGTGGCTGTGTGTCTGGGAACGCAGTCGATTGCATTAATAAACAATGGAGAAATGGGAGCGCTATACATACAGCTGCTGGTTTGAAAAAATATGTGTTTATTACAATTAGACAATTAATCAGATATCATTAAAAACATTGTGCAATACCATGGTATGCAGGTGGAAATATTTGGCCAAGATCCAATTATCTAGTACATATGTTTCCTATAAAATACATACAAACAAAATATTGTGGTTTTTTTTATAATTTTATTTTAAATGGTCAAATAGAATACAATGTAACACAAAAAGGAAAACAAATACAGTGTCACAAGAAACCCAATACAGACCATATTTTCAACAATGATAAACAACAAAACTATTCAAAAAATGCTTGGTAAGAAAGAGGGGGGGTAAAAAGAGGACAGGAGGAAGGGAGAAATGAGGGGGGGGGAAGACATGACATATCGTCTAGAAAATTAATACATATCAGACATTTTCTGGAGGGTAAATCTCAATTGTTGCCCACCGGTCCATGCACCAAGTGTGCGGAAGGAGAAGGGGGACTGCGCTCAGCGAGCAGCCAGGGAGCCCAAACTTGAGAAAAAGCATGCCCTCGATCATGGAGGTAATAAGTTATCTCCTCCATGGTCGCAATATGCCAAATCTGACTCTTAAGTACAGAGAGGAGTGGGGGGGAGGTCTTTTTCCAATTTAGAGCAATAAGAGATTTTGCTGCTGCTAATATGTGTGCAACTAACTTTTTGGAAAATTTATCAATATTCGGGGGTGAGTAACACAACAAAAATATCCAAGGATCTTTTGAGATCGGAGCTTCCAGAAGGGAATTTAGTAGATTATGGACAGAGGGCCTGATTCAGAGCGCTCGCAAGCGGGTCGATGTTGGGCAAGTGCGCATGCGCATGATGGAGGGGGCTCCGTCATGCGCATGCGCGAGACCCGAATAGCGACGGCCAAGCCGTGCTATGGGTCTCGCACCAAAGAGGGCGTGCTGTCGATGGTCAGTGACAGCACGCCACCTTTGGTAGGCGTGCCGGGGGCGTGGCTGGCCAGACGGAGGCGTTCCCATGGGAACGCCTACCATCTGGGGCCGGCCCCACTGACATCACTAGTGATGTCAGCGGGAGTGCTTTTGGCTCTGATAGAGCCAAGAGCACTCCAGGGCTGCGGCCACGAGATCCTACCACAAGGGTCTCATCGCAAGCCCGATGGTCGCGATGGTCTTGACCATCGCGACCATCATTTTGGCCGCTCGCATAAGCTGTGGGTAGTCACTCACAGCTATGCGAGAGGCCAGGAGGCCGCTCTAAAAAAACAATAGGCGGGCACTGATTCAGAGCGAGCACTCTGAAAGAGCGTCTGGCTCTGAATCAGGCCCAGAGTCCCAGAAGGGAACAATAATTGGACAGGTCCACCAGATATGAACCATAGTACCTCTGCAGCCACAGCCCCGCCAACAATCGGGTGAAGAGGATGGGAACATTTTATGAAGTCTCTCAGGAGTATAGTACCATCTGTAATAAATTTTATATGCATTCTCTTTAATTTTGGTTGCAATAGAACTTTTGGCTATCCCCAGTCTCATGTCGTCCCAGGCCTCAGCATCTGGAGGAGAGCCAAGGTCTCGCTCCCAAGCTTTTTTGTGAGGGTTAAGAGAGGGAAGGGTAGCGTCCAAAAGAAGAGAATAAATCTGGGAAATTAGACCTTTAGATAAGGGGTAATGTCTACAGAGATTTTCAAAAGGAGTAAGAGCACGGAGGACAGCTAGTGGAGGTAATGATTGTAAAAAATGGCGAATTTGAAAAAATTCGAAAGGGTTAAGCTTCTGGGATGGAAGTTTTAGTTGTAACATTGGCAGGGATAACCATTGACCCTGGTCAGAAAAGTCAGTGGGGAATCTAAGGCCTGCGTTAATCCACCTATGGGACCTCAAAGTAGAGGAACCAGGAGGGAACAGGGGGTTATACCAGATAGGAGTTAGAGGAGATACCGGAGAAGAAAGATTCATTTTGTGTGAGTAGAGACCCCAGAGTCTGAGGTCAAATTTAATAGTAGGGAGTCATTTGAATGCGGAAGGTCGGTGTGGGGGTAGTGTGCCCCATAAAGAAGTTAAGTCTGGGAGAGTAATATAGGCGGATTCAATATCCAACCATGAAGTAGAACCTGGAGGAGAGTATGAGGCAGCAATATGGGAAAAATGGGAGGCGAGATAATAAAGTTTAATATTAGGAAGACCTCTCTCACCTCTTACAACCGACCTTTCCAAAATTTTAACCGCAATCCTCGGGGGTCTGTGATTCCAAACAAAACGAATCAGGGCTTTTTAAATATTACTTAGAAAAACAGCGGGAACAGTTACGGGGAGAGTCTGAAAAAGATAAAGCCATTTTGGTATAACATTCATTTTGACAGCTATGATCCTACCCAGCCACGAGATAATAAGACGATTCCAGGAATTTAAATCGGCGTGCATTTTAGATAGGAGAGGTGAAAAATTTTCACGATAAAGAGAGTCATAGTGGGAAGTTAAGTATATCCCCAAGTACTTGATCTTTTTGGGTTGCCACTTAAAATTAAAATTAATGTTTAGGGTTTCAGCATCTCATGGGGAAACATGGAGAAGCATGGCCTCTGATTTGGAGTCATTGATTTTATACCCGGAGACAGTGCTATAGAACTGAAGAACAGAAAAAAGGTTGGGGAGAGAGATTGCCGGTTGGGTCAGGGATAAAAGGATATCGTCTGCGAAAAGAGAGATCTTAGGCTCCAAAGTGCCAACTTGAACCCCCCGAATATCAGGATGGGATTTAATATGGGAGGCCAGCGGTTCAATTATGAGGGCGAACACCAAGGGGTATAAAGGGCAGCCCTGCCTCGTACCGTTGCTAATATTGACTGGGCCTGAGGGAGTACCATTAATCAGAACCGTAGCAGAGGGGGTAGAGTATAGTGCCAGAAGGCCAGTGCGGAAGTTACCAGACACGCCATAAGCTTCGAGAGCGGCTTTCATAAAATCCCAGGAGATCCTATCAAATGCTTTTTCAGCATCTAGAGACAGTAAAAAAAATATTGTGTGTTTGATATAAATATTGAAATAGGTTCAACCGGTTTTTAGAAATGTCAGTAAGGAATCAGCAGTAGCACAGCATAAGTTCCAAACATTTAATCACAGTCAGTGTTAGTGAAAGTTTTGCACATCAAGCAGATTGGTTAGCCAAAGCAGAAAAAGTTCACTTAATATGGAGAGTTAGTAGTTTGAACGATGTGAAATAACATCCAACAATATAAAGAAGTTCCATAGAACTCGCTTTGCAGCAGTCCTTACCTCTACCTGAAAACCAGGGAGGATACTGAGGGTGCCTGGTCCCTGCAGTTTTAATGTGTTCAACTGTGCACTTGGTAACAGCAGTCCGCTGTAAATTCCTTGCATTCCGGAGATGTTTTAGGGTCCTGCGGCAGAGAGACCTCCACTCCTATGCCCTGGCACTCCTGGCTGCTGGCAGTAAGGTGATAGTATAGGGAACGCTGTCCACATGTGGTACGCTGTTTCCGGTTTTGGTGCTTCCAGCTACCGGTATTGCGTTCCACCTACATCTCACAGGTCACCTGATGCGTTTCTCCGCCCAATGACGTGGCGGTTTCATCAGAGGATGGCTTACAGCTTACTGGAGCCTCATTATATCCCCCAGAGTGGGTGCTGATTGGCTGCTGGTTAATCTAATAAACTTTTAACTCATTATATCTCTCTAGGGATGCTCCTTTGGATAAAATGACTTTTTATCATATATATTATATATATATATATATATATATATATATGTATATATATATGGGATTGGTATGAAATCCAATGTCAGAAAATTTTGAGGTAAATTTGAAACGTTGAACGAGCAAGAGGCTGGGAATCCTCTAGTATTTTTTTCATATACACTGAGAGTGCCGCCTATATCTACGTGTTTGTACTTTGGATATCCATCTGGGGAAGGCACCCAGGATTTTGCTACTTTATACAGCGGGAGTGCCGAGCGTGCTTTGGAGGCTATATATATATATATATATATATATATATATAGATATAGATATAATTATATACAGGTTGAGTCTCCCATATCCAAATGCTTGGGACCAGGGGTATTTTGGATAACAGAATATTCCGTATTTTGGAATATTTGCATACTATAATGAAATACCTTGGGAATGGGTCCCCAATATACACACAGAAGGCATTTATGTGTTATATACACCTTATGCACACAGCCTGCAGGTAATTTTATACAATAATTTCAATAATTTTGTGGCTCAAGCAAAGTTTGTGTACAGAAATGAAATTAATTTATGTTTCATATACACCTTATACACAGCCTGAAGGTAATTTTATACAATATTTTTAATAATTTGTGCCTTAGACAAAGTTTGTGTACATTGAACCATCAAAAATCAAAGGTTTCATTATCTCAGTCATGCCAAAATTATTCCGTATTTCGGAATATTCCGTATTTCGGAATATTTGGATATGGGAGACTCAACCTGTATAAATCTTTCAGTCAAACCTTTAAAAATATATTGTAATTCATCTTTTCATTAATATTATGCTACTATAATAATGTTTTTGATCCTTGAGGTACCTCACCAGAATAAAAAATATTAAATATAAATATAATCATGCATTAAATAAAATGTCATAAAAATAAAAGTAAAAAATAAAAATAATAATAATTATCCTGTTTCATCTCTTTATTTCAAAAGAGGACTTGATGTTTATTGCATCATCACAAGCATCTTATACTTAATCCATGAACAAGTACCATCTACAACTGGCACTCTATTCTAAAGGGATATTAACTAACTTTCCTTCCAATAAATCTTACCACAAATATATTCAAATGATTGAACATAGGGCCTGATTCAGACCCGCTCGTGAACGCTATGCGCTCGCGAGCGGGTCGATGTTAGGCCACTGCACATGCGCACGCCGGAGCCGGCTCCGACGTGTGCATGCGTGAGACCCGGCTAGCGACGGGCGCTCCGTCGCTCCGGGTCTCGCACCAAAAAGGAACGGCTGTCGATTTTGATCGACAGCTCGCACCGTTTTGGAGGCATAGTGTGGGGGTGGCTTCGCAAACGGAAGCGTTCCCATGTGAACGCCTGCTGTTTGTGGGCGGCCCCACTGACATCACCAGTGATGTTAGTGGGAGAGCTTCCGGCTCTATTAGAGCCAGAAGCTCTCTGGGGCTTGCGGCCATGAAACTCTACCACAAGGGTCTCGTCGCAAGCCTGATGGCCGCGATGGTCTTGACCATCGCGACCATCATCCTGGCCGCTCGCAATAGCTGTGGGTGGTCACTCACAGCTATGCGAGTGGCCAGGAGGCCGCTCCCAAAAAAAAAAAAAAAACGCCCTGATTCAGAGCGTCCAGCTCTGAATCAGGCCCTCTGTGCATTAATCTCTTTTTTAAAATATTTCTCCGGTGTTCAAGCAATCGCATATTGAGTGTGCGTATGGTTCGTCCTATATACTGGTGACCACACCCAAACTCAATAACATAAACAACATATTGTGAATTACAATTCAGAAAATCTTCTATGGGGAATGAATCTTGTGAGACCTTTGATTGAAAAATTGTATTTTTAAATAGCACATTCTTACACGGGAATCGGTATGAAATCCCAGCTGCCGCATGGCCGGGAGTTCGATTCCCGTCAGCGGCAGCCCGACAAATAGCAGAGCCCGGCAGCGGAAGACTGATAGCGCTGGAAATTCCGATCGTCCCTAGGTAAGTATCTTCTATACTATACTAACCCCCTAACCCTAACCCTCCTTTAGGGTGCATAACCCTAACCTCCCCCCCAAGTGCCTAAACCTAATCCCTCCTCTAAGTGCCTAACCCTAACCCCCCCTTCCCTGCTGCCTAAACCTAAGTCCCAGGACGGGTGCCTAACCCTAACCCTCCCTCCCCCTAACCCTCCCAGGGGGGTGCCTAACCCTAATACCCCCCCCCAAGTGCCTAAACCTAATCCCTCCTCTAAGTGCCTAACCCTAACCCCCCCTTCCCCGCTGCCTAACCCTAAGTCCCAGGACGGGTGCCTAACCCTAACCCTCCCTCCCCCTAACCCTCCCAGGGGGGTGCCTAACCCTAATACCCCCCCCGGGTGCCCTAAACTTAACCCTCCCCCCCGCGGTTGTCCGCTAGCGGCGCCCGGCATCCCTTCGATCGGGATGCCGGGCGCCGGTCCCCCGGTGTCGGGAAAATGACAGGCGTCTAGAAATAGACGCCCGGTCATTGATGGGATTCCAGCAGCCGGCTTCCCGATTGTTTACCCTTACACGTCATGCATTTTTCTCTTCCACATCTGAAAAAGCCCTTCGGCTTATCTGGTAACCAGTTTAGATATTTTTCCTCTGCACCCATTTTAACCTTTTCTTTGTTTTTGTCCTGATTTGTATTTCCATTCTCTCTAAACATACTTGGTGCTAGGTTTTTTTTGCTTTAGATTTTCTGATTTCCTATAGATAAAATAAATGTTATCATCTAATAATGGACCTAACACTGGATCAACCTGTAGGACGGATGCATTTTTTTGGATTATCTTTTTAATAGGATGAGCATGAGTGTTATACTGTGTAATGAATGAATAGTCCCCTTCCCATCCTTCCCCATAGGCAGTACAAATCCTATCGGGTCTTTTATTCCCCAACAAATCCCTTCTAGATTTTTTGTTTGCATCCACCAATGCTTTCTCTAGAATGTGTGTGGGGTAACCCTGTTCAACAAAGGTTTCTTACATTTTTTTGCATCTGTCTTTGATAACTTTTCTCACTTGAACAATTTCTTTTCATACGATAGAATTGACTCTTGAAGATATTATTACGCCAAGCTATTAAATGGCTACTACTATAATTCAAAAAACCATTTAAGTCTACCTTTTTGAAAAAGGTTTCAGTACAGATCTGCTCCTCCCTGGCCAGTAGCGCAATATCCAGGAATTCAATTTGTGTTTGACTCGTGGTGCTGTTAAACTTAAGACCATGGGCTCTATTTACTACAATCCGCATTTGTAATGCAGATTGTAGTGTGATATTACCGGCAATATCACAGGGATTTACTACAAATTCCTTGCAGGGACAGAGCTTACAATAAAGCTCTGTCCCTGCGATTCCCCTCCGGAGCCTTATCACGGTATTTTCTCAAAAAATACTGTGACAAGTGCCCCACGCATGCACCGACCGGTCGCCGCTGCTACCCCCCCTTGTGCTAAGCTCCGCCCCCGGTGCTAAGCCCCACCCCCACGATCGCGGACCCCCCCACGACCCCCCCCGCGACCCCCCTTACTTACAATTACCTGCATGCTCCAGGCCTCCGGTGATGGTCTCCATTCCTCCGGTCAGGTGATCTCCCATACTGCACTGGGGCACGATCACCTGATGACCGGGCAGCAGGGCACTATGGGAGACCAGCTGACCGGAGGGGAGTCATCACCGGAGCCCCGATCACCGGTCCCTGGAGTCAGGTAAGTAAAATTTTTTTTTTACTATTTCTCTTTTCTTTTTTTTACAGTAATCAGCTTGCGGTCTGTTTAGACCACACAGCTGATTACTGGGACCGACTCCCAGCTCTGCTCTCCCTGTTAGAGCAGGCCAGGAGCCCGGTAACCGGGGGAGACCCTGGATAACGCCACCTCCAGGTGGCGTTATTATCACAGGGCTTTCCCCGATATTTTTTTCACATTTAGTTTTAGTAACTCTGGTCGGATCACATTTCCCATTACAGTTATGGGAAATGCGATCTGCTTTACTAAAAATAAGTGATACTTAGGGGTTGGAGTAGAATTTTACGAATTCTACTCCAATTGCCCTGTAATAACTATAGGTGATACTAAAATAATGTGAAAAGGGTGTGAAAACACAAAACACCCCTTTTCACTTTATTTTAGTAAAAATAATGTTAATAAATAGAGCCCCATATGTGCTAGTGTTCACGGGATTCACAAATGTGTTAATAGAGGTAATATCCCCATCCCAAATGAAAAAAAGGTCATCTATAAATCTGCCATAGAGTAGAGTGGCACTACTAGCCACCACCCAGGAGCGCCCATCACTTTTCTACATATATTATTTCTAATAACATGTGTCTCTTTCACAAAAGCGCCCTTGTTTATACACTCTGTGGGGCACTATTATGTGGCATAGTATGCACTGGGGTCACTACTACATAATACTGATGGTGATTATTTTAGCATTTTCAGTGTGTTGTGAGCAGGGACATCTTAAGAGAGGAGGGGGCCCGTGTGCACTCCCCGTGTGGGGCCCCCTCCTCTCTACCCGCTGGCCGGCAGCCGACTGATGCGGCTAGCCAGCCACCGGAGCCTTAGTAGACTCCGGGCACTAGAGTGTGCCCGGAGTCTACTACGCATGCGCAGAACGCCGGAAAAATGGCCGCGGCGGCCATTTTCCGGTGTTTTGAGCAGCGCAGACACCCGACGTGGGACCACGGACAGGTAAGTCTAAAATAATAAGGGTGCAATGTGTGCGATGCGGGGCCCCCCTGGACCCGGGGGCCCGTGTGCCCCGCACACCCTGCACCCATTATAGATACGCCACTGGTTGTGAGATTTGGTGGCGGCTGTATACGCATAGCTTTGGTGCTTCTGTTTTGCCATTGGAAGTTGATATAAACAGGAATTAAATCGCAGATATCTGACCTCCCAGCAAGGGCTTTTCAGTCTTCCCCCCTAACTGTCCTCTGTCCGGCACCTGTGATGTATACTGTGTGTGTTTATGATGTACTGCTCCCCTTATGTCCTTATGTCCTTAGCTACTCTGCAAACCTGACTATAAAATGATATGCACTGATTATATATAGCCCAAGCTCTGTGCTGTACAGAATGGTGGTTACACTATTGCTTCATTATTTCTCTCACTTATTTACATTATGATGGGACACTGAAACCATGATTTAGGACCTCTATTTTTTAAAATTATGGGTCCCTGGGAGTTACACATTCCCAGGTAACTCCTGGGAGTGTGTCAGTGTGATCGCTGTATGTATATATAGACAGATATGTGTGTGTATAATATATATATATATATATCTGTAATAAATAAAATGTTTTATTCAATGCTCAATAAAGTAGCAGGTGGTGTATACTTCATTTAAACTAAGAGGGGAGAGAGTTTGCGGGAGTTGATGGTAAGGCGGTCAAGGTTAGGCACTAGAAATAGGGTCAGGGTTAGGCACTAGGAGGAGGATCAGGGTTAGGCACTAGGAAGAGGGTCAGGGTTAGGCACTAGGAGGAGGGTCAGGGTTAGGCACTAGGAAGAGGGTCAGGGTTAGGCACTAGGCGGAAGGTCAGGGTTAGGCACTAGGAGGAGGGTCAGGGTTAGGCACTAGGCGGAGGGTCAGGGTTAGGCACTAGTAGGAGGGTTAGGGTTAGGCACTAGGAGGAGGATTAGGGTTAGGCACTAGGAGGAGGGTCAGGGTTAGGCACTAGGAGGAGGGTCAGGGTTAGGCACTAGGAGGAGGGTCAGGGTTAGGCACTAGGAGGAGTGTCAGAGTTAGGCACTAGGAAATGGGTCAGGGTTAGGTACTAGGAGGAGGGTCAGGGTTAGGCACTAGGAGGAGGGTCAGGGTTAGGCACTAGGAGGAGGATTAGGGTTAGGCAATAGGAGGAGGGTCAGGGTTATGCACTAGGAGGAGGGTCAGGGTTAGGCACTAGGAGATGGGCCAGGGTTAGACACTAGGAGATGGGTCAGGGTTAGGTACTAGGAGGAGGATTAGGGTTAGGCACTAAGAGGAGCATTAGGGTTAGGCACTAGGAGGAGGGTTAGGCACTAGGAGGAGGGTCAGGGTTAGGCACTCGGAGGAGGGTCAGGGTTAGGCACTAGGAGGAGGGTCAGGGTTAGGCACTAGGAGGAGGGTCAGGGTTAGGCACTAGGAGGAGGATCAGGGTTAGGCACTAGGAGGAGGGTCAGGGTTAGGCACTAGGAGGAGGATTAGGGTTAGGCACTAGGAGGGTCAGGGTTAGGCACTAGGAGGAGGGTCAGGGTTAGGCACTAGGAGGACGATTAGGGTTAGGCACTAGGAGGATGGTTAGGGTTAGGCACTAGGAGGAGGGTCAGGGTAAGGCACTAGGAGGAGGGTCAGGGTTAAGCACTAGGAGGAGGGTCAGGGTTAGGCACTAGGAGATGGGTCAGGGTTAGGCACTAGGAGGAGGGTCAGGGTTAGGCACTAGGTGGAGGGTCAGGGTTAGGCACTAGGAGGAGGATTAGGGTTAGGCACTAGGAGGAGGGTCAGGGTTAGGCACTAGGAGGAGGGTCAGGGTTAGGCACTAGGAGGAGTGTTAGGGTTAGGCACTAGGAGATGGGTCAGGGTTAGGTACTAGGAGGAGGATTAGGGTTAGGCACTAGGAGGAGGGTCAGGGTTAGGCACTAGGAGATGGGTCAGTGTTAGGCACTAGGAGGAGGGTCAGGGTTAGGCCCTAGGAGGAGGATTAGGGTTAGGCACTAGGAGGAGGATTAGGCACTAGGAGGAGGGTCAGGGTTAGGCACTAGGAGGAGGATTAGGGTTAAGCACTAGGAGGAGGGTCACGGTTAGGCACTAGGCGGAGGGTCAGGGTTAGGAACTAGGGGAAGGGTCAGGGTTAGGCACTAGGAGGAGTGTTAGGGTTAGGCACTAGGAGGAGGGTCAGGGTTAGGCACTAGGAGGAGGGTCAGGGTTAGGCACTAGGAGAAGGGTCTGGGTTAGGCACTAGGAGGAGGGTCAGGGTTAGGCACTAGGAAGAGGGTCAGGGTTAGGCAGTAGGAGGAGGGGCTGGGTTAGGCACTAAGGGGGCTGGGTTAGGGTGTGGAGAGGGGGAGGTTAGGTTTAGGCACCGGGGAGGGAGGGTTAGGGTTACTTACCTACAGGTGTCGGGATGGTAACCTAGTGAGGATGCCGGCATCATGATTCTGTTAAGCACTAGGAGGAGGGTCACGGTTAGGCACTAGGGGGAGGGTCAGGGTTGGCACTAGGGGAAGGGTCAGGGTTAGGCACTAGGAGGAGTGTTAGGGTTAGGCACTAGGAGGAGGGTCAGGGTTAGGCACTAGGAGGAGGGTCAGGGTTAGGCACTAGGAGAAGGGTCTGGGTTAGGCACTAGGAGGAGGGTCAGGGTTAGGCACTAGGAGGAGGGGCTGGGTTAGGCACTAGGGGAAGGGTCAGGGTTAGGCACTAGGAGGAGTGTTAGGGTTAGGCACTAGGAGGAGGGTCAGGGTTAGGCACTAGGAGGAGGGTCAGGGTTAGGCAGTAGGAGAAGGGTCTGGGTTAGGCACTAGGAGGAGGGTCAGGGTTAGGCACTAGGAGGAGGGGCTGGGTTAGGCACTAAGGGGGCTGGGTTAGGGTGTGGAGAGGAGGAGGTTAGGTTTAGGCACCGGGGAGGGAGGGTTAGGGTTACTTACCTACAGGTGTCGAGATGGTAACCTAGTGAGGATGCCGGCATCATGATTCTGACCGCCGGGATGCCGAACGCCAGCATCCCATACCCATCCCAGCAGTAGCCATGTCCTCCATGGTGCTAGCCACGTCCCTGTGCACACCAAACCCCTATTACTCTAGTCACAGCCACTGTGCTGGTCACACCTCCTGTGGAAGCACACAATAGGCTCATCATAAATTTCAGCTCCAGGCCCATGTGGACCTTAATCTGGCACTGCAAAGAGGTGCTGCAGCAGCTGAGTTGGAGAAGCCTATTTAACTATTCAAGAGTGATTTTGTCCATGGCCTATTTACTACTGTATTGCATACTACTGTCTTACACTTATCATATTCCATTAGTGCCGTATTGCCTGTCATGTGTATGGTGATCATTATTGTCCTCATACAGTGACCTGCCCTGGCTCACATCCTCTTACTCCCCCTTTAATAAATCTACGTGATTATTCTATTTATCAAGGCTGTCACATTATGTCATGTTACTGTGTGTATGGGGCTATCTCAGCTGTAAGGTACCATCTTACCATCTACACTTAACTTATCTGTGCCCACCCCAACACCCGGGGCACCACATTTGTAGCCTGTAGAATATATAAATAAGTATAACAGACCCTATTGACACCGCCCCCTCTCTGCTGTTCTCCGCCCCCTTCCTGCTCCATTGCAGCTCTGACAGCACAGACGGTGTAATGGTTAGCGTTACTGCCTCACAGCACTGAGGTCATAGGTTCAATTCCCACCACGGCCCTAACTGTGTGGAGTTTGTATATTCTCCCTGTGCTTGCGTGGGTTTCCTCCGGGTACTCCGGTTTTCTCCCACACTCCAAAAATATACTGGTAGGTTACTTGGCTCCCCACAAAAAAATTTACCATAGTGTGTATGTGTGAGCATGTGGTAGGGAATATTGGGCCTGATTCAGAGCCGTTCGCTATTTGCGGTCGTTCGTTCAAAAACAAGGGGTGGCTATTCAAATGATCCGTTCGCAAATTGCAGTCTGTTCACACCTCTAAGTCTGAACGAGCGTGCAAAACATACGCTCGTTTATTTGTTAAAAACGCCCCCTGGCCGCTCGCACCATACGTCATGTCCGCTATTTATTAGATTAATCGAGTACATCGAACAGCGTATGAACTGCTCGCTATTCTTGTGGTTGGTTTTTTCAACCGCTATTTTGCGAGCAGTTCTGAGTTAAAAAAAAACAAGTGACGTGGTCAATGACGCTGCTGTATTAATTATGCACTGCCTTAAAACGCCCGTTTTGACCTTTAAGCACGCTTGCGTTCGAATTCCTCTCCCCCGTTTACAAGCACCTTCCCCTGTTACCACCCACATACGCCTCATTCTGTCACTCAAAATAGCAGGCACTCGCTATATAGCGTACAAACGATTTTCGGCCGCACTGACTGGTTCGCGCATGCGTACTAAAAACCGTACGCATGCGCAGATGTGCGAACATCGCTCGGAACGAGCGTACGGCCGCTAGCGAGCGGCTCTGAATGAGGGCCATAGATTGTAAGCTCCACTGGGGCAGGGACTGATGTGACTGGTAAAATATTCTCTGTAAAGCGCTGCAGAATATGTGTGCGCTATATAAATAACTGGTAATAAATAATAAAAATCCCCCCCCCATTATAACTCCAAAACAGCCCTCATTGTGGTCATATCCATCCATTGCTTTGTTTTCACCCCTGCTCCCATACCTACCACTGTGGCTGCGTGCGCATTGTGGATAGGGACTCAATTATATATATATATATATATATATATATATATATTTATACAGTTTATGTGCATTATGCAGTAGCAGTAGTATGTAGTGTAGCTGTAAGTAGCTATTAGCACAGAGGGACATGTGACCAGAAATTAGGGAAAGATGGGGATCAGCGATGAGGAGATGATGTTTCCTGTGTCTACCTGTAATAATGTAAGAAATAAAATACATAATCAACATACTTGGTGCTTCATTGCTATAAGAACATCAGAACATAACGCGGCAAAACCAAAATAGGAACCAAAATGCGCTGTTTTAAGACACATTTTCTGATTACATATATGTCCAACTCAAAATAAGGCTCAATATACATAGCTGTCAAAATAACGGGCAGAATTTACGAAGCTGCGGCTTCTGTAAGACACTGCTTCCCGGCGGCTTGCAGGTGAATATTTAAAACGGAACCCGAAGTCAGTGTAAAGCCCGGCGTGCTTTACACTGACTCCGGGTGCCATTTAAAATATTCACCTGCAATCCACTGGGAAGCAGCCTCTTACAGAAGCCGCTGCTTCGTAAATTCTGCCCAACATCATTATCATACACATTGGCCGTGTCCCTTCATATAACTGAGCCTGCAAATATTGCAGTCTGCTGGCATTGGCTAGTCCCGTGCAATACTGCCCAATGATTTAAAGTAACAGCCATTTAAAAGGCAAAATCAACCTGGTTTGACCTTTTAAATGACTTTTACTTTAAAACGATGGGCAGTATCACAAGTGACTCACCAATTCCTGCAGTCCACAGGCTATTACAGTTACCCCATACCTGAGTGACAGCTCAGCCTCATCCCTTGTGCAGAATGTGACCTCACTTGTATCTGAGTGTCAGAGACTTTCACTTTCATTTCTCTCTCCTACTGCCAACGATGGCGTCTGCTGATCTGAGACAGGAGCTGGACTGTTCCATCTGCCTAAACATTTATACAGATCCTGTAACCCTGAGATGTGGCCACAACTTCTGCCGGGTCTGTATTGATCGTGTGCTGGATACACAGGAGGGGTCTGGAGTTTATAACTGTCCTGACTGCAGAGCAGAGTGTCAGGAACGTCCTGCACTGCAGAGGAACATAACTCTGTGTAACATAGTGGGGAGATTACTATCTACTCAGCCAGATCAGGAGGAGACTGGGATCTTCTGCACTTACTGTATTCACTCTCCTGTACCTGCTGCTAAATCCTGTCTGCACTGTGAGGCTTCTCTGTGTGATAATCACCTGAGAGTACACAGCAAGTCAGCAGAACACGTCTTATCTGATCCCACCACTTCCCTGGGGAACAGGAAATGCTCCGTCCATAAGAAGATCCTGGAGTATTACTGCACTGAGGATGCTGCCTGTATCTGTGTGTCCTGTTGTCTGATTGGGGAACACAGAGGACATCATATGGAATCACTGGATGAGGCTTCTGAGAAGAAGAAGGAGAAGCTGAGAGATGTTCTCCAGAAACTGACCACAAAGAGAGAGGAGACTGAGAAAAGAGTCCAGAGTCTGCAGGAGCACAGGAGAGAAGATCAGGGAAAAGCAGCTGGTGTAACAGAGACAGTCACTGCCCTGTTTAGAGACATCAGGAGACAGCTGGAAGACCTGGAGAAGAGAGTCCTGAGTGAGATCTCCAGGCAGGAACAGCGCATTTCACTCTCAGTCTCCGATCTGATCCAGCAGCTGGAAATAAAGAAGGACAAGCTGTCCAGGAAGATGCGTCACATTGAGGAGCTGTGTAACATGTGTGACCCAGTGACTGTCTTACAGGAACCAGACACAGGTGACTTGTGTGATACTGAGGACACAGAGAGACATGATAACCAGGTCCATGGTGCAGGAGATCTGGATGTGGTTCTCATCTCAGGGACATTACACATATTATCTGATATAATAACAGGTATAAATACAGGGATCTATGTGCAGGAAGCTACAGACCCATTACTGGATATAACCATAGCTAGCAATACAGAATCTGATATAGTAACAGGTATAAATACAGGGATCTATGTACAGGAAGATACAGACCTATTACTGGATGTAACCACAGCTAGTAATGATATACAGATATCAGGTGACAGGAAAACTGCATCCAGGTCACATATAAACCAGAATCGTCCAGAAACACCAGAGAGATTTCAGTGTAATCAGGTAATAAGCACCAGGGGATTCTCCTCAGGGCAACATTACTGGGAAGTGGATGTCAGTAAATCAGTAGGGTGGAGGGTGGGGATGTGTTATCCCAGTATAGACAGGAGATACATTGGATGTAATAACAAGTCTTGGTATGTGTGTAGGTGGTATAGTCAGTACTCAGTGATACATGACAGTACAGTGATCTGGTTACCTGACAATATCCCCTATGACAGAGTGAGGGTATATCTGGATTATGAGGCAGGACAGCTGTCCTTTTATTCTCTGGGTGACCCCATCAGACACTTACACACAGTCACTGCCGCCTTCAATGAGCCCCTTCATGCTGCATTATGGGTAAGGAGTGGTCCAATAACTATGGTTGACTCGTGCAGTTTCATGCCCTCACAGCGCTGATATCTTGTCTTCCCTGGAGTATCTGGCCACCGATAGTAACAATTTGTCCCCTCGCTGGCTTGCTTTGCTCGGCACAGTTTGGGTATGGTGGCTCACTTCACTCACCATAGGTTACTATTCCCCCTTTATGTCCATGTGGATAGTAATTGATGACATCAGGGTCTGCTCAGTGAAGGGCACCGAGAGACTACACTATAAATATATCTGGGGGAGTGAGGAGCTGGGAGAAATTACCATAAGAAATCTACCCAGAGACTGGTGACATCACAGGGATGGGAATCTGATTGGTGTAACATTCAGCTAAGAGAATAAAGCAGTGGGTGGAACTATATCTGAGCCCCTCCCCTGTGTAACCAGGTGAGCAGTGTGTCTGGATGTGTTCCCAAATTGGTGTGACCGATATATCTGCAGATCGACAGCAGATATTTACATGTGCCCGCCCAGTTGAGCTGTCAATCACCTCCGTCCTGTGCAGCAAGTGTACACTTAGCACGATGCACCAATATATCTGCAGATATACTGGGCATCGGCTGTGCAGCACATCTGTCGGCCAGTGTGTACCCAGCATTAGACACTGTCATTATAACTATATAAATTAAATATACATCTCTGTGGTATTTCCTTGCCTAGATACTAGCTGAGAAAGGGCAGGATTCAGAGACGGACACTAATGCCGATCTCTGCTGCCAATTTGTACACAGTGACTGCGATAATATGCAAATGTCACAGGCGCCGGGATCTGTATTGAGACGCCCACCTGCGGCTTTTCACATCCAAGCGTCTGCGTACAAAGATGCAGCACCAGTCACAGATCCTTCCATAAACCGCCTCCTGAGTGACCCTATTGTCGCGCAGAATGGCCGAGACATCGGAGCCATTTTCACTGCATAAGGGATCATAGACGCAGACGCGACACGCCCCAAAAACGGTTGCAGCACACCTATGTTTTTGTCACCACTCCCTGTTACCTCCCCCTAATGCTCCCTCTCTGTCATTCACTGTGCGGGGAAAATGTTGCTGTGACTGCTGACAGTATGCGCCGTGCGACTCGGACACATGCGCAGATAACGATAATCACTCATCTGCATAAACATCGTCATAGCGTCCATCTCTGACCCCATCATAAACTTACACACAGTCACTGCCGCCCTCACTGAGCCCCATCATGCTGCATTATGGGTAGGGGACGGTCCCCTATAAATGATACCTATAGAATGTGCATCACTGTAAGGAAATGGCCATTATACCTTTATATGATGAAAGTACCGTTTTATTTTATTAGGTTAAGCTTAGATAATGTGTTAGTGGGATAAAATTAGCATATTAGCCAATCATATAGTCAGTAGAATTACTGGAGTTTGATGTAACTTAAGTGTCATGAATTTAAATATACAGAGTATTAGCATTAGGGATTACTGTCAGTGTGACCCAGAGCCGTAACTAGACTTTCTGGTGCCCTGTGCCAGAAAGAGCATTGGCACCCCCCTATTTTTCAATAGAGACATAATGCACCCAAAGAAGGGACATGGCCTCATGGGGAAGGGCCAGGGAGGAGATAGGGGAGGCCAGGAGATGCTGGGGATAAATAGGGACATAATATAGTGCACCTGAGAGAGGGCCATGGCCTCATGGGGAAGGGTCAGGGAAGAGATAGGGGAGGCCAGGAGATGCTGGGGATAAATAGGGACATAATATAGTGCACCTGAGAGAGGGCCATGGCCTCAGAAGGGCCAGGGAAGAGATAGGGGAGGCCAGGAGATGCTGGGGATAAATAGGGACATAATATAGTGCACCTGAGAGAGGGCCATGGCCTCCTGGGGAAGGGCCAGGGAAGAGATAGGGGAGGCCAGGAGATGCTGGGGATAAATAGGGACATAATATAGTGCACCTGAGAGAGGACCATGGCCTCATGGGGAAGGGCCAGGGAGGAGATAGGGGAGGCCAGGAGATGCTGGGGATAAATAGGGACATAATATAGTGCACCTGAGAGAGGGCCATGGCCTCATGGGGAAGGGCCAGGGAGGAGATAGGGGAGGCCAGGAGATGCTGGGGATAAAATAAGAGGAAGCTACAAGTGAGAATGATAATAAACAGAAAATGGACAGTCCCGAACAGCGCCCCCTGCCCTGCGGTGCCCAGTGCCATGGCATAGGCCACACTACCCTAGTTACGGTCCTGGTGTGACCCATCAGAACAATGTACTGTAAGTGATAATTGTTTATAAAAAGTTAATTGGTGATATTAGAGAAATTACTTAGACATAAATAACCCTAATCTACAAATATAACATATTACCCCATGTAATTAAATAATACCCTATCGCATATTTGCATAGAGTACAGAAAGGGTTACGGTGTGTTACTTGTACTGAAGATAAATTATACCGGTCTCGAAATGTATATGGAATCCGGTGTATAGTAGGGGATGGTCCGGAGGGAACCGCGGTGTCATCCGTACACTACATGTCACAGTCCATCTCCACAATCTCATTCTTTATGACATATTGTTTGTGTGTACTGTAACAATAATAAATATTATAATATTTATGAGACTACGTGTCATGCTGATTGTGCAGACAATTCACTTATTGTATATTTTTTGAAGAAACTGCACATCCTTCATTTATTGGCAGCAGCGACCCATCACTTATTCTGCACTGTGAGCATCACTGGCAGCAGGGGTTTCTGTTCTGTACCAAGTGATAAGTGTATATGGGTTGGGCCAAGCACGACCTGCATACCTACTACTTAGCTAATTGTGATATCACTCATATACCTATGGGAAAAAAGAAAAATATACATTCTTATAACAATCTGAGGTATTTACTTAAAATCCTAATTTGTTAGTAAAAGATTGTGAATGTATTGTGTGTGAGGGTGGGAGCCCTTACCTCTCTGCTATAAGTAGGAAAGAAGTGAACTATTGGTGCTGCTAATGGGTAAGTACCAGAGAAGAGCAGAGCACTTATGTGCTGTCATCATCCAGGGACCAGCAAACACACCACTGACACTCACTCTGTAACTCACCTGTCCGGGGGTTAAAAAAATGTGAATGAAGACGCCTGTCACATACATGTCACATACATGTCACATCAGCTACCACTGGGAGCTCCCTGGTGGCTTCCACAAAGCTTTTACCAATGATAAACATATGTGACTAGAACAAGATAACAAGAGGCGTTTTGGAAACTGGAACACAGATCTGGCAAATGCAGGTAACACTTTCTAAGGTCACCGGTCGGTATATATTCATAATGTCGACCTGGTGATAATGTTGACAGACATATCAACATATTCATCATCTAGAGAAGCAGCATGCTGCCACTGATGAAATGCTGACATGGTCATAATGTCGTCAATGCATTTCTAAGCATGTCCATAACTCTGACCCCTAACGCTAACCCTAAAGCCAACATTTGCATTCATGTAGAAATGCTAGATGTTGGCATTTTATACCTGTCAACAATATAACTGTCAACAGTCTGATTGTCGATATTATCAGTGTCGGCAACCTGAATGCATACCATTGTAACATTTTACATATTTTAATTGGTATTCTCATTAGCAATACTACACACTAATGCTAAGCTGCCTAAGCAGAGGGGGTCACTGCGTTAATTTGAGCATCTCCAATCATTGTAAAGAGTTGACCGTTACAGTTACCCTATAACTGCAGTCAGTCCTGCGCTTGCTCCTAATGAGAGTCTGCACATGAGCAGCGCGGTGTCTGTCCATGCGCAGACCTCACACCACAGGAAATGTGCGTAAACCATCGGAACTGTGTACATCTCTGAATCAGGCCCTGTATCATTGTTGTTGTTCTAAACCCCGGTGGTTTGGTGGCGGTTTGGCGGTGGTTTCTAAATGACACCAAAACCACTGCATAGTATTTTAAGACCTAGCTATGTTCTATTTTATTCTGAAATGTGTTTTGAGGGCGGTTTTGCGCACTTCTGCAGCCAAACCTCCATCAAACTGCTGGATTTTAGAACCCGCCGCATTTTGCCCTTTATCTAAAGCCCAGTGCATAGCAGCAGCTGAATTCCTGCATGTTCTCTGCTGACCTCTAGTGGCCACTGCTACCAAAGCCCAGCAACATCTCTTAGGGGGGAATCCATATTTTTAGGAAAAATGGCTGGGAATTGCTCTGGGTCCATTGCTAGAGCGCAGAGTCGGAGTTGCGATTGAGGGGTACAGTATAAAAAATGCTTTGAAAACATATTGGACGTGACACGGAGATGGTCCGTCTTATGGGCAAGTGTGTCGCCGAAAGTGACTGCGTAGACATACAGAATTATTCACATAGGAGGCCATATTCCAGATGGACAATCTGCACCTGCCATAGGGCTGGTGCAGGTTTCGATGGTGTGACCAATGGTGGTGTCTAAAGACCCACCAATCGGTATTACTGCATATATGGATGCTGGCAGTGGGGGTCTTAGTCCTTGCACATTCGCAAACAACCGGCAATAGACGCTGCATCGGATTCAGAATCCGGCTATTAGACTCTTACCAGTGTGCCCAGTGCGAGGCCTGACAGGTGTCCTGTAATGTGCCGGGGGGGGGGTTTAATGCGCATGGCAGGAAGAAATAAACACCGATGGTCAGAATGTTTGGCGCGTTGAAAATGAACCTCTGTGGGCTGGAATTCTATAACAGTACAGGGAGAAGAAACAGTGAATTTCCTTTAATTTAAAGGGACCATTTTATACTTTCCTCAGGGATGCACTGAGCCATCCCTCCTAGTGCCTAACCCTAACCATCCCTCCTAATACCTAACCCTAACTGTCCCTCCTAGTACCTAACCCTAACCATCCCTCCTAGTGCCTAACCATCCCTCCTAGTACCTAACCTTAACCATCCCTCCTAGTGCCTAACCCTAACTGTCCCTCCTAGTGCCTAACCCTAACCATCCCCCTAGTGCCTAACCATGCCTCCTAGTACCTAACCCTATCCGTCCCTCCTAGTGCTTAACCCTAAATGTCCCTACTAGTGCCTAACCCTAACCGTCCCTCCTAGTGCCTAACCCTAACCGTTCCTCCTAGTGCCTAACCGTCCCTCCTAGTGCCTAACCCTAACTGCCCCTCCTAGTGCCTAACCCTAACTGTCTTTCCTAGTGCCTAACCCTAACCATCCCTCCTAGTGCCTAACCCTTACCATCCCTCCTAGTGCCGAACCCTGACTGTCCCTCCTAGTGCCTAACCCTAACTGTCCCTCCTAGTGCCTAACCCTAACTATCTTCCTAGTGCCTAACCCTAACTGTCCCTCCTAGTGCCTAACCCTAACCGTCCCTCCTAGTGCCTAACCCTAACCGTCCCTCCTAGTGCCTAACCCTAAATGTCCCTACTAGTGCTTAACCCTAACCGACCCTCCTAGTGCCTAACCATCCCTCCTAGTACCTAACCCTATCCGTCCCTCCTAGTGCCTAACCCTAAATGTCCCTACTAGTGCCTAACCCTAACCGTCCCTCCTAGTGCCTAACCCTAACTGTCCCCCATAGTGCCTAACCATCCCTCCTAGTACCTAACCCTAACTGCCCCTCCTAGTGCCTAACCCTAACTGTCTTTCCTAGTACCTTACCCTAACTGTCCCTCCTAATGCCTAACCATAACAATCCCTCCTAGTGCCTAACCCTAACTGTCCTTCCTAGTGCCTAACCCTAACCGTCCCTCCTAGTGCCTAACCATCCCTCCTAGTACCTAACCCTAACTGTCCCTCCTAGTGCCTAACCATAAATGTCCCTACTAGTGCCTAACCCTAACCGTCCCTCCTAGTGCCTAACCATCCCTCCTAGCACCTAACCCTATCCGTCCCTTCTAGTGCCTAACCCTAAACGTCCCTACTAGTGCCTAACCCTAACCGTCCCTCCTAGTGCCTAACCGTCCATCCTAGTGCCTAACCCTAACTGCCCCTCCTAGTGCCTAACCGTAACTGTCTTTCCTAGTGCCTAACCCTAACCATCCCTCCTAGTGCCTAACCCTTACCATCCCTCCTAATGCCGAACCCTGACTGTCCCTCCTAGTGCCTAACCCTAACTGTCGCTCCTAGTGCCTAACCCTAACTATCGTCCTAGTGCCTAACCCTAACCGTCCCTCCTAGTGCCTAACCCTAACCGTTCCTCCTAGTGCCTAACCCTAACCGTCCCTCCTAGTGCCTAACCCTAACCATCCCTTCTAGTGCCTAACCGTCCCTCCTAGTACCTAACCCTAACCATCCCTCCTAGTGCCTTACCCTAACTGTCCCTCCTAGTGCCTAACCCTAATCATCCCCCCTAGTGCCTAACCCTAACTGTCCTTCCTAGTGCCTAACCCTAACCATCCCTCCTAGTGCCTAACTAACCCTAACCGTCCCTCCTAGTGTGCGGATCACTCGATATGGGTCTATCTGCTGTTGCCAAGTATCTATCTGGGCATCCTCAATATAAAGGTCTGAATATTGAGCTTTGCATTGAAATGTTACATTTGGTCTTGACAAAAATTTGTTTTTACTATGATGGTAATTTTGACTTACAATTTTTATGTTTGAAGTAGAACAAGACATTTTCTTTAGTAATCCATTGATAGCAGATAATATTTGTTTTTATTGTCGATATATCGGCGATATTTTGCTTTTCTGGACAAGTACTAAAGAGAGTCTTGCTTCCATTATTGATAAGCATAATACCAAGTCGCAGCCAATCAAACTGACATATGCTATGAGCGATTCGATCATCAATTTTTTAGATGTGGAGATTAAATTGGTTGGTGGTAAGATATCTACAGCATTATATTCTAAACCTACCGATAGAAACAACTTATTGCAGTACAACAGCTTTCACCCCAAACCATTGAAACGGGGACTACCCTATTCACAACTTTTACGCATTAAAAGGATTACCCCTGATCCAATAGTGGCAGAACAACAGATGGATAGTATGATACTTAAATTTAAACAGAGAGGGTATCAGGCGAATCTACTTGAACAGGCTAAACACAAGTACTGAAAATGGATCGGAATACCCTGCTCCACCAAAATACTCAATCGATGATTCCCTGGGTATGCCAATACAATCCAGCTAGCACAGGTATTAATAATATATCTAAAAATCTTTGGCATATTATTCAGTCTGATCCAGAACTTAATTTGAGTGATACTAGACTGATATCTTGTTACACTCGTGGTAAAAATCTCAGAGACATCCTTGTTAAATCTGATGTCACACGGTATGATGTCCCCAATAAGAATTTCTTGGGGACCAAGAAAGGCTGTATAAAATGCTTATGTACCACTTGTCAGTATATGATCCCGGGTGATACTTTCCAACATCCTCAGACAGGACGTACTATGTATATACACCATCGATTAACCTGTAATTTAAGGTTTGTCATATATCAGCTGATCTGCCCCTGTGGACTGTCATACATCGGTAAGACGGAACGTATGTTTAAGGAGCGTATGGCAGTCCATAGATCGGCTATCAGAGCGGCTATATTGAATGGTAACAGCGAACAACCTGTAGCTTGCCATTTTTGCCATGTGCATCACTCTATGTATGGCCTCTTTAAAATATCGAATGATAGATCAAGTTCCTATATCTATCTAACAGAGGTATTAGATCAGTGAAACTGCTACAACTGGAAACCCGCTGGATATTTCAGCTGGGAGCCCTCGCTCCCAAGGGGCTCAATGAACACTTGGGTCTCAATAGTTACTTCATACTTGCCTACTTTTGAAAAAGCATGTCAGGGAGATTGTGAAAGCAGCACCTATGAGTGCGTGTTACAGTGGGCGTGTACTGATAAATCTGAGAGGCGTGTCACACATGTGATGGGCGTGTACTGATAAATCTGAGAGGCGTGTCCTAAACCTGACTTACATCCAAATGTAACCCAGCACAAAAGCAGTTAGTAAGATCTGTTTGTTGATGAAAACACACTAATACTTTTCAGAAATTCATAGGGATCATTGTGCCTTATAATAACCAATGCAAGGAAATGACACTAATGATCCCATTTGAATGTATTTATCTCTCTTTTTTAATATAACAGCTTCATAATGGGAGTAAGGATGAAATGAGGGAGATTGTTAGAGTCTTCAGGGAGACAGGGAGATTGCTACTATGTCAGGGAGTCTCCCTGACAAAGAGGGATAGTTGGCAAGTATGAGTTACTTATGATTATAGGTTAATACTTCTAGTTAGCAATACTGTATATTTTTTGGCTATAGTCCTTAGTGTAGTTTATTTTCTATTGTATTATTGTTGCCATATCTCCTATGTGGGTCGATTTGTTCATAGCATGTGACTTTTATTATGCGTACTGTGGTCTGGATTCTGATAGCTGCCTCTTGTTTTGTAATCTATTACTCTGTAATATATTGTGATGTCTATATATATATATATATATATATAATATACTGTCCCATACTTGTGATCTACATGATATTTGTCCCTGGATATTTTTATATCTATAGTAATGTGCCATATTTATTTTATCTATATGTGTAGTTTTTTTTCTATATTATATATCTGTGCCTGCAGCATGTGTATATGTTATGTTTTTTCTATCTTTTTTATTTGTTAGTTTATTTTTGTTGCCATGGTGTTGGGGAGCACAGTGATGACGCTTTTATTGATGACGTCATCTATGATGCGCAGGCCGGCCGCGTTCTCTGTCCCACTTCCGGCTCCAGGTGTCACCCGTGGTGTTTAAGAGGGTATTAAGGTTTTAATCATTTTCATTCACTTTTTGAGCCTGACGAAAGTGCCGCAATAAAGGGCACTGAAACGTTGCCAATATACATGTCGCCCTAAGAGTCCGTTATTAAGCCGCTAGGAGTGCTGCATCATCATTGTTTGTACAGTATACTTATATATATATATATATATATATATATATATATATATCATATACACAGCAGTGCACTTCAGCGCAAGTGATCCCAACAATGTCCAGAATGTTTCCCAGATGTATTGCTGCTAAATCCTCAAATTCCTCTAGCCAGGAGGATCCAATTTTTCTAAAGATGCAAACAAACTTGGATAGCACAATCATGAGAATAGTGATCAGCCCTCGTCAACTTGCAGATCTCTCAGCCGTCGTAGGAGCCCCCAGACCAACGCAGCTTCTGGAGGTAGCAGGTAGCGTGACAACGTCTCACATCAGTTTGGCCACGCCCAACGCGTTTTGTTGATGACTTCATCAGGGGTGTGGCTAACCCTCCTATCGGCTCCCTTACATACTAGCCAGGTCTCATGTCTCATAATTCAATTAACAATTTAAAAAGCACAATATAGTCGCAGTAGGGTTTGGGGAAGATAGAGCAGCATGGAGGCACAGATAGTGTACATGAATAGACAGAGTATGACAGTTTTAGAAATCAGGGAGCTAAATGTGTAGTCTAAATGAGATAAATATATGGAATGAGAAGGATGTTGGAACCCAGTGGGATTGTTGTGGTGAACAAATGGGAAGATTGTGGACACTGAGTGGGATGTGGGAGCCACATAGCTGCTCAGACCTCAGTTGCATAGACTGCATGTGTGTATTCCAATGAGCACACAATTCTGTAAATTAGCAGCTCCACCATTTGTAAGTAACAGTAATCTCATTCTGTGAGAGTGCTGAATCTGCAGTTAACCACAGGGTGTGATGGCATACCATATGTGTATTGCGCAAGGGACACATCCATTACGACGTCAGCCTTACTGATCGTAATTTCATTGCTTTTTTAATTTTGAATGGCACAAATTTAGTAGGTTTTGTGAAATTACAGATCATGTCTAAGAAGCCTTAATGGGACATGTGAAACCGTAAGGTCTATGGAATTTCGTTGCTTTTTTATAATTTATTAACCCTCAGTGTTTTGAGGAGCAAACCGGGCCACTTGCAGGGCAGAAGGACAACAAATAGTTACACTAGCATGGGTGGAGGAACAGACAGCGCACAGGAGGTATTTTGGGGGTGCAGAGGGAGATACAGCTGCGGGGGCAGGCTGCAGGTGTGTGGGGCATTATCACTAAAGAAATACATACATCAATCCGCACTGTTACAACTTCTCTTACAAGTCAGTGGTATATATGTATATCCAAAAAAACCTTATATCCTATACCTTAATTAATTATTAATAATTTAGAGACAGGGGGTGCTATCATACGACAATAGATTAGGTAATCAATATGAAAAGAAGAAAGATATGTCATCGAGTGATGCACTAAAATTAAAACATAACCTTTATTATATGCATGTAAACTACATCAATATTAAATGTTGAAACAGTGAATATAAAAGACAGAATTGTGTTAATAAGAAAGAAAATAATGTGAATTAAAAAATCTGACCGCTAGAAGTTCTCCCGATGACCTGATTTGTTATATTTGAATGATTAATACAGATCCATATTGTAACATAGAAGTAAAAAATAAATACATCTTTTTGTCACATACGTATGTTTCTATTTTCAAAGAACCTAGTTGTTACTGTAGATACTATTTGTATATGTTTAAAGAATGAATGTTCTCAGGGAATAAATATTCCTCTCTCCATAATATTTACATGTGTCTAACAACAAAGTATCCAAACTAGAGATTATACTTTGTGTCTGTTATTAGGAAACCTCAGGAAGATCAATGTCTGGTCTATTCTTATCTAAATTAACCCAATGAGTGATTCTCTTATGTCCGACACACTAATAAATGTATCTAAGAAAATATTATGCTCCTTTTATCATCGCTGTGATCCTATATATTCAGCAATATGTTAATGGATTAAATAAAATCCCTTTTAACTGCATTTTATTACATGTACTAGGAAACTGCAAATTACCTTAATACAGATATATATACACATATTATGTTATGTCAGCAGTGGCCTATTAATCGTAGGACAATCTCTGTTAGATGCTTCCCCTTAAAATAATACATATATGTTCCTTAGGGAAGCAGTCGGGAAGCCGACAGACGGAATCCCGACCGCCGGCTTCCCGACCGTCTAATCCAGGCAAAGGTTAAATGACAGGCATCGAAATCCTGATGCCTGACATTTTACCTACGCCGGGTACCCAACGCCCAGCATTCCGATCGAAGGTAAGCCGGGGCCCCGGCCGCGGACAGCCGCCGGGGGGGGGGCAGAGTTAGATTAGGTACTCCCAAGGGAGACTTAGGGTTAGGCACCCCCCCGGGAGGGTTAGGTTTAGGCCAGGGGCTGGGGGTTTAGGGTTAGGCACCCCCGGGGGGAGTTTAGGGTTAGGCACCCCCCGGGATACTTAGGTTTAGGCAGCGTGGAAGGGGGGGATAGGTTTAGGCACTTAGAGAGGGGTTAGGGTTAGGCACCCCCAGGGGGAGGTTGGGGTTAGGCACGGGGGGGAGGTTAGGTTTAGGCACCCCTAAGGGAGGATTAGGATTAGGGGGGAAAGGGTTAGGGGCAATTACCTTTTTTAGCTGCCAGGCTTCCGCTGTTGGCAGTAAATCATACCGATCCCATTCCTTATATTATGGTCATGGAGGAATGTACATACATTTCATATTCAGGACGGACATCCTGTAGTAATAAATTCCCATATGCCAGAAGCAGGGTCACAATACATATTGAGGCAGAATTATATATATATATCTGTTTCTCTTATATGATGCAGATTGTAATGTTATAAATGTGGGTTATTAGAGAGAGGTAATGACTTTAACCTCTCTCTATCCCTTATTCCTCCTAGAGTGTAATCTATCTGTTATGCAGTCTCAGAGGTAGGGGCCCATTTAGCAAAGTGTATTTGAGGTAAAATCCCCGAAAATGAGTATACTAAGTATCCCCCCGATACTTGCTGTGGTCCCTCCCATGCCGCTGGCAGCCGCCTCCCCCATAGGTTTCTATGGGGGATGCGATGCTGCCAAATGTATCAATATCCAGAATGCGATGCATTCCAGATATTGGCCCTGGCAGCTTACTCCTTCTGAAGATGTCGTTAGCCGCTGTAGCCTATGGGCTACACCGCGCACTATTAGCCGGTGGAGGGATCCGTCAGAACCCTCCCCAGCTATGGTGGATGTGCATGTGTAGTCCATAGGACTGCGCATGTGCACCACCCCCTGCGCTGCCCAGACGCACTCCGGAGACATTGCAGGGACGGGCTCCTTTCAGAGCCCGTGTCCCTGCATGTCCTGGATAATACATCTGGCCGAAGAGATCACTTGCAAAGCGATCAGCGGCGTTACCTGGATGCCATGATCACTTTGTAAAAGCGATCATTGAAAAATGTGCCCTTATTCCTCTGCTAAGCGGCTTGAGATAAGTGAGCATTAGACCACTTCACCCATATGATGTGTTAGCACGCTGTATCATACATCAAATCAGGGAAACTGCCCGTTTTTAGCAGCTTCTTCATATTAAGTAGTCACAGTATTAGAAGGGGATATTCACATCTCAATTCACCTTATTATTATTATTATCCTTTATTTATATGGCGCCACAAGGGTTCCGCAGCGCCTTACAAAGTACATAAACAAATGAGCACACAAGACAACAGTTATTATTAACAGTACAAACAATGCAGGACAGATACATGATTAATACATTGCTGCATAACACTTAAATAAGCAGCATGGTGTGTCGAAGTCGAATCATTGCATGCGACCGCAATTCAACTGTAATCGGACGATTTGATCGTCCGCTGTCCGATTTATGTTGGTACAATCCATGACGCACCATTGCGTGCGCACGTACCCAGTGTGCGCACATATCCACACATTCGCACAACACTAAATAGCGAATAATATACAACACTCTCACACTGACAAACACAATATTCATTCAGGGTTTAGTTAGTAATGAGAAACAGCTTCTGTATACATGTCTGAAAAAAGTAATAAAAAAAAAATATATATACACCAGGATACTGTGAGTGTTTTACATATAAATTGAGAATCCCCGCATACAGACAAGTATGGCTGTGGCAATTGAAATATAACCCAGACACTGATATGCACAATTGAAATTGTCTGAATGAAGAGTTAGACACAATGGTCAGAGGTTTGCTTAAGAAGTACTGACAAGTGTATTCTAAATAGGCAGAGGAAACCTTTGAATTAGCTATCAGACGAAGTGGCAACAGCAGACAGCTGGGAGTCTCCCACTACTTAGAAATAAACCTGCTCTTCAAGCAACTTAGAATTTGGTTCAAGCAATGTCTAAATATTAAAATAATGCCAGTAAATAGATAAAGCAAGGGATATATATATATATATATATATATATATATAGAAAGAGAAGAAAGAGGGGGCGCTATATCGTGCATGAATCAATTTATTACAGACATATATATCCACGTCTCCAAACACAAGAAGATGGACTCGTACCAATTTAATACACACTGTGGGCTGGATACCACATGACATTTACTGCACCCATATGGCAGAACTCTGTCCCGGCTGCTAGTCTAATCGGTCTCCACACCGCTCAATGAGCCCGCTCAGTATCGCGATCGGTTGAACCTCCGGAGCTTCTCACCTACGAGGAGGACGCCAGAGGGTGAGCACACTGCGTCAGTCAGGCCACACTCTAACGCGTTTCGTAGTACACTTCATCAGAGGGCTATATATATATTAAATCCATCACAAATTCACTGAATTGCATAACACACACACATAGACTTACATGCATAAAACCGCACATTTCGCACAGTTGCGCTGTTTATCATAAGCACTCTACACATAAACGCACCACGCATATTAGCAACTTTGCGCAATATTCTCTTACACTTACACATACACAAATTTCCTAAAAGGTTCCTCAGTATAAAGGCTAATATTAGAAGGTTTGTTCATTATTGTATGTTATAAAACGCATGTATTTGATATCTAAGGTTTATTATGTAGTAGCCACATCATGTTTGGTGCTATTCTAAACCACATTTTATTTGCAGATCTCTGGTTCCATCGGCAAGGAGATCGCAACATGCGTCTGCAAGTTATGAATTATGTGTTAGAATGTACTTTGTATGCAGTGTCTATTGATTAGTTAAAACACACACAAAGAGCCATTGGAGGGCTGAACTACCATTGTACCAACTAACCTATGACAGAAGAACCAAGAAGAAGAATCAATAGGATTATGCCAACTCATTTCTATTGTATTGCCTACTCTCTGTAAGGGTATATAGTCAGGCACTATATATTCAGTAGGGAGTCATCATATTTCTTTCTGTTGACAGAGGCTTCACCTTTGATGCCGGAAATCTGGATCCAGAGCGCCTGCGTAATGTATTGACTGTACCTTGTTTATGTATAATCTTTTGCGCTAATTGTAATTAAGATCACAGCATGTAACTATCTGCTTTTTGGTGAATAATATCTTTTTGTGCTTTGGAACCACAATCAAAGTCTGGAAAGCAATTATTTCTTGTGCGACTTATAACGCTAAATAGTGACATTTAGGGTGTATAGATCATTAGGAATTCATAGGTTTCAGCAACCAAGGGTTGGGCACTGTTGTAAATTAAAGTATAATTAAGTGAAGGAGAAGCACATGAGGGAAGAGGGCCCTGCTCGTGAGAGCTTACATTCTAAAGGGGGGCAGACAAACAGGGGTGACACAGATGGGCTGGATACAAGGGTCACAGTAAGGTTAGTCTAAACTTAAGAGGAAAAGACAATGAGTTGAGCAAAATTGCACCAAGCCTCATGATTTGGGGGCCACATCCCAAGGTCCATTTCAGGGGTCATCTTTCTGCGTCGTTCGGTATGGCATAGTTGGAGTGGATAAGCAGATTGCATGGAGTGATCAGGAGGGATGCGGGGGGCAGCATTGGGGGTGCAGGCACAATCCATAGGCATGGTAGAAATGTGGTGGTGGATGAAAACAGACCTTCATAGCTGAAATTGTTGATTTGTTAAATTCTCCTTCTGTTCTCCTCCTGTTTAACTCCTGAATAACTCCGGCTTCAATTTAAATATTCTATTTACATTTTAGACTAAGCACTTAAAATCTAAGCACTGTTGCTAGAGCAGCCTCGGTTATAGCAGCCTTAAAAGACTTATGGTAATTAGATCCCTCTCCTATACTGTGCACCGTCAATAGACAAGAAACACAGCCTCCGGGGGTCAGTCCGTATCTGACTGCTTTCCCGATCAGACTGTTCGTGCTATTAACAAGGGACTCTCATTGTGCTGCAAATATAGTAATCAATCACACTAACAATATGTCCATTCTCTGTTTTAGCATATAAATATTTTGTTAAACATAGATCTCAGGTCGAGCTCCGTGCGGCCAATACAAGCCGACGCATGTTTCACTGAATAGCTTTTTGAAGGCAAAAAGGTGTGTGGGGCAGTCGCAGCAGCAGTGGGGGTGCGGAGCAGTGGCAGCAATGGGGCCATGCACAGGAGGATCAGCGGGCTCACTGGTGCTGGGCATGCACCTGGGAAAATCAAATCAATAAGACACAGATGCATGGACGTATTAGTGAGATCCATCCATGCAATGCAATGCATGGGACAAATGACGTAGGGGTCCCCTGTATTTAGCACAACCAGCACTGGGCTCCTAGCCGGTCCTAGTTCTGGAAATACAGGAAAAAAATTGCGTAGGGTTCCCCCGTATTTGCCATAACCAGCACTGCACCCTTGCTAGCAGGGGGAAAAAACTCACAGCCAGGGGAGCCCTTTCACTGGGTCCCCAAGCCACAGCATTACCCCTGACTGCTAGTCAACCCAGCCCAATAAAGGAGTCCACCTCTCCATGGCACCCCAGGCTATCCCCAGCACCACTGGAGCGGTGGGTGCCGGGTTGATTGTGTAGTGTGTGGTGCAAATTAAAGAGTTAAAAATATTGTCTTTTGCTGCGAAACTACAGGTCCCAGCAAGCCTCCCCCGAATGCGGGTTACTGGAGAACCACAAGTACCAGCATGCGGGGTATTATGGGCTTGCTGGATCTACAGGTACCAGCGGGCCCGTAATGCTCTGCATGCTGGAGGCTGTAGTTCTATTGTAAAAGACAATATTTTAACTCTTTAATTTGCACTACACTTATACACAAATCAACCCAGCGCCCACTGCTCCAGGGGTACCGGGAATAGCTTGGGGCTTTCAGCTTAGGCCAGCAGTGCCCTGGAGAGGGGGACCCCTTTATTGGGGGGGTCCCCAGATCCCCACGGATCCCTGACCTGGGCTGACTAGTGGTCAGGGTTGATGCTTTGGTTTGGGAACCTGGTGAATGGGCTCACCTGGCTGTGGTATTAGCTCCCCGCTAGAAAAAGTCTGGTGCTGGTTCTGGAGAATACAGGGGTACCCTACGCATTTTTTGCTTGTATTTCCAGAACCAGGACTGGCTCAGAGCCCATTGCGCTGAAAACAGGGGACCCCTACATCATTTGTCCCCCCATATATTGGCAACCAGAACTGGTTCTGAATAGCCTAGTGCTTGTTGTGATTAATACAGGGTACCCCTACATCGTTTTTCCCTTGTATTTAGTACCACTAGGACTGGGTCTGCAAAGCCTGGCGCTGGTTAAACTTTTGGGGGGCCACGGCATTTTTTTAAAATGTTTTAACACTTTAATTTTTTTTAAACCCAGCAGCACAGACGGATCTCACTGATCCATCCATGCATCTGTGTTTATTTTTATCACACACAGATGCAGGTATCACGGATCTCCCTGATCCGTATATGCTGCATCTGTCTACCGCCACCAGGTCCCGCCACCCGCTCCGCCATCGGGTCCCACAGTCCTCACCGCGCTACCGCCCGCAAAGGACAGCCATCTTTGTGCACCCAAGTGAAGCCACAGTGAGTACACCTGCTGTAGGCACTTACTGAGGCTACGCAACAAGTTAAAGCTCCCTATCTACATAAAGGGCCATTTGTGAGGTAATTGTTTAAAAACTGTAACTTTCTCAAAAAACCTAAACCCCAAAAGCACCTTCCCTGGAACAATAGCTACCTAATAAAACAAACCCCAAGTCTAAATTTTGTCCTGTACCCTGACTTATGCCTTCCCAAATATCCCCCAGAACAGCAGAAAAGTGGTTCTAATTGAGTGTCAGAAAAAAGTGACAGTGTGAGCTTTAGATTACTCCCAAATCCTCATCTTTTTTAGTTTTTGCCCTGAAATTTGGCATGCAGCACCAAGCAACAATAAATGTATTTATTAGTGTAGTGCACTACTAAGGAGTGGGGTGTGAAGAATTGCTAGAACTTATTCTGCACTGTAGCCTATGGTGAGTTTCCCATTATCACCAAGAGTACAGTACAAGATAAGAGAAATGATTGATTAGCGCAACATATAATTGGTAATTGTATATGCAAAGGTGTGTAGTTTCTTAATATTTAATGGGTAAAATGCAAGATAAGGTATAATATACAAAGACAAAAATAAACAGTACATGAAAATATAAATGGATAAAATATATAGGTTAAAATGAATGCAATAGCGGGATGCAGTCAGGAAGCCAACGGTCTAAATGCTGACCGCCGGCTTCCCGACTCTTTAATCCCGGCGTGGTACTAATGACAGGCATCGAAAACCAGGCGGCTTTCTGCCTAAGGAAGGAGTCATCACAGTCATTACAAGGACCTAAATAGCATTATCTGGTGGTGTAGTGCTGGCAAATACGCCTAACGTCTCATGTATGCCTGTAACACATGGTAAGTAACGGGTGATGTCTGGTCAGAGATGACAGCTGTAATATGGGGATGTAGTCGGCATCCCCACGGTCAGGTAGGATGCAGTCAGGAAGCTGACGGTCTAAATGCCGACCGCCGGCTTCCTGACTGTGTAATCCCGACAGGGGTCTAATGACAGGCGTCGAGATCCCGACGCCTGTAATTTTACCTATGCCGGGAGCCAGACGCCTGGCATACCGATCGAAGGTAAGCCAGGCGCAGACAGCCGCGGGGGAGGAGGGTTAGGTTAGGGGCTCCTGTGGGGGGGACTTAGGGTTAGGCTAGGGGAAAGGGGGGTTAGGGTTAGGCACCCCCGGGGGGAGGTTAGGGTTAGGCACCCCCCTGGAAACTTAGGTTTAGGCTGCGGGGAAGGGGGGGATAGGTTTAGGCACTTAGGGGGGGTGGTTTAGGGTTAGGCACTTGGGGGGGAGGTTAGGGTTAGGCACCCCTAAGGGAGGGTTAGGGGTGGGGGGTAGAATTAGGTTAGCGATACTTAACTTTTGACGATCAGGATTTTCAACCTTGCCGGGCTGCCGCTGTCGGGATTTGAACCACCAGCCATGCGGCCGGCGGTAATACCTACTACACCCCAATAGTGGTATCGTTAAGGACAATACAAAATGAAAGTCAGTAAAAAGTCAAACTTCAAGGTAGTCCAGGAACGTTTTCCATAGTTTGAAAGGTTGAATCTTACTAAGTATCCTTTTGCCAAAGTAAGTGTCAGCTCGTCAATGCTGCTAGATAGTATACAAAGTTGCAGGTGCACGCACCTCCTACCTCGTCACGCTGTGTAGTTGCTGTTCTTACTTTGAGTATGGCACATCCGTGTGTCCGTGCTTAAGTAAAGCCTCCCGCTTCTTGCTCATCCTCCGATCTGCTGCTGCAGCAACAGTTCTACCTGCCGATGCAAAATTTCAGCACGGTACATCCAATAGTTTTTGAGGTGTAACCCATTAATCACCATGCCCCCCCCCCCCCCATTCGAGAGTTCTCTGTGGGAGAATTCTGTTTTTTTAGATTCTGCCTTAATATAAGGGTACGACTATGTCCTTATAATATATATATATACTTATACAGTTTATGTGCATTATGCAGTAGTGTGTTGTGTAGCTTTAACAAGCCATTGGCACAGAAGGACTTGTGACCCGAATTTATGGAGAGATGGGGAACAGCAATGAGGAGATGACATTGCCTGTGTATACCTGTAATAATGTATGAACTAAAATACATAATCAACATACTTAATGCTTTATTTCTATAAGAAAAGGTAACATGAGATCATAACGCAGACAACCCAAAATAGGAACCCAAATGCACTTTTTTTTTAAGACACATTTTGTAGTCACATTTATGTCCAAATCTAAATAAGGCTCAATATTCATAGTTGTCAAAATAACATCTTTATCATACAAATTGGCCGTGTCCCTTCATATAACTGAACCTGTAAATATAGGGATATATGTAATGGGATTTAGTCATACTTGCCAACTCTCCCTCATTGTCAGGGTGACTCCCTGAAATAGTAGCAATCTCCCTGTCTCCCTGAAGAGTCTACCAATCTCCCTCATTTCATCCTTACCCCCATTATGAAACTGTTATATTAAAAAAGAGAGATATATACATTCAAATGGGATCATTAGTGTCATTCCTTGCATTGGTTATTATAAGGCACAATGGCCCTCATTCAGACCCACTCGCGAGCGGCTGTCCGCTCACAAGTGGGTCGATGGTCTGCACTGCGCATGCGCACGACGGAGGGAGCTCCGTCGTGCGCATGCGCGAGACGCGACGAGCGAAGGACTTTCCTTCGCTCGGAGTGTCTCATCAAAGGGGGCGAGCTGTCGATATTGACTGACAGCACGCCCCCTTTGGTGGGCGTGCCGGGGGCATGCCTGCCAGACGGAGGCGTTCCCAAGGGAACGCCTACCGTCTGAAGCCGGCCCCACTGACATCACTAGTGATGTCAGTGGGAGTGATTTTGGCTCTGATAGAGCCCAAATCACTCCTGGCCTTGCGGTTGAAAACCTCAACCGCAGGCTGTTGCTCGCAGTTTCGATGGTCGCGATGGTCAAGACCATCGTGACCATCATCCTGCACGCTCGTATATGCTGTGGGTGGTGACCCACAGCTATACGAGCGTCCAGGAGGACGCTCCATATTAATGGAGGTGGGCCCTGATTCAGAGCGAGCGCTCTGGTCAGAGTGTCCGGCTCTGAATCAGGGCCAATGATCCTTATGAATTTCTGAAAAGTATTAGTGTGTTTTCATCAACAAACTGATCTTACTAACTGCTTTTGGGCTGGTTTACATTTGGATGTAAGTCAGGTTTAGGACACGCCTCTCAGATGTAGCAGTACACGCCCACTGTAACACGCGCTCATAGGTACTGCTTTCACAATCTCCCTGAAATGCTTTTTCAAAGAAGGCAAGTATGGATTTAGTTAGCAGACCGGCGGACGGCATGCCACTGGGCTGAATCCCGACGCTGGAAGTCCGACATGGGACATAATATAGGCGTTGAAATACAGACGCCTATCTTAATACCGACGCTGGAACACAGACAGATGCCAGCCCGAACAAGGTAAGTCCAGGGCATCTTAGCTGTTAGCCGTGGGAGGGGGTTAGGTTTAGGTAGCATAGCGGGGATAGCATTAGGTATTGGAGGGGAGGTTAGGGTTAGGCTCCACTGTGGTGGGGGTTAGGCACTAATGGGGAGGGATAGGCTAGAAGGGAGGGTTAGGGGGAGAAGGGAGCAGGGTAAGTATACTTACCTGACCCCCAGGGCTGCCATCATAAATTATGGGGCCCGGTACTGACAAAATAGGCAGGGCTCCCCTCCCCAGGATGGGAAGGCTGGTTGGACTAGGGGGGCACAGGGCTGGGAAGGCTGGCTGGACTAGGGCAGGGCAAAGGACTGGGAAGAATGGCTGGACTAGGGGGGGTACAGGGCTGGGAATGCTGGCTGGACTGAGGGGGGCACAGGGTTGGGAAGACTGGCTGGATGGGGGGGCACAGGGCTGGGAAGACTGGCTGGATGGGGGGCACAGGGCTGGGAAAGTTGGCTGGGATGAGGGACACAGGGCTGGGAAAGTTGGCTGGGATGTGGGGGTACAGGGCTGGGAAGGCTTGCTTGATGGGGGGACAAGGCTGGCTGGACATGGGGGGGCACAGGTCTGGCTAGATTAGGGGAGGGCACAGGGCTGAGAAGATTGGCTAGACTAGGGGGGCACAGGGCTGGGTAGGCAGATGCCTAGGGAGGGCACAGGGCTGGGAAGGCTGGCTGGACTAGGGGGGGCACAGGGCTGGGAAGAATGGCTGGAATAGGGGGGGCACAGAGCAGGGAAGGCTGGCTGTAGTAGAGGGAGGAAAGGACAGACAAGGATGGCTGGACTGGGAAGGGTGCGCAGGGAAGGCTGGTTGCCGGACTGTGGGTGAAGCGCAGGGAAGGCTGACTGGACTATAAAGCGGGTGCAGGGAAGGGTCAGTATGCTTACCTGTCACTGGCAGCCAGTCAGGCATGGAGGAAACCAGGCCTGGATATCAGCGTTGTGGATTGCATCGGCAGCCAGTGAGAAGAAACATCACCGGCGTCACTTTAAATATGGCGTTGGCCGCGAGCCAATCACAGCTTGCGGACCGGCAGCCAATCAGTAGAGGCCGCTGCTGATTGGCTGCACACAAACTGGCAGCCAATCAGGAGCGGCTGCTCCTGATTGGCTGCCGTTCCACGAGCTGTGATTGGCTTGCGGCCGGCAACTTATTTGGAATGCTGCCTATGCCGTTTCTTCTCCCTGGCTGCCAGTAAATTAATGATTGATCCACATCCACACCACTACAGGCCCGGCAGTCCCGCCTGATGGCGACCCTGCTGACCCCTGTTGGGATACCAACCATCGGGATGGCAGCTGTTGGTATTTTGATAGGAGGCATCCCGACAGCTGACATTACATACCGATTCCATATGTAATAGTCTGCAGTCTGCAGGCATTGGCTAGTCCCGTGCGAGACTGCCCACTGTTTTAAAGTTGCAGTCATTTAAAAGTCAAAATCAACCTGATTTTACCTTTTAAATTACTTCTACTTTAGACATCGGGCAGTCTCGCACGTGACTCACCAATGCCTGCAGTCCACAGGCTATTACATATACCCCATAATCTGAGTGACAGCCCAGCCTCACCCTGTGTGCAGAATGTGACTCCACTGATATCTGAGTGTCAGAGACTTTCACTTTCATTTCTCTCTCCTGCTGTCAGCGATGGCGTCTGCTGATCTGAGACAGGAGCTGGACTGTTCCATCTGCCTGAGCATTTATACAGATCCTGTAACCCTGAGATATGGCCACAACTTCTGCCGGGTCTGTATTAATCGTGTGCTGGATACACAGGAGGAGTCTGGAGTTTATACCTGTCCTGATTGCAGAGCAGAGTGTCAGGAGCGTCCTGCACTGATACGGAACATAACCCTGTGTAACATAGTGGGGAGTTATCTGTCTATTTGGCCAGATCAGGAGGAGACTGAGATCTTCTGCACTTACTGCATTCACTCTCCTGTACCTGCTGCTAAATCCTGTCTGCTGTGTGAGGCTTCTCTGTGTGATAATCACCTGAGAGTACACAGCAAGTCAGCAGAACACGTCTTATCTGATCCCACCACTTCCCTGGGGAACAGGAAATGCTCCGTCCATAAGAAGATCCTGGAGTATTACTGCACTGAGGATGCTGCCTGTATCTGTGTGTACTGTTTAGCTGGAGAACATCGGGGACACCAGGTAGAATCACTTGATGAGGCCTCTGAGAAGGAGAAGGAGAAGCTGAGAAACAATCTGCATAAACTGTCCACAAAGAGAGCAGAGACAGAGATAAGAGTCCAGAGTCTGCAGGAGCGCAGGAGAGAAGATCAGGGAAAAGCAGCTGGTGCAACAGAGACAGTCACTGCCCTGTTTAGAGACATCAGGAGACAGCTGGAAGACCTGGAGAAGAGAGTCCTGAGTGAGATCTCCAGGCAGGAACAGCGCGTTTCACTCTCAGTCTCTGATCTGATCCAGCAGCTGGAAATAAAGAAGGACGAGCTGTCCAGGAAGATGCGTCACATTGAGGAGCTGTGTAACATGTGTGACCCAGTGACTGTCTTACAGGAACCAGACACAGGTGACTTGTGTGATACTGAGGACACAGAGAGACATGATAACCAGGTCCATGGTGCAGGAGATCTGGATGTGGGTCTCATCTCAGGGACATTACACACAGTATCTGATATAATAACATTTATAAATACAGGGATCTATGTGCAGGAAGCTACAGACCTATTACTGGATGTAACCACAGCTGGTAATTATATACAGATATCAGGTGACAGGAAAACTGCATCATGGTCACATATATACCAGACTCACCCAGTAACACCAGAGAGATTTCAGGATTTTCATGTATTAAGCACCAGGGGATTCTCCTCAGGGCGACATTACTGGGAAGTGGATGTCAGTAAATCAGTGCTATGGAGGGTGGGGATGTGTTATCCCAGTATAGACAGGAGAGGACTGCAGTCATACATTGGTAATAATAACAAGTCCTAGTGTGTGTGTAGGTATAATAATCAGCACTCAGTGATACATGACCATACAGAGATCCAGTTACCTGACAATATCCCATGTGACAGAGTGAGGATATACCTGGATTATGGGGCAGGACAGCTGTCCTTCTATTCTCTGTGTGACCCCATCAGACACTTACACACCTACACTGCCGCCCTCACTGAGCCCCTTCATGCTGCATTAGGTGTAGGGGGAGGTTGTATAACTATATCTAAGAGAGTCAAGAACTGTTAGAAGTGATTAAAAGAAATCAGCAAATAAACTGGGGAGGGGGATGATTTAGGGTTGGTCAACAACCATCGAAGGTTAGCTACCATCAATGGTCTGATGGCGATGATAAGTGTTTTCACCATTGTTGGGAGGCCACGATGGTAAACATTGGTGTCTGATCCCCCATATTTAGTGCCAGCCCCACTATGCACAGCTGTCGATGGTCATCACTAGTCCGACTGCTGAAATATTCAGACAGTAGAATGGAGCAATGGGTGCAAATATAACTGGACTCCTTCGATCCTGCAACATATATGAGACTAGATGTCCAGTTGTTCTCTTATTGGTGTGTTAGAAGCTTTTGTTGTAAATATAGAAATATACATTTGTGTGGGATTTCTCCATCTACATCTCCAGGTCACTGCTAGCTGTGATTGGCTGCAATAGCTGTCTGTCAGCCAGTGAGTACCCAATAGGTGCCAGCTCTGTCAGCACCTATTGGGTAGACTGCTTTCCTCTCTGTCAGTGTCTCTAACCCTGGTGCCCGGGCAAGTAACCGATTAGGGAGTCACTGATGTTACTGTGCAGCTCCCCACCCCCCATTACTTGCACCAAGTCGCTCCTGGGAAGCTCTGGCTCATACACACTTAACGATATACTCCATGTGCAATACTGTTAAGTGTTTGGTGTTGTTTGCTCTGGCTCTCCCGGGCATAGGACATTGGGCATACACACTGAATGTTATCGTTCAGTGACGTCACCCTCCCTCATCCCTGAACTTGCAGTTCCTGTCGATATTGTCAGGTTGCCCTGCAAGTTCAGGTGATGAAAGACATAGTTAATGAATCGCAGGAGCGAGCATCGTTAATGATATTGTTCATACACACTGGATGATATTGAACGCTATTAATGATAACAATATCGTTATCGTCCATATCGTTCAATTTATTGTCTAGTGTGTATGAGCCTTAGACATGTGGGCACTAGCAAAACATGGCATGAGGAGGTAGCCTGGCCTGTTCCTGCTGCAGTACCATAACGTCACTTATGTGTCTGTGTAACTGGGGGAAACACAGCATAACAACTTTGATGACAGTGATTATAATATATTAATAACAATATCATTTTTATATTACAAATGATAAAGGGTGTACTTTTCTCAATGCAAAAATGCATTTTTAATTAAATCAATATATTAGGGGACATTTCTTAATATACAGTAGTAAGCGTATAGACAATTAATAAAAATAGTATTTTGTAAAAACACAAACCTTAGGCCAGGCTCCCAGTGTAAAAACACAAACCTTAGGCCAGGCTCCCAGCGTAAAAACACAAACCTTAGGCCAGGCTCCCAATGTAAAAACACAAACCTTAGGCCAGGCTCCCAGTGTAAAAACACAAACCTTAGGCCAGGCTCCCAGCGTAAAAACACAAACCTTAGGCCAGGCTCCCAGCGTAAAAACACAAACCTTAGGCCAGGCTCCCAGCGTAAAAACACAAACCTTAGGCCAGGCTCCCAGTGTAAAAACACAAACCTTAGGCCAGGCTCCCAGTGTAACAACACAAACCTTAGGCCAGGCTCCCAGTGTAACAACACAAACCTTAGGCCAGGCTCCCAGTGGTGTTACAACAGCAAGTTGTTTTTTTTAAATAAAAAAATAATTAACGGAGCGCTGAAGTAAACGTGACGACCTATAAATCCCAAGACTGGGGCAAATTGTGTGTAAAATGTCATTTGCACTGTGGTGACAGACTGATCAGACTATACTGTAGCTGGAGGCGGAGCTTAGGTGTGTCTTCATGCTTTGTGCATGTCACATGGTCTGGGAGGCGGAGACCTCTCACTTATGTGACGTTGTTGTTAGGGCAATCGGCCCATGCAGGAACTTGCGTTAAGCTGAGCGGGTGCACTGATTATGTGGCCGTTCTTTATTCCGCCACCATGCTATTTTATTTCAATAATAAAGATAACCAATTTCACTCCACCCATGTCTCATGTTCTTATTTATATTTATATATATCGTATTTAAATAATATTTATGTTTAATGGTTACTCGCTATGCATTTGGAGCAGAAGCTGTCATCAGCCGCTAGGCCATCTGCAGTATATCACTAGGGCAAATCTGTGAGTAAAAATGCCTGTCACATACATGTTACATACATGTCACATGCAGCTAACATTGGGAGCTCCCTCATGGCTTCCTAACGTTTTACCAATGATAACCATACATGGATAGAACAAGATAACAAAATTAATTGGCTGGTAAATGCTAGTAACACTGGTAGTGGCTATAGTGACTGAAGAAACAATGATTTCTAATGTCACCCATTTTTTACATGCGTTTTATCACATTGGCAATAATACACACTAATGCTAAGCTGGTGGTAATTCTCCAGAGGCGGTCACTGCATTCATTTGAGCACCTCCAACCATATTGAAAAGTAGGCTGCTATGGTAAGTAATAATCATCGATGGTTTATGGCCGATGTCAAATGCTTTTGCAATGGATGGGGGAGAAGCAGATGGTTTCCTTCCATCGATGTCTAAGAATAACCAAATGGTTTTTTTTTTTTATTGTTACAAGGCGCCAGGACTTGGAGCTTAGCTCCGCCCCCGGCACCCACGAAGCCCTGCCCCCAGGTTCTGAATGGCTCACAGGCCAGTCAGTCACAAAACAGGGATGACCATCGATTGGTGAAACCATCAATGGTCATCCATTGAAGAGTTTGTAGCCATCGATGGCTACTTGATATTTTGCCATTGATGGTAATCATTATTGGTAACACCGCCAATGGCCATCCCTAATGGTAAGCTGCAGTCAGTGGTGCGCTTGCTCCTATTGGCTGTGATGTGTGCAGGGGAGTGAATGGGGCGTTGTCTCTGTATAGCTCCACCTACTGGGAATTGTTGTTTAGAACAATTCCTTACACAGTACAACTGCAACTGGACCACATCTCCCAGCAGGTCTTACTGCTTATGTGACACCCCTGAAGTGGTTACCATTTCTTAAATATGTTGGTATTTAATTGATATATGTTCACTGTATATAAATCATTAAAAAAGTGTTAATTCATATATTTACATGGATAGTAAGGCAGTGAAGCTGCCCATATATATGTATGTATCTTCACCCCTCACAGAGGGGACTTTGGAACAGTTTGCCCCATTGGACTATGGACTCTGAGAGACTCGTGGCCAGGAACAGGTCATTGTGACGGCAGGATAGGGAAAACTGTCCCCATATAAAATTATAGATGGCCAAGGAGGAGAAGCGGCGCGTGCGCCAGCGGGAAGGAGCCCGCGCGCGACCGCTAACATATAAGAGAGGGAGCACTACTTGTTCTGAGGACCTGGGTCAGCGAGAGAGCACGCGACCCCGGCGGGAAGGACAGCCGGCTCGCGCAAGGGGACCCGGATGGAGGAGTTTTGTTGAAGGGGCTCAGTGGACTGGGAGGAAGTCCTGAGGCAGCGGTGAGCAGCGCAGAGTCTGCACACTCACCTGGGAGTCCTGAGGAGACTGTCGGCAGGAGCCGCTGGCAGTGTTGCCAACTCTGAAATGGAAAACAAGCAACCTATAAGCAAAAAACAAGCCCAACCCAATCCTAAAAAGCCCAATAAAAAAGCCCAATTTATGGGGGTGTCTCTTTGTCCTCACTCTCTACCTGGTTAACTTCCTTTATTCCCCCTCTTCTCTAACCTAAATATATTAGTGTATGCACAGCCTTATTATCTGCCTATATTGCTTTTCTCCCTCTACACCAGCCTCCATATTGTTACCTCCTCCCTCTTTTCATACCTCATTCCCTTGCCAGTCTTCAGCTGAGTACACACTTGGCGATGTGTGTACCCAGCGATGCGACGCCTGACCACGCAATATATATTGGGCAGTCGATACATACTGCATGATGTGGTATCCAAACGTCCGAAATGTCGGGCACCGGCTCCATCCACTATGCCAGCATTGGCATCTGGGTCGTTCCATCGGCCCTACATGCATGCCGATGGAACGACCCCAATGGACGACCCGCAGGAGTGTGCAGGATCATGCATAGTGGGTACACACTGGCCGATTTGGACGCTATGTCAGCCCAATCCGCAGGATCAGGCGACATCGTCTAGTGTGTACCCACCTTTCCTTTACCTGCCTCTTCTTCTCCCCATCTCTCTCACCCCTCTTCCTTACCTCCTTTATTCCTGTAACCTGACTAATTCCATTATCCCCTCTTTTTAACAGCCTTAGTAAGTTTAACTCGCCCCCATGTACCTGCCTCATTTCTATCTAGTTTACCTCTCCCTCTTGCCTGCCCCCTCCAACTTCACCCTGTCCACTGGCTACTGCCCTCTATTCCCCAGACACAGCCTCCCCCCCTCACACACACACACACACATACTTACTTACCTCCAGTGGTGCCTCTGCAATGCACACAAAAAAATAAGCCCCAAAGCAAGCTACAAGCTACTTCCAAAAAAAAGAAGCCCAATTCCGCTTGTTATAAGCGGACTTGGCAACTATGGCCGCTGGCAGAGAGAGAGCTTGGATCGGAGCTCAGCTGAGAGGAAGCTGCCAGTCTGCCGGGTCCTGAGAGGAAGCAGCGTCAGCACGGGGCCGTCTCCAAGCATGCCCCTTCAAGGTGACTGACAGCCGGGGAGCTGAGAGGCTGCTGCCGGGACTCTGAGAGGAGGAAGTGGTTATCAGCAGTGGAGCCGCCCTGCTTCCTCCCCCTTCTTGTGACTGACGGCTGGGGACGGAGAGTATCAAGTGCTGAAGCGCGGTTTCCACTGGATGGGACGGACCAGAGCCGGTGACAGGCGGAGCAGTGAGTACTCTGACCCGCTCTTCTTAACACAATCCCTGTCAGTTAAACACAGCCCCGGTATTAGTTAGTGCATCCCAGCTGAGGAAGAAGTTCTTTCAGTCTATAAGCAACTTGGGCCCTGATTCAGAGCCGGACGCTCTGACCAGAGCGCTCGCTCTGAATCAGGGCCCACCTCCATTAATATGGAGCGTCCTCCTGGACGCTCGTATAGCTGTGGGTCACCACCCACAGCATATACGAGCGTGCAGGATGATGGTCGCGATGGTCTTGACCATCGCGACCATCGAAACTGCGAGCAGAAGCCTGCGGTTGAGTTTCTCAACCGCAAGGCCAGGAGTGATTTTGGCTCTATCAGAGCCAAAATCACTCCCACTGACATCACTAGTGATGTCAGTGGGGCCGGCTTCTGACGGTAGGCGTTCCCTTGGGAACGCCTCCGTCTAGCAGGCATGCCCCCGGCACGCCCACCAAAGGGGGCGTGCTGTCAGTCAACATCGACAGCACGCCCCCTTTGATGAGACACTACGAGCGAAGGAAAGTCCTTCGCTCGCCGCGTCTCGCGCATGCGCACGACGGAGCTCCCTCCGTCGTGCACATGCGCAGTGCAGACCATCGACCCACTTGCGAGCGGACAGCCGCTCGCGAGTGAGTCTGAATGAGGGCCTTGGATCCCTAGTGACTTTAGTACAAACCCTATGGGACAAATGTATTGAATGCAGTAAAAGGCAAAATCCTATACAGTGAGAGTTCCCCATCCTGCAGGGAGAATATAGCATACACTTTTACTATTTGGATGTAGACATTGTTGTCAGGTAACTCCCATCAGTACACTCTCTGGACCCTAAAGCTCATTACATTTGCTGACAGGAGATAACAGACACTGTGTAAGTAAGGGAGCAGCCATACTCTCAGCTAAGCCGCAGGGAGCATAACCAGGAGGAAGTGCAACTAACTCTGCTACATCTAACCTCTAACGGAGCGCAGTCAGCTACCATACAGCTGTCACTAAGGAAATATTGTTATATTACACACTGCATCCAAGCCAGTTGTTAATACTGCACAGTAAGGGAAGTTAGAGAGAGAGAGTTGTATTGTGCACGCTACTACCAGAGACAGCCCCTCTCCTCCTGCAAAACCATCCTTCAACCTGGGCAACGTTTTACAAACATTGTCTAATAGGTAGTAACCTCTTGCGCACAGAGGGCCTGATTCAGACCCGCTCGCGAGCGTAGGACGCTCGCAAGCGGGTCGATGGTGCCCTAATGCGCATGCGCACGACGGAGGGAGCCGTCGTTATGGGTCTCGCACCAAAGGGGGCGTGCTGTCGATGGTGACTGACAGCACGCCCCCTTTGGTGGGCGTGCCGGGGGCGTGGCTGCCAGACGGAGGCGTTCCCATGGGAACGCCTACCATCTGAGTCCGGCCCCACTGACATCAGTAATGATGTCAGTGGGAGTGATTTTGGCTCTGATAGAGCCAAAATCACTCCCGGGCTTGCGGCAGCGAGACCCTACCGCAGGGTCTCGTCGCAAGCCCGATGGTCGCGATGGTCTTGACCATCGCGACCATCATCATGGACGCTCGCTATAGCTGTGGGTGGTAACCCACAGCTATGCGAGCGTCCAAGAGGCCGCTCCATTTTCAGGTAGGAGGGCCCTGATTCAGAGCGAGCGCTCTGGTCAGAGCGTCCGGCTCTGAATAAGGCCCACAGATAGGATTAGAGACCTTTGCCGTTGACTATTGTCTGTTCTTTTTCTTGGTGCACCAAGTAGCTGACAGTCATAGTTCTTCATTTAAGCTAAAGTATATGTAAGTGTTGTGATATGCTTGTTCGTGTTTAACCTGTTCAATCTGCAGTTGGATAGTGAATCCAGTGTTCCTGTTTAATAAAAAGCACGGATCCGAGTGTAACTTATTTACTTAAAAGAGTGTCTAAACAAGTGTAATGTAATCAATTCTATGTAACGCTGGTGTGAAAATTGTTTATTATAGCACAGCTCCAGTGAAATAAATACTTGTCTAAATTGTACCCTATTGCCTGTATCTATATTATCACCTTCCAGAAGAGTCCAAGAAAAACAGAGGCTGTGTGGGTATCTCGTAAGTAAACCCTCCAACACCCCACACTTAGAACAGTAGACCCTTAGTGGGGTGTTACACTTAGCTGTAATAACTTTCTGTTTGTCAGAATCATAATATAGAGTTGCTATTATTTTCATACTGGTATAAAAGTTATAGATTCCTGCCTGCCTATACCTTCTAACAATCGATTCCTGCCTATACCTTCTAACAATTGATTCCAGCCTATACCTTCTAAACAGTATTCCTTCCTATACCTTCTAAAATTGTCGCTATTCAGCGTTATGAGTTGCACAAGAAATAAATGCTTTCAGACTTTGAGTGTGGTTCCAAAGCACAAAAAGATATTATTCATAGAAAAACAGATGGTTACACGCTGTGATCTAAATACAATTAGCACAAGAAAATCATACAGACCCAAGGTACAGTTGTTACATACACACGCGCTCTGGACCCAGATACCGGCATCAGCAATAGAAACCTCCGTCAACAGCACAGCAAGAAGACTCTCGACTGGGGTCAGAGAGCGCACATATATACACTTACAGGGATAGGCAATACAATAGAACAGATTGGCATCATTCCATTGGTTCTCCTTCATGGTGCTTCTGTTACAGGATAGTTCATAGGTCAATTCGTATGGACACAAGTAAGCCTCCAACAGCCCTTTGTGTCCTTTTTCCCGCTGCATGCTAATCTAAGCTGATAACATTACAGAGTGCATTTTAATGTTCTAACTCTCTATAGTCCATAATTTGCAGACGCATGTTGTGATCTTCTCACTGATGATACTGGAAATCTGTTGAGACACAGTGGATCAGTACAACACCAAACACGATCTGCTTACCATGTACTAAACCTTAGATATCAAATAACCTTTATTACACAACATTAATAATTACTGAATAAACCTTGAATATTACACATTTGTTATGGAAAAGTGTCTCACCAGATAAGGCAGGAAAATTTGGCTTGTAGAGTAGCCTGCGAGGAGGGCAGGATAACTTGGTTAGATGAGTTGCCTGCCAGGAGGGCAGGATTTCTTGGCTAGATGAGTTGCCTGCCAGGAGGGCAGGATTTCTTGGCTAGATGAGTTGCCTGCCAGGAGGGCAGGTTTTCTTGGCTAGATGAGTTGCCTGCCAGGAATGCAGGATTACTTGGCTAGATGAGTTGCCTGCTAGGAGTTCAGGATTTCTTGGCTAGATTAGTTGCCTGCCAGGAGGGTAGGATTTCTTAGCTAGATGGGTTGCCTGCCAGGAGGGCAGGATTTCTTAGCTAGATGAGTTGCCCGCCAGGAGGGCAGGATAACTTGGCTAGAAAATAGTTTAGGTGTAAATGTACAGTTTGATTACACACAGTAGGGCTGAGAAAACTGTAGCTGCTGATTATACAGAGGAAGCACGGACCCAAAGGCTTGGGCCTGCATACACTGAGCACAGCATGTGGATGGTGAATAGTTCAGGTGTAAATGTACAGTTTGATTACACACAGTAGGGCTGAGAAAGCTGTAGCTGCTGATTATACAGAGGAAGCACGGACCCAAAGGCTTGGGCCTGCATACACTGAGCACAGCATGTGGATGGTGAAAACAGACAGCAAGCTAACAACAATCAGAGCAGAGTGGAACAACAGTCTTGAATAATTGAGCTACCTGCTGAAGCCTGGAAGGCAGCGTGGAGGGAGACGGAGAGTGGTAAATAGAAGCAGCGGCTGAAGTGTAGACAATCACGGAGGATAGCTGGAACAACCAGACCGTGCTGTAGGAGGAAACTCTATAACCGGCGAGGAGGAATGAATCTGGAAGCTACAAATAGGAGGAGCAGCCAATCAGCAGCATATGGAGTATGAGTCATTCTCTGCAGCATCCCCGGTGCTTGGTAATCAGTGGAACCGGATTCTGAGTCAGTGTAGGTCCCAAGCCGGTGGGAAACAAGCCACTGCCATGGCTTGTGACAACATTAATGCTAGGGAACCTTTTATGTAAGTGTGCAGTGTGTAAGTATTGGGGAATTGGGAAAACACGCTAGTTAGCGCTGTGCGACTATGTGTTTTGTGGAGTACACCATGGTACGTGTTTTGAAGGGTTAATCATTTTATATGTTTTAGTGACTGTCTGTATTTGTATAGTGAGGACTTTTAACTTCTTTCTATTGCGTGGGTATCGCACAACGCTAAATAATAGCATCACTGTATGTACTTATAGTGGCGAGTTTCACTAAAATGGCGCTGGGCGGCCAGTCGCAAAATGGCGTTGTCCCGATCTAATTTTAAACCGATCCTGTCTCAGCCAATTATCCGGCTTTGACAAAGTGCTCATTATACAATGCTCCACCATTACACCACCCCCTTTACATAACCACCCTTGCTTATCACTTTTCTGCGCAAAGGAGCTTTAAAATGTATTAATGACATTATAATTCGCCCTCACTATGGGGCTTATTTATCAATTATCAGGTTTTAGTTAGGAATGTGCGGGTTTGGATTTTTAGAAACCGGGCCCACCCAAAATTATGGTTTCCAAATGAATCTGAGTGTCGGAACGGGTTTTCCCACCTTACAGGCATCAAATATTGCGTGTTTTGAGTTCGACATAAGTCCCTCCTGTGGTGATTTGGGAATCATTTCACAGCAGATGTCGAACGGAGAGCACACTGCTAGGGCAGCATTATATTCTTGTAATTAGTACAGTGACTGCTCACATCCCAGAGCTCCTCCAGGCCATACAGGGCAGGAATATATTATTTTACTGGTGCACACATGGTACTGGTTACATCCCCTTCCGTATTTGTACCCTGACGTCATTAGTTACTGTCCAACACCATTCAGTGGCAAACGCAGGATTTCCAGAGGGGGGTTTCCAAATGCTTAATTTTAGAGCAAGTGTGGCCTGTCAATGAAGAGGACAGAATTAGTACTTAACCAGCTTTAATAAGCGTCATATAAGTGTATTGTGTGTAATAATTCCAGCACATACAGGACCAGTGATACAGTAAGCCATTAGATGTGTCAGTAGGTCCATCCTGCCTGAGCTGAATGTATTTATTTTAGATGTGGGCACCATTCCATACTATTGTAGCAAATCTGGGAACCTGGAGGAGCAGCAGAAGAACCTAGCACTGCCCTGGACATATATGTACATATTGGGCTCTATAGCAGTGCATCTCTGACTGATACATATTAAAAGATCCACAGGTGGTGCTAATTATTTCATTTGTGATACTGAGAAGAACATGCAGCACTAGTAACAATCTATTATATTACTATTTCTATTGTGATCATGGTGTGGGCTGAGGAGGGGGGTTTCCAGGCAGACGGAACCCCCCCCCCCCCCTGCGTTTGCCTATGCCATTCCCTACAATTCATGTGGGCATAAAGGGGGAATATAAACTTATGGCGAGTGAAAAAATATGTATTCTTTTGGTGGACTTTATGGGCATGGAACCGCACTTTCTCCCTCACTCCACGTCACTTCCAGGTACAAATACTGAAGGGGATCTATGCACACATACAGCCCCAGAGCTCCTGCTAATATACAGGCAGCATTCATTGGCATTAACCTTTTATTGGTGCACTGCAGTCACACTGTAACGTAACTGCCCACAGTGCAGCCAAGAGCGCCTAGTCCTAATACAGAGGCAGCATTAACCCTTGGTGCACACTGGAGTTGCTTTTTTGTCAATGACCGCAGTGCAGCCAGAGCTCCTAATACAGAAGAGCAGCATTAACCCTTTTTTGGTGCTGGCAAAAGTTTTTAGTGTGTGCCACCATTACTACTGTATAATATAAGGGCAGTGCTTCGCTGCAGTGTGTAAAAAATAAATATAAAAAAGCAAAAAATATAAATAAATAAAAAAACTTGTGTATGTTCAGGGCCAGGTCATGCTACCGCGTTAATAATATAAGAGCTGTGTGACTCAATATGGAGCACGATCAGTCGAGGGAAGAGTAGGAGCAGCAACCAAGTACTAGTGCCATGACTGCTGCCAGTCATGATGATCGTGATGTTAGTACTTCAACATTTACTAAAGCCAGTGTTCAAGGGCATAGAGGGTTTAAGAAAGGGCACCTGAAATCAAAACAATACTTTACAATGTTAAAGAAAAAAATCAACTCTAATACAGGGAAAATTTACAGCCGAAAACATAAAATTGCCAAAATGCCATACATCACATGCGGTGGCAAGGAAAGGCTCAGGCCTTGGCCTTTGTTTGAGATTGGTGGTTTTAGAACTGCTGTCAGTCAGGCATCTTCTTCTGTAACCTCACACGATGATTCAACACCTGGTCACTCAGGGGTATATTTACTAAAGTGCAGGTGTTTAGAAGTGGAGATGTTGCCCATAGCAACCAATCAGATTCTAGCTGTTATATTCTAGAAGGTGCTAGTTAATTGTTATGTAGAGTCTGATTGGTTGCTATGGGCACTTCTAAAAACTCTCACTTTAGTAAATATATCCCTCAAAGTCTAGGGAGTAAATTTACTAATACTCGAGATTGCAATCTCAGGCGAGTTTAGGTACTTCTTTCAACTCGCAGATTTACTAAAGATAAACTCGGGTGAATTTAGGAGAGATTTCTCTCTTGTCACTGAAAAACTCGGGTGAGATTGCAAACTCGAATAAACTCACCATCAGCCAAACTCGAAAGTAGTTTCACTGAAAAAGATACAACTCGGGAATTATCAACAATCGAGATTACAATCTCGGGTGTAATTGTAGCAAACTCGCAGCTAAATAGAAGTTTCAAATAGACCACCTCCTGAGCTGCGAGTTTGCCAGGAACATACACAGATCAGTGTATGTTCTGCAATGAATCAGTGTTTAAATGGTTAATTTTTTTTAAAAAATGACATAGGGTCCCCCTCTCAAAAAACATAACCAGCCCTGGGCTGCTCAGCCAGTCCTGGTTACTAAAAATTTTGGGGAAAAAACGTGTAGGGTGCCCCCCCGTATTTTAGGAACCATCACCTGGCTGCTGAGCCAGTCCTGGTTTTAAATATAGAGGGAAAAAAATGCATAGGGTTTCCCCTATATTTAAAACCAGCACCAGACCCAAACCCACCAGGGTGTAATGCCACAGCCAGGAGACCCTATCACCGGGTCATCCGGGCCAAAGCATTAATACCCCAAGCCAGTCAGCCCAAGCTGGGGATCTCAGGGGAGATGGGGACCCTCCAAGAAGGGCTCCTCCCTCTCCCGAGCATCCCAGGCTTAGGCTGAAGCACAGGCTGTTCCCCGCACCCCCTGGGCTATGGGTACAGGGGTAATAATGGGGGAAATAGTTTCAAACTATTTTATTTTACAGTGGAACTACAGGTTCCGGCATGCCTGCCCTTTGGTACTTGTGGAACTACAGGTGCCAGCAGCGGCCGGCACCCGTATCCCCGCTGTAAAATAAATAACACACATTGTGTACAGTAAACTTTATTACATACCCCTACCTCACTCACACATACTTACCTGCCGCCAGCTGTTCTGTCCCCTTCTCTAGTAGAATCAAAAGGGGGTACCTGAAAAGAAGATGCTATACTCACCTCTTACCTTGTGCTGGTCTCCGTTGAATTCCCGGACTTGGCAAAACAAAAAAGCGAATGACCCGATACATACCGGACAAGTAATGGTATATATCTTGTCACATATACCAATACTTTGCGAATGACCGGAGACAGACCTTTCCAGGAACTCACACGGGCCGCCAGCCAATCAGAGGCCACTTTACATGTAGGCTGTGACCCACCTGTAACCTAGTGCAGAAAAAACACCTCCAGGGCAGAGGAACAAACTGTGTTCAGAAACATCACAAATCCCTAAGGAGTCTCTAAGGGGTATATTATTAAATTGCAGGATTTTAGAAGTGGAGATGTTGCCCAGAGCAACCAATCAGATTCTACTTAACATTTATCTAGCTCATCAGCTCTCTCTCAGCCAACTCTCCGAGATTGTCAGAGAGGCTCCCTGAGATCGTAGCAATTTCCCTGTCTCCCTGAAGAGTCTAGAAATCTCCCTGACTGCACCTTACCCCCAATATGTAGCTGTTATATGTATAACTATATATATATATATATATATATAAAATCCCTTTTGTATTATGTAGCCTGACGAAGGGAGAATAAATCCCGAAACATTGCAGTGATTTCTGCGTCGATTTGATTATTTACCAAGCCCGCTGAGTGCCACACATGGAGGTGTATATATATATATATATATATACCAGGTATATGCCAGGTTGATTGTGTAAATGGATGTGTAAAAAATAGAATTGATAATATTGTCTTTTGCTGGAGAACTAGAGGTACCCGCAAGTACTAGCATGCAAGGCATTAGGGGCCCACCAGTACCTCTAGTTCACCTGCAAAAAAAATATTAAAATAACACATAGTGACAGTAAGATTTTATTAAAGCAAACATACACACTCACATTCTCACATACTCACCTAGAATCCCTGTAGCCATTCGCGTCCACTTGTCCAGTGAAATCCAACCTTCTCTCTCTGGGCAGATAAGAGGTATCATATAAAATATAAATAAAGGAATAGAGACCTAGGGCATCACCTTTTTTTCTTAAAAGGACGGAGAGTCATCTAATGCCAGAAATTTGGGCCTGATTAAAAGATGGACGCTAAGGCGATCACAGCTGCAATTTTGCACGGAACGCAGCTGCGAAAATATTCTAATGGCTCAAAAGCTTCCCAGAGCATAGGGACGCCAACTGCTGCCTACTTATATGCGTACGGCGTTGTTTACCTGAGTAAATATCAGTAACATCGACGCACATCAAACATCCATCTTGCCCTTGGGGTAGGGCTGACCAGCCACAAACACTGCAGCTCTCCTGACACGCAGAGGACTCTCATGCTGCGTATGTAATCGCGATGGCTAATTTTTATGCACGTCCGCGGAGTTTAAACGGTAAGACACACCTGCATTTTTCTGACCATCCCCCATTGCCTCTCCCAAAAGCTGACCATCAATCACTTTGCGAATGGGTTCTCTGTGCATACGTAATCGCAAGCAGTTAAGTTGAAGTAGTCTATTTTATTATTCAACAGTGTTATTGTCCATTGCCTATTTCCAACTATGAGGGGAATTCAATATGAAATGTTAACTTCACTGTCGAAGTTAACGTTTCATATCGGAGTTTTTACCTGCGTTAAAGTATCGGGCGCGCTCCCGCTTATCCCCGTATTCAATATAAAATTACCGAAAACGGGAAACTCCGAGGTTGGATTTGCGTAAAGTTACGAATTTTTCCTTAAAAAAATTGTAAGACCCCCCTAAAGTTGTAAAAACATGGGGGAACACTATGGGTACCCTCGTTTTAGCCTTTAAATGAAAGTCAGGGATTTAAATAGCCGCAGCAGGTGTTTTTTTCCCGACATTGAAGAAGTGTTGCAGAAGAGCACTTAGGTTATTTTTTTCGTTTTTTTAAGTGGTCCCATCAAATTTGGGGTACATGAAAATGGGTACTAGCATATTTTTAAGTCTCTAAAGTAAATTTTTAAAAATTCTGCATTTGTGCACCTGCCGCTATAATTCTATTCTTCAAAACACCTGCCGCATACTTGCAGAATAGCCCTGAACCTATTTCCCTATTGTTATACAATTTTTTCCCATTTTTTTTTTTCATCCCAATTTTTAAATTCATTTTTTGGGGTGTCCCTATATTTTTTTAAACTTATTTTGACACAGTTCTTTTTTAAATGTCATTCCCAGGGGTGCAGGCTATTTTTTTTAAGCCTGCACCCCTAAACCCCAATTCTGCACTTTTTTTCGACACCTATTCAATGGTGAAAAGTTATCACCATTTTTTATCAAAGACTTTTCAAAACTGCGATAAGTCTTTGAAATTGAATACGGTGTAAAAGTAAAACCTGTGATAATGACATCATAGCTCTGATATTAACGCAAAAACGATGTTATCGCACCCATATTGAATACCCCTCTATATTGCATACTACTATCTTCCACTTGTAAAATTCAATTTGTGCCAAATTGACTGTGATCATTATTGTCCTCATGCAGTGACCAGCCCTGGCTCACATCCTCTTACACCCTGTTTAATAAATCTACTTGATTATTTTTATCAAGGCTGTCATGTTATGTCATTTTACGATGGGTATGGGGCTGGCCTCTCTGCTGCAGCTTGAGGTGGGTAAGCTCTTGGAGTCATTGCCAGCAAAAAGGGAAGATCTGCTGGAGCTGCCATCTCTACTGTAAGGTATCTGTCGCAGCCCCCTCCTTTAGTCACATTTTGTATTGCCCCCCCTGCCAAACTTAGCCCGGTGGCTGGTCCTCCTCTTCCAAATCTGTCCATGTTATTTCCTCTATGGGGGGTGCAATGTTTTTTATCTGTGGGGAGCAATGTTATTTCATCTGTGGGGAAGCAATGTTATTTATCTCTGTGGGGAGCAATGTTATTTATCTCTGTGGGGAACATTGTTATGTATCTCTGTGGGGAGCAATGTTATTTATCTATGTAGGGAACATTGTTATGTATCTCTGTGGGGGAGCAATGTTGGGGAGCAATGTTATCTATATATGTATGGAGCAATGTTATATCCTCTGTGGGGGAGCAATGTTATTTATATCTTTGGTGGAGCAATGTTATTACCTCTGTGGGGGAGCAATGTTATTTATCTCTATGGGGAGCAATGTTATTTATCTCTTGGAGCAATGTTTTTAACTATATGGGGAGCAATGTTATTTATCTCTGTGTGGGAGCAATGTTATTTATCTCTGTGTGGGAGCAATGTTTTTTTTATCTCTATGGGGAGCAATGTTATTTATCTCTGTAGTGAGCAATGTTATTTATCTCTATGGGGGAGCAATGTTATTTATCTCTGTGGGGAGCAATGTTATTTATCTCTGTGTGGGAGCAATGTTATTTATCTCTATGGGGGAGCAATGTTTTCTATCTCTGTGTGGGAGCAAATTTTTTTTATCTATATGGGGAGCAATGTTTTTTATCTTTGAGTGGGAGCAATGATTTTTACCTATATGGCGAGCAACGTTATTTATCTCTGTGTGGGAGCAATGTTTTCTTTTATCTCTATGGGGAGCAATGTTATTTATCTCTGTAGTGAGCAATGTTATTTATCTCTATGGGGGAGCAATGTTTTATATCTCTATTGGGAGCAATGTTATTTATCTCTGTGGTGAGTAATGTTATTTATCTCAGTGGGGAGCAATGTTATTTCCTCTTTGGGGGAGCAATGTTATTTATCTCTATGGGGAGCAATATTGTTTATCTCTGTGTGGGAGCAATGTTATTTATCTATATGGGGAGCAATGTTTTTTATCTTTGAGTGGGAGCAATGTTTTTTACCTATATGGCGAGCAACGTTATTTATCTCTGTGTGGGAGCAATGTTATTTATCTATATGGCGAGCAATGTTATTTATCTCTGTGGTGAAGCAATGTATATTTATCTCTGTGGGGGAGCAATGTTATTTATCTCTGTGGTGAAGCAATGTTATTTATCTCTGTGGGGGAGCAATATTATTTATCTCTGTGGTGAAGCAATGTTATTTATCTCTGTGGTGAAGCAATGTTATTTATCTCTGTGGTAAAGCAATGTTATTTATCTCTGTGGGGGAGCAATGTTATTTATCTCTGTGGGGGAGCATTGTTATGTATCTCTGTGGGGAGAAATTTTATTTATCTCTGTGGTGAAGTAATGTTATTTATCTCTGTGGTGAAGTAATGTTATTTATCTCTGTGGGGGAGCAATATTATTTATCTCTGTGGTGAAGCAATGTTATTTATCTCTGTGGGGGAGCAATGTTTTTTACCTATATGGCGAGCAACGTTATTTATCTCTGTGTGGGAGCAATGTTATTTATCTATATGGCGAGCAATGTTATTTATCTCTGTGGTGAAGCACTGTATATTTATCTCTGTGGGGGAGCAATATTATTTATCTCTGTGGTGAAGCAATGTTATTTATCTCTGTGGTGAAGCAATGTTATTTATCTCTGTGGGGGAGCAATGCTATTTATCTCTGTGGTGAAGCAATGTTATTTATCTCTGTGGGGGAGCAATGTTCTTTCCTCTGCGGGGAGCAATGTTATTTATCTCTGTGGGGAGCAATGTTGTTTATCTCTGTGGTGAAGCAATGTTATTGATCTCTGTGGAGAAGCAATGTTATTTATCTCTGTGGGGGAGCAATGTTCTTTCCTCTGCGGGGAGCAATGTTATTTATCTCTGTGGGGAGCAATGTTATTTATCTCTGTGGTGAAGCAATGTTATTTATCTCTGTGGGGGAGCAATGTTCTTTCCTCTGCGGGGAGCAATGTTATTTATCTCTGTGGGGAGCAATGTTGTTTATCTCTGTGGTGAAGCAATGTTATTTATCTCTGTGGTGAAGCAATGTTATTTATCTCTGTGGGGGAGCAATGTTCTTTCCTCTGCGGGGAGCAATGTTATTTATCTCTGTGGGGAGCAATGTTATTTATCTCTGTGGTGAAGCAATGTTATTTATCTCTGGGGGAGCAATGTTCTTTCCTCTGCAGGGAGCAATGTTATTTATCTCTGTGGGGAGCAATGTTATTTATCTCTGTGGTGAGTAATGTTATTTATCTCTGTGGGGAGCAATGTTATTTATCTCTGTGGGGAGCAATGTTATTTATCTCTGTGGGGAGTAATGTTATTTATCTCTGTGGGGAGCAATGTTGTTTATCTCTGTGGTGAAGCAATGTTATTTATCTCTGTGGTGAAGCAATGTTATTTATCTCTGTCGGGGAGCAATGTTCTTTCCTCTGCGAGGAGCAATGTTATTTATCTCTGTGGGGAGCAATGTTATTTATCTCTGTGGTGAAGCAATGTTATTTATTTCTGGGGGAGCAATGTTCTTTCCTCTGCAGGGAGCAATGTTATTTATCTCTGTGGGGAGCAATGTTATTTATCTCTGTGGTGAGTAATGTTATTTATCTCTGTGGGGAGCAATGTTATTTATCTCTGTGGGGAGCAATGTTATTTATCTCTGTGGTGAGTAATGTTATTTATCTCTGTGGGGAGCAATGTTATTTATCTCTGTGGTGAGTAATGTTATTTATCTCTGTGAGGAGCAATGTTATTTATCTCTGTGGGGAGCAATGTTATTTATCTCTGTGGTGAGTAATGTTATTTATCTCTGTGAGGAGCAATGTTATTTATCTCTGTGGGGAGCAATGTTGTTTATCTCTGTGGTGAAGCAATGTTATTTATCTCTGTGGTGAAGCAATGTTATTTATCTCTGTGGGGGAGCAATGTTCTTTCCTCTGTGGGGAGCAATGTTATTTATCTCTGTGGGGAGCAATGTTATTTATCTCTGTGGTGAAGCAATGTTATTTATCTCTGTGGGGGAGCAATGTTCTTTCCTCTGCGGGGAGCAATGTTATTTATTTCTGTGGGGAGCAATGTTGTTTATCTCTGTGGTGAAGCAATGTTATTTATCTCTGTGGTGAAGCAATGTTATTTATCACTGTGGGGGAGCAATGTTCTTTCCTCTGCGGGGAGCAATGTTATTTATCTCTGTGGGGAGCAATGTTATTTATCTCTGTGGTGAGTTATGTTATTTATCTCTGTGGGGAGCAATGTTATTTATCTCTGTGGGGAGCAATGTTATTTATCTCTGTGGTGAGTAATGTTATTTATCTCTGTAAGGAGCAATGTTATTTATCTCTGTGGGGAGCAATGTTGTTTATCTCTGTGGTGAAGCAATGTTATTTATCTCTGTGGTGAAGCAATGTTATTTATCTCTGTGGGGGAGCAATGTTATTTATCTCTGTGGTGAAGCAATGTTATTTATCTCTGTGGTGAAGCAATGTTATTTATCTCTGTGGGGGAGCAATGTTATTTATCTCTGTGGTGAAGCAATGTTATTTATCTCTGTGGGGGAGCAATGTTCTTTCCTCTGCGGGGAGCAATGTTATTTATCTCTGTGGGGAGCAATGTTATTTATCTCTGTGGTGAGTAATGTTATTTATCTCTGTGGGGAGCAATGTTATTTATCTCTGTGGGGTGCAATGTTATTTATCTCTGTGGTGAGTAATATTATTTATCTCTGTGAGGAGCAATGTTATTTATCTCTGTGGGGAAGCAATGATATTTATCTGTGGGGAGCAAAGTTATTTAATCTGTGGGGAGCAATGTTATTTATCTCTGTGGGGGATAAATGGTGTTACCTCTGTGGGAAGCAATGTTATTTATGTCTGTGGGGAGCAATGTTATTTCCTATGTGGGGAGCAATGTTATTTATCTCTGTGGGGGATAAATGGTGATACCTCTGTGGGGAGCAATGTTATTTCCTCTGTGGGGAGCAATGTTATTTATCTCTGTGGGGGATAAATGGTGATACCTCTGTGGGGACCAATGTTATTTATGTATGTGGGGAGTAATGTTATTTCCTCTTTGGGGAGCAATGTTAATTCTTCTATTAGGGAGCAATGTGTTTGTTTTTCCTTTTGGAGGACGACTGAAGGTATGCCATTTTAAAAGGCTTTGTTGTCCCTAATCCTTTGGTTATGTTAACGTTATTTATTCATCAGGTAGTCTTTTCATTTGAGTCCACGGCCCTTACTGTGAAACCAGACCCCTTTATCTTAAGCTTGTTGGGGGAATTTTGGCTGTTTGCACTAGTCGCTCCAGCCACTAGAAATGGCCCTGGATGGGGATCTGCAATGAGGATCAACATGTAATACCCCACTATGCGAGGCATTACACCTGACAGTGTGCATTGCGCTACAGCGCATGGCTGTCATTCAGGCCCGGCGATGGGGCCCCTGCTGATCACTGCAGCAGCAGTGCAGTTGCGAGTTGGGCGTGGTGGTTGGGGACAAGTTTGTAGAAATACCTGCAGCTGGCCACACACTGTATATGCTCAGAGGAACAAGGCCAGCCAGTCTGTGTCACTCATAGCTGGCTGGCCACCAGGCTTTGAGAAGCTCATCACTGTGGTGGGGGCTGGGCTGCTGCCTGATGTCTCTTCAGCTCACTGGGGGCGGGATGCACTAATACTTACCGCCTAACACCGCCGGACATCGCAATTGTACAGATCGCATATGCACTAATATATGTGATCTGTACAGCAAAGGACAGCTCTTCCGATAAGAGCTGTCCTTTGCAATCTCTCCTGCACAGTGGACTTCCGGGTTTATGACCCGGGAGTCCATCTGCACATGCGCAGTGACGGGACGGCCGCGGGGCATGCTGGGAGGGATCCGATCGGATCCCTCATACCAGCACGATGTGGTAGAAGCCCATAGGCTTCTATAGGGTAACGCCAGCAATAGCTGGCATTACCCTCCGCATCGCAGCTCGGCGGCCAGGAGATTGCTGCATACGGAAAATGTGGTAAACAGGGGTTTTACCGCATTTTTAATTTGGTGCATCCCACCCCTGGCTGAGGGAATAGAAGCAATCATTAAGTAGCCCCGCCACCTCTACAGTGCTCTGCCTCTCCAGTCCCACCCAGCAGCATCAGTCAGTCTGGGCTCAGAAGTTGCCTGTATGTCACAGACACAGGCAGCAGGAAGAAGCTCCAGCCTCCAGCAGGTAAGTGCTGCATGGGGGAGGGTGGGGGGAACACAAAATGTAGGATAGGGTTGGGAAGCACAGTGTGAGGGATGGAATAGCATTGTGTGAGATCGGGGATGGGAGAGCACAGTGTGGGATGGGGGCACAGAGATAGATGGGGGATGGGAATGCACAGTGTGGGATGGGGCATGGGAGGGCACAGTGTGGGATGGGGGGCACAGTGTTAGATGGGGGATGGGAGGGCACATGTTATCTATATATGTGGGGAGCAATGTTATATCCTCTGTGGGGGAGAAATGTTATTTATATCTTTGGTGGAGCAATGTTATTACCTCTGTGGGGGAGCAATGTTATTTATCTCTTTGGGGGAGCAATGTTTTTTATCTCTATGGCGAGCAATGTTATTTATCTCTGTTTGGGAGCAATGATTTTTATCTATATGGGGAGCAATGTTATTTATCTCTGTGTGGGAGCAATGTTATTTATCTCTGTGTGGGAGCAATGTTATTTATCTCTGTGTGAGAGCAATGTTATTTCTCTCTATGGGGGAGCAATGTTTTCTATCTCTGTGTTGGAGCAATGTTTTTTATCTATATGGGGAGCAATGTTATTTATCTCTGTAGTGAGCAATGTTATTTATCTCTATGGGGGAGCAATGTTATTTATCTCTGTGGGGAGCAATGTTATTTATCTCTGTGTGGGAGCAATGTTATTTATCTCTATGGGGGAGCAATGTTTTCTATCTCTGTGTGGGAGCAAATTTTTTTATCTATATGGGGAGCAATGTTTTTTATCTTTGAGTGGGAGCAATGTTTTTTACCTATATGGCGAGCAACGTTATTTAACTCTGTGTGGGAGCAATGTTATTTATCTATATGGCGAGCAATGTTATTTATCTCTGTGTGGGAGCAATGTTTTTTTTTATCTCTATGGGGAGCAATGTTATTTATCTCTGTAGTGAGCAATGTTATTTATCTCTATGGGGGAGCAATGTTTTATATCTCTATTGGGAGCAATGTTATTTATCTCTGTGGTGAGTAATGTTATTTATCTCAGTGGGGAGCAATGTTATTTCCTCTTTGGGGGAGCAATGTTATTTATCTCTATGGGGAGCAATATTATTTATCTCTGTGGTGAAGCAATGTTATATATCTCTGTGTGGGAGCGATGTTATTTATCTCTGTGTGGGAGCAATGCTATTTATCTCTTAGCTGGCGGGAATGCACAGTGTGGGATGGGGCATGGGAGGGCACAGTGTGGGATGGAGGGCACATTGTTAGATGGGGGATGGGATGGCACAGTGGGGGATGGGAGAGCACAGTGTGGGATGGGGGATGGGAGAGCACAGTGTTAGATGGGGGATGGGAGGGCACAGTGGGTGAAGAGAGAACACAGTGTGAGATGGGGATGGGAGGGCACAGTATGGGATGGGGATTGGTGAGCACAGTGGGGGATAGGAGAGCACAGTATGGGGTGGAAGATGAGCGAGCACAATGTGAGATGGGGATGGGAGGGCACAGTATGGGATGGGGGATGGATGAGCACAGTGGGGGATGGGTGCACAGTCTGGGGTGGAGGATGAGAGAGCACATTGTGAGATGGGGATGGGAGGGCACAGTATGGGATGGGAGAGCACCGTGTGAGATGGGGCATGGGAGGGCACAGTATGGGATGGGGCATGGGAGGGCATAGTATGGTATGGGGGATGTTTATCTCTGTGGTGAAGCAATGTTATTTATCTCTGTGGTGAAGCAATGTTATTTTTCTCTGTGGGGGAGCAATGTTATTTATCTCTGTGGTGAAGCAATGTTATTTATCTCTGTGGTTAAGCAATGTTATTTATCTCTGTGGGGGAGCAATGTTATTTATCTCTGTGGTGAAGCAATGTTATTTATCTCTGTGGTGAAGCAATGTTATTTATCTCTGTGGGGGAGCAATGTTCTTTCCTCTGCGGGGAGCAATGTTATTTATCTCTGTGGTGAAGCAATGTTATTTATCTCTGTGGGGGAGCAATGTTATTTATCTCTGTGGTGAAGCAATGTTATTTATCTCTGTGGGGGAGCAATGTTATTTATCTCTGTGGTGAAGCAATGTTATTTATCTCTGTGGGGGAGCAATGTTCTTTCCCCTGCGGGGAGCAATGTTATTTATCTCTGTGGGGAGCAATGTTGTTTATCTCTGTGGTGAAGCAATGTTATTTATCTCTGTGGTGAAGCAATGTTATTTATCTCTGTGGGGGAGCAATGTTCTTCCTCTGCGGGGAGCAATGTTATTTATCTCTGTGGGGAGCAATGTTATTTATCTCTGTGGTGAAGCAATGTTATTTATCTCTGTGGGGGAGCAATGTTCTTTCCTCTGCAGGGAGCAATGTTATTTATCTCTGTGGGGAGCAATGTTATTTATCTCTGTGGTGAGTAATGTTATTTATCTCTGTGGGGAGCAATGTTATTTATCTCTGTGGGGTGCAATGTTATTTATCTCTGTGGTGAGTAATATTATTTATTTCTGTGAGGAGCAATGTTATTTATCTCTGTGGGGATGCAATGATATTTATCTGTGGGGAGCAAAGTTATTTAATCTGTGGGGAGCAATGTTATTTATCTCTGTGGGGGATAAATGGTGTTACCTCTGTGGGAAGCAATGTTATTTATGTCTGTGGGGAGCAATGTTATTTCCTCTGTGGGGAGCAATGTTATTTATCTCTGTGGGAGATAAATGGTGATACCTCTGTGGGGAGCAATGTTATTTCCTCTGTGGGGAGCAATGTTATTTATCTCTGTGGGGGATAAATGGTGATACCTCTGTGGGGACCAATGTTATTTATGTCTGTGGGGAGTAATGTTATTTCCTCTTTGGGGAGCAATGTTAATTCTTCTATTAGGGAGCAATGTGTTTGTTTTTCCTTTTGGAGGACGACTGAAGGTATGCCATTTTAAAAGGCTTTGTTGTCCCTAATCCTTTGGTTATGTTAACGTTATTTATTCATCAGGTAGTCTTTTCATTTGGGTCCACGGCCCTTACTGTGAAACCAGACCCCTTTATCTTAAGCTTGTTGGGGGAATTTTGGCTGTTTGCACTAGTCGCTCCAGCCTCTAGAAACGGCCCTGGATGGGGATCTGCAATGAGGATCAACATGTAATGCCCCACTATGCGAGGCATTACACCTGACAGTGTGCATTGCGCTACAGCGCATGGCATTCATTCAGGCCCGGCGATGGGGCCCCTGCTGATCACTGCAGCAGCAGTGCAGTTGCGAGTTGGGCGTGGGGGTTGGGGACAAGTTTGTAGAAATACCTGCAGCTGGCCGCACACTGTATATGCTCAGAGGAACAAGGCCAGCCAGTCTGTGTCACTCATAGCTGGCTGGCCACCAGGCTTTGAGAAGCTCATCACTGTGGTGGGGGCTGGGCTGCTGCCTGATGTCTCTTCAGCTCACTGGGGGCAGGATGCACTAATACTTACCGCCTAACACCGCCGGACATCGCAATTGTACAGATCGCATATGCACTAATATATGTGATCTGTACAGCAAAGGACAGCTCTTCCGATAAGAGCTGTCCTTTGCAATCTCTCCTGCACAGTGACTTCCGGGTTTATGACCCGGGAGTCCATCTGCACATGCGCAGTGACGGGACGGCCGCGGGGCATGCTGGGAGGGATCCGATCGGATCCCTAATACCAGCACGATGTGGTAGAAGCCCATAGGCTTCTATAGGGTAACTCCAGCAATAGCTGGCGTTACCCTCCGCATCGCAGCTCGGCGGCCAGGAGATTGCTGCATACAGAAAATGTGGTAAACAGGGGTTTTACCGCATTTTTCATTTGGTGTATCCCACCCCTGGCTGAGGGAATAGAAGCAATCATTAAGTAGCCCCGCCACCTCTACAGTGCTCTGCCTCTCCAGTCCCACCCAGCAGCATCAGTCAGTCTGGGCTCAGAAGTTGCCTGTATGTCACAGACACAGGCAGCAGGAAGAAGCTCCAGCCTCCAGCAGGTAAGTGCTGCATGGGGGAGGGTGGGGGGAACACAAAATGTAGGATAGGGTTGGGAAGCACAGTGTGAGGGATGGAATAGCATTGTGTGAGATCGGGGATGGGAGAGCACAGTGTGGGATGGGGGCACAGAGATAGATGGGGGATGGGAATGCACAGTGGTGGATGGGGCATGGGAGGGCACAGTGTGGGATGGGGGGCACAGTGTTAGATGGGGGATGGGAGGGCACATGTTATCTATATATGTGGGGAGCAATGTTATATCCTCTGTGGGGGAGAAATGTTATTTATATCTTTGGTGGAGCAATGTTATTACCTCTGTGGGGGAGCAATGTTATTTATCTCTTTGGGGGAGCAATGTTTTTTATCTCTATGGCGAGCAATGTTATTTATCGCTGTTTGGGAGCAATGATTTTTATCTATATGGGGAGCAATGTTATTTATCTCTGTGTGGGAGCAATGTTATTTATCTCTGTGTGGGAGCAATGTTATTTATCTCTGTGTGAGAGCAATGTTATTTCTCTCTATGGGGGAGCAATGTTTTCTATCTCTGTGTTGGAGCAATGTTTTTTATCTATATGGGGAGCAATGTTATTTATCTCTGTGTGGGAGCAATATTATTTATCTCTGTGTGGGAGCAATGTTATTTCTCTATATGGGGGAGCAATGTTTTCTATCTCTGTGTTGGAGCAATGTTTTTTATCTATATGGGGAGCAATGTTATTTATCTTTGTGTGGGAGCAATGTTTTTTATCCATATGGCAAGCAACGTTATTTATCTCTGTATGGGAGCAATGTTATTTATCTATATGGCGAGCAATGTTATTTATCTCTGTGTGGGAGCAATGTTTTTTTTATCTCTATGGGGAGCAATGTTATTTATCTCTGTAGTGAGCAATGTTATTTATCTCTATGGGGGAGCAATGTTATTTATCTCTGTGGGGAGCAATGTTATTTATCTCTGTGTGGGAGCAATGTTATTTATCTCTATGGGGGAGCAATGTTTTCTATCTCTGTGTGGGAGAAATTTTTTTTTATCTATATGGGGAGCAATGTTTTTTATCTTTGAGTGGGAGCAATGTTTTTTACCTATATGGCGAGCAACGTTATTTATCTCTGTGTGGGAGCAATGTTATTTATCTATATGGCGAGCAATGTTATGTATCTCTGTGTGGGAGCAATGTTTTTTTTTATCTCTATGGGGAGCAATGTTATTTATCTCTGTAGTGAGCAATGTTATTTATCTCTATGGGGAGCAATGTTTTATATCTCTATTGGGAGCAATGTTATTTATCTCTGTGGTGAGTAATGTTATTTATCTCAGTGGGGAGCAATGTTATTTCCTCTTTGGGGGAGCAATGTTATTTATCTCTATGGGGAGCAATATTATTTATCTCTGTGGTGAAGCAATGTTATTTATCTCTGTGTGGGAGCAATGTTATTTATCTCTGTGTGGGAGCAATGTTATTTATCTCTTAGCTGGCGGGAATGCACAGTGTGGGATGGGGCATGGGAGGGCACAGTGTGGGATGAGGGGCACAGTGTTAGATGGGGGATGAGAGGGCACATGTTATCTATATATGTGGGGAGCAATGTTATATCCTCTGTGGGGGAGAAATGTTATTTATATCTTTGGTGGAGCAATGTTATTACCTCTGTGGGGGAGCAATGTTATTTATCTCTTTGGGGGAGCAATGTTTTTTATCTCTATGGCGAGCAATGTTATTTATCTCTGTTTGGGAGCAGTGATTTTTATCTATATGGGGAGCAATGTTATTTATCTCTGTGTGGGAGCAATGTTATTTATCTCTGTGTGGGAGCAATGTTATTTATCTCTGTGTGGGAGCAATGTTATTTCTCTCTATGGGGGAGCAATGTTTTCTATCTCTGTGTTGGAGCAGTTTTTTATCTATATGGGGAGCAATGTTAATTATCTCTGTGTGGGAGCAATGTTATTTATCTCTGTGTGGGAGCAATGTTATTTCTCTCTATGGGGGAGCAATGTTTTCTATCTCTGTGTTGGAGCAATGTTTTTTATCTATATGGGGAGCAATGTTATTTATCTTTGTGTGGGAGCAATGTTTTTTATCCATATGGCAAGCAACGTTATTTATCTCTGTATGGGAGCAATGTTATTTATCTATATGGCGACAAATGTTATTTATCTCTGTGTGGGAGCAATGTTTTTTTTATCTCTATGGGGAGCAATGTTATTTATCTCTGTAGTGAGCAATGTTATTTATCTCTATGGGGGAGCAATGTTATTTATCTCTGTGGGGAGCAATGTTATTTATCTCTGTGTGGGAGCAATGTTATTTATCTCTATGGGGGAGCAATGTTTTCTATCTCTGTGTGGGAGCACATTTTTTTATCTATATGGGGAGCAATGTTTTTTATCTTTGAGTGGGAGCAATGTTTTTTACCTATATGGCGAGCAACGTTATTTATCTCTGTGTGGGAGCAATGTTATTTATCTATATGGCGAGCAATGTTATTTATCTCTGTGTGGGAGCAATGTTTTTTTTATCTCTATGGGGAGCAATGTTATTTATCTCTGTAGTGAGCAATGTTATTTATCTCTATGGGGGAGCAATGTTTTATATCTCTATTGGGAGCAATGTTATTTATCTCTGTGGTGAGTAATGTTATTTATCTCAGTGGGGAGCAATGTTATTTCCTCTTTGGGGGAGCAATGTTATTTATCTCTATGGGGAGCAATATTATTTATCTCTGTGGTGAAGCAATGTTATATATCTCTGTGTGGGAGCGATGTTATTTATCTCTGTGTGGGAGCAATGCTATTTATCTCTTAGCTGGCGGGAATGCACAGTGTGGGATGGGGCATGGGAGGGCACAGTGTGGTATGGAGGGCACAGTGTTAGATGGGGGATGGGATGGCACAGTGGGGGATGGGAGAGCACAGTGTGGGATGGGGGATGGGAGAGCACAGTGTTAGATGGGGGATGGGAGGGCACAGTGGGTGAAGAGAGAACACAGTGTGAGATGGGGATGGGAGGGCACAGTATGGGATGGGGATTGGTGAGCACAGTGGGGGATAGGAGAGCACAGTATGGGGTGGAAGATGAGCGAGCACAATGTGAGATGGGGATGGGAGGGCACAGTATGGGATGGGGGATGGATGAGCACAGTGGGGGATGGGTGCACTGTCTGGGGTGGAGGATGAGAGAGCACAGTGTGAGATGGGGATGGGAGGGCACAGTATGGGATGGGAGAGCACCGTGTGAGATGGGGCATGGGAGGGCACAGTATGGGATGGGGCATGGGAGGGCATAGTATGGTATGGGGGATAGGAGCGCACAGTGGAGGATGGGAGAGCACAGTATTGGGTGGAGGATGAGAGAGCACAGTGAGATGGGGATTGGAGGGCACAGTATGGGATGGGGGAGCATAGTGTGAGATGGGGGATGGGAGAGCACAGTGTGAGTTGGGGATGAGAGGGCACAGTATGGGATGGGGGATAGGAGCACACAGTGGGGGATGGGAGAGCACAGTATGGGGGGATGATGAGTGAGCACAGTGAGATGGGGATTGGAGGGCACAGTATGGGATGGGGGATGGGAGGGCACAGTATGGGATGGGGGAGCACAGTGCGGGATGGGGGATGGGAGAGCACAGTGGGAGATGAGAGGGAACATTATGGGATGGGGGATGGGAGAGCACAGTGGTGGATGGGAGAGCAGTGTGAGATGGGGATGGAAGAGCACAGTGTGAGATGGGAGAACACATTGTGGGATGAGATATAAGAGAGCATAATGTTAGATGGGGATGGGAGAGCACAGTGTGAGATGGGGGATGGGAGGGCACAGTATGGGCTGGGGGATGGGAGGTCACAGTATGGGATGGGGGAGCACAGTGTGGGATGGGGGATGGGAGAGCACAGTGGGAGATGAGAGGGCACATTATGGGATGGGGGATGGGAGAGCACAGTGGTGGATGGGAGAGCACAGTGTGAGATGGGGATGGAAGAGCACAGTGTGAGATGGGAGAACACATTGTGGGATGAGATATAAGAGAGCATAATGTTAGATGGGGATGGGAGAGCACAGTGTGAGATGGGGGATGGGAGGGCACAGTATGGGCTTGGGGATGGGAGAGCACAGTGGGAGATGGGTGAGCACAGTGTGGGATGGAGGATGAGAGAGCACAGTGGGAGATGGTGATGGGAGGGCACAGTATGGGCTTGGGGATGGGAGAGCACAGTGGGAGATGGGTGAACACAATGTGGGATGGAGGATGAGAGAGCACAGTGGGAGATGGGGATGGGAGGGCACAGTATGGGCTGGAGGATGGGAGAGCACAGTGGGAGATGGGTGAGCACAGTGTGGGATGGAGGATGAGAGAGCACAGTGTGAGATGGGGATGGGAGGGCACAGTATGGGATGGGAGAGCACCATGTGAGATGGGTCATGGGAGAGCACAGTATGGGATGGGGCATGGGAGAGCACAGTGGGGGATGGGTGAGCACAGTGTGGGATGGAGGATGAGAGAGCACAGTGTGAGATGGGGATGGGAGGTCACAGTATGGGATGGGAGAGCACCATGTGAGATGGGTCAAGGGAGAGCACAGTATGGGATGGGGGATGGGAGGGCACGGTATGAGATGGGGGATGGGAGAGCACAGTATGGGGTGGAGGATGAGGGAGCACAATGTGAGATGGGGATGGGAGGGCACAGTATGGGATGGGATAGCACAATGTAAGATGGGGATGGGAGGGCACAGTATGGGATGGAGGATGAGAGAGCACAGTGTGAGATGGGGATGGGAGGGCACAGTATGGGATGGGAGAGCACCATGTGAGATGGGTCATGGGAGAGCACAGTATGGGATGGGGGATGGGAGGGCACAGTGGGGGATGGGTGAGCACAGTGTGGGATGGAGGATGAGAGAGCACAGTGTGAGATGGGGATGGGAGGGCACAGTATGGGATGGGAGATGGGTGAGCACAGTGTGACATGGGGATGGGAGAGCACAGTGTGGGATGGAGGATGAGAGAGCACAGTATGAGATGGGGATGGGAGGGCACAGTATGGGATGGGAGATGGGTGAGCACAGTGTGACATGGGGATGGGAGAGCACAGTGTGGGATGGAGGATGAGAGAGCACAGTGTGAGATGGGGATGGGAGGGCACAGTATGGGATGGGAGAGCACCGTGTGAGATGGGTCATGGGAGAGCACAGTATGGGATGGGGCATGGGAGAGCACAGTATGGGATGGGGGATAGGAGCGCACAGTGGGGGATGGGAGAGCACAGTATGGGGTGGAGGATGAGGGAGCACAATGTGAGATGGGGATGGGAGGGCACAGTATGGGATGGGGGAGCATAGTGTGAGATGGGGATGGGATAGCACAGTGTGAGATGGGGATGGGAGGGCACAGTATGGGATGGAGGATGAGAGAGCACAGTGTGAGATAGGGATGGGAGGGCACAGTATGGGATGGGAGAGCACCATGTGAGATGGGTCATGGGAGAGCACAGTATGGGCTGGGGGATGGGAGCGCACAGTGGGGGATGGCTGAGCACAGTGTGGGATGGAGGATGAGAGAGCACAGTGTGAGATGGGGATGGGAGGGCACAGTATGTGATGGTAGAGCACCGTGTGAGATGGGTCATGGGAGGGCACAGTATGGGCTGGAGGATGAGCGAGCACAATGTGAGATGGGGATGGGAGGGCACAGTATGGGATGGGGGAGCATAGTGTGAGATGGGGATGGGAGAGCACAGTGTGAGATGTGGATGAGAGGGCACATTATGGGATGGGGGATGGGAGAGCACAGTGGCGGATGGGAGAGCACAGTATGGGATGGGGGATGGGAGAGCACAGTGTGAGATGGGAGAACACATTGTGGGATGAGATATAAGAGAGCATAATGTTAGATGGGGATGGGAGAGCACAGTATGAGGTGGAGTATGAGAGAACACAGTGTGAGATGGGGATGGGTGGTCACAATATGGGATGGGGGTTTGGAGCGCACAGTGTGAGGTGGGGGATGGGAGAGCACAGTGTGACATGGGGGATGGGAGAGCACAGTATGGGGTGGGGGATGAAGGAGCACAGTGTGAGATGTGGATGGGAGAGCACAGTGGTGGATGGGAGAGCACAGTATGGAATGGGGATGGGAGAGCACAGTGTGAGATGGGAGAACACATTGTGGGATGAGATATAAGAGAGCATAGCTGGGGGAATGGGGGATCACGGTGGGATATGGAAGCACAGCATGGGATGGGAAGGTAATGTGTTTGTGTAAAAAAAATTGAAAAAATATACATATATTATGCTTATGCAAAGGAGCTAATACCAGCCCCATGCTGCTTAGGTTAAGGCCATCGAGAATCAAGAAGTAGCCAGCTGAGTCAAGCCAGCACCTAGAGGCAAGAGAGGATCCAGTGCATGGCAAGCTGAGTAGTGGCGCTGACCCAAAGAAAAGACACCCAAGCAGAGATGCCGCGGCAGGCAGACGTAGAGTAAGGTAAGTGTGGGGCAAGGAGGGACACTGAGGGCATGGAGGGACACTGTGGCTCAGAGACTCCCCAGAGACACCACATATAGTTAAGGCAAACTCTGAAGCAATTGGCCTGTACCTGCCAGGGGCCCTGGGATGGGGGTCCCCTAAAAAAATGGGTGTACCGGGCCCCATAATTTCTGTTGCTGGCCCTGCTGTCATTACACAGGCAGACAATTCCTAGCAGATTCTGCAGCTTCTCAAGAGGCCAGGAGCAAGTCACATGACCAGTGTCCGGCAGGTGACAATTTTGGAAGTGAGCGGCAGTTAGTCAGAGAGTATGAGGCAACAGCCAGTGAGCGAGACTGCGCTGCGAGCAGGTCACCTGAGGATGTGTCCCTCCTGCTGTCAGTGATGGAGACAGCAGAGCGTGACTCGGGACCTGTGTAAAGAAAGCCCCATATGACTGACAGCAGCTATATAAGGCAGAGCCGGAGTTAGTAGCCAGGCACTTCAAGGTGAAACTCCTACCTCAGGAGGCCGGCGGCAATGTGGAGCTTCGTTCATCCCAGACAGGCAGAGGAAGGGAGGCAGCTGAAGAGGCAGACTCATCCCAGAGGAGCAACTACAAAGTGGGGACATCAGTGACAAAACCAGCCCCTTGCAGCCAACAGGAGAGGTCTGTTATATACTACAGTATATATCTGTAGCATAGTTCTATACTCTCCGCACACAGGGCCTTATTCAGACCCGCTCGCGAGCGCTGAGCACTCGCAAGCGGGTCGATGTTGCCCAAGTGCGCATGCGCACAACGGAGGCGGCTCCATCGTGCGCCTGCGCGAGGCCCGAATAACGACGGCCAAGCCGTCATTATGGGTCTCGCACCAAAGGGGGAGTGCTGTCGATGGTGATTGACAGCACGCCCCCTTTGGTGGGTGTGCCAGGGGCGTGGTTGCCCAGACGGAGACATTCCCATGGGAACGCCTACTGTCTGGGGCCGGCCCCACTGACATCACTAGTGATGTCAGTGGGAGTGCTTTTGGCTCTGATAGAGCCAAAAGCACTCCAGGGCTTGCGGCAGCGAGACCCTACCGCAAGGGTCTCGTCGCAAGCCCGATGGTCGCGATGGTCTTGACCATCGCGACCATCATTTTGGCCGCTCGCTATAGCTGTGGGTGGTCGCCCACAGCTAAGCGAGCGGCCAGGAGGCCGCTCCAAAATGTAGGAGGGACGGCCCTGATTCAGAGCGAGTGCTCTGTCAGAGCGTCCGGCTCTGAATCAGGGCCACACTTCAACTGACAGGCCAGACAGGATATAGGAACTGCATCCGGGAGGCCTAACGTCAGTGCTAGGTTGCAGTTATTACAATAAATACAGTGGAATACACAGCGGTTTTTGATCGAACTAACCCGGGCAATGGAAAGTGCACCATCTTTACAGATTTGGCTGGCCAACAATACTAAAATATAATGACACATTGCTAAACTTATGGTTTTTAGGCCAAGGGAAAAGTTGAGACATATTGTGCAATTATTGAATATATACAGTTACTTATAGTATAACTGCACAACTTATAATAGATACCTAGTTTGTTCAACTATAGATAGATAATTTCTGAGGATTAGTTTCAGACTGTATATAAAACTGATATTTGGAATTGTTGCATAATTATATGAAAAGGTGCCATAGTGCATGAAGTATTGTCATTAACTGTATACTGAAGGTTCCTGGTTCTCTAAGAGTTCCCGCTTAATAAAGAGAACATTATTTTACTTATTGTGTCACTTTACTGTTCTGGGATTGGGACAGTGGCATATCTATAATGGGTGCAGTGTGTGCGGGGCACACAGGCCCCCGGGTCAAGGGGGGCCCCGCATCGCACACACTGCACCCATATTTTTTTTAAACTTACCTGCTTGAGGTCCCGCGTCAGGTGTCACTGCTGCTCAGAACACTGGAAAAATGGCCGCCGCAGCCATTTTTCCAGTGTTCTGCACATGCGCAGTAGACTCCGGGCACACTCTAGTGCCCAGAGTCTACTGCGCATGCACAGAACGCCAGAAAATGGCCGCCACTACAATTTTCCGTCTTTCTGCCTATGCGCAGTAGACTTCGGGCACATTCTAGTGCCCGGAGTCTACTAATGCTCCGGTGGCTGGCCAGCCGTGTCAGTCGGCTGCCAGCCACCAGGGAGAGAGGAGGGAGCCTCGCACGAGGAGTGCACACGGGCCCCCTCCTCTCTTAAAACGCCCCTGGACTGGGAACCACCTGTCTCTCTGCTGTGGGCGTAGAAAGTCAAGAAGACAACAGGTACATCCAAGACAGCACACACAACACTAGTGTTACAAAAATGCTTGATGCTTTATTGCATAAGAAAAAGGTAACATCAGAACATAATGCAGCCAACTCAAAACGAACCAAAATGTGCATTTTTTAAGACACATTTTGTGATTACATTTATGTCCATCTATAAATAAGGCTTAATATACATAGTTTTCAAAATAACCAAATCTTTATCATACACATAGCCTGTAGCTATAATCTGAGTGACAGCCAGGGGCGGATCTAGACTTTTCTTTTAGGGGGGGGGGGTTTGGCGGTTTAAGAATGAATCCTAACTCCTCCCTAATCTACTTATTACCCCTCCCACTTCCAGTCCTGGCCCCTCCCATAAAAAAAAACAAGATCACTGATGCTGTATGTACGTCAGCATGCACAATTCAGGATAGTTCGTATAGTATAGTAATAACATATTCATTTTGTCTATTGCTAATATGATATAGTTTGTACAGGACAGAAGATCACACCAGTGCCTGTCTATGGCAATAAATAACAGGGTTACCACCAAAGCTTGAAAACATGACATTTCTCCAATGTTACAGGATTATTTTCTGCAATCTGCAAAGCTGCACTAGTCTGACAATTTCATCAAACAATATTAAAATATGGAATAAATCAGTGCGCTAGAAGAGCTGCCTACATGACTTCAAAGTAGGGGTGAGCGGGTTCGGATTTCTGAAATCCGAACCCCCCCGAGCCCCCACGATCCGAGTCCGATCCGAGTCAGGCTCGACTTTTCCCGCCTGACTCGGATCTGAAATCGAGGCAAAACGTCATCATCCCGCCTTCCGAGTCTCGCGGGTTTTGGATCCTATATAAGGTACCCGCATCGGCGCCATTTTCTCACTCGGCTGTGGACAGTGAAGAGGGAGGGTGGGAGTTAGGGCTGTGTAGTGTAGTGTAGTGTAGTGCTGCTGTTGTCCACTACTTCAAAGTCCATAGGGGCTGGCTGTGTTGTGCTGTGCTGCTGTTGTTAATAGGGGCTGTGTCCACTACTTCAAAGTCCATAGGGGCTGGCTGGACTGTGTTGTGCAGTCAGTTCTCCATAGGGGCTGTGTCCACTCCAAAGTCCTGTGCAGTGTCCCAGTCCTAAAGGGGTGCTGTAGTGTTGTCCAGGGGGTGCTCTGTCCATCAGGGGTGCTCCCCCCAAGTGCTAAAAAAATTATATATTTTCTGTGTTTGTGAATTGTGTGCGCAGTAGCCGCACGTGCATCAACAAAGTAGTGCCAAGCGTGCGCCTGTGTCATAAGTAAAGGGCCGGCTGGCTTGACCGTTAAGGGTGCTGTAACCCCCGAAAGTACACTCCAGTCCAAACCAAAAAAAAAATAATTTTCTGTGTTTGTGAATTGTGTGCGCAGTAGCCGCACGTGCATCAACAAAGTAGTGCCAAGCGTGCGCCTGTGTCATAAGTAAAGGGCCGGCTGGCTTGACCGTTAAGGGTGCTGTAACCCCCGAAAGTACACTCCAGTCCAAACCAAAAAAAAAATTATTTTCTGTGTTTGTGAATTGTGTGCGCAGTAGCCGCACATGCATCAACAAAGTAGTGCCAAGCGTGCGCCTGTGTCATAAGTAAAGGGCCGGCTGGCTTGACCGTTAAGGGTGCTGTAACCCCCGAAAGTGCACTCCAGTCCAAACCAAAAAAAAAATTATTTTCTGTGTTTGTGAATTGTGTGCGCAGTAGCCGCACGTGCATCAACAAAGTAGTGCCAAGCGTGCGCCTGTGTCATAAGTAAAGGGCCGGCTGGCTTGACCGTTAAGGGTGCTGTAACCCCCAAAAGTACACTCCAGTCCAAACCAAAAAAAAAATTATTTTCTGTGTTTGTGAATTGTGTGCGCAGTAGCCGCACGTGCATCAACAAAGTAGTGCCAAGCGTGCGCCTGTGTCATAAGTAAAGGGCCGGCTGGCTTGACCGTTAAGGGTGCTGTAACCCCCGAAAGTACACTCCAGTCCAAACCAAAAAAAAAATTATTTTCTGTGTTTGTGAATTGTGTGCGCAGTAGCCGCACGTGCATCAACAAAGTAGTGCCAAGCGTGCGCCTGTGTCATAAGTAAAGGGCCGGCTGGCTTGACCGTTAAGGGTGCTGTAACCCCCAAAAGTACACTCCAGTCCAAACCAAAAAAAAAATTATTTTCTGTGTTTGTGAATTGTGTGCGCAGTAGCCGCACGTGCATCAACAAAGTAGTGCCAAGCGTGCGCCTGTGTCATAAGTAAAGGGCCGGCTGGCTTGACCGTTAAGGGTGCTGTAACCCCCGAAAGTACACTCCAGTCCAAACCAAAAAAAAAATTATTTTCTGTGTTTGTGAATTGTGTGCGCAGTAGCCGCACGTGCATCAACAAAGTAGTGCCAAGCGTGCGCCTGTGTCATAAGTAAAGGGCCGGCTGGCTTGACCGTTAAAGGGTGCTGTAACCCCGGAAAGTACACTCCAGTCCAAACCCAAAAAAAAATTATTTTCTGTGTTTGTGAATTGTGTGCGCAGTAGCCGCACGTGCATCAACAAAGTAGTGCCAAGCGTGCGCCTGTGTCATAAGTAAAGGGCCGGCTGGCTTGACCGTTAAGGGTGCTGTAACCCCCGAAAGTACACTCCAGTCCAAACCAAAAAAAAAATTATTTTCTGTGTTTAGCCGCACGTATATATCAAATCGATATAACATAAATGGAGGACCAAACTTTCTCCGATAAAAATAAAATAGAGAAAGATCAAGAACCACTTCCTCCTAGTGCTGAAGCTGCTGCCACTAGTCATGACATACACGATAACATGCCATCAACGTCGTCTGCCAAGGCCGATGCCCAATGTCATAGTAGAGGGCACATACAATCCCAAATGGCAAAGTTCAGGAAAATGACCTTGAAAAAGACATTTAAATCAGCTGAAGAGAAACGTAAACTTGCCAATATGCCATTTACTACACGGAGTGGCAAGGAACGGCTAAGGTCGATCCCTAGTATGTTCATGACTAGTGGTTCAGCTTCACATGACGATGGAAGCCCTCCTCCCACTAAAAAAATCAAAAGAGCTAAGCTGGCAAAAGCACAGCGAAGAACTGTGCTTTCTAAGAAGATATCACAAATCCCCAAGGAGAGTCCAAGTGTGGTGGTGGTTGCGATGCCTGACCTTCCCAGCACTGGACGGGAAGAGGTGGCTCTTTCCACCATTTGCACGCCCCCTGCAAGTGCTGAAAGGAGCACCCACAGTCCACTTGCTGATATGCAAATTGAAGATGTCACTGTTGAAGTACAACAGGATGAGGATACTGGTGTAGCTGGCGCTGAGGAGGAAGTTGGCGAGGAGGATTCTGATGGTGATGTGGTTTGTTTAAATCAGGCTCCGGGGGAGACAGTTGTTGTCCGTGGGATGAAAAAGCCCATCACGGTCATGCCTGGGCAGAAGACCAAACATTCCACCTCTTTGGTCTGGCAATATTTCTATCCAAATCCGGACAAGAACTGTCTTGCCATATGTACCATATGTAAAGGTGAAATAAGTAGGGGTAGGGACGTCAACCACCTAGGAACATCCTCCCTTATACGGCACCTGCAGCGCGTTCATAAAAAGTTACTGTCAAGTTCAGAAACTTTGGCTAAGACCGTAAGCAGTCCAGGGACACCTAAATCCCGTTGTCCTGTTGTATCCAAGCGCCTGCAAACCACACCGTCAACTCCCTCCTCGTCAATTTCCTCCTTAGTCAGGATCGGAAGTAGTCCTGCAGGCCATGTCACTGGCATGACTGACTCTCCTATCCAGGATTCCTCCGGAGGATCCTGCATTGCTACGCCTACTGCTGCCGCTGCTGCTGTTGCTGCTGCTGGGAGTCGTTCATCATCCCAGAGAGGAAGTAGGAACACCACTACTTTTACTAAACAATTGACCCTCCAACAGTCCTTAGCGAGGAGGATGAAGTACGACAGCAGTCATCCTGAAGCAAAACGTATAACTGAGGCCTTGACTGCTATGTTGGTGTTAGACGTGCGTCCGGTATCCGCCATTAGTGCAGTGGGATTTAGACAATTGATGGAGGTAGTGTGTCCCCGGTTCCAAATCCCGTCTAGATTCCACTTCACTAGGCAGGCGATACCGAGACTGTACAGAAACGTCAGAAAAAGTGTCCTCAGTGTCCTGAAAAATGCCGTTGTACACAATGTCCACTTAACCACGGACATGTGGACAAGTGGAACAGGGCAGACTAAGGACTATATGACTGTGACAGCCCACTGGGTAGATGTATCACCTTACGCAGCAACAGCAGCAGCGTCACCAGTAGCAGCATCTCAGAAACGCCAGCTCGTTACAAGGCAGGCTACGCTGTGTATCACCGGTTTCAGTAAGAGGCACACCGCCGACAACCTCTTAGAGAAACTGAGGGAAATCATCGCCCAGTGGCTTACCCCACTTAGACTCTCCTGGGGATTTGTGATATCTGACAACGCCTCCAATATTGTGCGGGCATTACATCTGGGCAAATTCCAGCACGTCCCATGTTTTGCTCACACAATAAACTTGGTGGTGCAGAATTTTCTGAAAAGCGACAGGGGCGTGCAGGAGACTCTTTGGGTGGCCCGAAAAATTTCTGGCCACTTTCGCCATTCAGCGACTGCGTGCCGAAGACTGGAGCGCCAGCAAACACTCTTGAACCTGCCCCGCCATCACCTGAAGCAAGAGGTTGTGACGCGGTGGAACTCAACCCTCTATATGCTTCAGAGGATGGAGGAGCAGCAAAAGGCCATACAAGCCTATACATCCACCTATGACATAGGCAAAGGAGGGGGTATGCACCTGACTCAAGCGCAGTGGAGAATGATTTCCGTGTTGTGCAAGGTTCTCCAGCCCTTCGAACTTGCCACACGTGAAGTCAGTTCAGACACTGCCAGCTTGAGTCAGGTCATTCCCCTCATCAGGCTTTTGCAGAAGCAGCTGGAGAAAGTGAAGGAGGAGCTAAGACGGAGCGATTCCGCTCGGCATGTGGGACTTGTGGATGAAGCCCTTCATTCACTTTGCCAGGATTCCAGGGTGGTCAATCTGTTGAAATCAGACCACTACATTTTGGCCACCGTGCTCGATCCTAGGTTTAAAGCCTATGTGGTGTCTCTCTTTCCGGCCGACACAAGCCTGCAGAGGTGCAAAGACCTGCTGGTGAACACACTGTCAGCTGAAGCGGAACGTGACACGTCAATGGCTCCTTCTTCATTTTCTCCCGCAACTGGGGCTGCCAGGAAAAAACTTAGGTATCCTAAGCAACCTGCTGGCGGTGATGTAGGGCAGGCAGGACCAAGCTTGGACATCTGGTCCGGACTGAAGGACCTGGCAACAATTTCTGACATTTCTACTGTCACTGCATATGATACTGTCACCATTGACAGAATGGTGGAGGATTACATCGGTGACAGCATCCAAGTAGGCATGTCAGACAGTCCATACCTGTACTGGCAGGAAAAAGAGGCAATTTGGAGGCCCCTGTACAAACTGGCTCTATTTTACCTGAGTTGCCCCCCCTCCAGTGTGTACTCCGAAAGAGTGTTTAGTGCAGCCGGGAACCTTGTCAGCGAAAGGCGTAGGAGGTTGCTTCCACAGAATGTGGAGAAGATGATGTTCATCAAAATTAATTATCAGCTCTTCCAGGGAGACCAGCCTCCAGAAGGTACAGAGGGACCTGTGGTGGTGGATTCAAGTGGGGACGAGTTAATACTTTGTGAGGATGAGGATGTACACACTGAAGAGGGTGAGGAATCGGTGGATGAGGAGGATGAGGATGACATCTTGCCTCCGTAGAGCCAGTTTGTGCAGGGACACATTAATTGCCAGCTTGTTTTGTGGGGGCCCAAACGAACCAATCATTTCAGCCACAGTTGTGTGGCAGACCCTGGCGCTGAAATGATTGATTTGTTAAAGTGTGCATGTCCTGTTTATACAACATAAGGGTGGGTGGGAGGGCCCAAGGACAATTCCATCTTGCACCTCTTTTTTTTCTTTGCATTATGTACAGTTTGGGGCCTAGTTTTTCTAACTGCCATCCTGTCTGCCACTGCAGTGTCACTCCTAGATGGGTCACGTGTTTGTGCCGCCCACTCGTGTCGCTTAGCATAGTCATCCAGCTACCTCGGTGCAACCTTTTGGACATAAAAATACTATTGTGAGGTGTGAGGTGTTCAGAATAGACTGGAAATGAGTGGAAATTAAGGTTATTGAGGTTAATAATAGCATAGGAGCAGAAAAACCTACAAATTCTGTGATTTTAGCTGTTTTTATGCTTTTTTTCAAAAAAATACAGATCCAAAACACAAAACCCAGAACCCAAAACACGGAAGGGTGGTTTTGGCAAAACCAATCCAGATCCAAAACACGAAGAAAGATCCAGATCCAAAACCAAAACACAAAACACGAAAAGTGGCCGGTGCACACCCCTACTTCAAAGGTAAATGGTGTATCACCACACACCAAAAAATAACACAAATACCACAAATAAGTAACCAATTTGTCTCCTTGGCGCTTGAAAAGACGGCTCACTTCACTCTAAAGGTGCATCTTTCTAAAGTTGCATACACACGGGACGATTCGCTCTATGAACGACATCGTCCCGTGTGACCCCGGCAGGGGTGTGCTCAGTGTCGTTAACGATACTGAGCAGAAACACTGAACGAAATCAAGAACGATATCATTCATTGCCGGGCTCCCTCCCTCATCCCCGAACATGTTCATCCTGACAATATCGTCAAGTTGGACGGGAGGTTCGGGCGATGAACGATAACGACCAGCTACAAACGGGAGTGCGCATTGGTCATTATCGTTCATCGTTTTGGGGCTAAAACTGAACGATTTTTTGGATGACTGAACGCTATCGATATCGTTCCATCATCCTGAAAATCGCTGCATGTGTACACAGCATTAGACCATGAATCTCAAAAAAGAAACATAAAAAACAAACAATAGTACAATATTGTTAAATAAAAATCAGTTCCTGTGTTGTGTGTGCCAGGTACAAACCGCTCCGTTGAGTGTGGTCTACTATAATAAGCAGACAATTGCGCTTAAGCTGTACCCAAGTATTTCACTGGGTACTGGATTTTCTCCTATTTCTCCCAATTAATTTTCTTTTCAAGTAAGTTGGACATATGGAAACCGGTAAAAAACTCCATATAGTATAGTACAGACTTTATTATACATACATTTATACATAAATAATGTCATCAAACTGGGCTTTCACAGTTTTACCTTTATAGTATGTAGCAGCATTTGGTAACAATACTGACATTATCATTATATGTACAAATGGATGTACAGTAACCTATGATTGTCAGCAGTGCAGAGGAGTACAGGTGCTGTATATTTAGAGCTGCTGAAAACTAGATTTCTAATTAAGTAGCAACTTCTGGTAGAGCATTAAATAAAACACTAAAATCACAGCATGTTTAGAATAAAGTATTGAAATTAATGTAACACCTATGAAATGGTTTTTTTTGCATCTATTACACAGTAATTAATCTGGGTTTATACAATGTGTGGCTTGTTGTCACCAGGCTGTAGTGCAGCTCCCAATTCCAGCATACAGTACCATGTGAGCCACAGTCTGGGACTTGTAGTTATGAACTGCTCACACTTTGGGCTCTATTTATTAACATTATTTTTACTAAAATAAAGTGAAAAAGGGTGTTTTCACACCCTTTTCACATTATTTTAGTTTCACCTGTAGTTATTACAGGGCAATTGGAGTAGAATTAGTAAAATTCTACTCCAACCCCTAGTATCACTTATTTTTAGTAAAGCAGATCGCATTTCCCATAATTGTAATGGGAAATGTGATCCGACCAGAGTTACTAAAAATAAATTGTAAAAAAATACCGGGGGAAGCCCTGTGATAATAACGCCCCCTGGAGGTGGCGTTATCCAGGGTCTCCCCCGGTTACCGGCCTCCTGCCCTGCTCTAACGGGGAGAGCAGAGGCGGGAGCCGGTACCAGTAATCAGCTATGTGGTCTAAACAGACCGCAAGCTGATTGCTGTAAAAAAAAGGTAAAAAAAATTGAAACATTTTTTTTTTACTTACCTGAATCCAGGGACCGGTGATCGGGCCTCCGGTGATGGCTCCTCTCCGGTCAGCTGGTCTCCCATAGTACACTGCTGCCCAGTCATCAGGTGATCGGGTCCCAGTGCAGTATGGGAGATCACCTGATCGGGAAGCCCGGAGAAGATCACCGGAGGCCAGGAGGTTGCAGGTAAGTGTAATGAAGGGAGGGGGGGTTGCGGAGGGTCGCAGGGGGCAGGGCTTAGCATCGGTGGGAAATAGCAGCGACGGTGGGTCGGCGCATGCGCGGGCTCTTAGACGCTGTATTTTTTCCGAAAATACCGCGACTAGAGTGCGGATGGGATTCGCAGGGACAGAGCTTTATCGCAAGCTCTGTCCCTGCAAAGGATTTATAGTAAATCCCTGTGATATTGCCTGAATTCGCACTGCGAATTCACTCGGTAATATCATACTACAATCCGCATTCAATATGCCGATTGTAGTAAATAGAGCCCTATGTCCCCTATGCATACATTTGTACAGTACATTTTCCAGCAACTATACTGTAATTACTAGCTCTCTGTGTTTGTTTGCTCCAAATGATAATGAAACAGTCTGTCTGCAGTGCATTATCACTGTCCTCACACACTGTTTGATCTTAAAGCAGTTTTTCCTGCAGCCAGGGATGCATACAGGAGCTGCTGGCTGTCACAGGATGGGTGTTTTAGCAGAGTGTCAGGCTAAATGAGCTGTTCAGCACTCAATAGATTCAGACTGATACAGACTGTGGCAGACAGTTTAATCGATCTACGATCTGTGATCCCGGCTGCCTGTAAAGCATTAAGAGATTACAGATACCAGGGCACTGATTGATTGCAGCCACACAATACTAAGGAGGGACGATTGCTCCAATCACCCCCACCCCTGGATCCACCACTGGTGACAGCTCAGTCTCGCCCTGTGTGCAGAATGTGACCTCACTGGTATCTGAGTGTCGGAGTTCACTTGCATTTCTCTCCTGCTGCCAGCGATGGCGTCTGCTGATCTGAGACAGGAGCTGGACTGTTCCATCTGCCTGAGCATTTATACAGATCCTGTAACCCTGAGATGTGGCCACAACTTCTGCCGGGTCTGTATTGATCGTGTGCTGGATACACAGGAGGGATCTGGAGTTTATAGATGTCCTGAATGCAGAGCAGAGTGTCAAGAGCGTCCTGCACTGATACGGAACATAACTCTGTGTAACATAGTGGGGAGTTTCCTGTCTACTCGGCCAGAGCAAGAGGAGACTGGGATCTTCTGCACTTACTGTATTCACTCTCCTGTATCTGCAGCTAAATACTGTCTGCTGTGTGAGGCTTCTCTGTGTGATAATCACCTGAGAGTACACAGCAAGTCAGCAGAACACGTCTTATCTGATCCCACCACTTCCCTGGGGAACAAGAAATGCTCCGTCCATAAGAAGCTCCTGGAGTATTACTGCACAGAGGATGCTGCCTGTATCTGTGTGTCCTGCTGTCTGATCGGGGAACACAGAGGACATCAGATGGAGTCACTGGATGAAGCCTCTAAGAAGAAGAAGGAGAAACTGAGAAATGTTCTACAGAAACTGACCACAAAGAGAGAGGAGACTGAGAATAGAGTCCAGAGTCTGCAGGAGCGCAGGAGAGAAGATCAGGGAAAAGCAGCTGGTGTATCAGAGACAGTCACTGTCCTGTTTAGAGACATCAGGAGACAGCTGGAAGACCTGGAGATGAGAGTCCTGAGTGAGATCTCCAGGCAGGAACAGCGCGTTTCACTCTCAGTCTCTGATCTGATCCAGCAGCTGGAAATAAAGAAGGACGAGCTGTCCAGGAAGATGCGTCACATTGAGGAGCTGTGTAACATGTGTTACCCAGTGACTGTCTTACAGGAACCAGACACAGGTGACTTGTGTGATACTGAGGACTCAGAGAGACATGATAACCAGGTCCATGGTGCAGGAGATCTGGATGTGGGTCTCATCTCAGGGATATTACACACATTATCTGATATAGTAACAGGTATAAATACAGGGATCTATATGCAGAAAGCTACAGACCTATTACTGGATGTAACCGCAGCTGGTAATAATATACAGATATCAGGTGACAGGAAAACTGCATCATGGTCAGATATAAACCAGAATCACCCAGAAACACCAGAGAGATTTCAGTGTCCTCAGGTAATAAGCACCAGGGGATTCTCCTCAGGGCGACATTACTGGGAAGTGGATGTCAGTAAATCAGAGATATGGATGGTGGGGATGTGTTATCCCAGTATAAACAGGAGAGGAGGTCAGTCATACATAGGATATAATAACAAGTCCTGGTGTGTGTGTAGGTGGTATAATAATCAGTACTCAGTGATACATGACAGTACAGAGATCCGGTTACCTGATTATACCCCCTGTGACAGAGTGAGGATATACCTGGATTATGAGGCAGGACAGCTGTCCTTTTATTTTCTGTGTGACCCCATCAGACACTTACACACCTACACTGCCGCCCTCACTGAGCCCCTTCATGCTGCATTAGGTGTATGGGGAGGCTGTATAAGTATGTTTGAGAAATGACAATAAAAACTTTGCCCAGAGACTGGTGACATCACAGGGAAGGGAATCTGATTGAGATAACATTCATAGGGCGGAATTCAATTGTTTTCGCGGCCCGCATCTCCCGTCTAAAGTGACAGGAGATCGCGGGCCGCTATTCAATTGTGCCAGCTTTTCACGCTGATCGCACCCAAAGTGGTCAGATTTAGACGCGTAAATCAGCTAACCCCGACCAAAGTGCTGGGCGCGATCGCGAAAAGTGATGTTTGGGCGCCCAATCAGATCACTTTTCGCACATTTCAGCTCTCATCCCCCAGGGGCTGCGAGCTGAAATGTAGCCCTTGGCAGCTGATCGCGCCCGACAGGAGCAAGAATAGAATAGCTCCGTCGGGCGCGATAGGGGATGAAAAGAATTGAATTCCGCCCATAGAATGAATCAGTGGGTGGAGCTACAGCTGAGCCCCTCCCTGTGTAACCACATGACCAGTGTATCTGGATTTGCTCCTATGTTGGTGTGATAGATGCTGTGATTATATATAAATATACATTTCTGTGGGATTTACAGCTGAACTGTAATTGGCTTCAATATCTGTCTGTCAGCCAGTGTGCACCTTACCACTGCACCTGTTTCCTGTTATGTATGCAGGGGGTGAATGGGACATTGACGCTGTAAAGTTCCACCTACTGGGAATTGTAGCAAAAGTCTTTATTTTTGGAAGAGGGTAAAAGCCGGACATACAGTATAGTAAATGCATTGAAAAAGCCAATAACAATGTAAAGTGTATTGAAAAAGCCAAAAATCATAGTAAATGTACTGGAAAAGCCAGAAATCATAGTAAATGTACTGGAAAAGCCAGAATTCATAGTAAATGTATTGAAAAAGCCAGAAATCCACAGTAAATGTATTAGAAAAGCCGGAAATCCACAGTAAATGTATTAGAAAAGCCGGAAATCCACAGTAAATGTATTAGCAAAGCCGGAAATCATATTACATGTAATGAAAAGGCCGGAAATCATAGTAAAAGTAATGAAAATGCGGGAAATCATATTACATGTATTGGAAAAGCCGGAAGTCACAGTAAATGTATTGGTAAAGCTGGAAACAATGTAAAATGCATTAAAAAAGCCAGAAATCATTACAAACTTCTAACCAAAATTCTAGCTGATTGTCTCAAAACTTTACTACCTACACTGGTTCCCAAAGACCAGACTGGCTTAGTATGGCAAAGTCACTCTGTGGTGAATATACGTAAAGTTTTAACTGCGATTCATCACATACGCTCCCAAAATTCTACAGACTCGAATGTTCTACTTTCATTGGATGCAGAGAAGGCATTAGACTGTATTTCATGGGAACATTTATTTGATACAATCACTCGGTTCGTTTTTTTCTTCTGATTTTATTTCTATTCTTTAATTCCTGTACTTACCATCTAATTCCCAAATTTTGTGTAATGGCCATCTGTCTCCCCCTTTTCCTATTTTATGTGGTACAAGACAAGGCTGCCCCCATTTACCATTACTATTTGCCTAGCCCTAGAGCCTTTGGCCATAGCCCTTCGTCATTCTGATATTTTCAAGAGTATTAAAGTAGCTGAAAATAGCTCTGTTCGCCGATTGCTATGATGTTGCTGGTTTCCAACCCATCTCAATCTAAAATAGCTATACTGGATATTATTTCGAGATTTAGTTCCTTTGCAGGATACCGAATTAATATTGAAAAATCCTGAATTACTTACCATTAGTGGATTTCCTCAACATAATCATTATTCCACCCCTTTCTTTATTCCGACGTGACACCTCCAAACTGAATAATTTAGGGATTTTTATTACAGTAACTATACAAAATCTATACTCTCCAAATTACACACCTCTTCTCAAGAATGTTTTACATTTATTGGATATATGGAAGTCTTTACCCCTCTCTCTAATGGTACGAATTTCCCTAGTGAAAAGCATTATCTTTCCTAAGTTGTCCTATGCATTGCGGATGCTACCTATCGCACGATCCAAAACTGATATTAAACTATGCTCACAAGCTTTTACCAAATTTATATGGCAGGGAAGAAAGTCGAGGATAGCCATGCACAATCTGCAATTGCCACGTTCCTTACGGTGGTCTTTGTATGCCAAATTTAACTGTCTTTACCCAAGCTACATTTTTTAGGTATATCTCAAATTGACTAGAGATATTTACACCTGCTCCTCGTTAGATATGGCTTTGATGATACCTTTTTCACCCACTGCGCTTTTACACACTCCTTGTTCTCTAACCCCTGCCATTATTCTATCTAACCCTATGTTTGCTGGTACTTGTAAAGCTTGGATATCTATAAATCGTAAATTAGGTAGGAACGTTCGTAGTTCTCCTTATAATACCATTTGGGGAAATCTGTCTTTCACACCAGCTCAAGAAAATGTTTGGTTCTTGAATTGGAGAGATTAGGGTATCATGAAAATCAAAGATATTTTTGACCCTGGCGGTAATATACGATCATTTACTGATCTTCAATCTATTTTTGACCTTTCCCGTAATCAATTTTTTATGTATTTACAAGCTCTCCATTTTGCTAACTCCCTCCCCCAACCAATATCACATAGAGAAACCCCAGATAATTTAGTAAAGTTACGTACTTTTATTCACCGTAATCCATACCATACTTGTTTATTATATACAGATTTATAGGGGTATTCAATATGGGAGCGAAAACTCTGTTTTTGCGTTAATTTCGCACCTATGATGTCATTATCGCAGGTTTTAGTTTTACACCGTATTCAATTTCAAAGACTTTTCGCAGGTTCGAAAAGTCTTTGAAAAAAAATGGGGATAACTTTTCACCACTGAATAGGTGGCGAAAAAAAGTGCAGAATTGGGGTTTAGGGGTGCAGGCTTAAAAAAAATAGCCTGCACCCCTGGGAATGACATTTTAAAAATAACTGTGTCAAAAAAAGTTTAAAAAAAAAAATAGGGACACCCCAAAAAATTAATTTAAAAATTGGGGTGAAAAAAAAAAATGGGAAAAAAATTATTAACAATAGGGAAATAGGTTCAGGGCTATTCTGCAAGTATGCGGCAGGTGTATTCTAGAATAAATTTATAGCGGCAGGTGCACAGTTGCAGAATTTTTAAAAAATTACTTTAGGGACATAAAAATATGCTAGTACCCATTTTCATGTACCCCAAATTTGATGGGACCACTTAAAAAAACGAAAAAAATAACCTAACTGCTCTTCTGCATCACTTCTTCAATGTCGGGAAAAAAACATCTGCCGCAGCTATTTAAATCCCTGACTTTCATTTGCAGGCTAAAACGGGGGTACCCATAGTGATCCCCGATGTTTTTACAGCTTTAGGGGGGTCCTACAATTTTTTTCAGGAAAATTTTGTAGTTTATCGCAAATCCCACTTCGCCAGGTCCCGTTTTCGTAGATTTTATATTGAATACGGGGATAAAGCGGGTGCGCGCCCGATACTTTATCCCAGAAAAATCTCCGATGTGGAGCGAAAAGTCCAGCACGGATTTCTCGCTCCCATATTGAATACCCCTCTTAGTGCATAAAGACGTTCAGAAACTTTGGAGTGTGTTACTACTGCACGATGGGCTACGGATCTGTCATGTAATCCAGCTCCACTAGATATATTGTCTCATTTTGATTTTACAATGAAAACTTTACAATCTGCTCTTTTCCAGGAGGTCCATTTTAAGACAATAAACAGAGCTAATATAGAACAGTTGCAGAGCAAACATATGGTTCAAGAAGAAACTGGGCATTGCCCCAAATGTCATTATCACTCAGCCTCTTTTCATCATCATTTTTGGGAATGCTCTAAAATTCGACGATTCTCGTATAAAATTGTTTTATTCACAAATTCATTGTTTTCTATTATAATACATCTAGACCCTTTAGCATTCCTTTGTGCTATATTTACGAAAGTGAGATCTAGACCCCAATAGGAAAAAGATTACTCCCCTTCTTACATTAATAGTAACTGTCGCAAAGAGAGTTATTTTGCAAAAATGGATTTCTAGAGCTTCCCCTCTACTTAGTCAAGTAAAAAATTGGTTATTGAAATTGTTATATTTTGATCGAAGATCTACACTGTCCGATGTGGAGAAGGGAGTCCAAAGGTTTTATAATAAATAGAGCTGTTTTATTGACCAACTAGACACTATAATTCATCAACTTATACTTACATTGTTTGAGCACACAGAATGGCATATGATGAGTCAGTTATTGTATTCTCTTTAATTGTTATTATTCGCTGATTACAATTAGATACCTCTCATTATGATATTATTTCATGCAAATGTTTTCCTTCTAATGTTGCTATAATTTTTTATATACCTTTGTTAGCCTTCGGTATATTACTTGACTCTTTCCATTTTATTTCTCCTACATATATAATCAATTTATGGTGTCACCGAATGAAGTATTTTGAAAATATTCCTAGGTCTATGGCTGTAATTCCTAATCCCTCATCCCCCCCTTCCCAATTCCTCCCCCTAATGTTTTTCCCATTCCTCCTCTTTTCTAGACCTATATTTAAAAAATTGCTAGATATATATTTGGAAATAATACAACAGACAAATGTTTGTATTTTTTATTTCTTTTTATTGGAAATATTTTAATTGACCAGAGTGTGACATGGTAAAGCATTTATTATACCCCTTTTACAATTTTAAACATACTTGTTTACCATGTTGTTTTATTACTTATTTTTGTATATGACTACATTCTGTTGTCTGTAATTTATTTCCTAGCAAAATAATAGATGAAAAAAATAAATAAAATAAAGCCACAAATCATATTAAATGCATTGAAAAAAATGGAAAGCCATAGTAAATGTATTGGAAAAGCTGGAAATCATAGTAAAAGTATTGAAAACGCCGGAAATCCATAGTAAATGTATTGAAAAAGTTGGAAACAAAGTAAAGCGTATTGAAAAAGCCAGAAATCATATTAAATGCATAGAAAAAGCCGGACATCTATAGTATATGTATTGGAAAATCCAGAAATCCATAGTAAAAGTATTAGAAAAGCCAGAAATCCATAGTAAATGTATTGAAAAAGCCGGAAATCATAGTAAACTTATTGCAAAAACCGTAAACCATAGTAAAGACTTCAATAAGTTTACTATAGTTTCCAGATTTTTCAATATATTTACTATAGTTTCTGGCTTTTTTAATATATATAATATGATTTTCGGCTTTTTAATTATGTTTACTATGGTTTCCGGCTTTTTCAGTGCATTTAGGGTTGTATCCAATTAGACCCTAAAACGTTAAGTTTTCGCATGTGCAAACTTTTCGCACCCTTCGCCCGAATGTGTCACTTTTCGCCACTATCGTGTATGCGGTTTTTCGGGCAATCCTATTACAAAAGACGCGATGCGGCATTCGCCTGAAAAAAATACTGCGAAAGTGTGCCTGAAAATGGGTAAATGTGCCTGAACCCCCCAAAAAGATAAACTAACATTGGGTAATAGTTTAGCAGTGTACTACTGGGCAAAGGGTTTAGGGTTTAGAAATTGTGTCACATGGCTGCTATATGTATTTTTCTTTAACAGTGGAAAATTATGGGAGGGAAGTTTTAGTTGGGTAAATTAAATGGCGCAGTTAAATTAGGGGTACATAAACATGGGTGCAAGTATATTTTTTGTCATTTTAGTGTACTTTTAAAAAAAAGTAAAATATACACCCTGTGCAGTCACCTGTAATCCCAAAAACACTTTTCCCACTCATGCTGCTCCCCAAATTACCCATGACATTACTTAAAACCCATTTTCCAACACTTTTTACATTTTGACCCCCAAAATGACATGTTATGTATGGGGTAATTAAGATAATTAAAAAAATGTTCACATAATTAGTCATTGGGGGGGGTGTCCAAAGGGTTCTGAACCAAGCCCCCACATTTTTAGTCCCAAATAGGGGCTTTGAACAATTTTTCACCTGCTCTGAGATAGTGAAAACTATTTCCCGCTTTTAGCTGCGCAAAATTCGCATGTGCGAAAAGCCGCAGCCAAAAGGATACGCATTTTGGGGGCGAACAGTTCGCACAACTGTAAACTTTTTCGCCAAACCGCGGCTTTTCGCAGCTAATTAGATATGGCCCTAATATGATTTCTGGGTTTTTTTCCAATACACTTTACATGGTTTCCGCCTTTTTCAATACATTTACTATGGTTTCTGGCATTTTCAATATATGTAACATAATTTTCAGCTTTTTCTAGCATTTAATGATTTCCGGCTTTTTTCAATAGATTTTCTATAATTTCCGGCTTTTTCTATGCATTTACTATGTTTCCAGCTTTAACCCACACCCTATATTTCTTACATCTCGCTCGGGCTGGACAACAACTCCCAGCATGTCTCATTGCTTATCTGCATTATCTTAATGTTTGAAACAAATAATGTGATCCGGCACCGGACTTTAATACATTTCAATATTTCAAAGATACCACATACAGTATGTATAGTACCAAATAGTTGCTTGTAATAGGCTGATTAACAATCCAGTTTACACTTTGTTTGGTGGTGCTCCCAGGAATAAAGTAGAACTACTTGAAAATTATTTTTAGCAAGAGATAAAAAATAAATTCCTTTTTGGGGAGCACTCATTTGTAAGAAATAACAAACATATTTTTTGATGTACATTAAAACATACCTTTTATTGATGTTTCTTTAAAATATAGGGCATATGGACTCTTTAAAGATGGTGAGTCCACCCAACAGAATTAAATAAAATATTAAATCACTGGAAATATTTTCTTTACAATAATTTTTGTAAAGGGAACACACATCTAGCGGCCGATTGGTAAGTGTGTATAACTTAATTGAGTGGCAGCTGTGTCGGCTGAACCGTCAGCACAGTGTGTACCCCGCTTAACTCTACACAGATGACAGACATGTCTTATAAGGGCGTATTCTCATAAACCAGCTCGCTGTGTGACCAGTAATGCCGCATGGTGCTAAGAGGTCTGAGAGACCGAAGTCTCTATAAAGACATTTGTCAGTAGCATCTCGTCCTGACAGGTTAATATCTGACAGTACCCTGAGAAGTGACAGCTATCACAGACGATCTGCCTCCAGGAAGGTAGTTATCAGGTTTATTTGCATGGACCCTGGAAGGCCAGGCCCTGCTTACTTGACAGGGGGAACCTGTTTTAGAAGAACATAGGGACTGTGGGTACATCACAGAAGTTTGTTTACATTGACTTAGAAAGCTGGGGGTGAAGAGGGAGTTGTGTAACCATAAGAATGAGAGTTCCCCAAAAATCAGTGTAACGAGAAGCTGCAAGGCTGGGATGCTCCAAAATCGAATTCCTTGTGATCTCCTTCACAGCAGAAGATCATAGGTCCCCTATTGTAAGTGATCCGAATTTCTGATTTTTATTCCTTTTTATTTTCTGGAAACTAAATTTGCATATATATTCTGTGTGCTGTTTATTAACCGTTTCTACCTGTAAGCATTGGAAATCTTTTTTGCATTAAACAACATTTAATCCAGCGGGTTTCTGTGTTCTCTGACGAAGCTCGAAGCTTGTGAGGTCCATGGTACATGCCTATGTGAAAGGAAGTGAGACATTGATAACTGTGTGCAGGTAAAATTCTAGCACTACCAGGTGGAATAGGATATACCTGAATTAACCATTGATGGTAGCCACGACATTGTGTTGACCATCAATTATGCAACCAATATCACAGACAGCTGCTTTAGGTTGAAGTATCTAGGGGCAGGCTGGTCAGTGACACTGAGTAAATAGAAACACACACATACATACATACATACATACAGCAGGTAAAATAAGTATTGAACACATCAACATTTTTCTCAGTAAATATATGTGTAATGGGACTATTGTAATGACATTTTCACCAAATGTCAGCAGCACCCCATGCAATCCACACATGCAAAGACATCAAACCATAGATGTCCATAAATTAAGTTATGTGCAATAATGTGAAATGACACAGGGAAAATGTATTGAACACACTTACTGAAAGGTATTTAATACTTCGTACAAAAGCCTTTGTTGGTGATGACAGCTTCAAGACGCCTCCTGTATGGAGAAACTAGTCTCATGCATTGCTCAGGTGTGATTTTGAGCAAATTGGAAAAAAATAGCGCAATAGTACAGTACATGAAATAAACCATATTAAATATAAATAAAATACAATATGTATATTTAAATTCTGACACAGAGGTAGATGTTGATAAAAAAAATATAGTAAATTAATTCACATGACATCTATCTGAATATATTAAAAAGGATCCTGAGGATCAATGAATGAAAACACTTGATAGAAATAATAAGTGGATTTCTTGTGCAAAGTAATCTGGGTTCTGCTCACGTTTCTCTGTATCAAGCAGCTTGATCAGAGGCTTAATGACCATATCTCTACTTTCTTCCGTGAATAAATTTACTATATTTTTTATCAACATCTACCTCTGTGCCAGAATTTAAATATACATATTGCATTTTATTTATCTTTAATTTGGTTTATTTCATGTACTGTGCTATTGCGCAGTATTTTCCAATTTGCTCTAGATTTCCATACACCAGGTGACGTCTGATTTATAGGATAGCTGCAATTTGACAGTAAGGGCAAAATTTACTAAGCAGCAGGTTCTAAACCCCGGGGGTTTGATGGCGGGTTTGCAGCTATTTCTAAATGACAGCCCTGTTCTATTCTATTCTAAAATGTGTTTTGACTGCAGTTTTGGCCTTCGTAAATCTGCAGATAGCAAAACCTCCGCCAAACCGCCGGGGTTTAGAACCCGCCGCTTAGTAAATTTTGCCCTAAATGTGATTAAACAACATTATCTTATATTCTTATTGGCACATCCCTAGGTGAGGAAGATGGCACAATCCTTCTTTGTAATTTTCAAATATGATTTTGGCCCATTCTTCCACACAGTCTTCAAATCTTGAAGGTTCCGTGGCCTCTTCTATGAACTCTGATCTTTAGTTCTTTCCATAGATTTTCAATTGGATTCCAGTCAGGTGATTGGCTGGGCTATTCTAGCAGCTTTATTTTCTTTCTCTGAAACCAATTGAGAGTGTGTTTGGCGGTGTGTTTGGGATCATTGTCTTGCTGAAATGTCCGCCCCTCATTTCATCTTCAGCATCCTGGTAGCAGCAGCAGATTTTTATCAAGATTGTCTCGGTACAGTTTTCCATTCATCCTTTCTTCACTCATATTTATTTTATTTATTAAGTTTTATATAGCGCAGCATATGCCGTTGAATCATATGCAGTATGCCAGTACAGTATGCTGAAAAACTGCCCCACACCATGATGTTACCACCTCCAAACTTCACTGTTGGTATGGTGTTTTTGGGGTGATGTGCAGTGCCATTTCTATTCCAAACATGGTGTGTATTATGGCATCCAAAGAGTTCAATTTTGGTTTCATCTGACCAGACTATATTCTCCCAGTATTTTACAGGCTTGTCCAAATGTTGCGCAGCAAACTTTAAATGAGCTTCAACATGCTTTTTCTTCAGCAATGGAGTTTTGCGTGGTGCGCGTGCATACAGGCCATGGCGGTTGAGTGCATTACTTATTGTTTTCTTTGAAACAATTGTACCTGTTAATTCCACAAGTGGTCCTTGGCTCTTGGACAACTCTGATAATTCTTTTCACTCCTTCACTTCTCAGAAATCTTGCGAGGAGCACCTGGTCATGGCCAATTTATGGTGAAATTATGTTCTTTCACTTCCGGATTATGGCCCCAACAGTGCTCACTGGAGCATTCAGAAGTTGAGAAATCCTTCTGTAACCAATGCCATCAGTATGTTTTGCAACAATAAGGTTGCAAAGGTCTTGAGAGAGCTCTTTGCTTTTACCCATTATGAGAGGTTTTCTTGTGTGACACCTTGGTAATGAGTCACCTTTTTATAGGCCCTCAGTTTGGGTTTAACCATTTTATGTTAATTTGCACTGACAAGGGGCAGGATTGCTTTCTAATTACTGATAGATTTCAACTGGTGTCTTGGCTTTCCATGCCTTTTTGCACCTCCCTTTCTTCTTGTGTCCAATACTTTTTCCCTGTGTCATTTCACATTATTACACATAACTTGATTTATGAACATCTATGGTTTGATTTCTTTGCATGTGTGGATTGCATGGGTTGTTGCTGACATTTGGTGAACATTTCATTACAATAGCCACATTACATATATATTTACTGAGAAAAATTTTCATGCATTTAATACTTATTTTACCCGCTGTACATCTAAACACACACTCATAAAAGTGAAAAAAAAGTAATTAAAAAAAAATATATATAATATATATATATATATCTGCATAACTACATCCAGGAAAAAAAACATGCCCAGCTCCTTGGGTACCAAAGTACAACTGGCAGTGCAGGCCAGGGGTGGGGTATAAGGGAGGAGAAGCCTGTGCTGTTTCAGACATTAACACTTTGGTGCGCAGGCTCCTGCATCTCCACCTATACCCACAATTCCAGTGTCCCCAATGGATGATTGATGTATAGATCACTTAGATTCTTATCTCCATGGACATTCTGGCAGGGACATGAGGTGCATCTAGTTAATCTAGTTATGTGCCAGGTGGGGTACAGCGCACATTGCAGAAAAAAAAAAAGCAAATTAGCATGTTTGGCGCGTTGTGAATGAGCCTCTCTGGGCGGGAATTCTATAACCATAGAGGGAAAAAAAAACCCTGAATTTGCTCCAATATAAAGGGCAGTTTGCCACCATTTTATACTTGCCCCAGTTTTATTGCCCCATTGTATAGACCAGAGGTTCCCAAACGCGGTCCTCAAAACTCCCCAACAGTTCAGGTTTTAGCAATATCCATTGTTGAGCACAGGTGGCTTAATTAGTACCTTAGTCAATTTGATTTACCCACCTGTGCTCAACCATGGCTATCTCTAAAACCTGAAATGTTGGGGAGTCTTGAGGACCGCGTTTGGGAACCTCTGGTATAGACTAAAGTGCCCTTTACTTACCACGGAACAACCCCTCAGCAGCACCCGGGACTTGTCTCTCTATTACCCAGTGATCCCTGTAATGAGGAAACGGAATAGTAGTTTCCCCTTCTGGCCGCCTTACAGCCCGGAATACAGAGAGTTACTTGTGTCATAAGAGGGATGAATAGGAGTCGGTATAACCGACATTTCTCCCAGAGATCTTTGTACAGCTGAGTCCTGGGATAAATTCCTGAATGACTGGCATGCCCATCCTGTTACTGTAACACAGGGGGGTAGGTAACCTGCGTCTCCGCTTACACCGGGGCTTCAAGGGGTACAGCTGGTGATGCTGCTGCTGTCGGTGAGGATATACCCAGGTACACATTACTATAAGCTATTTACCAAGGGCCCTATTCCAAAGTGTGACTGTGACACCGGGGAGAATTGTATTAAAAGCAATTCTCTACTTTTACTGCAAATTCTAAAATTAAAGACACATTGTGAATTATATGTATAGAAAATATTTGTTGTCTTTGTGCAAAAAGCATATATTAAAGTGGTTTCTAACCCATCTACTTGTGAGTTGGAAATTTCAGCCAACACGTATAAAGTGACTTTGAAAGGCTTGATGTCTGGGCTCTGCCATTGCCCTCCCTTCGCTACATGATATAATAGTACTAGGACTGGTGGGTTACTGTATGGCTGACCCTCCTCCCTAAAGTCACCCAGCCGGTGACATGGATTATGTGCTAGGTCTCAGGCCGTGTGTTATTGGTAGAGCGTAAATATCCCTAAAGAACAAAACCCAACACAAAGGAAAAAGATACACAAAACACAAATGCATGTAGTGCTTTTAATTTCATATGCGTGTGGCACTAACTATCCCTAGAAGTTATCAGTGGTGCCCCCCAGTCACCCCTGGACAGGGGGTTGGTTACTGCTGCAGCACATCGCATCCTGATCTCAGGTGCTCTCTCCTGTGACAGATGTTGATTATAGAGCCCTATACAGATTACAGTCACTCAGCATCGCAGGGAATATGACACTAAGGGAGCGGAGCTCACAAGGAGACATTTCCAGGTATTGGTGCCGAGAGACAAAGGTGCTGGAACAGGCAGCGATCAGGAGGCTCGTTTCCTAAGCCGCACTAGAAGAGTGACAGAACCAGATGGGTTACAGGAGCTTCTTCCTGTGCACCTGGCAGTCATAAATGTCCCCAACACATCATTGTCCTAAAATTCAGATCACCAGTATGACCGTGCAATGCACTGACAGGGAATCAGCTCTCTCTTACCAATAGCACACTTAGTTGCAATTTTAGCAGTCCTATTTTTAGGAGATCCTGAAAACCTGGACTGTTCAGACAACTTTTTTCCTGTCTTTCTAAAGAAAACTAAAAAAAAAAAAAAAAATTCTAACGCAAACATAACGACAGAAAAGCTTGAGGACCTGATCTCAGACACGGAGGTGATGTCCCGGCTCTTTATGGCCAATTCATTGCCAGGGGAAGCAGCCATAGGACCCTCACAAAATAAGAAACAAAATCTAATTTGAACACGGTCAAGGTCAGGATGAGCCACGCCGCATAAATCAGTCATGTGACCAGTTCTAGGCGCTGACGTCCATTCTTCTCGCTCTATGTACAGTCCGGCGCCCCTGCTGGCTGCGCTCAGCCCTTAATAACGGCGATAGGGCGCAGTTTGATGGCTTTCTTGCTGATGCCGGCGTCATGGCACGTGTTCACCACGTCTGTCACGTTCTTGTACGACTCGGGAGCCTGAGAATATATAGAACATATTCAGAACAATTCCCTACACATACAGAGTGCTCATCTATACAGCGGATGTCATTAGGGCAATGTAGGGGCGAGAACACTGAGCTCTATAGTGGCCGGTACTATATTATAAATCCTATATATTACCCCATAGGCAGAATATATTAGTTGTGTGCAGAGTGTTTCTCCCTCTGTTACTGACAGAAGAACATAGGAATAATGGAGGCTTGGAAGTATATTTACTAAAGTACCGGTATTTAGAAGTGAAGATGTTGCCCATAGCAACCAATCAGATTCTATTTAACATTTACCTAGCACCTTCTAGAAGATAATAGCTAGAATCTGATTGGTTGCTATGGGCAACGTCTCCACTTCTATAAACCCTTACTTTAGTAAATAATCCCCCCTGATCTCTACAGTGAGATGTAGGAATAGCGCACACCGAGGTGTTACCACAGGAACCAGGGAAAGTCACGCTTATCCCAATTCCCCATCCCTGGTCCTACGCACAATGAGAAAGCCGCCATATACCCTAATAGCAGATACGAATGTCTCCACCTGACCAGTGCCTGGTGACCAGTAGATCTGACCAAACCCCCAGATGGGGTCAGCGAGTGTTAACTACTAACGTCACCCTGTAAATAAATGACAGGTCTTATAGTTCATGTCCTGGACACACAACTCACCTCTTCCATGACTAGTTTTGGGGATGCCACCCGGATGGCTATGCCCATGTCTGCCAGCTTGTCTAGAACATCCTGGAAGTCCAGGTTCCGTCTAGATTTAGCCCTGGACAGCGCCCGTCCCTGCAGAGGAGAACACGTGTTATCAGTAATAAGGACATGAGCGGCTTTTATATGACAACATACATCCTATTAACGGTGTACTTACAGCTCCATGGCAGGTGGTGCCGAAAGTCTCCGTCATGCCTTGCTCGGTGCCAGTCAGCACATAGCTACAAGTGCCCATAGTGCCACCGATCAGCACTGGCTGCCCGGTCAGCTGCGGTGAGGAGATACAGGCTTATGGTCAGTCACACAAGTGATCTATGCATCCCTACACTGATTCAGGCAGGCACAACCAGGAGGCTTTCTGCCTTGGGGCAGAGTCATCACAGTCATTACAAGGACCTATATAGCCTTATCTGGTGGTGTTGTGCTGGCACTAGGTGGAGGGTAAGGGTTAGGCTGCGGCAGGGGGCAGGTATGTGGTTAGGTTTAGGCTGCGGGCGGAGAGGGTTAGATTTAGGGTACTTACCGCCAGGTGTCGGTATCCTAACCAAGTCGAGATGCCGGTGTCGGGATTCTGACCACCAGCACCCTGTACCCAAACCATCCTTATTATCTTATCACATTTTATTCAAAAACAATTCTATCTTAGTATTTCATTTGTATTGGCCTAATAAATCTCAATATGTGACAGCATGATAATACTTTATAGCATTATTTAGTTTTGGACTCTTTTTCTCCTGACAACCCTTGTTGTTACCAACAGCGCGACTGCCAGCAGGAGAAACCGGGGAACCAAAACCGCCACCCCAAACAAGTAACGTTTTGGGACCAAGTTGTACTTAAAATATGCCATATAAATCCGAATTTTAAGTTTATGGTGGAATTATTCCTTAGACACAAGGATCAATTTTGCAAAACAGAAGGGGGAGTATGGACCTTATGGAAAAAGGACCATCATACCCAGGGACAATGGAGATACAGTCTGCTAGAGAGCGTATATAACCAAGGGGCTAAGCTTGTATGGTACTGGAAATGATCCAGTGGGTCAAGGAAATCTAACTTAGGAAAAAAATAAAATATACAAGAAGGGGGACTATATCATTAAGATTAGAGTGGGCATAAAACATGGGGCACTGGTGCGGCATTTGGTGCAAGATACACGTAGAGAAACCATAATAAAATAAATCAATCTATTCTCATTAATTGAGACGACTGCTCACCTGGAAATCCACAGCGATAAGCGGGTGATGTGGTGGAAACGCCCGCGTGGACCCCTTCCTGTGCACCAACAGAGTCCTCTCCTTCCCCTCCACCACGTGCTGCTCCACCTTGGCGATGTTGTGAGAGACGTCGTAGATCACGTGCATGTCCAGGTCATCTGGGGTCGTGTTGAACACTTTGGCAAACGCCTGAGACAATACAGAGCTACGTCAGATAAAAATCGCTCTATCGCCTCCCTCTCTATTCCCCATCAGCTCGACGCTCTGTATATCATACCTGTCGTGTGAGGAACGTCATGGAGGAGCGGTTTACCCAGGCGTAATTTCCCGCGGCGGCCATGCCTTTCAGGTAGTCCTGCCCTTCATTAGAGGAGATTCTGGCGCACGCCAGCTGTCGGTCGTTCACGATGATCTTATCTCTCTTCATGGCTTTCTCCATAGCGACCAGAGCATCTGCAGGAAGACCATCACGGTCATTGAGAAGACCCAGAGGACATCTTAACAAAAAATTAAGATCCCACCAAAAACCGTCTCTACCAAAATTACTTCTAAATGAAGCCATGATGAATGTGGTCCCCAAACCATCGTTCCATGCTCATGTGGACATCTCTGAGGAAAAAGGTCTCGGTGACCTTTATGTATAGGCAACATTTGAACGAGACATAAGCAATGTACGCCAGAGGGCATTTACACAGACCTGTTGCCACCTGATGCCCGAGACCTCGGCTGCCGCTGTGGATCATCACACACACCTGACCCTTGTGGTCAATGCCCATCTTCTTGGCGGCGTACTCATCAAAGATCTCATCCACCACCTGGATCTCTGCATAGTGGTTCCCGGCTCCGAGGGTTCCCAGCTGCGGAGAAAGAATACGGATAAGGTAACCACCCGCCTGACAATGTGATGGTTCTCCGCCCAAAGGCGTTCAAGTGCAAAATTAACAAACGTTGAAAAACATAGCTTAGTTTTATCATACTCTTGTAACAGCATTTTATCCAACAAGAACTTATCCCTGAATTAACTTTGCTCCTCTTCAGCGGATCCGTATAACACAGTTTAGAATGAACGCCACTATAAGGGCACTTGCCTTCAGTCAGGACTTATTCCCCCTACATGATTTAGAAGTTGTACTTGTTTCCTGAGCGGAGGCTCCCTGGGTATAATCAACATTACACTGTGTATGACCCTTATGAGTAGGGGAATCAGGAACGGGACTCAGGGAAGCAGAATCAGTAGGTACCTGGGGGAGGCCTCGTTTCTTCGCTTTGGAGGAAACCTTGCTGGGGTCTGCCTGCAACATCCGGCCATATTCCTCACAGTGCTCCTTGTCCTCTGCCCAGGCGTAGCCCTCCCTCAGGGACCAGTCCACACCCATCTCCAGGGCCTCCTCAAGGTCCCTAGAACAGGACAGAAAGTCTAGTCCACATTGCCCATCACAATAATTCTGCACTAAGCGCAGCGCCACTTTAAACTAATCTTCATACACGAGAATAACTGTGTAACGTACTTGGCGCTCATCGGAATGACACCCTTTGATCCCACTCCGACGGGAATGTGGTCAAACATGGACTGAGCGAGCTGCTCCTTTACCGGCTGCACATCGCCCTCGTCGAGATTGGTGCGCAGCAAACGGACCCCGCAGTTAATGTCAAATCCGACACCCCCTGCAGGAAAGAGAAGGGTCATCGTCAGGCAACCAGGAAGAGATCAGTCTTTTGTTCCGATGGAAGTGAAATAAAAAGTTTACTTTATTATAAGGGGTCACTCAACTATCCTGACAGTCACCATAGGTGACCGCAAAGGGGCAGCAGTGTACTGTACCTGGGGAGACAACGGCCTCCGGGTTAGTCATGTCAAAAGCCGCCATGTTTCCAATGGCAAATCCATAGCCTGAGTGGACATCAGGGAGACCAATGGACTTCTACGTAGTAGAAAACACAGTCAGGTTATCAGTGCAAAAACATAACGACGACAGGAGCAGGTGTGACCGCCATCTCTGCTGATCAGATTTCTATGGGACATTTATGTTGGGCCGCAGTGGAAAGTGATAGAAGCGACGTGCCTTAGGCAGTGGTCATTGTTAAGTCTCTTTGGTCTGACCTGAATTTAATTACTGAGAAGGTGGATTAGGGTTCAAAGTGACTTCTGTCGTAGATTCAATACATGTCTTGGGTGCAATTTGTGAGAACTAAAAAAGTCTGACCCTGTGAGCTCACAGTAATTTGCTGGACGTTGCAAACCTCATTTGAGCAAAGAGCAAAACTAAAATATGTTTTGAACTATTTACAAAAGGCCTATAACCTTCTGTTACAGCCAATAGTTTTATTTGTATATTTGTGTGCATGAAGCATTGTTCTCAGCAAATAATACAATGATATTAAACAGAGAGAGAAGACGTGGCTGCGAGTCCTGGCCCTGCGACGCCTCCAGTGACACACAGGTATTTACGATATCTATAACCACCATAAACTTTACTTACAGGGAGTGTGCCACAGACGGCCTCCCCGACCACCATTACGGATGTAAATAATAGCGTTCAGTCTAGGCTGTCCTGGCAGAGCGCTGTGCCCTACTCCTATTCTAAGGGGTCTATTTACTAAGCAGTGATAAGAGACAGAGTGAAAAGTGATAAGTAAGTGATAAGGTGCCAGCCAATCAGCTTCCAACTGCCATCTCACAGGCTGTGTTTGAAAAATGACAGTTGGGAGCTGATTGGCTGGTACCTTATCACTTTTCACTCTAGCTCCTAACACTGCTTAGTACATAGACCGCTAAATGTTGAGATGTGCCCTTCCTGTTTTTTTAACTGCTGAATTGCGCCCTGCACTTCATCCGGAGCACGCCACACACAAACATGACAACCCGAGTCTGGGAGCCACCACATAGCATCAGGAGAGGGGCATAACAATGGATTGGGGGCTCAGCCCCCCCAACCCCCCCCACAGTAGGCATACATCAATCACACAGCAGAAAGGAGGATCCCGGGGCTCAATGTCACCTGCAGCCACACAAGCTGGGGAGGCGGAACGCACACAGACTCACAACCACACACGGGGCACGTAGCGGAGAGATGAGCCACCTGGAGCCTGGCGAGAGGCACCACATTAGGACTGCAATAAGGAGATAAGACAGCTTGGAGGTGGTCAGCCACTTTATAGTACTGGTTCCAGAAAGTACCTGAAGATTGCCTTAACATCGCAGCTATTCTAGTTCACATGTAAAGCAACCTGCTCTGCTGAAAGGAGATATGGAAAACATGCAGTGTACATGAGGACAGGTCTAAGGTTCTGTCACACGGGAGCTATGTCATGTCTTGTATTGAGCCCAGCATTATTAAATATATGATTCGTAATAATTGAGGACACTGCTGTGTGGCATAATAGGAATTGAGGGCATTAGATGACAGTACACATGATGCAACATTGATTATATTACTGTATTACAATAACAATATACATCAGCGTTATTGTCTTGTCCAAAACTTTGCCCTTCAAAATTAAAACACCATCCCCCGCCCGCCCGCCCTCAGTGATCAGCGCCCCGCCCGCCCTCAGTGATCAGCGCCCCGCCCGCCCTCAGTGATCAGCGCCCCGCCCGCCCTCAGTGATCAGCGCCCCGCCCGCCCTCAGTGATCAGCGCCCCGCCCGCCCTCAGTGATCAGCGCCCCGCCCGCCCTCAGTGATCAGCGCCCTGCCCGCCCTCAGTGATCAGCGCCCTGCCCGGGGAAAATCCTTTAGTGCTCACTATAAACTACTACAAATTAGGTGTAATACAATTCTTACATGGACGATTCCTGGTAGAGCGGCCACATTGCCGATCTGTTTCATTGCCGGAAGGAACCCACCGGCCGCTGGAAAGGAAAAAGAAAAAGTAATGCGGACCTCAATCAAAATAAGAAATAAAGAGAAAATAAATGTTGTAGAGGGGAATTTAGCAAATTCAATATTAAGTGATTTACACATCTACAATCGTTTTATGGTTTAGCGCTGTGTCCATTCTATCCTAACAAATCCGGGGGGCAATTAATTCTCCGCGATGTGCTGCAGTGATATCTGCCAAACATTCCCAAAAAGTGGCACTAAAATGTCTCAATCCATGAAGCACAGGCATACTGTAACAAATGAGTGTACTGTTTAATATGGAAAGTTATAAGACAAAACAGGTGTACAGTATGTTTAACCTTAACTTGTATTTTTCACCACAATGTAGTGGCAGTCTGCAGCTATAGCATTGCACAAACAGAATTCAATTTAAACCCATCAAGGTTAGGAAACTGTGCTACTGTATCTCCATGACCAAGGCAGTACGGCAACGCCAGATGTAACAGGTCTAAACATCATTTTGCATTAAAGGGGTAAGACACAATTTTGGGGTGGACATACCTCCTCCTCTACAGGCATTTCTCAGCTCCTCAAACATCAGCTTTTCCAGAGGGTCATTCACGTAGAACACACCTTCCACCTAAACGCAGCGGCCAGAGAGAGAGATTTAATAATAAATTATATATATATACACACACACACACACACACATATATAATATGTCCTCGCTTATAATTTTATATTTTCTAGGGCTTTAACGAGGGGGGAAAAGTGTGGGTGGGCGCTAAGGACAGGAGGGTCATTCCATACAAAGTGAAACCAGACTGACAAATTTGGCAACACTAGTATTTCTGTAAATGCTAATCCTGAAGCTGGCTACTATTGGAAAGAATGCACGTGAAAAGCAGTATTCCAAGAGGAAGTTTAAAAGGTTTGTTATGACTTCATAATATACATTTTTGTACAAATACTTTAGTACATTTACTACATATATATATATATATATATATATATATATATATATATAAATAATTAAAGGTGCGTACACACTGGGCGATTAGGAAAGACTGTACGATTACAACATCGTTCAGTGTAGGCACCCTCCATCATTCCAGAGCATGGCCAATCTGTCGTTATCGACAGATTGGGCTCCATGTTCAGGCGAACGACCAGCGGGAGCGCACATCGTTTCCGACATAAAAGTGCACGATTTGTGCAAGAGTACTGAGCGAGTGCAAGATTACAATGTCGTAATCGTGCAATCGCTCAGTAAAATCGCCCAGGGTGTACGCACCATAACTGTACGATTTACGAACATGGTACATGAGACAACAAAAAGGCACGTCCCTTTCCATCACACTGGAAATCCCACTCCGTCACCAAAATAATTGTTTGTTTTTTTTGTACAAAGAACAAACGCACAAATATTTAGATTAATATATTATTGAAACCATTGGGTCCGCTTACCCTGCACAGGGAAAATCAGAGCCCTGCCCGCTCTCATGTCACAGAAGTTTAATGTTATTATACCTCAGGGGGATTTTGTATTTTGTCTGAATCACGTTCTGTCACAAGTACATTTAATTTTTTTAGTTTTTTTTTTTTTTGCAACAATTACTAACTTTTTTGTAACTTTTAATTTACCAGAATCAACTTTAAGCTTTAACTAATGTAAGATAAAGGAAAGAAAGTGCTAAATTCATTATTCAACCTTATATATGGAATGGGACCCACTTTTAAATGTATCCAAATGTCCCGTTCTGTCACGTGAAAGGGCCGGAGAATATATAAATATACAGGTACGTATCGCTCTCCTTAGCACTACCCAGGCCGCCTATGCTCCCGACTTTCGTCTCTTACCCCCGTTGAGTGACTCGGGCACCGTGCGATCGCCATAGCGTTACGTACAGCCTTACAGAGTGCAGAACCACCCCCCCATTCCCTGCCCTATAGAATGCCATGAGCCCCCCTACCATCACCCTCACTAATATGTGTTTGTATTGCTGCATATAGCTCCCAGACCTGTCACTCTCCCCTGTGCTGACCCTATAACAGTTACATGTAAATGACCAGCAGGGTGCAGCAGAGCCCAGCTGTGGGAGTACCACCCTTTCTGTGGCACACGTGGGAGAGGAGAAACCATAGGAGGCAGCTGTTGGGGAACTACAGGTGCCAGCATGCACTTCCAAGAGCAGCTGGTGGGGAGGGGGGGTTTATCTGAGGCCTGGGTCAGGACCTGCATGTTGGGGACGAAGCCCTTGCGGATCCTCCAGCAGTTCTTGTGGATCTTGTCCAGATACTGCAACTCATCGTTGTAGCTGCGGCTCATGGTGGCGGCTGCTCACACACACAGTCAGTGACAGTCGCACGCAGGACAGCCGGCACCGGAGCTTACGTCAGAGATTTTCCCTTCACTTCCGCCCACCTGGCGAACCCGCTTCCGCCCACTCCAACATGGCCGCCGAGAGGCGCCGGGCGTGCGTCACGTGAGCTCGGCGTGACAGCGGTCGGCGTGTACAGTGAGGGAATCAGATCACTTCCGCCACACTCTCACTCTCGCCGGACCGGGACGTTGCTTGCTGTCAGTTGGTGACGTCATCACGCCCTGGCTGCGTCTCGCTGCTGCTGGGTGAGTGAAGGTGGCAGCAGGTCCTCCTGTGTGTGTGCATGGAATGACGTAGTGACTGAGCAGGGTGGCTTTGGGGCGCCCCTCTGAGCTCTGCTTTCATTGTGGCCTGTGTAGGAGTTTGGGGACTGGACTGAAGAGCTTGCACTCTAATTTGTGTACTGTGGCTATATGGCACGATAGTCCCTACTGCGCCCCCATCAGGATGCTGCTGCTGCTCCCCCTAGCTGCCTCTAGCTTTGTGTCAGTATTAATTCATACAAGCCATTCCAAAGAAGCCCACCCTCCCCCCAATAGGACCAAACTGACCACTGGACAACTAGCCACTCCTATTTCTGTTGAGGTCCCCTCCCACTGTACCAGCAGCCCCTCCCACTTCAAGGACCACTATTCGGGACTGCTCGGGTAAAACTGGGGCTGTTATGACGCATGGTGTATTGTGGCCCTCTGTCTTGTAATGCTAAGCAGGCTTCCTAGTTTTAGAGAGTCCTGGCAGCGAAAGCCACCCTCCCGAGTCACACTCCACTTTTTACGGGAATCGCAGCATCCGGTGGTTGTGTAATAATGCAAAACGCGTCAGGTGTGCTCACTTGTCTAATGAAGCTGTTCTCCAAAATCTGGGCAAGTATGAGATCCATGTGTCCTGTCAAGGGCCACTAATTGTTTAGGTTCAATCAACTAATTGTGTAGTTACAATCTGGACAGCTATGACGTATGCTGTACTGTGGCCATACTTGCTTACTCTCATGGAATGGTTGCTGCTATTTCCAAGTTGGAGAAAGGACCTCTGTGACATGTCCACCACGTGACCGCTGCAGGAGGCTGGACAGCTCCTGCGTTACCATCCACTAGGGCATAGAGGGGGAATAAATATCTGTGGCGAGCCACCGTGCCCGAAGCGTGGCGAGCGGCCACTTTTGGTCCCCCGTTAGCATCCCCACCCCTCCCCCTTTCAGGCCGAGTCACGTGGGTGTGACGTCACAGGGCCATCAGCCCTGTATAGTCTAGACCTAACCCTCATGGAATGCCCAGCAGACTCTCTACTTTTGGGGAGCCGTCCTGGCAAACTAGGCCGCCCTCCCGGATCAGACTTCACTTTCTTTCTGTGCAACGACACAAATCGCTCCATTCTGCAGTGTCTGGTGGTTGTGCGAAATGCGTCAGTCCATCCCCTACCCTGTTGAACCTCTTCTCCAAAAGCTAGTGAAATATGAGCTCCCAGTCAAGGTCCATTAGTTTGGGTTGTGGTGTGGCTGATTGCTGTAGTGATTATAACCCAGGAGTTAAGGAGTTGGTAAAAACTTTACAGATTTAATGCGGCTGTGTGGGGTAGTCACTCCCACTAATCAGAAAATGGGAATCCAAGAGGTATAGCAACTGCAGATTCTGAAAGTGGTTAGTAAAATCACTCAAACCAGTACCAAAGAATACAATAATTGAAATATATTTAATACAAATAGATAAAGAAAATATAGACAATGTAGCAAGTACATATATAAATATTGTGTATCAACTGTATAGTGATAAAACAGTATCGGACTAAAAGTCCCAATGAGAAGAGAAAATATAATAGATATATTTAAAAAGTCCCAGAATGAAATCACTGAAGTGGTTAATGATTAATAATCAGTCCTGTTAGAAGCACCTTATTTGTTTACAAAGCAGTAAATGCAATAGCAGATAGTATATTACCCCACAGGTGGAACGGTGACTTGTAGTAAGAAATAGTCATATAGTAGTTTTTGCAGAGTTAACATGAAGTTAGCTGCATCCACGGATACCTGGGCTCCGGTGCTCAACCAGACTGGCGGGGAGCTTACTGTGGAGATGTAATTCAAGTAGCAGTTATTTTTTTTTCAAACTCTACCATCATACACCATCACGGACTACGGGACCCTCTTACACTTACCCGTTCACCACAGAACTCTGGAGCGGCCACTTTAATTACATCTCCACAGTAAGCTCCCCGCTAGTCCGGTTGGGGATGTAGCCCGGAAGCCAACGGTCTAAATACCGACCGCCGGCTTCCAGACACTGTAATCCCGACTAGGGACGAATGACAGGCGTCTAAATCTAGTCGCCTGGCATTTGACCGACGTCGGGAGACCGGCGCCTGGCATCCCGATCGAGCGGATGCCGGGCGCCGCAGCGGACAGCTGTGGGGGGGAGGGTTGGTTTAGGGCTCCCGGGGGGGGGGGGGGAACTTAGGGTTAGGCACCCTCCTGGGAGGTTAGGGTTAGGCTAGGGGGAGTGAGGGTTAGGCACCCCCCGGGGGGGATTTAGGTTTAGGCAGCGGTGAAGGGGAGGGTTAGGCACTTAGAGGGGGGATTAGGGTTAGGCACCCCTAAGGAGGGTTAGGGGGTTAGGTTAGTAGATACTTACCTATCTACGATCAGGATTTCCAGCGCTGTCGGGCTTCCGCTGCCGGGAACTCTGCTTTTGTCGGCCAGGTGCTGACAGGATTCGAACTGTCGGCCACAGGGCCGACGGTATTTCATACTAATTCCGGTTTAGGCACTTAGAGGGGGGATTAGGGTTAGGCACAGGGGAGGGTTAGGCTAGGGGGAGGATTAGGGTTAGGCACCCCCCCCCCCGGGGGACTTAGGTTTAGGCAGCGGGGAAGGGGGGGTTAGGTTTAGGCACTTGGAGGGGGGATTAGGGTTAGGCACAGGGGGGGAGGTTAGGGTTAGGCACCCTAAAGGAGGGTTAGGGGGAAAAATAGGTTAGTTTATACTTACCTGGGGCCGATCAGGATTTCCTCCTCTGTCGGCCAGCCGCTGTCAGGATTTGAACCGCCGGACATGCGGCCGGCGGTAATACATATCACACCCTCTGGTTGAGCACAGGAGGCCAGCCATCCGTGGATGCAGCTAACTTCATTGTTACAAACGGATTTCTACTAGAATATCAGACGGGTAGACGTGCCTGACTGGAGTAGAAGAAACTGTAAAGAGAAGCACATGAGGGAAGAGGTCCCTGCTCGTGAGAGCTTACATTCTAACGGGGAGGGGCAGACAGACAGGGGTGACACAGAAGGGGAAGATAGGGAGGAAAGAGCATGAGGTGGGTTAGGATGAGAGCTGGAAGGCCTTGATGAAGTAGTGGGTCTTGAGAGCCCCTTTAAGGATTTGTTGTGAGGTGGAGAGTCTGATAGGGAGAGAGTTCCAAAAGTAGTGAGCAACACGGGCAAAATCTTGGATGCGGGAGTGAGAGGAAGTAATCAGTTGGCAGGAGAGATGGCGTGCGTTTGTTGAGCGAAGTGGATGGACGGGAGTGTGAAGGGAGAAGAGGTCAGAAATTTGTGGGAGAGGAGTTCCTTCCTATGGGTGTCGGGATTCTGGCTGTCGTTATTCAGACCAGCGGCATCCCGATAGCCGGGATTTCGTACCCAACCCCCTGTGTAGATGCGCTGACTGTGTAGCAGATGAATGATGGTCAGTTATGAAGGCAAGGTTGTACATGTATTGGTAATAAAAGGATAATAATCTCTGTCCCATGAGCGGCCCTGTACACCCTGATCGGAGTTTTCTCTGAACGTCCCACTGATCATTGTAGTAAAGTGAATTGTGCTGAATGAATATATATCCAGAAATGAAAGTGAAAGCTGGTTGTGTAGGCAGGAAAGTGGGATATACCGATCTGTGTGTTTGTGACTCAGCAGCTTGATGACTCTTTCTCACTATACAGCTCTGCGTCACACAGGCCGGTACTGGAGACCCCCGTCCATGATAGGCGGCCGCCGTTCTGCCCAGGATCCCTCCGTGTGTGAGGATGAAGCTTAGGGTGAGAGCAGGGAAACAAACCCACCATCTGCTGCTGGAGGAGGAGAAGCCACGGCTGGGAGACCTGAGGAGGAAACTGTCGGAGTCTCTCCTGCCCTCACTGGGGTATAGGTATATATATATATATATATATTGTACAGTATATGCAGCCGATCAGTCACCGTTCTCATAACGGGTGTCTTCTGGCGCATATACAGTTACCTCACCTTATTTATATAGCGCACATATATACTGTAACGCAGCGCTATACAGAGATTGTTTAGTCATGGCTCAGTGGAGCTTGCAATCTATATTCCCTATCGCTGTGAGAGGGAGTAAAACAAACGAACCCTTGTGTGTGTCATGTGATAGTATCACTAATTTCTTCTGTCAGAAGCCAATTAACCAACCAGTATTTTGTTTGGATTGTAGGAGGAAACCCATGCACACACAGAGGAACATGCAAACTCCACACATATAGGTCCCTACACTTAGCAGATTGTTATTTATGTACTGCATTATGTTACGATGCCTGTTTTTATTATAACTTGTTAAAAAAAAGTTGTTTTATAAGTATATTAACAAGTTTTTTTTTTTTATTGTAATCGCTTTGTCCATAACCCCCTTAATATACTGTATATTCTGTCTTTTAAGGTTTTCTAATACAAAATAAAAAGCACAACAACAACTCTTTCACTTTCATATTGGGATCATTCCTGGTGCAGTGATTATTTGTGTACTACCAAGTCTATAGCGATGGCTTGCTCTAACCACGCCCCTCTTGGTCTCATTAGCATACAATAATTTGCATGACTGTTCAGAGCCTGGCTTGCAGCTAAACGAAGCCTAGAGGCCTGTCTCCTACCTCTGGGCACTTTATATAGTCCGGGGTCTAACTACCAATTTGTAGCCTGATGCCGAGTTTCAGGTCGTTAGATTCACCTCTGAGTTGTCTTTCCAGCTCGGATACAGCTTTCACAATTACACTGAATGGCAAAGATGCCCTCACCGAGGATGACAGTAGCCTGGAGTCCTGCGGCATCATATCCGGAGACCTCATTGTCCTTCTGATAGCTCCCGCTCCATCCTCACCCCCAGAGCCACCACCCACCCAGGCACAGCACCCATCTGCCAGCTCTTCCGCCCAGCCCATCGGTACAGCCTCCAAAAGGCAGCGAGACAGTGCAGGTCCGGGGATGGAGAACGTACCAGAGGTGGGTAATATGATGGATACACTAATGAACCTGTTATACATCTGATCTACACTTTATAATCCCTTCTCTCAGGCACTATTGGTGGAATGCTAAGGGTTAAACTGCCTATAGAGGCGTCGGATCTGTATGGCCAATGTGGTTGTTTCAGATCAAATTGTCCTACTGATGTCACCAGCCACATGTGATCTGGTTGCGGCTTCAGCACTCAAGATTGGATCCATAAGAGTTTGGCACAGATCCAAATGATCACGTTTCAGCCTAGGCACTGGTACAGCCCATGTTTGGGGAACCGCGCGTGTACCTATTGCTGTTATTTCCGTAAGACCCTAAAATGAGGCAGCGGTCTTGGGCTGCGAGTTTTTAGAGGCTGTGACATGTAGGCGACTTGTGTATATTGTGCAGCTGTAAAATCTAAGTGAGAGGTTTATAGGTTATTTGAAGATTTAATAATGATTTCCACATGTGTACACTGATTTCTGTAAGGGATGAGCTATAACAGGTGCCACAGCTGACTAGTTACACACCCCTGATGATGTCATAGCATGTGACATCATGTACTTACAGGGCAATGTCTATGGGGTCAATCCTATTAGGTGCGAATTGCGTGGTGTGAGTTGCTGTTTTCACTTCTAATTTGCATAGCGAATTCATTTTGCAATCCAATTAGGAACTCACACTGATCTGTCAGACTGAATTCACAACTTTCCACTCGCACCTACCTGAGGGTGAGAGACGGAAAGGAAAATCTTTATTTTAAGGTTAAAATGTCGGGACACTGTGCTGAACCCCTTGGACACCTCCCCCCAATGACCAATTAGGCATTTGGAAGTTTCCAATTAGCTTAATTAGTAATTACATGTCATTGTTTGAAGTAAAAAAAAAAAGAATTTCCTCAAATTACCCCAAATCAACTTTCTCGTTAGTTTAGGCACCCCAAATTTAATGACAATCATTTTTTTCTAGGTGCCCTCAAAGTACCCCAAAATCACCCTTTTTCCTACTTTTTTTTTATTTTTAATTCGTTTGAGATTAAACAAAAAAAAGTTTTTTTTTTTTATAATTTTCTTGCATTTAAAAAAAAAAAAAGCACAAATCAGCCATTTGACACCATTTAAAAACCTACAGTAGCTTCCTAATGGCCACAAACAGCCGTCTATACGGTCATGATAATGAAATTATCCATTTTGTGAGGTCCAGGATGGTCTCCCCACGTTTTCATGCATTTCTCGCAAATCTTATTTGGCAGTCAATTCGCACCTCTCCGCTGCGAGTAGTGCGCATAGGTATGTTTAATAGTATTGGAGAATTCTCGGGAGCGCGCTTCGCTGCGAAGTGTGCGAGTATCAAGAAACTAACTCGCTATTCGCACTAAGGAGCATATATCTCCCTGTGATAGGGAACAGGGGGGAGTAGGGATTTTCTCGTGTATGTGTATATAGCCAGCATTGGGCGGAATTCAATTGATTTCGCGGCCCGCATCTCCCGTCTAAAGTGACAGGAGATCGCGGGCCGCTATTCAATTGTGCCAGAATTTCACGCTGATCGCGCCCATAGAGGTCAGGTTTAGCCGCGTAAAGCAGCTAAACCCGACCAAAGTGCTTTGCGCGATCGCGAAAATTGATGTTTGGGCGCCCAAACATGTCACTTTTCGCACATTTCAGCTCTCATCCCCCTGGGGCTGCGAGCTGAAATGTAGCGCTTGGCAGCTGATCGCGCCTGACAGGAGCAAGAATAGAATAGCTCCGTCGGGCGCGATAGGGGCTGGAGAGAATTGAATTCCGCCCATTATGTGACATATAGAGAGTACTCTTTTTGGCTGTTGTTTCGTAGATATTAAATCACTTCTCATTTCTTATTTAAATGTAATAAAGCCGGTGCCCAGTGCTTCTCAGGCTGAACAGGAGGCTGCCCTGCGGGACGTGGCCCTTGGCTATACTCCGGAGCCCATGCTGTGCAGTGAGGCTGTAGATGGGAAGATTCCTCACTCCCTGGAGTCTCTGTACTTCTCCGCAGACTGCGCCAGCGCCAACGATGCGCTCACGGTCGTCCTCCATCTGCTTATGCTGGAGACCGGCTATGTAGAGCAGGTACGTGTTGGAAGATGAAATGACTGCACAGAATTCCATGTAAGCACATTATTGCTGAGCAGTGTTTTTACAGCTGAATATATAACATTACCATTATAAGCCCTGCATTTTGTCTTCAGCATTGTTCCATAAATGCAGTAACATTAGTCTGTCACAAGGGGGCAGAGCAGCTCCTTATCGTTGCCGTTCACCCTACATGTGTCTCATGCATTTCTCTCGCCCTCCAGAATGTGAGAAGCAAAGTTGGGTCCATGCCGGAGGGTTGGCGTCGCGGCGATGGAGTCTACAACCTTCATTACTCTCACCCTCTGTGCGGTGACAGTTCTGCCGCCCTGTTCTGCATGCCAATGGGCAGGCTGGTCGTTGTCAATGGTGAGCTGTACATAGAACAACTCCATGGTTTTACCAATATGGCTGTAATTGGGGAGGATTGTCTTTACGCCTCTCAGCTGTAACTTTTGTATCGGATCAGGCCCTACAGGTATTCGCCCTGTTACACAAACCTTAACACTGTCACTTTAAATTGTGGAGGGACAGAGGCCCTCATTCAGAGCCGCTCGTAAGCGGCAGTACGCTCGTTCTGAGCGATATTTGCACATCTGCGCATGCGTACGGTTTTTAGTACGCATGCGCGAACCAGTCAGTGCGGCCGAAAATCGTTTGTTCGCTATATAGCGAGTGCCTGCTAATTTGAGTGACAGAATGAGGCGTATGTGGGTGGTAACAGGGGAAGGTGCTTGAAAAGAGGGAGTGGAATTCAGAACGCAGGCGTGCTTAAAGGTCAAAGCGGGCGTTTTATGGGTGTGCATAATTAATACAGCAGCGTCATTGACCATGTCACTGGGTTATTTTATAGTCAGAACTGCTCGCAATATTGTGGTAGGAAAAACCAGCCACAAGAATAGCGAGCAGTTCATACGCTGTTCGATGTACTCGATTAATCTAATAAATAGCGGACATGACGTATGATGCGAGCGGCCAGGGGGCGTTTTTATCAAATAAACGAGCATATGTTTTGCTCGCTCGTTCAGACATGGAGGCGGCAACAGACCGCAAAGAGCGAACGGTTCATTTGAATAGCCACCCCCTTTTTATGAACGAGCGAGCGCTAATTGCGAGCGGCTCTGAATGAGGGCCAGAGCCAGCACATTACAGAGAAGATTTAGCACTGAGGGGGAGATGTACCAAGCTGTGGAGAGAGAGAGAGTGATGATGTTTCCCAAAGCATCCAATCAGCTCCTTACTGTCATTTCATAGACTGTGCTAGATAACTGACAGCTAGAAGCCAAACTTCACTTTGTCTCTCTCCCAGGCTTGATACATCTCCCCCAAATCAATTAGTGAATCAGTGAAGTTCGTCTGATTACTGTCCTGAGTGAATTTGCTTCTTACTGAAAAATAAATATTAGAAACTAATTGATTCCTGTTTTGTTAATGAGATCTGTCTTATTTATGTATTACTTATGGTTATCGGTTATGTTTATAATATTGCACTTGTGTATTGTGTAATTACGGTTTGTTAATATTTATTTGTTTCCAGCAACCTTAAACATTAACGACGGAATAAAATGCGTGAAGAGACTGCAACTTCCCACCAATTCCTTTATCTCCTACCCCCCAGGACAAGGTGAGAGTCCAGTCGGTGACTGTTTAACCCAGGGCTCGACAAATCCGGGTCGCCATGGCGATTAAGATTTTAGTCCTGGCGACCAAGTTTTTCAAGGGTTTCCCCCCACCACACTCCTTCCCCGCCTGCCGCAGGCTGCGCTCGCCTTCCCGCAGCGGCAGCCGGAGCTCACTCGTGAGCTCCGCCGTCCGGCTCCCCCCACGGACACTATGTTAGAGACATCATGACGTCTCTCTCCCATAGTTACGAGGAGCAACGGGCTCAGGATCGGGACTTAAGGTAAGTATTCTAGTTTTTTTTTTTTGGGGGGGGGGGGGTGGGTTTGTGTTCACACGGCACTAATACAGGGAGCTTACTACTGGGGGCATTATTCCAGGGGGCTTACTACTTGGGGCACTTTTACAAGGGGCATTTTTACAGAGGGCTTACTACTGGGGCAATTTTACAGGGCACTACTCCTGGGGGCACATTCACAAGTGCAATTTTACAGGGGGCTTACTACTGGGGGCACTTTTAGGGTGAGCTTAATATTGGGGGCACTTTTACAGGGGGCTTACTACTGGGGGCACTTTTACAGTGAGCTTAATATTGGGGGCACTTTTACAGTGGGCTTACTACTGGAGGTACTTTTACAAGGGGCAATTTTACAGGGGCACTACTACTGGGGGCTCTATTACAGGGGGCTTACTACTGGGGCACTTTCATAGGGGGCTTACTACTCGGGGTTCTATTACAAGGGCTTACTACTGGGGCACTTTTACAGGGGGCTTACTACTGGGGGCACTTTTACAAGCGGCAATTTTACAGGGGGCTTACTACTGGGGGCACTTTTACAGTGGCATTACTATTGGGGTCACTACTACTGGGGGCACTAATACAGGAAGCATTACTTTTGGGGCACTATAACAGGGACTGGTATGGGCATCTTGCAGACTCTAATGACCATTAAAGTGGCATGTGGGGAGGTTGAGGGGCACTGAAAGGGCATGTGTGGTGGTCTATACAAGCTTTCATATATTTTGGTAATGGACGATGGTCTGGCTCCTAAACTTCTAAGATGGCTATTGGGTAATTTTCTGCATTTTACATTATAAACTCATGGTCTGTTATTGTTTTAATACGAATCACGTGTTTATATACCTCTAATACTGTGTCTCTTTGTGCAATAAATTAATTCTTTTTTGTAAGAACAGATCGTGTTGTTGTATCAGCGGGGCCATAACCTATGTATTGTAAGAGGGCTCCTAGAGTTTACAAAAATTTGCGGAGCCCTGGTTTAACCAATCTCGCCTCTTGTATACAAGCAGGTAATAACGTTTACACTATAGCGTTGGTATCGCACGTGCGCTCCCTGTGCCCAGTATGCCCAGCGTGTCACTGCCCTGGAACCCGTTGTTTTATCCTCTGCTTATAGCTCCTCGTCGCAGGCAGTGTGAACGCGGAGACCCTATAGGGGTCCGGGGCAGTAATACGGTGGAAGCACAAAGCGCCTGTCTGAATCCACTATAACCTCCCCCCCCCCCCCAAAAAAAAAAATCTGATGTCTCTGTGATAGTTGGTGACCGGATGTTAATGTATCTCCTGTTTCATATACAGAGAATGATGTGGCCTCCGTGTACAAGGACCTGCAGAAGTTATCGCGCCTGTTTAAAGACCAGCTGGTCTACCCGTTACTCGCTGCCACCCGGCAAGGTAGGAGCGCTTATGGGAAGAGCCGGCAGAAGGGCTTTGTGTGGTTAGTCCTGTACATGACTGTGTGCCCCCCGTCCCATCCACAGCTCTGGAGCTCCCGGACGTTTTTGGGCTGGTGGTTTTGCCGCTGGAGCTGAAACTGCGCATATTTCGCCTCCTGGATATTCGCTCCATTCTCTTGCTCTCTGCCACCTGCAAAGATCTGCAGACGGACATCGAAGACCCCTCTCTGTGGAGGTTCCTGTACCTGCGAGATTTCCGAGGTGGGTACAGCAATGGTCTCGTAAGAGAATACGGGAGGGCTGCAATAGGACGAGGGCAATATAAAGTATTATCTGTGGATTTGCACCATTTGTTCCTCCGCTCATTGGTTTAAGCTATGTCTGTAGCCATGGATTGCAATACCCACCATGGCCCAGTAACACCTGTATGTAATGTCTCTTCTTGCCCTACGACCCCCATCATCTCTGACACCAATACCTGCCCTCCCTCTAGCAGTCACTGGAGCCAGCAGTCTGGTCTGACTGGTAGCTCAGGTCCTGGGCCATGCAATGGTGGAGGCCGGCCTCGTAGGCGTTACATCCAAATATCCGTATAGAAGTTGTGGAGCCGCCTAGTAGATTATACTGCCAGCTAGGAAGCCACGCTCGCTGCGATAAGTGCGGGACACTCCTGATGAACTGCATATTAATCAGTCTTTTCAGGAATTATTATCCTTATCCTTTATTTCTAACAGCGCCAGCATACAGTGGCATGGTACAGAAAGTAAGATTAGGCTAACCCAGTGAGCTTGCAATCTAAGCGGTGGGGATGGTGCGCATACCGTCTGTATGGCAATGCTGTCACTACGCTTAAATCTCACAACTACAATGTAACGGTTTTTATTTTATGTTACCAGGCAACACCCCGAGGAGCCTGCAGACAGACTGGAAAGAGGTATGTATATGTGTCTGTACATGTCTATTTATCTATCTATCATCTAATTGGCACAACATGACCTACAGTGGGGCAAAAAAGTATTTGGACAGCCAGCGATTGTGCAAGTTGTTGCACTTTACAATGAGAGAGGTCTGTAATTTCCATCATAGGTACACTTTAACTGTGAGACACAGAATCGGATGAAAAAATTCCGGATATCACATCGTATGATTTTTTAAACAATTTATTTGTATATTCTTGCGGAAAAAAAATATTTGGACACCTACCAACCAGCAACAATTCTGGCTTTCACAGACCTGTTACTTCTTTAGGAAGCTCATCTATCCTCCACTCGTTACCTGTATTAATGGCACCTGTTTGAACTGGTTAACTGTATAAAAGACACCTGTCCACACCCTCAAACAGTCAGACTGCAACCTCTCCACCACGGCCAAGACCAGAGAGCTGTCTAAGGACACCAGGGACAAAATTGTAGATCTGCACAAGGCTGGGATGAGCTACTCGACAATAGGCAAGCAGCTTGGTGAGAAGAGATCAACTGTTGGCGCAATTATTAAAAAATGGAAGAAATATAAGATCACTGACAGTCTCCCTCGACCAAGGGCTCCATGCAAGATCTCACCTTGTGGGGGTATCAATGATCTTGAGAATGGTGAGGGATCAGCCCAGAACTACACGGGGGGGACCTGGTCAATGACCTCAAGAGAGCTGGGACCACAGTCACAAAGGTTACCATTAGTAACACACTACGTCGTCATGGATTCAAATCCTGCAGCACCCAAAAAGTCCCCCTGCTTAAGCCAGCACATGTCCAGGCCCGTCTAAAGTTTGCCCGTGACCATCTGGATGATCCAGAGGAGGATTGGGAGAATGTCATGTGGTCAGATGAGACCAAAATAGAACTTTTTGGTATAAACTCCACACGCCGTGTTTGGAGGAAGAAGAATGATGAGTGGCATCCCAAAAACACCGTACCCACTGTGAAGCATGGGGATGGAAACATCATGCTTTGGGGATGCTTTTCTGCAAGGGGACAGGACGACTGATCCGTATTACAGAGAGGATGAATGGGGCCATGTATCTTGACATTTTGGGGAAAAACCTCCTTCCCTCAGTAAGAGCATTGAAGATGCAACGTGGCTGGGTCTTCCAGCATGACAATGACCCCAAACACACCGCCCGGGCAACTAAGGAGTGGCTCCGTAAGAAGCATTTCAAGGTCCTGGATTGGCCTAGCCAGTCTCCAGACCTCAACCCAATAGAAAATCTGTGGAGGGAGTTGAAAGTCCGTGTTGCCCGGCAACAGCCCCAAAACATGACACATCTAGACAAGATCTGCATTGAAGAGTGGGCCAAGATACCTGCTGCAGTGTGTGCAAACCTGGTCAATGACTACAGGACACGTTTGACCTCTGTAATTGCCAACCGAGGTTACTTTACAAAGTATTGAGCTAAACTTTTTCATTGTCCAAATATTGTTTTTCAGAAAGAATATACAAATGAATTGTTTATAAATCATACAATGTGATTTTGTGGAATTTTTTGTTCTGATTCTGTCTCTCGCAGTTGAAGTTGTACCTATGATGGAAATTACAGACCTCTCTCATCTGTTAAAGTGCAACAACTTGCACAATAATCGGTGGCTGTCCAAATACTTTTTTGCCCCACTGTATATAATCGGTTTATTTATTACTGTAAGAAGAGGCCGCCTTATCCGCTTTTGTGCCATCTCGCCGTCCTCACGTGTCACGCTTGTGTTCCGCAGCTGTACAAGGAGAGGAGCAAGCGGATGTCCAGCGCTCAGCGGCGCAGGAGATACGATCCCTACCTGCCGGACTTTCCCATGCCTTACCGCCCCCTTCCTTTTCCCCATGACCCACCCAACTTTCCCTCCCCGCCTGGCATTATCGGGGGTGAATATGACCAGCGACCCATTCTTCCACTGGCCAGAGATCCTCTCTCGTTTGTGGTCCCGGGCAGAGAACCAGCCACAGGACACTTCGGGCCCATCAGGCCTTTCTTGGATCCCTCGTCAGGCTGCATTTATTACCCACCAGCTCCGTGGATACCAAATGCCGTACAGCCGAACAGCCAAGGGGGATTTATTTGAACTTGTTCGCGATTGAAATGGAGCATTGATGCTTAGTGAGGCCGGACAGGGGTAACTGTGCATTTGTGTATATAATGGATCTGATCCAACATCTCTCGGCCTCAGAGCTTACAGTAATAGCGACTAACCCTATTGCTGCGTCTTCTTATCTGCAGATATTAAACACGGCCCTACTGCTTACCGCTTGTTCCTGGTGCATTGTCTGTGCTAATGCCCGTGGGATGATGAGGGTCATAACTCCTTAGTGCTTGACATAAAAAAAATTATCTCCTAAAATCTTCATGTCAGCGTTGCTGGGTTATATACCCATCACATATTGCAGGATTACGCTACAAGGTTTATAACATGGTGACATTTTACCCTCGTTCTACTGACCAATCTAATTTGTCTGCTTTGCTGGGACATTTCTAAGAGATCCCGTCACAGTACATCACAGAAGTGCTATAGAGTGTTCTATTGTAATCCTGACCTGAATGCCAGCCAGTGACTCCTTTAATACACAGAGATGAGCATGTGTGGGGTGGGGGGCTAATAGACAGGTGGGTATGGAATGGGGGTGGGGGCTTTCTAGTGACACGTCCTGATGAAATTTATTGTAACGCTTGCTGCAGCAAACTAGAGTGTAAGCTTTTTGGGAGCAATTTCATTTGGATTTTTTTCATGCATTAAATTATAAATCGTATCCTTTGTCTCTAATGTAATTATGAGCGCACGGTCACATGTGTATATAATTAATGTTGATGAGATGTTCCCCCTTTTTCTCTCTTCCCTACACACAGTATATAATCTTCTATCGTGTGTGTTCTTGATTTCCCCTCTCCATTTGTAAGACAAAGGGCCGGATTCATTACAGATCGCAACAGCGTGCACAGATCGGCCGATAGCGCGTACTGCGCGCGTGTATGCTTTGCAGTGTCCATGCGCGAGTTAGCATTGCGATCGCTCAGCGATCACGCACGCAGAAAGAAAGCCATCGCAGAATGAGTGACGGGAACTCAGCGTTTGGGGGGTAGTGACTGGGGAGTGGTCAGTGGAACGCAGGCGTGCTAGCACACATGAATACCGTTGCGCGGGCGTGCATAAATTAGCCACTGCGACGACATACGCAGCTTGAGTACTTACTGCGTGCAACGAGGTTAGCAATTCCTGAGTAAGGTCAGACCTGCTAATTGTGCGCGAGGGGCCGATGTTACTCAATGTTCCCGATGTATACGTAGGATTGCAAGGTTTTGCTTATGTGAAAGCGGTATTGGGCGTCTCTATGCTGGCTGTGCGATTGCAGTCATTAGCATATGTTCGCAGCTGCGATCGCAATAGCCACCCGTAGTGAATCTGGCCCAATGTACGGTAAGGGATGTATCCCCTCTAGGGGCTTTTAATGTGTGTTGTGATTTAAGGAGAGTAAAGAGGTTACTGTAAGGATGACTGATCCCTACGGCTGCTGCTGCAGGTTTGATCTGGCGTTGTGCCCACGATTTGCCATCAGGACCGCTGTACCTAGTTACTTATTGGATAGACTGATTTATTCATTTATGGGGGTTATTTCTTTTCAGTACTGCAGCAGATCTGCTGTGTCTGTACAGTTATATCCAATGGGGAGACCAGAGACTGTTTCCTAGGTTAACAAAAATAAACATAAATGATAATAATACATATATTCCTTTTATCTTATGGAATATTCAGATGTTGTGCTTAGGGAAATTTGAACACTTGGGTCCTATGAGTTCTGTTTTTGGCAGTGATGAAATTAAAGGATATAGTGACTCCTAGAAGTGCGGCTCCCCGGAATCCTGTATATGGATGGTCACTGTATACAGCACTGGATTAGTGAAATCAAGTCGTCTTTATTAAAGTCCTTGACAATAGGGTATATACCGGAAGCAAGAGCACCTGCACCAATGACACTTATTTCTGTAAAAATGAAGGGACGGTTTTGGAATGCTGCCTCTGTGTAATTAAGGATAACTTCACCCAATAAACACTGACTGGCTACATTGTGTAAAACGTAATATTCATAGCAGACTTGTTTGTGGCTGTAGATATTGCTACCGTTATCCAGCTAGAACATATAGCAGCTTGCTGAACCTGTGCATATAGATACTGTAGGGTAGCGTGCTGGACAGCGCGTAGGCTTGTCCTTCCATAACCAGAATAGCAATTTTCGCTGGGAATCCCAATGCTTTTGGCTAAATGATTCTGCATGGTATGGACTGGATTGGTGCCTGCTGGAGGGGAACAGTGTCTCTCGGCAACTGGGAAAGCCATGTCCAGCTATGTCCAACCTTACAGCTGCCTCTCAGTAGCTGTACCCACAAAGGTTAAACAAATAAGGTTGTTATTAGATAACATGTAGGACATACAATTAGCCACAGTTTTTCTAAACACGGAGGCGACCAAATCTGGCAAGATTGCCGCACAGATATTTCCGAAGTGACGGGCCAATAGAGGTTGTGCGACGTCGGTAACCAGCTGCCTATATTGGAATTATAATACTATGCAGTGTGGAGGTAGTTCCCACTGTGATATCGTTCCATTTCCCAGATACCAGTTTATGCTCTCTCTTGTATTATAACTCGTATAATGTGTCGAAACAAAGGAGCCTTTTGCGGTTTCTCTTTTTTATTCTGTCAATAAATAAACACAATTACACAGAACATAAAGCAGGAAAATCCTGGAGAAAAAAAACCCAGAGGAATCCAAGGCCACATCTCCTGTTCCCCCTTCCCAAAATGTGACTATTCTCTTTGTCCATTTCCCTGCAGAGTCACACAGCCCGGCTCTGTCTTCTCTAAACTCCGGACGGACACACACGTGAAATGAAATTGTCAGGCCTTTCGTACGGCTGCGTCTGGAGACTACGGCGGAGGAACTAATGTACAGTACTCGGAGCAGTGCGCGTTTCGCTCTTAGCTAACCTGGACCCCAGGCCGTGGTAAAGAGATAGGGATTCCCAGCAAAGTGTGTATTGCTCTGGGGTTGTTTTATGCTGAGCACTCATGTGACCTTCAACCAAATCCATGCGACAGGCGGCAATTTAGCCGAAACTTTCAGCATATGGCTGTGTGAGCGTGGTCTTCTTATTACTCAAAGACCTGGAGTATGGGAAGTATTATTGAGGTCACCTGATGTAGCCTACAGAACGCATGGTTCTTTAATAGGTCTCGCTGTCTAGGACAGGGCGGTAAAAATGTGTTTTTGATACTGTTCAGACACTAGCAGACCCGATTCATGTATCAGTATAACCAGGCCCAATTCACCAGGCAACCTAAAACCGTAGCAGTGTCTATGGATTTGCAATGGGAAAGCCGTTCCGGCCTAGGCCAGTTCCTTCAGTGTATTGAGTAATGGGTCAGCAAGCAGGTTTGTAACTGCCCAATCCCTCACTATTACTTTACACTATTTATAGCCCTGTTGACTTTGCTACGACCCTGCATACCTGGGAGGTATTACATGATCGTATGTTCAAAGCTGACAGGTCACAGTGCAGGACATTGTCACCAATGGTCTTCACACCTAACTAACAAGTCAGGTTATGGTGGAGTTTTAACATGAAGCAGAAACTGTTTCACTTTGGATGTCATTTCACCTGGAAGACAGAATCATTTCTCACGGAAGTAGAAGCAGCATTGAAGGAATAACCACCAGCTTATTTGGACCAGTACATTGTGGTCTAGGTGGAGAAGACATGATCTTGCATATTACTGTAGGGCTGATTAGAGAGAAGAGCCTGACCCATATTCGCTGGAATGGCTATAAAGTTTTGCATAAAGTCATTGTATCATTACGTCAACCGAGTGGACGTATGGGACGCAAGGAACCAGGGCTGTCTAGGTGGCTGATGGAAACCGGTAGATGATTTTGTGGTCATCGCGTGAAATGGCTTTTACTGCACCTTGCAGCATGGTGGGCGGGTTATGCTGGACGACCTCGGACGACGGCAGCATTTAGGGTACGTTGGTTAAGCATTTGCAGAACAGGACAATATCTCCGCAATTTATCGAATGTTCCAAAGGTCTTCTGTGGAAGTGAAGCAGACATATCTGTAGGTAAAGACCTTTAATATTTTAGTCTGTCTGGGAGAAAGGTCTTTGTGAGGTCAGAGATCGGGAAGACGTCTTAATCTACAGAAATTTGTCTTGGTATCTTCGGCAACTGCACATCAAGGTGATACTCAAATCCAGTCTCAACAGAATAATTCGCAATATACTGTGACTACCTTTCAGTTGCTGGGGACAGGGCACAAGATAGTGGAACACATACAGTACTCGTGCTTTTTAAACAAAGTACAATGGGGACATCACAGAAGAGGCCAACTGGGAGTCCAGGTACTTGGAGATAACGGCGACAAGTTGACAGTAAACTTTATGCAGAGCGTATTCGGGATAATATAGTTATTCTGAATCCTTTGAGTCAAAAACATTCAAGAAGCCTGAGCTGATGTTGGTGGCAAGTCTTTCAAAGGCCTGAGGACGTTGGAACCATGTACCCTGACCATTGGTGGTGTTTATGGGAGGGGTTCTTCTGAGATGTTTACTGGTTTTAGTGGGACGCGGTCAGATGTTACTGGTTTTGGTGGGACGCGGTCAGATGTTGCTGTGTGATCCTGCAGCAGGAAGTGTTGCTATGAGCAACGTTATTTTGCATGTTATTGGGTGACAGTAGGGAGATGTGTCTCGACAAATTGTCCACGTGGACTAGGTATCAGTCAGAGAAGAGACTGGCGAAGGATTTCCTCAGGTTGCGGATCGTTTCCGCTTTCGCCTCGTCTTCGATTCCGGAGCCGCGCTGAGAGGGAGCCGAGATATTGAAATTGTTGGTAAGTGACTGGGATTTGCTGGAAAAAAAAAACAAAACAAAATCAACTTTAAATGTGTGTGTATGTATGTGTGTGTGTATATATGTATATATATATATATATATATTGTAACTGATTGCTTTTAATATGTCACTGGAATCTGACACTTAAAATTGAGTCAGTGGGGTATATTTACTAAAGTGCAGGTTTTTAGAAGTGGAGTCCAACCAATCAGATTCTAGCTATATTCTTCTAGAAGGTGCTAGATAAATGATAAGTAGAATCTGATTGGTTGCGATGGGCAACATCTACACTACTAAATACCCACACTTTAGTAAACACTCCCCCATGAATCCACATGGTATACATCAGGGGTAGGCAACCTGTGGCACTCCAGGTCCTGTGGAACTATACATCCCAGCATGCCTTAACAAAAACTGTTACAGGGAAATTCTGGGACGTGTAGTTCCCAGCAGCTGGAGTGCAACATGTTTCCTATTCCTGGTATTCATCCAGGGGTATGAAAAGAACTAAGAGTAGCACTTGCTGCGCCGAAAACCAAACTGTTACCAATGTCTGCCGATGAACCTATTGGATTTAAATCACTAAGTAGCTCATTTCATACAGTAACCACCAAACACTGAATTCAAAAACTGAATATCTTTGAATTTGACACAAAGAGATTGTTATGGATAAAGTTGTGGCTGATGTGCACCCCCAGCGGATAATACAGACACCTGTCAGAGGGTAGGTGTGCACCCCCAGCGGATAATACAGACACCTGTCAGAGGGTAGGTGTGCACCCCCAGCGGATAATACAGACACCTGTCAGAGGGTAGGTGTGCACCCCCAGCGGATAATACAGAGACCTGTCAGAGGGTAGGTGTGCACCCCCAGCGGATAATACAGAGACCTGTCAGAGGGTATGTGTGCACCCCTGGGGACAATACAGAGACCTGTCAGTGGGTAGGTGTGCACCCCTGGGGATAATACAGACACCTGTCAGAGGGTAGGTGTGCACCCCTGGGGATAATACAGAGACCTGTCAGAGGGTATGTGTGCACCCCTGGGGATAATACAGACACCTGTCAGAGGGTAGGTGTGCACCCCCAGGGATAATACAGAGAGCTGTCAGAGGGTAGGTGTGCACCCCCGGGGATAATACAGAGACCTGTCAGGGTAGGTGTGCACCCCCAGGGATAATACAGACACCTGTCAGAGGGTAGGTGTGCACCCCCAGGGATAATACAGAGAGCTGTCAGAGGGTAGGTGTGCACCCCTGGGGATAATACAGACACCTGTCAGAGGGTAGGTGTGCACCCCCGGGGATAATACAGACACCTGTCAGAGGGTAGGTGTGCACCCCTGCGGATAATACAGACACCTGTCAGAGGGTAGGTGTGCATCCCCGGGGATAATACAGAGAGCTGTCAGAGGGTAGGTGTGCACCCCTGGGGATAATACAGACACCTGTCAGAGGGTAGGTGTGCACCCCTGGGGATAATACAGACACCTGTCAGAGGGTATGTGTGCACCCCTGGGGATAATACAGAGACCTGTCAGAGGGTAGGTGTGCTCCCCTGGGGATAATACAGACACCTGTCAGAGGGTAGGTGTGCACCCCTGGGGATAATACAGAGACCTGTCAGTGGGTAGGTGTGCACCCCTGGGGATAATACAGACACCTGTCAGAGGGTAGGTGCACACCCCCGGGGATAATACAGAGACCTGTCAGAGGGTAGGTGTGCACCCCTGGGGATAATACAGAGACCTGTCAGAAGGTAGGTGTGCACCCCTGGGGATAATACAGACATCTGTCAGAGGGTAGGTGCGCACCCCTGGGGATAATACAGAGACCTGTCAGAAGGTAGGTGTGCACCCCTCGGGATAATACAGACACCTGTCAGAGGGTAGGTGCGCACCCCTGGGGATAATACAGACACCTGTCAGAGGGTAGGTGTGCACCCCAGCGCATAATACAGAGACCTGTCAGAGGGTATGTGTGCACCCCTGGGGATAATACAGACACCTGTCAGAGGGTAGGTTTGCACCCCCGGGGATAATACAGACACATGTCAGAGGGTAGGTGTGCACCCCAGCGGATAATACAGACACCTGTCAGAGGGTAGGTGCACACCCCCGGGGATAATACAGAGACCTGTCAGAGGGTAGGTGTGCACCCCTGGGGATAATACAGAGACCTGTCAGAGGGTAGGTGTGCACCCCTGGGGATAATACAGAGACCTGTCAGATGGTAGGTGCGCACCCCTGGGGATAATACAGAGACCTGTCAGAGGGTAGGTGCGCACCCCTGGGGATAATACAGAGACCTGTCAGAGGGTATGTGTGCACCCCTGGGGATAATACAGACACCTGTCAGAGGGTAGGTTTGCACCCCCGGGGATAATACAGACACATGTCAGAGGGTAGGTGTGCACCCCAGCGGATAATACAGACACCTGTCAGAGGGTAGGTGTGCACCCCTGGGGATAGTACAGACACCTGTCAGAGGGTAGGTGCGCACCCCTGGGGATAATACAGAGACCTGTCAGAGGGTAGGTGCGCACCCCTGGGGATAATACAGAGACCTGTCAGAGGGTAGGTGCGCACTCCTGGGGATAATGCAGACACCTGTCAGAGGGTAGGTGTGCACCCTTGGGGATAATACAGACACCTGTCAGAGGGTAGGTGTGCACTCCTGGGGATAATACAGACACCTGTCAGAGGGTAGGTGTGCACCCCTGGGGATAATACAGAGACCTGTCAGAGGGTAGGTGTGCACCCCTGGGGATAATACAGACACCTGTCAGAGGGTAGGTGTGCACCCCTGGGGATAATACAGACACCGTCAGAGGGTAGGTGTGCACCCCTGGGGGTTAATAGAGAGACCTGTCAGAGGGTAGGTGTGCACCCCTGGGGATAATAGAGACACAGTCAGAGGGTATGTGTGCACCCCTGGGGGTTAATAGAGACACCTGTCAGAGGGTAGGTGTGCACCCCTGGGGATAATACAGAGACCTGTCAGAGGGTAGGTGTGCACCCCTGGGGATAATACAGAGACCTGTCAGTGGGTAGGTGTGCACCCCCGGGGATAATACAGACACCTGTCAGAGGGTAGGTGTGCACCCCTGGGGATAATACAGACACCTGTCAGAGGGTAGGTGTGCACCCCTGGGGATAATACAGACACCTGTCAGAGGGTAGGTGTGCACCCCTGGGGATAATACAGACACCATCAGAGGGTAGGTGTGCACCCCTGGGGGTTAATAGAGATACCTGTCAGAGGGTAGGTGTGCACCCCTGGGGATAATACAGACACCGTCAGAGGGTATGTGTGCACCCCTGGTGGTTAATAGAGACACCTGTCAGAGGGTAGGTGTGCACCCCTGGGGATAATACAGAGACCTGTCAGAGGGTAGGTGTGCACCCCTGGGGATAATACAGAGACCTGTCAGTGGGTAGGTGTGCACCCCTGGGGATAATACAGAGACCTGTCAGAGGGTAGGTGTGCACCCCTAGGGATAATAATCATTGGCAAACACGATTCGTGAGTTTGCTGGAGAAAAACTCACGCAAGTCCCTGCGATGTCCAGCATGTTTCATGTCAGACAGACACAATACTTTGTAAAAACCCCCCTTATGGTCAAACATAACACACAGAGCACTTACTTGAGGTGGGGGTGGGGGGGTGGCTGAGACTTAGCCGTTGACCCCGGAGGGCCCTGTTGGGACTGTGCCTGTCCCTGTGCTGGGGGCCTGGGCTGCGGAGGAGAAGCAGGTTTGGGTGCCTGGCCAGGAGGGGTTCCGCTTGCTGGTCGGGGGAGCTGGGGAGAGTTTGGAGACCTCGGGGGCTGCGGTGAGCTGGGCTGGGATGTCTGGGGTTGCTGCCCCTGTGGGGACAGCCTCTGCTGCTGTGGAGGGGCTGCTGTCCTGGGAGGCGGGGGTCCTTGTGCCGGCCGGGCTCCTCCTTTACCGAATAAGACAGAAGATCAGCGTTAATGTTAATCTGTAAAACATTGATCTTGTTACACACCGTGATATTTAGTAAGGCTATCATGGCTGCTTAAGTTGCATTACTAATCATGTCCAGCAGATGTCACTGTTCACTAATTAGTCTACTAATTGGCATACCTTGTGCATTAGTATTATCAACATTCACTTATATAGCGACAGCATATTCCGGTGCACTTTACTATTAGGATCCTTATTTATTTGATTAATACATATTAAAAAAAATATTTTTGTTTATATGTATCTCTGGATTATGCAAACAATTGTAAATGGATGTTTTCATGTATAAAAGTTGCAGTTTTAGCTGCCTGTAAGGACCCTTTCCTCTCTTCCCCATGTCTCTCAAAGGTCCCTAGTACTCAACCCACTGATATATCTAAGTATCTTTCTATATTTACGTTACCATGGGGCCTATTTATCAAGCCCATTTTTCATAAAATTATGCCAGCAACAGCAGTTTCTGCATAATTGTATGTATTTCCCCCTGCTATGTACTAACAGCCTAATGCAGATTTCACAGAAATATCCTGCAAAAGGCTAATTAGCACTGCAAACCGCAGTTCCCATTATTATCAATTAGGACTACGGACTGACCTCTGTGTACCAAACTAAGCTTTTCAGAGTTCGGCCCCATAGGTTTAAACCACTTCATGCCTATGCGGAGGCATTCTGCAGGAGCGGGATCTTATGATCCCTCTCCCACAGCCTCCGGTCAGCTGCGGAAGTGGACGCTGTGCGCATTGGCCAGTGTCAGATTCTGAAAATGCAAAATGATTCTGAAAATGCAATAACCTACTAGTCCGCTGTATACATTAAATTAACATTACCATGTGTTCTTTTTTTTTTCTTTTAATAAATCCACTTTACAGTAAGTTTATAGATAGGTATATTTTTAATGTGTTTGTATTTTATTTATTTTCTACAGTTCTGACACTAGGTGGCGTGTGTTCCTAAAAATGACTGCCTTCAGTAAGGTCAATCGCCTGCTCGCATCCTAGCAAGTGGCGAGTGACTTATATATTTGCATATCTGATGGGTGGGAGTGCGCTAAAGGTGGAGGTTTACGTTGGGTTGGGGAGCTGCTTATTATATGAGGTCACCTTCCTCACGGTTTATGATATAGTCAATAGGAGTGGTACTTAGCGATCACCTACATGTAGCAAGTCTACAAGTTCTTAATGTGTATCAATACTATCAATAAGAAACACTGTACCAGTAATATTAATAAGGGATGTATTGAGTATTCAATCTATACAATCTAATGTATGTATTTTGAGCTCATTCACACAACACATGATTAAACGTTGGTTAATGTTTACTAAGCAAGCTCAAAATACATACATTAGATTGTATTCTTATTATTACATTTTAGTTATAGGGCGCCACAAGTGGTCCGCAGCACCGTACATACAGTACAGGGTACACAGAACATTACATTACAATACAGTAACCAAATTATAAACAGAACACAAGTAACAATTAGCAACACAATTCTCCATACACAATACAGCTCTGAAGGTGAAGGCTGTCATAGAAGTGCTAGAGAAGAGGGCTGTGAGACAGTGGGGAGGAGGACCCTGCTCTTAGGAGCTTACAATCTACACATTGAATACTCAATACATCCTTTATTACCATTATTGGTACAGTGTTTCATATATATTTGCAAATGTGTGTAAGACTCCTGCATTTATTTACCGCTGTTATGCGTGGCCAAGAGCACGACCATTATTCTGTATATTCTGCGTATAGATCCTCCATAGCATTGCAGCACTATGAGGGGGCTCTGTGCTGGTCACTGCCCGGCTTCTTGTACTGTAAAACAGTCTACGGTTCTGCCACGCAGAATGAGGTATCACCACACCGACACCGTTCCCCAGCTGCCACTGGCCCATCACACGGACCCCTCTCACACCGGTGGGGCTATAGACGAGTCACCTGACCAGTGGAGGCTCCAGAGGTGGGGCTGCAATGCAGTCCAAAAATTCAAATAGGGGGAGCCACACCAACTGCCAGTGAGTCCTGGCCGGCGCTGTTTGGCAGCGTTTGGGGTGGCAGTTGGTGTGGCTCCCTTATTTTAATTTTGGACCTCTGGAGCCTCCACTGGTCACGTGGCAGACATCTGTCGCACAGAATCTCTCTCTCTCTCCGGCAAAAGTCAAAAACATTTTGTAAACCCCTCTATAGGAATCCTGCGATGACCCCGATGTTTATGTATGTGCTGTTTGTTCAGACAGCTGCTGAATGTGTTGGTGACGGTTTCTCTTTAATCAGACTCTAAGGTCACTCATCCCTTCTTTGATGACCATATGCACAGGGCCCGGCCCCAGACTAACGTGTCCATCTGTCCAGTGACTTAGACATTCATATCTCCATGTCCCTTCTGCAGCAACTCAGGCTCACCTCTAACTCAGAGCAGAACATGACCATTGTCACCTACAACAGCCCTCATGGCAGCTTCCACCTATCCAAGACTGAGATTGTGGCACAGACGGGTATTGCGTGTTTTATAGAAACATTTCCATGTTTTGTACATCATTTGCGTATCAGTAAGTACCTTGCGGAGGAGGCCGTGGTTGGGCTGTAGCAGTGGGGCCCCCAGCTCCTTGGGGACCCGGCTGGGGCAGCATCTGTGGTTTGACTGCCTGTGGCTGCATCTGTTGGGGCTGGAAACAGAATAGAGAACAATACACTGAAATCTGAGTCAGCAGCACGCCATGGTTATCCCATTCACAGCTAGCCTGGCACCGCAGCACACAACAGGTTAATCCAAGGCCATTTATTAGTAGGTTCCTGTGAGCATTATAATATTGTTACTTGGTGCCAGCTGTAGTTTGGGGACAGAATTCTGCAGTAGAACGGAAGACAGTTTGGGGAATACGTATAACTTTAGTTGATAAGAAACAAGTTCCCAACCCCTGTAATATGAGGTGCAGTGCGAGCGCTCATCGCTTGCGACCGGGTCTGAATGAGGTCCAAAGTTTCTGGGATAAGAACCTGTCAAGGCCCCCATACATCAGCGATTGATTGCAGCAATCATGCAATTTGCAATCGATTGTGCATAAAAATCTTTCCCTTTTTCAATCGATTGCAAATTGCACGATTGCTGCAATCAGTCTCTGATGTATGGGGGCCTTAAGGCAGGAGACTTATTACTAAACACCTGAACAATTTTATTACAGGACAAACCTCTCATGGTTATTACATGTTACACACGCAGCGGAGGGCTGCCTGTAGCTGACACAGAGCAGTTATTGGAAAATGTGCCAAATTCACAGTAAATCATGGCCAGGCTATCACGGCGTGTATCTGGCGTCTGGGCCTTCCGGTGGTCCCTATAGCCCTAGTGGTGCCACAGACTGATCCATGTATAATACTTGGATACTTGGTGTCTTATAGGCAACTGAAAATGTGCCCTCTTCCTGTGTGTACCCGGGTAGCCTAGGGTGATGTAAGTGTGTCCGCCCTCTTCCTGTGTGTACTCTGGGTAGCCTAGGGCGATGTATGTGTGTCCGCCATCTTCCTGTGTGTACCTGGGTGAGCCTAGGGCGATGTATGTGTGTCCGCCCTCTTCCTGTGTGTACCTGGGTGAGCCTAGGGCGATGTATGTGTGTCCGCCATCTTCCTGTGTGTACCTGGATGAGCCTAGGGCGATGTATGTGTGTACGCCCTCTTCCTGTGTGTACCCGGGGTAGCCTAGGGTGATGTATGTGTGTCCGCCCTCTTCCTGTGTGTACTCTGGGTAGCCTAGGGCGATGTATGTGTGTCCGCCATCTTCCTGTGTGTACCTGGGTGAGCCTAGGGCGATGTATGTGTGTCCGCCCTCTTCCTGTGTGTACCTGGGTGAGCCTAGGGCGATGTATGTGTGTACGCCCTCTTCCTGTGTGTACCTGGGGCAGCCTAGGGCGATGTATGTGTGTCCGCCATCTTCCTGTGTGTACCTGGATGAGCCTAGGGCGATGTATGTGTGTACGCCCTCTTCCTGTGTGTACCCAGGGTAGCCTAGGGCGATGTATGTGTCTGCCCTCTTCTTGTGTGTACCCAGGGTAGCCTAGGGTGATGTACGTGTGTCCGCCCTCTTCCTGTGTGTACCCGGGGTAGCCTAGGGTGATGTATGTGTGTCCGCCCTCTTCCTGTGTGTACCCGGGGTAGCCTAGGGTGATGTATGTGTGTCCGCCCTCTTCCTGTGTGTACTCTGGGTAGCCTAGGGCGATGTATGTGTGTCCGCCATCTTCCTGTGTGTACCTGGGGCAGCCTAGGGCGATGTATGTATGCCCGCCCTCTTCCTGTGTGTACCTGGGTGAGCCTAGGGCGATGTATGTGTGTACGCCCTCTTCCTGTGTGTACCTGGGGTAGCCTAGGGCGATGTATGTGTGTCCGCCATCTTCCTCTGTGTACCTGGATGAGCCTAGGGCGATGTATGTGTGTACGCCCTCTTCCTGTGTGTACCCGGGGTAGCCTAGGGCGATGTATGTGTCTGCCCTCTTCCTGTGTGTACCCGGGGTAGCCTGGGGTGATGTACGTGTGTCCGCCCTCTTCCTGTGTGTACCCGGGGTAGCCTAGGGTGATGTATGTGTGTCCGCCCTCTTCCTGTGTGTACCCGGGGTAGCCTAGGGTGATGTATGTGTGTCCGCCCTCTTCCTGTGTGTACTCTGGGTAGCCTAGGGCGATGTATGTGTGTCCGCCATCTTCCTGTGTGTACCTGGGTGAGCCTAGGGCGATGTATGTGTGTCCGCCCTCTTCCTGTGTGTACCTGGGTGAGCCTAGGGCGATGTATGTGTGTACGCCCTCTTCCTGTGTGTACCTGGGGTAGCCTAGGGCGATGTATGTGTGTCCGCCATCTTCCTGTGTGTACCTGGATGAGCCTAGGGCGATGTATGTGTGTACGCCCTCTTCCTGTGTGTACCCGGGGTAGCCTAGGGCGATGTATGTGTCTGCCCTCTTCCTGTGTGTACCCGGGGTAGCCTAGGGTGATGTACGTGTGTCCGCCCTCTTCCTGTGTGTACCCGGGGTAGCCTAGGGTGATGTATGTGTGTCCGCCCTCTTCCTGTGTGTACCCGGGGTAGCCTAGGGTGATGTATGTGTGTCCGCCCTCTTCCTGTGTGTACTCTGGGTAGCCTAGGGCGATGTATGTGTGTCCGCCATCTTCCTGTGTGTACCTGGGTGAGCCTAGGGCGATGTATGTGTGTCCGCCCTCTTCCTGTGTGTACCCTGGGTTGCCTAGGGTGATGTATGTGTGTCCGCCAACTTCCTGTGTGTACCTGGATGAGCCTAGGGCGATGTATGTGTGTACGCCCTCTTCCTGTGTGTACCCGGGGTAGCCTAGGGCGATGTATGTGTCTGCCCTCTTCCTGTGTGTACCCGGGGTAGCCTAGGGTGATGTACGTGTGTCCGCCCTCTTCCTGTGTGTACCCGGGGTAGCCTAGGGTGATGTATGTGTGTCCGCCCTCTTCCTGTGTGTACCCGGGGTAGCCTAGGGCGACGTATGTGTGTCCGCCCTCTTCCTGTGTGTACCCGGGGTAGCCTAGGGCGATGTATGTGTGTCCGCTCTCTTCCTGTGTGTACCCGGGGTAGCCTAGGGCGATGTATGTGTGTACGCCTCTTCCTGTGTGTACCTGGGGTAGCCTAGGGCGAATTATGTGTGTACGCCCTCTTGCTGTGTGTACCCGGGTGAGCCTAGGGCGATGTATGTGTGTCCGCCCTCTTCCTGTGTGTACCCGGGGCAGCCTAGGGTGATGTACGTGTGTCCATCCTCTTCTTGTGTACCCGGGGTAGCCTAGGGCGATGTATGTGTACGCCCTCTTCCTGTGTGTACCCGGGGTAGCCTAGGGCGATGTATGTGTACGCCCTCTTCCTGTGTGTACCCGGGGCAGCCTAGGGTGATGTACGTGTGTCCGCCCTCTTCCTGTGTGTACCCGGGGTAGCCTAGGGTGATGTACGTGTGTCCGCCCTCTTCCTGTGTGTACCCGGGGCAGCCTAGGGTGATGTACGTGTGTCCATCCTCTTCTTGTGTACCCGGGGTAGCCTAGGGCGATGTATGTGTACGCCCTCTTCCTGTGTGTACCCGGGGTAGCCTAGGGCGATGTATGTGTACGCCCTCTTCCTGTGTGTACCCGGGGCAGCCTAGGGCGACGTATGTGTGCCCGCTCTCTTCCTGTGTGTACCCGGGGTAGCCTAGGGCGACGTATGTGTGCCCGCTCTCTTCCTGTGTGTACCCGGGGTAGCCTAGGGCGACGTATGTGTGCCCGCTCTCTTCCTGTGTGTACCCGGGGTAGCCTAGGGCGATGTATGTGTGTCCGCCCTCTTCCTGTGTACCCGGGGTAGCCTAGGGTGATGTATGTGTGTCCGCCCTCTTCCTGTGTACCCGGGTGAGCCTAGGGCGATGTATGTGTGTCCGCCCTCTTCCTGTGTACCCGTGGTAGCCTAGGGCGATGTATGTGTGTCCGCCCTCTTCCTGTGTGTACCCGGGGTAGCCTAGGGCGATGTATGTGTGTCCGCCCTCTTCCTGTGTACCCGGGTGAGCCTAGGGTGACGTATGTGTGTCCGCCCTCTTCCTGTGTACCCGGGGTAGCCTAGGGCGATGTATGTGTGTCCGCCCTCTTCCTGTGTGTACCCGGGGTAGCCTAGGGCGATGTATGTGTATCCGCCCTCTTCCTGTGTGTACCCGGGGTAGCCTAGGGCGATGTATGTGTGTCCGCCCTCTTCCTGTGTGTACCCGGGGTAGCCTAGGGCGATGTATGTGTGTCCGCCCTCTTCCTGTGTGTACCCGGGGTAGCCTAGGGTGATGTATGTATGTCCGCCCTCTTCCTGTGTGTACCCGGGGTAGCCTAGGGCAATGTATGTGTGTACGCCCTCTTCCTGTGTGTACCCGGGGTAGCCTAGGGTAATGTATGTGTATCCGCCCTCTTCCTGTGTGTACCCGGGGTAGCCTAGGGCGATGTATGTGTCTCCGCCCTCTTCCTGTGTGTACCCGGGGCAGCCTAGCGATGTATGTGTGTACGCCCTCTTCCTGTGTCTAACCGGGGTAGCCTAGGGCGATGTATGTGTGTCCGCCCTCTTTCTGTGTGTACCCGGGGTAGCCTAGGGCGATGTATGTGTGTCTGCCCTCTTCCTGTGTGTACCCGGGTAGCCTAGGGCGATGTATGTGTGTCCGCCCTCTTCCTGTGTGTACCCGGGGTAGCCTAGGGCGATGTATGTGTGTCCGCCCTCTTCCTGTGTGTACCCTGGGTAGCCTAGGGCGATGTATGTGTGTCCGCCCTCTTCCTGTGTGTACCCGGGGTAGCCTAGGGTGATGTATGTGTGCCCGCCCTCTTCCTGTGTGTACCCGGGGTAGCCTAGGGCAATGTATGTGTGTACGCCCTCTTCCTGTGTGTACCCGGGGTAGCCTAGGGTAATGTATGTGTATCCGCCCTCTTCCTGTGTGTACCCGGGGTAGCCTAGGGCGATGTATGTGTCTCCGCCCTCTTCCTGTGTGTACCCGGGGCAGCCTAGCGATGTATGTGTGTACGCCCTCTTCCTGTGTGTACCCGGGGTAGCCTAGGGCGATGTATGTGTGTCCGCCCTCTTCCTGTGTGTACCCGGGGTAGCCTAGGGCAATGTATGTGTGTCTGCCCTCTTCCTGTGTGTACCCGGGTAGCCTAGGGCGATGTATGTGTGTCCGCCCTCTTCCTGTGTGTACCCGGGGTAGCCTAGGGCGATGTATGTGTGTCCGCCCTCTTCCTGTGTGTACCCGGGGTAGCCTAGGGTGATGTATGTGTGCCCGCCCTCTTCCTGTGTGTACCCGGGGTAGCCTAGGGCAATGTATGTGTGTACGCCCTCTTCCTGTGTGTACCCGGGGTAGCCTAGGGTAATGTATGTGTATACGCCCTCTTCCTGTGTGTACCCGGGGTAGCCTAGGGCGATGTATGTGTCTCCGCCCTCTTCCTGTGTGTACCCGGGGCAGCCTAGCGATGTATGTGTGTACGCCCTCTTCCTGTGTGTACCCGGGGTAGCCTAGGGCGATGTATGTGTGTTCGCCCTCTTCCTGTGTACCTGGGGTCTGGCGAGAGAAACTGTTGAAGATGTCATCTGGGTGTTCTGGGTCATTTTAGTGACCACGAGATCGGCCACAAGCTGACGGTCCTCCTCCACGTGCTCGCCAATTAGAGGCATGGAGCTGTCCATAACCTGGGGAGCAGAGAACAGACATCGGGACCATTGGTCACTGAAATGATAAAACCTCACATGAATCCTACGTTCCCCAGGGCGCAGCATGCAGTACACCCGCCGTATGCGCAACAAACCAAATACAGTAACTAACATTGTGTTATTGGGCGGGTTTCCCTGCGTTATCAACGCCTATTCCGTTCCTCCTATTCTCAGATATAAAGAACTTTGCAGTGGGTGGGGTATGAATAAACCTGTAGCCAATCAGAGCATTCCATCATTCACTGGTTTACACCGACCTTTAGCCAATAAAAACATCAGACATTTGCATCATAAAAGTTAAATCAGCATTTGGGGGTGGTAACGGGGGGTGGTTAGAAAAACGCCGTTACATGGGCATGCCTAAATTAGCCATAGCGATTTCCTACGCAACATGAGAGCCCTCTGCGTATCAGGAGTGCTGCCGAGTCTACGGCTGGTCAGACGTTCCGCAAGGGCAAGATGGCCGCTCCATGTGCGTCCATGTTACCGAAATTTACGCAGGTAAGCGACGTTGTACGCAAGTAAGAAGGCAGCAGGGGGCGTCTTAATGCCGGCTGTGCTCTGGCAGACATTCGCATATTTTCACAGCTGTGTTCCGTGCGAAAATCGCAGCTGCGATCACATTGGCGTCCTTCTCTGAATTAGGCCCCTGTGTTAGATAAACGACAGTCAGAAGTTGATTGGCTGCTCTCCAAGGCGTGATACATCTCCCAGAAGTCTTAGGCTGGGTATATCGCTCGCATCACATAGTGTGTACGCTCAATTGCGCCGTTCACGTGCGCCTTTCATCGCATTTTCCTATCTGATGTGCTGCACATCAGATGGGACGATGTCATGAACGACACCATGCTGCTAATCGCAGCTAGGAACGGCACATCGCGCCATCGTACACCGCATTGTGCAGTGTGTACGTATGATGCGATGTATCGGTCCTACGCGTCGTCCCATCGCTTGGTACACACATTGGTTGGAAATGTATTTTTAACACCTCCCCATTGCCTCCCCCAAACAGTCCCTGACTGTCAATCAAGTCAAAGTAATCCTCTCTGCAAGCTGCATTGCAAATGTACCTTGGCGCGTGCGCCATTCGACCGAGATGCATGTGCAGTCCACCGATAATCGCGGAACTGCGTATATATGGGAATGGCGTACATCTCTGAATCAGGCGCAGTGCTCTGAAGAGACCCTTGCTGGTGGTTCCCACCACTCGGTGAGCAACTCCCCCCATCTAGTTAGTGATAATTCTCTTTTTAACTACCCCTAAAAATATTCTATAATAAGAACTGCTACTCACGCCGATGATTCATGGCTGACACATCGAGTGCATTGTGGAAAGTGAACGATAGAATCGCCATAGTAAAACAATAATCCACAAAGCCTTGGAAAGACTTCCACAGATGACTATGAAAACACAGCGTAGTCGGCAGGAACTTAGCCCATACGACACCGTGACCCAAGGCCTGTGGGCAGCGTATGGTGAAGTAATTAGCATTCCTACTGAGGGGTGTCATAGAATGACCGAAAATATTTACCCATCACAATAACTAGAGGGCGCCTCAGATAACTCAGAGGGTGTTTTCCTTCTGTCTCTGGCCTGAGTGGGAATCACATTTGTCCCAAAAAAAAAAAAAACAACCCACTCTCCTTAAGCTATACATTGCATGTAACTAACGTTACCCATTGTTGTTGGTCATTGCCGAATATGTATATCCTCTGTGTCATCAGTGGTGACACCACCATAGAGAATATTGGCCCTCATTCAGAGCCGCTCGTTAGCGGCAGTACGCTCGTTCCGAGCGATGTTTGCACATCTGCGCATGCGTACGGTTTTTAGTACGCATGCGCGAACCAGTCAGTGCGGCCGAAAATCGTTGGTACGCAATATAGCGAGGGCCTGCTATTTTGAGTGACAGAATGAGGCGTATGTGGGTGGTAACAGGGGAAGGTGCTTGAAAATGGGGAGTGGAGATCCGAACGCAGGCGTGCTTAAAGGTCAAAACGGGCGTTTTATGGGTGTGTATATTTAAAACAGCAGCGTCATTGACCACGTCACTGGGTTATTTTATAGCCAGAACTGCTCGCAAATTTGTGGTAGCAAACACCAACCACAAGAATAGCGAGCAGTTCATACGCTGGTCGATGTACTCGATTAATCTAATAAATAGCGGACATGACGTATGGTGCGAGCGGCCAGGGGGCGTTTTTAACAAATAAACGAGCGTATGTTTTGCTCGCTCGTTCAGACTTAGAGGTGTGAACAGACTGCAATGTGCGTACGGATCATTTGAATAGCCACCCCTTGTTTTTAAACGAACGACCACAAATAGCGAACGGCTCTGAATCAGGCCCATTGTCTTATGCAATCTCATTGAAGGGGATTAACATTCACAAAAGTGAGTAGGGATCTAATGCTGCATCGATTCTCCCCGGACACCGACTGCTGTAATATTTTATTCCAAAGAAAAATTCCCCACACATCCTAAACAAACCTATTACATACTCACCAAATCCTTCAATGGGCTCCTCTTCGTTCCAAGTAGGCATCCGATGGTCTAACAAAGCGAGCAGAACCCCATGGACCGGCGCTGTACACTGTGGGCCTGATTCAGGTTGGTTCGCAAGGCTGCAGTCGCACGCACCCCGCTCACTATCAAAATATGTAATCGCACGGCAACCGCAGCACTATACCAAGACGCCCATCACTGTATAAAGCCGCCCACTACCCATGACATGGATCCGCAAGTCAGCTAAGACATCGGTACCATCGAGTAACATCGAAACCAGTCGCACAGTTGTGGCTGACCTGACCCTACCGCAGAAACTGCTAAACTTCCTGTCACCATCTAGGCCTCTGCCAGCGTCTACAATCGCAGGGGCTTAATTATGCACGCCCCTGTAGGCGGGTTTAAACGCCCAGGCACGCTTGTGTATCTCTGACCACCCCCCGTCACCACCCTCAAACGGTCACTTCCTGTCAATCACTGTGTGAAGACTCTGCGTGCCCACTGTGATCGCTTCCCGATCGCTGTGGCCGGTTCGCGCACGCGCACTGTGTCTTATATGCATGCGCAGAATGCAAACATCGGCTGCCTGCGTGCGAATGCAGCCTTGCGAACCAACATGAATCAGGCCCAGTGTACAGTGCCATCGCGACACGACAGGTCTCTAGCGCACACTGCCATTAAACTGAATGGGAAAGCGCTGATTGGCTGAGAGTGAGGGATCAGTTGCTATGGCAGTGTCCGCTCTCAGCCAATCAGCGATTCCCCATTAATTTCTATGGCATTGTCACCGAGTGACCTATCATATCACTGCATCCAACATCAACACTGCGCCCATCCCTGAACCAGGCCCCTGACACCTGTATTCCAAACATCGCTTGGTAACAAATGTCACCACTGGTGCATATTATGCTGTGTGACTGTTTCTGTCATTCTTCTGCGCAGTTGAGTGACTATCCGTGGTCTGCGCATGCGCCTTAGTGCGCATGTATCAAGTTTCATTACTGATGTGACGCTTGCTAGCGAGGATTTATTCGCAAAGTGATTGACAGGCAGGGACCGTTTGTGAGCGGCAACAGGGGGGTGGCGACTCAAATGCAGGCGAGTCCAAACCGATTCCGAGATGTGTCTCTGCCTGCAACTGCGATCCGGTAAGCAGTACAAATGTCTCTGGCGTCCCAGGGTTACTCAGGAGGCTGATTATCGACTGATCTGCGTCCGATGCAGCGTGTTTGTACGCCCTTGCTTGCGAAGGCACCAGTGGGCGTGTCAAAACACACCCCGGCGGCTGCGACAGTTGCGTATTGTCACACAGCTGCTGCGTGCAAATTCTCAGGTGTGGCGAGATTAGCGTACAACACTGAATCAGGGCCGAAGAGGTAACGTTACTGTTAGGATGGAGGCTTGGACCAGGCCTTGTGTTAATGTTAGATCTAAGGTGACAGCCTCATATATAGGACCGTGATTAACCTTAGGGGTGTAACAGATAGGATTATACTATGAGGACGTTAGGGGTGTAACAGATGGGATTATACTATGGGGACGTTAGGGGAGTAACAGATAGGATTATACTATGAGGACGTTAGGGGTGTAACAGATAGGATTATACTATGAGGACGTTAGGGGTGTAACAGATAGGATTATACTATGAGGACGTTAGGGGTGTAACAGATAGGATTATACTATGAGGACGTTAGGGGTGTAACAGATAGGATTATACTATGAGGACGTTAGGGGAATAACAGATAGGATTATACTATGAGGACGTTAGGGGAGTAACAGATAGGATTATACTATGAGGACGTTAGGGGTGTAACAGATAGGATTGTACTATGAGGACGTTAGGGGTGTAACAGATGGGATTATACTATGAGGACGTTAGGGGTGCAATAGATAGGATTACTATGAGGACGTTAGGGGAATAACAGATAGGATTATACTATGAGGACGTTAGGGGAATAACAGATAGGATTATACTATGAGGACGTTAGGGGAATAACAGATAGGATTATACTATGAGGACGTTAGGGGAATAACAGATAGGATTATACTATGAGGAAGTTAGGGGAATAACAGATAGGATTATACTATGAGGACGTTAGGGGTGTAACAGATAGGATTATACTATGAGGACGTTAGGGGAATAACAGATAGGATTATACTATGAGGACGTTAGGGGAATAACAGATAGGATTATACTATGAGGACGTTAGGGGTGTAACAGATAGGATTATACTATGAGGACGTTAGGGGTGTAACAGATAGGATTATACTATGAGGACGTTAGGGGAATAACAGATAGGATTATACTATGAGGACGTTAGGGGAATAACAGATAGGATTATACTATGAGGACGTTAGGGGTGTAACAGATAGGATTATACTATGAGGACGTTAGGGGTGTAACAGATAGGATTATACTATGAGGACGTTAGGGGTGTAACAGATAGGATTATACTATGAGGACGTTAGGGGAGTAACAGATAGGATTATACTATGAGGACGTTAGGGGTGTAACAGATAGGATTGTACTATGAGGACGTTAGGGGTGTAACAGATGGGATTATACTATGAGGACGTTAGGGGTGTAACAGATAGGATTATACTATGAGGACGTTAGGGGTGTAACAGATAGGATTATACTATGAGGACGTTAGGGGTGTAACAGATAGGATTATACTATGAGGACGTTAGGGGAGTAACAGATAGGATTATACTATGAGGACGTTAGGGGTGTAACAGACAGGATTATACTATGAGGACGTTAGGGGAATAACAGATAGGATTATACTATGAGGACGTTAGGGGAATAACAGATAGGATTATACTATGAGGACGTTAGGGGAGTAACAGATAGGATTATACTATGAGGACGTTAGGGGAATAACAGATAGGATTATACTATGAGGACGTTAGGGGTGTAACAGATAGGATTACTATGAGGACGTTAGGGGTGTAACAGATAGGATTATACTATGAGGATGTTAGGGGTGTAACAGATAGGATTATACTATGAGGACGTTAGGGGTGTAACAGATAGGATTATACTATGAGGACGTTAGGGGTGAAACAGATAGGATTATACTATGAGGACGTTAGGGGTGTAACAAATAGGATTATACTATGAGGACGTTAGGGGAGTAACAGATAGGATTATACTATGAGGACGTTAGGGGTGTAACAGATAGGATTATACTATGAGGACGTTAGGGATGTAACAGATAGGATTATACTATGAGGACGTTAGGGGTGTAACAGATAGGATTATACTATGAGGACGTTAGGGGTGTAACAGATAGGATTATACTATGAGGACGTTAGGGGTGTAACAGATAGGATTATACTATGAGGACGTTAGGGGAGTAACAGATAGGATTATACTATGAGGACGTTAGGGGTGTAACAGATAGGATTATACTATGAGGACGTTAGGGGTGTAACAGATAGGATTATACTATGAGGACGTTAGGGGTGTAACAGATAGGATTATACTATGAGGACGTTAGGGGTGTAACAGATAGGATTATACTATGAGGACGTTAGGGGTGTAACAGATAGGATTATACTATGAGGACGTTAGGGGTGTAACAGATGGGATTATACTATGAGGACGTTAGGGGAGTAACAGATAGGATTATACTATGAGGACGTTAGGGGAGTAACAGATAGGATTATACTATGAGGACGTTAGAGGTGTAACAGATAGGATTATACTATGAGGACGTTAGGGGAATAACAGACAGGATTATACTATGAGGACGTTAGGGGAATAACAGATAGGATTATACTATGAGGACGTTAGGGGTGTAACAGATAGGATTATACTATGAGGACGTTAGGGGTGTAACAGATAGGATTATACTATGAGGACGTTAGGGGTGTAACAGATAGGATTATACTATGAGGACGTTAGGGGAATAACAGATAGGATTATACTATGAGGACGTTAGGGGTGTAACAGACAGGATTACTATGAGGACGTTAGGGGTGTAACAGACAGGATTACTATGAGGACGTTAGGGGTGTAACAGATGGGATTATACTATGAGGACGTTAGGGGTGTAACAGATAGGATTATACTATGAGGACGTTAGGGGTGTAACAGATGGGATTATACTATGAGGACGTTAGGGGTGCAATAGATAGGATTACTATGAGGACGTTAGGGGAATAACAGATAGGATTATACTATGAGGACGTTAGGGGAATAACAGATAGGATTATACTATGAGGACGTTAGGGGTGTAACAGATAGGATTATACTATGAGGACGTTAGGGGAATAACAGATAGGATTATACTATGAGGACGTTAGGGGAATAACAGATAGGATTATACTATGAGGACGTTAGGGGAATAACAGATAGGATTATACTATGAGGACGTTAGGGGAATAACAGATAGGATTATACTATGAGGACGTTAGGGGTGTAACAGATAGGATTATACTATGAGGACGTTAGGGGAATAACAGATAGGATTATACTATGAGGACGTTAGGGGAATAACAGATAGGATTATACTATGAGGACGTTAGGGGTGTAACAGATAGGATTATACTATGAGGACGTTAGGGGAATAACAGATAGGATTATACTATGAGGACGTTAGGGGTGTAACAGATAGGATTATACTATGAGGACGTTAGGGGTGTAACAGATAGGATTATACTATGAGGACGTTAGGGGAATAACAGATAGGATTATACTATGAGGACGTTAGGGGAATAACAGATAGGATTATACTATGAGGACGTTAGGGGTGTAACAGATAGGATTATACTATGAGGACGTTAGGGGAATAACAGATAGGATTATACTATGAGGACATTAGGGGTGTAACAGATAGGATTATACTATGAGGACGTTAGGGGTGTAACAGATAGGATTATACTATGAGGACGTTAGGGGAATAACAGATAGGATTATACTATGAGGACGTTAGGGGAATAACAGATAGGATTATACTATGAGGACGTTAGGGGTGTAACAGATAGGATTATACTATGAGGACGTTAGGGGAATAACAGATAGGATTATACTATGAGGACGTTAGGGGAATAACAGATAGGATTATACTATAAGGACGTTAGGGGAATAACAGATGGGATTACTATGAGGTATTGGTTCAAGTAAATTAAAAAAAAAAAAATTTGCCTCAGGAGGAAGATTATTCGGATTATCTGAGGTGGAATTTGACACTCGGCTCTTTGCTTGTGCTCCTAGGACACCAGGGACAGGAGGCAGAAGGTAGTCAGCATCTTATTCTAGATTTCACCATTATATATTGATTAATAGCGCATTCTTTCTTGGTTTGTTTTGCAGTCAGCAATTCCCCTATGCAGGCTCCATGGCTAGATAGTCTAATGGTGCGGCCTGTAGGCCCGTTTCACTACGGATCGCAATATTGTGTACGCACGCAGTTCATCTGCGATAGAAAAGCCAATCCACTGCGATCGCAATGCCAACTCAGCACTACATAAGGACGCCTACTTTACCCTACATATTTCTGTGATGTTTAGCAGAATAAGGAAACCATCGGTAACATCGAGTACCATCGCAGCCTCACACTTGCGTGCACAAGCCCTGACCTTACTCAGAAATTGCTAACAGCCACGCACGCTATAAGACCTCACACTGGATATGGGATCGCAGTGGCTAATTTATGCACGCTCCTCCAACGGCGTGCAAACGCACTGGCACACCTGCGTTCGGCGTCCACCCTCCTGTCACCATCCACAAACTCTGAGATGGGTTCCGTGTAGCCCCTGCAATTGCAGTCCCCGTCGCAGCGGCCAGGACGCGCACTGCGATGCTTACGCATGCGCAGTGCGAATTGATCGGCCGATTGCGTGCGTATTAGCGACTGCGTTCCTTGCTGAACCAGGCTCTATGTCCCTCTGTGTCCTGTGACTTTAAGACTATGGGCCTGATTCAGACCCGGTCGCTAAGTTGCGCTCGCTCACTTTGAGCGATGGACGCCTGTCTGCCCATGCATCGCAGTGCACGTGCGCGAACCAGTCACTGCGATGGAGAAGCGATCGCTCGTAGCCCGCAGACGGGCCGCTACTTTGAGTGACAGCGCCATTTGTGGGTGGTAACAGGGGAAGGTGCTTGTGAACGGGGGAGTGGTGCTGTGAACGCAGGCGTGCCCGACCGTCTAAACGGAGTTTAATGGCCGTGCATAATTAGCACAGTAGCGTCATTGTACATGTGACTTGGGTGTATTTCAGGCTGAACTGATCGCACTGTTGCGGTGGGTCTACCACAAGAGCTGCGTGCAGCAATAAAGCCATTCGATGTACTCGATTAATCGCTCACTTCCTGGAGATGACGTGTACTACAAGTGAGAGGTGGGCGCTTTATACTACAGAGTGCGTTCGCTCTGCCGTCGCACTGTAAGACAGAGGGCGTCCTTCAGCCAGACAGTGCGATCGCATATTTGCATACCAGGCCTCTTTTTTGCTGTGAGACAGCGCAGCATAGCGACCGAGTCTGAATCAGGCCCTATGCTCATAAGTGGTTTCCCATCAGTCCCTTGTGCGCTGCCCTGCACATTGAGAGATGGATGCGGTATGTGACGGTGGGGCTGTCGGGCGAACGCGGTGCAGGGTAACGCAGATAGCAATAGCAAAAGGCTTTCATTATCATGCGATTAGAGCGGATGCCCACTATCTATAATACAGTGCACAGATGATCAGCGTTTCTATAAGGTATTATTGCTGCCTTCCTCTTTTATAAATAAACTATTTTCTTTTCATGTAAGGCATCAATGGTCATAATAACGTGTAGCGCGGGAAATGTCGTATTTGTATTAAGTTGTATTCTCTATTGAGTGGCGCTAATATATCTTGCAGTTAAAAATAAATTAATGCCCTTATGAAAGTGTATTAACTGGATCAGAAAACTCCCGAACTGTTCTTTCCCAATAGTAATCTGCAGGTTAGATACCGTACAGCATGAATCGGCTGGTATACAGTATAGGCGGCTGGTATACAGTATAGGCGGCTGGTATACAGCATGAATCGGCTGGTATACAGTATAGGCAGCTGGTATACAGTATAGGCGGCTGGAATACAGTATAGGAGGCTGGTATACAGCATGAATCGGCTGGTATACAGTATAGGCGGCTGGTATACAGCATGAATCGGCTGGTATACAGTATAGGCAGCTGGTATACAGTATAGGCGGCTGGAATACAGTATAGGAGGCTGGTATACAGCATGAATCGGCTGGTATACAGTATAGGCGGCTGGTATACAGCATGAATCGGCTGGTATACAGTATAGGCAGCTGTATACAGCATGAATCGGCTGGTATACAGTATAGGCAGCTGGTATACAGTATAGGCGGCTGGAATACAGTATAGGAGGCTGGTATACAGCATGAATCGGCTGGTATACAGTATAGGCGGCTGGTATACAGCATGAATCGGCTGGTATACAGTATAGGCAGCTGTATACAGTATGAATCGGCTGGTATACAGTATAGGCAGCTGGTATACAGTATGAATCAGCTGGTATACAGTATAGGCGGCTGGTATACAGTATAGGCAGCTGGTATACAGCATAAGCAGCTGGTATACAGCATGAATCGGCTGCTATACAATATAGGCGGCTGGTATACAGTATAGGCAGCTGTATACAGTATGAATCGGCTGGTATACAGTATAGGTGGCTGGTATACAGTATAGGCAGCTGTATACAGTATGAATCGGCTGGTATACAGTATAGGTGGCTGAATACAGTATGAATCAGCTGGTATACAGTATAGGCGGCTGGTATACAGTATAGGCGGCTGGTATACAGCATGAATCGGCTGGTATACAGTATAGGAGGCTGGTATACAGCATGAATCGGCTGGTATACAGTATAGGCAGCTGGTATACAGCATGAATCGGCTGGTATACAGTATAGGAGGCTGGTATACAGTATAGGAGGCTGGTATACAGCATGAATCGGCTGGTATACAGTATAGGCAGCTGGTATACAGTATAGGAGGCTGGTATACAGTATAGGAGGCTGGTATACAGTATAGGCAGCTGGTATACAGCATGAATCGGCTGGTATACAGTATAGGAGGCTGGTATACAGCATGAATCGGCTGGTATACAGTATAGGAGGCTGGTATACAGCATGAATCGGCTGGTATACAGTATAGGCGGCTGGTATACAGTATAGGAGGCTAGTATACAGCATGAATCGGCTGGTATACAGTATAGGAGGCTGGTATACAGCATGAATCGGCTGGTATACAGTATAGGCAGCTGGTATACAGTATAGGCGGCTGGAATACAGTATAGGAGGCTGGTATACAGCATGAATCGGCTGGTATACAGTATAGGCGGCTGGTATACAGCATGAATCGGCTGGTATACAGTATAGGCAGCTGGTATACAGTATAGGCGGCTGGAATACAGTATAGGAGGCTGGTATACAGCATGAATCGGCTGGTATACAGTATAGGCGGCTGGTATACAGCATGAATCGGCTGGTATACAGTATAGGCAGCTGTATACAGTATGAATCGGCTGGTATACAGTATAGGCGGCTGGCATACAGCATGAATCGGCTGGTATACAGTATAGGCAGCTGGTATACAGTATGAATCAGCTGGTATACAGTATAGGCGGCTGGTATACAGTATAGGCAGCTGGTATACAGCATAAGCAGCTGGTATACAGCATGAATCGGCTGCTATACAATATAGGCGGCTGGTATACAGCATGAATCGGCTGGTATACAGTATAGGCAGCTGTATACAGTATGAATCGGCTGGTATACAGTATAGGTGGCTGGTATACAGTATAGGCAGCTGTATACAGTATGAATCGGCTGGTATACAGTATAGGTGGCTGAATACAGTATGAATCAGCTGGTATACAGTATAGGCGGCTGGTATACAGCATGAATCGGCTGGTATACAGTATAGGAGGCTGGTATACAGCATGAATCGGCTGGTATACAGTATAGGCAGCTGGTATACAGCATGAATCGGCTGGTATACAGTATAGGAGGCTGGTATACAGTATAGGAGGCTGGTATACAGCATGAATCGGCTGGTATACAGTATAGGCAGCTGGTATACAGTATAGGAGGCTGGTATACAGTATAGGAGGCTGGTATACAGTATAGGCAGCTGGTATACAGCATGAATCGGCTGGTATACAGTATAGGAGGCTGGTATACAGCATGAATCGGCTGGTATACAGTATAGGAGGCTGGTATACAGCATGAATCGGCTGGTATACAGTATAGGCGGCTGGTATACAGTATAGGAGGCTAGTATACAGCATGAATCGGCTGGTATACAGTATAGGCGGCTGGTATACAGTATAGGAGGCTGGTATACAGCATGAATCGGCTGGTATACAGTATAGGAGGCTGGTATACAGCATGAATCGGCTGGTATACAGTATAGGCGGCTGGTATACAGTATAGGAGGCTGGTATACAGTATAGGAGGCTGGTATACAGTATAGGCAGCTGGTATACAGCATGAATCGGCTGGTATACAGTATAGGCGGCTGGTATACAGCATGAATCGGCTGGTATACAGTATAGGCGGCTGGTATACAGTAGGCTGCCTGTCCTTTGCTATTTTTGTGGTTAACGATTTTTTCTTCTTTTATGTTACTACTGGCTACTGCCGGTACCGCGTACACTTTGTGGCGCCTTATATATAAAAGTTAATAATAATACTATTGAGAATCATGGCCGCTGTCATCTCCCAGAATCCTCCAGGGGCCACGTCTCCCCTCTGTCGCATTTGCCCAGACAGATGCCTGTCTCTCATTTTTACGATGTTAGGATCTTTTTCATCCACCTGCTGCAGCTATTGACTCATCAAGAATCCTCTGCTTTCATATTGTATTTGTCACATGCTGGTGGGTTCAGCGATGACGGAAATCTACTTCAGTAACTGACCTCGATGATGTAATCTTTGCCGTCTTTGCTGTGGACGGCTTTCACGGCACAGATGTCCAGACCACCGAATATTTCAGCACAGGAGTCTGCCCAAAGCCGGTATCTGTGATAGGAGAGAGAATCAAGCTCATATACTCTTATAATTCCTCATAGATCGTGTAATGCACAACCAGCAAATTACCTATTAGGTCATTTTTCACCATTGAGCCCCTTCGTATTGTTAGATACATTCTCTAGCAGAGTGTAGCTAACGGTTACTAAGCTTTTTACATTGTTCAGCTATATTTTACATTAAAGAGGCGCCGGAATGACGTTACTCTACATATGGCACCTGCCTACGCCTCTGGTCTTCATCCCAGGTCATGTGTCATAGGATAGCTAGCGAGATTTTGAATGGGTGGTTTCGGGGAGTCAGACACAGCTGATTGGACAGCCATGGCTCCTCCCAATATAATGCTGTCACATGGAGGGGGTTTTATAGTAAAAGTAATTTGGGGGTGGACAAACCCTCTTAAGGGGTTAACAAACTTCTTTACCCCTTTCTCGATTTTGTTATACGCTAAATGTATATTTTAATTACAGATGAGCAGCTCGGTGTTGGCTCGGATCTTCCAGCCAAGCTCTGAACGGGGCAAAATGTCATCTTTCATGGACATCTCGGCACAGATGTCTGTGAAAGATGACGTTTTGCCCTCAGACTTAGATCCGAACCGAGCCAAACCTGAACCGCTTAATCTGGTAGAGAAGTGTGTGGACTCACCTGTCGGTCATGGCAATCTGTTCCAGCATGGCGGATCCGGTGTTTGCCTTCCAGTTCCCAGAAATTGATGTTCGCCTGTAACGAGTCGACATCAGTAAATCTTCCCGTCAGCTACCTGACGTTACAGGTTATTTACAAAATATCAGATATCATAATAAAGCCTGTCAGCCTGCGCAAGCTGCTATACATATTACTACGGGCCTGATGCAGAGGTGGGCGCACATCCCGCTGAGACTCCAATTCTGTACCCAGCGGTTCTGTGACAATATGCAACTGTCGCAACAGCCGGGATATGTACAGAGTCACCTATTGGCGGCGGTTTTGATTGCACCATTGATCCTCTCAGCAAGCCTATGTGTGCACAGAATGTTCATCGGAAGCCCCTGTAATGGCGTACACAGGTGCATGCGCTGTACAAAAATAATCGCTCAACTCCGCAAACATCAGAATTGCGTTCACCTCTGAATCGGGCACTAAGGGGTAAATTTACTAAGATGGGAATTCTATTAAGAAGTGATGTTGCCCATAGCAACCAATCAGATTCTACTTCTCATTTATCTAGCACCATACTTGCCGACATGCAGCTCCCTCCTTCCGGGAGGGGGCTGAATGTCAGCTTACAGCGGGGGGCGTGGCCGCACGATAACGCCATTGTGGGGCCGTGGCCAGTGCGGGCCGGGGGTGTGGCCACGAGATCGCGTCATCGCGGCTCCGCCCCCTCATGACAATGCCGGAGTAAACGGCATTGTAAAGCGGGGGGCGGGGCCACGATGACGCGATTCAGCGCGAATCGCGTCACCGGGCCTCCCCGCTGCGGGGGTTTTCCTAGTAACTCTGCAGGGGGGTAGGGAGGGATGGCGGCTTGCGGGAGGCTTGCCTGCCTTCCCGGGGGGCCGGGAGCGGCACCCGAAAATCGGGAGGCTCCCGGTCAAATCGGGAGGGTGGGCAAGCCTGTCTAGCACCTTCTAGAAGATAATACCTGGAATCTGATTGGTTGCTATGGGCAACATCACTTCTTAATAGAGCTCCCATTTTAGTAAATTTAACCCCATAGTGTCATTTTAATGTCCTTTTAATAAGCATATTTGTCACCTGTGCCTCCTAATGTCACATGATCAGCGGGGGGACAACTAGAGGAGCACTAGGGGGACACCTAGAGGAGCACTGCAGCAATCTGTTTTTTTTAATAGCTTAACCCCTGCCGCCTCCCCTGTGTTGAGTCACATCAGCCACCATCCAATCAGCAATATCGATACACTGCAATGAGTAGTGCATTCATTTAAACTTCTCCAGGGTCAATTACCAGTGCCCGAGGGGTGAGTAACTGGGGTATTGTTAGGGTCCCATGCTGCCGGCGGCTTGGAAGGATTAACTAGAATCCCCAAACACCCTTTAGCTGGACTTGACACAAATTATCATAAAACACAGTTTACTGCACAACAGTGACTGGCAAAATGTCACATGACTGCTTGAGGTTGGTACATGCTGGGGCTTGCAGTTCCACAAAAGCTGGAAGCTTACATGTGGCCTACCTCTACAGCACACATTAGAAAGCACTAATACCCCTAATAATAATCAGGCTGGATTATTATGTTATACTTTTGAGAGCAAACCTGAGACAGGGCCTCATTTGCAAACATCACCTTGCCTGTATGGCCTGCCCAGTGCCCATCAAGATCATGGGGCATATTTACTAAAGTGAGAGGTTTTAGAAGCGGAGATGTTGCCCATAGCAACCAATCAGATTCTACTTAACATTTAACTAGCACCTTCTAGATCACAGGTTCTGAAACTCGGTCCTCAGGACCCCAAACAGTGCATGTTTTCCAACTCTCCTCACAGAATCACAAGTGAAATAATTAGCTCCACCTGTGAATCTTTAAGATGTGTCAGTGAGTAATGACTACACCTGTGCTCCTGCTGGGTGACCTGGAAAACGTGACCTGCAGGGGGTGCTGAGGACCGAGTTTGAGAACCACTGTTCTAGAAGATAATAGCTTTTATCTGAGTGGTTGCTATGGCCAACATCTCCACTTCTAAAAACTCTCACTTTAGTAAATATACCCCCTAGTCTCCGCTCTCAGGAGACGCCTCTGCAACCTACAAGCGCACCTTTATCTGCGGATAATTAGACAAAGCAATAGGGTAGCACTGTGCAATAACCAGCAGATCAAATCCCACCCTCCTACCGCTTTAGCCAAAACTATTATTAAATGACATTTTTCCATTTTCTCCTAAAATACTGCTCAGTTTAACATCGTGTGTGGCTTAAATAGTCGCGAGAGGAGATGCGGGGACCGTCTTTGTTACTTGCGCAATGCCTTCTCCATCAGTGCGCTTAGCAAAGCAACATGCATCCCCAAATATACCCCAAGATCTGGGGATTATCAGATCTGCACTGGTCGCAGAATCCAGGTCTTTAAAATGACAATGTAACCCTCTGCCCAGCGCGGAGCCCTTTATCTCATTATAATTATTTCACTCCACATGTGCCAACTTCTTCTGCAAACCAGAGCGCTGAAGTGTAGAATAAGGTGCCCACTTGTGCAGACTGAGAGGCCCGCCCCGGGACCACAGGTGAGCCTGCGCTGCTCCTCGGCCATTTTCCATTTTGTAAATTGAGTTTTTGGGGGTGAATGGAGAGGTTTTATCTACTCAGCCCTAGGGACAATTTGGAAGTAAAGACAGACAGTAGGTAGGAATATCGTCCAAAGGAAAAAAAAAGCCCTCTGAAAATAAATGATCGCTGTATAAATGGCTGCACCTGCACTTAGTACAGTGTATAACACTCCGTGTGTCTCAGCTAATTGCTATTCCGCGCACACTTGCCCACTTTGGCAGGGGAAGAGCCGAGCGAGCCACGGCAAGCTATTGAGGAAGCTGCAACTTGCAGCTGACATTTCCATCGTTGCTGTTTGATTTCTAAGCGTCTCCTATATTGCGCTGTAGGCAATTGGCTCAGGCTCCAGCCCACGTCCACACTGCGCAGACAGCACTGTATTGTTCCATGTTTCGGTGGAGCCAAATGGAACACACTGAGACCCCCGGGGTGTGTGCTGTGTACTTCCTGAACTGCGCCCAGGATCTCCCAGAATGACATTCTCATTGGCCTGTGCCTCTGATAGCTCTATTGTCCGCCCTAAGCACCAACACAATGTGGGGGTCACCCAGCCGCACACATTAATCATACAAGTCACACTAAGGACCACGGCCAGCTAATGACCGTGACTGTAAGGATAACACTGTACACACTCACTGGCCGCACACACAAATGTGATTTATGTCAGCGAGGGAAAATATCATCTGTCACCAAGCTCCCAGTATAGCCTGACCGCAACACAGGGGAATGCTATGTACTAAGCAATGGGAAAAAAGTATAAAAACTCAGTTTGATGTTTCATGAACTTGGTGACTTTTTTTTTTTTTCTTTACCTCAACCCTCAATTTAATGATGATACATATATCTTATATCTTATATATTGCTGAGATCTCGCTACGTGCGATGGCGAGCTGGAATTTTCATGGAGCATCTGGCCCTGCACGTAACAGACCTAAAATATAAAAGACACCACATTGCGATTTGCTATTGTGCAGCTTCGGTTCTACGGTGAGGCTGAGCTGTGGTCAGATGTTTGCTGGATGCGGCCTGGACATTACATGGACTTATTAGAGCTCTATGTAGAAGTGCACATGGGACGCGGGAACCGTTGCTAAACCCAAGAGTACCATACAAGCCCCTTTTGCAGTTAGCGTGCATTTTGGAGCAGATGCGTGCGCCCGTTTGTGAAGAGTTTTTCACATCTTTTTGAACAGAGCATGCTCTAAAACAGGGATGGGGAACCTCAGGCCCGGGGGCTGTATAAGGCCAGCGGAATCATTTGGTCTGACCCTCGGAGCTTTTATCTGCTAGCCTCGTCTGGCTAGCACCCTGCAGCCAGAATCTATGCAGCAGTGCCGCCTGGAGAGTCCTTAGGACGCTTCAGTCACACCGCTGCCCTTACAGCTCCCCAGAGCATCCTCAGGATGCTCCGGGCATTGCTGTAACCACTGGCTATTGTGGCCACGCCCCTGTGTGACATCTCACTGAGGGGGCGTGGCCTGCACCAGGCCCGCAAATAATGTTATATATATCAAAATGGCCCTCGGCAGAAAAAAAGGTTCCCCACCACTGCTCTTAAAGCAGCTGCGTATTTGCACGCAGCTGCTGTACGCAAATATGTTAATGCTGCAGAGGCGTCTGAGGACTAAAAAGACGTCTCCTGCAGGCATCGCAGATTGGATCACCATCGGTCGCCTAAGGCTAGTCAGACTGGCTGCCTCATCTGCGCTGTCGGGGCCAGTAAATCTGCATCAAAAGACGTAGACATGCCTCGGCACCCCCAGAAAACGGGGACGACACTCTCCCGTTTTCGGGAACGCTGCTCAGCGCCTCCTCCTCCCCGCCCCCATACGTCCACAGCCTGTCGATCAAGCTGTGGCTTAGTGGGCACTGCGTCCGACGACGCTGGACCTGTTATGCGAATGCGCCGTCCACCCAGCATCGGATTTGTAAGCAAACCATCTGGTTTGCGTACAAGTCTGAAGCAGGCCCCTGGTGCGGAGAATCATATGGAGGAGTGAATGGGAATGTGTTGCGCTTTCCCCAGTGTCTGCCTTAGGGGATAAACCCCAAAGAGTTTAGACAAAGTTTTCAGTGATTCCAACAAACTCACGAGGATTTTGCACAAAGAAAAGCCCCAGAAAAGCACAGTTTTAAAAGTTGTCTTAAAACTGGCAGCAACTCTAATACAGCGTATCCACTACATAATATCGCTCCATGAGCTATATCATGTAGTGTGTCCCCGGCAGGGGTGTGCTTTGAGCATACACACTGAACGATATCAGTCACGATATCGTTCAGTGCCTGCACCCTCCCTCATCCCCAAACCTGCACAATATGACGATATCATCAGGTTGCACAGCAGGTTCAGGCGATGAGCGACGTCGTCAACGACCAGCGGGAATGCGCATCGCTGGTCGTTGACGGCATATCCACTGGCCAATACAATGAACGATAACGATATCAACGTTCAATCGTTCATTATATCGGCTAGTGGATACGCGGCTTAAGGGGGGGAATTCAATTGGGTGTGGGTTTTATCCCACAGCTAATTGAACCCACTGCCCGACTCAATTAACTATGGGAACCTAGGGCCTAATTCAGAGGTGCTCGCTATTTGCGAGCGCTCGCTCTGAATCAGGGCGGAATTTTTTTTTAAAAATCCGCCTCCAGGTCGCTCGCATAGCTGTGGGTGACCACCCACAGCTTTTGCGGGCGGCCTGGCGATGGGTGCGATTATCGCGACCATCGGACTTGTGATGAGACCCTTGTGGTAGGTTCACGGTTCCGGCAAGCCCGAGTGAACTTCCTGCTCTAATAGAGCAGGGAGTTCACTACTGAGATTCCTTCGGGAACGCCTCCGTTTGTCCAGCCACCCCCCTCACCGCCTACAAAACGGGGCGAGCAGTCGATCAACATTGACAGCCGCCCCGTTTTGTAGCGAGCCCCAGAGCGAGTGAAGTTATCACTCGCTCCGGAGCTCGCGCATGCGCACTGGCCGACCATCAACCAGACCCGCTTGCGAGCCGCTTGATTCAGACCCGCTTGCGAGCGGGTCTGAATCAGGCCCCTAGTGCGCTAAACCCCTGAGGGTGGATTTTTCTGCACAGCGTTAGGAGCTGCGAGGAAAAATCTGCGTTAAAATGCAGACTCTGCATTTTAACGTGCTGGGAAACCCATAGATTCCAGCACTTTGCGCAGACTGTATGAGTTAGCACATGTTAATCCCTGGTTTACCGCACAGGGAAAATGGCGATTAATGGAATATCTCCGGAGCTACAATACTCCCTGCTCAGAAAACTCCGCAACTAATTAAATTCCCCCCTAAGTGGTTTATTGTCAATCTGTTTAATTTTTTATTTTTTTTTTAAAGAAAAAATTTATTGCTAAAAAAAAAATTTTTTTAATGAAGGTCAACATTACAATTTTTTTTGCACCAAATGTAAGATTCAGCAATGGGTTCTTTGTCTTCATTTTTCCCCAAGAAGTTCTCGCTCATTTGTGTGCAGTGTTTGACAGCTAGATCATTGTTAAGACCTTTTCTTGGCAAGAGAAGCAGCACGTTTGAGGATTTGGCCGGAGGTGTTTTAATCAGATATTTCTGGAGACAAGTCAGAAATTTCCCCGTAACCTTCCATCGCAGCGTCAGAGGACTACCTGGAATAAGGTGATTTTATTCTGGCAGGCTCCCGATTGAAGTAAGGCTATTTTTGGGGCGAGTGGATGGTTAGTAAAGGCAGCATGGTTGGCGCAGTAGTCAGCATTACTGGCTCCCAGCACTGAGATCTTGGGTTCAGTTCCTGACCAGGGCCCCATCTGTGTGGAGTTTGTATGTTCTCATTTTGTTTGCGTTGGGTTACCTCTGGGTGCTCCGGTAGCCTCCCACAAACCAAACGCATCCTGGTAGGTTAATTGGTTACTCACAAAACATTTATTGTGGTTCAAGGCTCGACAAATCCCGGGGGCCAGGTCACCATGGCTACCAGATTTTGCTGCCTGGCTACTAGATTTTGCAGTGAGGGAGGTAGCAGATCCTCATCAGCTCCAGCGGAGATTCATGCCTATAGTATTGCAGTGTTCATATCATGCACAGGAGTGCATGTGCTGAGTGTCGCCTACGGTGACTGCTGTGCCTCTGTCCGTCCTGGCCTGCGCTGACGACTCCTCTCCATCCTGGCCTGCTCTGATCCCTGCTGTCTGTCCCAGTCTACGCTGATCCTCCTGTACGTCCCGGCTGTCTACTGTCTCCTATCTCCGGCTGCATAGAGCTCTCCAGTAGTAGGGTCTATGCGTGGCCAGGGATTGCAGAGCGGCTTCAGAGGGATAGTGGTGTGACCAGGCCCGCCAAGAGCCACGGCGGGCCCAGGTAACGGGGCAGCCACGAGCTGTCTCCCACTGCAGCTCAGCATAGGCTGTGTGCTGGGCTGCTGAGAGGGAGCGGGGGGGGCGGTGCAGGACCCGGGCCCCTCAGGTGGCCCGGGCACTCTGTACCCGCTCCCCCCCCCCTTTCGGTGCCCCTGGGTGTGACCACGAGGGGAGGGGTGTTTTGTTGTACTTTTTGGCACCATTGTTTTATGTGAAATGTGGTCCGTTATTACTGTAGGGTGAGGGTTGGAGCAGGGGAGCTGTGCAGAGCAGTGAGGGGGCCTCCATTTTACTGTATCCATTCAACTGTGACCATTTTGTGGACTTGTCTAGTGTGTATAAAGGTTGCATAACACACAGAGCTGTGCTCCTCACTCCTGTCATTTTTGGGGGGGACGGTGGTCTGGCTCCTACACTTTCATCCTGGCTCCTAGATTTTAGAAAAATGTGTCAAGCCCTGTTGTAGTTAGTGTGTATGGGGCCCTTTTATCAAGAATCGCATACTCAATGCGCTCTGGATGCGATCATAGTGCCAGGATGTATTACATAGCTCCCACAAGCACAGGGGGGCTCCAAATAGAGCCCATCCCTGCGATGTGCTTGGAGTAATATGACCACATCAGTGGTCTCTTCGTTTCCCCCCTCTCTGGACCCCTGCGCAGTCTATAGATCACGCATGTGCTGCGGTCATTGCCTGGGGGTTTCCTCCGGAACCCCTCTAAGGGGAATTTTTTGCGATGTGTAGTCCATAGTCATCTTCAAATGGCGTTCGCTGCAGGGGGCCCCTTAATGTGGTAGGGAATACAGATTGTAAGCTCCGCTGGGGCAGAGAGTGATGCGAATGACTGATGTACTCTCTAAAGCGCTGCGGAATATCGTGCGCGCTACAGTATATAAGTAACTTAATAAATGGTTAAATCTGCTGCTGTTTGAGTTGAGGTCACCGTGGATCTGTTGCAGGCTCTTGGTTGCATGTGTTTAGTTAGGCAAAGATTTGCTGACGTCTGTGACATCCAGGCAGCGAGGGCCCGTTCCTCTGTCTGCACAGATGGAATTACTGGAAGCCGCATTACCGCAAGGTGTCTGTGGCTAATAGACAAAGCAGTATGTGATGGGAGATCCCCAGGATGTGATTAGGAGAACTCCCTAGTTACTCAGGCGGATGACGTTTCCTTGAGGAAACACATAGAAGAGTCAATAGAGGACAGTATGAGATCCCAGCCTCCACTTGACCTGTCCACAGCTGATTCAGCCGCTCGCCGTCGGGTCTAGTAGCCATCGTGTACTGTATTATATTAGGACAGTTTGGCTTGCGTTCCCCAGGATGGATCGTGTTTATGTTCACTAAACACTGAACCGACGTCATCCCAACGAATTACCTTATGAAAGGAAATGCAGAGGTCTTGGATGGAAATAAAGTTAAAGGAGAAAAAGTCCAAGCCAATCAGCTCCTAACTCATTTTCAAATACAACCTGTGACATGGCAGTTAGGAGCTGATTGGTTGGGACTTTGGGCCTGATATCTCTCTCAACTGATCATCTTGGTGACACCATGCTGCACGGCAGGTGGGGCAGATTTACAATGTGCAGAGAGATTTAGATTTGGGAGGGAGGTGTCCAAACTGACATCTAAAGTGTAGAGTAATAATAAAGCTGAGCAGTATTTGTGGGCTACATGTAAAAGCAGCCAGTATTTACCCTACATGCAAAAAAAAAAAAATTATGTTTTTACACCCCTTGCATTGCAACATGGTCTGTCCAGGTACACAGTTAAGTGCTATCTCTCTCTCTATTCCCAACTCTGAATCAGCCCCTTTATCTCCATCCAAGGCTTAGTAAATAGACCCCTAGGGGGAGTGACACATTTTTTTTTCAATGATAAACTCATGTATGTGGCTACGGAGATGGAACACATTAGTTCCGATCACCCCATAGCAACTCGTGCCTGCAGACGGGAGCGGTGGGCGTGTGGCAGCCTCTTTTTGGAAGCGACCAGCTCTCATTCTCACATTCACTGTAGAAGGGTGACAGGCAGCGGAGGGTGCTTGATACACTGACAACCCCCCTCTTCAGCCACAAGTGCTAGTTACCGCTTCATGGTTGCATGTAACATGCTGTGCCACTGGTGTTTTGTTAACGCCAGTGGGTGACCATCTACAGGTGGTGCTGCCGCGTTCCGGCCCGCGCTGAGAGCAACCTGGACATCACCTGAAATAGGGTCAACTGATCTCTATGGGAATGGACACATGGAGCCCCCGATGCAGAGATGAACGAAACGCGGCGACAGATGCTTCGGCGTTGCCAGCACAATGGGTATATGGGCTCGTATGCCTCTGTGCTGGCAGACTGTCCCTATCTGGCGCTTAGTTTCATCACCATTAGTGCGCAACTGCATCAGCCCGATACTGGGTGCAAAAAGATTTGCGCCACTCGCCAGCTCCTTATAGGACCTGATTCAGAGTAGGACTCAAACCCGATGCTATGCGTACTTCTCCGATGTTAGAAGATCGCCGCATGCGCAGGATCTGTAATGTGCATGCGTCGGGCTTCTACTCTCCCAGTTCCCCAAATCCGCTACCTGATTCACAGGGCGGGGCCGGTCTTCCTTTCTGAAAAATGGTGGCGCGTCATCCCCGTTTTCTGGAAGCGGCGAGCCCAGGGTCTGTGTCTTCCGGCGCAGACTTCCTGGCCCCGGCGATGGAGCTGCGAGGGGCATTCTGAGTAACCTCAGGGTTACTCAGATTGCCGATGGTCTCGCTGAAGAGTCTTAGGATGCGGTACTCGGATCTGCGTTGCTGTCAGGAGGCGTTTGTATTTACAACAGATGCCTCCTGCTGTATTAGCATATTAGTTGTACGATATGTATAATTGAAGCATATAATGTGTAATAAAAACATAGTGATAATGATTAAGGGGCCTATTTACTAATTTGACCTTAAAAGAAAGATTTTCAGTCAGAGATTATCGCAGCTAAAGAACATCTTTTTCAGGCCGTTTTATCACTAAAATAGAGCCATGCTCAGCTCCTCGGCGATACTGTCTGGCAGCAGCGATAAGAAACTTACTGCTTGGCAGCGGCACATTAACAATGTGCCCTGAGGGGGCCCACGTGCCACCCAACATGTACCCACCATTTGCCATCAGCCCGAAGAAGTATACATAGTAAACATGTCACATAGTGACATAGGGTACGGAATATGCATTCAGATTTACTATCTGTGACTTTTGGCTCCACCCCCCACAGCTGTCCCGCCTTGGACCACCCAGGACTTCGTCGTCTGAATGACTTCTACAGTGAGTGACACACATACACACGGCGGCATCGTATGGCGGCACCGAGCTTCCAACTGACTTGGTGAAGGGGGGGCTAGTGGGCCTTGCACAAATTACATTCAGACAGCACAGCACACACTAATGAGGGACCATTTACCCGCCCATGCAAGCTCAGGGTGAACATACAAATATACAGACATAGAATCCAAGGTTGGAATCAGACCCAAAGACCATGCATGGCTGTAGACCCTGTGCCACCGCTTCTATATGGCAGCTTTCAGGGGAATCACAGCTGTCATTAAGGCTTCCTCAGAGTGGGACGCTGAATAAATGCAGACAGTTGTACTTGGTTTTGGAGAGAGATAGTAATATAGGCCGGATGTAGAGTGTAGGGGACAGGGAACCGAGCACAGGAGTGTATAATGCACATTACTCCCACACTTACTTACATGTACGCTTTGTAGTTATTCCCGATTTTCTGGATGCGGATGTCGTACTTGGAGTCTATGAAGGATTCGGTGGTCACGTAGGTTTTTGTCATGGCCACAATGCTGGCCATATCCTGGAAGTCATACTGATTATCTACCTTCACCTGTCGGAAAGGAGGAAAAGGATGAGAGACAAGTGATGGCCGATACCAATCCATAGCCTTCTGTATGTGAGCCGAAGAGGCCACGTTCATTCTGTACTCAGCTGTTTCCATCTCTTCCTGGACTCATGGAGACCAGTGTAATAGGGTGAGAGATTACTGCTAAACTCTCACCCTATTACATGTGGCCCATAGAGTTACTAGCAATGAGAAGGGCTTACACCAGTGTATCCCAAATCCGGGCCTCACACACTCATAACAGGTCATATTCAGGATTTACGACTTTGGAAACAGGCTGAATAACTTCTGACCCTGCGGTCGATCAAAGAAATCCCGAAAACATGCGAATGAGGTCCATATTTGAGAGACACTATCTTACACTTGCTAAAGTGTTTTTTTTTTTTATAGCTCAACTATTTAATTCAGTCCAAACTACTGTATATAGATAATATTGGGAAAATTAGTGTCTTCTGTGCTCTGCCATGCATTGACTAATATGGGTTATACAGAAGGGTAATTGTGTTGTATTTTAGGGCACCAATGTCAGTGAACACAAAAGGCCTAACTACCCTAACACTTCACAGTATTTCAATTAAAGCAATAACAAATAAATACCTAAACTACACCGTTGTGCATAAGATGAGATCTGGAAAACATGCACTGTTGAGAAGGGGGTTTGAAATTGGGTGAAAAAACATTTATCGGGATATTTTAGAATGGAAACAGGCAACCTATTTAGATTTAAATTGGCGTTATTGGAAATTCAGCCCCCAAGCTCTGGGCATGATTCAGAGGCGCTCGTAAAAAGCGAGCGATCGCTCTGAATCAGGGCGGGCGCTGTTTTTTTTAGGAGCGGCCTCCTGGCCACACGCATAGCTGTGGGTGACCACCCACAGCTATAGTGAGCGGCCATGATGATGGTAGCGATGGTCAATACCATCGCGACCATCGGGCTTGCGACGAGACCCTTGTGGTAGGGTCTCGTGGCCGCAAGCCCCAGAGAGCTTCTGGCTCAAATCGAGCCGGAAGCTCTCCCACTGACATCACTGGTGATGTCAGTGGGGCCTCCCACAAACGGCAGGCGTTCGCATGGGAACGCCTCCTTTTGTGAAGCCACCCCCCCGCCACACCTACAAAATGGAGCGAGCTGTCGATCAACATCGACAGCCACCCCTTTTGTAGTGAGTCCCGGAGCGAGCGCTTTTTGCGCTCGCTCCGGGGCTCGCCCGTGCGCACTGGGCCATCATCGAACCGCTTGCGAGCGCAATGCGCTTGCGAGCGGGTCTGAATCAGGCCCTCTGTTCAGTATTTACAAAAAAACGTTTGCTGCACACAGGAAATAATTTCCCCAGCATACACTTCCCGGCCGCAGACACAAATACAAAGGGCATTGGCTTTATCAGATGAAATAATGTCACCGGATACATCGGGAATTCATTTCTCTGGTAAATATTCCTTTATTCCTCAAGTTTTCCCACAGAGTTTAGCAGTAGGAGTAACGGCTCCTTTCTCCGACCACGTGTGACTTAGACACATGCTCAGGGTTCCTTCAGCCATCCAGATGAGTCAGAGCGGCGAGGTGGAGTGAGCATTATAGTGGTTAGTCTGAAACCCACATATGGGTTACGGGCAGTAAATAATCACCTAACGTGACAGCTTGTGGGATACAAACAGTCAATATCACCCAGCAAAATCAGTACTGACAACACCCAGGGAAACTCCAAAATGTCACTGCAAACATCAGCAAAGATTGCTTGGTGAATGTTTTGCTTACATGCATACGGGTTCAGGGGAATCAAGTCTATCAATTCACTTTATGCCATTGACGTCACATCACATATCCACAGAGTGTCTCAGGGGCCTATTCATTAACCGATAAATGGCCCCAGTAACCATGCAGAAAGGCTTCATCATCAGGGGTCCCGAATGGACCCCCTGATATTCAGCAAACTCCAAAAACTGAAATTTTCGGAGTTTGCTGCTTGGCTTGTTCTCAGATCCCGCTCCTTCCTATGGGAAGGAGTTCCGTGGATGCGTAGAGGGATCCGAGCGGATCCCTCCGCCGCTTCTTCCTCACTACCACCCCGGCGGCTGTGCGCATGCGTGCCCAGGACTACGGGGAGGAGGTAGGTAACGCAGATACTTCTGCAGCTGTAACGGCTGCATTTTGGAGCAGCTGTCCTCGCATGATGAGTTTCTCCGGTGTCACGTTTCCCTCGCTGCGAGTTGGATACTTCATCATCGGAGGCCATACGGCCTCCCTGATGATGAATAGGCCCTTACGTCATGTCAATGGTCTCTAATAAGTTAATCGGCTGCATTCTCAGTGATGTCACTGGCTGCTATTTAATTCAAGCTACGTTTTCAGGGCCCATTTCAGAGATGTACGTAATCCCAATGAGCAGATCTGGGGCTGCCCCAAATGCCAAAGCTTTCCAGAAAGGCCAGTGGATGCAGCCTCCTTGGCTCCGGCAGCTTGATTTTGCCGTACATCCTGAGTAACCTGAGGGTTTTTCAGATGTCCGATGGTCACCCATCTGATCCAATGACTGCATCCTCGTCCTGAGAGTATCTGGTACTGAGTGTCTTTTTACTTAAGACGCCTCCTGTGCATACATGCCTACTCTCCCGGGAGTGGCAGGAGGCTCCCGATTAGTGATGGACATCGGAAACCGATGGTTAGCAACCATTGATGTTTCTTATTCGATGGAAGTACTTTTTCCATCGAATACCGGGAATTCGATGGTTGCCAGCCATCGGATGCAGCTTTCCATTGCCCATAGCAGAGCAGCGGGTGAGCAGTGGGAGAATAGAAAATAAATGGCGTACCCATGCGCACAGCATCTATTCAGTATTAGGGAGAACCTGGGGGCAGCCCAGCATTTTGGTGAGTGCAGAGCACCCCCCACATGGCTCCGCTCCCTGCCACTTTTTCATTTAAATAGTTTGAAGCCATGGAAATCTTTTGATGTGATAGTTAGTTACCATCACATCGAAAGTTTCAATGGTGAAAGCCCAGCCGTCATTTGATGGTGGGCTTCCGATGTCCATCCCTACTCTCGACTTTTCGGGTACCACCCCGCACCCCCCGAAAAAGTAGGCAGATCTCCCGCATCCCGCCCACTTCCTAGTAAAGTGGGCAGGATGGGGAGATATCCCGAGAAATTTGCAGGTCCGTAGAAAGGGGGTGGGGCTAAATTATGTGAATCGAGTCATTTAGCCCCGCCTCCTCCCCCAGAGATAACAGGTGCTAATTAATGGGGCAAAATAAATATGCCCTGAGGGGGATATGTATCAAAAGTTCACAAATAAGGTTCTCCTGCACGTACATTGTTACCAGGAAGAAATGGGGATTAGATGGAAAATGAGGATGACGTTCACCATGAAAAGAACCTTATTTTGTGAACTCTATTATCAGATAATAATAGCCAATGGTCATGTGATTATTAATTATCTGTAAATTATAATAATCTATATTTAAACGATGCACTGAAACAGAAACAGAGCACGCGCAGTTCATCTTCCTTTATCGAATTCGCAAAACTACACTGCGCACAGCTTTTTTCTTTACCAGAATCGTAAAATGCAAAGCTATCGTATTTCAGGGTGTTTTCCGCGCTCTTATTTCCGCCGAGATATAAACTGATACATATGACGATAAATTTATACAAAAATGTGTCGATATTTATACAATGTTTGAGAGAGCATCGAGACTTTACCAAATTGTTTGATACATATCCCCCTAATTCTGTGTTCCAGTGCCGGAACTTTACCGTTTTAGAAGATAATAGCTAGAATCTGATTGGTTGCTATGGGCAAGATCTCCACTTCTAAAAACTCTCACTTTAGTAAATATACCCCTTAAGGTCCACACTAATATATAAAAAAACGATATTATTATTATTTTTTTAATTATTATCATTAGTTTGAAATTGAATAATCCCTCCAAACCATTCATTTTCCTTATCGAAATATTAGGTTAAGATTAGTACATAAGTGACATGTAGTGCTGTATTGAGTGGACCCCAGTTGGAATGAGGTCTGCACGCCAATATTATTTATCACATATTTAAGTTCCAATGTCTATTGTGACCGCGCTGGATCATTCTCACACCCTAACATCACAATCCGCGGCGGTAATATGGCGGGGGAACAGGGATGACACATGGTATCCGGCGACCGCGAAACAGACACAAAACAAACACACGCTCTCAGTTATTTTTACCGCTATCTGTGAGGCTGATTATCTAAACAGTAGCACAGCTGGGAAAACAAGTGTCCGTATTGGTAGCAGTGGAGGACTTGTTTTCTTCCATGTAGGAGTTGTACTTAATGACATCACTTGGCAGGACGGATAAGGGGCTTTGTTATTCGGAGGGCGATGAGGGAATCTGGGGTTAGGACATTAAAGTCATTATCTTACTCCTGTTCCCGTAATAAAATATTTATCAGGCTGCTCATCTCCCTCTGTAACTGCAGGGCAAGAGAAGCCGAGCAAAAGGCCAAGCGGAAAATACTACAGTTTATTAGAAATGAGAAGTACTCAGTATTTAAGAGATCAGAAGGTGGGTGCATCCTCTGTAGATAAGAAGGATTGTGCGTCACTGAGCATCAGTCAGGAGAGAGACCTCCGTTATGTCATTTCCCAAGGCCTCATCTCTCTCTGGGCCTGATTCAGACCCGGTCGCAAGCGCTGTGCGCTCGCAACCGGGTCGATGGTGGCCCACAGCGTATGCGCAAGGCGGAGCCGGCTCCGTCGTGCGCATGCGCGAGACCCGGCTAGCGACGGGCAATCCGTCGCTCTGGGTCTCGCACCAAAAGGGGCGAGCTGTCGATGTTGAATGACAGCTCTCCCCTTTTGGTGGGCGGGCCGGGGGGGTGGCTGCCCAAACGGAGGCGTTCCCAAGGGAACGCCTACCGTTTGGGGGCGGCCCCACTGACATCACCAGTGATGTCAGTGGGAGAGCTTCCGGCTCAATTTGAGCCGAAAGCTCTCTGGGGCTTGCGGCCACGAGACCCTACCACAAGGGTCTCGTCGCAAGCCCGATGGTCTTGACCATTGCGACCATCATCATGGCCGCTCGCAATAGCTGTGGGTGGTCACCCACAGCTATGCGAGCGGCCGGGAGGCCGTTCTAAAAAAACAAAAGCCCGGCCTTGATTCAGAGCGAGCGCTCTGTCAGAGCGCCCGGCTCTGAATCAGGACCATTTATTCACTTTTAGGTTATTCTCTGTTGTTTCCCTTTTCCTTCGCTAATACCACTGGCTTCCAATGATCGCTCTTCTCATCCAATGGGGTCTATTTAACATTCAGTATTGGCGGCATATCCGTGTTCTGTGGATAAGCATCCCCTGAACGTACCACAGAGAGGGGAGCAGTAGATGTCTCCATAGCTTCTGTGGTCCCTTCACAGCAGCCGTAAACCCCATGGATTTCTGTGGTTTGTGACGCTGTCAGATTTACCAAGCTTCGGATTGCTAAGCTTTCCAGAGTTGGCCCCGGCAGCTGATGGCATCTGAAGGTGGTGTTAGCCGCTGCAGCCTATGGGCTACATTCCACAAAAATGACTGGGAGAGGGTTAAATGGACTGTGCACATGCGTGGTCAGCAGACGGGTTCCCGTTATACAGATGTAACCGCCGGCATCATTGCCGCGATGCGTGCGCACAGCGTCACACATCGCAGCATATCGCAACTCTCGCCGGGCTGCGACTGGGCGCGGCCGGAGTTCTCCCCATTGAAGTCATAGAGGTGGGCACACTAGTGCTATCCATGCCGCGATGCGCTCTAAAGATGGCATTGTCTAGTGACGAAAATTAAAGCTTGGTAAAAAGAGTTAAGCCGTCATCCCCAGAGAGTTTATGGGGACAAAAGTAATGCGCGTAAAGATTTCCCAGACATTGGGCGGGATGTACTTAGGGCGAAAATGCAGTAAAACCGCGGAATGTACCCGATGACAGGCGGGATGTTCAGGGGTACATTAAAAGTCATCTGTAATGGCGGGCATTCATGTGATAATAGGCACACAGGAAAGGCAGTGTCCTAGGGATCTCTAGCCCCATGGGACCCTGATAACAAAGTTATAAGGTCTATCCCTGTATTCCTGTAAAGGAAAGTAAATAGGGACTATAGACTTAGGGATATATTTACTAACATCGATGCTGTATTTCTGGGGCTAAATCACACATTTACTAACAGACAATTTTTTATTTAGTTTTTTAAGTGTTAGTAAATGTGTGATTTATAGCCCCAGAAACAAAACATCGATGTTGATCGATTTTAAATTGATTAAAATCGACCTTTAGTAAATTTACCTCTTATTGTCCATTTGATTTTTTTTTTTTTACAAAATTGCGTTTACAGCACGTGTATTGCTTTCATGTATAACTGCGCATAAACATATATAACAGCAATTATATTCATTACACATGTAGGGCTTTGCAGATGCCCGGGGTAGCCAGGTGGATAATAAGATAGAACCACTGGATTAAAACGTGCACCAGTATTTTAGTTGCATCATGTACGTATGAGAGAGAGACTGAGGGGTAAATTTACTAAAGGTCGGTTTTGCCGTCAGTTGCAAAACCGAATTAAACCGGCCGCTGACGGTGGCGTGCTGCTTTTTAAAAGAATGCAGATTTATCATCCATTTCAGCTTCAATTGATGTCAGTAAATTTTTGCAGCTCTAAATGCCCTTCGGTTTGGATCTTTAATTTCAGAACCTACAGCGTATAGAGGTTACAAAAGGACGACAAACCCGTCCAAACAGAAGCACTGCACAGATCGCTAAGAATATTACAGTATATTTTACACCATTAACCCCGCATCCACCGCAATCGGGGAATAGCCCTGGGCTTTCAGCTCAGGGCTGCTTGATCCTTGGTAAGGGAGACCCCATTTTAATTTCGGGGTCCCAACTGTCAGATGATTCCAGCCCTGGGCTGACCTGTTTGGGACTGGCTTTACATTATGGCAAGGTCGACCCCACGCTGTATGTCTCCCTTTTATAGTGTAAGCCCCCCAGCTGGTTATTGGAAAATCAGGGGGACCCCCCACGCTGGTTCTTCCCCTGATTTTCCAGGACCAGACTGAGTTCCGGGGCTGGTTACTCATTTTGGGGTGACCCCACCCAATTTTTTATTTTAATTTCAACACTTTCCTTTCTTTTAAACCGAATGAATTCTGCACAGATCGTATTGATCTGTGCATGTGCGTCTCCCAAACTCGCCTGCCACAGGCAGGTCTATTATTTGGTCAGGTTGGCCATCGGTTCTCGGTCGTTTTAGAAACGGACCGTTAGTAAATCTCTGGTGTCTATAGTCGTCTATGTAAAAATATTGATCAGTGCTCTAATGTTCTAAAGTGACTGAAAGTCAGGTATTTAGTCGTTTTTTTACCAAAATCAACCCTTAGTAAATTTACCACTGAGTCCAGAGATATTTGTGTTGCTGAAGACTTCATAGAGTTGTTATTAGAGGGAGATTTATTATTTATTTATTACCAGTTATCTATATAGCGCACACATATAATGCAGCGCTTTACAGAGAATATTTGTCCATTCACATCCGTCCCTGCCCCAGTGGAGCTTACAATCTATATTCCCTACCACACACTTACACACTAGGGGTAATTTATGTTTGGAGCCAATTAACCTACCAGTATATTTTTGGAGTGTGGGAGGAAACCGGAGTACCCAGAGGAAACCCACGTAAGCACAGGGAGAATATACAAACTCCACACAGTTAGGGCCGTGGTGGGAATTGAACCTACGACCTCAGTGCTGTAAGGCAGTAACGCTAACCATTACACAGTCTGTGGGAGATGTATCAAACTTTCAAAAGAGGACAGGTGGAGATATTGCCCATAACAAAAACCTGACAATTGGTTATAAATTAACACATTAGTACATTGTATCAGCTGGTTGCTACGAATCTTTCAAAGGTCCACAATAAACCTCTATCTATTGACACAGGGCCTGATTCAGAGCCGCTCGTAAGCGGCCGCTCGTTCGCTCCGAGCGATGTTCGCACATCTGCGCATGCATATGGGTCGTAATGCGCATGCGTCAACCAGTCATTGCGGTCGGAAATCGTGCGCTCGTAAAACAGCGAGGGGCTGCTAATTTGAGTGACAGAATGAGGCGTTTGTGGGTGGTAACATCGGAAGGTGCTTGAAAACGGGGAGTGGAGATCCGAACGCAGGCGTGCCAAACGGTCAAAACGGGCATTTAATGGGTGTGCATAATTAACAAAGCAGCGTCATCGACCACGTCACTTGGTTGTCTTTTAGCCTGAACTGCTCGCAGTGATTGCGGGAAGTAAATCCTACCACAAGCACTGCGAGCAGTTCAGATGCCTTTCGATGTTCCCGATTAATCTAATATATAGCGGAGATGACGTATGATGCGAACGGCCAAAGGGCGTCTTTACAAAATAGCGAGCGCATGTTTTGGATGCTCGCTCAGACATAGAGGCGTCCACAGACCGCAAAGAGCGAGCGATCAATTTAAATATCCGGCCCTTTTTTCTGAACGAGCGTCCGCAAATAGCGTCCGGCTCTGAATCAGGCCCACAGGTCCTTGTTGTGTGACAGCAAGAAGCAGTACAATCATATAAGATCCACTTGAACTTTATAGGTTATCTAGCAGATAGCCGCGTCCGGCTAAAATATATTTTTTGTCGCTTGTTTCTTGTAAATATTGCAATGAAATTAGGTAAGTCCGCCAACAGTATTGTGACAACCACCGAAGAAATTCTGCTAACTCACTGGATCCTTTTCCATAACATAACGTTCACACTGCACATTATATAATAAAACGTTAAGTTGATGAAAGGAGCAGAGGGAATGTCCCGACAGGTGCCACTGCCCAGGTATTCCAGTATCGGTGCAAACAAGAGGCTGCCCGTATCACTGCACCCAGGTACGGTAGAGCTGTACCACTCACCCGATCTGTGTGGGTCCCGATGCGGGTGGTGTGCAGGAAGCAGTGCTTTTTCGGCACTGGCAGCACTAGGCTCAGGATCCGTGTGCGGCAGGCAGTGAATGGCGGACACCGTGCTTGAGGCTTCAATTCAGTCATGCGCGGCCAGCCGTAGTGGGCAAATCAGCTGGTATGAAAAGCCGGTAAAGTTTTTATCTCTACCCAACGCGTTTCTTCCCCAGCTGGGGATTTCAGAGGGGTGTGTCAAGGGGGCAATGTGACCAGAAGACTGGAAAGAGGAGACAACTTCAAGGTGCAGGAACATGAGCTAGCGGAGAGCATGATGGTAGGACGGGACTTGTAAAGCTGTTTGGTATTTAATGGCAACCTTGCCTTACTTTTATTATCTAACTAAATAAATAATATTTATAATGACAGATTGTGATTGGACTGGACTGTCATCAGCTGTCTGCACTGCATGTGCCCTTAGTAATCCTATTGAACAGCCTAAGCGCCAATCAACCAGATTGCTGCAACTTCACTACACACGTGTGCGGTTAATTTGGAGGCAGTTGTTTGAAGGAGGAGTCAAGGGATTGGGTACAAGGGGGCGCAAACTTGTGGTGTATTTTAAGGAGATTTATAGAAAAGGTTTCCAATGGCTGTAACGCAGGAAGCCTCGGCGCAAAGGACATCCATGTAAATGGCCACCTCAGAGGTAAAGTGTCCAGTAACGGAGATCCCTATTTCCTGTAATATAGTAAATTCCCTTTGCTGTGTACTGAAAGTATTGTCAGAACCTATGTTGAAAGGTGTCAGCGGTGTGTGACGTGGGTCAGTCCACACGATCAATAGCTTAACCACTGATTGGCTCATTAACCAGGTAGAACAACAGGGTGTGAGACAACGCAGGGTTAATGCAGCATAACTCGGGTACATGCTGTATGACGCAGATCCAGCCAGGATTGGGTTAACAGGGGCAGCATGTGTGGTGCCTGGGCTTTACACAGGGATAATAGATGAGGTGGTGACAGTGGGAATTATAGTTCAACTAGTGGTGATGACGTGAACACGTCCTAGCAGTATGAAGGGAGAATAAGTAGGGATGGCCATCGATGGTTAGCCACTAATCCAATGGTTCTCTGCCACTGATGGTACAGAGCTAGCTGAAGTTTTTTTTTTTTGCTACCGAGACACAGAGCCTAGCTCCGCCCCGATGCAACTCGCGAAGTCCCGCCCACACATCTGATTGGCCCGCTGCCTAGTGAGTAATAGAGCAGGTATGACCATCAGTGGGTGAAACCATCGATGGTTCTCTGTGGATGGTTTCATACCATTGCATACCTCGCAACATGACCCTCTCCAGGAGGGACACAATGCTCTGGTCCTGGACTTCCCTGGTAATTTATGATTGGTGGAGGCTCCAGGGGTGGGGCTGCAGCACAGTCCAAAATTCAAATAGGGGAGTCACACCAACTGCCAGTGAGTCCCAGCCAGTGATGTGTGGCAGTGTGTGACATGACAGTTGGTGCGACTCCCCTATTTGAATTTTGAACTGTGCTGCAGCCCCGCCTCTTACCAGGGAAGTCCAGGACCAGAGCATTGTGTCCCTCCTGGAGAGGGTCATGTTGGGAGGTATGCCATTGGATGTTAACCACCAATGATACCATCAATGGTGATCATCGATAGTCAACCCACCGATGGCCATCCCTTAGAAGAACGGACTGTAAGCCACGTCTTCTGAGCATGCCTCCGTTACTATGGGAACGGACCGAGGAGACAGGGCTCATGCAGAATACCAGTTTATTTTGTGACTGTACAACATTTTACAGGTACAGTAGGGAAATCTAAATTTCACAGGCAGCCAACCACAAAGCGTCTGGGAATCTGACTGAGAAGCTGGAACGAAATGAAGATTAATAATACAAAAGCCCGTGTGTGCAGGAGGGGGTCTGGTGTGTAAGCGCTGACTGGCCCCCACCAATGTGTTATTGTCACTTTCCACAGAATCACCATTGTCTGCTCTCTGGATGTCCATGGGAAGATGGTGGGTGCCTAGACGGTTCCCACAAATAAACAGGGGTAAGTAAAGGGCATGGGGGTGGGTGAAATTTATTAAATATACTGTTTAATGGCGGAAAACCTAATAATTGCATTGTGTTATTAGCTTAAACAATAAATTGTCACTTTTGAGCATACGGTCTATCAGTAATGGATAATGCATCACTAAACCGATTGTTTTAGATAGAAAACCCTACAGCTGGGATAGCTGGCTCAGGGCCTGATTCCGCTTGGATCGCAGTTGTGAATACGCACGCAATCAGCCGATTGTTGCGTTCTACGCATGTGTATGCATCGCAGTGCGCGCAAACTAGCTATTGCGATCGGGACTGCAGTGACCAAGTAGACCCATCGCAGAGTGATTTACAGGTAGCGCCGTTTGTGGGTGGTGACGGGGGGGTGTGGCCGGGCGAATGCAGGCTTGCCAGTGAGTTTCAACGCCGTTGCAGGGGCGTGCATAAATTATCCACTGCGATGGCCTACGCAGCCTGAGGTATCATAGCGTGCGTGGTTGTTAGCAATTTCTGAGTAAAGTCAGAGTTTCTGCAAGTGTGCGCGAGGTTGCGATGGTACTAAATTGTACCGATAGTTTCGCAGTCTTGCTAAACATTACGGATGTGTGCTGTGTAAAGTGGGCGTCCTTATGTAGTGTTGCGAGGGAGTAGTGATCGCAATGTATTATCATAGTATCGCAGTTGAACTGTGTGCGTAATCGCTATTGCTTACGCATTTGCATACGCATTTGCATACGGTAGTGAATCTGGCCCTCTGTTCCACTGTGTACAGCTCATACTCACATCCTCCATTGTAGTATTGGCGCCACCTCTGCTGCTAGAGGTGGCGCCAGAAAATGGCAACCATTTTTCCACCTACATTTTTTAAGTTCATTGCAATAGACGAATATCGTCCATTTAATCATCATTGGATCCAACCACAGACAGAAGCTGCTCTTTTTTTAAATTTATTATAAGTGAATTATTTGAAGCCCCGACCTGTTGCTGTCCTCACCCCTGCCTGATAGTCGCCATTGGGTAAAATGTGACATCATTTCAAGTAAAGTATTGTATTTGGAGAATCATTGCTACCAATGTACTATAATGAATAAAATCCCCCAGCAATAAGTAATCAGGATATGATATATATATAAAGTAAGCTAATATGTATAAATAACCATAAATGATATTCATAAAAACAATATTATTGCTTAGAGCCTTAACAATGTCAATATTAATTATAACAAAGACTAGTTCTAAAACCAAGAACCGATAACAGGGCACAGGCCCTGATTCAGAGCCGGACGCAAGTGGCTGCTCGTTCGCTCCGAGCGATGTTTGCCCATCTGCGCATGCGTACGGATCGTAATACGCATGCGCGAACCACTCAGTGCGGCCGAAAATCGTGTGCTCGCAAAATAGCGAATGCCTGCTATTTTGAGTGACAGGATGAGGCGTATGTGGGTGGTAACAGGGGAAGGTGCTTGAAAACGGGGAGTGGAGATCCGATCACAGGCGTGCTTAAAGGTCAAAACGGGCGTTTTATGGGTGTGCATAATTAAAACAGCAGCGTCATTGACCACGTCACTGTGTTTTTTTATAGCCAGAACTGCTCGCAAAATTGTGGTAGCAAAAACCAACCACAGGAAAAGCGAGCAGTTCATACCCTGTTCGATGTACTCGATTAATCTAATAAATAGCGGACATGACGTAGGATGCGAGCGGCCAGGGGGCGTAGTTTCCCAAAAAACGACCGCAAATTTTGTACGCTCGTTCAGACCTAGAGGCGTGAACAGACCGCAAACAGCAAACGGTTCATTTGAATAGCCACCCCTATTTTCTTGACGAGCGAGCGCAAATAGCGTCCGGCTCTGAATCAGGCCCACAGTACGGTAGGCTATGTACTAAGTTATTGTTTGGGTTTTAGTGCAACTTTAAAGTTCTGTCGAACTGAATGGAAACTTTACACTGTATAATCTATTAAAACTTGGCCTGGGAATCATAATTTCAGCTCCAGTTACCTTTGTTAAGGTGTCAGAGAATTACATAAATATAGCCAATGCGTCACTTAGAATTTTCCAGGGGCAGAATGTACTAATTCCAAAACAGAATTGTTCCCGCAGCAAGGACAATTTAATCCACAACTTCAATTAACGGGGGGGATAAAACGTTCTTTTCTGCTAGAATAAAATGTTTCTCATTTCTTCACATCATTCATATTATTGTTAAAAGAGATGGTGCCTCAGAGGCCGCAGGAGCTATCGGTGTCTATTACGCTGACATTTTACCTCGTAAATCATCGTACGTTCAAGAAAGTTACTGTTGGCCAATAGCCATCGCTGGGGACACTGTCAATCTGCATTAACGTGACCTGGAGCCAAGTGGCGGCCATTACTGTTACTGTTGGCCAATAGCCATCGCTGGGGACACTGTCAATCGGCATTAACGTGGCGGCCATTACTGTTACTGTTGAGTTACCATTGGCCGTGGCCTCTATGGGCCTCAAAATAAAACCAAAAAATAAATAAAGTCAGAGCCTTTTGCCAGGAGAAAAAAAAAAAAATAGCCCACGATTCAAGATGGCGTGCTGAACCTATCGCTTGTCTATCATGAAGACTAGCCGCTTACAAAGCGGCATGTGTGCCTACAAGCAACAGGGCAGTCATAACACCAACCTGCCAGTTCTTCCCCCTTATTTACAGATCCAGCCAACATTTTGTGAGACTAATAAAGTATCCTTATTACCATACATCAGCAGCTGCAGCTCCCTCCCACAGGACTAGAACACATTAAACACCCCATTACGACACTATTGCTATTTTTCTCCCTCACCCCGTTCATACAACCAAATCACAGCCAACAACCTGTCCAGTCTGGCAAAAAATCCCACCGACCCGGTAACACTTGCAATACCTCTAAAGGTGAGTTGCAGCCAAACTTTTTTTGTGGTACTTTTTCTTTTTTCAAGCGCCTACATCGTGCTAACCCTTTGCTCCAAAAATTATTACACATATACCAGAGACAGGTCCAACAGTTCTTCTAGTTGTTTAAAAATACAGATGGGCTCTGACCCTGCAGCTCTGAGAAAGGATAAAATAAAGGTCAGTTAACGTTTCTAGCTATATAATTCCACAATGAAGCAGAATAAAAACTACTAGAGGACATAAAGATGCCAGGGTAGTTTTATATAGAGCGTTCCTATTGAAAGGGACTATAGGGGCTTATTCAGCATTTTATGCAAGTGCAATGCTGAACACAGATTTCCGATTATTGGGAATGTGCGCTGGACCCATTCTGAGAGTGTGCAGAATGGTCCCTGCGTAGTCGCACACAGCCCCTTTGATGCCTCTGCCTGATTGACAGGCAAAGGCATTTAAGGGGCAGAGCGGCCCGGCACCGTCCACCATCGCGACCATCGACCACTGATAGTCGCGATGGTAATCACAGCCTGCGACCTCGGTTGCAGTGCTAAGATCGCAAATGCAGCAGGGGGTATCGTACACAGCAGGGGGTGTTATACAGGGGGTATCGTACACCTCCTGCTACATTTGCATGTTTGCAAGGACAGAATTTCAAAGCTGCCTGCATGCATACATCATATATCTATAGCCTGCGTGCATACATCATATATCTATAGCCTGCGTGCATACATCATATATCTATAGCCTGCGTGCATACATCATATATCTATAGCCTGCGTGCATACATCATATATCTATAGCCTGAGTGCATACATCATATATCTATAGCCTGCGTGCATACATCATATATCTATAGCCTGCGTGCATACATCATATATCTATGGCCTGGGTGTATACATCATATATCTATAGCCTACGTGCATACATCATATATCTATAGCCTGCGTGTCTACATCATATATCTATAGCCTGCGGGTATACATCATATATCTATAGCCTGTGTGCATACATCATAGATCTATAGCCTGTGTGCATACATTATATATCTATAGCCTGCGTGCATACATCATATATCTATAGCCTGCGTGGATACATCATATATCTATAGCCTGTGTGCATACATTATATATCTATAGCCTGCGTGCATACATCATAGATCTATAGCCTGTGTGCATACATTATATATCTATAGCCTGCGTGCATACATCATATATCTATAGCCTGCGTGCATACATCATATATCTATAGCCTGCGTGTATACATCATAGATCTATAGCCTGCGTGCATACATCATAGATCTATAGCCTGTGTGCATACATTATATATCTATAGCCTGCGTGCAGCTTTGCCGTTCCGATTGATGCTGAATCACCCCCATAGTGCCTATAGGGAATGCTTTTTATCACGCCCCCATTCACACAGATCCCGCTCAAATTCACTCAATCCTGCCCACTTTCTGGCCAACAGTACCCACTTTCTGGTGAAGCCCCGGGGAAAATGGTACTGCAGTGAGGAAATATTTATGCAGCCTTCTCACAAAGCAAACGTTAGATTTTGCAGTTTGGTACAATGGGGCATATTAATTAAAAAACATTTGTGGGATATTCCTAGTAAACACGTTTTCTGAGGATACCCACAAATATTAAGTATCACCCGCAACATATTTTGGAGACCAAGGAGACTACTGTATGCATGATGTTAATTATCAGGGTCTGAACGTTAACATTCTAACTCGCCGCGAGCGCCGGAGCAATTCATCTGAAAATCTGCTGTCTCTGGAGCAGTGAGAAAAGTGCGCATGCGTGATCTACAGGTATCATATTTGTGACACTAGTGTATGGGGACAGCGGGCCATTCTGGGAGAGAAAGGTAAGTAGGAGATATCTGTGATACTAGTGTATGGTGACAGCGGCCATTCCGGGAGAGGAAGGTAAGCAGGAGATATCTGTGATACTAGTGTATGGGGAAAGCGGGCCATTCCGCCAGAGGAAGGTAAGCGGGAGATATCTGTGATACTAGTGTATAGGGACAGCGGGCCATTTCGCCAGAGGAAGGTAAGTAGGAGATATCTGTGATACTGGTGTATGGGGACAGAGGGCCATTCCAGGAGAGGAAGGTAAGTAGGAGATATCTGTGATACTAGTGTATGGGGACAGCTGGCCATTCCGTGAGAGGAAGGTAAGCAGGAGATATCAGTGATACTAGTGTATGGGGACAGCGGGCCATTCCGGGAGAGAAAGGTAAGCAGGAGGTATTGTGATACTAGTGTATAGGGACAGCGGTCCATTCTGGGAGAGAAAGGTAAGCAGGAGATATCTGTGATACTAGTGTATGGGGACAGTGAGCCATTCCGCCAGAGGAAGGTAAGCAGGAGATATCTGTGATACTAGTGTATGGGGACAGCGGGCCATTCCGCCAGAGGAAGGTAAGAGGGAGATATCTGTGATACTAGTGTATGGGGACAGCGGGCCATTTCACCAGAGGAAGGTAAGTAGGAGATATCTGTGATACTAGTGTATGGGGACAGCGGGCCATTCCGCCAGAGGAAGGTAAGTAGGAGATATCTGTGATACTGGTGTATGGGGACAGAGGGCCATTCCAGGAGAGGAAGGTAAGTAGGAGATATCTGTGATACTAGTGTATGGGGACAGCGGGCCATTCCGTGAGAGGAAGGTAAGCAGGAGATATCAGTGATACTAGTGTATGGGGACAGCGGGCCATTCCGGGAGAGAAAGGTAAGCAGGAGGTATTGTGATACTAGTGTATGGGGACAGCGGTCCATTCTGGGAGAGAAAGGTAAGCAGGAGATATCTGTGATACTAGTGTATGGGGACAGTGAGCCATTCCGTGAGAGGAAGGTAAGCAGGAGATATCTGTGATACTAGTGTATGGGGACAGCGGTCCATTCTGGGAGAGAAAGGTAAGCAGGAGATATCTGTGATACTAGTGTATGGGGACAGCGGGCCATTCCGGGAGAGGAAGGTAAGCAGGAGATATCTGTGATACTAATGTATTGGGACAGCGGGCCATTCCGGAAGAGGAAGGTAAGCAGGAGATATCTGTGATACTAGTGTATAGGGACAGCGGGCCATTCCGCCAGAGGAAGGTAAGTATGAGATATCTGTGATACTAGTGTATGGGAACAGCGGGCCATTCCGCCAGAGGAAGGTAAGTAGGAGATATCTGTGATACTAGTCTATGGGGACAGCGGGCCATTCCGCCAGAGGAAGGTAAGTAGGAGATATCTGTGATACTAGTGTATGGGGACAACGGGCCATTCTGGGAGAGATAGGTAAGTAGGAGATATCTGTGATACTAGTGTATGGGGACAGTGAGCCATTCCGGGAAAGGAAGGTAAGTAGGAGATATCTGTGATACTAGTGTATGGGGACAGCGTCCCATTCCGGGAGAGAAAGGTAAGTAGGAGATATCTGTGATACTAGTGTATGGGGACAGCGGGCCATTCCGGAAGAGAAAGGTAAGTAGGAGATATCTGTGATATAGTGTATGGGGACAGCGGGCCATTCCGGGAGAGGAAGGTAAGCAGGAGATATCTGTGATACTAGTGTATGGGGACAGCGGGCCATTCCGGGAAAGGAAGGTAAGCAGGAGATATCAGTGATACTAGCGTATGGGTACAGCGGGCATTCCGGGAGAGGAAGGTAAGCAGGAGATATCTGTGATACTAGTGTATGGGGACAGCGGGCCATTCCGGGAGAGGAAGGTAAGCAGGAGATATCTGTGATACTAGTATATGGGGACAGTAGGCATTCTGGGAGAGGAAGGTAAGCAGGAGATATCTGTGATACTAGTTTATAGGGACAGTGAGCCATTCCGTGAGAGGAAGGTAAGCAGGAGATATCTGTGATACTAGTGTATGGGGACAGCGGGCCATTCTGGGAGAGAAAGGTAAGAAAGATATATCTGTGATACTAGTGTATAGGGACAGCGAGCCATTCCGGGAGAGGAAGGTAAGCAGGAGATATCTGTGATACTAGTGTATAGGGACAGCGGGCCATTCCGGGAGAGGAAGGTAAGCAGGAGATATCTGTGATACTAGTGTATAGGGACAGCGGGCCATTCCGGGAGAGGAAGGTAAGCAGGAGATATCTGTGATACTAGTGTATAGGGATAGTGAGCCATTCCGTGAGAGAAAGGTAAGCAGGAGATATCTGTGATACTAGTGTATAGGGACAGTGGGCCATTCCGTGAGAGGAAGGTAAGCAGGAGATATCTCTGATACTAGTGTATAGGGACAGTGAGCCATTCCGTGAGAGGAAGGTAAGCAGGAGATATCTGTGATACTAGTGTATGGGGACAGCGGGCCATTCTGGGAGAAAAAGGTAAGCAGGAGATATCTGTGATACTAGTGTTTGGGGACAGCGGCCATTCCGGGAGAGGAAGGTAATCAGGAGATATCTGTGATACTAGTGTATGGGGACAGCGGGACATTCCGGGAGAGGAAGGTAAGCAGGAGATATCCGTGATACTAGTGTATGGGGACAACGGGCCATTCCGGGAGATGAAGGTAAGCAGGAGATATCTGTGATACTAGTGTATGGGGACAGCGGTCCATTCTGGGAGAGAAAGGTAAGCACGAGATATCTGTGATACTAGTGTATGGGGACACTGAGCCATTCCGTGAAAGGAAGGTAAGCAGGAGATATCTGTGATACTAGTGTATAGGGACAGCGGGCAATTCCGGCAGAGGATAGTAAGCAGGAGATATCTGTGATACTAGTGTATGGGGACAGCGGGCCATTCCGGGAGAGGAAGGTAAGTAGGAGATATATGTGATACTAGTGTATAGGGACAGCGAGCCATTCCGTGAGAGGAAGGTAAGCAGGAGATATCTGTGATACTAGTGTATAGGGACAGCGGCCAATTCCGGCAGAGGATGGTAAGCAGGAGATATCTGTGATACTAGTGTATGGGGACAGCGGGCCATTCCGGGAGAGGAAGGTAAGCAGGAGATATCTGTGATACTAGTGTATAGGGACAGCGAGCCATTCCGTGAGAGGAAGGTAAGCAGGAGATATCTGTGATACTAGTGTATGGGGACAGCGGGCCATTCTGGGAGAGAAAGGTAAGCAGGAGATATCTGTGATACTAGTGTATGGGGACAGCGGGCCATTCCGGGAGAGGAAGGTAAGCAGGAGATATCTGTGATACTAGTGTATGGTGATAGCGGGCATTCCGGGAGAGGAAGGTAAGCAGGAGATATCTGTGATACTAGTGTATGGGGACAGCGGTCCATTCTGGGAGAGAAAGGTAATCAGGAGATATCTGTGATACTAGTGTATGGGGACAGTGAGCCATTCCGTGAGAGGAAGGTAAGCAGGAGATATCTGTGATACTAGTGTATGGGGACAGCGGTCCATTCTGGGAGAGAAAGGTAAGCAGGAGATATCTGTGATACTAGTGTATGGGGACAGCGGGCCATTCCGGGAGAGGAAGGTAAGCAGGAGATATCTGCGATACTAGTGTATGGGGACAGCGTGCCATTCCGGGAGAGGAAGGCCAGCAGGAGATATCTGTGATACTAGTGTATGGGGACAGTGAGCCATTACGTGAGAGGAAGGTAAGCAGGAGATATCTGTGATACTAGTGTATGAGGACAGCGGTCCATTCTGGGAGAGAAAGGTAAGCAGGAGATATCTGTGATACTAGTGTATAGGGACAGCGGGCCATTCCGCCAGAGGAAGGTAAGTATGAGATATCTGTGATACTAGTGTATGGGAACAGCGGGCCATTCCGCCAGAGGAAGGTAAGTAGGAGATATCTGTGATACTAGTGTATGGGGACAGCGGGCCATTCCGCCAGAGGAAGGTAAGTAGGAGATATCTGTGATACTAGTGTATGGGGACAGCGGGCCATTCTGGGAGAGATAGGTAAGTAGGAGATATCTGTGATACTAGTGTATGGGGACAGTGAGCCATTCCGGGAAAGGAAGGTAAGTAGGAGATATCTGTGATACTAGTGTATGGGGACAGCGTCCCATTCCGGGAGAGAAAGGTAAGTAGGAGATATCTGTGATACTAGTGTATGGGGACAGCGGGCCATTCCGGGAGAGAAAGGTAAGTAGGAGATATCTGTGATATAGTGTATGGGGACAGCGGGCCATTCCGGGAGAGGAAGGTAAGCAGGAGGTATCTGTGATACTAGTGTATGGGGACAGCGGGCCATTCCGGGAAAGGAAGGTAAGCAGGAGATATCAGTGATACTAGCGTATGGGGACAGCGGGCATTCCGGGAGAGGAAGGTAAGCAGGAGATATCTGTGATACTAGTGTATGGGGACAGCGGGCCATTCCGGGAGAGGAAGGTAAGCAGGAGATATCTGTGATACTAGTGTATGGGGACAGCGGGCATTCCGGGAGAGGAAGGTAAGCAGGAGATATCTGTGATACTAGTGTATAGGGACAGTGAGCCATTCCGTGAGAGGAAGGTAAGCAGGAGATATCTGTGATACTAGTGTATGGGGACAGCGGTCCATTCTGGGAGAGAAAGGTAAGCAGGAGACATCTGTGATACTAGTGTATAGGGACAGCGGGCCATTCCGGGAGAGGAAGGTAAGCAGGAGATATCTGTGATACTAGTGTATGGTGACAGCGGGCCATTCCGGGAGAGGAAGGTAAGCAGGAGATATCTGTGATACTAGTGTATAGGGATAGTGAGCCATTCCGTGAGAGGAAGGTAAGCAGGAGATATCTGTGATACTAGTGTATGGGGACAGTTGGCCATTCCGTGAGAGGAAGGTAAGCAGGAGATATCTGTGATACTAGTGTATGGGGACAGCGGGACATTCTGAGAGAGAAAGGTAAGTAAGATATATCTGTGATACTAGTGTATAGGGACAGTGGGCCATTCTGGAAGAGGAAGGTAAGCAGGAGATATCTGTGATACTAGTGTATGGGGACAGTGGGCCATTCCGGGAGAGGAAGTTAAGCAGGAGATATCTGTGATACTAGTGTATAGGGACAGTGAGCCATTCCGTGAGAGGAAGGTAAGCAGGAGATATCTGTGATACTAGTGTATGGGGACAGCGGGCCATTCTGGGAGAGAAAGGTAAGTAAGATATATCTGTGATACTAGTGTATAGGGACAGCGGGCCATTCCGGGAGAGGAAGGTAAGCAGGAGATATCTGTGATACTAGTGTATGGGGACAGCGGGCATTCCGGGAGAGAAAGGTAAGCAGGAGATATCTGTGATACTAGTGTATGGGGACAGCGGTCCATTCTGGGAGAGAAAGGTAAGCAGGAGATATCTGTGATACTAGTGTATGGGGACAGTGAGCCATTCCGTGAGAGGAAGGTAAGCAGGAGATATCTGTGATACTAGTGTATAGGGACAGCGGGCAATTCCGGCAGAGGATGGTAAGCAGGAGATATCTGTGATGCTAGTGTATAGGGATAGTGAGCCATTCCGTGAGAGGAAGGTAAGCAGGAGATATCTGTGATACTAGTGTATGGGGACAGCGGGCATTCCGGGAGAGAAAGGTAAGCAGGAGATATCTGTGATACTAGTGTATGGGGACAGAGGTCCATTCTGGGAGAGAAAGGTAAGCAGGAGATATCTGTGATACTAGTGTATGGGGACAGAGGTCCATTCTGGGAGAGAAAGGTAAGCAGGAGATATCTGTGATACTAGTGTATGGGGACAGTGAGTCATTCCGTGAGAGGAAGGTAAGCAGGAGATATCTGTGATACTAGTGTATAGGGACAGCGTGCCATTCCGGGAGAGGAAGGTAATCAGGAGATATCTCTGATACTAGTGTATGGGGACAGTGGGCCATTCCGTGAGAGGAAGGTAAGCAGGAGATATCTGTGATACTAGTGTATAGGGACAGTGAGCCATTCCGTGAGAGGAAGGTAAGCAGGAGATATCTGTGATACTAGTGTTTGGGGACAGCGGGCCATTCTGGGAGAGAAAGGTAAGCAGGAGATATCTGTGATACTAGTGTATGGGGACAGCGGCCATTCCGGGAGAGGAAGGTAATCAGGAGATATCTGTGATACTAGTGTATGGGGACAGCGGGCCATTCCAGGAGAGGAAGGTAAGCAGGAGATATACGTGATACTAGTGTATGGGGACAGCGGGCCATTCCGGGAGAGGAAGGTAAGCAGGAGATATCTGTGATACTAGTGTATGGGGACAGCAGGCCATTCCGGGAGAGGAAGGTAAGCAGGAGATATCTGTGATACTAGTGTATGGGGACAGCAGGCCATTCCGGGAGAGGAAGGTAAGCAGGAGATATCTGTGATACTAGTGTATGGGGAAATCGGGTAAATTGCCCAATAACTAAATGTCTACAATTGCAGGTGAAAATATCCGTTGTCACCTGCTTTTGTTGAAATTAAGTGATGATGAATAGACCCCCAAGTCTGGATAATTAATAAATATGCCCCAATAGAAGTCATATGTAGGGCCAGATTATAGGCGGGACGATCATTGCGGGGGGCACTCAGCAAACCTGGTCCTGAACCGGGCCATTCTAGATCCTCCCTGGCCGACTCCTGGCAGTCTGTCACTCACAGATGGACTCTTAAGACGTAGACGGCAGTAGCTTTTGGGTGGCCACTGACCAGGCAATGAGTGCCTGCCGATCTCTAAGCCCGGCCCCCGCGCTAATGATGCAGCGATTCGCGGTTGTATGGGTAGGGGGCGGGGCCTAATGCTGTGACATGCCCGCCCCTGTCAGGAACATGAAGCTGAAACAGGTAGTGTGTGTGCTTGCAGTTTTCCTCTCTGTCTCCCTCCTACTTTCCCTGTGTCTCCCCCTCTCTCCTTCTGTCTCTCCTCCTCTCTTTGCCTCCCTCCCTCTCTGTCTTCCTCCTTCTTTCTCCCTCCTCCTCTCTTCCCCTCCCTTCCTCCCACCCTCTTTCTCCCTACCTCTCTCTTACTCCCTCTGTCTCTCTCTCCCTCTCTTTGTCTCCCTCATCTCCCCCACTTTCTATTTCTCTCCCCCCCTCTCAATTTTACTCTTTCCGCCTCCTCTCTCTCCCTAGGTAAAGGGCATAGTAGTAGTGGCTGCAGGGGGCCGTGGAAATTTTACTGGTAGGAGCCCCCACAACTTAGTTGCTCCGGGGCCCCGGCAAACCTTAATCCGGCCCTGTACATATGACTGAGCCTATCCCACCATATGCAGCCAGAGATGCCCCAATCTGTCCGGTTCCTTCCGTCACACGGAAACCGTGTAAACCTTTGCCACGATCTGCAGACACCACCATTTTGCCCCACTAAGCTATGTACTTCATGTGCAAACACATTTGCAGTGAAAGGTTGATTTTGTCATGGTATTGTGTGAAGATTATATATATATATATATATATATATATATATATATATATATGTGTGTGTGTGTGTGTTTGTCATAACTCCGGCAGAAATGAAACTGCAACAGGGCCATTGGCAGGGCGTTCTGAGGAGATTAAACACATTCCTGAACTGCGCTCAATCGCTGATATAAATAAACTTATGCTCTGTAATATGTTATGATGAATCATTACCAGGCAGGAAAATGTCAGCTGATAAAGTACATCTCTGGAATAATACGTTTCTGTAGTAGTTTCACACTTTAATATTTGTCACATTTTAAATGGTTTAAAATGACTTTTCCCTGGCGTTACATGGCGGAGCCCTCTCTTCCAGCGTCTGTATGAGGATCTTATGTCTGTAGTATTTAGGAATAAGAAATAAACATAATAATAAGATATATCCTTTAAACTGAACCAATTGTTAAGACACAGAGGAGGCAGCCATTTTGTCAGTGCCGTCTATCACATCACTTACAACCAATTACCTTTTGCCTCGCTGATGTCACAGGTTCCTACTGTAGTGAAGCCATATGGTGCATACACACGGTCAGATTTGTCAGATCTGTCAGATGAACGATTTGAACGATTCTACCAAAGATTTTAACGATTTTTGACTGCATTAAAATGAATGGAATCGTCCAAGTCTGACTGCAAACACATCAGATGTCAGATATTGTTATCTGACCATCGGGAACGCGCATCGTTCATCATTCAGACATGTCAGATATGTCAGATTTTCCTTCAGATATGAACGATTGAACAATTTTTTAAATCGTTATCGTTCAGATCTGAAGAAAAATCTGACCGTGTGTATGCACCAATAGGGTGCTGGGGTGCCTCTGCTGTGTTTAGTTACTAGGTATACATAAAAATGTTCCTCAACTTTATGTATTGGATAGAGATGTGCGTGGACCCCCGGGTTTTACTTTTGGTTTTGGCAAAACCACCCTCACGTGTTTTGGTTCAGATTCGGTTCTGGTTTTAGTTTTGGATTTCTTTAAAATTTATAAAAACAGCTAAAAACATGCAATCCAAAACTCAAGATTCTGTTTTTAAATCCGAGTCCAGAATTTTACAGCAGACCCAAGCTGGTTCTACTCGGAACCCAATAAGTGTTCCGAGCAGAGACTCAATGCGACTCGGGATCCCAAAGTTCAGGCCTGTTAATTTTTCAGGAAAACCAAACTTAACATCTCTAGTATTGGAAGCAAAACATGAATCGCACAATGCACACTTATGGGCAATAGCTCAGACTATCAGTCCAGATAGGTGTGAAAGCAACACGAGGCCTGGTGTGCTGACGTAATGAATAATGATACATATATCAGGGGAGAGGGAGTGCCGGTCCAACAGCTGGAAGGCCTGCGTTCTGCAAAACATAATTTCTCTGTACTGAATGCAAACGTCTCTGACATGGCTCACCTTGCCCATTCCTGCATGAGCGTGCCCCAACTTCACCACCACTGGAAAATTCGGTGTTGTCAGCTATGAGAAATAGAGAGAAAAGAAAAATGACGTCATGTGAAATGTCAGCTCATGTGGCTAATGTCACGCAAAGAAACACCTGCAAGAAATTATCACTTAAAAAAAAATAATCAAAACTCACTATGTTTATTTTTATTTACTCCAGAAACGCTACTTTTTATGCTGATAAGCACCTGGCGCCAGTCTACACTTTATTCCAGTTGGCGTATCCTGCCTATTGCTAGGTACGTTGGCATTAGGAGAGGTAGGAGACAGATTCAGCAGAACATTTTAGTTGCAGAATAAAAGAAAAGTTTTATTATAGCTTAACATTTTTTTTTTTTTAAATCAGAAGATAAGTTCTTCGCTTCAGGGAAAGCCTAGCAGGGTGGAGAACCCCTGTCCTACCTTGGGCTATTATAGGGTGCCAACAATGAGGGATAGGCAAGATGCCCCTTCTGCGTACAGTGTGTGCCCTAAGGACAGTCATTGCACAGTGATCCTATGAGACTGTGGGGCCTATTCATCATCACTTAATTTTCACAAAAGCAGGTGAAACTGCACACAAAATTACGTTATTGGGCCATTCATCAATGAGGTAAAGCAGGAGATATCACAGATATCTCCTACTTACCTTCCTCTTGCGGTGTGGTCCGCTGTCCCCATACACTAGTATCACAGATATCTCCTACTTACCTTCCTTTCCCGGAATGGTCTGCTGTCCCCATACACTAGTATCACAGATATCTCCTACTTACCTTCCTCTTGCGGTGTGGTCCGCTGTCCCCATACACTAGTATCACAGATATCTCCTATTTACCTTCCTCTTGCGGAATGGTCCACTGTCCCCATACACTAGTATGGGGACAGAATTCATCAAGCTCCGAAAATCTAATATTTTCAGAGCTCGACTGTGGGAGCATTCTCCTGCTCTGGGTTCCCTCCGCCCCTGTCCGACGCCTTCCGCTGGACGTCGGCGAGCTTGTGCGCATGCGTAACCTGTAGGTCGCGCATGCGCAGTCCCGTATCTGCTCCAAAATGGAACAGTGAAGCGGCTTGCGGGGACAGCTGATATCGCATCAGCTGTCACCGTGCTGGAGCAATGATGAATTGCTTCGGTAGCAGCGGCGAGTCAGAATGCCCAATAATTAACATCATGAATAGGCCCCTATTGTTGTCCGCTGGGCACCGATAAGCCATTCCAGTGGTGACTAAAATGGGGGGAAACCCCTGGCAGCTTTGCCACGGACTGCAATTTCATCAATGAGTTGATGTAGATATCTGTTACTGTTGTACAGACAATCGCTGCTTTTTAATAAAACAGCTTTATAATGGGGGTAAGGTGCAATCAGGGAGATTGGTAGAGTCTTCAGGGAGTCAGGGAGATTGCTACTATTTCAGGGAGCCAGGGAGATTGCTACTATTTCAGGGAGTCTGCCTGACAATGAGGGAGAGTTGGCAAGTATGGTCTTCCCTCACTACCCGTCCTCCCTCACTACCCGTCTTCCCTCGCTACCAGTCCTCCCTCGCTACCAGTCCTCTCTCGCTACCAGTCCTTTCTCACTACCAGTCTTCCCTCGCTACCCGTCCTCCCTCGCTACCCGTCTTCCCTCACTACCCGTCCTCCCTCACTACCCGTCCTCCCTCACTACCCGTCTTCCCTCACTACCCGTCCTCCCTCACTACCTGTCTTACCTCACTACCAGTCTTCCCTCACTACCCGTCCTCCCTCACTACCAGTCTTCCCTCACTACCCGTCTTCCCTCACTACCCATCCTCACTCACTACCAGTCTTCCCTCACTACCAGTCTTCCCTCACTACCAGTCCTCCCTCACTACCAGTCTTCCCTCACTACCCGTCCTCCCTCACTACCCGTCCTCCCTCACTACCCATATTCCCTCACTACCAGTCCTCCCTCGCTACCCGTCCTCCCTCACTACCTGTCCTCTCTCACTACCCGTCTTCCCTCACTACCCGTCCTCCCTCACTACCATTCACTACCATTCTTCCCTCACTACCAGTCTTCCCTCACTACCCGTCCTCCCTCACTACCAGTCTTCCCTCACTACCAGTCTTCCCTCACTAACCGTCCTCCCTCACTACCAGTCTTCCCTCACTACCAGTCTTCCCTCACTACCCGTCCTCCCTCACTACCAGTCTTCCCTCACTACCCATCCTCCCTCACTACCCGTCCTCTCTGACTACCAGTCTTCCCTCACTACCCGTCTTCCCTCACTACCCGTCCTCCCTCACTACCAGTCTTCCCTCACTACCAGTCTACCCTCACTACCAGTCCTCCCTCACTACCAGTCCTCCCTCACTACCAGTCCACCCTAATTACCAGTCCTCCCTCACTACCAGTCCTCCCTCACTACCAATCCACCCTAATTACCAGTCCTCCCTCACAACCAGTTCACCCTAATTACCAGTCCTCCCCCACTACCAGTCTTCCCTCACTACCAATCCACCCTAACTATCAGTCTTCCCACACTACCAGTCCTCCCTAATTACCAGTCCTCCGTCACTACCAGTCCTCCCTAATTACCAGTCCTCCCTCATTACCAGTCCTCCATCACTACCCGTCCTCCCTCACTACCCGTCCTCCCTCACATCCAGTTCTCCCTAAATCTGAGCATGACGTGTCCGGTTTAGAAAGTAACTTAGTTACATACAGTAGTGGGGGGATAACAACACTTTATGGTACAAGCCGCATGTCCGTGACATTATCATTCAGTGTTATATTACATTCCTCCATCCTGTAAGATTTACTCTGTGGAGCGGCAGGAGACATCTCCACTCCCATCTCACACAGAGCCAGAATGTTGCACAAAGGCATCACTGCTTCTATCACTTCTCTGTCAGCTCTCAGGAAAACCAGGATTGTTATACCATAGTCCAAGGACTGATCATAATAATAGTGTATGAGGTGGGACAGGTAATGAGCTGTCTGTGCATGATCTAGGCATGATCTGCAATGGATAAAGTGGGAAAGTCAAATGACCTATACTGCCATACATATCAAAGTATGGAACTGCTGTACTGTAAGCTCCCAGGGCATATACCACATCTCAACCATCCGACTGTGGGCAGAACAGTCGACATGCCGACCCACCCTCAGGTCGCAAGTGGGGAGGTTGGGAGAGAATGTAAACAGTACAGGCGTGAGCCCAGCAGATCGGGGAGTGATGGGCACTCCACCAGAGTGACAGGAATATGGGGGTGCTGGATGGCCAAGCCCCTTTACAGGCGAGCATGGGTGTCCTCTTCCCTGCGTCCACATGTTGAGAGCCATGCAGTGGGCTGTTGTGAATGACAAATATTCTCTATACAGCTCCTCGTAAATAAACTATAATAATGCTGCCCTGTTGGCTGGGTGTGTGTAGCCCCTTTGGTTGGGTATCGCAGTGTGTGTAGCCCCATTGGTTGGGATCGCAGTGTGTGTAGCCCCATTGGTTGGGTATCGCAGTGTGTGTAGCCCCATTGGTTGGGTATCGCAGTGTGTGTAGCCCCATTGGGTGGGTATCGCAGTGTGTGTAGCCCCAGGGTATGGCAGTGTGTGTAGCCCCATTGGTTGGGTATCGCAGTGTGTGTAGCCCCATTGGTTGGGTATCGCAGTGTGTGTAGCCCCATTGGTTGGGTATCGCAGTGTGTGTAGCCCCATTGGTTGGGTATCGCAGTGTGTGTTGCCCCAAGGCACGTTGGTAGGCAGCGGAGACATAATAATGTGCTAGGAGAGCATGTTGGTGTGCAGGTGGGGGCATGTTGGTGTGCAGGGGGCACCTTGATGTGCTGGGAGAGCACGTTGGTGTGCATAGGGCACGTTAGTATGCAGCGGAGACATAATAATGTGCTAGGAGAGCATGTTGGTGTGCAGACGAGGGACATGTTGGTGGATTGGGGCCATGTAAAGGAAAATAAAAAATCTATGTACAACCGCTAGCGATCTGGGTTAAAAATACTTATATAGAGATTATAAAATTTGCGCCTGATAAACATTAGGTCACCACGCACATTTGCGTGTGTGTGAGTGTATACAAACAAGAAATGCACACTACTGTGGCAGGAGAAAGCCAGTGCTGAGGCAGTAAGGGGGCGTTGGTATGTGTTCTTCTGTACAAACCTTATGGGATACGATACTGGAGTCTGACCCTAATTAGTGCTGGTGAGACAATGGGCTGGACCGCTCGCTATCGATCTCCGGTGCCAGTGGTAACAATCCACGGGGTCATTACAAGCAGTAAAATTCCATTGAGGCCAATTCGTGTCCTGTTTGTAATTTAACATTTCACCCACTTATAAGAATGATCTATCCCGAGGCCTAAATCAGCCACATCAGTCACACGGGATTAGTCATACACATTAGACAAAAGGACAGTAGAACAACGCACTGCGCTCTGTAAATGTGATACACAAACTCACCCGTCCTGAAGTGACTGCGACTGTTGCAATGAAACACAGCTGCATCACAAAGTACAATAAATCACTAAAAATAATAATACTATAAAAGGTCAGTTTGTGGTGGGCTTAGAGGAGCCCATTTGTTTCCCTGCGTCCCAGGCTCCAAAAAACGTACAAAGTAAGCAGCGTGTGCCTGACAAGATCCTATGTGAAAAAAAAACAAGAGCGCTGAATAAGATTATTTTATTGTTACTGGAAGCGAGCCTACAGTATACACACAAGTATATAATACAGTCAATAAACTGGTTTCATCGTGAAAAAATGAATCTAAAAAACTAAAACCTGGGAAAAAAATATTACAATCCAATTATTGATTATTAATGGAGGGAAATCCCATAGCAGCCAATCAGAGTCTGCCATTTTGTCGTGCACAGTTTGGAAAGTGACCACAAACATCTGATTGGTTGCCAATAGGAAACTAATTCAGTATTTAAAAAATCAATGACCATTATGGAGATTGCGGCACGGGATACTATTTCGGAGATTGCAGCACAGGAAAGTCTATCTAGACAGGACAGCGTGGGGCTTATTGACATCCACCTGCCCAGATCCTGTGTATAACGATGCCCTGTAACCACAGTAACCTCAGCTGTCTGCCGAACGTCAGAGGAACAGCATCCCTCAGCGTAAGTGACAAACCTCAGGCCTGTGTCACAGCCATCCAACTCATTCTCTCAATACTGTGATGTGTGCTGATAGCTTTACATTACACGTAGGCTTTTACTCAGACTATTAAAGTTAGATTTGTTTCTCTAATTTGCATGACGGGGAACATTAATCCCCCTTATGGATCCTATGGAACAGAAGATAGGGTCAGGATGCAATTCAGTAAGGAGTGCATGTCCTGGCTGTATGCCCTATGTGATGCCTGAACGCACTATGGGGTCTATTTACTAAGCAGTGTTAGGAGACAGAGTGAAAAGTGATAAGAAAGTGATAAGGTGCCAGCCAATCAGCTCCCAATTGTCATCTCACAGGCTGTGTTTGAAAAATGGCAGTTGGGAGCTGATTGGCTGGCACCTTATCACAGACTTATCACTTTTCACTCTGTCTACTAACACTGCTTAGTAACTAGAACCCTTAATAACAAAGGTACTGTAGTTACACTTCACTGTAAATACCTGCAGCAGTACAGTACATACACAACATCCTTATAGAACCTCCACTCCTCTCCGTGTCTCCATACTTACGGGTTGATTCGGAGGTGATCGCTATATAGCACAAAATTATGCTAAAGCTGCAGGAGGCGTCCTAAGTAAAGTGACGGCCACTGCCGGCTTTTGTGATCTGCTGGTTGCCTCCAAACACGCAGCATCGGATTAACTGCGTAACCATCGGACATCTGAGGATGTCGAGCAAAGGACGCAGCCACTGGCTTCGGTACTCAGAGAAAATGGTCACGCTCCTGTTTTCTGGAACACTGCCCATCACTGCCCCCCCTCCCCAAACGCATTTCGATCATGGTGCAGCGATTGGGGCACTCACGGGCAAAACATCGCAACCCCTGATCTGCGGCTCCTGTGCATGCACAGATCCTCAAACATCGGCCAACTGCGTAAATAATAATCGAAACAGCGTCCCCCTCTGAACCAGCTCCTTAGAGCAAAATGTAGTAAGGGTGTATTTGCCCCGATCACTAAAAGCTCTGTTTTCCAAACTATGACAAGTTCTGTGTATATGAATATAGACATTCCATAAAAGCACATCAATCTCAGGGTCTGTATAGCTGAAAAGTTTATTTAAAAGAAAAAAATAATGAAACGTTTCGGTAATGCACTGTAATTACCTGGTCTTGATAATGGCGCAGTAATTGCGTGAACTTTTGAAATGCGTCATTAAGCTATACGCGTGCGGAGAGTGCCGTACTTTTTGGGCTATATCTATGGAAAGTTTGGATATTACATGAGTCACCAATTGACTTAAAAACACTGTAGAACTATCAACCCCTATCATCCCTTATCATTCCCTATCACCCTCTTTCATCCCCTATCATCCCTTATCATCCCTTGTCATCCCCTATCATCCCTTGTCATCCCTTATCATCCCCTATCATTCCTTATCATCCCCTATCATCCCTTATCATCCCCTATCATCCCTTATCATCCCCTATCATCCCTTGTCATCCCCTATCATCCCTTATCATCCCCTATCATCCCTTATCATCCCCTATCATCCCTTGTCATCCCCTATCATCCCTTATCATCCCCTATCATCCCTTATCATCTCCTATCATCCCTTATCATCACCTATCATCCCTTGTCATCCCCTATAATCCCCTATCATCCCTTATCAATCCTTATCATCCCTTATCATCCCCTATCATCCCCTATCATCCCTTATCATCCCCTATCTTCTCTTATCATCCCCTATAATCCCCTATCAATCCTTATCATCACCTATCATCCCTTATCATTCCTATCACCCCCTATCATCCCTTATCACCCCCTATCATTCCTATCATCTCCTATCATCCCTTATCATCCCCTATCATCCCTTATCATCCCCTATCACCCCCAATCACCCCCTATCATCCCTTAACATTCCCTATCATCCCTTATCACCCCCTATCATCCCTTATCATCCCCTATCATCCCTTATCAGTCCTTATCATCCCTTATCATCCCCTATCATCCCTTATCATCTCTTATCATCCCCTATCATCCCTTATCAGTCCTTATCATCCCCTATCATCTCTTATCATCCCCTATAATCCCTTATCATCCCCTATCATCTCTTATCATCCCTTATCATCCCCTATCATCCCTTATCATCCTCTATCAGTCCTTATCATCCTCTATCAGTCCTTATCATCCCTTATCATCCCTTATCATTCCTATCACCCCCTATCATCCCTTATCACCCCCTATCATTCCTATCATCCCTTATCATCCCCTATCATCCCTTATCATCCCCTATCACCCCCTATCATCCCCAATCACCCCCTATCATCCCTTATCATTCCCTATCATCCCTTATCACCCCCTATCATCCCTTATCACCCCCTATCATCCCTTATCATCCCCTATAATCCCTTATCAGTCCTTATCATCCCTTATCATCCCCTATCATCTCTTATCATCCCCTATAATCCCTTATCAGTCCTTATCATCCCCTATCATCTCTTATCATCCCCTATAATCCCTTATCATCCCCTAACATCCCTTATCATCCCCTATCATCTCTTATCATCCCTTATCATCCCCTATCATCCCTTATCATCCCCTATCAGTCCTTATCATCCCCTATCATCCCTTATCATCCCCTATCAGTCCTTATCACCCCTATCATCCCTTATCATCCCCTATCATCCCTTGTCATCCCTTATCATCCCCTATCAGTCCTTATCATCCCTTATCAGCCCTTATCATCCCCTATCATCCCTTATCATCCCCTATCAGCCCTTATCATCCCCTATCAGTCCTTACCATCCCCTATCATCCCTTATCAGTCCTTATCATCCCCTATCATCCCCTATCAGCCCTTATCATCCCCTATCAGTCCTTATCATCCCTTATCAGTCCTTATCATCCCCTATCATCCCTTATCATTCCCTATCATCCCTTATCACCTCCTATCATCCCTTATCACCCCTTATCATCCCCTATCAATCCTTATCATCCCTTATCATCCCCTATCAGTCCTTATCATCCCTTATCATCCCCTATCATCCCCTATCATCCCTTATCATCCCCTATCATCCCTTATCACCCCCTATCATTCCTATCATCCCCTATCATCCCTTATCATTCCCTATCATCCCTTATCACCCCCTATCATCCCTTATCACCCCCTATCATCCCTTATCATTCCTTATCATCCCCTATCATCCCTTATCACCCCCTATCATCCCTTATCACCCCCTATCATCCCTTATCATTCCTTATCATCCCCTATCATCCCTTATCATCCCCAATCACCCCCTATCATCCCTTATCATTCCCTATCATCCATTATCACCCCCTATCATCCCTTATCACCCCCTATCATCCCCTATCATGCCTTATCATCCCCTATCATCCCTTATCACCCCCTATCATCCCTTATCATTCCTATCATCCCCTATCATCCCCTATCATCCCTTATCATTCCTATCATCCCTTATCACCCCCTATCATCCCCTATCATCCCTTATCATCCCCTATAATCCCCTATCATCCCTTATCAGTCCTTATCATCCCTTATCATCCTTTATCATTCCCTATCATCTCTTATCATCCCCTATAATCCCTTATCATCCCCTATCATCCCTTATCAGTCCTTCCATCCCCTATCATCTCTTATCATCCCCTATAATCCCTTATCATCCCCTATCATCTCTTATCATCCCTTATCATCCCCTATCATCCCTTATCATCCCCTATCAGTCCTTATCATCCCCTATCATCCCTTATCATCCCCTATCAATCCTTATCATACCCTATCAGTCCTTATCATCCCCTATCATCCCCTATAATCCCTTGTCATCCCCTATCATCCCTTATCATCCCCTATCATCCCTTATCATCCCCTATCATCCCTTATCAGTCCTTATCATCCCTTATCATCCCCTATCATCCCTTATCATCCCCTATCATCTCTTATCATCCCCTATCAGCCCTTATCATCCCCTATCAACCCTTATCATCCCCTATCATTCCTTATCATCCCCTATCATCCCTTATCATCCCCTATCATCCCTTATCAGTCCTTATCATCCCCTATCATCCCTTATCATCCCCTATCAGCCCTTATCATCCCCTATCAGTCCTTACAATCCCCTATCATCCCTTATCAGTCCTTATCATCCCCTATCAGCCCTTATCATCCCTTATCAGTCCTTATCATCCCCTATCATCCATTATCATCCCCTATCAGCCCTTATCAGTCCTTATCTTCCCTTATCAGTCCTTATCATCCCCTATCATCCCCTATCAGTCCTTATCATCCCCTATCAGCCCTTATCATCCCCTATCAGTCGTTATCATCCCCTATCATCCCTTATCATCCCCTATCAGTCCTTATCATCCCCTATCAGTCCTTTTCATCCCCTATCAGCCCTTATCATCCCCTATCATCCCTTATCAGTCCTTATCATCTCCTATCATCCCTTATCATCCCCTATCATCCTCTATCATCCCTTATCATCCCGTCAGTCCTTATCATCTCCTATCAGTCCTTATCACCCCTTATCAGTCCTAATCATCCCCTATCAGTCCTTATCATCCCCTATCATCCCTTGTCATCCCCTATCATCTCCTATCATCCCCTATCATCCCTTATCATCCCCTAACATCTCCTATCATCCCTTATCATCCCCTATCATCCCTTATCATCTCCTATCATCCCTTATCATCCCCTATCATCTCCTATCATCCCCTATCATCTCCTATCATCCCCTATCATCCCTTATCATCCCCTATCATCTCCTATCATCCCTTATCATCCCCTATCATCTCCTATCATCCCCTATCATCTCCTATCATCCCTTATCTTCCCCTATCATCCCTTATCATCCCCTATCATCCCCTATCATCTCCTATCATCCCCTATCATCCCTTATCATCCCCTATCATCTCCTATCATCCCTTATCATCCCCTATCATCCCTTATCATCTCCTATCATCTCTTATCATCCCCTATCATCTCCTATCATCCCTTATCTTCCCCTATCATCCCTTATCATCCCTTATCATCCCCTATCAGCCCTTATCATCCCCTATCATCCCCTATCATCTCTTATCATCCATTATCTCTGCTTATCGTGGCTATAAGGATCTACTTTCCAGGCACATTTACACAAGATACTACACTATCAGGCACATGTTCCCCTCTTTACCTTATATACTGTACATACTGTAGTAGTTTTTGGACCAGTAACGCTGGTGGTGGGCATGCAAAATTCATAATAAATTGGAACTGCATGGGTAACTGTAGCTGCTGTGTGGACAGAGGGGTGATGGGCTCCTTAGTTTAACAATGTGCTGTACTAAGTCTTAAGGGGTATATATCGTAGCCTGAGGTGGGTGTTGGTAGGAGGGTGTGGATGGGATCTCAAATGCTGCCACAGACTCTGTTAGTCTCTCCTTTGCCATAGAATAATAATTAATATTATTATTATTACCAGTTATTTATATAGCGCACACATATTCCGCAGCGCTTTGCAGGGGCGTGCATGAATTATCCACTGCGATGGCCTACACAGCCTGAGGCCTCATAGCGTGCGTGGTTATTAGCAATTTCTGAGTAAGGTCAGGGCTTCTGCAAGTGAGCGCGAGGCTCCGATGGTATCCGATTGTACCGATGGTTTTGCGGTCCTGCTAAACATTACAGATGTGTAGTAAGTAAAGTGGACGTCCTTGTGCAGAGCTGCGAGGGAATAGTGACTGCAATGGATTAGCATATTATCGCAGTTGAACTGCGTGCGTAATCACTATTGCATACACAGTTGCCTACGTTAGTGAATCAGGCCCTTTGTACTATATACAATAATACCTGTCATTAGCATCATACTACAGGTGCCTATAAATAGTATTGTATGGCTCTGACTGTAAGAAGATCATGTGGCACTCTGTATGATCTGCCCAGCAGGAGTAGGAGCTTACAGGCCCATATAGTGGTAGTAGGGATAGTGGTACAGATGCAGGAAGGCGGCTGGGTTTTGGCATGCAAGGGGGGGGGGGGTTTCAGGAGCTAACAGTCAGGGGTCTGGAGAGCATGGCATGAGCATGCAGCCTTAATGCATCTTTCCCGCTATAAGGGAGTTGCAGTGTTTCCCATTCAACAGTTTGGAAGTGAGTATGTGTCGGAGTCAGGCAGCCATTGAGATCTGTGATTGGAGGGAGGGGGCGGGGTCTCCCTGCAGCTCTCACTGCACCACTGCTAGACTGACATTTGTAGGACAGGGTTCAACATGCAGCACTCCAGCTGCTGTGGCACTACACATCCCAGCATGCCCTGTCATCGTTTTCGCATGCCCTAAAGCATCTAAACTGTCCCTGATTTCTCCAAAGTTTTAAGGATTTGATTTTGTAAATTATGGTCCTTGAAACTGTCCCTAAATCTCTCAGGGGTCTATTCATTTTGTTAATTATCAGGGTCCGAGCGCACGCCGATAATGAACATTTTTCCTACTAGCGGTGAGCGCCGGAACAATTCATCTTTGCTCTGACGCAGAGACAGCTGATCCATAAATGAGCTGTCTCCCCGAATATTTCTTTCGGAGCAGTGGGCAGCAGACTTGCGCCTGCGTGAACTAGAGTTTTTTGCATTTGTGTATGCATTGGAAAGTTGGAATTCCCCATTGGGAACTCCCAGTGGTACATAAAGAGAAGGGATCCCAAAAATATATCTATAGATCGTAGAGAGAGGAATTGGGAACTGCGGCTATTTCAAATTCCTTTCACATATATTACTGCTAGAGGAATAAAAACCTGCATTTCCCTAATACAGTTTTACCAGTGACAACTTCTCAGAAAAAGTCTGAAACTTTTCAGAAAGTGATGAAAGAATGACGGGCGCAACTTCTGCACGCACGGAAGTTCCAGCGACATCTCACAACATACGCAATTAACCCCGACCTATACAATGCTTCAAGCTACATACCCAGCATCTGTACTATAAAGCTTTGCTGCCATCGAATAAAACACAGCACGTCATGTAGAGTTTAAATAAACAGATTTAGTTCGACGTAATACAATATTAATCTATTAATCATACATTCTGATTGTTGACACAAACATTAGGCCGATCTTGTTTTCATTGCATAGAAAAATCAGGAGATAGTAGTTTTCCATGTAAGCCTATAGACTTTATCCATCAGAATGTCCAGAAACAGTCACTGGTTGCGGAATGGTCTCAGGAAGGCGTCCTACTGGTATAATATGAGAGAAATGAGAGCTGCTCTAATTAGGGGATCATTCAGTGTCGCCGCACCCCACGCCTCTGTGATGAAACATTCGCGCAGCAGACGCGACTTCGGGACTTTCTCAAGGAACAAAATTAATGACGACAAACGTCAACACATTTCATTCAGAAATGTGAGCGTTATGGGGTCAGAGGGTCTTTTCCTGTCTGAACGTTATATTATAACAGATCACAGGGGAGATGAATCAAAGCTTCTAAAAAGGGCAAGTAGAGAAACTGCCCATAACATCCAATCATATTTATCTAGTATATTCCATAAAATGATAGGTAGAATCTGATTGGTGGCAATGGGTAACTTCTCCAATTGTCCTCTTCAGAAAGTTTGATACATCCCACCATGTGATGTCACCCACCCATGTCACTGTAAAAGCCTGAAACTGTAGTATGACGGGGTCTACTAATTCACAGATGAGACAGTGATAAAAACAAATATCACCACGATTTATCAATATATATAAAAATACATTTGTACTGCTGAGGCAGCTAAACAGTGGTCAGGACAAGAATGGGTTAGTCTTGTGGGATTACGGCCAGATCCCCCGTTCACAGTGGAACTGAACCCCCAAATGTAGGCTTCGAGTTCCACTTTTTGTGACAAAATAATAATAAAATAACTGTCGTTAATAATAGATTTAAAATATAAAAATATAAAAAATAATTAAAAAAGTCATCACCTTTGATAAATCTTTTTTTTTAAACTATAAAATATCTCTTTCCTATGTTATCTAAATCCTGAGATGGCGATAACAGAAGAGGTTTGGCGGTGATACATGTAACGTCACAATGCCTGTTAAATAGGCTTCCACATGATTTGCTATACGGTGCATCTTAATGTTGGCGGTACCCCCTAGGTCGAGATTGTAGGGTCATAGGCGAATTAAGAGTGGAAGGGGCCCATGGGCAGTCTCGGTGAACTTGCCGTGACTAATATGCATACGCATAATGGCCAGCTATTTAGAACCGTAATTAGGTGGTGGGCGAATAGTGCTGTCGTCTGGGATGCAGGTCCTAGGGGGCGGCACCGTCGGTCTCCCTTGAAACCTGCGTTTGGCTTGCAGGGTAGCAGGAACAGCACCCTGCACACAAGAAAACCTCCAAAAAGCTGCCCAGAGTGTCCTGGAGTCCCAGTGGGCCTACAGTTACTTGCTCACAGAACCTCCCGGAGTGACCTGAGGACTCTCTGGGCAGTCAGTCAGCCATTTCCTTGTCCTGGCAGCCCCGCCCCTTAGCATGACATCATGATAATGTCACATTTCAGGGGTGAGGCCAACACAGGGTGGTGAATCAACCTGCTACATCCCTGGCGCCATTTTTCCAGTGATGTCTGCTGCATCAGCAGGATAATTATAGATGCAACCCTGGGTTGGGTAGCATTCTTACTCTCAGGGGCTTAACAACCGCTGGAGCATCCCATGGGTGTGTTCTGAGGCCCAGCGGTGAAAGGGAGGGGCCTGTCTCTGTGTCCATCTGCTCCAGAGGCCCCGCCCTGCTCTTCTGATTGGTTGGCGCATGCGCAGTGGAGCCCCTTATGGACTTCTGTAATAATTATCGCTGTGTGGCACAGGAAGGGGTCCGCCTGTGCGGTATGTAGATACGCATCACCAGGACTCTCATACCATACTAGGGGCGTGGTGACGGCAATCTATGTCCCTGCGTCCTCTGCTACTACAATAAAGAATCTATTAATTACAGAAGCCCCCAGTCTGCTTCTCCGCTGCAGTAAATAAGCAAAAGGTTATTTATACCCCTTTCACATCGCTATTGGCAGGGCGCACCTGGTATTTGTACACGCGTCGATCCCGGTTGCGACCTGCCTGAGACCGCTTTCAGACTGGCGGCCCGACCCAGCACCGCCATCACTCCTGAGCCGTCGCGCTTGGAGATGAGATCATCTCCAAGCACCAGCTCTCCCTATGCAGTGAACGGGACCCGTGTCGCCTCGACCCGGGTTACCCGTTCACACCGCACCGCGGGCCAGCTTGAACTCGTGTTCAACCCGGCGTTACCCTGGTTGAAATGCCGGGTCGCTCGAACCAGGTTATTTCAACTGGGTCCTTTCACACTGCGCAGTAACCCGGGTTAATTGATGGCAGTGTGAAAGGGGTATTAGTTGCTAATCATAGTCAGTAATATAGATTATAATACACAGATACAATATACAACAAACAAAGACACGCTGGGAGATTACTTTATTAATATGACACATTGTAGGGATAAATATGTGCCATGTAATTCATTGATATGTTATAACGTCCATTAAATGGATTATCTGTTGCATGATGGACACAATCTTTACATTAATACGTTAGGTTACCTAAGTACATAAAAACATTCGGGGGGATTTCCTTTTTCATTAATCTAAAAATTCCCATACGCAGCCCCTTCAGTGGTCCCCGGGGGCTCATTTGTAGCCTGGAATGTAGCTGAATAGCTCATTACATTCACTTTCAGTTATCAGCTGGGATGTAGCATGTTCCCACAGAATAGCACAATGGGTTATATATATCTTTATTTTGTGACTGGAATACAGTATATGTAAACTGTTCATCAAAATCGCTGTTATTTCCATGCTAAGGTATCAATTGTGACCGGACAGTGGGACCGACCCACTTCCCAACATTCAATTAGTTATAACTACATTGTGGGCATCATGGATGATGTAGTGGTTGGCATTAATATCTCACAGTACTAAGGTCTTGGGTTCAATTCCCACCGAGGCCCTAACTGTGTGGAGTTTATTTGTTCTCACCATGCTTGCGTGCGTTTCCTCCAGGTGCTCCAGCTTCCTCCCGCACTCCAAAAATATACTGGTAGGTTAATTGTCTCCTGACATAAATTATACCTCCTTTTCACCAAAAACTCAGGTCCGTCCTGGGTTTTAAGAAATGGTTCCAACCCAGGTCAGACATCGTTTACACAGTAACCATCGATCTGGGTTGTTAGCCCTGTTCACACTGAACCTGGGTCTGCCCTGCTAAACTTGTGAGGTCATAAAAAGTGGAAGGTGACTGCTCCACAACCACCAATCAGCTCATTTTAGGGGAATTGGTATGAAATACCGCCGGCCGCATGGTTCGATTCCCGGCAGCGGCAGCCCGACATCAGCTGAGATGCCGGCAGCGGAAGCCCGACAGCGCTGGAAATCCCAATCGTGGATAGGTAAGTATTGTCTAACCTAACCCCCCTAACCCTCCTTAGGGGTGCCTAACCCTAACATCCCCCCCCAAGTGCCTAACCCTAATCCCCCCTCTAAGTGCCTAACCCTAACCACCCCCTTCCCCACTGCCTAAACTTAAGTCCCCCGGGGGGTGCCTAACCCTAAGTCCCCCCCCTAGCCTACCCTAACCCTCCCGGGGGGGTGCCTAACCCTTAGTCCCCCCCCGGGGTGCCTAACCCTAACCCTCCCTCCCCCTAGCCTAACCCTAACCCTCCCAGGGGGGTGCCTAACCCTAAGTCCCCCCCGGGGTGCCTAACCCTAACCCTCCCTCCCCCTAGCCTAACCCTAACCCTCCCGGGGGGGTGCCTAACCCTAAATCCCCCCGGGGAGCCCTAAACCTAACCCTCCCCCCCCCGCGGCTGTCCGCTCGCAGCGCCCGGCATCACTATGATCGGGATGCCGGGCGCCGGTCTCCCGGCGTCTAGATGTAGACGCCCGGCATTTCACCCTTGCCGGGATATGACAGTCGGGAAGCCGGCTGCCAGTATTTAGGCAGTCGGCTTCCGAATTGCATACCCATTTTAGGCATGACCCAGGTCGGATAACCTGGGTTGCTCCGTTTATACTGCACCATTAGCCAGGTCCGTCCCTGGTAGCTACCTGGGTTGGATTCTCAGGTCACTTGACCCAGGTTATTTTTCAGGGACCCTTTACACTGAGCTGCGACCTGGGTAGACCCAGCACTAACCAAGGATTTTGTTCTGGTGTAAAAGGGGTATAAGTGTGTGTGCATGTGATAAGGGGATATAGATTGTAAGCTCCTCTGGGGCAGGAACTGATGTAATGGCCAAATAGTCTCTGTAAAAGGCTGCGGAATATGTGTGCGCTATATAAAAAAAAAGCTATTAATAAATAAATTATAATTGTTGATTTGTGGGCATCAAAATATGGACAGGACAAACATTTAATTTATTTCATCAATGTCCTGAGAGAATGAATATATTTGCGGAATCTGGGACTTGTCTCTGTGTAATGGGTCTGCAACGCATACAGGTGGTCGTCACTGGGAGTCAGTTATTACCTGGAAGCGCAGCACAAGGAGACCACATATACCATTGTGACATCACAGAATGTTATTCGCATGAATCTGCATAATGATATCCATGCGGTCTGTTGATGTGAGTGACGGTGGTGTCCCTCACCAGTGAGGTATAAATGCTGTGACATACAAGACTATGGGCCTCATTTAAAAATATCACTGTGTATGATAAATGATGCTCCAGTCAATCAGCTCCCAACTGTCATTTTTCTAACAGTTGACAGTTGGGAGCTGATTGGCTGGAGCACCATTATCATACACAGTGATATTTATCACTCGTTTTGGTGATAAAACTCGTTAGTAAATGGGGGCCTAAGAGTTTTTTAGGAGAGTAACACGCGCACTAACAAAATTTTGCTCAACTCCGTGAAAATCGGCCTGGTGTGCGGAGCCGCTAAGACCCCTGAACCTGTTTGGCCTGCAGCCCACCATGCTCCACAGCAGGGATTGCCATCGATGATGCAAACCATCAGTGGTTCTCCATCGATGATTTAATGCCACCGATGTTAAGCACCAATGGCACCATCAATGGTTAACCATTCCATGGCCATCACTAAATATACAATGCATCTCTGATGGTTGGTCGGTCACATCTCACATGACCCATAATGAAGGATTAGAGAGCTGCCTTTCCCCTGCACCCCAGATAAATAGTATACAGCATGTGCAGCGTGTATATAGCTGGTTTTATACATCACTATTATCTGCACCTGTTCCAAGAGCTATTGTGGAAGCTGTAAATGGCTGCATGTGGCATTTCCTCGTGACACAGGCACACGTACAGCTTTGTATTACCAGCTTTCTAATGATATATATTTGCAAACCAGTTAGTGGCCAGTGCCAGGCATATGCCCGCAGGTTACCAGCGTCATCTGCTCAGTGTCACTAGAAGGGCAGAGAAGCTGGCGGACTGTGCGGCACAGATGTGCCTCTTGCCATGGGGCACAGAACCCACAGTACATTGCCCGTCTCTCATACTCTCCAGGCACCATGCCGCAGCTGCTCTCCCACCTCCCATCTCTCTCCTGATGTCCCAGTAACACAACGCACGCAATATACCGAGCAGTCTCAGCCACCGTCCTGCATGATATGGTGACTGGTTATACAGGGGAGAAGCCACCGTTATAAAACTTGCAAAAAGATGGAATTCAGCTATGAAAGATGCGTTCCTTTCCCTCTGCGATATACGCACCACCGGTTATAGCGCCATCATCGGAAAAAAAATAGCAATTTAGCAGAAATCCGACAAATCGCTGCTCCATTAATTGTGCCCTCATTCTCTGTAACAAAAAAAAAAAATAAATTTGCTGATTTCTAAATAAAAAAAAATTAAAAAAGAGGCGAAAGGAAGAAAAAAGAAGAGTCTGAATGGTAAATAATTGTCCACCAAATTCTAGAACTCTTCTTTTTATGGGAATTGGTCACAATACTCCTCTTTCAGTGGTGAAACTACCCTCCGCTACAGGGGGATGCCGAGCATGTGGGACCTGGAGGTGAGACGGGGGAAGTTTTATCCGGGGAGGGAGCCTTTGTGCAATCTTTGGGCAGGGTTGCTGCTATTTCCTATGTGGCTAAAGGACCTCTGTGATGTGTCCACCACGTGACCGCTGCAGGAGGCTAGACCGCTCCTGCGTTACCATCCACTAGGGCATAGAGGGGGAATAAATATTCGTGGCGAGCGCAGCGAGCCACCGTGCCCGAAGCGTGGTGAGCGCAGCGAGCCCACGAGGGGACACTTTTGGTCCCCCGTTAGCATCCCCATCCCTCCCCCTTTCAGTCCGGGTCACATGGGTGTGACGTCACAGGTCAATCGGCGCTGTATAGTCTAGACCTAACCCTTTGGGCAGGTGGGGACCTTACCCCTGCGCATTGTATCAGAGTCTACTGCACCTGCGCATTATTCTGGGAAAATGCTTCAGACGCGATTTCTCTACTGTACACCCTCCAAGAAAATGACGCCGGCACCATTTTTGCCATGATCTTTCCAGCAGCGTCCACAAGGTAAGTATATTTAATGCATGCAGGGTGTGAGGTGTGGGACCCCTATGACTCAGGGGCCCATGTGCACCGCACACCCTGCACCCATTATAGCACCCTAAGCTGGGACCAGGAAGCTGAGTGCCAGCAAGGACAACAAGACACTTGGCGGGAGCAGGTGCTACAGGGGGTGTGACCAAATCCCTGAGTCATGGCCACACCCACTCTAAAAAAAATGAATGACAGCTCTCAGTCGGCTCTCCAGGCTGCAGGGTGACGTTACAGGCACCCTGCAATCCAAATACAAATACAGGTGCCATTGGGGCAGCGACGGTGTCACCCCCTCACCCTTGTCCTGGATGGAGGCACTGCGCACACACCACTAATTTCGGCTCTGTGAGACGGACCCCGTGATGCTGTTCCGTTGAGCCCTGTATCACCTTTCAGTTCTTCAACTCTGGTCTTGCCCCAGATTTTGCTACAGAGCCCAGCTATGGGGCATTGCAGCCCTATCTGTAACGGGGGTTTCTCCATTTTTTTTTTTACATTCAAATATGACTTTAACTAGGGTGGAAATGGCAGGTTACTATCGTGGGTCTATTTATAAAGCAGCGATAAGTCCTTTATTTTTCTGTCGTTTTCACTGGGGGGAAAGAAACGGCTTCATTATCACAGCGTCATGCAATTGGAGAAGAGGGTTACTGCAATTAAATCAATGATTTCTCATGCAGACCCTATCATTTTGTGGTTAGTCCCGGCCTGCTATGCTTATCTCGGTGTGTGTTGATGACATTGCACCATATCAGGATGGCCTTGGATAGCCGATGGAGAGGAGATAATAGTTCCTTCCCCAGCAGGATGATGTTGAATACTTAACCCCCCCCCCCTTGTTTGCCCATTATCCTGACAGGAGCCTGGATAATGTCATGCATTAACCCTTCTGCTGTCCCAGCTGTGAAACTTTAGCCCTCCCCTTTCTGCAGCTGGTGAAGTATATCCAATACAGAAGACTCCAATTAGCCCTTGGTGCATTACAATGTGCATCACAACATCTGTGCATAATATTTGTATAACCGATGAGTTCTGATGTCATCAAGTTATAAGGGTATATTTACTAAAGTGAGAGTTGTTGGCTCCCCAATAGTTCAGGTTTTAGAGAAATCCATGTCTGACCACAGGTGACTTAAGTAGTACCTCAGTCAATTTGATATATCACCTGTGCTCAACCATGGCTATCTCGGAAGCTGCATACACACACAATGATTTTTGGAACGATTATCGTTAAACGATATTGTTTAACGATAATCGTTTGAAAAAATCGTTCACTTTGTGAGTCAAATGATGAACGATTATCATTCATGCGCGTTCACGTTTGTAGTTCAGTCAGACTTGTCAACTGAACGATTTTCATTAAGGGAATATGCAAAAATCATTTGTAGTTCAAAAAAATCGTTCATTACACTTTAAAAAATCTGACAGAAAATCGTTCATAAAATCGTTGGTAACAAAATCGTTGTGTGTGTATGCAGCTTTAAGGTGCGTACACACCAGGGGCGTTTCTAGAGTTGTGCGCGGCCAGTGCTGGAGTTATAGACTCTGGGCACTAGAGTGTGCCCACAGTCTATAGTGCAGTGATTCCAAACCTCGGTCCTCAAGGCACACTAACAGTCCTGGTTTTAGTGATATCCATGATTGTGCACATATAGTTAAATCAAAATAACTGAGGCACTAATTAAGTCCCTTGTGCTCAAGTATGGCTATCCCTAAAACCTGGACTGTTAGTATGCCTTGAGGACCGTGGTTGGGAACCCCTGCTATAGAGTATGCACAGGTCACCGGGAAAATGGCAGCGGCGGCCATTCTCCCCGTTCTGCGCATGCGCAAACGACGGGAAAATGGCAGCAGCTGCCATTTTCCAGACGTTTTTACAGTGCCGGACCCCCGCGCCGACGTGGGACTCCGGAGAGGTAAGTAATACTATGGGTGCAGGGTGTGCGGTGCGGGGACCCCTGGACCCAGGGGTCAATGTGCCCTGCACACCCTGCACCCATTATAGATACGTCCCTGGTACACACGTAACGATTTTCGTTAACGATTTCCCTTCAGATTTTCCCTTAAAAAATAGAAGGAATTTACGTAATGCAATGAACGATTTTCACACTGATTTCATCAACGATGATGGCTGTGCTTACCTGAAATCGTCATGTAGGACAGTCAGGATTGGCGAAGAACAATAACTACCAACTACAAACGGGAGCGCGCATCGGTAGTTATCGTTCATCGTTTTGCCCCTGAAACTGGACAAATTTTTTTAATGACTTAATGATAACGACGTCGTTAACGACAAATCGTTAAAAAAAATCGTTACGTGTGTAAGCACCTTAAGACCTGAACTGTTGGGGAATCTTTGTCCCAGTGCAAGATGCCTTAAGCTGGGTACGCACTAAACGATGTCTGTACCCAGCGATATCGTCAGCGGCCTGACCCGCCGATGGTGCTGGCATCGGTAAGTGCATACACACTTGTCGATACTGGCAACGACGAACGACGGCAGTGGGGAGGCGGAGTCATCGCTAACGATATTCCCAGATTGTACTGCAAGTACAGACGACTGGGGATATATCGTTAACAACCCGCGGGAGCGCGCATCATTCATCGCATAGTGCGTACACACTGGACGATCTCAACGATATATCGTACAAATATGTTGTTATCGTTCATATCTTTTAAAAGAATCGTCCAGTGTGTACGGGGCTTTACTCTGTGCCTAGGTGCAGGCCATCACCAGTGCATTTTTGGGCACTCCTGTCTCAGGAGGCAGCATGGGCACATGTGACGAGGGCACTTTTACGCCACACAGCATACATAAGCATCTACACCTAGAGGCTGAGAAGTGATTAATAAATAATATTAACGAAATAAAGAAGATACAGAAATGGAAGAGCATAAATCAGACGGGACAGCAAGAGATGAATTAGAGGGAAAGATGGTGGAGGAGAGAATGAACAAAACAATTCTGGTAACTGGTAACACACACATAGACCTTGACATCCGTTGCTCTCATAGCCGTGCCAAACCTATGATTAAACCCAGAGCATTACACAGATAAGGACTGTGACGTGTCCTATAGCAGAGAGCGGTGCTTTCCAGGACCCAGCACCAGCTGAAAACACACAAATCACAAAAGATTTATGTCAAAACAATGAAAACCCCAAAATATGGAAGATAAAACAAAGAGCATTCACATGTCATCAGCCTATACAGGGCTGGTATTCCCACCCAGAGACAGAGGATACAGGCTTAATAGCCCACACCGGGGAACTGCGGGGAGACATATGAATATTATGCAAATGAGCACTTGTCTTTGCATTGCATCATGGTCCTGCATCATCTTAGCATGCATATTGTATATAGTCAATCTGTATAAGCTAATTCACGGGGAAGCCAGCGGTCGCAATGCCCAACGCTGGCTTCCCGACTGCTTAATCCCGGCAAGGTACAAATGACAGACGACGAAATCCCGACGCCTGTCATTAGACCTACGCCGGGAGCCCGACACCTGACTTACCGATCGAAGGTAAGCCAGGCGCCGGGCGTGGACAGCCGCAGGGTTTTAGGTTTTAACGCTCCCGGGGGGATTATGGGCCTGATTCAGAGCCGCTCGTAAGCGGCCGCTCGTTCGCTCCGAGCGATGTTTGCCCAACTGCGCATGCGTACAGATCGTTATACGTCAGTGCGGTCGAAATTCATGTGCTCACAAAATAGCGAGTGCCTGATAATTTGAGTGACAGAAAGAGGCGTATGTGGGTGGTAACAGGGGAAGGTGCTTGAAAACGGGGAGTGGAGATCCGATCGCAGGCGTGCTTAAAGGTCAAAACGGGCGTTTTATGGGTGTGCATAATTAAAACAGCAGCGTCATTGACCACGTCACTGGGTTATTTTATAGTCAGAACTGCTCGCAAGATTGTGGTAGCAAAAACCAACCACAAGAATAGTGAGCAGTTCATAGGCTGGTCGATGTACTCGATTAATCTAATAAATAGCGGACATGAAGTAGGATGCGAGCGGCCAGGGGGCGTAGTTATCCAAAAAACGACCGCAAGTTTTGTTCGCTCGTTCAGACCTGGAGGCGTGAACAGACCGCAAAGAGCGAACGGTTCATTTGAATAGCCACTCCTATTTTCTGGACGAGCGAGCGCTAATTGCGTCCGGCTCTGAATCAGGCCCTATGCACGCAGTTCAACTGCGATAGTATGCTAATCCATTGTGTTCGCTATGCCGTTGCAGCATTACATAAGGCCACCCACTTTACTTAGCACACATACGTACTGTTTAGTAAGATTGCAAAACCATCGGTAACAGTGAGTACCATCACAGCCTCACGCACACTTACACAAGCTCTGACCTTACTCAGGAATTGCTAACCTCATCGCACGCTATGAGACCTCAGGCTGCGTACGTAGGGCATCGCAGTGGATAATTTATGCACGCCCACAAAACGGCATTGGAACGCCTGCATTTTGCCGGTCACCCCCCCTCATCACCACCCACAAACGGCGCTTCCTGTCAATCACTCTGCAATGGGTCTGCGCAGCCACTGCGATCGTAGTCCCGATCGCAGCGGCCGGTTCGCGCACAAGCACTGCGATGCATGCACAGATGGCAACAATTAGCCGACTTCGTGCGTAATGGCAGCTGCGATCCTGGCTGAATCAAACCCACAGACAGGGCGACATACATAACCGTTTCTAGAGACTACATGATAGCATCAATAAGCGCGGCTATAGTGGATACTATTTATAGGCACTTATACCTAGATTTATAATTGTTATATACTGAGCAGCTCTTGTGTGAACGTGTTTCTGTGATGATGCAAACTCAGCACCACTTCCTTCTTCCAGACCCCCCCCCCCCCTCCAGGAGAAAAGTCGCCAAGTACAGAATGACGTATATGGACCATCATGCACCTGGTCAATGTACCCCCTACTCACTCTCACCTCACTTCCCTCCAAACTCCTCTTCTCTCTCCAGCTTTTTGTTTCTCCCTTTCCCCAACATTATTTCCCTTTTATTATTATCCTATTTTTATTTGGCGTCACAAGGGGTCGGCAGCGCCTTACACAGTACATACACAGAAACAGTATGAACAAAACAAGAAAACAGTCACTTACAGTACAGTACATTGCAGGACATGGACAAGGTGTATAAACATTGCCGCATCAGCCGTCATGGGAGCTGATTCACCATCGCACACGCTGATCTCACACTTCCGATGGAATCTGCGCATGTGCAGTACGGGTCTGCGTGATCGCACGTAGTTCGGCAGCAGACTGCCAGTGATTGACAGTGTGCTGCCGTTTCTGGGTGGGGAGGGGGCGGCGAAGCCTCCATTTCCCAAAATGGAGGCGTGTCGCCACCGTTGGGGGGTAGGGAAGAGGCCGGGATCGCCGTCGGCTGACAGAGATTTCCTGGCCTCATTTCCTGAACTGCGATGGCCGGCCTGCGTGACCCCATGGATCACGCAGATGATCTGATGCTGCGTCCATTAACGCAGCTCGGATCATTAATGCATGCAGGAGGCATGACGCCATACTTGCCGACATTACATGCTCCCTGCGAGGTGCCCCGAGAGCAGACACAGCAGGCCACTTGGGGGGGCGGGGCCGGGTTCCTATGTCATTAGGCCCCACACCGGTCAAGGCAGACTGCTGCGAATCACGTGAGCGCAAGGCGGGTGCGGGGCTAAATGACTTGTTTCCGCTCTATACGGAGCAGCGATTTACTGCAATTATGCCGCGATTCCTGCCAATTATCTCCCCATCCTGCTTACTTCACTAGGAAGTGGGTGGAATGGGGGAGATCCGGATACTATTCCAGGGGTGCAGGGGGCTCCGCAAAAATTTGGGATTTCTATCTTTTTCTGCAGTACCCTACACTGCCCATAACATCGCCGCCCCCTCGCACACATGTATTATATTGTATGTGATATGAATTTATTATGAGAAGAATAGCAATTATTAAGGGGACTCTGGGCCTGATTCAGAGCCGGACGTTCTGAACGAGCGCCCGCTCTGGATCAGGGCGTTTTTTTTTTTTTTTATGTTGCGGCCACAGCTTATGCGAGCGTCCATGATGATGGTCGCGATGGTCAAGACCATCGCGACCATCGGGCTTGCGACGAGACCCTTGCGGTAGGGTCTCGTCTGCCGCAAGCCCAGGAGTGCTTTCGGCTCTATCAGAGCCAAAAACAGTCCCACTGACATCACTTGTGATGTCAGTGGGGCCGGCCCTAGACGTTAGGCGTTCCCATGGGAACGCCTCCATCTGGGCAGCCACGCCCCCGGCACGCCCACCAAAGGGGGCGTGCTGTCACTCACCATCGACAGCACGCCCCCTTTGTAGCGAGACCCATAGCGACGGTGTGCCAGTCGCTATCCGAGTCTCGCGCATGTGCACGACGGAGCCGGGTCCGTCGTGCGCATGCGCACTAGCCCAACATCGACCCGCTTGCGAGCGCTCAGCGCTCGCGAGCGGGTCTGAATCAGGCCCTCTGTTTCAGCAAATAGTTTTAAACAGGACCCCTGAGCCACCCGTCCTTTGCACAGATTCTGCATTGAAATCTATTTATATATGAAACCATCTCTAAATGGCCTCATTGTATAGTGGCTGTGCTAGTTACATCACCATGGTATATACAGTATATATGGGGTTGTAGACTGGCTTAGTCACTGGGATGGGAACGTGGCTGAATGCTTATGGAAGTACCGAAATAAAACAATTCCAGGGGCAGCAGCTAGTGTCCAGGGAGAGGGAGGCCCAGCACATGTCTGCGAGGCTGAGCTGTCGGGGGGCCTTCCTCTCGGGGCTGCCCACGCTGAGGTCCCACCGTTAGCTGAGAGGTGCACTGTGCACTCTGTGTCTGTGTTTTGGGATATGATTCATGGCCTGAGCAGGGTCTGACTCACAATGAGAAGCTGAAGGTGGATTTGACATGGAATTCACAAGACCCCGTCCCCTCTCTCCGCATATCTCAGCAGCGGGGAAGAAAAGACCAGAATATATAATAGTCATTTACAGTATATATAAAATACACACACAAAAAAATCATTATCCAAAAATAGTGACTCTTACCTCAGTTATATATTTATTTTAGCACTGAGTAGGATGTACACGGTAACCTCGGGATAATAAACTAAGGGCATGATTCATTACGGATCGCTACTGCGATTGCAATAGCGATTACGCACGCAGTCTCACTGCGATAGTATGCTAATCCATTGCCATCGCTATGCTGTCACAGCACAACACAGGGACGCCCACCTTACCTAACACACATCGGTAATCCTTAGCAAGAATGCGAGTACCATCGGTAACATGGAGTACCATCGCAGCCTCACGCACACCTGCACAAGCCCTGACCTTACTCAGGAATTGCTAACTTCAGCGCACGCTATGAGTACTCAGGCTGCGTAAGGCACCACAGTGGCTAATTTATGCACGCCCCTACAACAGCGTTCAAACGCATTGGCACGCCTGTATTTCGCCAACCACCCCCCTGTCACCTCCAACAAGGCACTTCCTGTCAATCACTCTGCGATAGATCTGCGTAGTCACTGCGATCACAGTCCCGGTCGCAGTGGCTGGTTCACGCACGCGCACTCTTGGTCGATTGCGTGCGTAATCGCAATTGCGATCGGTAATGAGTCAGGCTCTATGTTCACAGTTCCCTGATGTAATTGCAGCTTGTTCCGAGTTTGTACGTTTGCGCAAGCGTAAGTATGCATCTTGCGTAAAATATGTTGCACGGAGCAGCTTTTTGGCTGACTGTTTGCACTTGGAAAGGCAGATCATGGGTGTTGACGTTCTAGGTCGGTACTGTAAAGGCGCGCTAAGCAAGTTAACCATGTGTCTTATTTTGGGTTGCACTTATTTAGATATACGTCCTTACACAAGACTGGTGCAGTTTCCGAGATGAAGAAGATTGATGCATATTTGTTCCTTAAGCTAGCCATACACGGTGTGATATGCACCGTGCGATGCGACGGGGGATCAGACATCCGGGCAGTCCCCACACATGTTGCGATCGGGTGTCCAACTGTCCGATATGCCAGCTCCCCCTCCCCCACCCGCATAGCGCTGAATGGGATCGCACATCGCATCCCCTGATCGACTGAACCTGCACTACGGGTGCGCGCTCTGTTCGATATCATGCCCATACACGGTGCAATATAGCAGCCAAATCGTACCAATCCGTCGGATCGGCTGCTTTATCGCACCATGTATGGGCACCTTTACTCGACTGTATGTTAGATTTAAGGCTGCATGTATCTTACTATGCATGTGACTGGTAATACAGTGGGCAAATGTATGTTTGTGCACCTGCAAATAGGCGACTTTACGCCCAACACCTAATCACTCCCTAAGGGGTCCATATATTATCAGGGTTTAGACTGGAAAATTATAATTTCTAATTGCCGCTGTTAGCGGCAATAAAAATGATATGTCACCGGCATGTACTAAAGAACAGACGCAGGGACAGAGGCTCTGATAGGAGCTTGTCCCTGTGATGAGACGGGCTGGGGGACAGTGCACTACAGCGCATGTGTGGTCTTCTGACCGCACATGCGCGAGTGGTGAGTGCTGGGTACATGCTGGTACTTTTTGCGATCTGTTGCCTATAGGCTACAATGGCTTGCGTCATCTTCAGATGATGTTAGCTACCGGGTGCAAGCTCCGGAATACAGCTTGGTAAATAGGGCAAGAAAACAGCCCCCACAAGTTTCTATGGCAGCTGCCTTTGCGATCGAAAACGGGGGACATCTGGGGGTATCTGCTACAGTCCTCAGTAGATACACTCGGGGGATACTTAATATTTACAGGGACCCAGAAAAAACGGGTGTGGGATATCACGCAAATAGTAATTGATAAATAAGCCTCATAATAGTTTCTACCAAGATCACTCTAACACATTATTCAGCAATGGGTAAGGTAGTGGGCACCTCTATGCTGGCTGTGAGACAGCATTGTGAGACAGACCTGCGTGCGTAATGGCAGCCGCATTCGCAATAGCGATAAGTGCTGAATCAGGACCCGTGAACGCAATTGCGGACGACCCTGACAGCCAGATTTGCAGCCTTATGCTAAAGCCACTATCCATGCAGCTTCATGACTATGGTCGCACTGCCCTGATTGGTTGCTGTGCTTCCGTATAAATCATGCACAGTAAATGAGCCGACTCTGTGACATCAGAATATCCAGGATCAGAAGGGGGTAATGTGCCAAGTCACGATGGCCGAACGGGGCCCTTATTAGACCCATGCGCCCCCACAGCCTGCCAGCTGCTTAACACTGGCATAGACACGTTTGACCAGTTTCTGCTTGTATGGGCACATAGGAACCGAGTCCTGCCTCAGCCGAGAACATTCTAATTTCCTCATCTGTGTGTGCAGTCACGTGAAGAGCAGGTTTATAACCAAACTATAAGTATTCTACTCACAGTTCTGCACAAATACTATGTGCCCCCAGCTGGTTACATGACGTTTATTCTAATTCTGGGCTACTTTCCTTTACTCTTCCGTGCCAAATCCTTCCTGGATAAACTCAGACGCTGATGTGACTGATTACACTTTGATCTCCTGTCTGACTCACTATGAGGATAGGAATAAACAGAACAGATCAATTACAAAATGTTCGCATTGGTGCAGGGCCAACCTGGTGGGCAGAGGAGTGGACCAGCGGTGCCCCTAGCAGTGTGTGGTGTCTGTACAGCTGAGTGTATGTGGCCGCCCTGTGGCAGAAGGCAGGAGCACACCACTGTCTTGTTATGGATAAGGGTGCTTGGGTCTAATGTCCTGAGTTACCTTATAAGATGTATGTTTGCCGATGAGGCCGCTATTGGTCCATGTTACACCCGTATTGCAGCACTTAGCACGGGAAAGGTCACTGAACTGCAGCAAACTAACCTGTGGTAGAAAGTTATTGTTAATGGCGCTAAAATCCAGTAATACGCACAATGCATGTGACCAATCATTTGCTTATCAGCTGTCACATGATGCATATATAGCGGCTCTGGGGACGTTCGACCAGTGCGGTCGAACAGGGGCGCCACCCCAGATAGGGCGCAGTCCTCCCAGCCGTCCCCGTTTCAGCGGGACAGTCACGTTTTTCGGGCACTGTCCCGCTGCTCCATCCGCAGGCCGAAGTGTCAGTGAGGCGTGCATACGGACTACCCCTAATTAAATCATTATAGAGGTGTGGTCTATTACAATTAGGCCACAAACCCTTTCGGGAGGGGGTGGGTGTCGCCAAGCATTACTGGCAAAAGGCGCATCTATGCCTGAAGCCGGCCCTTCAAAATTGAATCAATCCTGCACATGGGCGAGAGCCCTCCTGACTGGTAATGGTCGTTAACAGTACTTAAAGGGCATTTAAAAATCTGCTAAATTATGGAGCACGGGGCCTAATTCAGACCCGCTCGCGAGCGCTATGCGCTCGCAAGCAGGTCGATGGTGGCCCAGTGCGCATGCGCGAGACCCGGATAGCAACGGGCAAACCATCGCTCCGGGTCTCGTACCAAAGGGGGCGTGCTGTCGATGTTGAGTGACAGCACGTCCCCTTTGGTGGGCGGGCAAGGGGCGTGGCTGCCCAGACGGAGGTGTTCCCATGGAAACGCCTACCGTCTGGGGCCGGCCCCACTGACATCACAAGTGATGTCAGTTTGAGTGCTTTCGGCTCTGGTAGAGACAAAAGCACTCCAGGGCTTGCGGCAGCTAGACCCTACCACAAGGGTCTCGTCGCAAACCCGATGGTCGCGATGGTCTTGACCATCGCGACCATCATCATGGCCGCTCGCTATAGCTGTGGGTGGCCACCCACAGCTATTCGAGCGGCCAGGAGGCCGTTCTGAAATACCAGAGGGCCGGCCCTGATTGAGAGCGAGCACTGTGTCAGAGCGTCCGGCTCTGAATCAGACCCACAGGTCGAAAGCTGTTTTTGGATGTTATGCATTTTTCGCATGGATGGGCCTGTTTCTAAGGGTTTAAAGACAATACCGGGTTTAATATGTGTCCCAGAAAATGTACTTGTTTTTCAGTATTGCCCAACTGCATAATAAAATCCCTACTTTTCTGCATATTAGATGTCATTTTGCTAACAATTATTATTATTTACCCTGCATGCAAAAATAATAAAAGTATTTGTGCCCTTTGCATTGCCTCATGGGTTTGTCAATGGTTTGACCAAGTTACTTTCTTTTTTTTTTCTTTGAGAAATAGAAAAGTAATAATAAAAAGGGGCGGCCCCAAAGGGATAGTGGGCGGGACCTTACAGAGTGCAGCAACTGCCCTTAACGAAGGCCACCTGATGAGCTTCTCCAATCAAAGCGTCTGTGCTGCGTCTCTCCCTCTATGGTGGCTCTGGCGCTGTGTCTCTCCCGATATGGTGGCTCTGGCGCTGTGTCTCTCCCGATATGGTGGCTCTGGCTATATACAAGTGCTGGGATATTGCTAAATATAGCCAACAGGAGCTCCACACCCCAAAGGTCGATTATTGGGAAGGGTATTTAGGGGGAGATGTATCAAACCTAGGGTGGATTGTACTAAGCATCGCATCCGCCATGTGGTGTATCCCGCCTGTCTTCGGGTATATACCGCGGTTGATAAGAGCTGTCCTGCGATGGCTCCAGAGAGAGGGACTTCCGAGTTTTAAGACCCAGAAGTCCCTCTGGCATCCTTCTGAGCATGTGCAGAATGACAGGCCGCAGGGGTGGGGTGATGGGAGGGATCCGATTGTATCGCTCTCAGGAGAGGCATCCCGAAAATAAGCCCATAGGCTTCTATTGGGTAACGCCACCTGAAGATGGCGTTAGTATGCGGTAAAGCCCCCGAAAACTGAATTTTCAGGGGTTTTACCGCATTTTTCCCCTTAGTGCATCCCGCCCCTAGAGAAGACAGGCGGAGAAGTTTCCCATAGCAACCAACCAGCTTCTAGCTATAATTTAATACAATGTACTAGATAAGTGGTATCTACAAGCTGATTGGTTGCTGTGGGCAACGTGACATCTTTATCAGTACATTTGATATGTAAATTTGAAAACCCCTTCAAGCACCACAATCACAGTAATATATATATATATATATTTATATATACTACAGCTGGGCGAGTGATTTATTACGTCTTTAAGTCATGTCAGGAATTGCTCCACCCGGCTCTTTAGACAGCGTTTTCGCCTTTTCATTACGATAATGGTTCTCCACCCTCAGGGTTGGAGCGATGTAACAGAACTGAGCTCATCGGAGACATTACACGCTGCAAGCTCCAAACCAAAGGCTGCGATATTATATCAGTTACAGGACTTTACACTGATGATGAAGCCACACTGTGGTGAAATATGACATTTATGTAGAGGGGAACAATCAGAAAAGAATGTGTACAGAATCAGACGGAGGAAACGGTGTGTGGTGATTGGATGAGCTCATAGACTGCAATGAGATTTATCCTTTCTGCTTTAATAAAGTCACATTCATCCTTTTTGTACATTTGTTGCAGCAGTTCAAACATAGGACCTGACCGTCATCATCCTCTCCTCCGAGGCCCATAGCGGTGCTGTGTTCACCTCCCAGGCCCTACTCTCTGCTCTCAGTGAGGCCTATTCTGGGCAAGTGTCATCCGGATCATGCTCACCGAGGTATTTCTGGTCCTGGTCAAGTATGAGGGGGCAAATACCCGGGCCCACCTAACATGCTGCAACGGCAAAAAGGACGGGTCACACCATCTAGGGCGCATGGATGACTGCACATCACTGATAGCCACGTCCCTCTCACTGGCGCCACCGCTCTGATCTTTTGAGAGTGGAGCAAGGACTCAGGGAGGCCCAGGCACTGACAGGCCCCTCTCACCTCTGGGCCCTGTAGCCCTCACTTTCCCTTCACTCTCCCTGCTGTAATGGGGTAGCCAGCTGCTATTATATATCTCCCAGGGGACTAAGCAATGATTATTGGGCAACAGGGGATGGAGGGCCTTATCTTTATACTGGACAACAGATGGTCTATGTACTGTATATTAGACAACATGGGGGGTAGGACATTACCTTTATACTGGACATCAGATGAGCTATACACTGTATACTGGACACTGGGTGGGGATGAATTAACTGTATACTGGACATCAGATGGGCTATACACTGTATACTAGATACTGGGTGGGGAGGAATTACCTGTATACTGGACACTGAGTAGGGAAGCATTACCTGTATACTGGACAATGGGTGGGGAGGAATTACCTATATACTGGACATCAGATGAGCTATACACTGTATACTGGACACTGGGTGCGGAGGAATTACCTGTATACTGGACATCAGATGCGCTATACACTGTATACTGGACACTGAATAGGGAAGCATTACCTGTATACTGGACACCACCTGGGCTATACACTGTATACTGGACACTGGGTGGGGAGGCATTACCTGTATACTGGACATCAGATGGGCTATACACTGTATACTGGGTGGGGAGCCTTTATCTGTATACTGGACACTGAGTGGGGAAGCATTACCTGTATACTAGACATCAGATGGGCTATACACTGTATACTGGACACTGGGTGGGGAGGCATTACCTGTATACTGGACATCAGATGAACAATACACTGTATACTGGACACTGTTTGGCGAGGCATTACCTGTATACTGGACACTGGGTGGGGAGGAATTACCTCTATACTGGACATCAGATGAGCTATACACTGTATACTGGACACTGGGTGGGGAGGAATTACCTGTACACTGGACATCAGATGAGCTATACACTGTATACTGGGTGGGGAGGCATTGCCTGTATACTGGACATCAGATGAGCTATACACTGTATACTGGACAATGGGTGGGGAGGCATTACCTGTATACTGGACATCAGATGAGCTATACACTGTATACTGGACACTGGGTGGGGAGGCATTACCTGTATACTGGACATCAGATGAGCTATACACTGTATACTGGACACTGGGTGGGGAGGCATTACCGGTATACTGGACATCAGATGAGCTATACACTGTATACTGGGTGGGGAGGCATTACCGGTATACTGGACATCAGATGAGCTATACACTGTATACTGGGTGGGGAGGCATTGCCTGTATACTGGACATCAGATGAGCTATACACTGTATACTGGGTGGGGAGGCATTGCCTGTATACTGGACATCAGATGAGCTATACACTGTATATTGGACAACGGGTGGGGAGGCATTACCTGTATACTGGACATCAGATGAGCTATACACTGTATATTGGACAACGGGTGGGGAGGAATTACCTGTACACTGGACATCAGATGAGCTATACACTGTATACTGGGTGGGGAGGCATTGCCTGTATACTGGACATCAGATGAGCTATACACTGTATACTGGACAATGGGTGGGGAGGCATTACCTGTATACTGGACATCAGATGAGCTATACACTGTATACTGGACACTGGGTGGGGAGGCATTACCTGTATACTGGACATCAGATGAGCTATACACTGTATACTGGACACTGGGTGGGGAGGCATTACCGGTATACTGGACATCAGATGAGCTATACACTGTATACTGGGTGGGGAGGCATTACCGGTATACTGGACATCAGATGAGCTATACACTGTATATTGGACAATGGGTGGGGAGGCATTACCGGTATACTGAACATCAGATGAGCTATACACTGTATACTGGGTGGGGAGGCATTGCCTGTATACTGGACATCAGATGAGCTATACACTGTATATTGGACAACGGGTGGGGAGTCATTGCCTGTATACTGGACATCAGATGAGCTATACACTGTATACTGGGTGGGGAGGCATTGCCTGTATACTGGACATCAGATGAGCTATACACTGTATATTGGACAACAGGTGGGGAGGCATTACCTGTATACTGGACATCAGATGAGCTATACACTGTATACTGGGTGGGGAGGCATTACCTGTATACTGGACATCAGATGAGCTATACACTGTATATTGGACAACGGGTGGGGAGGCATTACCTGTATACTGGACATCAGATGAGCTATACACTGTATACTGGGTGGGGAGGAATTACCTCTATACTGGACATCAGATGAGCTATACACTGTATACTGGGTGGGGAGGCATTACCTGTATACTGGACATCAGATGAGCTATACACTGTATACTGGACAACGGGTGGGGAGGCATTACCGGTATACTGGACATCAGATGAGCTATACACTGTATACTGGGTGGGGAGGCATTACCTGTATACTGGACATCAGATGAGCTATACACTGTATATTGGACAACGGGTGGGGAGGCATTACCTGTATACTGGACATCAGATGAGCTATACACTGTATACTGGACAACGGGTGGGGAGGCATTACCGGTATACTGGACATCAGATGAGCTATACACTGTATACTGGGTGGGGAGGCATTGCCTGTATACTGGACATCAGATGAGCTATACACTGTATACTGGGTGGGGAGGCATTGCCTGTATACTGGACATCAGATGAGCTATACACTGTATATTGGACAACGGGTGGGGAGGCATTACCTGTATACTGGACATCAGATGAGCTATACACTGTATATTGGACAACGGGTGGGGAGGAATTACCTGTACACTGGACATCAGATGAGCTATACACTGTATACTGGGTGGGGAGGCATTGCCTGTATACTGGACATCAGATGAGCTATACACTGTATATTGGACAACGGGTGGGGAGGAATTACCTGTACACTGGACATCAGATGAGCTATACACTGTATACTGGGTGGGGAGGCATTGCCTGTATACTGGACATCAGATGAGCTATACACTGTATACTGGACAATGGGTGGGGAGGCATTACCTGTATACTGGACATCAGATGAGCTATACACTGTATACTGGACACTGGGTGGGGAGGCATTACCTGTATACTGGACATCAGATGAGCTATACACTGTATACTGGACACTGGGTGGGGAGGCATTACCGGTATACTGGACATCAGATGAGCTATACACTGTATACTGGGTGGGGAGGCATTACCAGTATACTGGACATCAGATGAGCTATACACTGTATATTGGACAATGGGTGGGGAGGCATTACCGGTATACTGGACATCAGATGAGCTATACACTGTATACTGGGTGGGGAGGCATTGCCTGTATACTGGACATCAGATGAGCTATACACTGTATATTGGACAACGGGTGGGGAGGCATTGCCTGTATACTGGACATCAGATGAGCTATACACTGTATACTGGGTGGGGAGGCATTGCCTGTATACTGGACATCAGATGAGCTATACACTGTATATTGGACAACGGGTGGGGAGGCATTACCTGTATACTGGACATCAGATGAGCTATACACTGTATACTGGGTGGGGAGGCATTACCTGTATACTGGATATCAGATGAGCTATACACTGTATATTGGACAACGGGTGGGGAGGCATTACCTGTATACTGGACATCAGATGAGCTATACACTGTATACTGGGTGGGGAGGAATTACCTCTATACTGGACATCAGATGAGCTATACACTGGACAACGGGTGGGGAGGCATTACCGGTATACTGGACATCAGATGAGCTATACACTGTATACTGGGTGGGGAGGCATTGCCTGTATACTGGACATCAGATGAGCTATACACTGTATACTGGGTGGGGAGGCATTGCCTGTATACTGGACATCAGATGAGCTATACACTGTATATTGGACAACGGGTGGGGAGGCATTACCTGTATACTGGACATCAGATGAGCTATACACTGTATACTGGGTGGGGAGGCATTACCGGTATACTGGACATCAGATGAGCTATACACTGTATACTGGGTGGGGAGGCATTGCCTGTATACTGGACATCAGATGAGCTATACACTGTATACTGGGTGGGGAGGCATTACCTGTATACTGGACATCAGATGAGCTATACACTGTATATTGGACAACGGGTGGGGAGGCATTACCTGTATACTGGACATCAGATGAGCTATACACTGTATACTGGGTGGGGAGGAATTACCTCTATACTGGACATCAGATGAGCTATACACTGTATACTGGGTGGGGAGGCATTACCTGTATACTGGACATCAGATGAGCTATACACTGTATACTGGACAACGGGTGGGGAGCCATTACCGGTATACTGGACATCAGATGAGCTATACACTGTATACTGGGTGGGGAGGCATTACCTGTATACTGGACATCAGATGAGCTATACACTGTATATTGGACAACGGGTGGGGAGGCATTACCTGTATACTGGACATCAGATGAGCTATACACTGTATACTGGACAACGGGTGGGGAGGCATTACCGGTATACTGGACATCAGATGAGCTATACACTGTATACTGGGTGGGGAGGCATTGCCTGTATACTGGACATCAGATGAGCTATACACTGTATACTGGGTGGGGAGGCATTGCCTGTATACTGGACATCAGATGAGCTATACACTGTATATTGGACAACGGGTGGGGAGGCATTACCTGTATACTGGACATCAGATGAGCTATACACTGTATATTGGACAACGGGTGGGGAGGCATTGCCTGTATACTGGACATCAGATGAGCTATACACTGTATACTGGGTGGGGAGGCATTGCCTGTATACTGGACATCAGATGAGCTATACACTGTATACTGGGTGGGGAGGCATTGCCTGTATACTGGACATCAGATGAGCTATACACTGTATACTGGGTGGGGAGGCATTACCTGTATACTGGACATCAGATGAGCTATACACTGTATATTGGACAACGGGTGGGGAGGCATTACCTGTATACTGGACATCAGATGAGCTATACACTGTATACTGGGTGGGGAGGCATTACCGGTATACTGGACATCAGATGAGCTATACACTGTATACTGGGTGGGGAGGCATTGCCTGTATACTGGACATCAGATGAGCTATACACTGTATACTGGGTGGGGAGGCATTACCTGTATACTGGACATCAGATGAGCTATACACTGTATATTGGACAACGGGTGGGGAGGCATTACCTGTATACTGGACATCAGATGAGCTATACACTGTATACTGGGTGGGGAGGAATTACCTCTATACTGGACATCAGATGAGCTATACACTGTATACTGGGTGGGGAGGCATTACCTGTATACTGGACATCAGATGAGCTATACACTGTATACTGGACAACGGGTGGGGAGCCATTACCGGTATACTGGACATCAGATGAGCTATACACTGTATACTGGGTGGGGAGGCATTACCTGTATACTGGACATCAGATGAGCTATACACTGTATATTGGACAACGGGTGGGGAGGCATTACCTGTATACTGGACATCAGATGAGCTATACACTGTATATTGGACAACGGGTGGGGAGGCATTGCCTGTATACTGGACATCAGATGAGCTATACACTGTATACTGGGTGGGGAGGCATTGCCTGTATACTGGACATCAGATGAGCTATACACTGTATACTGGGTGGGGAGGCATTGCCTGTATACTGGACATCAGATGAGCTATACACTGTATACTGGGTGGGGAGGCATTGCCTGTATACTGGACATCAGATGAGCTATACACTGTATACTGGGTGGGGAGGCATTACCTGTATACTGGACATCAGATGAGCTATACACTGTATATTGGACAACGGGTGGGGAGGCATTACCTGTATACTGGACATCAGATGAGCTATACACTGTATACTGGGTGGGGAGGAATTACCTCTATACTGGACATCAGATGAGCTATACACTGTATACTGGGTGGGGAGGCATTACCTGTATACTGGACATCAGATGAGCTATACACTGTATACTGGACAACGGGTGGGGAGCCATTACCGGTATACTGGACATCAGATGAGCTATACACTGTATACTGGGTGGGGAGGCATTACCTGTATACTGGACATCAGATGAGCTATACACTGTATATTGGACAACGGGTGGGGAGGCATTACCTGTATACTGGACATCAGATGAGCTATACACTGTATATTGGACAACGGGTGGGGAGGCATTGCCTGTATACTGGACATCAGATGAGCTATACACTGTATACTGGGTGGGGAGGCATTGCCTGTATACTGGACATCAGATGAGCTATACACTGTATACTGGGTGGGGAGGCATTACCTGTATACTGGACATCTGAGGGGGGTATGAACTGTTATTATTACATATCAGAGGGCATAAGAACTGCACTTGGAAGAGGGGCATGCATACTGAAGAGCAGAGGGGGAGTGGGATACCAGAAGGGGCGCCTGCATTGAATGAATTGCGCAATTAAGCTGTTCGCCATTAAGGAGAAATATATCTAGCACCTTATCGTATACATCAATCATTTAGTATGTAACTTCAATAGCAATTGGCTACGACTGGACATTAAATCTGTATCTACTCATTTCACGTTTTAGATTTTATCCCCTTTTAAAACATGGTATAAGAGCAGCACGTGTCTTACATGATATGTGACTGGTAGCATGCTGACATCTGTAGCACAAGCTATGCCTGGTGCATTACACGGCCTCACAGAGCTCAGCACTGTGACTCACGCTGGTGATTATTTGCTGAAGACACAGGGATACTGGGTGGAATGTGTTTGTTATTTGAATTTTCATTTCCTTAGAGAAATAACATTTCATATTGCTGGAATATTTTGCGGTGGTGGTAACCCGTGTATTGATCAGATAAACCAGAGACATTGCCATATAAGGTCTGGCTATTACAGCTGCAAGATATATGAACTAAGCGTTGCAGGCATATTATAACATCTCGGGGGGTCACATTATTAGAAAGAGGGAAGGTACACCCCTCTTTACTGTAGTGCAGTGTCTGTAGGGGGTAGAGCTTAATTACGTTATCAAATCCCGGGCCTAATGATGTTGTAAAACCCCGCCCCCTTCCAACTCCCTGTGATATCAACTGCTAATGTGATATCAACGATATCAACTTCAAGACCTATGCGTTACTGCGTACACACCTGTCCAATCTTCCTGCAGATCTGCTGAAAGGATTGTGTCACCGTACACACTCTTCCAATCTCTGGCAGACCGTCTGCCGCTCACTCACTGCTTGAGGGACCAATCGCAAGTAGACTTGGACAAACCAGCTGCAGGATCATACACACTTTTGTATTGGTCGGGTGATTGGCGATTGGAGTCTCCTGGTTTTTTTTTCAAGCAGGTTTAAAAATCTTTTGACAAGACCAGATGGCCAGGGTTAGATGAAAGGAAAGGTTGTGTGGGCGTACAAACTCTACCAATGTCGGACCACTGGTGGGTTGGAGGTGGGATTGGATGAGAATTGGACAAGTGTGTACCCAGCTTTAGTGAGGACAGGGCTACATGTGACGGGGGCAGTGACATGATGGAGATCAGAGACTGGAAGTGGCACACAAGTTTTGAGTAGTGTGTAGCAAACACCTCACCCTTTAGTCTACAATTTAGAAACCATATTGGCCATTGGTTTTGCAAGAACGCTGGACTTTATATATGTGATGACCCAACAAACCACTTATGAGCTCCGAGCATGGAGTCCTCACACAGGGCTAGATGTATAAAGTCTTTGAGAGAGGTAAAGTACCAACCAATCAGCTCCTGTCATTATTCACACACAGGGGTCTATGTACTAAGCCTTGGAGATCGATAAGGTACCAATCAATCACCTTTTAACTGTAAATTTTCAAAAACAGGGGTCTATGTACCAGGGGCGCTGAGAGGGGGAGGGGATTAGCGGGTACTAATTACCCAGGCCCGGCTTTGCTGGAGAGGCCCGGCAGGGGCACGGGTCAGGTGCCGCCCCTCGCCTCTTACATCACAGCAGCCCAGCACACGCTGCTGTGTGCTGGGCTGCACTGGGAGACTTCTCGCAGCTACTAAGCAGCAGCCGCAGATGTCCTATGCCTGTGGGGGGGAGCGATCACGCTGATCACAGTACCAACCACTCAGCTCCTGTCATTTTTCAAAAACAGGGGTCTATGTACTAAGCCTTGGAGAGAGATAAAGTGGAGAGAGGTAAAGTACCAATAGATCAGCTCCTAACTGTCATTTTTCAAACACAGCCTGTAAAGTGACAGGAGATAATTGGATGGTACTTTATCTCTCTCCAAGGCTTCGTGCATCTCCCCAACAGAAAGCGAACATTTGGGACACAGAGCCTCACATTATTCAGTGATGCAGTTGATCTCCTATGACTTACTAGGCTGCCTTTCCTGTGTGTACAGTACAGTAGGTCCTCTGTAAGACACAGTGGAGCAATAATCAGACAATAAGGGGTTTATTGGTTTGCGGGGAATACCGGGAAAGGTGAACGAGGTTCCAGACCCTTCCAGAGTCCCCTCTATTGAGTGTCCCTACAATCAGCGTGGCTGGAATTCCACGGCTGTTACTCATCACTGCGTAGATAAAAATAAATAATACAAAAACATTTGGAGAGCTGTTATTGTAATTAGTTTTGGGTGATTTGCTGGCCTCCGGCTCTGCCATATTGTCAGAAATTCCGACATTTTTTACTCACAGGAAAAGGCGAGATCAAAGTTTAAGGAATTGGAAACAACAGAGGGTGACAGACGTTGAAATGCTCATAGATTGTCAGTTCCTTTGGCAGAGGTTGCTGCAAGATGAATATCCTTCATACTGTATTAAATGTGTTTCTTGCCATCTAGAAACAGCCCATGGAGCGCCATCATCTGTGTACGTCACTGTGTCCTACTTGAAGTGCAAAGTGTTGAAATATGGATTGTGCTACTGGGCTGCCTCCTTAGATGAAGCATTCTCCTTTACCAAGATGGCCGCTGTTTGGTCTTCTGTGCGGCGCCATCTTGTCACTGTGTATGAGAGGAGCAGTGGGACACGGACGTGAGAGAGATCCTGCCACATTATCCTATTGAACTGTATATACTGCGTATGCTGCATATACTAGCTCCACTACCAACATACATCACCGGCTGGTGCCTGTATGTTCCGCTCCATCCAGATAACAAGTGTGTAACAGTGAGTACGGCTGTACCATTAGTTACTACACTTCAAAAAAACCTGATACCTGGTTAATCTCCCGGACTGTTTGGTGTATCTGCAATTCCGCTGGTGTTGCTATGATACTCTGCATACCCCCACAAAGTAGCACACACATATCAACACAAAGTACATATACCCCCATATTACAGCCAAGGTGCAGCTGTTTACAAAGCAAGATGGTGGCATTTGTGGGAGGAGTCGGGCAGAGTGAGGGCAATCTGTGCACAGTTTGGGGGGAGTGGGACCACCTAGTATTGTGGAGCAGTGCAAAAATGCTGGCTCGTACAGCGAGAATATTGAGATGAGCTGGGGAGGAAGCGTTTTTATGGGCGTTCATCGCTGTGTGTATCGGCTCATGGACATTTCTCTGTAATACGACGCGACTTATCCCCCTAGCTCTGATCTGGCAGAAATTTCATCCTACAATAACTTATGGTGACGGCATTTAGGCTGAGCGCTGCATAGTGGGTTGGATATTTATTTATTAACAGTTGTTTGTGTAGCGCACACATAGGAGCTGATTCTAAGTCTAACACAGGCGCCTGCGTATCTGCTGGCGTCTGCGACTTTGTGCCAATGCCGCTGCATAGCCCTGCCATGGTGCACATACGTGCGTACAAATGTGCAAGGGCTGAGACGTCCACTGCCAGAGTCTGTCCGCGCAGTAATAGTCGCCACGTTCGGACGCACCATCAAAACTTGCACCTGCCCTCCTATGTGAGCGGTCGAGCGTCTGTATACGTAATCACATTCACCGACACACCTTGCGCCACTCCCATGACACACCCACAAGACGGGCCATCTCCGTGCGTGCGCTAAGCCACCTCACAGTCACCGTACAGGAACGCCCAACACATTTCAATGATTGTCCACCTCATTCACAACTCCGACAGGGCAGTGCGACAGACGCATGCGTAGAAGAAGAAAGTCGCTCCACTGTGTCCGATATCGGCGGTGCGTGCAAATCAGTATCAGGCTCACGGATTAGACATGCTTGAAAATTCGAACCATTTTACAATTTGATTGAATTTCCCTGGTCTCCTAGGGAGATCAGAACCACAACGCGGATTCGTATTCACTAAATTCGCATGGCGTCGGATTTTTTGAGAACCGAACCGCACATCTCTAGTTAGGGCTGGAACCCCATTGAGCCGCTGTTTGGCAGCAACACATTGCAAAGTGAATATTACTGTGTTTGAGGCCCGAGGTTCCCCTTTTGCTGTTCACATTGAAATCGACCCATTTAAGCTCAAACACGGTCGGAACTGTCAGCGATTTATTTGGCCTTAGCGTCAGCACCTGGAAAGCACTCAAAGTTAATTTTCCGGTGCGGGGACATCGCACATTTATAATGAATAAGACTTTAGGATACTGGAAACTTGGCATCACCATCATGTGCATTTTGCTTTGTGTGCGTCATAAAAGAGTTTCCCCGACCACCTGCACTTTACAAATATAGGGCCTGATTCAGCGTAGGACGGAACTACAAAGCTGCGAGCAAGCAGCTTTGCAATTCCGTCCATGCAGATATGGTAACGCTGCAGGGGGGCATCACGCCTCCTTCCTTACTTATCCGAGCTGCGGCATCGGATAATCTGCGGGAACATTGGCCGGCTAAGTAACCCATGGAGTCACCCAGGTCGGCCGCCGCAGGTGAGTGAAAGAGGCCAGGAAATCTCCGTCAGCCAATGGAGTTCCTGGCCTCTTTCCTCCCCCGCAACGGCGGCGACACGCCTCCTTTCCGGAAACGGAGGCAGCCGCCGCCCGCTCCCCGTCCACAAACGACAGCAGACTGTCAATCAATGCCAGTCTGTGTGCGGGATCGCAGACCTGTTCTGCACATTTACTCTATCCCATTCTTGTGACTCAGCAGGTTTTACCTTTGAAAATTAGAAGACAATCCAGATTTATTTCCCTGCGTGCATTGATAGATAATGATAATTGAGGGAAGATTATTTCATATTCTCCAAGCAATTATTCTAAACCATTAATCAGGCTGTGATACACCCAGGACCTTGCCTCATATTAGTCATATTTCCTATTTCTGGCCCCTTTCTCTGTCTTGTCACTTTCTCTATCTGAATTCATATTACTGGGCCCTTTGGGAAATGGCGGGAAGTGCAGTGTTTTATTTTTTTTAATCTGTTGCAAAAATAAGAATAACTTGTAATTGTATCTCCTGCTGAGGAGCCGTTTAATGGCGGTGACCCTGGGTGAGCGAGGACAGCTGACGTCTTCTCATTGTGAGGGAGGAAACAGGGAAGCTGCTCCATGACAGAAGGGAGGAGAGGTCATTCTCCACAGATCTAAAATTAGCTCCAACAAGGGAAATGGACGGGGGGGGGTTTCCCAGATTGTATGTATGAATTCAGTCCCCCGCTTTTCCCAGTGCTCCCCATAGGATTGTAACTCTCATCCTTAATCCTCGTGTAGTGTCCACATCGCTCCATCAATACACATTCAATACGGGCGTTAAATGATATTTAATCAATGATCTGTATTATTACCTCAGGTGTACGGGGTACCTTTGCAGGTGGCGCACACCTGTCAGATATTGGAACAGGCGTCTTTTATAATGTTCCCCACCTCGGATCACAGTGGGGAAGATGTGTCGCCCCCTTCACGAGTAAGCCATCAGCGACTTATATTCTGAAATCCAGTTTCTGACTCCTCATAACGACGGTCATTCTCCGCAGTAACGTTCATGGGTCTCTAACAATACAGACATCGGGGCTGGCCCTGCTTGGACGCAGTTATTTATTGATTGATTGACATTTAATATTACATAATACATAAACGGTTTCTTTTTAATCATGTTTATGTATAATGTATGAGTGTGTCCCCTCTCCCCCATTTCACAGGATGGGAGTCCTCATTCGTCATTTGCAGTGTTTGCGTGACTGTGTATAATGACTACTCTGGTTATTAAATGTCTCCATCACTGTGATTGGTCCAGTTATATCCATTAGGGAGGTGCGTCAGTTATCCTTGGCACATGGGATTATAACTCTGTAGAACACGCACTTTTCCCCTACATAGAGCCGTATTCAATTTGAGCGGACCCGAATGTGCAATGTAAAAAACAGTGATTTTTTGGGATGTTCTTAAGTGTTTTTTAAATAATTTTTGACGCAGTTTACCTTTGGGGGGACTGTCTGAAGGCTGCAGGGGGGTTCCCGCAACGTTGCACCCCAAAACCCCAATTCTGCACTTTTTTCCGCCTGCTATTCATAGGCGAAACTTTTCCGCCTATTACATTGCATTGACTTTCCGCCTAGGCGAAAAAGTCTTCCAAATTGAATACGAAGTAAAATCAAAACAGGCAAAAATTACGTCACTGGCGAAAAAGTATCATGGAAACTGACTTTTTTGCCTCAAATTGAATACGGGCCTAAGATTGAAATCTGGACGCCGAATGCCTGAAATTAGCAACAAATTGTTACAACTTTCATGTGGCTTCCTTGCTCTTGCGCGCTGTGCTGCGTCAGAGCCCCCCGCAGCGGATGGCTGTCAACGTTAATTACCTTTATTAGGTCAAGTTTTAAGACTTAGCTCTGTAGAGAAATGTGGGATGATTACTAGAATATAGGGCCTGATTAATTACGCATCGACACTGCGATCGCAGCTACGAATACTCACGCAGACCCACTGCGAAAATATGCTAATGTTTGCAATCGCTATGCTGTCGCAGCCTAACATAAGGACGCCCACTTCCCCTTACTCACATCCGTAATACTTTGCAAAACAGCGAGAACCATCGGTAACATCGAATACCATCGGAGCCTCATGCACAATTATAACAGGTCTGACCTTGCTCAGAAATTGCGCATTGGGAGCACAAGCTGCGTATACCATCGCAGTAGCTAATTTATGCACGCCCCTGTAACGCAGGCGTTCAAATACACCGAGACGCCTGCGTTTCACCAACCGCACCCTCACCACCCCCAAACGTTCACTTCCTGTCAATCACTCTGCGATGGGTTTGACAGAGTTTTGGAAAAATCTGGCTTAGCCAACAAGATGGCTTTAAAGAATTTTTGTTAAACACCAAGTAATTACTGTAAGCCAAGTTACTGTATTTGGAAAATAGGTGAAAAACCGGGAGTGGGTGGCAATCTCTGGGACAAAATGGGGCGCCCTGCTAGGTCAATGTGATGGCAGAAGTTAGTGAACGCAGCGCTATGTCCTGGCGTTAACAGACCACCCTGCCCCTTGTTTTTATAACATCCACCATAACAGCCCGCGGCAGCCTTTTCTGCTTGGGGTCAACAGAAGGGAGTAATTTACTAGTTAAAATAATATGTTGTCTGAAGGAAACGAGGGGAAGGCATTAATATACATGCAAAGAATTTAGGGGCAGCCTGTAATACATTAAGATCCAAAGGAACGCAGTGCCCCGGGCAGCCAACATTGCTAATTAATGAGTAGTACTGGGGAAATCATTATTTTAATCATAGGCTTTAATAGGATTGCCCTCTTAACCCCTACCATCCCATGGGGCCACCAGCGTAATATAAAGCGAAGCTTTGCAGATGCCCCAGTCACTCTGATGTGTAACACTGCTACAAATGTGACACTTGAGGGAAAAAAACAAGATCTGAAGTAACCAATTTGTTGCTGGCCTGCACTTCTTCTATAGGTGATTTCCAGCGACAGTATTTAGATGGTAAGCTCTGTGAATCAGGACCTGGTCGCTTTCTGTTTCAACGTATGTCCCTGTATTGATAGCACTGTATATTAAATCCATTATATTATTGTAATTATTATTATTAGTAGTAGTAGTAATAATAATAATAATAATAAATTAATACTCTAAAGTCCGGCAAAAAAAAAAACAAAAAAACCAAGAGTTTGAGATATTCTGTGACATCTCCACATGCTCTGATCTGTCGGCTTAATTCATTTGGATTGAGATGGGTGTCTGGTAATATTATTATTATAAGTTTAGTACATTCCGGGCAATTTAGCCCAAGCTTAGCAATGCTGACAATAAGGCACCTAGCTGCTTTGGACAGGAGGCGTGTTGCAGGGTGTCTCCTGACTGGATGGTCACCACCGTCCAATCAGAAGCTGCACTCAAACACGCCTCCCACGCCTCTGTGTGACCATCTCACGTAGCAGGTTGTAAACCAGCGGCTGTGCTGATGTAACAGTGGGGGGGTCTGGGAGAGGGGAAAGGCTGCAGGGTATGGACCTACACAACCTAAGTACAACCAGGCTTCCCTAAGCTTGTGATAAAGAGCCTGATTCACAGAAGTTTGCTATAAGCGAATGGCAGATGTGTTCTCGCCACAGAACGCAGCTGCGAAAATATGCTAATGTTTCCAAAAGCTTAACCAGGCATAGGGACGCCCACTGCTGCCTTCTCATACCCGTCCATCTCATGCACCAACGTAAACTTCGGTAACGTCGATCCAATTCGGGCAGCCATGCAGGATGGGCGGCAAGTCTGACCCGCCGCAAATACAGCGCCTCATCTGACACGCTGAGAGCTCTCATGCTGTGAGGGAGATCGCAGCATGAGAGCTAATTTATGCACACCAATGAAACGGTGTTTAACCGGTCAGACACGCCTGCGTTTGCTTAGCCACCCCCCCCGTTACCTCCCATAAACGCTGACTCCCCTGTCACTCACTTTGCAAATGAATCTGCTGTGCGAGCGAAATCACGAAACAATTACTGCACGTGCGCAGTACGGCTTACACGCATGCGCAATTGCTAAAAATCGCTCGATCTGCATAAATATCGGCATTGCGTACATCTCTGAAACAGGCCCAAAGTCCACTAACTGTAGACAGACTACAATAATGATCCACGTTTCAGTCCACGTTTCCCCATTTTCCCCTGTGTTTGCATGGCCATTTAGATAGCTGTTCGGTCTTTAATATGGACTATCCTACAGGGTACAGTTGCTGTTATTTGGGGTGATAAATGCAATTGCCCCATCCATTGTTATTCTTTGGGCTTTATAGGTTAAAAAAGATTGAATAGGAGCCATGGAAGGGTTAATAGATTACATTATATACATTAGAAGTAAACATACCCTGTTGGTCACTGACTGTCTACCTGGACTTAGATGTACTTATGCAGGGAGAGCCAGGAACTGGGAAAAGCAGGACACATGGGTGCCTTATTGTAACAACGTGTCTGCTATCTTCCCATCGCAGTATCCAGGATGCACAACACACGTATAATTATAATTACAGTTCAGTTCTAAATTGGTAAGCGCACGAACCTGGAGGTAACACTGACATAATGACCTACATATGGGAGACATCTTAATGTGCAGCCGTGGCTCCGGCCTCCTGGATGGGTCAGGGTAACCCTGCAGCAACACTAAACTCCAAAGGAATAGCCGCTGAAACTTGGGAATACTTTGGTAATAGCATGGAAAATATTCCTGTTTACGTTGTCCGCAGCAGGAGATAAATAGGGGACTGGCTCCAGGACTATAGACAACAAAGGACCAGTGAAACGCCTCTCTATCCCCTGGGAAGTGTCACTATAGTTGCGCCAGTCACTAATTCTGCGTACACACGTAGCTATTTTTAGGACGACAAAACGATAACGATATCGCTATCGTTCAGTCGTCCTAAAAGTTCAGTTTCAGCCCCAAAACGATGAACGATAACGACCAATGCACGCTCCCGTTTGTAGTTGGTAGTTTTCGTTCATCGGCCGAACCTCCCGTCCAACCTGACGATATTGTGAGGTTGATCATGGTCGGGGATGAGGGAGGGAGCCCGGCACTGAATGAAATCGTTCTTGATTTCGTTGAGTGTTTCTGCTCAGTGTCGTTAAGGACACTGAGCACACCCCTGCCGGGGACACGCTTGACGATTTCGTTCATGGAGTGAATCATCTCCTGTGTGTATGCACATTAAGGCTCATTCACAAACTGCATAAAATTTGGATCCGCGCTAGTCATGGCTGTAAAGTGCATTTCAATGTGCATAGTCACTTCCGGTTCTTAGAACAGCCCTTATACCTTTGTGGGCGTGTAAATCCGCCCGGGGAACGTACATTCTCCTATTTAAGTACTCCTGTGTCGTAAAAGGGAGTCTAAGCTGTGCCAATGGCCTGGGTGCACATTTGTGCGCTTAGGTGGAAAGTCGGGCCCTTGATCCACCCAGCCCTTCTAATATCAAAGTGCAAAGTTGTGCACTCAGGGGGTGTATTTATTTGGGTTTTTAGAAGTGGAGATGTTGCCCATAGCTGGAATATGATTGGTTGTTTGGACAACATCTCCACTTCTAAAAAACCCGCACTTTAGTAAATGTACCCCCGGGAGTCTCCAGCCAATATCGCCATTGTGGTCGGCGCATCCACGCACTAATTTGTAAAAACAGATCCAATTAACAAAAAAAAAAAATAGGGAACGTGATGTTACTTGGTAGCAAATGAGATTTATTGGCTACCTTAGTTCACTATAGACTCACTGCAGACATATGGCCAGATGTACTAAGCTCTGGGAAGTGATAAATTGGAGAGTGATAAAGTACCAACCTATCAGCTCCTGCCATTTTTCAAAAACAGCCTGTAACATGGCAGTTAGGAGCTGAGTGGCTGATAGTTTATCACTCTCCAATTTATCACTTTCCAGAGCTTAGTACATCTCCCCCTAAATCCCTTTATGAACGGCTGGAGGAGTCAGTGTTACTCATACTCACATGGCATTTAAAGACAATCTGCTGTCAGCAATGGGCCTAATTCTAAGATTTACCTTAATGCACTCGCAGCTGCGTTCTCACGGATCACAGTTGCTAAACTATGCTAATGTCTTCCAAACATACCCGAGCATAGGGACGTCCCGCTGCTGCCTCCTCATATCCGTCCCACGACGTGCAACAGCGTAAATATCAGTACTACAGACGCACACCGGGCAGTCACAGAGCATGTAAGTCACCTTTGCCCAGCCGCAGACACTGCAGCTCTCCTGACACGCAGAGAGCTCTCACGCTGCACAGGAGATGGCAATGGCTAATTTAGGTATGCAGCTGGGATGTCGGCGGACCTAATCCCGACAGCCGGCTTCCCGACTGCTTTAACCAGGCGATGGTTAAATGACAGGCGTCTAAATGTAGACATTTGTCATTTTACTGATGCCAGGAGACTGGCGCCCGGCACCCCGATCTAAGGGATGCCGGGCGCGGACAGCCGCGGGGAGGGGGGGGGGGTTCTGGCATTTTTAGGTTTCGGGCTCCTGGGGGGGATATGGTTAGAGGGTTAGGCTAGGGGGAGGGTTAGGGTTAGGCGGTGGGGAAGGGGGGTTTAGGTTTAAGCACTTAGAGGGGGGATTAGGGTTAGGCACTGGTGGGAAGGTTAGGGTTAGGCACCCCTCAGGGAGGGTTAGGGTTAGGCACCCCTCAGGGAGGGTTAGGGTTAGGGGAGGGAATTAGGTTAGTCTATACTTACTTTAGGGACGATCGGGATTTTCACGCATGTCGGGCAGCCGCTGTCTGCATTCCGGCGGTAAATCATACCGATTCCCTAATTTATACACACTTGTGAAACAGTGTTTAAACAGGGTGGCACGTCTGCGTTCTTCTAACCACCCACCATGTCATCTCCAGCAAACGCTGACTACCTGTACCTCACTTTTACTGCATGTAACATATCACAGTGACGTTATTACGGTTACAGTGACTGATGGGGCAGAGCCGCACTCCCTCTAGTGGCAGGTATGTGAAGATTTAATATACATTTCTGGGCCTGAATCACTACAGATCGCAATTATTATTACACAGCGCTTTACAGAATATAGTTGTCCATTCACATCAGTCCCTGCCCCAGTGGAGCTTACAATCTATATTCTCTACCACATGCACACATACATACACACTAGGGTTAATTTTTGTTGGGAACCAATTAACCTACCAGTATATGTTTTTGGAGTGTGGGAGGAAACCGGAGTACCCGAAGGAAACCCACGCAAGCACAGGGAGAATATACAAACTCCACACAGTTAGGGCTGTGGTGGGAATCTAACCCACGACCTCAGTGCTGTGAGACAGTAATGCTAACCATTACACCATCTGTGCTGCCCTCTGCTTATATGCACGCAGCGCAGTTGCTAATATCAGCAGCGCTATTTCAATATTTGCATTCACATTGCGATCGTAGCCTGACATAAGGACGCCCACTTCCCCTTACATCCGTTCACTAGGGCAACATAGCGAAACCATCGATAACACTGAGTAACATGGGACCGGTATACACACTTGCACAAGCCCTGACCTTACTTAGACATTGCTAACAGCCACGCACGCTGTCAGTGCTATGGCAGCTTATGGCCACGCAATAGATACATTATGCACGCCCCTACAACGGCGTTGCAATGCACTGGCACGCCTGCATTCGCCCAATCCCAAATCACCACACAAAACGCCACTTCCTGTCAATCATTCTGCCATGGGTCTTTGTAGCCCCTGCAATCACAGTCCCGAACGCAATAGCTAGTCCATGCACATGCGCCGTACGCAACAATCGACCGATTGCGTGCGTATAAGCAACTGCGTTCCTAGCTGAATCAGGCCCTCTGTCAGGACCACAGCAGCGTGCAGATTGCCGACAGTAACAAATGTCGGTTGTCATAATGTCGAAACCAAAATATTGACATTCATGGTGAATAAATGTCGACACCTGGAAAAATGTCGTCGTGAGCGACATTCTGACCATGTCAACATTTCATCAGTGTCGACCTGGTCCCATGCTCATGTCGACTTGATGAATTTCAAATTAATATACAGAACAGAACCCACAACATCACCTTCTTACTTCTCCTCTTTTAGAAGCAACTCCCCCGGCCCCCTCCCCTGTAATGCCACTTATGGGTCTGCTGCACAGACCTCGTTATTAATGGGTAAATGTATGTATGGCGTAGGGAGGGGGCTGATGAGGAGGATAAACATTCTCTGTACAGTTCTGCTTAATATAATATATATTGGTGCAATATAAACAAAGGATAATTATAGTAACTGATATCCCTGTAGGAACAGAGCAGTAATGTAAATAATTATCTTATAGCGCCCTTTGTAGATAAGTGCCTGAGGTATATTTATCAATGTCTCCTATTTCACTGCACTGAAACACATCATGCATCGGCACTTTTTGCAGCGATACAGAAGGAAGGATGTACTAACCGCAAAACGCAGCCATAGCTCTGAAAGCTGCGCTCTTTGGAGCTTTGCCGCAATCCCCATATGTATCAAGATCCGGGAGCACGCACATCATGAGTACACACTAGACGATGTACCCGATATATATCGCTCTGATCCGCGGGATCAGACGACATATCGTCTAGTGTAGAGGTTATCAAATTCGGTCCTCAGAACCCCACACAGGCCATGTTTTCCAGGTCTTCTAGCAGGTGCACAGGTGAGTTCATTACTCACTGACACATTTTAAAAGTTCCACTGGTGGAGCTAATTATTTCACTTGTGATTCTGTGAGGAGACCTGGAAAACATGCACTGTTTGGGGTCCTGAGGACCGAGTTTGAGAACCTGTGGTGCAGTGTGTACCCAGCTTAGACGCTCATTTACTAATGAGCACACTAACGAACACACAGTTTATATGCCTCTTACCATTTATTATACCGGTAGCTCCTAAAAAAAGTAGGCTATAATGCATTTTACAATTTAAACATAACATTTTAGAAGGCCATGGTGGGAACACCAGCACTGGCTCTTATTTCACCTCTAATGTTATTTTCAAGACTTTATATGTGAGAGCGGATAGTACTGGTTACGTCTGGAAGAGGCCTGAAGGCATCTGGACTGCACAGATAACTGTACGTGCGTTTTACATCATATACTGTATAGGATCTCCAGCACGTTGTGGGGAAGGATAAGCTGTACTGTACATTCCGAGTAGAGGGCTGGCGGTTCTTAGCTATTGCACTTACTTGTACTGTATATTTATATTATCACTGATCCTCTGTTATCTACGTTATGTTACGGTCTCTGAAATACAGCAAAAAAAAATTATCAAAAACCCACAATATACTGCCACCCCACGTAACTCACACTATACTGCCACCCCACGTAACTTACACTATACTGCCACCCCACGTAACTCACACTATACTGCCACCCCACGTAACTCACACTATACTGCCACCCCACGTAACTCACACTATACTGCCACCCCACGTAACTTACACTATACTGCCACCCCACGTAACTTACACTATACTGCCACCCCACGTAACTCACACTATACTGCCACCCCACGTAACTTACACTATACTGCCACCCCACGTAACTTACACTATACTGCCACCCCACGTCACTTACACTATACTGCCACCCCACGTAACTTACACTATACTGCCACCCCACGTAACTTACACTATACTGCCACCCCACGTAACTCACACTATACTGCCACCCCACGTAACTTACACTATACTGCCACCCCACGTAACTTACACTATACTGCCACCCCACGTAACTTACACTATACTGCCACCCCACGTAACTCACACTATACTGCCACCCCACGTAACTCACACTATACTGCCACCCCACGTAACTTACACTATACTGCCACCCCACGTCACTTACACTATACTGCCACCCCACGTCACTTACACTATACTGCCACCCCACGTAACTTACACTATACTGCCACCCCACGTAACTCACACTATACTGCCACCCCACGTAACTTACACTATACTGCCACCCCACGTAACTTACACTATACTGCCACCCCACGTAACTCACACTATACTGCCACCCCACGTAACTTACACTATACTGCCACCCCACGTAACTCACACTATACTGCCACCCCACGTAACTTACACTATACTGCCACCCCACGTCACTTACACTATACTGCCACCCCACGTAACTCACACTATACTGCCACCCCACGTAACTCACACTATACTGCCACCCCATGTAACTTACACTATACTGCCACCCCACGTCACTCACACTATACTGCCACCCCACGTAACTCACACTATACTGCCACCCCACGTAACTCACACTATACTGCCACCCCACGTAACTTACACTATACTGCCACCCCACGTCACTTACACTATACTGCCACCCCACGTAACTCACACTATACTGCCACCCCACGTAACTTACACTATACTGCCACCCCACGTCACTTACACTATACTGCCACCCCACGTAACTCACACTATACTGCCACCCCACGTCACTTACACTATACTGCCACCCCACGTAACTCACACTATACTGCCACCCCACGTAACTCACACTATATTGCCACCCCACGTAACCCACACTATACTGCCACCCCACGTAACTCACACTATACTGCCACCCCACGTCACTTACACTATAATGCCGCCCCACGTCACTTACACTATACTGCCACCCCATGTAACTCACACTATACTGCCACCCCACGTCACTTACACTATACTGCCACCCCACGTCACTTACACTATACTGCCACCCCACGTAAATCACACTATACTGCCACCCTACGTCACTTACACTATACTGCCACCCCACGTAACTTACACTATACTGCCACCCCACGTAACCCACACTATACTGCCACCCCACGTAACTCACACTATACTGCCACCCCACGTCACTTACACTATACTGCCACCCCACGTAACTCACACTATACTGCCACCCCACGTCACTTACACTATACGGCCACCCCACATCACTTACACTATACTGCCACCCCACGTAACTCACACTATACTGCCACCCCACGTCACTCACACTATACTGCCACCCCACGTCACTTACACTATACTGCTACCCCACGTAACTTACACTATACTGCCACCCCACTTACACTATACTGCTACCCCACGTAACTTACACTATACTGCCACCCCACGTAACTTACACTATACTGCCACCGCACGTAACTCACACTATACTGCCACCCCACGTAACTTACACTATACTACCACCCCATGTCACCCACACTATACTGCCACCCCACGTAACCCACACTATACTGCCACCCCACATAACTCACACTATACTGCCACCCCACGTAACCCACACAATGACACCCCACGTAACCTACACTACACTGCCACCCCATGTAACACACACTATACTGCCACCCCACGTAACCCACACTATACTGCCACCCCAAATAACACATGTTATACTGCCACCGCACATAGGGCCTAATTCAGACCCGCTCGCGATCGCTGAGCGCTCGCAAGCGGGTCGATGTTGGCCCAGTGCGCATGCGCACGAGGGAGCCAGCTCCGTCATGCGCATGCGCGAGACCCGGATAGCGATGGGCAAGCCGTCGCTATGGGTCTCGCTACAAAGGGGGCGTGCTGTCGATGGTGAGTGACAGCACGCCCCCTTTGGTGGGCGTGCCGGGCTCGTGGCTGCCCAGACGGAGGCATTCCCATGTGAACGCCTACCGTCTGGGGCCGGCCCCAATGACATCACAAGTGATGTCAGTGGGAGTGCTCTCGGCTCTGATAGAGCCGAAAGCAACCAGGGTTTGCGGCAACGAGACCCTACCACAAGTGTCTCGTCTCAAGCCCGATGGTCGCGATGGTCTTGACCATCGCGACCATCTTATTGGCCGCTCGCTATAGCTGTGGGTGGTCACCCACAGCTATGTGAGCGGCCAGGAGGCCGCTAAAAAAAAACACAGGGAGAGCTCTGTCAGAGCGTCCGGCTCTGAATCAGGGCCATAGCCCACACTATATATATATATAATATATATATATATATATATATATATAGTCAGGTGCATAAATATTGGGACATTGACAGAATTTTCATATTTTGGCCTCTATTCACCACCACAATGGCTTTGAAATGAAACAATCAAGATGTGCTTTAACTGCAGACTTTCAGATTGAATTTGAGGGTAATTACATCCAAATCAGGTGAACGGTGTAGGAATTACAATGGTTTCTATATGTGCCTCCCACTTTTTAAGGGGCCAAAAGTAATGGGACAAACTAAACAATCCTAAATCTAACTTTCACTTTTTAATACTTTGTTGCAAATCCTTTGCAGGCAATTACAGCCTGAAGCACCTGACTGTATATATATATATTAAATGGGGCTATGAAGTTGAAGTAGTTAATGATTTTGATAAGGGGTTAACTATTAATGAGGGAATGATAATGTAAGGAAATCAAAAGTACTCCCTGTATTGTATATCAGTCACACTCCTCTGTATTATATGTCGGTCACTAATGCTCTCTGAAATATGGCTTTCACAGATGCATTTGTATTATACGGTGGCCACTGATGCTCTCTGTATTATACACTGAAGTGCAAAAAGTCATGAGATAGATGCCTAGTATCGTGTGGGACTCCCTCTAGCCAGGTGAAGTGCAGCAACTCGATGTGGCATCGATTCCACAAGTGGAAAGAAGACCTTGGAAGAGATTTTGACTTATGACATCTGGATAGCTTCCCACAGCTCCCTGATATTTGTAGGTGCAGGATCTTGGGTGCAAATGGACCTCTCCACCACATCCCATAAATGCTCGATTGGGTTCATGGTGGGCGTGATCACACCATTCATCGGAACTGTACAGGATGCTCCCCGAACCAATTCTGGGCAACGTAGCTGTTGCCGGTCAATGACGCATTCAGGTGGACCCAACCCATGCCACGTGAACATACCACACACCATTATGGAATCACCACCAGCCTGCATGCTGCCTTGTTGACAACTGGGGTCCATGATCTCATGGGGTCTGCGCGACGCCTGTACCCTACCATCAGCCAGAAATAACTGGAGCCGTGACTTATCAGAAAATGCCACATGTTGCCAGTCCTCCAGGGTCCAATTAGGAATGTCACAAGCCCAGGTGAGGCACTGTATCCGGTGTTATAGTGTTAACATGGGCACTCTGGTGGGTCTTCTGCTCCCATATTCCATGGAAGCTAAAGAACGCTGCAATGACCTGCTGGATATGTGTCTGGTACCTCTTGCATTGAATGTGGATGTGATTTAAGCCACTGTCACTTTTCTGTTACCATAGACAATTCTAGCCAGGCGCCACTGGTCACAAACATTAAGTACCCACGGCTGTCTACGGTGGATGGTGATGGTGGATATTGAGGTATTCCCAGTATACACATGACACCGCATATCGAGGAATCTTGAATGTCCGCAGAACTTCGGAAATGGAATGTCCCATCTATCGGGAACCCACCATCATGCCCCGATCGAACTCCAATAATTCACATCACCATACCATGAGCAGCCTGGACAGTGTTCAAACTGACTCATTAGATGTCAGATTACATATGATGCAGGTCTGAGCATTTCCAAGACAGTTTGGTGACTTCGCTTACCATACCTGTACATACTGCTGTCCCATGACTTTTTGCACTTCAGTGTATGCTCACTGATGCTCTCTGTATTATATGACAGTCACTTTTTTGTTCTCTGCATTATAGGTGGTGACTGAAGCTCTCTGTATTATACAGTGGGTACTGATGCTCTTTGCATCATATGGTGGTCACTGATGTTCTCTGTGTTATATGACGGTCACTGATGCTCTCTGTAGTACATGGTGGTCACTAATGCTCTCTGTAGTATATGACAGTCACTGCGCTCTGTACTGTCAGTGGTGACTGATGCTCTCTGTATTATACATCGGGTACTGATGCTATTTGCATTATATGGTGGTCACTGATGCTCTCTGTATTATATGACAGTCACTGTTATGCTCTCTGTATTATTGGTGGTTACTGATGCTCTCTGTATTATACAGTGGGCACTGATGCTCTCTGTATTATATGGTGGCCACTGATGCTCTCTGTACTATACAGCGGGTACTGATGCTCTTTGCATTATACAGCAGGTTCTTATGCTCTTTGCATTATATGTTGGTCACTGATGCTCTCTACATTATATGACAGTCACTGTTGTGCTCTCTGTATTATCGGTGGTGACTGACGCACTCTGTATTATACGCGGGTACTGATGCTCTTTGCATTATATGGTGACTGGTTATCTCTGTAGTATATGGCGGTCACTGATGCTCTCTGTAATATATAGCAGTCACTGATGCTTTCTGTATTATATGACTGTCACTGTTATGCCCTCTGTGTTATCGGTGGTGACTGACGCTCTCTGTATTATACAGCGGGTACTGATGCTCTTTGCATTATATGGTGGTCACTGTTGCTCTCTGTATTTAATGAGTGTGTGTGGGAGTGGGGGATAGCCAAGTCTTTGGCCTAGTTGACAGAAAGCTTAGCTTCACCCCTGTTTAACAGTCCAGGTTTGCAGGATATCCGTGCCTGAACACAGATGGTTAAATCAAAACAACTGAGGTACCAATTAAGTCACCTGTGCTACAGCATTGGTATCCTTAAAACCTTTACTCCCACAAGAGGCATGAGGACCATGTTTGGGAAATGCTGATCTAGCCAAAGTTCTCACAGTTTAGGTGAATTTGCTGTAGAGTGTTAAAAATGTGGCCTTACAAAGACATACGGAGATCGTTTCACATGGCTCTTTAACCGATTTACGATTACATAACCCTAGGCCGGCATGAAGGGTTTTCTCACAGAGGAAAGTAAAGGTCACGCAGACCACCTCATACTGAGACGGGTTTTATTTCCCAGCCAGTTAGACTCCTCCAGGTTAATTTCTCTTGTCTGCTCAGTCCGCAGACTGCTCATCTCAGGACTCGCTCCCCAGCCTAATCCTGAGGAATGGACATTCGCTGGGCCCGAGATCAGTGTTTATGTGCAGAAGAGGCAGAGAGCCAGTATTCAGCTCCTGTCAAAGCTATTTCCCTTCTGGACTGTACACTGTGTGCCGAGCACCCGCCCCGAGTGTGACTTCCTCACTCTGCATCCCTTCACCTCAGCTCCCATGGGGATGGATGCCGCCGTTCATTCCCTTAAACGCCTGGCCACAGGCAAAACTCTCCATGGGGCCCATTTACTCATGATCGCATTCGCAATGCGATCTGGACATGACATGATCGCATTGAAAAATAAGATCATAGCATCGGGATGTATCATCCGGCGCACACAGGGACAGAGGCTCCGAAAAGGAGCCCGTCCCGATGATGTGCCCCGGAGAGCTGCCGCTGAATGCACATGCGCAGCCGCCATTGCCGGGGAGGTTTCTCCCAGCAAATAATGTAAATATAGCCCATAGGCTACAACAGGCTAACGCCATCTTCAGATGGCGTTAGCTGCGGGGGCCAACCTTCGGAAAGCAGCATCGCATCCCCCATAGAAACCGGGGAAGCGGCTGCTGGCGGGAATGGAGGGATACCAGCAGGTATCGGAGACATCTGCCACAGACCCTCCTTCATACATTTGGGGGAAACGTAATATTTGCGGTTAACCCCTGAAAATGGGTGTTTTCTGGGGTATTAAGCTGCAAATATACAATGATAAATGTGCCCCCGTGACTTCTTAGCCTGTTACGCGGATCCCGGGCGCTTCCCCGTCAACATTTCAAATGGTCAAAGAGGGACTTATTATTATTCTTTTATCACATTGTTGCCAACATTTTATAAAATGTCCTACTGGAGATACCGGAGGGTGGGCACAGGGTCTCTCACCTCCCTGCCCCTCCCTCATGCTGCTCAATGCTGTAATTTATGGCAACAGTATCGCAATGACGCAGTTCACCACGAATCGTGTCATCTAGCCCCGAACTGCTCACTATGTTGGGGATGTGAGCAGAAGCGGGAGGTTAGCCTACTTTCTTGGGGTCCAAGGAGAGCCTCCCAAAATTTGTGAGTCTCCTGGACCTTCCAGGAGATTATGCAAGGATGAGTTATCGTCAATAGATTGTAAGCTTGCAAGCAAGTCACCCTTACCTCTATGTACAGTGGATTCAGTATGATTTACCGCCGACAGCGGCATCCCGGCAGCAGTGAAAATCCCGATCATCGAGTGGTAAGTATTGACTAACCTATTCTCCCCCCTAACCCTCCTTTGGGGTGCCTAACCCTAACCTCCCCCCTAAGTGCCTAACCATAATCCCCCTCTAAGTGCCTAAACCTAACTCCCCTTCCCCGCCGCCTAAGCCTAAATCCCCCGGGGGGGGTGCCTAACCCTAACCTCCTCCCGGGGGTGCCTAACCCTAACCCTCCCTTCCCCTAGCCTAACCCTAAACTCCCGCGGGGGTGTATAACCCTAAGTCCCCCCCAGGAACCCTAAACCTAACCTACCCCCCCGCGCGGCTGCCCGCGTCTGGCTTACCTTTGATCGGTAAGCTGGGTGTCTGTCTCCCAGGTAAGTAGGTAAAATGACAGGCGTCATTTAGCCCTTGCCGGGATTAGACGGTCGGGAAGCCAACGGTCGGGATTCCGTCCATGGGCTTCCCGGCTGCATCCCATGTACAGTATGTCTGTTATTATCCATTCTCGTCTTATTACTGTGTTTTGGCCTGATTCAGAGACGAACGCTCTGACCAGAGCGCTCGCTCTGAATCAGGGCCCTCCTCCATGAAAATGGAGCGGCCTCCTGGTCACTCGTATAGCTGTAGGTGACCACCCACAGCATATGCGAGCGGCCAAAAAGATGGTCGCGATGGTCTTGACCATCGGACTTGCGACGGAGACCCTGCGGTAGGGTCTCCCTGCCGCAAGCCCTGGAGTGATTTTGGCTCTATCAGAGCCAAAATCACTCCCTCTGACATCACTAGTGATGTCAGTGTGGCCGGTTTCAGACGGTAGGCGTTCCCATGGGATCGCCTCCGTCTGGCAGGCACGCCCCCGGCATGCCCACCAAAGGGGGCGTGCTGTCAATCAACATCGACAGCACGCCCCCTTTGGTGCGAGACCCGGAGCGATGGAAAGCCCGTCGCTCCCCGGGTCTCTAGCATTCTCACGACGGAGCTCCCTCCGTCGTGCGCATGCGCAGTGGGGAACATCGACCCACTTGCGAGCGTACTGCCGCTCGCGAGTGGGTCTGAATGACCCCCTTTGTTCCCAGCTGTAAAGCACACTTGCCAGCTCCCCGGAAACCAGTGGAAGGGTTCCAGGGGTGCCGGAGACACCTGGAAGCATAGGCGCATCTCCCAAATCCCGCTCACTTCCTAGTGGGCAGGATGGGGAAAATCTTACCCGAAATTCGTGCTACGTCAGGAGGGGGTGGGGCTTAATGACGCGATTTTATGGTAATCGTGTCATTTGGACCCACTCCCGACTGAAATGTGCGCGATTTTCGGCATTTTACCATGTGGAGACGGCGCCTGATGATGCAATTAGTCCGGCCCCGCCCCCAACATTGCCCACCTGCAGCTCCTGGAGAGAAAATATCACAGGTAGGCGAGTATGTTGTAAAGCTCTACGGAATACGCTGGCGCTGTATAAAGTATAAACATACGCTAATATATGTTATAATTCATGGTGAAACGCGTTACTGTCTTTGCGTTTTGATAAATGCTTACGCACTTTGGGCTTGATTCTAAATCAAACTCAACTGCTGATGTCAGGCGCAGTGGAGCGATGTTCTTCTGCTGTATCTAAGCCACACGGCGCATCCGTGATTGTCCGTGCACAGAGCCGCTGCACTTATTGAGATGCGTAGTCTGGGAAATGTATTGGTCGTTTCTGGGCAGTGACAGGAGATGCTGCATCTTGTGGGCATGTTGCGGGCTCACACTGGAGGCCAATCTGCCCCTAGCATAGGGCTGGTGCAAGTTTCGATGATGCGACAGATGGTGGCGTCTCAGTGCTTGCACATTCGGACGCATGGCTGTACACCCAAGAAGGGCTGTGCAGCAGCATTAGCATAAAGTCGCATACGTTGCAGCGAGAAAAGACGCAGAGGCGTCCATGGCCACATCAAACCCCTTTTGGTGGCTTCCCCTCCACAAAACCTGCAGAGCTAGCAAATATGTAATTCTGTCATATATTCAGAAACACCGAGTACCCCACATTGGTCTTGGTTATACGGTCAGCAAGAACAAGACAGGGGGTTTGCGGATGACATACGGCACTTTCAGTCGGGAAAGGGGTGTCAGTAAATTAAAGGTACACAGCTGACCCCAATGTGTTCTTTCGCAGACAATACAAATAAATAGAGCCGGCAACTACAACATACATAAAGCACTGTCCATGACCTCAGCGCTGCCGACACCATGAGCAAGTGGGTGAATGGCCACCGGAACCCATAGGTCACCTCCCAGCACCTGTCTACAAGCTCTTATAATACCCAATAAAATGCCCATAATCGCATGATTTGTGATGGAAAGGGGCTTAATAATGTGTTGTTTGGTTCCTAACGTTCCGAAAATGTATTTAAAGCAATAATATAGCTAATATCACACCAGACAGCCTCCATGATTACCTTCTATATTATTTACAGCCAATAATATTCCCAGGGACCCCCGCAGCCTTTTGTCGGCTTGGAAGTGTTGCAATGTTGTTTTTAATATTCATCCAATTCCTCCAGGGCCGCTGTTATGTGAGGCAATCCGTGTGCTAGATGTGAGCGCTAGAATGAAATTAGATGGGGTGTACATGTGTCGTTCCTGTTCCATAATATGCTCTGGGACAAACATCATGTGCACAGGGGGATTCCGCCTTCACCTGCTAGCAAATTACTCTTACACTGTTCATCTTTATCCCGTAAACATTCTGCATACAGAGTGTGTGTGTGTGTGTATATGTGTGTATGTGTATGTAAGTGTGTTTGGGGGGGGGGTAGCATATGCCCCTGGTTTACTACTAGTCATGCTAATCAGTGTGTCCGTAACCCCTACATTGTGCTACGGCTCTTAAAAGGTGAATACAAACTTAACTTATGCATGGGCTTCATTTGTAAGAGCTCGCCCCTTCCCGCCCCCATTCTGCTACTCTGGCTGTAAGGTTTGAGTTGTGCAAAATGCGTGGGGTCCTGCATAGGCTCATATGTTTGTTTCCGCTGTCTGAGCATGGACAGTGCGAAATCAAGCAAGATACAACGTGCGATGCCCCTCAGTGGTTACTAAATGGGTGGGGCTTTATGATGCAATTTGCATAATCACGGCACATCCCACTTTGCAGACAGGAAAGGGGGGGGCAATGTTCAGTTAGAGAATGTCGGGGGGAACTGTGGACTATGTAAAGCCGGACTTAAGCGCAAAGGCGCTGCTTTCCGGGCGTATCTTTTGAACCAATTATAGACTGGCGCGAGTGCGCAGCGATGATGAAACTGACGAGTATAACGCCAGATGAGGACAGACGGATCACATAGATGAGAGTAACTCTGTATATTGGTGAATATTCACATTTCCACGCATGCGACTGCTCATGAGCAGAATTTGGGCTGGACTAATATTTGTGGGAAGCCACGGAAACGCCAGCCTTACCACCTTATGGCAATGCGAGGATCCATAGGGCTAATGCGCAGTTCTGTACGGCTTCAAGCAGGAAGATGCTCAGCCCGCTGATTTTACGTCCAAAGCCGCAATTGTCACCTTTAGTATCGGCACTTGCACCTGACCTATGAGATGCTTCTCTTGGCTGTACGTGCGGCTCAGACTAGGAAGGAAATATAGCTACACGCCCAGGGCGCTCCCACGTGCTGCCCAGAAACGTCCATGTCACGTAAAGAGAGACGGGCAGACCCTCTGACTCAGAATTGGCTCTCAGTCACCGTCCAGAAACGCCCATCTCTTCTCATACCGTCTGTCCTGATCACAACAGCACCTCGCACCAGTCTATAACGCTCTGTGTAACGCGTGCGCCGTAGGGGCTCCTCAATTTTTTTTGCGCGTGCGCAGTTGAATATAATTGCTCAACTATGGGAATATCGGCATTGTGTGTTGCGTGCAAATTTCATGCACTGTTGAATCAGGCCCATAGTGTGCTCCTGGTCAGGGCGGAACTATCACCACTCCCATGGGACCCAGAGGTGTGGAGTGCCTGGCATTCTCCGACCCTATTGCCCCAAATGCCGATGCGCAATGGCCATATCTGACCAGGTTGGAGGTCATCCACGCTAATGATGACCAGTCAGTTGTGTGTGCTCAACCCATGAGTTTGTACGTACCAGCGACTAGATCATCCCGTGTATATGGGCTCCCTGAGGGGGGGAATTCAATTATTTTTTGGTGCACGTAGATAACCGGGAGATATTCAATTGTTTGTGCCACGCCGGGGGTTTTGATCACTTATTGCAGAAATCTGACCACAACTAAGGGGAATACTTATTAAAGTGCAGGTTTTATACATGGAGATGTTACCCATAGCAACCAATCAGATTCCACTTAACATTTATCTAGCACCTTCTGGAAGATAATAGCTAGAATCTGATTGGTTGCTATGGCAACAACTTCTAAAACCCCGCACTTGAATAAATATACAGCTTAGGGACACGCAGAGCATTTGACACTCCTCCCCCCCCTCCCCCCCCCCACAACACTCCTACGGCACTTCCACAAGGCAGGGTGGTTCCATGCCATCGCTTTGCCACCGCCCAGTTCGTACACCCCCAAACGCCTTTTTTCACGGATCCGGCCAAGTCAGTGTCCAGCTCAGAATACACCGGACACGGGCAAAACGGCGTAAAGTCGCTTCTGTGCATGTGCTGTAAGCATAAACTCGCCGTGTGCGTCGGTGGAGAGATCCGTGCCACTCGCAGCCCTGTGTAACATTGGTGCCGCAAGATTTTCGGGGGTTTTTTTGCTTTGCATTTTGGGATTTATACTGTAGGGCAATTTTCGCACCGGCTGCTACTGACATTATTGATCAGTTTGAAAAATACTAATTCATCCGAGCAGGCATTCAATCACTTTTCGCTACAGTTAGACCATGAGGGGGCGCTGTTTACTTGCTCTATATATATATAATATTTCATCCATCAGCAAACCAGATCCTCTGTAATGAAGACAAATGAGGGCAAAAAACCAAAATGATATTGCCAGTGCTCATTGACCTACAGTATACTCATAACTTTGCTGAAGAATAACAGTGACACAAATTCTTAGAACTAGGGTGTATGGTTCCTATATCTGCCTGGGAACAGAGGATCCTGTCTGGTATATGCATTCCAACAGGGGTAGTGTCTCTAGATTCCCTTCGCGGAGAGGACCCTGACGTCATCAGCTACTGTCTAACGTCATTCCCTACCATCCATGTGGGCATAGAGGGGGAATATAACCTTGTGGTGGGCGCAGCGAGCTACTGAGCCCAAAGCGCGGCGAGGGGACAATTTTCTTCTTTAGGTGGCCTTTATGGGCATAGAACCGCACTTACGCCCTCACGTCACTTCCAGGTCCCTAACGCGAAGGGAAAATAAGCTCTACCATTCTACAGGTGTTTGTGTAGCAGTTCCCATTACACCCCTGTAACATGGGTTCCCCTTAGAAGTCAGTGTAAACTCTATGGGACCCTTAGCAGAGGTGACAGAGGGAGTCTGCAGGGAGCCGTGATACCACTGATCATGCTGCAAGCCCTGACACACCCCTGCATTTAGCAGACTGCTGGGTATCAGAATAAGTTTAGTGGATGCTTGCACAGAATATTGTAGGATTATATTGTGTATATAGAGCAGCTACAGCTCCTGACAGGGGCGCGTAACTATTTTAACCATAGCAAAAGTTTGTAAGGCCCCTATGTACCATCCAGTGGAGAAAAATGTATATAACACATGTAACTTTGACAAGGAATGTATGGTACTGTAGTTACGCCCATAGTTACCGACCCTGACAGGGGAAACAGTTGTTTTGGACTGAAGACATTCTGGTGTAGCAATCATACTGTACACCTCTTGCATCCCCCATCCAGAGGTGCAGGAACAGTCATTCTCTCCTCTATCCCCTACATAGTCATGATGCTGGTTAGAACTTGAAGCCTCTCCTTTTTTCAGCCTGGAACAGCTTTCCCAGCTAGGGGGGATGTAGTCAGTATACTATACACGCCCATGGGGGGCTGGCTTACAGCTGGCATATTATAAGGTGCAGGAGGCAGGCTGGGGAAGCCAGTGGCTCTAGCTTTGCTGTGATCACAGGATACTATCAGAGACCTGACAGCAGCAGCATCATCATGTCTGTGATTGCCAATATCCTACTCCTGGCTCTGTCCTTGGCCATCGGGGACATCTTACACTCGGTGGAAGGCTGCACATGTGCCCCCAGCCACCCCCAGGATGCATTCTGCAACTCTGACATCGGTAAGTGCCACCTGCTTCTCTCGTGTGTGTGTGCCCAGGTGCCAGGCAGCTGCACAAGTTATATAATATATATGCTGGGTATTGGTGGGATAGGGTGCCCAGGTGCCAGGCAGCTGCACAAGTTGTATAATATATATGCTGGGTATTGGTGGGATAGGGTGCCCAGGTGCCAGACAGCTGCACAAGTTGTATAATATAAATACTGGGCATTGGTGGGATAGGGTGCCCAGGTGCCAGGCAGCTGCACAAGTTGTATAATATAAATACTGGGCATTGGTGGGATAGGGTGCCCAGGTGCCAGGCAGCTGCACAAGTTGTATAATATAAATACTGGGCATTGGTGGGGTAGGGTGCCCAGGTGCCAGGCAGCTGCACAAGTTATATAATATAAATATACTGGGTATTGGTGGGGTAGGATGCCCAGGCGCCAGGCAGCTGCACAAGTTATAGATATATAATAGGTATTGGTGGGGTGAGGGTGCCCACATGCCAGGTAGCTTCCCTAGATACACATGGTATGAATCCTGGGTATTGGTGGGGTGAGGGTGCCCACATGCCAGGTAGCTGCACAGGTGCAGAATGTATGGATCTTGGGTATTGGTGGGGTGAGGGTGCCCAGGTGCCAGGCAGCTATCCAGGTGCACTGGGTATTGGTGGGGACGAGTACCAGGTACGTATAGATCCTGAGTTTTGATGTGCCAGGCAGCTGCCCAGATGCACAAGGCATAGATCCTGGGCATTGGTGGGGCTCTGTTACGCCAGTGCCATGCCTCGTCCCGTGGCTGAGATGGAGTGTACTTCTGGCAGGTGGATGGAAACAGGATCCATGCTACACTGTATATCAGGGGTAGACAACCTGTGGCGCTCCAGCTGCTGCAGAACTACACCTCCCAGCATGCCTTACCACCAAGTAAGCATGCCTTAACAGCAAAACAGTGACAAGGCATGCTTGGACGTGTAGTCCCACAGCAGCTGGAGTGCCACAAGCTGCCCATCCCCGCTGGATACTATTATCTCTGTATATATCTGATACTTAAAAATAGTTTCTCATAATGTTGAGGTTAATATGACTCTAAAGTTACAATAAATGCCCCAGTGAGATGTCACGTTACACAACCACTGGTGTCAAATGTAAGACTTTATAGTTAATGAGCAATTGTACAGCATTACAAAGTATGTTTATGCAAAGTGTTTTGGGACAACACCAATAACTGTCCCCCCAAATCAGTACCCCATGCAGACCCCGGGACTTGTGTGGGGACCCTGACTTCTATTCTGCACAGGCTGCGCTCTGCAATTGTCAGTTATTGTGAAAATAATTCACTAACCTTCCACTTGTAGCAGAGGTGGGAAACTGAATGCGAAACAGTAACTTAACTGTTTAGCAGCTGTATTGTGTGGTGAGGGTATCTGTATTGAATGCCACACCCACACACACACACACACACACACCCACTCCCAGATTGGTAGTGCTGCACTGTTTTATCACTCCGAAGCTTAACTCTTTCTATGCCAGACTTAAAATTATACTATATTGAAGTATTTTATTTAGTTTTTTTTCTGTAAGCCTCTGGCTGAATATAGCAGGGGTGGCTGTCATGCAGGAGAGGTGCTTAGGGGGTCTATTTACTAAGCCTTGGGTGGAGATAAAGTGGACGGAAATAAAGTACCAACCAAACAGCTCCTAACTGTCATTTTCCAAGCACAGCCTGTGACATGGCAGTCAAGAGCTGTTTGGCTGGTACTTTATCGCCGTTCACTTTATCCAAGGGCTTAGTAAATAGACCTCTCAGTCCCATGGCTGTCCTGTGGGTTCAGCTGAGATAGTATTCTATAAGTTTCAGGATCTCGTCCCCCTAAGCACTATTATGGCACTGGTGGTCTGTGGATGATTTGTGCTTTACGTCATAGGATAATAAGTAGTACTCATGTACAAGGAAAGGACGATCTCTGGATGTTACTGAATATTTATACAACAATAATGGGAAATAAACCATATATAAAGGTTTGGAATACCTTCATTTCACCATTGATGCAATTTAACCTAAATTCAGGTGGAAATGTGTTGGATAGTCTGATAGCTACTTATCTTCAATGGGCAACCTAGGGTTAACCAGCAGATGCAGAACTACAAGTACCAGCATGCCCTGCCAGACAAAGTTAGACCTTTATATATAGATGGCTTCCAGGAGGTTTTTTAAATTTTTTAAAAAATCGAAGAGGTCATACCTGTGGAATGTTTTTACCAGTTCTTTCAAAAAAATAAATATATATATATATATTATATATATATATATATATATATATATATATTCATATTCACATTCACAATAGGTGAATCAGACCTTTATTTCTTTCAATATATAACGGTTCTATTACATCAATTCATATCCTGCCATCTGCAACTTAGAACATTACCATGTAGAAATGACTTAAGGTGCATACACACACAACGATTTTTTGAACGATTATCATTTAACAATATCATTTAACGATAATCTTTTGAAAAAATCGTTCACTTTCTGAGTCAAACGATGAACGATTATTGTTCATGCGCGTTCACATTTGTAGTTTGTAGTTCAGTCAGACTTGTCAACTCAACGATTTTCATCAAGTTAATATGCAAAAATTGTTTGTAGTTCATAAAAAATCGTTTATTACATTTAAATGAACATAGTAAATGAACAACTTTAGTAAACGATTTTAGTTAATTTTTACAAGGTAGAAAATCGTTTACTAAAATCGTTCATTAACTCAATCGTTGTGTGTGTATACAGCTTTAAGCTGCATACACATGTACAGATTTTGTGTCCAACCATCCAACTAGTTGATTGGTTGGAATGAAAATCTGGTAAGGTATGAAAGCAAATGACAATCAGCAATTTTCTCCCAAACGCCGGAAAATGGACAAAAACTGTTGTTTGAACAAATTGTTTAGATCAAACATTTAACAAACTTGTCTGACGCCATTTTCATCTGTTTTATGGCATTTAGGAGCAAATTGCTGATCATCAGTTACTCCCATATGTTACCAGATTAACTAGTTGGATGGTTGGACAGATAATCTTTACGTGTGTATGCAGCTTAAGATTAGGCAGGACGGGAGCCTCCTGGACTGGCCTAAGGGGATAGAATGATTTTACATAGACCCCCCCTATTGACCTGTGTAGTATGAAGGTGTACTTCCCACACTCTCTCAGGCTTGGCCGGACGGCATACCTCTCTAATTATTCCCTTGAACATATTTGTGTTGAAATCCGAAAAGTAACCACAGCAAAGTTGTAGACACAAACTGTATCCTGTGGTTATGGGTAGTTTATCTCCCTCTCCTGTATGATCGCACGCCTGAGCGCCTCCCTATGGCTTGTCTGTCGTCTCCTGAAAACTTCTACCTCCAAGATATGGGTGTAGCAGAAAGTCTTTAATGTACATTTGGGGTCTTATGTATGAAACGTGCACACTCGTCGTATCCCATGGCAACCAGACTGACTTGACTCCTTTCTCTAGTCCAGGCTATACAGCGTACATGACATTAAAGTGACTAGTTATTATGTACATATTACACCGTTTTCTTAAGAGTCAATGGTTGCACATGAACTGGTATATACTTTTTTACACCTGAAATAAGACCCTTTTATTGCATATTTTGTATAAAACCCTCTGCGGTTACAGCTGTCTTGTGTGTATGCAGTATGTTCCTCTATAGCAGGGGTTCCCAACCACGGTCCTCAAGGCACACTAACAGTCCAGGTTTTAAGGATAGCCATAGTTGAGCACAGGTGACTTAATTAGTACCTTAGTTATTTTGAGTTAACCATCTGTGCTTAAGCATGGATATCACTAAAACCAGGACTGTTGGCGTGCCTTGAGGACCAAGGTTGGGAATCACTGCTCTATAGAAAGCAACGTGCCCTGTTTTCCAGAAGTTGTTGTAGATGTGTGCATAATATATATTCCGTTTTTCATTCATTCAGCGACACCCATATCGTCTAATGGTTACGTTTCAATCACACATATGATTTCTTAATACTGTTATATAAACATAAATGGTCTGATTCTATGGGGTATATGTATTAAAGCGTGGAGATGTTGCCCATAGCAACCAATCAGATTCTACTTAACATTTAACTTGCACCTTCTAGAAGATAATAGCTAGAATCTGATTGGTTGCTATGGCAACATCTCTTCTAAAACTCACTTCTAAAAACTGTCAGTTTAGTAAATTTACCCCCTAGAGTCTGACTGGTTGCTATGGGTAACATCTCCACTTCTAAAAACCCGCACTTTAGTAAATACTGTATACCCCTATGTCTCACACTGTTGTGCTCACTTTAGGGTCTTTTGCTAGCATCAGCCCTTTCCTGGTGTACTGTGCACAGGCTGAAACATTACCATCTGCTGCAACATCGAAACTTGCACCAGCCCCCTGCTAGGTGCAGAATCTGCGTCAGAGTATTGCTGCCAATGTGAGCGATTGTTGCATCGGAGTTCACAGCCGCCACTACAGCGACACTCCCATAACACGCCCGTATGACGGTACATCGCCATGTGTCGGCTGAGCCAACTCCCTGTCACTGCCAAACACATTTTCAAGATAATTCTGAGACCGGGCATCGGCCGTGCGCTGTAATCGCAACTGCGACTCTGTGCGCACAGACTCGACGTATGCGCAGTGCAACTTAGACGCAAGAGCCGAATAAATAAATTGCTTAACTGCATCCGACATTGGCGGTGCGTCCGACTCATGATCAGGCCAAAAGATACATTCATCTGCAGGAGCTGCGCCCTGTGCAGAGAGGGACTCTGATGCCCCATAACCTTGCGTGCGGCCAAAAATGGGTGTGACCTAATTACCATAGGCCTAAATTATCCTATTTGGGGGCATGCCCGTATGGCACGCCTCCCATTTAACGTCAGGCTGGGGCCGAACCCAGCAGTCCGTCAGTAGCTGGGATTGCCCGTATGGCACGCCTCTCATTTAACATCAGGCTGGGGGCGAACCCGGCACTCCGTCAGTAGCGGTGCTGCCCCCAGCTCTCTCCCTGCATTGAATGCATTCCTCTTCTCCTGGACCGAAGTGTCCCGCCGGTGGAGGTGCCCAACTTCCCGACCACCGGCGGGACACTTCGGTCCGCAGATACAACAGTGGGGCAGTACCCGAAAAACGTGACGGTCCCGCTGAAATCGGGATGGTTGGGAGGTGTGCTCCCACTATGGGGTAGCGCCCCTGTTCGACGGCACTGGTCGTACATGCATCAAGCCGAACCTGTTAATCTGTTTCACTACAATGACACCTTAACCAAACATCACACTATTTATTCATTATCAGGACTTGGTACCTCATTCAGACCCGGTCGCAAGTGCTGAGCTCGCAACTGCGCGTGCGCAAGCCCCGGAGCAAGAGAGAAATTCTCTCACTCCGGAGCACACTACAAAAGGGGCGGCTGTCGATGGTGATCAACAGCTCGCCCCGTTTTGTAGGCGTGGCGGGGGGTGGTTTCACAAACGGAGGCGTTCCTTAAGGAACGCCTGCCGTTTTGTGGGCGGCCGCACTGACATCAGCAGTGATGTCAGTGGGGAGCTTACTGCTCGACCAGAGCAGGAAGCTCCCTGGGGCTTGCGGTTGCCGAGACCCAACCTTAGGATCTCGTCGCAAGCCCCGATGGTCTTTACCATCGCAACCATCAACCTGGTCAGTTGCTAAAGCTGTGGGTGGTAACCCACAGCTTAGCTAGTGACCAGGAGGCCGCACTTGAAAAGGCAAGCGGCCGCCCTCATTCAGAGCGAGCGCTCGCTTCTTGCGACTGCCTCTGCATGAGGGCCTTGGTCCTTATAAATATAATTTCTTATCGACGCTTATTTCAGCAATAAGAAATTAAGGTTCACCCGAATGTATTCAAATTCGCATGATCCAGGGACAGTGGCTCCAATAGTCAAAGTCATCAGGTATGAAAGGACCTCCTGAAGACCTCCCGAGGGTCCTCGTGTGTGCGGAATGGTCATAGGGCCAGCAGCTCACGGTAATGGGTCACAGTAAGATTGCGCTGGGTGTCCCTGGTGAACTTTATAGGTTCATCGGGGTTAAAGGCTTCTGTGGGTGTCTTATAAATACATTGAGGGCAGCTGAGGTTTTACGCTGAACAGATGGGCAGGACAACAGGTGCACTCGGCTGTGCAGGATCCGGGGCTGCAGGCAGCTAAGAGTATTTATTTTATATACACAACACATCTACTGTAGCTTCTATGCAAGTGGCATTGTGGCTGTTGTGTGGTGGGGGCTGTTTTCTTGTAGTAGGCCGCCCACACCTGCTCCTGTCATGGCATAACAACCCCCCCCCCCCCCCTCCATAGCCCTTACATCATATGCACAGAGTACACCATGGAAGGTTTGGCTGGAGAGAAGGTGGATATGACCCCTGTCGGGTACAGAAGGTGAATCCGCCACACTGCCTGGGCGATGAGGCGGATGAACCTGACAGACCTGCATTGTAATAATGTGCATATACAAATTACTGGCGTCCCGTCAGCTTATCTGACAATGCAAATACAGGAGGAACTGAGTCTGGGAAGATTTATTCAAGCTTGGATAAAGTACCAACCAATCAGCTCCTAATAGGCAGGATTTAAAAAGTGAGTTAGGAGCTGATTGGTTGGTACTTTATCTCTCACAATTTTATCTCTCTTCCAGCTTGAATAAATATCCCCCACCGTGTTTTAGTTAGGCACCGATTGCTCGCCGCCCCCGTGTAGCAGATATTTCTGGCAGAATCTACAATGGGATACTCAAAAGTGCCACCTACTGTATCTCTCTCTCCTTCAATCCACATCTGCAACAATTTATTTTATTGATTTGCGCCTTAATTTAAAATTCTGAACTAACCGGCATGCTAAAAAGGCGTTTGGTTGCGTAGAGTTGTGCTTGTAACCGCAGCAGACTTCGCTTTTGTAAATGTGAAGTTTATTTAAGCAATACCCCCCCGCCCGCCTCCTTCCTGCAAGTACTGCTCCTTTAAGAAGCCTTGCTAGCCCCACTCACTCCCCCAACACTCCCTTCATACACCCCCCCCCCATGTTGGCGCTGTCACATGGAAAGTTCAGGAATAAGTGAGAAAGGGGGGAGAGAGAGAGAGAGAGGAGGGGTGAATAGATTACTGGCTGAGAGGGGCACATCCCCTGTAAAAGACTGATTAACTCCGTCCCTGCCAAGGCTCCAGCACTGGGCCCAGACACCCGTATCAGACTGTACGATCTACATAGAACAGCAGATGAACTTTGGATATGAAGTTTGTTTTCTTTACATACTGTACAAGACTTCCAGCTTTTATATATAGATTTTTTGTGGCCAGACCCCGATCTACAGTATAGATCTGGTGCGGCTAGATTCTTCCATTGCTTGTCTGGCCATAAACTGGATGTTATTTAGTTCACTGCTCCATCTATTTCTGCAATTATTTTAGTGCTTTATGGTATTTGAAGTTGTTTGTAGATTGTTGGAATTTATGCTGATTTACGTCTATGCCCTGGCACCCGGCTGCAGATGCAAAACCCAAGGCACGAGGATCTAAACGAGTCTATAATGGGTGCTATTTTCCCGAAGATCGGCACATGTGCTATAGAGAAATCGCCAGGAACATGGTATGGAGGCGCGCATGGACACCACATAAGGGTCCTCTGGAGATGTACCAATGATTCACCTGCCTGTGATAATTATCTTTCAGTTTAAAAACCACTGAACACACCAGTCAATTATCGTTCCAACTGGAACCATCATAGGATAAGTACCTGACATACCTCTATAGAAATCGGCTCATCATTTGGGTACACACTCATATTCTCAGATTCAGATTCTCGGACCGAACGGTCGGAAACCGGTGGCCCGGCCGACCGCTGAACAGTATTTAGTATGAAGTAATGGATTGGAAGTAAAACTTATTGTGCTCTGTGTGTTAGGCTGGGTACACACTAAACAACCGGCAATCGTGCATGGTCGCCCCGGTCCATGCAAGATTGCTGGTACACAATAGGGGGATTTAATGAACGACGGAACGATCACTCATTCCGTCGTTTTTGGCACTAGGAAGGGGGGGTTAGGTTTAGGCATCGGGGAGGGAGGGTTAGGGTAGGGAAAATACTCACCATTACTTGCTCTGGGTGTCGGGATTCTGGCTGTCTGGATGCCATTGTCGGTATTGTGACCAGCGGCGTGACGACAGCCAGGATATCACCCCTGAAAAGTGGTGTTTTAGGGGAATATGCCGCAAACAGTTAATGATAAATGGGCCCCATTAACTTGTTGGTGACAAACTTGGCTTCTCCTTATTAGAAGGGCACCAGCAATGCCCTCTTGCCCCACGCCAGTCAGCACAGAAGACTAAATGGCCGTAAGGATAGAGCTGTCAGCGAATACATAACACAGTGTAGTATGTCCTGGACACTGTGTCTATCTGGTCAGTGTACATACGAGATATCTGCTTATAAGCATGAATAGATCCTTGTTGTTCTGTGGTCACTTTATGAGCGTTGTACCGCCAGAGATAAGACGCTCCTCACAGGGTAAAAATAAAGTCAAAGTTTGTTAGAGACAATAAAAAGTATTGTAGTCACATAGGTTTAAATGTAACACGAGACACAACCGTGCCTAATATTCTCTCTGGTTGACACCAGTATCTGTGGGTATTCGGCATGGCGGAAACTCTCCATGTTTAACGCTTGTCATACAGGAAAGCCCAGATGCCGATTACCAGATCCGTGGCCAAATGGCGACAGAGTTTGATGCAGAATGCAGCTTTCAGCACCAGAGAAGAATCTCTTTGTACATGGGGGCCAGACCGTCTCAGAGCCATGTATGTACACATTCCCTAATGTATCACTTGCTCTATACTTGGTGCAAACGATACACATGGGCGTATTTATAATGGGTGTATAGTGTGCAGGGGAAAACACAGGGCCTTAGACCAGGGATGGCCTACACGTCACTCTGCTCCCATATACGGTACTCACCTCTCTATCGGCGCTGCAGAAATCATCGGGAAAATGGTGCGGACGCCGTGTTCCCAGAGATCTGCTCAGGTGCATTAGGCTTTGGCATTCACTGGTGGGGTGAGTGGGGTCTGCACGGAGACTGCATACAGGCCTCTACCGCTCTTACAACTGACCCTGTGGTATATACTGTGTGTGTGTGTATATATATATATATATATATATATATATATACTTACATCCTACTCTGCATAACCGGCAGTCCTGCCAGCACGCCTCACGGAGCTTTGTCTATGTGATAACGCCCTGTTACACTGTTCAGTTTTGCCTCTCCAGTTGCAAGTGATATGGTATTTAATTGCGTCCAAACTCTGCGCAGTCCCTCAGTTGCATGCACTCCTTTACCGAGATTGCACCTAGGATACGCTCGGGATCGGTATGATTTACCGCTGGCCGCAGACAGCGGAAGCCCGGCAGAGGTGAAGATCCCGACAGCAGCTAAGGTAAGTACAAACTAACCAAACCCCTCCCCCCTAACCCTAACCCACCCTTAGAGGTGCCTAACCCTAACCTGCACCGCCCCAAGGGCCTAACCCTAACCCCCCTCTAAGTGCCTAAACCTAACACCCCCTTCCCCGCTGCCTAAACCTAACCTACTCCCGGGGGTGCCTAACCCCCCTTCCCCTAGCCTAACCCTCCTGGGGGGCTGCCTAACCCTGTCACCCCCGGGAGCCCCTAACCTAACCCTCCACCCCTGCGGCTGTCCACGCCCAGCGCCCGGCTTACCTTCGATCGGGATTTCGACGCCTGTCATTAGATCCTTGCCAGGATTAGACAGTCGGGATGCCAACGGTTGGGATTTAGACCGTCGGCATCCCGACTGCATACTGATACGCTCCACAGACAGACATACATTCAACTCATCAAGCCCATATAGCACATATATACCGACGGGCAGTCGGCACCCAAAATATGTGACCGAGCGCTGGAGTACTTCTTTAAACGTATCTCCTTTCCCACCCGCTATCCTAATTACACGAGTGCCCGATTGCTTGTATTGAGCTGAAGCACAATTCTGCTAATACTTTTTTCTCGTTTCCACTCTCAGCACCATATTGTCCAAATGACATCAGCAACTTGGAGATCTTTAAATCCACTATTTATTTTAAATTAGCTGTAGTACTTCTGCATCGCTTGTGTGTGACTGGCCGGTCCCTGCTGCTGCTGCTGCGCCACAGTCTCCCCGCTGCCAGCGCCAGGAGCGAGACCAGCGTAATTCTCACCAATCAGGAGACGGTGGCTCAGGGGACACTCGCCCCGCACACCTGTCTGCTGGTGGCAGCATTAGGAAATAAGTGGGAAGATTTCTATTAGAACCGAGGAAATTACATTTCCATAGGGGGACTGCTGGAGCTTTCACCTATGTAATTGCTCTGGCGGCTGATAATGGAAAGGATACAGAGCATGTAGAAAGGTGACATATATGGTTTGTAACTTCCCGTGTGTACTTCTGGAGGTGCGTCATACAAGGATGCTAACATCTCATAGATAAAGGACACTGTAAAACGTTTGGCATAAATTCATTCTTCAAATCAAAATGTTTGAGGTGTTAGTCAGGGATCTGCCTCACTGCTGTAATAAGAGGTTCTAACGGCCTTTGTAACGGCACTTAATAAAGAGCCAATCATGTTTAAAGCTAATGTCCGGGCCAATGGGATTGGTGTGACCTGGACACAGATTTGCATCAGACTGGGGGTGAAGAACTTGGGATTTGCAGAGATCAGTCTGAACACTGCGTGGTTGGTCATGGACCAAATCAAATATTTCTTGGTCACCTCGTTGGACATGGTCTAAGGAGAGAGGGCCATACGCCATATTTCCAAGATAGAGCTCTATGTTTGCCAGCCATGTAGCCAGGAGTTATTATCTTTCAATAGAGCCCCCCTGCAAAAGTGCCTTGGAAGGGTCTCCCATCAACACCCATTCTTACCTGTTTTTTGGGAGGAAGATAAAAGTGCCAAACCAGGGTGGGCAACTCAAACCTGCCCAGGTGCTTTATTAGTTTTACAATATGACTGTAAACAGGTATGGCCATCGGACCAGAGAGGGCTATCTTAGCACCTAGAGGAGTGGGTGCTATGGAAAGATGGACCTCTACTGTAAGCCTATCATGAAAGTAGATGGGTTTTTATTATAGCTGTCGTAAGTTGCACTCATGTGTAGGAAGATGTCCATGGAGGACCCTTGTCACAGTTTCCATGACTTGAAAAGGCCTCAGTAGTTATTTTCTAAACATATATTTTAACTTCAATGACTTGATGGGGGTCCGTGGTGGTACTGTAGCAAGGAAAGTCTGGGACGGCTTCTCTGGTCCTTCCAGCTTGTTTACGCGAGGATTCGCCCAGGGCTGTGATTGCAGAACAGCCTGGCACTGACACCGCCAACAGAATGGAGTTCCCGCAGGTTCTCTAACAAAACCCACTAACACACAGACTAAGGGAACAAAACCTCCCTTTTGTTTTAGTTGTTGCCATCCCAACAAGTACCAGAATAGGACTTACCAATAATAATACACACTAAACAATGGCTTTTAAAGTTCTTTGTTCCTTTGCTAAAAGTGGATCCATGGAATCTTTAAGCAAAAGGAGAACTGTTAGAAGGCCGGCCATAATGCATTATACTATATAGCTGTCATTATGGGGGCGGGTCACAAGCCATGGATTAGGAAGGGGCGTTACGGCGTGCAGTATTCCGGTATATACAAAGTTCTTGGTATCTGCCCAAAAGTTTCACCAGATGTCCTCACAGCTGGCACCGTGTTGGCAGACAGATATTCTACTTGTATTCTTTAAAGAGTAAAGACGCGCTCAGTATTGTATTCTCTAGTCGACTTTTATAGCCATTATCTGGGTCACTTTATAGGTTACACTAAGACGCCCAGAAACTAAAACTGGGTTTTCCTGGATAATTTAACCATTTCATTACTGGGATAGTGTGCAATGCACTCTTCATCCTTGCGGCTACTAACTAATTGCAGAGTTACTAACTACACTACTTACAAAAAAATAAAAATAAAATAGACGTTCAATCATCTTACATAATGGTTTGGCCAAACCCTAATTATTTTCATGTCCGTTGTATTTTATAACTTGTTTTTACATGTCTTTCGGCTATAAATCACAGATGTAACCGCCCGTGCGAAGGCCCCGAGTAGCAGGCGCAAATCTCATTGGGTACGAATTACAGTTCAGGGGGTTTTAGATCCCATTTTCCTTAGTGGCAAGATACAGGATGATGCGCCATGTTTCTGGGGTCAGTAAATGGCCCCTCATTAGATTGTTTGCAGGATGGAAAAGGCGATATTGGTCTATATATATATATATATATATATATATATATATATAATATAGAGTAAGGCCGAGCCCCATACCTACCCTATATGTGACAAGATAAGGGAGATATAAAACTTTACATTACATGAGCGGGCGATTGCCGGGGATTCCGCATTTCCATTTGCGCTGTATGGTTTCCAAAGCCAAAAATTCTAAACCAAAAATATTGGAGTGACTCTGGTCTGTAAATTGTTCACGGTTTCGCACAAGGACGGTTTAGATTAGGAGTATTCAACATTTGGCCCTCCAACTGTTGTGGAACTACACATCCCAGCCACAGTTTTATCATGCTCTAATTGTAAACCTGTTGCAGGGCATACTGGCAGGGCCCAGAAATTATGGGGCCCAGGACTGGCAGAATAGACAGGGCATGCCCCCCCAACCCCATCCTCTCCCATGTTTTTGCAACTCCAGCACTGTAGTGTCTCTCCAGTTCCTGCCAGCCCCCCTTCTGTGTCTCCCCTGCCAGCCCCCCTTCTGTGTCTCCCCTGCCAGCCCCCCTTCTGTGTCTCCCCTGCCAGCCCCCCTTCTGTGTCTCCCCTGCCAGCCTCCCTCCTGTGTCTCCCCTGCCAGCCCCCCTTCTGTGTCTCCCCTGCCAGCCTCCCTTCTGTGTCTCCCCTGCCAGCCTCCCTTCTGTGTCTCCCCTGCCAGCCCCCCTTCTGTGGCTCCCCTGCCAGCCCCCCTTCTGTGTCTCCTCTGCCAGCCCCCCTTCTGTGTCTCCCCTGCCAGCCCCCCTTCTGTGTCTCCTCTGCCAGTCCCATTCTGTGTCTCCCCTGCCAGCCCCCCTTCTGTGTCTCCCCTGCCAGCCCCCCTTCTGTGTCTCCCCTGCCAGTCCCCTTCTGTGTCTCCCCTGCCAGCCCCCCCTCTGTGTCTCCCCTGCCAGCCTCCCTTCTGTGTCTCCTCTGCCAGTCCCCTTCTGTGTCTCCTCTGCCAGCCTCCCTTCTGTGACTTCCCTGCCAGCCCCCCTTCTGACTCCCCTGCAAGCCCTTCTGTGTCTCCCCTGCCAGCCCCCTTCCATGTCTCCTCTGCCAGCCTCCCTTCTGTGACTTCCCTGCCAGCCCCCCTTTCTGACTCCCCTGCAAGCCCTTCCGTGTCTCCCCTGCCAGCCCCTCTTCCGTGTCTCCCCTGCCAGCCTCCCTTCTGTGTCTCCCCTGCCAGCCCCCCTTCTGTGTCTCCCCTGCCAGCCCCCCTCCTGTGTCTCCCCTGCCAGCCTCCCTCCTGTGTCTCCCCTGCCAGCCCCCCTTCTGTGTCTCCCCTGCCTGCCCCCCCTTCTGTGTTAAATGTAAAAATTAGAACTGTTGATGTAGTCCTAGGCATGAACTGTATATAGCGCCCCCTTTTGTGTCTCCTGCTTCGCTTTGACGGACCCTCGTCTCCAGCCACATCCAGTTGTTACAACCTTTATCCCTTTTGTTGGGGGTTTAAATGTCCCTTTGATTTGTGCTGATAACGCATAAAATTCACATGAATGGAACGGGCAGCTGTTGCGTGCACTTGTGTCGGCGAGGTGAGGACACTGTAATGGCGAGGTGAGGACACTGTAATGGCGAGGTGAGGACACTGTAATGGCGAGGTGAGGACACTGTAATGGCGAGGTGAGGACACTGTAATGGCGAGATGAGGACACTGTAATGGCGAGGTGAGGACACTGTAATGGCGAGGTGAGGACACTGTAATGGCGAGGTGAGGACACTGTAATGGCGAGGTGAGGACACGTGCCATTGTCCAGGCTTCAAGCTCCTTGCAAGTCAGTGCATCTTATTTTAGGAGCGCATAAAGGACAGGCACGCGATTGACACAGCTCATCCTTGCCCAGATCTGCATGAAATAAATGACACAGAGCTGTTTGGGAGAGCTAGTATACACTCGCAGCTGCTGATGTACTGCTGGTAATGAAAGATATATTGGGGTTCTTTTTTTAAATGTTCACATTCGTTTCCATAAACCCAAGTAATTTCATACTGTCTTACCAACAAGCCCATCTAAAAGGTTTTGGCCCAAATGTACAAGCGCGCAATATTTGCAAAGTGGTAAGATTTCTTCTGCGTTTTAAGGTGCATACACACGTTCAGATCTGTCAGACAAACGATGAACTACGAACGATGAACTACGAACGATTTTACCAACGACTTCATGAACTACGAACGATTTTTGCCTGTATTACAATGAATGAAATCTGACAAATCTGACTGCAAACACATCAGATGTCAGATATCGGTATCTGACAAGCGGGAACGCGCATCGTTCATCGTTCATCTGACAAACATGTCAGAGATATCAGACTTTCCTTCAGATATGAACGATTGAACGATTTTTTTAATCGTTATTGTACAGAACGGACCGTGTGTATGCTCCATTAGAACTTAAGGAGCGTACACACTAGACGATATGCTCCCTGAGCGATGGTCTAGTGTGTCCCCGGCAGGCTGTGCTCAATGTCGTTCATGACACTGAGCACACCCGCTGAACGATATCATTAACTATATCGTTCAGCGACGGGCTCTCTCCCCCATTCCCCAACATGCAGCAACCTGATAATATTGTCAGGTTGGCCTGCATGTTTGCCAGATGAACGATAAAAACGGACGACCTGTGGGAATGCGCATCGTTGGTCGTTCATCATGATCGTTCATCGTTTAGGTGAAAAAATGGACGATAAAGTGAACGACTGAACGATATCGTTATCGTTCAGTCGTCCACTTTAATCGCCCAGTGTGTACGCACCATAAGATTTAAAGAAGCTTTTTTTTTTTTTTTTACAATTCAAAACCAACTTGATGCAAAAAAAAATCACCGCGGTAAACCTTGCTGCTAAATTGCCCAAATCTTGTCACTTTACAGAATCTCCCACTCTCAAATTTGGGCCTTTGTGTTTTGTTTTGTTTTACCTTACATCCTTGTCCGTCATGTATTGGCATATGACTGCCCTGGGCTGAATAGACAAGCGGCACATCTGATAGGGAGTTTATTTATCTCCATACTTTGTAGTGGGATTGTAAATTGCTTTATCTCTATATAAATCCCAGTCCAGAGCATTAAATATGTAAAAACTCCCATAAATAGGATCTGCATAAAACAGTTTATTCTAATACAACTAAGGGCCTGATAAATTGCGGATGGCAACTTTGATTGCAATAGCGATTACGTGCGCAGTCTCTCTGCGATAGGGACGCCCACTTTACCTTACACACATCCGTAATCCTTAGCAAGACTGCGAAACCATCAGTAACTTCAAGTACCATCGCAGCCTCACGCACACTTGCACAAGCTCTGACCTTACTCAGGAATTGCTAACCTCATTGCACGCTATGAGTACTCAGGCTGCGTACGGCATCGCAGTGGATAAAATCTGCACACCCATGCAACAGCATTCAAACGCACTGGCACGCCTGCTTTTCGCCGACTACCCCCTGCCACCTCCCACAAACGGCACTTCCTGTCAATCAATCTGCGATGGGTCTGCGGACTAGTCGCAGTCCGCAACAATCGGCCGATTGCGTGCGTATTAGCAGTTGCGATCCTTGCTGAATCAGGCCTTATGTCAGTAGTAATTAATGAACACTAGTATTATAAACAATATCATATGTCTTTTTAAAAGTCTTGGGGCCTGATTCAGACCCACTCGCGAGCGGCTGTCCGCTCGCAAGTGGGTCGATGTTCTGGACTGAGCATGCGCACGACGGATCAAAGGGGGCGTGCTGTCGATGTTGATTGACAGCACGCCCCCTTTGGTAGGCGTGCCGGGGGCGTGCCTCCCTGACGGGGGCGTTCCCACGGGAACGCCTCCCGTCAAAAGCCGGCCCACTGACATCACTAGTGATGTCAGTGGGAGTGATTTTGGCTCTGATAGAGCCAAAATCACTCCGGAGCTTGCGGTTGAAAACCTCAACCGCAGGCTCCGGCTCGCAGTTTCGATGGTTGCGATGGTCACGACCATCGCGGCCATCAAAATGCACGCTCGTATAGCCTGTGGGTGGTGACCCACAGCTATACGAGCGTCCAGCAGGACGCTCCATTTTCATGGAGACCGGCCCTCATTCAGAGCGTGCGCTCTGCTCAGAGCGTACGGCTCTGAATGAGGGCCTTGTTCCCTGTATAGAAACACTCTGAGGTATATTTACAAAGCAGCTATTGCAAAGTGCAAAAAAAAAAACCCTGGACTTTGTACTTATTATTAATGCCACTTTAAATTTCGAGGTCAAACTCGCCAAAAAGCGAAGTCTTGCAAAAAAATCTCCGCTTCGTAAATTTACACCTCTGTCTCTATTTACCCGGTCACCGCATTGGGACGATACATTTGTGAGACGATGGGCAGAACTTCAGTCAAACAAATGGAGGGTTCTGATCTGATCATGAAAAGTTTATTAAAATGTCCATTCATTTGTTTTATGCGTTTTCCATGCGCCCCACCACATAAATTCACCCCTCGCCTCCCACAATGTGAGGACATTGACAATGCTGGAAGTCGGTTTCTGGTCGGACTGCTCTCGCTGTAACGCAACACCCAGTATGCAATGCTCTGCAGAGCTCTTTCTGAGGTAAAGAAGATACGCACAGGACTTGGTCCTCAGAGAAATTAGGTCATTTAAAGGAGCTTTGAAGAAAAGGATAAAAGAAAAGGTCACCCACCACCATTGTGTATGCGCGTGACCTCAGGATGTGGGTGAGAGGCAAAAGTGCAATTGTTCACCTTATCCAGTGTGACAATTGTTTGTCCTTTGTGCGAGACGAGGCCTGCCCTTTTCCCGGCTCACTGTGCTGTGCCGCGCTACTTGGGGCTATGCAAGACCACCGATTTATGGTCCACCCAGCTCCTGATACAAAGACAGGCAGATTTTATCTGTCCTACAATTTTTACTCTTGAGAGAAAAGTCCCTGGTAGCAGGTATTGGGGAGTCGACCGAATGTAAGAATAATGTTTAGGTGCATGTATGTGTAAAGGTGTGTACATTGCTGGAAGGCGTTCAGATGAACATTGACATTAAACAGTGGGGGTCTTCGTATTATCAACTGTGACCCTGAGGCTCATTCTGGACTCTGCAAGTATTCTGCACGTTGATCTTAAGCTGGGTACACACTGGGCGATATATATCGCGAGCGTGTTGGCGGGTCTGTGAACGACGTTGGGACTGCGGGTTCACCCTTTCAGTGTTTTTCCAACAGCAGAAATTGTCAAAGATTGGATTATAGCAAAAATATACTGGTAGGTTACTTGGTTCCTAGCAAAAAATGAACCCTAGTGTGTATGTGTGTGTGAGTACATGTGGTAGGGAGCATAGACTGGTGCAGGGACTGATGTGACCGGCTACATATTATCTGTAAAGCGCTGCGGAAAATGTGGTGTGCACTATATAAATGACTGGCAATAACTAAATGGTGACTTCACTGTGTGAGTGCGATGAGTGACCAAAGACACTTGGGTCATTTACGTGAGGAGGGTGGGGAATCGGAATTCCTCTTTAAGAACGCATTTAAAACATCGGGCGCAGTGTTTGTGCAGCTGGACATTGCAGTGAGGTCAGACGGCACATGGCGAGGAGTTGACTACGGCCCTTCCTGTCTAATTAACCTGAGGTTATGGTACCCATCCTCAGAGCAGCCCTGTGCCGGCCCCGCCTCCGGACATGTGACATTACGCGAGGGGGCGGGCCACTGGCAGGAGACAGTGCAGAGCTCCGGGCACTGCAGGCTGCGGTCCCTCTGTGCGGCACGTTAGCAGCGCTACTGGCCGCAAGATGCTGTTCCAGGGCCCCGGCTAGGCAGATGCAGAGGCCGTAGGGTGAGGCAGCACACCCCTCCTCATGGTACCCAGTGAACTGATCGCTTACAGTCAAATGAATATTGTTTCGATCCCACACCGTCTCTTGTGCATAGGTGACGGGAGCGTTTAAAAGCCGCTGAACAAAAATGTCAATGATTCCTGCTTCCAGCTCTATGTATATGAATATACTAGGTTTATACCAACATGGAGCCGCACTACTACCATGTTATGTTATGTTATGGGAATCATAAATACAAGGAAAACCCGTCCTGATCATATCATAACGAGTTGCAGAATCTACATCCGCAGAGCTGGAATACGGCCCACTCTCATTTACTGCATTAATAATGAATGTATTCGCTATACCTTTCTAGTTTTCAGCAGTCGGGCGTTTCTGAGTGACTGGCCTGTACTTATGATATAAAAATATATAATAATTCCGCTCCTGCCTTTGGCACGGAGAAGGAATAAAATGTTTGCTGAGCCCAGGAATGTACGGTGCTTAATGTAACATCTTACTGTGGAATGTGGAATACCAGCGCGGCCGCCAATCGTCTTGCGATCTACTTAGCCTAGTAGGAATTCTGCCCCCAGGGGAGCCTTAAAGAGGCTAACCCCCCTCTAAGGGTCGCTTCAAGGCCTCCTGCATACCTAGCACCTTTGTTGTCTCTCCTCAAGTTCAAGTGCAGCTTATTAACCCTCTATCCCGCCAGGGGCCATAAAGACATACCGTACCGGTCAAAGGGCGATTTGACCGCTACGGTGAGTGAAGACTATTAGTCAGCGTCCATTTTGAATTTCCGCACGCGGTCAACAAAAAAAATAAATAAAATGATAGCCAGTTTGGGCGGCCTTGCATCAAAAAATAATATCAGACCTTTTCATATTGAGCAACACGGTGAACTGCGGGGAAGATATTTGTGTTGAAGTACCACTAACGCACGGTAGTACTTCCGGATAGGTCCCAAGAGTCGTCCTTGGTGACTGACCTTTGTTCTATCGCCTCCTTTACGTTGAAATCCAGCTGTGCTCAGGGATATCCTTTCACACTGGCCTGCCGGGCCTGGATCTCGTCAGCATCAGGAAAGGAAGGAGAGGTGCTAATGCCTTGCAGGAAGAGTCAGGATTTTAATTAGCGATGTTGGGGATTCTCTGCGAAAATAACAAACTGGAGGGCTGCGCACTCAGGTGCTGGGTCCTCAGGGCGGTTACACAATACGTCAAATGGGAGCATTTAAGCCAGAATAATAATGATTGCATAAAGCTTCCTGCTGCTTTTATTGGCTATTTTGTTATGGTGCCTGCGTGATTTCTATACCGTCTGTCCGCGCCTCGCATTCTTCCGCTTCAGCTGTACAGGGTGCAATGTGGATTGTCTCCAAAGGAAGACCTGTATCAGCACTTGGAAGTAATTGTCTGCCTACAGGAAACGGGCGTCCATCGAGTATTCTGCAAGTGGGAGGATGTCCAGGTTCGTTGTGTACAGATGTTCTCCAGAAATATCTGAATTTCAGCCATTTATCATCTTCGTCAAAGAAGGGGCTTTTGTCACTTGCGTCTTTTGTATTATTTCGCCCAGCGCCCTCCTGTACTGCGTAACGAAAATACTTGTTATTGGATACAAAAAAGCTGAAGGCAGTACTCCCTTATAGGTCTATTGTGCGATCTTGGTACTTTTTCGACCAATCTGCTCGACCATCGTAATATTGTGTGTACCCACCCAATCCGCCGTTTTCACCCGTCGATCATTGCACGGTTGTTCTGCACGTCCGATGGGACGATTCCACGGGCGACGTAGTGTTGTTACATGAAGCGTCGTAATGATATATCGTATTGACGTACGATGGATCATGACGTGTGTAGGACGATGCAATATATATCGTTACGTCGGACCGCTGCGTCGCTAGACGGCACTGGCGCTCAGGTGTGTACCCAGCGTAGGACACAGGAAGAGCCATTGGCTAAGTGCATGCAACTACAGTAGTCACATTGACTATGCTTACCATAAGGACAGTCCCGGGGCAGAATGCTGACATGTCGACATTGTGCATGTCCACAGTCGGCATGTCAGCATAACGTTTTTCTATTGTTAGAGCCCTAACACTAACCCTAACTGCAGCCTAACATAACCCTAAACCTGTAATGTCAACATAATGACAACATACCCATTGGCCCTACCGGTGTGACTCCGCGGCCTCCGCCGCCCATGCAGCAGGGTTTAAATGTACGTCCATGTGTTCCAGTGGTTTTAAATGAATCTGATAAATTCCAGGGCAACAGGCAAAGAGGGAAGAAAGAACCCAGCGACACCCTGAGATTTACAGCACCTAATCAGTTATCGGGATTGGAATAGATTCCACTGTTATGTCCCATGACGAATGTAAAAAAACCCCTGTAATCAATAACTATCCCCAGTCAGCTGCTGAGAACGTGACTCCTAATGATGGGAAAAAAAGCAAAACACAATGACATTCAGGATGGAAAGACCCCCCCCCCCCAATCCCCCCAGCTATGGATTCCCCTGCTGGCTGATGGGGTAAGGCCTGTGAGCGATCACTCAGGATGAGGACAATGGGAGAGCGGACGGATCAATCCGGTTTAATAAGTAAACACATCTTGTCTGAGAGTCAGGACCTCACACATACGCTGATGTCATTAGGTGGTGCGCGCAGAGAGCCTGGGGAAGGAGGATTTCTCTACTGTTACATCTGTCATTGGTTAAGACTCTTTTTTTTTTCTTCATTATCACGTTGGTGCTTCAGTCAGAAATAACATTTGTGAATCTCCTCTTGAAAGACCACACACATCACTGTAAGCCACTATACCCCGTCAGATGGGGCTTATTTCCTTGCAAAATCCAAACATACGGCAGTGCTGTGAGTGACAGTGGATAACAGATGGGGTGACGCCAACAGCAACGTAAGCGCTGAAGAGAGTCTATAACCCCAGGCGCTGTATAGAGTGCATGTAACACTACACACACATGGGTGGGGGGATTTACAGTTCAAAGAGGCAGATTTTCATACAGCCAAAAATATGCGCCTGCTCATTTACATTTCCACGCTTGTATTTTTAAAAAACACCCGTCTTAAACTTAAAATCTAGCATATAAGTGTGTCTGTTGCAAACATGCGCCAAACGTCATTCGAATGGACACCATCTTGTGTAGTACGGATGGTGACTATTCAGAGCGGCGTGCTTCACTTACAAAATAAAACCCCCTCTGCACTCGCACATGGTCCCCCTGATCTGTCCTTAGAGGACCTACAAGTATTAGGGGTCTATTTACTAAGCAGTGTTAGGAGACAGAGTGAAAAGTGATAAGAAAGTGATGAGGTGCCAGCCAATCAGCTCCCAACTGTCATTTTTCAAACACAGCCTGTGAGGTGACAGTTGGAAGCTGATTGGCTGGCACCTTATCACTTTCTTATCACTTTTCACTCTGTCTCCTAACACTGCTTAGTAACTAGACCCCTTAGATACGTGGAGCTCACAGTACTGTGGGGAGCAATGTCCGCACGCAGTGTGGCGAATCATAATGTCACATGATGCGCAAAATGAGGACGTGAAATGTTCCAGAGCAGTCTCAGGGTAAATATTCACCCACCGTGTGTTAACAGATTTGTTGTTTAACATTGAGAAATGGCCACTGCTGTGTTCTGTTTGTTGTGCCCGCTGGCTGCTTTTGTTAGTATATGATATTATTCTGTGGGCTTTACAAGTTATTGGTATCGAACAGCCGGATTTACCATTCAGTATTCTCCTATTACGACCTGTGGTCATGTCACATTACAAGGTGTTGTATATAGTACTACATAGGATATTACGAGTGTATATGGATGGTGCTTTACATGTCATGTTAGTTAGTGTTCCATTATCACGTCCAACTTGGTCTGCAAAGTAACATTTCATAAGTTGATTTCTAAAGCTGCATACACACGTAAAGACTTTCTGTCCAACCATCCAACTAGGTGATTGGTTGGAATGATAAATCTGGTAACTAATGGGAGCAAATGACAATCAGCAATTTGCTCCCAAATTACCCTGTTTCTCTTTTCTGACAGACACTGAGGGGCTGATTCCAGAAGCATCTGCGACCGCTTTTTTTCTGCTAAAGGCTGCGGCAGCCTACTTACTAGCAAGAATCTGTCCGTGTACGCCCATTATTTTTACGTACGCAGCCGTAGTCATGAGCTTTTGGACATGCACCCGTTCCGTAATGGGTACAAAGAATTTGTCTGAAACAGGCGCCCCGTCGCCCTCTGCGCGGAGCTGACACTCAGATTAGCATAATTGCCCAAGTCTTAATGAGTCCCGTAATGTCTGAAAAAGAGCGAGGTATAAATTCCGGCCTTGTCCATGGGACCATTAAGGCTTCGGCCATTATCAGTGACCAGCATGGAACGACTCTGCTCCTGAAGTAAAGGGGCCCATACATGATGATTGTGTAAAAAATCGGCAATGTATGTGGTTCACAGATTGCCGATCCTGACCATGAAGTGATTGGAATCGGTGAAACGGTTTGTCCAACATGCTGGATTTCACTGACCAATCGGGGCTGTAGTGTATGGTAACTATCAGCCGATTGGCAGACAGTTAAGGTGTGTACACACGATACGATTAAAATGCACGATATGAACGATAACGATATCGATCATATGGTTATCGTTCAGATTGTGCATAAAGTTATCGTCCATCGACCGTGCATGCAGGCCAACCCGGTTGATATCGAGCAGGTTACTATAGGGACCCGTGATCGTTATCACGGGTCGCTGGCCGTCGGTGTTGTGCTGGATGATCGATATTGATCATCCAGCACACCCGGGAGATCGTTCAGCGTTATCGGTTATCGCTGACAGTCGTCCCGTGTGTATGCACCATTACTAGTATTTTACTAGTAAAATGGGCACTTTCATGATTTGCAGATCTGATCTTTGGATGATAAAAGATCCGCAAATCACTGAATAAGATTTGCAATGTAAGGCCACATATTGGTCGGTTGGAGAATTATTAAAACAGGGGGGAAAAATGCAGAATCTGTGAATCCTTTTTGTTTTTTAGTGATTACTGATGTGTGGGCCTCACGTCTCCTATAAAGGTGAGGAAGGACGCCTCCAGCTCAGTGACATGAAGAATGTCAGGAGATCGGTTTTCCCTCATCCCTTACAGGACTATTGTGGGAAACTGTTACTTCCGAAAGGATCCATGTGAAAGCTTTGGACTATTTGACACCTCACTGATCCCCCCCTCTTGGCCCGGCCTGCGGCGATGAGCTATGCTTTGAACTGCGTTCCACATACATTGCACTCGGTCACCCTTTTATTTCCGGTCGCTGGTTAACTTTTTATTTTTGTATGTTTTGTTGGTCTGTTTTGACTCTGACCCAGAGCATGCTGGGAAATCTTCCAGGTACCTGCCCAGAGATCTGAGGTAGATGGCAGCAGTGGGGAGTTTTCTCTCAGCACTGTCAAGTTTTGTTGATGATAACAGCAGTTTTTTCTTTTCTGTATATCTGGGCAACCAAGGAGGAGAAGGCTATGGGAAAAGGAGCATTCCCACCCAGCTTATTGTAATACAGAGGTTCCAGGCTGCATCTTGTGAATACACAAGTTGTATAGCTATCACTTGTGACAGGAGGGTGCAATTTGATATATATTACAAGCTGCAAAGTCCTGAATCAGCAGCACAACAAAGTAACCACAGGGGGCAGGATGTATTAAGGATCGCATCCACGATACGGTGCATCACGCCTCTTATCGGGTACATACCGGGGTTAATTACCCCGGTATGTACTAAGAAATGCGATTAAAATCACAATCCTCGCCGACAGGGTAGCTTGGAGGGATCTGATTGGGTCCTCAGGGCATCTTGATAAGAAGCACTTGGGCTTCTACTGGGTAACGCACCGCCATCTTAAGATGGAGTTACCCACCATTCCGGTGCTTAGTACATATGGAAAATGCTATAAACCCCCTGAAAACAGCATTTTTGGTGGTTTTACCGCATTTTTCTGTTTAGTACATCGCGTCCAGGATGAGGGGCGTGGGCACGTTATTAAAGTCGTATATAGGTGCCAGTGCATCTTGGCATAACAATTTAATGCAAACAGGTTAAAGAACATATAAATCCACATCTCCAAAACGTATAATACTAACATACGGGACACTAATCAAAGCGTGGTTAGGGTACGACTGAGGTAATCAGTATTCAGTTTCCAGTTCACACTATGTTCCTGCAAAAATTATTATTACTCATGAAAGAGTTAATACTATAGTACCGAAAAGTCACACTAAGTATTTACTGGTAAAATACAGTGCTGCTTGATGTCATATTTGGAAGAGTGTGGCGGGCCTATATGTAATTTAAGGTCCTGTCAGCAGCTCCACCCGGAACTCTCCCTGGTTTACACACGGAAAGAGAATCCTACAGCTCTTAAAAGTCCACAGCTTCTGATGCCTGGGAAGTGGTGATGCCAGCTCTCTCACCCCTGTGACTTACATATAACCTCTCTGGGACCAGAGGAGCTTCTTAGGTTACTGGATTCCCGGGATACCAGGCCCAGCGGAATTTCCTAGAGTACATATGAGGAGATTCTATGGAAGCGTTACGGCCATGTGCGGATTAGGGGAGGCTGGCACAGGTGAGACCTTTACGTGGAGCCTAGAACACACGAAGCACAATCCCTGTGTACGTCCCACTGTCCAGGATCAGGTGACCTATACCATAAAGCGTGAAACATATACGTTTAATACTTTATGAATTAAAAAACGGTGGCGCTGGCATATTACTTTATTCCGACAGTTGCAGCCACCGGCGAAGTAAAAATGTCTGTTCTATTATCAAAAACGCAAAATGGGCGCAAGTGCGGGCGCCTGCGGAAGCCAAATATTGTACATTATGCTAATGCGCGTATCTTTCAGGCTTCACGTGTACGTTCACACCGCGCAGTGATTTTCATCATCATTAGTATCAGTACCAGCCCTACGCAGAGTGTAAAAGATACGTCGGAAACAGGTGTCCCTCCTTCGTACGCATTTTTCAGGCGAGAATGGCAGTCTGGGTACGCGTCCCACGACACACCCCTGACACTCCCACAAGGCAGGTCATTTGCAAGGTAGCCGCAGATCTAGGCCACACGCTGAGCGGACCCACCACTCTCCTTCCTCTTATCAAGGCGCGGATGCGCAGTCCGCAATTTCTGTTTGCAACGCATTTACGGGCTGTAAATATTCACGAGATGCGTCTGCTTTTGCCGCTGTGTTCAGTGCTGTACATGGTGATGCCGACCGCCGGCTTCCCGATTGTCTAATCCCGGCAAGGTACTAATGAGAGGCGTCTAAATCCTGACGCCTGTCATTAGACCTACGCCGGGAGCCCGACGTCCAGCATACCGAACGAAGGTAAGCCGGGCGCGGACAGCCGCGGGGGGGAGGGTTAGGTTTTAGAGTTCCAGGGGGGACTTGGGGTTTAGGCACCCCCCCCCCGGGACGGTTAGGTTTAGGCTAGGGGAAGGTGGGGGTTAGAGACCCCCCCTGGGGGGAGGTTAGGGTTAGGCACCCCCGGGGGGAGGTTAGGGTTAGGCACCTCCCCTGGGAGACTTAGGTTTAGGCTACAGGGAAGTGGGGGCTAGGTTTAGGCACTTAGAGGGGGGTTAGGGTTAGGCACTTGGGGGGGAGGTTAGGGTTAGGCACCCCTAAAGGAGGGTTAGGGTAGTGAATTAGCTTAGCGATGTTTACCTAATTAGCAGTCGGGATCTTCACCTCTCCGCTGACGGTATTTGAATACCTACTACATCCGAAAATACTGTAGGAATGATTGATTGATGGTGACATGGATAACATGACCAGGCAGCGTAAGAAAATAACTTTGAGAGCTCTTTGCAGGTGGAAATAAAAAATAAAATATATTCTCTTTCAAACGTGGCCATGCATGAATAACTTCTGCTTTGTGATCTGACTGAGCAATAGGATGGATACACGGTGCGGAAATGAGATTAGCCAAAAATATCTTTAAAAAACAAAACAAGCTAAGTTGTTACTTCGCCGTACATGGTTCAGAGATAAGCAATTGTGGATAAGCCTCAGTCAGCTCTCACAATGTAAGTATGATGGATGCTGCCCAGAGTCCTGCAAACTCTAGGCGAAAAGGCAAGAACCCCCCAGCCAAAATAAATATACAGCATTCTGCATTTAGCGTCTTTTTCGGATCGTACTGTTGCAGTATACAAAGCCGCCTACAGTGTCTTAGGCATTTAGGATTAGAATTGTTGTCGCAAAGGAAGTGGAAGATTAGGCACAGCGTTACGTTGTCGCGATGCATGGCTCACTCGTATCGCCTTCCGTCTTTTGCCTTTTTACCCAGGTTAGCGCCTGAGTGGCACGCAGAAGCTGCGTACCCGCGCTGTGTACTTTTTATCCCATTAGTGAGGCGGATAACAGTACAGCGTGAAAAAGTGTGTGGCGGAACCCATGGTGCAGCTAAGACGCAAAGGGCCCGATTCAGGCCCGCTTGCTAGGAAGCGTTCGCACGCGGCCAGCCGATTTTTGCATTCTGCGCATGCATCGCAATGCGCGTGCACGTACCAGTGCGAGCAATCGGGAATCGTACGCTCGCCACGCATAGACTGTCCTGTGAAATGAGTGACAGGAGAGGCCGTTTGTGGGTGGTGACAGGAGCAGTCCAATAGAAACGGGGGAGTGGAGGTGCGAACGCAGGCGTGCCCGAGCGTCTTAACGTCGTTTCAGAGGCGTGCATAATTAACAAGCAGCGTCATAGTACACGTCACCTGGTTGTATTTCACACTGAAGTGCTCGCAGTGCTTGCGGTGGGGTATGGTCAATCGCAAGCGCTGTGTTCGCTTCCGATAGTACCTGATGTACCGATGGTTCCTTACACTTCCTGGAGATGACGTGCGCAAGTGGGCGTCTTAAGACAGGCTGGTGGGCGTCTACATACACAAAGCGATCGCACGCCAAGACATAGTGGGCATGAATGCCTTGCCGTGCGATCGTCTGCCTTCCTGAATTTGCATACGCATCGAGCGAGCGAACGCATCTAGCGAGCGGGTCTGAATGAGGTCCAAAGTCCGCAGCTCGCCAGTCGGGCTGTTAGGCGCCATTTGAGTATAGGTGTATGTGGAATCATTGTAGTAGAGCTCTCAGTGTAACAGATGCTATGTCCATGATAAGTATTAATGTGTAAGGCTAGGCGCACACCTCAGCAATGTACCAACGACCAGCCCGAGTGTTAAATTATCTGTTTGTACACACTAGTCAATGATGGTTTCCATAATAGGAATACACCTGATTTAATGCCATGGAAAGCGGCTCATCATTTTGGAAAATGTCGTGCATGCAGCCCAGATGAGCCTATCAGAACGATCACCAGCCCAGCGCGCTGCGTACACACTCGCATCCTCTGCCCGAACGGTCATAAGTCATCTGTTCGGCCCTGATTATTGTACAGTGTGTACCCTGCTTTACCCTCGCCTCACCCGTATGCGCTGAGTATATTGCAGGTTAGTGAGTGCTGCCGTCACAGGCCAACATTCTTAACTTGCCATCTGACTAGGGGGGGGTGAAGAATCCGGTCGGGCTGGAATTACAGTGGCCGCATTGATGCAGGTTTAAAGTTTCAGTGAAATCTGTATTTGTACACGTGTTCTGCGAGGACAAACCCAGCCCGTGGTCTCCCACATCCAACTTCATTTTACTAACAAAATAGGCAAGGCCCTCCGTAGCACCGTGGGATGGGCCCGTGCGGTTACACCTGCTCTATGTTCCTCTGCTTCAGTCTCCACAAATATTATTTCTTCTCATACAGGAAACTGTCTATATTATTCCAGCACCTCTAATATTATCACATTCAACACCGGTTCTCACCCTCTAGCTACAGATATTGTCACAATTTATACATGTGCTACTTCAGTAATAGGTACCCCGATATACTTCTGGGTGCTTCGCCAGTAATGGGTACCCCGATATATTTCTGGGTGCTCCGCCAATGATAGGCACTCCGATATACTTCATGGGTCCTAAACAAGTGACAGGCCACCCAATATACTTCAAGGGTGATATACCAGTGTTGGGTACCCCAATATACTTCAAGGGTGTTACACCAGTGATGGGTACCACAATTTACTTCATCGGTTGTTATGCCAGCGATGGGTACCCCAATATATCTTATGGGTGCTATGCCGATATATACTTCATGGGTGCTACGCCAGTGATGGGTACCCCAATTTAATTCATGGGTGCTACGCCAGTGATGGGCACCCCAATATAATTCATGGGTGCTATGCCAGTGCTGGGTACCCACTTGTGACACTCATGGATTAGGTATCAAGGAGGTTAAATATGACTTAGATCTTTAGTGAAACGTAATCGTCCCATAATTAAATGATTGCTTTCGGTCATAAATCTTACAAATCCTCAGAGATGACGCTTGGCAGGCTGGATGGGATGAGCGCCCGTCCTGTCTGCCAGGACTCTGAGGTACAGTACATGTAAGCCTGTGCATTACTGTGTAAATAAATATTCCTCAATGTTTGTGTGAGTCTGGGGATCTAAAATGCTTGTATGCCCATTAGAAGCACACTATACTTAATAAAACTTCCCCACAATCCTCTGCAAATTTCTCCTATTCCAGAACTGGGCATTTCACGGCGTTAAACGACTCGAGATTTTTCACTGCTGTCAGAAATTGGCAAGTCTGGAAAGGAATTCACGTGGCGTTTTGTATTCAAAACAGAATCCGCCATTATCCAAAGAGAAAATTATCAAGGAGATGGGTTTTCCAGCATGGCGCATTCGGATCCAAATTTAACGTGTAATTGTTATGTGCATGTAGGTTGGCACCTTGCTATTTAAACTGGAACATGGTGCCAATGTTGTTTATAGGGCTGACTATACCAGCCCTGACCAGAGGCAGGAAACCCGGTAATTTTCTCAAGGAACAGTAGCATCCATGCCTACACACACTGGAAGCGGCCATTTTGTAATCAATTGACAGACTGCATTGTCAAAATGGCTGCTGCTGGTGTTTGCAGGCGCTGGGTGCGCTTCAAGATTCAAACCTCCATGTCACAAAATGAAATTCCTGAAAGGGACATATTCTATAGCTGCGGTGGCTGGCTTCAGCTGCCGTGTGGTTTAGATGGGGGAGGGGGGTTTGTAATCCCCATAGTATCAAATGGCTGTCTTTAAATTGAAACTCATGTGGAGAAGCCAGCCAATTGCACAGACCGCAGCAATATTACACATGGAGGCTCGTGCTGAAGGTTAATGAAAACACATTATTATGATGTATTAATGCATTTCCTTAGTTTGACTACAATAAAGATATCAATGTATTTAAGTGTCTGTGCATTGGCCCATACATTGGTATCATACCCTCTCCTATCTCTACGGTAGGAAAACGTGTGTCACTCCAGCTGCTGTAGAACTGCCCATCCCAGAAGTGGGCGACATCGACAGACTGGCCAACTCTGTCGGGAGACCAGGAGACCCCACCCCAAATTCGGGTCTCTCCCGGGGCTTCCTGGAGGGTTGGCAAGTATGATGCTGAATCTGTGGCAGGGTGCAGTTGGAATGCCACACGTTGCCTACCCCTTAAAATGAGGAATCGTGCGACTTAAGCCGGGTACACACTGGAGCGATGTTGACACGCTATGTCGTTTCCGGGCCGAATCGGAATGCCATATCTGCCGCATCGCTCAATGTGTACGTCCAATATTCACGCTCCCGGTTGCTACATCATCCTATCGACTGTGCTGCACGTCCAACCAGGCGATATCACATGCGGCCCTGTTGCCGGTAATGAAGGACAGAACAAGGCATCGTTCTATCGTTCATTACCTCGTTCTGATGTGTACCCATGATCCGATATATCGTACCGGTACACATCAATCAGTGTGTACCCAGCTTTAGTATCCTGCACTCTCTGAATACACCCTGGTTCTGCAAGTAGAGGACAGCTGTGCTTGCAGACCGCATGGTGGTCTAATATGGACTGTTACGTAGTGGTCATAATGGACTGTTGCAGTCCGCTCACTCCCCGAAAGGAACTATAGTTTATTCCTCCCTTAGGTATGTCTGCATATGATCAAGAAACTGATCACTATCAGGATAAAAATGAGTTACACTGATAAGTTAATGAGACGTCTATAGTGCACTGTAGTGATTATCCCAGTCCTGGTGTTACTGTAAGACTTAAATCTGGAAGGAAAGGTATAAAATGAAATTTTTCTCATTTTAATACTGAAAGCTTACTGAGTGCCGTGTTAATTCCCAATGTCATTATGTGCAGGGTTTGGCTCTTCCTGAAGGCACTGGGAAGTGGTTAATTGCAAACTGCACTGATGGTTACTTATTGCATATTTTCGCAAGGGCTGGATTAACATTGTAACCACACAATTAACCCATCCCAGTGCCGGAGTTTTCAGTGATACATCAGCAACACAGCGGTTCTCCCAGTTTCGGATAACATTAATATAGACTAGTGATACCTGACACACTTCAGGGGCCATGTGAGTGGCCCTCTAGCCTTCAAATTGGCTGCAGGTGGCGGCTTGGAGGGCCACTGGCAACCCTAACTAACCCTGTCCTATATTGATCTAGAACATTTTATGGAGTTTGGTAAATCAATTACAAACGTGTAACAATGTCTCATAACCGCAGGGTGTATCCAGCAGACTTGCTCATAACTGCGGGGTGTATCAGGTAGTGTTGGTCGTCATTACTACAGGGTGTCTCTAGTTTTATTAAGAGGACATCATGGGTGAGGTTATTTTAACAAAACACTCAAGAGGGCTCGAGAATATGAGACCGTAAATCAGAGGACCAAATGTGTCCGAACATCTGCTTTTATTACTAGCCCCATGAACGCCTACACAGAGCGGAAGGCAGCCATTTTGTGAGTGAAACGATACTAGTCCGCCTAACACTTCACTTGGAGCTTGTAGTGAATCAATAGACTGCACCATCACAAATAGCTTGTCCCACAAAATGGCTGCCTCCACCTCAATCTATTTGATCAAGTTATAGGGCCGAACGTAATGGCCTGCAGTTTCTGTGGAATGTTCCGGGATTTCCAGGCTACTGCATTTGGCCCATTGGGGTTAAACCATCAAATGGTGATATCTTCTTTTGTTTGTTGTTTTTTGCCCAGAAAACGGGCGTTATTAATGCTGCTACGAATGCGGTAAGTGGCGGTATGTATCGCACTCGAAATGCGATGCGTGATACATCCCGCCACTTACCGCATACATAGCGATATTAATAACACCAGTATGCATGTACAATTGCAATTAAAATCACCAGCGTCACAGTTCCTGCGGCCATTCTGCCCGACTATAGGGTTACTTGGATGGTCGATTAGGGAAGGATCTGTGATCACTGTGATGTATTTGTAGGCAATTGCTGGGATCTGCGAGGCCGCCGATGGACAGTACATTTCCAGGCGGCTGTAGCATTAGCATAATTTAGCGTAGCTGCGCACAAAATCACCACATATGAATCAGGCCCAATATTCGCTATGTATTGTATGTACGATATATACAGTGTTATCATGTGTGCGGAGAACAGCAGATATTAATTTACCAGAGACGGGCAGTTATTGCATGGCTGAGTTACTCAGGAAATGCTTAGTAATTGTATATACATGGCCCTTCTCAATCCCGTATATATTTGTGTTTTCTTACAGTGATCAGAGCGAAGGTTGTGGGCAAGAAACTAATGAACGATGGGCCCTTTGGAACAATGCGATACACAGTAAAACAAATGAAGGTAAAAGAGTTCTGCTCTCTGACTGCCAATTAGGTGCAATTTATGTGTGCTCTGCATAGGTCACAGACCAGATCAGACGGTGCTCTGCATAGGTCACAGACCAGATCAGACGGTGCTCTGCATAGGTCACAGACCAGATCAGACGGTGCTCTGCATAGGTCACAGACCAGATCAGACGGTGCTCTGCATAGGTCACAGACCAGATCAGACGGTGCTCTGCATAGGTCACAGACCAGATCAGACGGTGCTCTGCATAGGTCACAGACCAGATCAGACGGTGCTCTGCATAGGTCACAGACCAGATCAAACGATGCTCTGCATAGGACACAGACCAGATCAAACGATGCTCTGCATAGGACACAGACCTGATCAAACGATGCTCTGCATAGGATACAGACCAGATCAGACGGTGCTCTGGAGTCACACACAGACCAGATCAGACGGTGCTCTGGAGTCACACACAGACCAGATCAGACGGTGCTCTGCATCAGACACAGACCAGATCAGACGGTGCTCTGCATCAGACACAGACCAGATCAGACGGTGCTCTGCATCAGACACAGACCAGATCAGACGGTGCTCTGCATCAGACACAGACCAGATCAGACGGTGCTCCGCATCAGACACAAACCAGATCAGACGGTGCTCCGCATCAGACACAGACCAGATCAGATGGTGGACGCCAATTATACTCATAGACCAGAGCAGACGATGCTCAACAATCAGACATAGACCAGATCACACTGTGCTCCGCAGTCACACACAGATTACATCACACCGTGCTCTGCAGTCACACACAGATTACATCACACAGTGCTCCGCAGTCACACACAGATTACATCACACAGTGCTCTGCAGTCACACACAGATTACATCACACAGTGCTCCGCAGCCACACACAGATTACATCACACAGTGCTCCGCAGCCACACACAGATTACATCACACAGTGCTCCGCAGCCACACACAGCCCATATCAGACAGTGCTCCGCAGTCACACACAGATTACATCACACAGTGCTCCGCGGTCGCACACAGATTACATCACACAGTGCTCTGCAGTCACACACAGATTACATCACACAGTGCTCCGCAGTCACACACAGCCCATATCAGACAGTGCTCCGCAGTCACACACAGATTACATCACACAGTGCTCCGCGGTCACACACAGATTACATCACACAGTGCTCCGCAGTCACACACAGCCCATATCAGACAGTGCTCTGCAGCCACACACAGCCCATATCAGACAGTGCTCCGCAGTCACACACAGATTACATCACACAGTGCTCCGCGGTCGCACACAGATTACATCACACAGTGCTCTGCAGTCACACACAGATTACATCACACAGTGCTCCGCAGTCACACACAGCCCATATCAGACAGTGCTCCGCAGTCACACACAGATTACATCACACAGTGCTCCGCGGTCACACACAGATTACATCACACAGTGCTCCGCAGCCACACACAGCCCATATCAGACAGTGCTCTGCAGTCACACACAGCCCATATCAGACAGTGCTCTGCAGTGTGACAAGCAGTTGTGTCTGCTTTAGTCTTATTTCCAGTTACAGTCCAGAGTCTGTTTAATTGTTTTAGCATGGCCTTGTCTAGCTGAGCCACTTCATACTGGTAGAACATTATCAACACAACCATTAAAAGTAACTGTATTCCTTATGTATGACTTCTTAAATAAAACTTAAGTAAAACACAATGATTCAGTTCCATCTGATATCCCAAAAATCATGGCTGCCATAAGCTAAGTGAAAAAACAGAAATGAAAATGCACTTACTTCCCGCACATTGGGGAGGAAGCCATTTTGTGTACACTGACAAATATATATATATATATATGTACAAAAGTAACAGTGCCCCAGCGATCTCAGAATGATTAGTGATGCCCTGCATTCTTATAAACACTGATTTAGTTCACAAAATGGCTGCCTTCACTGTGCCGAGGGTGTGCCGCGATGAACGACACGTGCTCTTTAGTAGCTTTTGGTGGGCAAGCTCTTGATCCCTTGCCGATTTTTTAAGCAACGATGTCCCCGATCTGATCTCAGTCGCAGTGTTATACAGCCTGGTGAAGGCCCTTCTACATGCCATCTTAGCCCGTGATTATTTTCATGTTTACTAGTCCGTCAGTGTCAGGGATTCTAACTGGTCTTAGAGAACCATGTGACGTAACTACAACCCATGACGTCACCGTTGGCGTCACAAACTGTCTCCTCGTGTTAGGAGTAAAGTCGCTCACTTGGGTTAGCCATAAAGCACGCCGTCTTCAGTAGTTAAACTAGTAAACACATGAAGTCACCAGCCTCTCCCCTCGTTATCCTCTCTCCCGGGACCTAAAGTGGTTAGGTTGGTCTACAGTACTCTTCCAACCTGGTTTTTTTTTTAATTTTCTTTGCGATGTAAAAAATGCTTCTGGGCACGTAAAATAATTTTCCAAATGGCACAATAAAACGTTTACAATCCGCGGTCTCCAGAGGCTGTCCTGCAGCCAGGAGTGGTGGAGCGTTCTCAGCCAATGCACACCCCACCCACCCAATTCCTCCTTTCTCTGATCTCATTCTTCATAACCTTTAATGCCGAAGGGGATGATCTATCGCAAGCCCCCCTAGAGTCATGTAAATGTGAGGGAATGTGTTTGGGACATTTAACTGCACAGGACGATCTCTGGGCACAGGCTGAGTCTGTGATGCATAGAATGATTCGGGACTATGTTAATATGGATGGGGTTCAAGTCTTGGCTATTACCCCCCCCCCCAAGTCACGAGGCTGCTGGCTTACTTCCTCACCAAGAAGGGAAGGAGGGAAATTTCTTGGCACGCAGTCAAGAAAACCTGCAATTTATTAAAGGAATAGAGCTGCAGAGAGAAACAAGCGGGCTACATGCCATCTGGGTAACAAAGGGGACATGTATGTACAAATCGGAGGGAGGCCACTGCGGGGGTCTCTGCAGCAGGACCGAAATCCAGCAGCCATGTGATTACTACACTGGGATAATAAGAGATCTTACACTTGTGGACGGGAGATTTGTAGATGCTGAGATTAGTTACAGTCTCTCCCTTCTGAATTTGTTGTTCTTAAGAGGGAAGTATCACAATACAATAAAAACATACAGTACATATACTTCATATGTACTTGGTACTTGGTATGAGTAGAATGATGATGCTTTTAATCATTGATAATTCTGTCAGGTTTTCCATAGTATTATGTGACTGCCATTGCAAACACATTCACATCATGTAGTGAGCAGAGAGGCTTTGGAATGCCCCTTTGAGCTCTGTTTTAACTGTGACATCCTGCACCTCCTTCTCCCCCCTCAGCCTCATTGTATCTAATTGACTGTGTCTATGTCTGGCAGCCAGACCATGTGTTTTATCCCTGCTCTGTGAACTGTGACACACCCCTACCCTCCCTTCCCCCCGCTGAGAGCTGTGAGTCTGTATCTGTGTAGCTAACTATGCCTGTGACTGACAGAAAATGTTATTTGTGTCTGCTCTGTGCACACCTTCCCCACTACCTCATGACATGCTGAGAAGCTGTGACCCTGTGACAGCCCTATTTGGTTTCCCTCCAGAGCATTTGAAAAGGAGATACTCACTTTTCTTAGCTACCTCTTAGAAATCACTATCGGATGCATGCTTAAAAGGTACTTAACTTGCTATTTACAGATTAGTGCGGAATTGCATCTTTAATGTGGGATATAAGGGGTAAAAAAAATATATTCAGAGACGTAACCATATGTTTGACCATGTTTCTCCAGAGAGAGAATGACTGCATATGAACTGAAAGGTTGTTGATCCTACGGGACGTGAGGATTTAAGATCTTCTGAGTTCTTGGACACTATCAGCATTAGAACGCCATTTAGCTCACCACTGTCAGGCCATGTGACAGCTAATAAGCCCCAACTTTGAGGGTGTACTTCACCTTATCAAATGCAGATGGCTTGTTGGGCGGACGTTTCAACTCATTGTGACTTCAGACTAAAATGCTTTTCTTCTGCCAACTCTGTGTTTCTAAGAGCCCATATAAATGTCAGGTCACAAGTGTTGGAGCTTGACGACCCTCCCTGTGTAGCCTCGCTCTTTTCTATACAACTTTAGGGCACTTGAATCTGTGATTCACTCACTATGAATTAGGTGGAGACAGAGAAGTGGGCTCCACGGTTATCTCACAGTTTATTCTTTTGAAGAGCTCCTCTGACTCGCTGTGGTAAAATGCCTATTATAAAACACATCCCTTATAGCTTAAATTTTATTACATTTTAACATCTTGTTCTCCGGCCAACTGGTACTTTGGTTGAGTCTCCCTGCCGCAGATCTCCCAGCCGCTTGCAATCTGATTCCCAGACAAAAAAAATAAAAATTTTTGTAAAACAATTTTTTTTAAGCGTGTAGTGCATCAAAACCTGCCGGATAACATCAATCGCGTATTTGAAACGTAATTGGTTGAAATGCCATTATTATTTTTTAATGGAGAATGTGTCACTTGGAAGTCACCCTTTATATCTCTGACTTCTCCGCAGATGTACCGTGGCTTTAAGAAGATGCCTCAAGTTCAGTATATCTACACAGAGTCGTCCGAGAGCCTCTGCGGAGTCAAGCTGGAGGTCAACAAGTATCAGTACCTGATCACAGGTGAGTAAACGATCTAGAACATGCCAATGGGGCTCTAGTGGTGGCCACATTGTCGGCTGAACCTCCATTCATCACTGGATTCGATGGCGAGAGGGGGGCGATGGTTTCCCGCCATCGATGTCACACAGGCAGCAATGTTTTTGTTTTGTTTTTCTTCTTTCCCCCTGCGTAGGGTGCACAGAGCTTAACCCCTTCCCCTGTCCGGCATTTCGCCCTGCCTCCCTTCCCTGATTGGCCTGCCATGTCACAGAGCAGTTTCATGCCATCGATGCTAAAGAACCGATGGCACCATTGATAGTTAGCCTTTCGATGGGCATCCCTACTATGAAGTAGGCATAACTGAGGTGGGGAACTCAGTTTGTAATTCATTCCTAGTAAATTCATAATAGTATATTTTTATGGATATTGGTTCAGCTCACAAAATGGCTTCCCCCACTGTGTTTAGGCAAGTTTCTTGAGGCTTTTAGTGCATGATCCAAGCATTATCCTGTTGAAATTAATGTACAAAATACAGCGATCCATGCCGTTTCCCCACCTGCTATTATTACTATTATTATTATAATATATCATTTATAAAGCACTGACCTATTCCACAGCGCTGTACATTACATTATAGTGCCGCTAGGGGTATTGCCAGACTGTCAGTTGCTGGGTGCCGTGGAATTACCCGCCAGTCACAGACATAGCAGAACCAAAGATTTCCCTAAATAATCTCTATGAGCCCTGCAGCCCATGGCGAAGGCCGGACCAGCACAGGCATCTGGGCAGGTGTGAAACTTCCATAAACTTCAGCCGACCTCTCGCACTTACCCGGCCAACAAACAAAAGCCGACATAATCAAATCCTTAAGTAAATATTTTAGAAGTCGTTCCCAAACATTACGCCACTTCGCGTTATCTCTCAAGTACCATTAGAAGACGTGAAGTTTTTAAGTCCACAATTACGTATATCGGTTCCCGGTCTGTGACTTCGTCTAACAGCTGAAACCCGTTTTTAATAAAGACGGCCGCTCGCCATACACATATGAACAGATGTTACTCATAATCCAGTCATCCATCCAAGAGCCTGAAATTGCAATGAATCCGTAACCGCGTCAATTAAAGGCAGCATGCAATTAATCTGTAACCGCGTCAATTAAAGACAGCATTATATTATTTTGTTAATATGAAGGGACAGGTTGTAATGTGCTGCATCTGCTCCTGCATATAGGGCGTGTGTATGAGGGGAAGGTGTACACCGGCCTGTGCAACTTGATTGAGAAGTGGGACAAGCTGACACTTGCCCAGCGCAAGGGGCTCAATCATCGCTATCACCTGGGATGCAACTGCAAGGTAAGCCACGGATTTACTGTCTTTCCAATGCCAGAACACATTCAGTGTATCACAACATTTCCTGACCCTGGTGGATATCTAAAGTTCCGCCACCAATATTCACAATTTTTGACTACATCAATACACCTGCCGTACAGTATGCGACAGTGACAAACAGATGCTTTCGCCAACATGGGGCAGATTCTGAAAAGTGGAGGCTTTCCCTATAGCAGCCAATCAGCTTCTAGTTATCATGTACCCAGTACATACTATAAAATGATAGCTAGAACCTGATTGGTGACATAGAAAACACCTCCCCATCTGTCCTCTTTAGATGGTTTGCAAACCCCTCTCCCTCCCCGCGCGCCCGTATGAGCGTATGAATAGAAGGTAGTGTGGCATGTCCTGGGTGGTTATATGATAGGGGGGCTGAACGGGTAACAGAACTAAATGCAGATTTGAAGTGCCCCAAACCCTGTCACACAAATTGGTTTTGCCAAGCTACAAAACTGCACCTTCCAGCTCGATCTACTCCTAACTCAAAGCGAGGGGCCACAGCGTTAGCCATATAGGGCCTGCTGCAGAGTTCAACGCATAAACACTGCATAGCCCAATTGCATTGCTCCCCATTACCCTCCAGCTACGCCCCTTCAGCTGCCGTTCCTGCTTGCGTATGATCGATTACGGATCATGCGCAGTGAGAAAACACTCAAACAATCGGCCAAACTGACTTGCGTTCAACCTCACGTCATTCCCAGAGCAGCCGACACCATCCAGTCAATTTTAAGACTTTGTAGGGGATCCTGGGAGACATTGCTAGATTGGACCTTTACGGCAGACAGCAGTTGCCCATTTAAACGTCATTTTTCAACAACCCTTTCATGAACATGCGTGATAAGGGTCATATGTGCTAGTCCTTGACCTGGAGATTGTGTCCTTTGTTACAGATCAAGCCTTGCTATTACCTCCCGTGTTTCATCACCTCCAAGAGCGAGTGCCTTTGGACAGATCTGCTTTCTAACTTTGGCGCCCCCGGCTACCAGTCCAAGAATTACGCCTGCATCAAGCAGAAGGAGGGTTACTGCAGTTGGTACAGAGGATGGACTCCCCCAGACAAAACCGTAATCAACACGACGGACCCCTGAGCCCAGAAACTGTAAAGGACAGTAAACCTGAAAATATATATGCGGCAATGAAATTAGTGCCTGATTTCTTGCTAAATGTAGCACTTGGAACACATGTCTTTGCCATCATACAGAAAGTATATATTTTTTAATCACTTATTTTCAATCACCCATTTAAGACCGTGTGCAGGGCCGTATTGGCTTTGCTTCATTTTTGTTTTTCTTCTCTCTATATTAATTAACAGTCCATGTGGCCTGCTGACGTAGGCTATCTCATTTAGATTTTGACAGGTTCGGCACAACTTTGTTTTGCTAAAGCAAGGAAAGACAGACTGAAAACAGGTATACTGGGAGCTGTCATTTTGAAAGTGCTGTGCATTTTTTATTTTTTTTTGCAGTTTCAACCTCCCTCCATAGGAGGCGCTGTGTAATGATCTTTTATAAGCCGCGGTAGGCTGCAAGAGACTCAGACCTATGGTTACTCATCTGATACCCTAAAAATAAATTAAGATAAGGTTACAGCTTACTGGGGAATGAAGTGGGGATGTTTTGGAATATCAAAGTGATTTTTTTTTTAAAGAAACATGTTGGATCTGGTCACACTTTATGTATATAATTTTATTGCAAAGTATCAGAGACCTTCTGTGATCTGCATTCGATTGGGAAAACAATTTTTTTTTAACATTGCACTAATAAATGAAAACCTATCTTTTGTACATCGCCATGTACATTGCCAGTGCTACTTCTTAACAAAATGTTAATGGTTGTGTGGTGCCTTGCAGTGCAGAGGCAGAAACTAGCCAGAGAGAATAAGCTATTACAGCCTTCAAAGCAGAGGCTGAAATTGCCCTGGGTGCAGCTCCCTCTTGTGGCCTGGAGGATTATGCAGTACTTAGACTTCCTCTGTTACTTTAAGGGCTCCACAAAATGTTATTTATTTTTTATTTTCTATGAAGTAGCTACGATAAAAGCTATCACCTAATCATTAATTTTAGAGAGAGGGTAATCAGAGCTATTAATTTGAGGTAAGAGGTTGGGTGCTGTTATACAGATGAAGTGACTTACAAATTATTATGATTTTGAAGTATTCAGAACATTTCAAAGAGAACTGTTTTTTTTTCTCTTGTCTATTGATCTTTTAATAACATGTATCCGTATGCATTATACATACCGATTGTCGGACAGGAGTACATGTTATATAATGCAGAGTGGCTATTGCGTAATGACAAATGAGGCAAACGCAACAGCATAAATTTGCTGGATATGTAATCTCTAAATTCAGTATTAATGACACTATTCAATTATCCATATGCAGTTGCGCCTCCGAGCCACTAGAGGCACCAATATTACTGGCTATCTGTTTCTGATAAAGAGATTATCTGCCATGATTAGTCTCCGCAACTGCCTAGCCTCTTGCCGTCCATCGTCCGACCACAGCAGAAAGACCGTTTTTTTTAGGATATCAAACAAATTTGTTCAATTGGAGCAAATTAAATTCAAAATTTATTTGTGTTCCTGTTAGTATATTCTTTAAAAAAAAATAAAAAAACAGCATCGAATGGCGGTGCCTTTACGACCCTCCTTTGGGAATCCTTAACATGAATCTAAGTTATGAATTTCTGTTGCTCTCGACTGGATGTTTTATAGATACATTATATGTAGAGTTCTAATATAAAGTCTTGAACTTTTTGTTTGGATGTTTGTTTGTTGTTGTTTTTTTGTTATTTTTTCCAGTTCTGACAAAATGGGTGACTAAAGTCTACGTTTTACTGAGATTGCGGGTGACTCAACATATTTTCTGTTTTTATATATTTTTTTCTCTTTATCAGTAGAGGAAATTTTTGTTAATTTTTTTTTAATATATCTTCACCCCATTCCAAGTAGTGAGTAGGTTTTTTTTTTTTTTGTATTATTATTATTATTATGCTATTTTACAGGTTTGCTACATGATATCACAAATAAGAATATTTTATATGGATATGCCTTTATATTTGCAGAAAATAGTCTGGATTGCCATTACCGAGCAGCGCGTTGCTTTTTGTAGTCCTGAATAGGAAGTAGAGCTTTCCCACAAACCACTTTCTTGCACAAGACGGAAGATTATGGATTAAGCTTTTGTGTAAACTACAACTCCCAACCTCAAGTGCCAGCAGTGGGCGCCAAGAGGATGACTGGAGTTGTACTGTCCTGAAACAGGATCCTGGTGATTGGTGTCTCTCCTGCTGTGGAACTACAACTGGAGGCTGGTAGTGCGCCCTGGGACTTGTAGTTCTACAGTAGATGGTGTGTCACTGCTATCCCAAAAGTCTTGCTTTATCATAGCATACATTGTGCCAGTATCAGTTGCCTTCACTGTTGATACTGCCTTCCTTTAAGGCAGTGTTTCCCAACCTCGGTCTTCAAGTCACACTAACAGTCCTGGTTTTAGTGATATCCATGGTTGAGCACAGATGTTAAATCAAAATAACTGAATACTAATTAAGTCACCTCTGCTCAAGTTTGGCTATTCTTAAAACCTGGACTGCTAGTGTGCCATGAGGACTGTGGTTGGGAACCCCTCATTTAAGGGTTAATGAGTTCTTGCGGCAGTCATTTTGGGGGCTGAATCCATGTACATGCAATATATCCATACACCAGTAGCCAGCCACATCCCTGTGGCACTTTGTGGCTGGACGTCATGTGTCATGGTTTCCTAGAGCACGGACAGGCTACATTGCCAGGAACATTGGTTCAGAACACAAAATGGCTGCCTCTGCTGCTTACTGGTGCCGTGCATTTTAAATAGTGGATTTGGGCTACACACATGGAGGTCAGGATTTTGGTGACTTACTTAAGCTTGAAAATTGGCTTAAGTCTCATAGCATTGCCCTGTTTGTATGTTCCATGTGACAATATATATTTTGTTCGGTGCCATTGGCCTAGCAGCAGCTAGAGTTTATGGACATAGCCCAGGCTAGGGTCAGACCGACGCTGCTGGAACAAAGTGCCAAGTCACGCAGAGACCGCTGATGAGATGGGACGGAGGTTAGGATATAGTTGTCTGTTGAACAGGGATAGTGAGAATGCCTGGCCTGCATGCCTTCTGCCGCCGTGGGTGACCTGTTTCTGAGCTCTATAGGAGTGTCATTTATGTTAATATGGGTACAGTACACAAAACTGGTTCTTCACATCACTGGACAATAAGATAAGTCGGACGCTAAGCACCTACTACAACTGAGGGGTCTAATCAGCAACAGTGGCAATGTTGCCCAGAATATTATCGGGCAACATCGTCACGAGTTTTTATCAACTACGATAATTTATTGCTGCTATTCAGCACTATTTTGAGCAGGGACAGCGGTTGCGGTAACACGTCCCTGCGATGTCACAGAAGGCATTGTCACTGGGATTCCGAAAACAATCCCTTCTGTTTGTTCCTCTGCGCATGGTCAGTCCCTTCCCTGCTTGCTGTGACCGCCGAAGGGGTAAGTACAGCTTCAGCTTATCCGAACTGATTGACTTGTACTAGCCTGTATACATGTATATTTATGTGCTTTTATATTTAACATTTATATATAAATGTTAAATATAATCTCTTTCGGCAGGTTTAACAGGCTCCAGAATAGCGTTCCCGCTAGGCTGTTTTAGCGGGGCGCGGCGCCCTGCCCTCCTTCTAGAGGGCAAAAAGCACCCTGCCCTCACAGCCTGCGGGTGCCGTCTTCACCCGCGGGTCGCAGTGTCCCGGGGGTGGGAGAAATGTGCGGTGACCCGGTCACCGCCGGAGAATAGACGCCGGGCGCATGTGCCCGTTATCTATTCTCCCTGTCGGCAGTGCTTGGGGGCTGCCCGGCGTGTCCGTAAGTGCCGGGCACGCCCCCAAGAGTGACGAAAAAGGGACGCGTCTTATAGACACGCCCCCTTCTCAATAGCTACGCCCCTTTTCGGGCGCGTACGCACTGAATTGCCCACTCTAGCTCTGGCGCCCTACATGCCGCCGGAGCTAGAGTAAATACTACTAGAGTGACTTACCTGTCGCCGATCACCGGGAAGCAGGCACGGAGACTGGACGGGCTTACAAAATGCTGCAGGGACTTATGGGAAAATTTCCCTCTGCCACGGCAGTTTTCGGGATATTTAAGTATTTTCCTCCATATATCGCTGTTCTGAAATGTCGTTATATAAAGGAAATATTTTTCGAGTGATTTAACGCTTTTTGCTGTGCTGAATAGCAAAAAAGCGTTAAAGCACTGATCAATGGCTGATCCCTACAGTGCGGTACTCAGCGAGATGGGAATTAGTGGAGAAGATAATTGCGTTATCTTCTCCATTATCCCATCGCTGAATAGGAGAGTTACATAAAAAATACGGAAATCATAGTTTCCGTATTTCTTTATGTAAAAAACTCAATGCTGAATAGACCCCTGAGTGCGGATAATTTCATCAGCCGCTGCTGACATTCCATATCAAAATATATTTTCTATATTAATGATATTTCTGCTGAGATAGTTAGCAGGTATTGCTGCGTCGGTAAGGACTTTTGAACGGGGGACACTAACTAATGCACCCATTTTGGGAAAACACTTAAGGTGCATACACACACAACGATTTTTGAACGATTATCGATAACAATATCGTTCAATCGTTGAAAAAATCGTTCCCTTTCTGAGTCAAAACGAACGATCATCGTTCATGCGCGTTCACGTTTGTAGTTTGTAGTTCAGTCAGACTGACCAACTCAACGATTTTCAGTAAGGGAATATGCAAAAATCGTTTGTAGTTCAAAAAAATCGTTCATTACACTATAAAAAATCTGACAGATAATCTGACAGAAAATCGTTCATAAAATCGTTGTGTGTGTATGCAGCTTTAGGCTTAAATTGTTTTTCTACTTTTGCGGTTGTTTAATCATTACCAGCCACCCACGCACCTCTAGTGGCACACCGTTTGCTCAATACAGCAATGCTCCTGTCCTTTTTGGCACCTGTTGGATGCCATACTAAAAGCTGTAGGAGAGCCAAAGGATGTGGCACGGGTAGAGATGCCAGTCAGCTCCGGACTGCACAGCTGCCGCCCTATACTAAGAAGGATCCAGCTCTCCTTTTGGCGTGTACATTGGGTTCTCGCCCTCCTGTGGCTCTCTCTGCCGCTAGCCAGAGGCCGGCAGACACGTTAAAAACCAGGAGCTGTATTAAGCAAACCGTGAGTGTACCATGGAAGGAAAATCGCTACTGTGACTTGTGGAGAGGGGTGTATCCTTCCCGCAGAAAGGTGGGATAAATATTTAAACTACAGAAGAAAAATAAATTGTAAAGACTATAATACTTGGAGTTCGACAATAAGTAAAACCACACTGGAAGCTCCTAGAAACTGTAAAAGTAACATACAAATGACAAAAGAAAAGCGACTGGGTATTAATTACTAAATTAACCAGCTCAACTGGGCACTGACCTGTAGCAATCGCTCAGAAGTCAACTTTGATTGGCCTGGTGCAGTTTAGACGTATGGGAGCTTACGGCTGATTGGTTGCTGCGGGTGACTGGACATGAAGCTTTGTTTTAGCACATGGCATGCGTCAAGCAGTCTATATGCAGTATGTAGTGTAATATGACCGGAGGAGAACAGGCTTGGGGCAACTGATGGTTCTCCAATTGTGGATGTTCTGGTGGGCAGAGCATACATGCAGTTTCACAATAGCTGGTGAGGCGGATACTACCAACCGTTGACGTATACTAATTGTACCATGCCCTACTCCACCATGCCATGTAGAAATTGGGAAGGGTGACAGACAGGTGCAAAGCCCACAGGACGAGGCTACAGGTCTCTCTCCGTGTGGTAACTACGTCATTGTACGGGGAAGATGCGTTGGGGAACTGTCGTGGGTAGCGCAGACTCCCCCAATCCTCCAATGTTATTTATGAAATGTAAATGCAGTGATTGTATATTGGCTTCTGCTCTAAACTGCTGTTTTGCAGTATATTTATCCTAAACATTAAAAAATACTTTATATTTCTATAAAACATGTTTCCTGCGTCTTTTCTGTGTGTTACTGACCGCCGTCTGTGATTCGTACAAAATGGGAGGACGAGGAGCCTGGACGGTTCTCTAAACAAGTCGCTGAATTGAGAACGAGACTACAAAGTCCTTTCCGACATCAACTTCTCTTCACCAGACAGAAAATGGCGTATTCATACCTGCGTGTTATATACAGGTATTAGTACCCAGTATAAGAAACACAATTCAGCCTTGTACACTGCTCAGATACAGATGTTTCCTTATACACCTAGCGTTTTAACAAAGGGAGTGAGACAATTGGCGCGACCTAGATGCTCCGCCATGGGTAGCGAAACAACATTTTTTTTTCTAAATATTGCATCTTCGTCGCACGCTGGCCACATGCAAAGCTGCTCACACTGTACCAGGGGTGCCAGGTTACTACTTTTAGCTCAACGGAATTGGCATTAAATGGCAGGAAGGTGGCGAGAGGAATGGCCGGGGCCTCTTGTGCCAGGACCTGTTTTACAAAGACTTGTGACTTAGCCGCACACAGAAGTACAAGAATTGCCAGTGCCAGTGGTCAGTGCACGCTTGTAGTGTAGGTTTGTCGCTTTAGTGGTGCGAATAAATCAGAAATAGAACGCTTGGTGCGGCTGAATTGCAAAATCCGGGGCCGTGCGTCTGCAGGGGCTATTTGTTGCGATTAAAGCAAAGGTGCACATCAAAGGGACACATCTGTATATCAAACCTTCACCAATACTTTTGTAGAAAAATAACTTATTTACTAACATTGCAATTTTTCAACAAGTGTTACAGCATGGAGGATCAAGGTGGATTTACAAGTACATGTCTCGAAATCATGTAATAAAGTAGTATCAGGGCGGCCTCACATTCATACTGATGTAGTTTCCAGCTGAAACATGTACTTGCCTATTAAGTACTACTGCATGCCACACGCAGTCTACCCAACCGTTCCCCCTAATGAAAATATTATACCTCCAAACTCCTAGACCATTGTGGGTGCTGTAGCAATTCAGTGGAGAAGATATGTTATAGTTTAATGAGTATCGATTTAAAGTGTGTCCATCCTCTACACACAGTGGAGACAGCCATTTTATGTGTAGAATCATTATACATGAGAAACTAGTGATGTCACTGAGAATACAGCCTATCCCGTCACTAGGAACCAGTGACATCACTGAGAATGCAGCCAATCCATTCACTAGAACTAAGTGACATCACTGAGAATGAAGCCTATCCATCACTAGGAACCAGTGACATCACAGAAAGCAGCCTATCCATTCACTAGTAACCAATGACATCACAGAGAATGCAACCTAACTATTCAATACGAGCCAGTGACATCACTTGGAATCCAGCCTATCCATTCACTAGTAACCAGTGGCATCACTGAGTATGCAACCTAATTTTTCACTAGGAAACAGTGACATCATTGAGAATGCAGCCTAGCCACTCACTAGGAACCATTGACATCACAGAATGCAGCCTATCCATTCACTAGGAACTGGTGACATCACTGAGAATGCAGCCTATCCACTCACTAGAAACCAGTGACATCACCACAGCCTTTCCATTCACTAGGAGCCAGTGACATCACTTGGAATGCAGCCTATCCATTCACTAGAAACCAGTGATCTCACTGAAATTGAAGCCTATCCAGTCATTAGGAACTAGTGACATCATTGAGAATGCAGCCTAGCCATTCACTAGGAGCCAGTGACATCACTGACAATGCAACCTACCTATTCACTAGGAACCAGTGACAACACTGAGCATGCATCCTATCCAGTCACTAGAAATTAGTGACAACACTGAGAATGCAGCCTATCCATTTACTACAAAAACCGGTGACATCACTGAGAATGCAACCTATCCATTCACTAGAAACCAGTGACATCACTGAGAATACAACCTAACTATTCACTGGTAACCAGTGACATCACTGAGAATGCAGCTTACCCATTCACTAGGTACCAGTAACATCACTGAGAATGCAGCCTTTCCACTAGAAACCAGTGACATCACTGAGAGTGCAGCCTATCCATTCACTAGGAACTAGTGACATCACTGAGAATGCAGCCTATCCATTCACTAGAAACCAGTGACATCACTGAATATGCAACCTAATCATTCACTGGTAACCAGCGACATCACTGGGAATGCAGCCTACCTATTCACTAGGAACAAGTGACATCACTGAGAATGCAGCCTATCCATTTACTAGAAACCAGTGACATCACTGAGAATGCAGCCTATCCATTCACTAGAAGCCAGTGACATAAGTGAGAATGCAGCCTATCCATTCTCTAGGAACTGGTGACATCACTGAGGCATGAACAAAATAATTATCTCAACATTTCTCTCTCTTTTTTTTTTTTGTTAACTGGGCAACAAAATGTTGTCAGGGATCTGTATAGGAAAACAAGGCAAAAACAGTTATCTTTATCATTGTACAGTGAATTCCACTTGCTGAGCTATTAATCAGTCTCAATAATTACATGCCTAAGTGAAGTTCACTGTTTACCAGATGTTTTCTCTCTATTCATCCATTTCTAATGGCTCTGTAGGCTGGCCAGCATCATTTAGGCCTATTATTCCCAATTAATTTCTGTAATTGGGGTCGAGAGGCACGCAGAAGCCATATTTCGAGGAGCTGGCAGCCAAGAATGACTAAAACATTGTTGGCAAACAATCAGAGTAATATTCCTTATGTAATAAAATACAACAACAAAACAAAGTCTAATTATGCAATTTCTTTTATGTAGTCACCAATGTTGTTAAAGTAATCTGTATATTGGTATATGGCTGCAACGCCGCATTGTGGGACATATTAAACTAGTAAATTGCTGATATTCCCACATTACCAGGAAATTACAAAGGAACTTAAGAGCTACAGTAATTACATATAAAGTATCACCCTGGAGCATTTAGCATTATTTTAGCTTCCTGCTCTAGAATTATTTGTAATACACATATGCATCAGCTGGGGGATTCCAGAGCCCAGGTGTCTTACACCAGATGCAGGCAGCCATTTTGTGGATGGAACCAACCTTCACGCAACCCATCCATTTGCTGTAATTCAATTACGCCAATGAGGTGGGTGTGGATTAACAGATAGACAGTAAAGAGGTCTACAGTGTCTAGATAGATACCACATGTTAGACAGTCTATATGTCGACAGGTACAATAGGTCGACATGTATGACGGTCGACAGGTACAAATTGTCAACCTCGACAAAAGGTCGACACAAAAAAATGTCAGACGCATGCTTTTTTGTTTTTGTTTTCTAGCCCTAATCTTCACCCCAACCCTCCCATGGGTGCCTAACCCTAACCCTCTCTTCTGGTGCCTAACCCTACCCGTTGGGGTAGGTACCTGACCCTAACTGTCACTTCTAGTGCCTAACCCTCCGGTAAGTTCCTAACCCTAAAAATAAAATAAAATCATGGGTGGACCATTTTTATGTCAACCATTTTTTTGTGCCGATCATTTGTACCTGTCAACCTTCTTGCATGTCGACCTTTAGTGTGTTGACTTATTGTCCCTATCGACCTTTTGTCCCTGTCGACCTATTGACTGTCTAACATCTGGTGTATATCTAGACATCGTCGACCTTTTTACTGTCTATCTTTAGCCCGGAACCCCAATGAGGCAGTTTGTCCCTTGGTGTTATGCCTATTGCTTAAAAAAGCAATAGGACGCGTACTCATAGGAATTGGTTTGGCTCACAATATGTCTGCCTCTTCTGCCTGCCAGGGGACTGTGCACTGTAAGGGAACAAGGCACAGGTGTAACCCAAGTAGTAATAAATGTGTATACCGTCACGGTGTGGTGACCGGGCCTATTATCCACCATCCATTGCTAGGGCCTTTGCAGCAGGCTGGCTTGTTCGGATGGAAGTGTGAGGTGTACACATACCAGTAGATTATAGCGGGTTGGTTCTTTGGAGACAGATCAAAGGAAGCGCTTTGGATGGGGTTCAAGAACATGCTCCATGCTGGCAATTATAAGACGTCTATCTAACGCCTTTACATTGTCCCAGCCACACACTCAGAGTATCACAGTCTAAGGACTGCACTGAAAGCCCTTAGATCTTAATATAAAACACCTTTTGGTTTCACGATCAAACAAAATATTCATGGTTCAACGCATTGACACTAGCTAATTACCACATTGTTAATTCGCTCCTCAAGCTTGTCCACTATACCAAGAATATTGCTCTACAGATGAACAGCTAAATCAATACAAAGAGGGTATATTCCAGTGGCATAACTAGGGCAGGGCGAGCGGGGTGCATTCCCTGGGTGCCGTGGGACCGGCGGCGGGGGGGGGGGGCGCCGCCGGCCACAGTCCGGCCCGCCCTAGTTAGCCACCAGTGTAGCGTCGACCGCAGTGAGTGCGGTCAGCGCTACACATTTACACAGGGCCGGTCCTGTGCTGCACAGCTGAGCCCGTTCCCTCCCCCTGAGCGCTTGCCCAATAGCGCCAGGAGGCGGGCTCAGGCTGTGCATAACACACGTATCGCCGCCAGCGCTGGCGGCGATGCGTGTGTTAAACAGCAGCCAATGATAGTCAGATAGACTCTCATTGACTGCTGCAGCACCCACTGCAAGAGCCGGACGGAATGCAGTGGGTAATGGGACAGACGTCATGACATCATGACGTCTCTCCCATAATGCTGAGCGCACCAGCCCGGGAGGACTGGCAACGGCGGGAGTGGTGTCACTGTCCGGAGCAGCAGCGTGGATTCAGGTAAGTATATGTTTATATATTTTTTTTTTAAAACCTGTCTGCACTACTGGGGGCACAACGGGGGAGGGGGGTGGCTACTACTGGGGGGACCTCTACTGGGGGTGGGGGCACAACGGGGGGGGTGGCTACTACTGGGGGCACCATTATTGGGAGGACCTCTACTGGGGGGGGGGCTATTACTGGGGGCACTTAATCGAGAGGGGGAACCTCAACTGGGGACCCCTACTTCGGGGGGGGGACTACTACTGGGGGCATTATAAAAGGGGCCTACTACTAGGGACACTGCACTGGGGGACCACAACTGGGGGCAATAATAGGAAGGACCACTACAGGAGGCACTGGATAGGGGGGATCACTACTGGGGGCCTGCATCAAGGGGGACCACTACTGGGGGCACTGCATGGGAGAGGGGGGGACTACTACAGGGGGCATTATAAAAGGAGCCTACTACTAGGGGCACTGTACTGGGGGGACCACTACTGTGGGCACTAGATAGGGGGAGATCACTACTGGGTGCCTGCATAAGGGGGACCACTACTGGGAAAACTGCATGGGGGGGACTACTGCTGGGAGCACTATATAAAGGGCACTGCATGGGGGGGGGGACTACTACTGGGGGCACTATATAAAGGGCACTGCATAAGGGGATACCACTACTGGGCGCACTGCATTGTGGGGACTGCTACTGGGGGCACTGCATAGGGGGGAACACTACATAGGGCACTGCATTTGGGGGAACCACTACTGGGGGCACTGAGTAAGGGGAACTAATAGGGGGCTGTATAAGGGGGACCACTACTGGGGATACTGTATAAGGGGCACTACTATGGGCCTGCATAAGAGGGACCACAACTGCATACTGGGGGTACTGTATAATGGGTACTACTGGGGTTAAGGTGCATATGGATAGGAATGTTCAGCGTGAAAATAAAGGGGGTGTGTCATGTTGACACGCCCCATTTCTAAGTGACCACGCCCACTTTTTCCCCGCGCGCGCCAGAGGCGCGCGCACATATCGGCGCACACACATATCGGGGTGATGAGGGGGAGGCGGCTCCATTTTCAAATTTGCCCTGGGCTCCAAATACCCTAGTTACGCCACTGGTATATTTACTAAAGTGTGGGTTTTTTAGAAGTGGAGATGTTGCCTAGAGCAACCAATCAGATTCTAGCTATTCTCTTCTAGAAGGTGCTTTAGAAACGATAAGTAGAATCTGATTGGTTGCTATGGGCAACATCTCCACTTTAGTAAATATACCACAAATTGTCTAAATGCAATGAAACCTGAATGTTTCTAAATAAAACTTTTTTTTTTTTTCAATAAAATAATGATCTTCTGAAGCCTTTATTAACAAGCAGGTGAACTGCGCCAGTAGTCTTTGACTATCTCGGCTTCTCTGGTGTCCCGAGACCTCAGTAGGGGCAAACTTAGCAGTGGGGTACCAACGCTATCATAGCCCTCTAATAGGCGATATGCACATGGGAGTTTGTTTTTTAGAAATGTATTGGAAATGTATTTGGCGTTCCTGTGCCGGTGGGAGTAGTAGGTATTACCGCCGACCGCATGGCCAGCGGTTCAAATCCCGACAGCGGAAGCCCGGCAGGGGTGAAGATCCCGAATGCTAAATAAGGTATGTACTGCTAACCCTACTCCCTACCCTAACCCTAACCCTCCCTTAAGGGTGCCTAACCCTAACCTCCCCCCCAAGTGCCTAACCCAAACCCCCCTTTACGTGCCTAAACCTAACCCCCCCTTCCCCGCAGCCTAAACCTAAGTCTCCCAGGGGGGTGCCTAACCCTAATTCCCCCCGGGAGCCCTAAAACCTAACCCTCCCCCTTGCGGCTGTCCGCGCCCGGCTTACCTTCGTTCGGTATGCCGGCCGTCGGTCTTCCGGCCTAGATCTAATTACAGGCGTTGAGTTTTCGACGCCTGTCTTTAGTACCTTGCCGGGATTTGACAGTCGGGAAGCCGGCGGTCGGCATTTAGACTGTCGGCTTCCTGACTACATCCCGGGCCGGTAACTGGAAGGTGGCTAATTAGCCACACGGAGATGTATCGCTTTATGGGCGTGTTATCGGCGTGTCTGCGGGCGTGCCGCTGAGCTGGTTGTGAACTCCAACATTGCAGGCCATGCACTATCGGGAAATCTGCCTCTAGCATTGGGCGGGAGCAATAGACTACTAGAATGAGCCCAAAGCCGCAGACGCAACTACGTCAAAAGACGCTAAAACGGTTGCGACCATGTGCGACTCTGTTCAGCCCCTTAGCGTGCGGCAAGCATAAACGCATGGGTGCTACCGTACGGATCAAACTGAACCAAGCTCGTTTCTCACCGATACAACTGGTAGATAAGACACATAATATACATTTACAACATGGACATTTTAGTAATTTTACCACAGGAAGTAATATTAACGTGACAATGACTTATCCATCACATCGCTACAAATTCAGAATAAAAAAAAGCCACCTTCACTCATTTTCAATATATATTCCACAACCGATATTACCGTGATTTGTCATTTATTGTTATTAACTTTCCTGTTGATTTATGATGTTAAAAAATGAATAATCATAAGATACATTTCTAACCTGTCTACTTGTGAGCTGGTGATGTCACCTGAAAAATGTGTCACATTTAAGAGATAATAGATTTGCTTATTACGTCCGCTCCATTTCCTGGTCACTACAGCAGAACCCGCCAGGTGGCCGGGACTGCTGAGCTTTACACTTTGTTAAGACAATAGTGCTACACTCCGCTGTACAGTTAACCCATAGCGCTGTACAGTTAACCCTTAAACGTTGTGTATAAGGAGCCTATGTGTTAACGCTAATGGGCCCGTTACAGTGTCTTTAGTAAATTGATTATTAGGGGGCCGAAGGCAGGGGCATTTTAAGAGAGGAGAGGGCCCGTGTGCAGTGTCAGTACAGGCCCCCTCCTCTCCGGCAGCGCCGTAGGATCTGGCTTGGTGCCAGAATGCACCGCGCATGCACAAGTCACCGGGAAAATGGCCGGCCCGGCGCTGCAGAGCAGGACTCTGGAGACTGCAGGGAGGGGAGTATAACAATATATGGGGGCAGGGTGTGCGGTCTAGGCCCCTCTGGATCCAGGGGCCCGTGTGCACCGCACACCCTGCACCCGTTATAGATACGCCAGCTGAACTGAAAGTTTTCGGAGTCTGCCTGTGGGGACCTACGCCGTCTTCCAAATGGATCCCTCCGCCCATGACGACTATCTCCCTGTGCATGCGTGAACTCGGGTCACCTGTGCGCACTAACCGGTCAGACCCGGCAGTATAATGTTACAACGCTACTAATGAGCAGAGTAAGATCATGGGAACAGCTACTTTTTCGGAGCAGCTGCACCCGCACCAGAGGAATTCTGATTTGCCCCGATAGTTAAGCCCACTGCAACTGGCACCACCACAACTCGCGACTAGTTGGATACTTCATCATTGGGGATCATGGATAGGCCCCTAAGTCCTAAGGTAGCAAAATAGATACTATAGGGACCGGATTCAGCACAGATCGCCATTGGGATCGCATGCAATGCAGCTGCGTAAATATGCTAAAGCCTGCCTGCCGCAGCTCAGCCAACATAGAGACGCCCACTGCTGCTCTCTCACACCCGCAATACTGTACCTCGCAGTCCTGCGTATATGTTGGCCCCTCACGCACAATTGCAGCAGCTCTGACCCGTGGCAGAAATGGCAAGTCTCGGCGCACGCAGAGGGCTCTCAAGCTGCGTAGGCAATCGCCCATGCAACGGCGTTCAAACGGACAGGCACGCCTGCGTTTCTGCAACCACTCCCCCCGTCACCTCCCCCGAACGCTCACGGCCTGTCACCCCACTCTGCAATGGATTCCAATCTGCGTGAATGATCGCCGTGCCATCGCCGCACACACGCAGTGCGGTGCATACGCAATCGCTCGATTTGCGCACCGAGTTGCAATTGCGATCGCTGTTGAAAGTCAGGCCCGACGTTAGCAAGTCACTGTGTTGTCAGTGGGAGATAGATAAATTGAAAGAGTATCTCTTTTAAAGTCATTGCGGCCACAAATTCATTATCTAAAAACCACATCTGCTGAAAATAAAGGAGCGAGCAGATTGTCATCAATTCAGAGCCCATAGCCGCGTATCAAGGCCTTGCTGTATATTGCATTTTACCGCTGACAACGCTGTCTGGTAACTTTTTGCCTAAGAGCGTGAACAAATAAGCACGCGGCTGCATTACTGCACAGCACAAATGGTACAAAGGTGCTCGCCAGCAATGCCTTTACCTGGAGCGTTTCCATTCTGCAAGGAACTGCTCCAACTCATCATCATCATCATCAAACACAAACAACATCATCAAACCAACACAACAACTGGGAGCAGGGCCCAGCAGTGTCTCCCGCTTCTCCGCCCCAGAGACAGCCAGCGTTTCACACAGAGCTAGTGACACTCACCATCTGTTTGTGGTTAGGGAAGAAGGACTGATCCACCAAGGGGAACTTGTCAGCACCCAGCCTCTGGAAGATCTTTATGAGCTGCGAAAACTGGAAAGACAATGAGAGTGTTAGAGCTATAGCCGCAACTGTCTGCAGGGGCCAAGTGATTGCATCTGAACCATTCGGGTTATTAAACCCTCGGCAGGCGACAAGGCTTGTACAGGCCGAGCAGTTGACGTAAGGTCACTCAGCACTAGAAGCCAGTTATAGGCTTATTAGTTATTATCTAACACACTACAACGGTTTATTCTTCTGTGTGGCTGGTACTAACTTGAACGTGTTGTCAATCCACTAGGAGCTAGTGATACCAAAGACGCAAGGTTCCCGCGCTTACTACGCAGGCTATCCGGTCAGGAAAAACCTTGCTCGTTTGTGTACACATTACACAGGGATGGGAGCAAAAGCATGGTTACCGACTTCTGGTTTGGGAGGTGGGGGCACATGGCAGAAGTGAGCGGAAAGGTGATGTGATGGCAAAATTGTGTAACCATGGACCCACCCCCTTCAAATACCCGCATTGTGAAGTGTGGGGGCGGCGCCACAAAGCAATTCACTGCGAATTGTATCACCAGCCAGCCACTCGGGAAGTGGGCAGCACTGGACAGCCACGGGCAGACTCTCATACTTTTCCAGGCATCCAGGAGCGTCACCTTTGTGAGCCTCCCGGACATTCGGGGAGAGTAGGCAATCAAATGTCAGGTATTGTATTCTACCTGTAATAACACACTAGCGACACACTTAAAAGAATCAACCCCAATGAGGCATGAGGTATGAAGCCACAATGTGGTGGAATTTCCTATGTGTAGGCGACAGATAAAAAAAAATTGTGGGTTACACTACAGGACACACAGACGAGGGGAGAAAACCACAGTACAGGACACACAGACGAGGGGAGAAGACCACGTACAGGACACACAGATGAGGGGAGAAGACCACAATACAGGACACAGAGATGAGGGGAGAAGACCAAAGTACAGGGCACACAGACGAGGGGAGAAGACCACAATACAGGACACACAGATGAGGGGAGAAGACCACAATACAGGACACACAGATGAGGGGAGAAGACCACAATACAGGACACACAGACGAGGGGAGACCACAATACAGGACACACAGACGAGGGGAGACCACAATACAGGACACACAGATGAGGGGAGAAGACCACAATACAGGACACACAGATGAGGGGAGAAGACACAATACAGGACACACAGACGAGGGGAGACCACAATACAGGACACACAGATGAGGGGAGAAGACCACAGTACAGGACACACAGACGAGGGGAGACCACAATACAGGACACACAGATGAGGGGAGAAGACCACAATACAGGACACACAGATGAGGGGAGAAGACCACAATACAGGACACACAGATGAGGGGAGAAGACACAATACAGGACACACAGATGAGGAGAGAAGACACAATACAGGACACACAGACGAGGGGAGAAGACCACAGTACAGGACACACAGACAAGGGGAGAAGACCACAATACAGGACACACAGATGAGGGGAGAAGACCACAATACAGGACACACAGATGAGGTGAGAAGACACAATACAGGACACACAGATGAGGGGAGAAGACACAATACAGGACACACAGACGAGGGGAGAAGACCACAGTACAGGACACACAGACGAGGGGAGAAGACCACGTACAGGACACACAGACGAGGGGAGACCACAATACAGGACACACAGATGAGGGGAGAAGACCACAATACAGGACACACAGATGAGGGGAGAAGACCACAATACAGGACACACAGATGAGGGGAGAAGACACAATACAGGACACACAGACGAGGGGAGAAGACCACAGTACAGGACACACAGACGAGGGGAGAAGACCACGTACAGGACACACAGATGAGGGGAGAAGACCACAATACAGGACACACAGATGAGGGGAGAAGACCAAAGTACAGGACACACAGATGAGGGGAGAAGACCAAAGTACAGGACACACAGATGAGGGGAGAAGATACAATACAGGACACACAGACGAGGGGAGAAGACCACAGTACAGGACACACAGACGAGGGGAGAAGACCACAGTACAGGACACACAGATGAGGGGAGAAGACCACAATACAGGACACACAGATGAGGGGAGAAGACCAAAGTACAGGACACACAGATGAGGGGAGAAGACCAAAGTACAGGACACACAGATGAGGGGAGAAGACCACAATACAGGACACACAGATGAGGGGAGAAGACCACAATACAGGACACACAGATGAGGGGAGAAGACCACAGTACAGGACACACAGACGAGGGGAGACCACAATACAGGACACACAGACGAGTGGAGACCACAATACAGGACACACAGATGAGGGGAGAAGACCACAATACAGAACATACAGATGAGGGGAGAAGACACAATACAGGACACACAGACGAGGGAGGCTTCAGGCCCTGTCCCAATATGGCCGCTGTGATCAATACTGAGCATGTGCAGGGGATATCTTTTCTCTACTGTATAAGAGTGACATGGTGGGAGACAGAAGTATCCTAGAGAAACCCGGTTAAATACCTGCATATAAAGCTGTTCCAGCATCCCTGCACCGCTACCCATTTGCAGCATACACTCAGCGTGAGCTGTATAGAACCCTGCTTGGCTCAAGCACCGCTCCATTACCAGTGTGCATGTAACAGTGAGTACGATTGTACCCACTATACTTCAATAAACCGGCACCACTGGTCAAATAACTGGGCTGTTCATAGTTTGAGTCATCTGCTGGTGTGAGCCTACATAACTCTGCAATAACAACACCTGCGCTCACATCATTCCAACAGGTTAGGTGGGGGGGAGGGGGACGGGTACAGCTGGTGAAGGAAACAAATGGCCACCTTTGCAGCGCAGATAGTATTTTACATACTTTTTTCCCAGATAGGGTGTGGCCACACCACCTCAGTATCACCCCCCCCCCCAGCTCCGTAGATGCTTCAAGAGCCCTGTGTGTACAAATGCCTTCTAGCCCAAACTAACCAATCAGAAGTTTGCTTTCATTTTCTAAACAGTACTAGAAAAATTACTGTTCGTTTTGACCATCTGACCTCTCAAAGTGTGACGTGGCCAATCCAGAGGTGACCGGTGTATGACCACAGTAATCCCTTGCTTGCCCCTGGGCCACCAATAATCACACACGTGTGTGCCTTTTCATTTTGTTTTTCATTTAACCATTATATGAACCCTTTTAGGCTCTATAAGCCTCTTATTTTCCTTTGTAGACAGTCTCCTGTGCCCAGAAAAATGTCTCCCCCCCGATGAAACACAAACTTATCTCAAATATCATAACTTTTACAACAAGTCTCCGAAACTTGATCTTACATGTTTTTCTCAGCACTGCTAGCAGAGCGTTTCAACTTCAAACAACCTTTTATGTAATGCGGCTCGGAGTTTAGGTGTCGCGGCGATTGAATACAATTGTTATTTATTTGAAAAACAGAACATGGGAAGGACATCAAGAAAGATGGAGGCTTTTGGCATCTCTCCGCATCATCGGCGAGCCCGGGGAACCGGGGCGACCCGCAGTAAATCATTAAGACTTTTTTTTCCTCTAATTTGGAACATAGGGCCTGATTCAGACCCACTCGCGAGCGGCTGTCCGCTCGCAAGTGGGTCGATGGTCTGCACTGTGCATGCGCACGACGGAGGGAGCTCCGTCGTGCGCATGGGCGAGACGCGACGAGCGAAGGACTTTCCTTCGCTCGTAGTGTCTGATCAAAGGGGGCGTGCTGTCGATGTTGATTGACAGCATGCCCCCTTTGGTGGGCGTGCTGGGGGCGTGCCTCCCAGACGGAGACGTTCCCAAGGAGACGCCTACCGTCAGAAGCCGGCCCCACTGACATCACTAGTGATGTCAGTGGGAGTGATTTTGGCTCTGATAGAGCCAAAATCACTCCGGGCCTTGCGGTTGAGAAACTCAACCGCAGGCTTCTGCTCGCAGTGGCGATGGTCAGTGGCGATGACCCACAGCTATACGAGCGTCCAGGAGGACGCTCCATAATTATGGAGGTGGGCCCTGATTCAGAGCGAGCGCTCTGGTCAGAGCATCCGGCTCTGAATCAGGGCCATACTTAACGAAGACTGGACACCCTTCAGAGGGCAATGGAAATAAAGAAGGCTTCCTGATTATTGACATACATTGCTGAAAGGCACAGAAAGCTGCTGGAAACATACAGCCCTACAGTCAGTAAATGTCACAGGAGGCTGTGTACAAGGCAACAAAAGTGAGGTTATACAAAGGTAGCTTCTTAAGCTGCATACACACACACAACGATTTAGTAAATGAACGATTTTAGAAAACGATTTTCGTCAATTTTTTCAAGGGAAAAATGAACGATAATCGTTTACTAAAATCGTTCATTTACTAAATGTAATGAACGATTTTTTTTTAACTACAAACGATTTTTGCATATTTCCTTACTGAAAATCGTTGAGTTGATCAGTCTGACTGAACTACAAACTAGAAACGTGCATGCACGATAATCGTTCATCGTTTTAACTCAGAAAGTGAATGATTTTTTCAACGATAAACGATATCATTATCGATAATCTTTCAAAAAAATCGTTGTGTGTGTATGCACCTTAAAATGCCAGAAGGGCTGGATTTGGAAAGCTCACATCTATTCTAAGGAGGCAGATGAATACTTTGATTATTGCTTAAGCAATAAATATAGCTCATACATTCTAGTTTCAGTCACAATATTATGAGATATAATATATATATATATATATATATATATATATATATGCAAGTTCATATAGAACTTCTATTCTATTTCTATTTTAAGCCTAGATCCCGGTGACAATCACGAACTCACGAAGGCGTGGAGCCTGTCACTAGCTGTTATCAGACAAGCGCTATTAACCAGCGAGGTGCCTTTTTTTTCAGGCTATGCACGTCCCCCTCCAACAGGTCTCATTATTCCAGTAACACAGGGCATAAACCAAGCTCATTATTCTTGGCAAGCGGGCAAAGAGAAAACATGGCTTCCAGCGCCACTGCGATGCCTGGAGCGTGACAGGAGGAAGAAAAACAATCTTTTGTTTTGTCTAGTTTTCTGGATGTTTTAGGAGCTATCAACAGTCTGCATCAGGGAACAGTCCTCTGTCTCCTGCTTGTCCAATTTCCTCGTCCCTGTCATCTTGTCCCGACACACCCGCTCCTTTGGCTTCAGTTCCTACAGATAGTGTGGCTTGCCGTAAATATGGGACATTTATGGAAATTGGCACACAGGAAACTGCACAAAAACTGCTCTGGCCCATGCCAGCCAATCGGATTATAAGATTTTCTGGTTAAGTTTCAAGAGTGTTTGCTTTACTGTTACGGGTTACAGCATTTAATACATACTGTACATATACATACCTCCCATCTTTTCCTAAACATAGATCGGGGCTTCTGTGCGTGCTGACGGAAGGGGGCATGGTCTTGCGGAAAGTGGCACGGCCTCGTGAGGAAAGCTGCGTCCACAAGCTACGCCCTGTTTACGTCACGCTGGGGAAATGCCAAGCGCTATGGGTGCGGCTGGCATGCCCCAAGTCCCTCTCTGCACTGAATAGACACTGGTTGCGTGCTCACGACCTCTATTCGCTGCTGCTTTGCTAAGCAGAACAGCGGGTGAGAGAGGGAGGCCTCCCAACCCCTCACATGTGTGGGATACTGTGGCTCGCGGGTGGGTCAATGGAACAGTACCCGAAAAGCGGGACTGTACTGACAAAGGCCCTCATTCAGAGCCGTACGCTCTGAGCAGAGCGCACGCTCTGAATGAGGGCCGTCCTCCATAATTATGGAGCGTCCTCCTGGACGCTCGTATAGCTGTGGGTCACCACCCACAGCCTATACGAACGTGCAGGTTGATGGCCGCGATGGTCTTGGCCATCGCGACCATCGCTACTGCGAGCCGGAGCCTGCGGTTGAGTTTTTCAACCGCAAGGCCCGGAGTGATTTTGGCTCTATCAGAGCCAAAATCACTCCCACTGACATCACTAGTGATGTCAGTGGGCTGGCTTCTGATGGTAGGCGTTCCCTTGGGAACGCCCCCGTCGGGGAGGCACGCCCCCGGCACGCCCACCAAAGGGGGCGTGCTGTCAATCAACATCGACAGCACGCCCCCTTTGATCAGACACAATGAGCGAAGGAAAGTCCTTCGCTCGTCGCGTCTGGCGCATGCACACGACGGAGCTCCCTCCGTCGTGCGCATGCTCAGTGCAGACCATCGACCCACTTGCGAGCGGACAGCCGCTCGCGAGTGGGTCTGAATCAGGCCCAAAATCAGGACAGTTGGGAGGAATATACAGGGTGTTCGAAAAGTCCCTCCACAGTGACTGTGGGGTCTATTTACTAAGCAGTGTTAGGAGACAGAGTGAAAAGTGATAAGAAAGTGATAAGGTACCAGCCAATCAGCTCTCGACTGTCATCTCACAGGCTGTGTTTGAAATATGACAGTTGGGAGCTGATTGGCTGGTATCTTATCACTTTCTTATCACTTTTCACTCTGTCTCCTAACACTGCTTAGTAAATAGACCACTGTATGCTAAGTGTGTGACAGTACGAAATTCAAATAGGGTAGCCACACCAACTGCCAGTGAGTCCCGGCTGCCAATGTTTGCCAGCGTTTGGGGTGGCAGTTGGTGTGGCTCCCCTATTTTAATTTTGGACTGTGCTGTAGCCCCGCCTCTGGAGCCGCCACTGTCTGCACAAAGCACAGTCACTGCGGTGGGACTTTCCGAACTCCCTGTATCAGGGGGGCATATTAAGAGAGGAGGTGGTAGATAGGAGGAGGGGGCCTGGGTGGATAGACTGCACACGCGCCCCCTCCTTCTATCCACCACTGCAGCGAAAGTGACCACCTACAACCCCATCCCCACAGCGGGTGGGCCAATGACGCAATTTGCGCTGAATTGCGTCATTGTGGCCCCACCCGATTCACAATGGCAGTAATCTCGCGATTCTGTAGCGAGGGCGGGGCCATGATGACGCAATCACACGGTCACGCCCCCAATGCCGCATCATGACCCCGGCCGCAGGGACAGCCAGAATGTCGGCAAGTATGTCTAGAATCTGATTGGCTGCTATGGGAATCACCTCGTACTTGATCCTCGATCCTAAAAGAGACATTTCCATTCCGTATATGAAATATAAGCACTCACCACCCATGGCTTGCTGCAGAAGTTGTAGATGGAGTAGAGAGAGTTGACGCTCGGGACCCCTCCATACTGCAGCCCAATGATCAGGCTCCGAAAATCCTCGCCAAGCGTCATACTGTATGCATGCTGGCGAATCAGCACGAAGTCTGGCTTGAAGGACCTGGTGGGAGATAAATAATCTGGGGTCAGGTACATTCGCCACTCTGGGCCCAGTTGCAGCTGGGGTAATCCTCCCTACTAGAATTTCAGCACCTCTGCTAAAGTTCCCTACATCCGTTTACATTATAAGTGATAATACATTATTATAACACACATGTACCAGTGTGGAATAGAGGAATGCACCACATACAATAACGGTTTATAACCAGACACAGGTTCTCTATGGAGAAATCCTGTAATAAGGTTTCTCCATAGAGAGCGTTAGCAATAGTGACACCTACAGGTGAGAGCAAGGATTTTGCGGCATAAATTGTATTTACCCAATATCTGGAAATACTATCAAATAGAATCTTAAAATTGGATGGAGGGCAATGAAAAATAAAAAGTTTCCATGTTGACAGGAATGACACATTTTTTTCCACAGAAACCCGCAGAACGTTTACAAATAGTAAATACTGTTTTTATTGCTATTTAAGAAAAAGTATATCTAAAGGGATAGTAGCCACGACGTTTTCTGTGCCTAATTCCGCACAAGATGTCGTTATAAATTATACCTATGATTAAAGTAAGGCTGATGGGGTATATTAAGGAACCTATATTAGAACCTCTATACACTCCTTCCTATACCTTCTAATATCCTGCCTATACCTTCTAATATCCTGCCTATACCTTCTAATATCCTGCCTATACCTACTAATATCCTGCCTATACCTTCTAAGGATTACGCTAATTTGCGTACGCAGTCATACAGTAAATGAAGACTTCAGACCTGGAATCTGTGGTTCCAAAGCACAAGTATTATTCAATTAAAAGTACAGTCAATTACACGCTATTGATCCAGACACAATTCGGCGCAAAGGAATTATACAGACCCAAGTACAGTATACATACGCAGCGCTTCCGGACCAGATGTTAGGCATCAGCAAGAAACCCCTTCGTCAATCAGCATTCAGCAAGAAGACTAAGACCCAGGGTTGCAGCACACATATTTATACCCACCAGGAATAGACAACACAATAGAGAAGTTTGTTGCTGATGCCATTGGTTCCCAAGGGGGATACATCTGTTACAGAGCATTTAACAGGCTGATTCAAATAGACACAACCCAGCCTCCAACAACTGAGGGTCTCTGGTTTCCCGCCCCATGTAACATCCTAACAGTTGTTCATATTATATAAATTTTGTTGCTTGAAGTCTCTGCGGTCCATAAGTTGAGAATGCATGATGCGATCTCCACACCGACGATACCGGAATTCTGTTGAAAGAGTAAGCATCAGTACAAAACCAAACACGGCTTACTTAGCATGTATAAAACCTTAGTTACCAAATAATCTTTATTTCACAGCATTTATACTAAATGAATGAACTTAAATCTTATCCTTTAAAGCTTATGGAACCTTGTATGTGGATATGTAATGTGTGAGTATGCGGGGTTTGATATAAAGACGCTAGTTAACTTGGAGCAGATGCGTGCGCATAAAGCTAATGAACAGCGTTTTCATATAGGATCTTATGCATTCGCTAATATGCGATTAGTTACCAGCGCAATTGTGCGTATTAATGTGTGTATGAGAAATGGTGCACTTACATCTCACTTCAACTAAGTTAACACCTAGCAGTGTGGAATGCTAATCCTTTTAGTTCCACACGCCCCCCTCTCTCAGCAGCCCCCACCCTTCCCAGGCTCAAAAGTAAAGTCCTTTGTTCTCCCAGACTCTTGTGTAAATGCAAATTAGCAAAGCTACAAGACCCAAAACCTAAGATAACACTCTTGGCTTTGAAGGTATTTTTATTGCAGGAAGCCTGCTAATGTAAGGTGTGTATTCAAGCAGGGCCACCTGGAGTGAGAGCAGACGTTGTATCCAGGAAGCTTGTCTACACAGGCTAGTTGTCACGTGGCCATTTGCTCTGTTCAGCTAATTCAATATATCCTTTAAGGGAATTATAATAATATACACTTTATCCAGAGCACCCAAACTACGTAAAGTCATGAAATGGGCTTTTGGTGAATCGCCGTAACTTATGGCGATAGTCACAGATGCAATCGCAATAGTTTTATCGCCACATGTACTAAAATGTGAGTTTATCTAAAATGGCGCTTAGGCAGCCATTCGCAAAATGGCATCTTGCGGCCAGTCGCAAGATGGTGTCGCTGCGATTCAATTTTAAACTGGTCTTGTCTCGGCCAATAATCCAGCTTCGACAATATTTACTAAGTTTTAGAAGTGATGTTGCCCATAGCCACCAATCAGATTCTAGCTATAATCTTCTAGAAGGTGCTAGTTGAAAGTTAAGTAGAATCTGATAGGTTGCTATGGGCAACATCTGCACTTCTAATAACTCTCACTTTAGTAAATATACGTGTCTGGGATTTGTTTTCCGACCTTTGGTAATAATGTTATAGCTCTCAATCCCATGTATCCCATGTTGTTAGGCCATTGTTTGAGTTTCATTAGATTGACAGCAGAGCTGTGGGAGGAGACACTGAGGTAAATTTACTATAGTGAGAGTTTTTAGAAGTGTAGATGTTGCCCATAGCAACCAATCAGAATCTATTTAGCATTTAACTAGCACATTCTATAAGATAATAGCTAGAATCTGATTGGTTGCTATGGGCAACATCTCCACTTCTAAAAACTCTCATTTTAGTAAATACACCCCAATAGAGTTTATAGGGAAAAGGGAAGGAAATAATGGAACTGTGCCATACCGCCAAACACTTTAGAGTCTGGAATCTAAAGACGCCAAAGCCAGCCGCACCATCGAAACTTGTGCGGCCTCTTATGAGTGTGCGTCTATGCGTGCAACCGTTTTCGCTGACACGCACTCAACATAACACGACCATAAGACGGGCCATCTCCGTGCTTGTGTTAAGCCACCTCCCAGTCACCGCCCAGGAACAGCCACTAAATTTTCAATACGCTTTCTCCGTGCGCGAATCTGAAATCGCAACAGCGACTCTGCACGGACACAACCGGGGCGCAGGCGGGTTGCGACTTTGACGCTTGCACAGTTGCAAAAAAAAACAAAATGGGTTTTACATGGGCGGTGCGTCCAATCAAGGCCCTGATCCCCTCCTGCTGACCTGCTGCAGGAGGTACAAAGGGCCTTATCCAGACCCGGTCGCAAGCACTGAGCGCTCGCAACCGGGTCAATGGTGGCCCAGAGCGCAGGCGCATGACGGAGCCGGCTCCGTCGTGCGCATGCACGAGACCTGGATAGCGGTGGGCAATCCGTCGCTCCGGGTCTCGCACCAAAGGGGGCGTGCTGTCGATGTTGAGTGACAGCACGTCCCCTTTGGTGGGCGTGCCGGGGGAGTGGCTTCCCAGACGGAGGCGTTCCCATGGGAACGCCTACCGTCTGGGGCCGACCCCACTGACATCACTAGTGATGACAGTGGGAGTGCTTTTGGCGCTGATAGAGCCAAAAGCACTCCAGGGCTTGCGGCAGACTAGACCCTACCACAAGGGTCTTGTCGCAAGCCCGATGGTCGCGATAGTCTTGACCATCGCGACCATCATCCTGGCCGCTCGCATTAGCTGTGGGTGGCCCTTATTCAGAGCGAGCGCTCTGTCATAGCGACCGGCTCTGAATCAGGGCCAAAGTTCAGGATCACATGTGGGGATAAAGCTGATTATTCGCCCACTTCCCCCTGTATAGATACTCAGGTCAGGTTTTCCACAAAAAAAAAAAAACGATGTGGATGAACCACGTGCATTTGAAATAACATCTCTGTATAACTCTACAGCAGGAACGTGTTTCCTCAGCCTGCGGTTCTCCCTATGCAAATACACTTTTTCCTAACCTCCGCTGTGCTACTTATAGCTCTGTAGACATTAGAGGACTCCCTAGCTCAGCATATTGACATTGGAAATAACCTGCGTTTACTTTGGGTGGAGAAAGTTAGGAGGGAGAATGCTCCTCACTTTTCCTTTTGGTAATTCTGTGGATGATGTAGTTCCATCGTCTAAAGGGGATAACTTGGCACGAGCATGAGACAGGTGGGGAAAGAAAAAGAAAGAAATGTTCTTGATTTAAATTGCGTGCAAGAGGTCAGCGTTTGTGTAACAATGCCGCGCAATCTGGCGCGGTGCTATGAAGCCCCGCAGGTGGTGGGGACCATCGGGAAGTGGTACAGGCAGGAATCTGACATCTCCTATAGGAAATACCAGGGCTGAGCTGACATAAGGTAGACTTCTAAGCAGGCGAGAGACGAAAGAGGAGACTTCATGGCTCTTGGAATCCACCAAGGCCTCAGGCTACCCTACACTTACACGTAAACAAGCTAATGACATACATACACAAGCATGGCATCTAAAACCCTCATAAATCTAAGGGAGTCTAAGGGGAAAAAAATCCTATAGTGAATCTCTCCTGATGTGATTGCATGACCTGTCTGCCTGGGCACGTGTGCCTGTTAGGGGCTACTCATTATAACACAGGATCTCATTCAGACCCGCTCGCAAACGCTGAGCGCTCGCAAGCGGGTCGATGTTTAGGCCCTGCACAGCGGCCGCACTGTGCGTGCGGAAGCCCCGCTCCGGAGCTCACTACAAAAGGGGCGGCTGTCGATGGTGATCGACAGCTCGCCCCGTTTTGTAGGCGTGGCAGGGGGGGTGGTTTCACAAACGGAGGCGTTCCTGTTTTGTGGGCGGCCGCACTGACATCAGCAGTGATGTCAGTGGGGAGCTTCCTGCCGAGACCCAACCTCAAGGTCTCGTCGCAAGCCCCAATGGTCGCCATGGTCTTGACCATCGCGACTATCAACCTGGTTGGTCGCTAAAGCTGTGGGTGTTAACCCACAGCTTAGCTAGCGACCAGGAGGCCGCACTTCAAAAGAGAAGCGGCCGTCCACATTCAGAACGAGCGCTCGCAATTTGCGAGCGCCTCTGAATGAGGGCCACAGTGTTGTGATTGAGTAATTGCTGTGGCTGAGCAATAATTTTTTATTCTTTCTAGAGCAGGCGCTTCCTCCATCAGATCGGCTGTCCGGAATATCTTGGTGACCCAATGGTCAATATTCCTTGATGAGGCGCCTTGTCCCTCTGTACCCCTTGGCATTACAACAAGCCTGTCTGTCATTATAAAGGATTCTGTGCAGTCCGCCTACATCCGTAGGTCTCTTACCAGGTCTCCTTTATAGTTACTACAGTATATATTGTTGTTGTTATTATTATAACAATAATGCCTCTTCTTGATCATAGTGTGGCTTTGGATACAATAAATGCTAAGACCCATTGTTGACTAATATGAAAAGCTGTTCCTTCCATTGGGAAGATAGGTTTCGGCTAATCTAACGAGAGTGTTGCTCTAGAGAAAAACAAAACACACAAAAGAGGCCCAATTGCAGAACAAATCTTGGATTTCAGAGACTAATTTGGTTGATACTTTGGCCACCTTTAGGTCAAGGGTCATGGTAGGACAGGCTCAAACATATACGTAGGAGAAATTAAAACTCCAGTGGTTGTGTGTCCCATTCTCTGCAAGTATACTTTTTTACCCCCAGTTTTGGAATTGTGGTAAAGATGAAGCTGTACCCATTGGTATCCTAGGCTTCGTCTTCAAAAGTGACCGATACTGGGTCCAGGGCAAAGGAAGGACCAGGGTTTACCCAGTCCGGTGACATATCACCTTGAGGCCTGGGGTGGCTTTTTCCGAAGGTTCCAGGTCTGTTGGCAACCTCTGCATGCTATCGGATACTGCCTGACGCATAAAGGAGGCATCACTTCTCAGGACTCGGCTAGTTGGTCTAGAGTTGGTTCTTTGAACCACTATTCCAAGGAGGCAGTACCCACAACCCTAGCCTTGATCCAGTCTATAACGTCTGGAATGATCATCTGGGAAACAATCAATGTGTTGCTGATGGCAATCCAGATGGTAGATAGACAGTAACTAGATATTCAATAGATAGACACCAGAAGGTAGACAGTGAAAAAGTCGACAGGGACGTAGGTCAACAGGGTCAAAATGTCAACAGGTAAATGTTTGACAGGATCAAAAGGTTGCTGACATGGTCGACATGCAAATGGCCTACACAGAAAAGGTCAACACAAGGTTTTTCATGATTTTTAGGGTTAGGTTTAGGATTAAGCACTTGTAGGACGGTTAGGATTAGGCTGCGGAATGGGGCGGTTAGGGTTAGGCACTAGGGGGAGGGTTAGGACGCATAGGACTTTTTGGGCCAGCTAAACTTAAAGGGGCAATAGCCAACACATTATTAAATTGGCAACACTGAAAACACTTGTGGTTTAGTGTCCCTCATGCTTAATTATCAGCCTTCGGGCTTACATATAATAGAGATTTTCAACAATAAATATAGTACTGAGGTGGTTACAGGTGGGATCTGCCAGCCAGCAAGCCCCTGTGAGTTCTGGATATTATCTAAGGGATGGAGAGGTGGGTCCCAGTGCTTAAATCCTCATGGTGCAGTTCTAACAATGGGCCTGATTCGGCAAGGATCGCAGTTACGAATACACACATAAATGGCAGATTATTGCGTACCGCGCATGCGTATGCAGTGCACAAATTAGCCATTGCAATCGGGACTGCGATTGCAGCGACTACGCAGACCCATCGCAGAGTGATTGACAGGAAGTCCCGTTTGTGGGTGTGTTTTTCAACGAAATTGCATGGGCGAGCATAAATTATCCACTGCGATGCCCTACGCAGACTGACACCCAATAGCGTGCGCTGAAGTTAGCAATTTCTGAGTAAGGTCAGAGCTTGTGTAAGTATGCGAGAGGCTGCGATGGTACTCCATGTTACCGATGGTTTCGCAGTCCTGCTAAACATTATGGATGTGTGTAAGGTAAAGTGGGCGTCCTTGTGTAGTGCTGAGATTGCATAGCGATCATAATTAATTAGCATACTATCGCAGTGAGACTGCGTGCGTAATAGCAGCTGCAATCGCAATAGCGATCCAAGCTGAATCAGGCCCAATGATCACAAACACCGCCAACGCGTTTTCGAGACAAGACTTGGTCTATTTCTCAAGGCATTGATGTCTTGAGGACAAGACCAAGCATTATCTCGGAACACGTTTATTATTATTATAATAATTATAATTATTGTTATTATTAATAATAAAATAATATTTCATATACCAATTCCCATGAAAATCCATGCCTCTAGTTCCACTACGCATGTACGTAAGGCACTAAGACTGACCGGCGAATCAGTAAGAATACACTTATACACCTGGCAGCAAGTATCACCGAACTGAGCTGAGCCTCACTTGTTTTATACTATGATAGACGATTTCACATTGAAAGTCTTCTCTCTTGCCGTATAATAATAAATAGGAACCCTCAGCCCAAATAGTGGTACCCCGGGTAAAAATGACCTGAGAGGGACCTGCTAGTATTTTATATCATGGAGAGTATCAGTCTTATCGGGTTACCTGGGAAAAGGGGGTACGTAAGTGTCGGCTACCGTGGGCATAATCAGGAAATAAACACGTTCCATCATTTATGCAGGAAACATTATGGTTGGGGTGGGGGTACGTCTTCTTCCACCCAGATTTGTCAGTGGTTGGCCAGGCCTGCATTAAGAGTTGCACTTGTGGACAGGTACACAAGCGAGGTTGGAGGCACAGCGAGTCTCTCAGACTGGGGACACAAGTCTATCAGTGTAAGAGCTCTGGAGGAGCCTATAAACTCATCATGGAAAGTTTGCTGTGAGTTTGTGTTTTTAGTGAGAGTTGAAGGGAGCGGTTTTGCAGATTTTAGACAGGGAAGTCTGTTTTATTAGGAGAGCATGACTGGCCAGGATTTATTATTCTTACCTTTATTTTTAAAACCTGGCTGCGTGTCAGGGTAAGGGTGATGCTGTGAAGCCTGTTTATTTGACATTCCTACAGACTTTTCACCACAGCAAAGGTGAAGGAAGATATAAATAAATATATATATATACTGTATATATATATTATATATATATATATATATATACTGACGGTAACAGGAACATGACAGCACATGGAGCACCAGAACAAAGTGCAGGGAGCAGCCATCTTGAAGGGCGGAGAAGACAGAAGGAGATTTGGCATCCATCTTGCAGACCTTCCAACTGTCCCAGTTTCTGAGGGACAGTCCCGATTTCAGGGCTGTGTCCTTCCGTCCGGCAGTGGGAAAGTTTCCAGTTATGTCCCATTCTCTGCTGCTCCGCATAGCACCCGCTACATGTGCGCGTGGCATTGAATAGGATTTTGAAGAGGAGGAATCTTAGGGGTTTATGTACTAAAGCCTTAAAGAGAGACAAAGTAGATGGAGGAAAAGTACCAACCAATCAGCTCCTAACTATCATTTTTCAAAAACAGCCTGTAAGGTGACAGTTAGGAGCTGATTGGTTGGCACTTTATCTTCGTCCACTTTATCTCTCTCCAAGGTTTAGTACATTAGACCTCTAAGAAACAGCCTAGCGCAACTTGGCCACACCGCCATTGCAACATGGACACAGATATCGCCATCGGAACATGGCCAAGTGCGCTGGAGTTGAAAAAAATATACTGTAGTTTATTCATACGAATAAGACAATGAGGTGACTTTCAATTTAAATACCTCAGACTGGGAGTTTACTGGTTAATTGGTCAACTTCGTTGTATTGTGTATTCTGATAGATTTTTGGCCACTGCGATTCATCTTCTGTTCTTCACCAAACAATGTATTTAATTACATGTACAGACATCGTCAACATCAGGAAACATAATTTATCTTCTGTTCCCCAAATATATAGAAGTGACTAAGGCGATAGTCATTCTTCTTATGAATTAAGGCCAGAGTACTCAATGCTAATCCAGTAATACATGTGGGGAAAACAGAACCGTGAGACTACAATGGTCTCTGCCCGGACAAGGACCCGTGATCAGCAGCATTGTGCTGTAACACCCACGACGGCGACGGCATACGCAGCTGGATTACTCACGGCGTGTGACGAGACTTGCAATTGCTGAGTACTCAAGCCGTCGCAGTGGCTAATTTATGCACGCCCATGTAACGGCGTTCAAACGGACAGGCACGCCTACATTTCTCCGGCACTCACCCGTCACTCACACTGCAATGGCAGTCTATCTGCGCGCGGGATCACTGTGTGATCGCCATGCTAGCCTGCACACGCCCACTTTGGTGCATGCACAGTACGCACCATCGGCCGATCTGCGTACAAGGTTGCAATTGCGATCCATGCTGAATCAGGCCCCTAGACTGATACTAATTAAACGTAGTAAATAATATTTAGGTGGTTAATTAATTTGTGTGCTGATGTAAGAAAGTGTAATTTGTAATATACAGATATTGCTTATTAATATTTTATGGATTATACTGTATGTATTATTAATTAAAATAATTATTTAAGCTCATAAGATAGTTTGACAAATATTTATTATACTAATAAAATAAAATACTGATTTCCCCCCAAGTAGTCTCTATTCTCTCTTATAGCGCTCGGGTGGGTTCGGCCAAGTGGCAAGTGCTTGGGGGGTGTGGTGATGTGAGTATCATCATCACAGAACCGCCCCATGCGGTAAATTGTTTCAGGGGTGGGGCCGTACTGATTAGCAGTACATTCTGGGCCCGATTCAGACCCGGACGCAACGCGGCATTCGCTCTAAGCTGATTTTCGCATTCTGCGAATGCGTATAAGCCGCAGTGCATGTGCGCAAGCCAGTCTTGGCGATCGGGAATCGGGCGCTCGAAGTACACAGACTGGGCGCTACTTTGAGTAGCGCCCAGGGAGACATACGCCGGGAGCCCGACATACCGAACAAAGGTAAGCCGGGCGCTGGGCGCGGACAGCCGCGGGGGGGGAGGGTTACGTTTTAGGGCTCCCGGGGCGACTTAGGGTTAGACACCCCACCGGGAAAGTTAGGGTTCAGTGACAGATAGCGCCTTTTGTGGGTGGTGTCAGGGGAAGGGCTATGAAAACGGGGGTGTGGATGTGTGAACGCAGGTGTGTCTGTGCGTTCTAACGGTGGGCGTCCATAATTAGCATGGAAGCGTCATTGTACACGTCACCTGGTTGTATTTCAGCCTGCAGTGAACGCAGTGCTTGCGGCAGGGTAGGGTCTACCTCAAGGGCTGCGAGCAGCTCCGATGGCTCTCGATGTTACTGATATTACATACACTTCCTGCAGATGACGTGTGCTGCAAAGGATAAGGTGGCGCCATTACACCGGCGTGCATACCCGCCCCCTGACGGCTACGAAAGTGCGCTGCGTTGCGTTCGGGTCTGAATCGCCCCCTGTGTCATTACCCACCCAGTCCCAAGATTCAAATTCAGGAGCCTCCCGGACATTCCAGTATAGTAGCAAGTATCCATTATACCAGAGGTTCCCAAACACGGTCCTCAAGGCACGCCAACAGTACAGGTTTTAGAGATATCCATGGTTAAGCATGAATATCCTTAAACCCTGGACTGTTGTTAGGGTGCATTGAGGCCCGAATTTGGGAACCTCTGCATTATACCCTGATTTAGGGCCTGATTCAGAGCTGAACGCTCTGACCAGAGCGCTCGCTCTGAATCAGGGCCCTCCTACCTTTTTTTGGAGCGTCCTCATGGACGCTCGCATAGCTGTGGGTTACCACCCACAGCTATAGCGAGCGTCCATGATGATGGTCGCGATGGTCTTGACCATCGCGACCATCGGGCTTGCGACGGAGACCCTGCGGTAGGGTCTCCCTGCCACAAGCCCTGGAGTGATTTTGGCTCTATCAGAGCCAAAATCGCTCCCACTGACATCACTAGTGATGTCAGTGGGGCCGGCTGCAGACGGTAGGCGTTCCCATGGGAACGCCTCCGTCTGGCAGGCACGCCCACCAAAGGGGGCATGCTATCAATCAACATCGACAGCACGCCCCCTTTGGTGCGAGACCCGGAGCGACAGCTTGGCTGTCGCAGTCCGGGTCTCGCGCATGTGCAGTGGGGAACATCGTACTGCCGCTCGCGAGCGGGTCTGAATGACCCCCTTAATCTCTATTATATTACTGTTTCTATTGCTCTTACTTCAGATTTTCTTTCTTTTTTTAACCCCTTCAGATGTTCCTCAACATTAACGCCGTTAGGCATGTAAATGGTCTTACCTTATTTAGACCACTAAATGTGCCTGACAGGTCATATTGTGCAAAAAGAGTGGGCGAGATAATGCTTGGGATTTTCTTTTACTAGTGTAATAAAAATAATAGTGTATACAAAAAAATTCCATTACAATAAGGTAAACGGGGGCCTCCGTGGGGCAGACAGCAGCGAGCACACACAGTTTGTCCCAAAGCAAGCGCTTCAGTTCCGACGGCGAAAAAATGATAAAAAACATAAATAAAAATTATATTTATAACTAAATGAAAACAACGTTGCTGAAATAGGAGGGTTTTGGTTTCATTTTCCTCTAAGAACTTGTGTTACATGCATGAATCCGGCCATTGTTTATTTCCAGTTGTTTTGGAAATTATTTTATTTTTGGATTCAACTATTTTCCAAAGACAGGAGTCCTGATCCTGAGTGCTACGCTATGGCGCTATTCACGTAAATGGTTGGGAGGTAGTCAGGAAGGCGACGGTCTAAATGCCGACCGCCAGCTTCACGACTGTCTAATCTCGGCAAAGTACTAATGACAGGCGTCGAAATCCCGATGCCTGTCATTAGACATACGCCGGGAGCCCGACATACCGAACGAAGGTAAGCCGGGCGCTGGGCGCGGAGAGCCGCGGGGGGGATGGTTACGTTTTAGGGCTCCCGGAGCGACTTAGGGTTAGACACCCCACCGGGAATGTTAGGGATAGACTAGGGGGAGGGAGGGTTAGGGTTAGGCACTCCCGGGGGAGGTTAGGGCTAGGCACCTCCCTGGGAGACTTAGGTTTTGGCTGCGGGGAAGGGGGGGTTAGGTTTAGGCACTTAGCGGGGGGTTAGAGTTAGGCACTTTTGGGGAAGGTTAGGGTTAGGCACCCCTAAGGGAGGGTTAGGGGGGAAAATAGGGTTAGCTATATTTACCTTATTAGTGATCGGGATCTTCACCTCTGTTTGGCTTCCGCTGTCAGGATTTGAACCGCCGGCCAGCGGTATTACCTGCTACACCCAAATGGTCTATGATGTTTATCTGCGCACGCGTCTAAGTTGATAAAAAAGTTGCACAGCACATGCTGTATGTCCCATAGCGTTAGCGTACACAGGGCCTGATTCAGCAGTGTACGCAATCGCGATCGCAGCTGCAATTTCGTACGTAACGCAGCTGCGAAAGTATGCTAGTGCTTACCAAAGCCCCGCTGGCATAGGGACGCCCACTGCTGCTCTCTCATATCCGTCCAACCTCGCTTTTCTGCATAAACATCGGTACCATCGAGGCACATCGGCCCGTCACGCAGCATTTACACCAGGTCTGACCAGCCGCAGACACCGCAAGTCTCCTCGCACGCAGAGGGCTCTCATAATGCCAATGCAATCGCAGTGGCTAATTTATGCGCGCCCACGAGACGGTGTTCAAACACGTCTGCGTTTTCTGACCACTTCCCCGTCACCACCCCCAACTGCTCACAGCCTGTCTCTCGCTCTGTGATGGATACCTTTGTGCGTCCGTAATCGCAATGCGATCGCTGCGCACGGGCAGTGCAACATGTACGCATGTGCAATAGCCAACAATCGCTCGACTGCATCCGTAAGTGCTATTGCATACGCTACTGAATCAGGCCCAAAGTCGCAGTTGCGATCAAGAGCCGCGGTCTCAGAAATGTGCTGGGCGTTCCTGGGCGGTGGCTTTTTAGATGCACTGAAATGTACCGTCTTATGGGCGAGTTATGATGGTGTCGCTGAAGTGGTTGTCAACTCCAACTCTCCATTGCTGACATTGGAGGCCATTCTCTGAGGGAGATTCTGCACCTAGCACGGGACTGGTGCACGTTTCTATGGTGCGTCTCCGTCCTTGCACATGCAGATGCTCGGCTATACCCCAGGAAAGGGCTTGTAGTGGTATTAGCATAAAGTCACAGACACGGCTGCCGCAAAAGACACACACACAGACGCCGCTGCATCTGACGCAGAATCAGCGCCAGAATGGAGAGATGTTTGTCCGCAGTGATGTGAGCTATACAATGGTCCCTGTAGTGGTCTTTGGCCTCCCCAGGAATTGAGAACAGGACTGTGAATGGCACCAAAAATTGGGATCTTTCATTTATAGTATAGTATGCTAAGGGTCATTATTGTATAGTAGTCACAAGACTTGCGTCTCTATGTGACGGTAACCACCAGATCAGCGTTTATCAGCGTTTTCCATACTCCTGGTGCACAGGTGTACTCATTACCAACCATACTCCGGGTGCACAGGTGTACTCATTACCAACCATACTCCGGGTGCACAGGTGTACTCATTACCAACCATACTGCTGGTGCACAGGTGTACTCATTACCGACCATACTGCTGGTACACAGGTGTACTCATTACCAACCATACTTCGGGTGCACAGGTGTACTCATTACTGACCATACTCCAGGTGCACAGGTGTACTCATTACAAACCATACTGCTGGCGCACAGGTGTACTCATTACTGACCATACTCCTGGTGCTCAGGTGTACTCATTACCCACAGACACATTTGAAAAGATCCACAGGTGGTACGAAATATTTCACCTGTGCTCCAGTGAGGAGACCTGGAAAACATACACTGTCATGGCTCCCTGAGAAAGTTGGGAAACACTGCACCAGATAATGGGTTCATTATTATATCTATCAGATTAGGTTCTAAACTGTACCCAAGCCACCAAATATGGGCCCTGGAGTTGAAAAGTTGCTTCGCTCTCAGACATCAGGCGGAGTTCACCCTCGGCACATCTCAGGTTGACTACTAGACAAGGTCAAGGCTATCCCGATGGGCCTGGACTGATCTCAGACACTGCTCACTCTCCAACCAGTTCCCCAGGACTCATTTAATGGAAAAATGGTTAAACCACTCAACTTTGATCTTTGGTCTCCGTCAGCAAGGATCATGGCTCTGTCTGCATACCCAACCCTCATAAGATGGGCAGAAACCTCTTCAGCACTTGAGGACAAAAATCGGGATTCGATGGGGCCATTTTCAAGGTCCTTCTAACCCATCTCTAACTAATTATACCCTCCCCTGGGGCAGAATGAGCGATCACCTCTACTACAGACACAGGACCTGATTCAGCGAGGATCGGAAGTGCAAAAACGCACGCAACCGGTCAATTGTTGCCTTCTGCGCGTGCATCACAGTGCGCGTGCACGAAATAGCCACTGTGATGACTACGCAGACCCATCGCAGAATGATTGACAGGAAGTACTGTTTGGGGGTGGTGACGGGGATAGTGGATGGCGAAACGCAGACGTGCTACTGCGTTTTAACCAGGGCCATATTTATAATGGGTGCAGGGTGTGTGGTGCACACGGCCCCTGGGTCCAGGGGGGCCCGCACCGCACACCCTACACCCATATTATACTTACCTCTCCAGAGTCCCACGTCGGCTCCGGTGTCTGCGCCTGTAAAAACGGCAGGAAAATGGCCGCCGTGGCAATTGTCCGTCGTTTGTGCATGCGCAGTACAGGGAAAATGGCCGCCGCGCCCATTTTCCCAGTGTCCTGCGCATGAGCCATAGACTCTAGGCGCATTCTAGTGCCCAGAGTCAATAAGTGCGGCCACGCACCGCTCAGTGCGCAGCCGGTTGCCGGACGGAGAATGAACACGTGCCTCCTCCTCTCTAGTAACGCCCCTGGTTTCAACGCCATTATAGGGGCGTGCATAACTAAGCCCCTGCGACGGGATACACAGGCTGAGCTCTAGATACCGACAGGAAGTTTAGCAGGATGTGAGGTCTGACCTGCCTTCATTGTGCGTGAGGCTCCGATGGTACTCCATGCTACCGATGTTTTTACAGACTTACAAGGTATTACGGATGTGAGTAAAGAGAAGTGGGCGTTTTTATGTTGTGCTGCGGTTGCGTTGCGATAGCAGTAATTTGCATAATTTTGCAGCAGAACTGCGTACGCGCTTGCTGAAGCGATCGCATCAGCGATCCTTGCTGAATCAGGCCCACAGGGGCTAATTCAGCACGCAAGTGCACTGCTGAACGCAGATTCCCGATTATCGGGAATCTACGCATGCGCAGGACCCATTCTGTGACTGTGCAGAATGGGTCCTTCTAACACGCAGACTAGACCAGAGGCAGAGGCAATTAAGGGGCGGTGCCAGGGCGGGGGCGACAGTGTTCGTCTCATTCTCGAGGAGAGGTCAGCCCAGAGACTGCGTGGACGTACACAGGGCTTGATTCAGACCCGGACGCTATGCTGCGCTCGCTCGCATTGAGCGATTTTTCGCAATCTGCGCATGCATATGAGTCGCAATGCGTGTGCGCGAACCAGTCATTGCGATGGGAAAGTGCTCGCCCGTAGCCCGCAGTCGGGACGCTATTTTGAGTGACAGATAGTGCCGTTTGTGGGTGGTAACAGGGGAAGGTGCTTGTAAACGTGGGTGTAATTGTGCGAACGCAGGCGTGCCTGACCGTCAGAACGGCGTTTAATGGGTGTGCATAATTAGCCAAGTAGCGTCATTACACATGTGACTGGGTTGTATTTTTGCCTGAGCTGCTCGCAATGTTGTGGTGGGAAAAGGCTAACACAAGCGCTGCGAGCAGCTCCGATGGCTCTCGATGTTCCCGATTAATCCTACAACTGCCGGAGATGACGTGTGTTGCGAGTGGCAAAGGGGCGTCTTCATACAGGTGCGAGCGCATAGTGCGGCCGCTCGCTATTACTTAGTGGGCGGCTTTACGAGCACAGTGCGAGCACATGATTTAAATAGCCGGCCCCTTTTTAGCCAGAGAGCGGACGCAAATAGCGTCCGGGTCTGAATCAGACTCACAGTCTGCTGGGCTCGCAATCCGGTCAGCCTGAGTAAGCTGAGGCTTACTCAGCTGGCTGGCCGCCCGAAGCCGTCCACCACTGCGCCCACATCCCCCTGATCCTAAAGGTGGTACCACTCACTAATATTCAGAATAGATAGGTATGATAGTGTTTCTGCATTGTCCTAACAACATGGAGCCCCCAAATCATTGGAAGGTGCAGTACAAACATTGCAGCAGGTGTATGATACTGATGTTACTCGATGCCGGCTGCTGGTGTCCTATCAGTGGATCTGTACTATAGTCTACACTTTTAGGGATCTATTTCTCAAGCCTTTGGCCCTGATTCAGAGCTGAACGCTCTGACCAGAGCGCTCGCTCTGAATCAGGGCCCTCCTCCATGAAAATGGAGCGGCCTCCTGGCCGCTCGCATAGCTGTGGGTGGCCACCCACAGCATATGCGAGCGGTCAAAAAGACCCTACCGCGAGACCCTACCGCAGGGTCTCCGTCGCAAGCCCGATGGTCGCGATGGTCTTGACCATCGCGACCATCATCATGGACGCTCGCATAAGCTGTGGGTGGTCACCCACAGCTATGCGAGCGTCCAGGAGGACGCTCCATTTTCATGGAGGAGGGCCCTGATTCAGAGCGAGCGCTCTGGTCAGAGCGTTCGGCTCTGAATCAGGCCCACAGCCTGTAACATGACAGTTAGGAGCTGATTGGTTGGTACTTTATCTCCGTCCACTTCATCTCTCTCCAAGGCTTAGTACATAGACGCGAAAGTCCTTAAAGTGAATTCTTTATTGCCTTGTGCGGCTATGAGGAGTGATCATTTACGGGTCTGTAACAGGAGCCTTAGTAAATAGACCCCACCTGTGGGACGTATTTATCATAGGGTAAAAAAAAGCCCTGTAGGTAGTGAAAACTGATGTTTTTGCAGGCGATATGTACGGAATGTTCTGTAACCTCCATCTCATCTCACTGATCTGTCATCACCATCTCTTGGGATGACTCTTTTCAGTGTTCAACATTTTTTTTTAATAGTTTTAAAAAAAAAAAAAACATTAAATCTGTGTTTAACTATTTATTTTGTTCTGTCCAATAAATGGAACTAAAAGCCCAAGTACAGCTAGCTGGGCCGCACGTGCGCATATTCCCTCGGTCCGAACCGATGATGCCGTAATTTAACCTTTACCTCTCCGGTTTACAGGTAAATTGCGACGATCGTCCTTATTGCGACATATTAATAAATAGCCCCCTTAGCCAGTTGTTTAGTTGTTGCTCCTGAGGAAGGGTCCGATGCCGATATTCCTCACTCGCCTTCCCAGCTCCCAATGACTGATTTCCCCGTCTCCTCCATTAACATCCTGAAGGTCTCCTCCTGTGCAGCACACTGCAGTCCCCCCATCCTGCGCTGAACGACGGGGGCCTCTCTGCTCCAGCTGTTCTCCCACCGCGCTGCTGCCTGGCGTCTGTTTTTATTTATGGGCAGAGCTGTACGGGACGGACTCTGTAATATAACAGCCTGGGGGGAGCACATTGTTACGCTCATTTCCCAGCTGCTCACTAGCATGTCTTACTGATACAGACGTGTAGCAGGTATGTTCTGTGACACAGGGCCGGGATGTCTTCATCTGTAAGGGATACAAACATCATGTTTTATGAAGAGCTAAGCAGCACATAAACCTATGACTGGGTACGGATATTAAAGGGACGCTAACCGGAGTGTTTTGTATATTATGTAATGGGCTTTCAGTTGTGGAACAGCTCTGGCCTCTGTTATTATGTCTTGGTATGGACCGGGCATGACAGGACCCTCCTCATGCTCATGCCCCGGCTGTTGTTCTACTCCTGCCGGACAAGCTACCCTAGGTGCAGGTGGGAGTTGGGGGAAAGACTAAGGGCCTGATTCAGACCCGGTCGCAAGCGCTGAGCGCTCGCAACCAGGTCGATGGTGGTCCAGAGCGCATTGCGCACGACGGAGCCGGCACCGACGTGCGCATGCGCGAGACCCGGATAGCGACGGGCACTCCGTCGCTTCGGATCTCGCAAAGCAAAGGGGGCGAGCTGTCGATGTTGAGTTACAGCTCGCCCCCTTTGGTGGGCGGGCCGGGGGGGTGGCTGCCCAAACGGAGGCGTTCCCATGAGAACGCCTGTCGTTTGGGGGCGGCCCCACTGACATCACCAAGTGATGTCAGTGGAGAGATTCCGTGGAGAGATTCCGGCTCTGTTAGAGCCGAAAGCTGTCTGGGGCTTGTGGCCACGAGACCCTACCACAAGGGTCTCATCGCAAGCCCGATGATCATGGCCGCTCGCTGTAGCTGTGGGTGGTCACCCACAGCTATGCGAGCGGCCAGGAGGCCGTTCTAAAAAATAAGAAACCCGGCCCTGATTCAGAGCGAGCGCTCTCTCAGAGCGGCCGGGTCTGAATCAGGGCCTAAAAGAATAAAGAATAAGGATGGCCATCAATGGTTTTTAACCACCTGGTGGAAACCATTAATGGTTGAACCACCGATTAACCAAATTGTGTATGCGACATCGGACCTTCATGGCTGAACATCCATCATTGATAATAGTATTTACCATCGGTGTCAGACCATCGATGGTGTCTAACCGATGGCCATCGCTACCAACGAGAAGAATGACTCAGACTACCGGAGAGTGGGGGTATTCTGAGGTGGACGCAGGGAAATCACTGTTCGAACGTGTCTCGAGTCCGCCCTGGCAGCAGGGGATCACAGAAGCCAGCAGTCGGTGTCTTTTTACTTAAGATGACTCCTTTGGGTCCTACGGGTTTTGCATACTTTCCCACAGCCTCTACGTTCTAAGGCGGAGGAATTTCTGTCCATCCCTGCATCAGGCCTAGAGACGCAGATTACAGTTGCATGGGGAGCCATTTAAATTCGATGGCCATTTATGTGTGGTAACTGAGGGAGTGGCTACCAGTCGTGTCGGTGTCTCACTGACACTGGTGTCCATGGTCAGTCGGACATTCTGCGCCTACCGTAGGTCATTGGTGCGCCGATAGCTCAGTCTTTGTACTTGCGCCGCAGCTGGTGGGTGTCTCAATAGGACGCCCATCGGCCACGGAATTACCATAAAGGCGCACACAACAGTCAGGTGTTTCCGGAACATCTCCCTGTAATAGGTAACACAGCAGGAAAGGCACCTATCATCACATAATACAACGTTCGACCTTGCCTCCACCTAACTGCCATGGAATATATCTCATTGAAACAAGCAGTGTTGGATACAATGGTCGAGATGCACTATGGCCCTCATTCAGAGCCGTTCGCTATTTGCGGTCGTTCGTTTAAAAACAAGGGGTGGCTATTCAAATGATCCGTACGCACATTGCAGTCTGTTCACACCTCTAAGTCTGAACGAACGAGCAAAACATACGCTCGTTTATTTGTTAAAAACGCCCCCTGGCCGCTCGCACCATACGTCATGTCCGCTATTTATTAGATTAATCGAGTACATCGACCAGCGTATGAACTGCTCGCTATTCTTGTGGTTGGTGTTTGCTACCACAAATTTGCGAGCAGTTCTGGCTCTAAAATAACCCAGTGACGTGGTCATTGACGCTGCTGTTTTAAATATACACACCCATAAAACGCCCGTTTTGACCTTTAAGCACGCCTGCGTTCGGATCTCCACTCCCCATTTTCAAGCACCTTCCCCTGTTACCACCCACATACGCCTCATTCTGTCACTCAAAATAGCAGGCACTCGCTATATAGTGTACAAACGATTTTCGGCCGCACTGACTGGTTCGCGCATGCGTATTACGATCCGTACGCATGCGCAGATGTGCAAACATCGCTCGGAACGAGCGTACTGCCGCTAACGAGCGGCTCTGAATGAGGGCCAATGATCAAAAATGCGTTCAAACCTCGGAAAACGCAAAGCTTTCCGGAGCTTGTACCCGATAGTCAAAGCTATCTATAAATGGCGTTGCCTAATGGAAGCATGGGGGCTACTTATCGGGAAACTTCCCCAAGAGGGATCCAATAGGATTGCTCTCAGGGTTCCCCCCCCGGCTCGCACCTGCCCTGGCCGACGGCCGCACATTCGGAGAGGTACTCCAGGGTCATAAACCCGGTAGCCCGACACCGCAAAGGACAGCTCTTATCGGAAGAGCTGTCCTTTGCTTAAATGATCATGCATATGGCGTGATCAGTACCGGTATGCATGCAGTCATTGGCGGGAAGCTTCGCATCCACAATGCGATGATTGATGCATCCCGCCCAATTCCTGCAACATTTTTCCATTTTGCGATTTGAACTCCGGTATAATTTATCTCTGATCCTCCTAATCCTGCATTTACTAACCTGTGTGTTCTGTTTATACTGTGAGCTCCAAAGAGCCGGCGCACAATCCTAGCACTACATCAACAGGAATATGTGGGCTTATTGTAGAATATATTCCCCTTATATACATTTTTCTGGTCACATTCCTCACAGACTCAGCACACAGCAGGTCCCTCCTATATATTGTCAGACCTATGCAGGTAGCTACAAGTTACAGCAAATAAGGAGTTCATAGGAAGGTCCCGTCGTTTAATGCCGGTGTGGAGAACTGAGATATACTGTAGCTCTTGGCTGGGAACATTTTGTACTGTTTAGTGCCACATTGCTGAACATACGTCTAAATTTAGAATTTTTCTGTTTATAGTCATTACACCAAAACAAAATGGGCCTCATTTACAGGCAGTTATTGTGGTGTAACAATACGCATGTATATACTGGTCCTCTTGCACCTGGAGAAACTAAGGGGTCATTTTACTAAAGTGAGAGTTTTTAGAAGTGGAGATGTTGCCCATAGCAACCAATCAGATTCTAGCTATTATCTTCTAGAAAGTGCAAGTTAAATGTTAAGTAAAAACTCTCACTTTAGTAAATTTACCCCTAAATGTGTATGGTCAAACGTAGGCTCAGTACAGTAAGGACATTTTCAGTTACAGCTCTACCCCTTTCACACCTAAATCCCAGGTTCGATCCCGGTTATTGAACACGGTTTTAACCCGTGTTACAGCTCTTCATACCCCTTGTACATTGCATCTTGGATCCGGGTTATTCCCAGGTCGTCACCTTTCACACTGCACCCGTGTCAGCCCTGCAAAACAGTGCATGGCATTAGAAGTGGTCATTTCTTTACAAGCTCACATAGATAAGTCATGAAAAGTGGGTTTTGACTGCTCCCTATGCTCCTGATCCACCAATCAGCTCCTTTTACAGCAACCCAGGTCAAATAACCCAGGTTGCACCTTTCAGACTGCAGGGTATTCAGGTCGGTCGTGACTAGGGTCAAGAACCCAGGACACACAAGGGTTCCGGGTTGCCCTGGCAACATCTTGGGTCAGAGGCTCAGTGTGGCTCAGGGACTCATAAGTGTAGCACGCCCCCTGGAGGTACGATCTAATGACACTTGAAAGCGCCCTCGTATATGCTTTTTTGGAGGTATATTTAAGGCAGGCACCATCCCTCACTGAGTAGGACGTGTACGTGCACCGTACCTCACTGAGTAGGACGTGTACGTGCACCGTCCCTCACTGAGTAGGACGTGTACGTGCACCGTCCCTCACTGAGTAGGACGTGTACGTGCACCGTCCCTCACTGAGTAGGACGTGTACGTGCCCCGTCCCTCACTGAGTAGGACGTGTACGTGCCCCGTCCCTCACTGAGTAGGACGTGTGCGTGCCCCGTCCCTCACTGAGTAGGACGTGTACGTGCCCCGTCCCTCACTGTGTAGGACGTGTACGTGCCCCGTCCCTCACTGTGTAGGACGTGTACGTGCCCCGTCCCTCACTGAGTAGGACGTGTACGTGCCCCGTCCCTCACTGAGAAGGACGTGTACGTGCCCCGTCCCTCACTGAGTAGGACGTGTACGTGCCCCGCCCCTCACTGAGTAGGACGTGTACGTGCCCCGTCCCTCACTGTGTAGGACGTGTACGTGCCCCGTCCCTCACTGTGTAGGACGTGTACGTGCCCCGTCCCTCACTGAGTAGGACGTGTACGTGCCCCGTCCCTCACTGAGAAGGACGTGTACGTGCCCCGTCCCTCACTGAGTAGGACGTGTACGTGCCCCGCCCCTCACTGAGTAGGACGTGTACGTGCCCCGTCCCTCACTGAGTAGGACGTGTATTTGCCCCGTCCCTCACTGACTAGGAGGTGTATGTGCCCCGTCCCTCACTGACTAGGACGTGTATGTGCACCGTCCCTCACTGAGTAGGACGTGTATGTGCCCCGTCCCTCACTGAGTAGGACGTGTATGTGCCCCGTCCCTCACTGAGTAGGACGTGTATGTGCCCCGTCCCTCACTGAGTAGGACGTGTATGTGCCCCGTCCCTCACTGAGTAGGACGTGAGTAGGACGTGTATGTGCCCCATCCCTCACTGAGTAGGACGTGTATGTGCCCCATCCCTCACTGAGTAGGACGTGTATGTGCAACATCCCTCACTGAGTAGGACGTGTATGTGCCCCATCCCTCACTGAGTAGGACGTGTATGTGCCCCATCCCTCACTGAGTAGGACGGTATGTGCACCATCCCTCACTGAGTAGGACGTGTATGTGCCCCATCCCTCACTGAGTAGGACGTGTATTTGCAGCTGCATTAACCGTTTGTTTAGTAATAATCCATACCTAAAACTCATTTTACATAGTGAGCGGAGCAGAGATCAGGAATGTTCTGTCTCTGTACCTGTTGGGAACGGGGACGGTGATGCCAGTATCATGTGACGGGAGGCTGGCAGACGCATAGGGCCCGATTCAGAGTCGGACGCAAATGCAGACGGATCTCATGGTCATCTGCAGACTGCAATCACGAAGGACCACATATACGCACGTGGACAAAGACTGAAAGAGCGGAGGTAATGGCCCAACCGTCAATGGATCTCTCTCTGCGTGAATGCATAGGACATTTGTTCCCCTCCTCCTCCCCCGGGCCCCTCCAACAAGCCGGGGAGCCTGTAATCAGTACCTCCCTCTACTGTCGCCCATGGCTGGTCCGGCATAGATGGGCAGATAGTCTCATTAGCATAAGATAGCAAGCCGGCTGCTGTTTCTGGACGGAAAAGCTCCCGCAGACGCGTCCAACATAGAGTTAGGCCGGTTGGTCCTGAATCAGTGGTGCATGCAATCCGCACGCAATTCCGCAGGTTCATGTAGTTGAGCGATTATTTGCAACTGCGCGTGAGCAAAATGTTCTGAAAATCTGTAAAGGCGGTGTGGCCTCTTCTGCAGTGGATGCGGTTTGGGAGGATAGGGGGAATGTACTCAGGTTTGCTCTGAGCAAAGTAACAGTATGACTACTAAAAGATGGCAGGCGTATGGCACTACAACAGAATCTTCGCACGCTTTTTGTTTTCGGTCAAGGTTTGCGGGAAGGTAAAAGCTGAGGGCAGCACCAAATTTGGGAAACTCATGGCAAGTACGACGTTGGGAGGGAAAAAAATGACTTTCGGGAAAAAGAAAAAAGTGAAACAAATAAATGATGAATGGGATATAGGACGATTACAGCGATGACAAACTACCTGTTGTGTCACGCAGCGAGCACCTGACAGCGGCACTAGCTCACAGCTCGCTTATTGTAATCACACAAGGCCTGAAGGACGCGGGAGGCGAAGCTTCTTCGTGTTAGGAATAGAAAAAAAATCATTTGAACATCTAGGGTCTGATTCAGAGGCTGGCGCCAATGCAGCCGCTACTGTGTATTTTGCCGCGGTGTAACTTGTGTCTTTAGGCTAATGCCGCAGTCAATGGGATACGTATAGAGACGCGCACTGGCTGCGTCGCAAATCCATTCGCTGAGTGTATTAAAACGCACCATGGAACATTGCACCAGCCCTATGGAGGCGCTGATCATCTATCCGAACATGTTTGGCGAAATCAGTGCAGTTACTGACCGTGACGTGCCCGCGGTTGGCCAGCCACCCCCTGTTACCACCCAGAAACTCCCACTGACATTGCCTCTCTCCACATCTAAATTCGTTCTGCAGCTTTTGGCGGTAACCATCGGGACGTCTGCGCAGACCGAAAAGTCTCTCTCTCGAAGGTTTGATACATCTCCCCCATAGCACGGCCAGCACAGTAACAGGACAGAGCCTACAGTAACTTCCTCTTACAGGGCGGGATGTACTAAAGGGAAAAATGTGGTAAAACCCCTGAAAAATGCAGTTTTCGGGCGCTTTACCGCATTTCACATATGTACTAAGGACATGATTCACTACGGATCGCAATGTTCCGTACACATGCAGGTCAACTGCGATAGTATGCTAATCCACTGCGATCGCAATGCAAACTCAGCACAACATAAGGATGTCCACTTTACCTTACACACATCCGTAATGCTTAGCAGAATAGCGAAATCATCGATACAATCGAGTACCATCGCAGCCTCACGCACACTTGCACAAGCCCTGACCTTACTGAGAATTTTCTAACAGCCACGCACGCTATGAGACCTCACACTGCGTATGGCATCACAGTGGCTAATTTATGCACGTCCCTGCAACGGCGGGCGAATGCACCACCCACAGATGGTGCTTCCTGCCAATGACTCTGAGAGGCAGTGGCGGGCTGGGCCGGGGGGCGTCATGCGGGCCGCGGGCCGGTGCAGTCTGTGTCACTGTGACACAGACTGCACCGCGTGTGTAGCGCTGACCGGACGGTGGAAGCGTCGGGACCAGGAGCGGGAGTTTCAGGTAAGTGTTTTTTTTTTATTAAGTCTCTCTCTACTGGGGGGGGGACTACTGGGGGCACTACCAGGGGGGGGGGGATTACTATGGGGGCACTACCAGGGGGGGATTTCTATGGTGGCACTACCAGTGGGGGGATTACTACTGGGGGCACTACCAGGGGGGTGGATTACTACTGGGGGCACTACAAGGATGGGGGGGGGGACTACTACAACTGGGGGCACTACAAGGGGGGGACTACTACTACTGGGGGAACTACAAGGGGGGACCACTACTACTACTGGGGGCACTACAAGGGGAGGGGACTACTACTAGGGGCACTGCATAGGGGGGAGGGGACTACCACTGGGGGCACTGCGAGGGACCACTGCTGGGGGCTCTATATAAAGGGCAATACTGGGGGTACTGCATAGGGGGGAGACTACAACTGGGGTCACTATTTAAGGGACATTGCATAAGGGTTACCACTATTGGGGGCACTGCATGGGGGGGTGGACTGCTACTGGCGGCACTGCATAGGGGGTACCACTATTGGGGGCATTATATAAGGGGCTTACTACTGGGGGCACAAGGGGCACTGAACAGGGCGGGATCACTACTGGGGGCACTACTGGAGGCCTGCATAAGGGTGTTATCTCCTGTGGCACACGGGGCACTGCATATGGGCACTACGACAGGGGGCTGCCCCTAATCTTTATTTTTACCTTACATTAATCCCATATGGACCCTCCTCCTCCCTGAAACACTTGAGGGGGGGCGGCGCCGTAGCACGCACGTTCTTCGGGCACCCTGGCTACACGCTACTCCTCTGTCAGGGCCGCCTGCATGCATTTGCCCCCCAGGCTAAAAGTTGCCAGCCAGCCCCTGATGAGAGGGGTCTGCTCAGCCTCTGCGATCGCAGTCCCGATCGCAATAGCTGGTTTGCACTGCGATGCATACACAGAACGCAACAATTGTCCGATTGCGTGCATAATCACAGTTGCAATCGGTAGTGAATCAGGGCCTGATTCAGACCCACTCGCGAGCGCTGAGCACTCGCATGCGGGTCGATGTTGGCCCAGCTGACTTTAGTCGATTTTCGCCAAAAAGTGTGTGGCCCTATGGAACCTTTCCCTAAATACATTGTTTAATCTTTCTGGATGCTCTCTGTGCTTTTCACCCCAGCCTTTACAGTATCTACAAATAATTGTTTCTTTTTTGTTGCCACTGAATTTGACACAGAGTTGCTCTGTGGTCACAAGTGCATCCCCTGTACTGTAGCCTCCACGGTCAACAGAAATAGGCAACGCTGATGGATGATATAAAGGCTGTGTTGAAAAACACAGAACATAAATCAATATATACAGCAAAAAACACGGAAAGGGACACGCACAAGCATAAAAATGAAAGTGATCTGAAGGTGGAAAAGCCCCACCCAACATAGGAGATAGGCAGCAACATTTGCCATTGTCAAAGAACAAACACAGGAGATGGAGTGGTCGGGGGTAGCTCTCACAGTATATTACGTCATGTTACTTATTTTACTGCTGTATAAAAAAAAAACAACAATTGAAGCCAGTAAGTAGTTATAGTAAGAAATTATTACACTGTACATGATGTCGATACATCAGGGATTTATAGAAACTTGCCCCTTGCAATCAATGTGAAAAGTCAACTGCCTGAATGTAATAGCAGGTCTCCCAACTCCTGTGTGTCCAGGATAATTCCCTAAGAACCTCTGCAGTGATACATTGCAATAACTTCTGTGACACAGGGGGAGGACATATGGTGACCAAATGTGCACAGTGGAGGGGACAGAGAGGGACCTACCTGGTAGATACAACACACTGGGGTCTTGTAACTCTGAGTGCGCAGCTGGGAAAATAGCGAGCAGGCGTGTGGGGGACAGGTTTATGGTGGAATGTGCAGGACTCTGAGCTACTGGTCTTCTATTAGGAGACATTCTTCCTTCTAGTGTCTATAGGAAGAAATGATGACAGGATGGATGCAGGGGGTCTCTGTCCAAGGCCAGCTAAAACTATTCAGCGACTTAACCCTCCGTGTGCCCCTGTAATCTAATAATCTGAGGCCCATTCCCGTGCCTGCTGTTGAGCCTCTTGGGAAACAGTCAGTCCTTAATCACATTTATTTCATGTGAATGCACCTTATTAATGATTCGATGGTGTCGGCAAACCGTTTTGCCATCGATGGTGGACCAGCCATCGATGGCATACATCGGGGGAAGGGAGGCCCGATGGAGGATGGTGGCCGTGGTCTGAAGATGCAAGAGAGTCAACCATTGACTAGAAACCATCAACCATCGATTGTATAATAGTCGATGGATGACACTAAACTTGTACAGCAGCACATTACTGCGGCTGGCCGGCGTTCTATACGTATCCGAAGCAAATGTTGGGGTGTGTTCTAGCTAGAAATAAGTACGATGTGGGAGGAGCTGGAGATGTTTGGCGCATGAGTGGCATGGAGTAATGTTTGTGAAACTTTCAGAGTGTTCCAGCCGGTAATGTTGCGAGTTATTACAAGGCCCAATAACGGTTCTATGGAAATCAATAGGGTCATTACCTGGCATGATAGTAAATATGATTGAATTATTATCAGAATTTAATGACACAGCACCACCATTTTGCGGAGCGTTGTACAGAGGCCATTTGTCATTCGCCTCAGTTTCTGACCCGCTGAGGCTTACAGTCTAAGGGCCTGATTCAGCAAGGAATGTATGTGCGTATGGGTCCGATGTTACTCGATGTTACCGATTGTTTAGCTATGTTGTCAAAGTATACGGATGTGTGTAATGGGAAGTGGGCGTACTTGTGTTAGGCTGTGATCGTAATGCGATTGCAAACATTTGCATATCACCGTTGATATTAGCAACTGCGTAGCGTATTAGCAGAATAGCGATCCTTGCAGAATCAGGCGCTAAATTCTTTGACGCACAAGCACACACGTACACACATTTTTGTCAGGAGCCAAATAACCTAGCAGGATGTTTTTGTGGGGGGGGGACTGCAGCACCTGGAGGAAACTAACGTAAACATAGTAGGAACATACAAACTCCACACAGATAGAACTATTGCTGGTAATTGAACTCATGATCCCAGTGCAGTGAGGTGGCAATGTTAACCACTGTGCAACTGTATTAATGTCAGCCTAAGTCCACCCTAACAGGCCCCCACTAGAAATGATCTCGGCTCTATGCAGCTATCTCCTCCAATCTGGCCTCCCACACATGTGATATGCTCGCCCACTCTCCGGGAATGTCCCATAGGCTGGTGAATTTTGGAGAGCTTTCCTGCGCTCCCAGGAGAGAAGTCCAACCTCCCAGATCCCGCCCAGTGATGGTCCAGAGCTGGCATGTCAAACATGCGGCCCGAATAAACATTTTGTGAGGCCCGACAGTGTGGGCCCACATACATATAATATACGGCCCACACCCCTGCCACAATCGGTGCTCAGCTCCAATCGGGCAGTGTTTACTTTATTTAAAGCTGGCAGCGCTGGTCTCTGAAGCTATTAGAGGCATCTGATCGCTATAGAGGCCATGTTCCCAGTAACCAGCGATGAGAGGAGCCTGCACCTGCCGCTCTGGATCTAATTAGATCCAGTCAGCGGTAGCGTCTACTCGGGATGGTGGGAGTGAAGACGGTGTGGACTGGAGCGGTGCCCAGCGGCCATCATGAAGAAGGGTAAGTACTGCACAGGTGAGTAGGGCCTTTTCTATACTGGGAGGGGGCACAGCATAAGGGGCATTACTGGGGGCACAACATAAGGGGCTCTGCATAAGGGGCATTACTGGGGGTTCCGCATAAGGGGCATTACTAAGGACATTACTGGGGGTACTGCATAAGGAGCACTACTGGGGGCACTGCATAAGGGGCACTACTATGGACATTACTGGGGGCTCTGCATAAGGGGCATTACTGGGGGCTCTGCATAAGGGGCTATACTGGGGGCACAACATAAGGGCCATTACTGGGGGGTACTGCATAAGGGACACTACTAGGGGCTCTGCATAAGGGGCAATACTGGGGCACAACTAAAGGGGCATTACTGGGGGCATTACTAGGGGCTCTGCATAAGGGACACTACTGGGGGGCTCTGCATAAGGGGCACTACTGGGGGGCTCTGCATAAGGGGCACTACTGGTGGGCATTACTAGGGGCTCTGCATAAGTGACACTACTGGGGGGCTCTGCATAAGGGGCATTACTGGGGGCTCTGCATAAGGGGCATTACTGGGGGCTCTGCATAAGGTGCATTACTGGGGGCACAACATAAGGGCCATTACTGGGGGCACTAATGGAGGCTCTGCATAAGGTGCATTACTGGGGGCACAACATAAGGTGCATTACTGGGAGCACTGCATAAGGGGCACGACTAGGGACATTACTGGGGGCTCTGCATAAGGGTCATTTCTGGGGGCTCTGCATAAGGAGCACTACTAGGGGCATTACTGGGGGCACTACTAGGGACATTACTGGGGGCACAATTTAAGGGGCATTACTGGGGCACTGCATAATGGGCACAAATCCAGGGGGCATTGCATTAGGGGCCTTTATAAATTGCAAATAAGACTTTTTTGTTTTGTTTTTTGCGTCCCACACACGCTTAAGACCTTGAATATTCGTCCCGGTTAGTATTTTGAGTTTGACATACCTGGTCCAGAGCTTTATGGCGCAATTTGTAGTGTATTCCATCACTGTGTCTGCTGCACAATGTCACGCCCCCATGCTCCTCTCACCTGGATCCCCGATGACCAACTCTCCATAACCAGCAGCCATCTTGGTTTGTTATAGCATTCTATAAATTGACTAGGAACCAGCGTCAAAGCTACGTCACGGGTTCCCAGCAAATGGAAACACTGAATTCTCATAATTATTGGTTCAGTGTCTAAAATATCTCTACTGCATATAGGCGATAGGCGTAATTTAATTGCGTTCTTAGTACTGATAAGGGGTGACCTGGAGCAAAACAGAAACCATGGCAAAAATCTGAAGAAACAAAAGTCCCTTCTCGTTTGTTTACAAATGTAAGGCCTTAGCCGACGAGAGATTGTTGGGAAATCATTACTCCTAAAAATAGCCTCACACCAGCACAGCTCCCGGGGGCAATAACTTCATAACGTCTTAGCAGGGGAGATGCGCTGGAACGGTGAAAAGTAAAGAGTCTCTGGGGTCCAAACACTTATGGTCTAAGGAAGATTTCAGCGCTGGTAAAAACAAATGGCTTAATAAACAAAACAGCGTTCTGCTTCATTTGTGTTAGACGGGACACAGGATAACCCAGAAATGAAGCCATCGATGGCCCAGTTACTGGTTATCAATGCTCTGGTATGAATTACTGTACACACATAGGACGTAGCGACATCTAGAACAAGTTCTATTAGCTGCCAATTACCAGCAATTCTTGTATAATTAATTAATCAGGAGCCCCTTCATTGTCATTTAATTAACCGTCTCCTGCAAAGCAAAACCTCTATTTTTATGTGGATTTATAAATAACCTAATTTGCAGGATTAGTCCCATATTTGTCACTGTTAATGTCCCTGTTTTTCAATATGACCACCTGCACAGTAAAATCCCTATGTTTCTAGAATATGACCTATTCTTACTCTCTAGAACACAGGTTCTCAAACTCGGTCCTCAGGATCCCAAACGGTTCATGTTTTCCAGGTCTCCTCAAAGAATCACAAGTGAAGTAATTAGCTCCATCTGTGGATCTTTTAAAATGTGTCAGTGAGTAATGACTACACCTGTGCTCCTGTTGGGTGACCTGGAAAAAGTGACCTGTGTGGGGTCCTGAAGACTGAGGGCCTGATTCAGAGCCGCTCGTAAGCGGCCGCTTGTTCGCTCCGAGCGATGTTCGCACAACTGCGCATGCGTATGGGTTGTAATACTCATGCGCGAACCAGTCATTGCGGTCGGAAATTGTGTGCTCGCAAAATAGCGAATGCCTGCTAATTTGAGTGACAGGATGAGGCGTTTGTGGGTGGTAACAGGGGAAGGTGCTTGAAAACGGGGAGTGGAGATCCGAACGCAGGCGTGCCAAACGGTCAAAACGGGCGTTTTAAGGGTGCGCATAATTAACAAAGCAGCGTCATCGACCACGTCACTTGGTTGTTTCTTAGCCTGAACTGTTTGCATGATTGCGGTAGGAAAATGCTACCACAAGCACTGTGAGCAGTTCATACGCCTTTCGATGTACTCGATTAATCTAATAAATAGCGGAGATGACGTATGATGCGAGCGGCCAGGGGGCGTTTTTTAAAAAATAGCGAGCGCATGTTTCGTTCGCTTGTTCAGACATAGAGGCGCCAACAGACCGCAAAGAGCGAGCGCTCTATTTAAATATCCGTCCCCTTTTTCTGAACGAGCGAGCGCAAATAGCGTCCGGCTCTGAATCAGGCCCTGAGTTTGAGAACCACTGCTCTAGAATATGCAGCCTATCCAGTCACTAGTAACCAGTGACATCACTGAGAGTGCAGCCTATCCATTCACTAGGAACCAGAGACATCACTGAGAATGCAGCCTATCAAGTTACTAGGAACCAGTGACATCACTGAGAATGCAGCCTATCCACTCACTAGGAACCAGTGACATCACTGAGAATGCAGCCTATCCATTCACTAGGAACCAGTGACATCACTGAGAATGCAGCCTATCAAGTTACTAGGAACCAGTGACATCACTGAGAATGCAGCCTATCCACTCACTAGGAACCAGTGACATCACTGACAGTGCAGCCTATCCATTTACTAGTAACCAGTGACATCACTGAAATATAAGGACAGTTAGTAATTGCCATTTTCTCTATATTACATGTGCTTGTGATAGGTTTAGAAAATATGATCACTATATTGGGTTTTGCTACGGGCATTACATACAGTAGCGTGAGATTGTGATGTGACCATTCCAGCGCACTGAGACACATACCTGACCACCTTGGTGCCGTTCCTCATGACTTGCATATCAATCATACAGCCACCATTCACGTACGACGCCAAATTCAGCTCCGAAAATTCAGCCTTAAAATGAATGAGAAGACAAAAAGGCATATCTCTATTAATTTGAATAAATTACTTATTGTTATATGGTGGAGGAGAGATTTCCTAAGTTTCATATTTGACATCACAATAAACATTAACAGATACATATGTGTTAAAATTACAGAATTTCTGCACAGACGGGTCCCTGGGCATTGGCGCATAGCGGGCACAGCGGTACAGCCCCACATCGCCAAGCACATACTGACAGGAGGAGCCACCAGCAGACGACTCTAGAGCTGCCGCTGGTTCTCCAGGCATATCTCCACCATGTCAGCTCCAGTGGCATTGCCAGCAGACCACGTGACCTCTCCCAGCAGCAACATCAGCGCCAACCACCAGTCAGGGGCATCAAGTGTGGCATATTAATGTTAACTGGGGGCACTAGGTAAAATTTTGCCTAGGCACCAAATTGGTCAGGGCCAGCTCCAGTTCTGAGGATGAGGTCAGAATTCCAACCGCTGGGATTCCGGCGGCCAGAATGACGACACTTATCAGAACACCAGCGCTGGCTAGTGAGTTGCCGGAGTCATTTTGATAGCGTACAGGATCGCAGATGTGACACACCCCAAAAACCAGCGTTTTTGCCACCATTCCCTCATTATCCCCCACAAACAGTCCCTAACCGTCCATCACACTACGGGTAAAAAGTTGCTGCGAGTGACGACGGTAATGTGCATTGACGCATGCGCAGTTTGACTCAGAAGCATTCACAGTTTACCGATGATCAATCAACCACGTAAATATCGACCTTGCGTCCATCTTTGAATCAGGCCCTGTATTCATAAGTTTCACAATGCTAAGTGTCTATAAATAGCGTTAGCACAACGACAGTGCGTATTCGTTCTGCTATATGCTATATGGTGTCTTGTTGTTGGCGTATATAAAGTGATAAGTAAAGGCGCGGCAGAAATGACACTAGAAATTCTGCCTGGATGGCCATATTATGGCGGAATAATTGTAGAAATTCCGAAGCTAAATGAGGAATGTGACGAAAATTTCCCAAAAACTTGAAAATGATGCTCACCTGCGCCCAAGATGGAAAACGTAGTCACTCTTGAACCCTTAAAAGCTACGGAGGGACCAATCAGTTTAAGTCCCGACGGGGCGACCCAAATGGCGGGTCTGGAAAAAAGGGGTGGTGCTTAGCCAAAAATGGTCGGAGTTTCTTTAAAAAATGGAGGGTGGATCTGAGGTGGAGTTTGGGTGGCCTGGGGACAGGGCTTATTTAGTCCTGATTCTTCTTGTCTAAAAGTTGGGACTCTGGAGATATAGGTTAAGGCAGAGGTTCCCAAACTCCGTCATAACAGTCCAGGTTTTAAGGATATTCATTCTTGAGCACAGATGATTTAATTAGTACCTCAGTCAATTTGATTTATCCATCTGGGATCAAGCATGGATATACCTAAAACCTGGACTGTAATTACAGAGTTTGGGAAACTCTGGTTTTAGGGCTTATTGCTCACAAACAACATTTCAGTCTGTTACTAAAGACACAGGGCTGGAACTGTGAGACACAGGGTATGGGACTGTGAGACGCTGGGGCTGTGAGAGACAGGGGATGGTGCTGTGAGACACGGGCTGGTGCTGGAGTTGTGAGGCACTGGCTGGGATTGTGAGGTACAGGGGCTGAGGCTGCTGTGAGACGCTGGGGCTGTGAGACTCTGGGGCTGGGGCTGTGAGACCTAGGAACTGTGGCTGTGAGACATAGGGCTTGGGATGTGAGACTCTGGGGCTGGGGCTGTGAGACACTGGGGCTGGGATTTTGAGGCACAGGGGCTGTGATAGTGAGGCACAGGGGCTGGGATAGTGAGGCACAGGGGCTGGGATAGTGAGTCACAGGGGCTGGGATAGTGAGGTACATGGGCTGGGGTAGTGAGACACTGGGGCTGGGGTTGTGAGACACTGGGGCTGGAGGTGCTGGGGTTGTGAAACGAGGCTGGGGTGGTGAGACACGGGCTGGGATTGTGAGACACTGGGGCTGTGAGACACTGGGGCTGGGGTTGTGAGACACTGGGGCAGGGGTTGTGAGACACTGGGGCTGGAGTTGTGAGACACTGGGGCGGGAGTTGTGAGACACGGGCTGGGGTTGTGAGACACGGGCTGGGGTTGTGAGACACTGGGATGTGAGACGCTGGGGCTGGGGTTGTGAGACACTGGGGCTGGGGTTGTGATACACTGGGGCTGGGGTTGTGAGACACTGGGGCTGGAGTTGTAAGACACTGGGGCTGGGGTTGTGAGACACTGGGGCTGGGGCTATGAGACACTGGGGCTGGAGTTGTGAGACACTGGGGCTGGGTATGTGAGACACTGGGGCTGGGAATGTGAGACACTGGGGCTGGGGTTGTGAGACACTGGGGTTGGGGTTATGAGACACTAGGGATGTGAGACACTGGGGCTGTGAGGCACAGGGGCTGGGGTTGTGAGACACTCAGGCTGTGGTTGTGAGACACTGGGGCTGGGGTTGTGAGACACTGGGGCTAGAGTTGTGAGACACTGGGGCTAGAGTTGTGAGACACTGGGGCTAGAGTTGTGAGCCATGGGCTTAGGTTGTGAGACACTGGGGCTGGGGATGTGAGACACTGGGGCTGGGGATGTGAGACACTGGGGCTGGGATTATGAGACACGGGCTGGGATTGTGAAACACTGGGGCTGGGACTGTGAGACACTGGGGCTGGAGTTGTGAGACACTGGGGCTGGAGTTGTGAGACACTGGAGCAGGGGTTGTGAGACACAGGATGGGGTGGTCAGACACAGGCTGGGTTGGTGAGACACAGGGGCTGGGGATGTGAGACACTAGGGCTGGGGATGTGAGACACTGGGGCTGGGGATGTGAGACTCTGGGACTGGGGATGTGAGACACTGGGGCTGGGGTTATGAGACACAGGGGCTGGGGTTGTGAGACACGGGCTGGGGTTGTGAGACACTGGAGCTGGGGTTGTGAGACACTGGGGCTGGGGTTGTGAGACACTGGGGCTGGGGCTGTGAGACTCTGGGGCTGGGAGGCTCTGGGGCTGGGGTTGTGAGACACTGAGGCTGGGGTTGTGAGACACTGGGGCTGGAGTTGTGAGACACTGAAGCTGGAGTTGTGAGAAACTGAAGCTGGGGTTGTGAGACACTGGGGCTGGGGTTGTGAGACACAGGAGCTGGGGTTGTGAGACACTGGGTCTGGAGTTGTGAGACACTGGAGCTGGGGTTGTGAGACACTGGAGCTGGGGTTGTGAGACACTGGAGCTGGGGCTGTGAGACACTGGGGCTGGGGTTGTGAGATGCTGGAGCTGGGGCTGTGAGACACTGGGGCTGGGGTTGTGAGATGCTGGGGCTGTGAGACTCTAAGGCTGGGGTTGTGAGACACTGGGGCTGGGGTTGTGAGACACTGGTGCTGGAGTTGTAAGACACTGGGGCTGGGGTTGTGAGATGCTGGAGCTGGGGCTGTGAGACACTGGGGCTGGGGTTGTGAGATGCTGGGGCTGTGAGACTCTAGGGCTGGGGTTGTGAGACACTGGGGCTGGGGTTGTGAGACACTGGGGCTGGGGTTGTGAGACCCTGGGACTGGGGTTGTGAGACACTGGAGCTGGGGTTGTGAGACACTGGGGCTGGGGTTGTGAGACACTGGGGCTGGGGTTATGAGACACTGGGGCTGGAGTTGTGAGACACGGGCTGGGGTTGTGAGACACGGGCTGGGGTTGTGAGACACTGGGATGTGAGACGCTGGGGCTGGGGTTGTGAGACACTGGGGCTGGGGTTGTGATACACTGGGGCTGGGGTTGTGAGACACTGGAGCAGGGGTTGTGAGACACAGGCTGGGGTGGTGATACACAGGCTGGGGTTGTGAGACACTGGGGCTGGGATTGTGAAACACTGGGGTTGGAGTTGTGAGACACTGGGGCTGGAGTTGTGAGACACTGGGGCAGGGGTTGTGAGACACAGGAGCTGGGGTTGTGAGACACTGGGGCTGGGGTTGTGAGACACTTGGTCTGGGGTTGTGAGACACTGGAGCTGGGGTTGTGAGACACTGGAGCTAGGGTAGTTAGACACTGGGGGTGGGTTTGTGAGACACTGGGGCTGGGGCTGTGAGATGCTGGGGCTGTGAGACTCTAGGGCTGGGGTTGTGAGACACTGGGGCTGGGGTTGTGAGACACAGGAGCTGGGGTTGTGAGACCCTGGGGCTGGGCTTGTGAGACACTGGAGCTGGGGTTGAGACACTGGGGCTGGGGTTATGACACACTAGGGCTGGGACTGTGAGACACTGGGGCTGGAGTTGTGAGACACTGGGACTGGAGTTGTGAGACACTGGGGCTGGGGTTCTGAGACACGGACTGGGGTGGTGAGACACGGGCTGAGATTGTGAGACGCTGGGGATATGAGACACTAGGGCTGGGGTTGTGAGACACTGAGGTTGGGGTTGTGAGACACGAGATGGGATTGTGAGACACTGGGGCTGGGGATGTGAGACACTGAGTCTGGGGTTGTGAGACACGGGCTGGGGTGGTGAGACACGGGCTTTGATTGAGAAACGCTGGGGATGTGAGGCACTGGGGCTGGAGTTGTGAGACACAGGCTGGGGTGGTGGGACATGGGCTGGGATTGTGAGGCACAGGGTCTGGGGCTGACAGCCACAGGGGCCGAGGTTATGAGACACAGAGGCCAACCTGCATATACGGAGAGGATGGGGGGCCCCAAAAACATGAGTGTGCCGGGCCCCAAGATTTCTGTTGCCGGCCCTGCTGGAACGTAGCTCTGTCCATTTGTGCTATCACCTTGGAGATATGAATTTAAAAAAAAAAAACTGAGTGTATCTTTTAGAAAAAACCTTTTGAAAACAGCAAAAAATAGTCCAAAGCAGCTCACACACACCAGCCCATTACTATGAGAGCGATATTATAGATATCACTGAAGTAAAACTAAAATATCCTCACAAGCAGTGATGGGACAGCTGCAGCCAATATTTCTGTGAAATATGATAGAAGAACCTTGGGTTTATCACTGTATATATTACACCCAGCATCTGCCAGCCTTGGTAGAGACGCACATTTGCTCAGCAAGAAATTCCATACGTCCATTCCAAATGTTTCATTGTGCTAATTATTATTTAACACGTATTTAATATATATATTTTTTTTAATACTCACTAGTAAGGCTTCAGGGACCACAAGTCCCAGAATCACCTGTCTCTGCTGGGGCTTGCAGTCCCACAAGGCGAGCATCAGGGTTCCCCGAGCCTGAATTAGACCACATTTTTTGCTAACGAATTACAAATTCAAGGTTAGGCTGTGTCAGGAAAATAGAATCCCAGGCCGAATAATAATTTATCTGTCTCTAACCTGTAGCAGGCGAGCAGCGTCCGCAGGAAAGGCGCGCGATCGGCCAGGTAGGGGGGGCTTCCTGTTGAGGGCTAAATTTAGCAAACTATTTTTTTTTTCTTCTCTTTTCCTGTTCCAGCAGTTTCTGCTGAGAAGCGTCGGCCTCTATAAACGGTGCCGCAGCCATTCAAGTGGCAGGAAAATCGTCCTGAACTACACAACCTGATCAAAGGACGCCAAAGCATTGAAGGTTGCTCAAGAGTTTTCCACTCTGACGTCTCCGGTTACACGGGCGCAGCGTCACCGGCTGATTCCTCTGTCTGGTCCAGGTCAGAGGAAAATAACCCATCAGCTCAAAGTCACAAACGGAGCATTTTCCTGCCAAAATAAAATGGTCTCATTGTAGTCAAAGGGCCGGATTCAGCAAGGAACGCAGCTGCTAATACGCACGCAATCCGCCGCCTGTTGCGCTCTGCGCATTGTTGTGTTCTGCGCATGTTGCTAGCTATTGCGATCGGGACCGCGACAGCAGTGACTACGCAGACCCATCGCAGAGTGATTGGCAGGAAGTGCCGTTTGTGGGTGGCGACTGGGGGGGGAGGTTGGGTGAACGCAGGCATGCCAGTGCGTTCGCACGCCGTTTCAGGGGCGTGCAGAAATTATCCAGTGCGATGTCCTATGCAGCCTGAGGCCAGATAGCGTGCGCTGAAGTTTCTGAATAAGGTCAGGGCTTGTGCAAGTTTGCGTGAGGCTGCGATGGTACTCGATGTTACCGATGGTTTCGCAGTCTTGCTAAGCAATACGGATGTGTGTTAGGTAAGGTGGGCATTTTTATGTAGTGCTGCGAGGGAATAGCGATCGCAATGATTTAACATACTATCACAGTTGAACTGCGTGCGTAATCGCTATTGCATACGCAGTTGCGTACGGTACCGTAGTGAATCAGGCCCAAAAGGCCTAAATCTGAGGTGCGCACAATTTCCGAATGTGGACAGATTGAGTGGTTTTTATTTTTTTAAAGCAAAGTGCCCATCTTATGGAGCATACAGACGGTCAGATTTGTCAGATGAACGATTGAACGATCTGAACGATTTCACCAACGATTTGAACTATTTGAACTATGAACGATTTTTGACTGCATAAAAATGAATGGAATCGTCCAAATCTGACTGCAAACACATCAGATGTCAGATATCGTTATCTGACCATCGGGAACGCGCATCGTTCATCGTTCAGACATGACAGACATGTCAGATTTTCCTTGAACAATTGAATGATTTTTTAAATTGTTATCGTTCAGAACTGAAAAAAAATCTGACCGTGTGTATGCACCATTAGAGTGATTAAACAAGTACACATCTTAAGTTAATTTTTATTTGCGGTTGGATGGGCCTCACTGGGAGGACACGTTGGCAGTAAGGGGGTAATCCGCGTGCAG